>JAQQTO010000060.1:63752500-65002500 GCA_029884595.1 Ormosia semicastrata
GGGGCACGTCACCACGAATGGGAGTCAGAGCAGTCGACTCTACAGAGTCCTCCTTAGGGATAGTTCCACGATTTCCCCATAACTCCCCAAAAGGCATATAAATCTCCAAGAAAACAGTTGTGTCCACAGTAAACGTAGCAGCCCCAAACCGGGTCATACTCTAAAACATGGTGACATCTCTGACATACTGAATGCGCCCCGTGTTCCAACGGACATTCCACGCTTTGATGCCCCCATGAAACTGTAGCCTAACAAAACCTTATAGATCTTGCCTTGCCGCCATCGCAGTCTTTTTAAGAACATAAAAATGATAGAACAAACAGCACAAGACAATAAAATGGTGAGATCCCCTACATCAATACCAGCATGGCAGCAAGAAATAGCAATGACAATAGTGCCATCCATATATATATATATATAGCAATATCCAAGAGCAGTAGATATAATCATGTTAATACAGGAATATCACAGAACAACAAATATAATCATGTTATCAACTGATAAATAATTCAGCAATGTACATTAAAACATATGAACACTGACCATGCCACAAAAATAAGTATACTGGTTATGCTACTACAAAATGCATACTGACTATGCCATGACACGATGTACACTGATTATGTATACGCACAATGTGTATGCTGACCATTCTTGTGCACAATGCACCCATTTCCTACTCCATGGTGTTAAACACAATTTCGGAGAGAATGATCTAGAAGACCTATCTGTATCTCGTCAGCCTCAAGTCAAGTGCTATAATTTCTCAATTTGTGCAATATGGCTTTATACAAGACAGTCTATACCAGATCGTGATTAGGGGAAGTGTCTCGGTCTGGATCGTCGGTGTGTTTGCATTTGTTTGATCCATGGCACAGGGGAGCTATCAACTGGCCATTGTGGAAAACCCACACCCCGATGCCCACAAGCTCAACACTTGACCACTCTTCCTATCGCACCTGCACTAAGGTGTAATTCATCTCCTAGGCATACAGCCTTAATGACAAAGTCACCAAGACTTTTACTTTCACAATGCATAATGGAATGACATGATAAATTAACACTCACTAACAACATCGTTCCATGAAAAATAAACCACCACTAGGTTAACCCATCCACTAATATTTTCAGGTCTAGTACGTCGGCCCGACAACACAATGCTATTATATTTATTCACAAGGTATCTCAATTGCGCAAAAGCAATAACCATCATTTTCAAATCACAAGAGGCATTCTCACAAATTTCTCTAACATGTAGGACCATTATTTCACTTTTGGACTATAATCATAATACTTTCAAAAATGAATGTAGAAATTAACTCTAATCACCATACTTTTCTAAACGAATTCCTCTAGTAACATTTCCTAATATTTTTCACGAAAACCTAAAAAATAACCACATTGTCTTAACCTCACCATTCTTTTCCTTTTTCCCTAAGTCCTTCAAATTTTCATTATCTCTCTCTCAAGTTTATTCTCACTCAAGGCCGAAACCCCTTTCTTATTAAATGACCACAACTTGTTGTATCACTCCTTCATTATTATAAATCCTTAATCCAATTCCCTTTTCACCTAAGCTCCTAAGTTCTAAATCAACACCAAAGTTTGTCTTCGATACCCTTTTCAAAACCACTTGGCTATGAGCCTAAAGTCTTTGGACCTCAAAGTTAACAACAAGATTTCAACTAAAACTCTACTAAACAAAATACTTCAAATTACATATCATCTTTTTATCTTACTTCTACAATTGAAGTCAAAATCAATCCCTTTAATTCTAATTTAGTCACTAAATTATCCAAGTAATATTTTTTAACATTCTTTCCAAAACTTTCATTATTCTAATTCTAAGAAAAATCCTTTCTATTTAACTTGTCAAAAATCATCTTAATAAAATGCTCTAGGTCTCCAAAATACTTTTCCACCCCCTTTTATCAAATACCATTGCCAAAAATCATCTTAATAAAATATTCTAAGTCCCCAAATTACCTTTCCATTCCATTATCAAATATCATGACCAAAAACCAATTCCTTTTAACGGTAAAAACTTTGTTTCTTCCATTTTTCAACTTGTAAACTTATAAATCATATTTTTGCTTCCTAATTATCTAAGTTCTAAATCAATAAAATATCTTTCTCATGGATACCTCCTCCTAGGCCAAAAGGTCGTGAGCCTCAAGAGACCATTGGGATCGAAAATCATTTCTTTTTAGCACAATTTATAGCATATACATACTCTAGTAATCACCAATCCACTATATCAAGTTCTTGCATAATGTCAAAATAATAAAATCACACATAATCAATAAATAACCATAGCAATTTCATGCATACAATCGACATCATATAATTACACATAATTAACAAGCATACACCAATGATCACACAATTGAGTGTGTAACACCCCCCTCCGAGAGGCATTACATTTTAGACTGACTCCTTTCTCCAAAAAGACTTTTAGCCAAGTTATAAAAGTTGATGTAGTAAAATACGAGTTTTAAAAATTTCTTTTTAATGGATAACATAAGCTTACTAAAATAAATAAAAGACTCAAGTCATAAGAATTGAATAGAAGGTTTTTCGTAAAATAAAGTTTACTACATCTTTAAGTACATCATCTCATGTTCCAAAAGCATCAAATTTAAGTACTCCAAAAAGTAAATATATATATATATCACTACCAAATAAAGATTGAGCCTTGTCCAAGTCCAAACACCTGAAGAACAAGGTCCTGCACCCGATCTTCATCTAGATCCCCTTCGGGATCCCTAGCAGACAAAGCCCCCAGTCAGGGCATCACACTATGAGCGAGAGTCTGAGCAGTCGACTCCACAGAGTCCTCCCTAGAGGAAGCTCTCCAATCATCCTAAAGCTCCCCAAGGGGCATGTAGAATTCCAAGTGAACAACTGCATCCATAGTAAACATAGCCGCCTCATGCTGAGTCCTACTCCAAAGCAAACTGACATATCCGTCATACCGAATCCACCCCGTGTCCCATTGAACACTCCACTCTTCGATGCACCCATGAAACTGTAGCTTAGTGAAACCTCGTGTATCTTGCCTTGCCACCATCACGGTCTTTTCTATCATAAGTACAAAAAATAGAAATAGACAGAATAATACAATAGAAGAGGTGAGATCCCCTACATCAATACCATTATGGCAGCAAGAAACACAATGAAAGACAATAATGCCTTTCATATACAACGATATCAAGGAATAACAGATATAATCATATTAACACAGGCATATGACAGATCAGCAGGTATAGTCATGTTATTAACTAATATATAATTTAGCAAGGTACATCAAATACATAAACACTGACCAAACCACAACAAGATGTACACTAACTATGCATATGCGCAATGTGTATGCTGACCATCCTTATGCACAATGCGACCAATTCCTACTCCATGAAGCTAAAGAATTCAGAGATGAACGTCCAGAAGATCTGTCCCCCCATCAAAAGACAGTCTATGCCAGACCACGAAAAGGACAGTGTCTGTCGGCTCCTCATCGTGCGTTGTAATGATTTTTCACTGCCAGGGGTATACAATGTGATAACAAATCACTAAGTGGATCACCTCGCCCTGACGCCCCCTGAGATCCATCATAGATCACACTATCCTGTAAGTTCTTATTCACTCCTAGGCATAAAAGTCAACTTTATAATGTTCAATGCATGAACAATGAAATCAAACTACCGTTATACCATTCCCAATGGTATTAAAGCAACCGCCCATACAATTGTCTAATACCATTAGTATCAATGATATTATATAACCGCCTATACAATTATATAATACCAATGATCCACTCGGGTCCAATACATCGGTTCCACAATCCACTTGGGTCCAATACGTCAGCCCAAAAGCAAAATGTTAAATCCACAATCCACTTGGGTCTAGTACGTCGGCCTAAAAGCACAATGCTAATGCATTCTTTCACAAAGTATCTCAGTCGTACAAATTCAAGAATTATCACTATCAATTCACATGAAGCATTCTTAGAATTTCTTTAGCATATAGATCCATAGTTTCATCGTTAGGCCTTAATTGTAACATTTTCACAAAAAAGGTAGAAATCAATCCTAATCACCCAACTCTTCTAACTAAGTTCCTCGAGTGACCTCTCCTCATATCGTTCACGAAAGTCTTAAAAAGAAACCACAATGTCTTTACCTCACAATTCTTTTCCTTTTCCTCTAAGTCTTTCAAGTTTTCACTATTCCTTTCTCACACTTCTTTTTCCTCTCAAGACCAAAAAATCACTCTTTTGCCTAATGATAAAATTTATTCTTTTCCATTATTATCTTATAAACCCTTAATTAAATTTCTCTATTATCAAGTCAACTAGAATCACTACTAATAAATTATTTTTCATTATCCTAATTATCCCCAAAATTATTTCCATTGGTATTTTCAAAAGTTATTACTTCTCAAATCATGACATTGTAATTATCTTTTCTCTTACTTATGTATCTTTTAACCCTAATTTGTCTTCAATTCACCTGAACAATATTTTTTAATATTATTTCTAAAACTTTCATTATTCAACTTCTAAATAAAATCCTTCCCATCCTAATTACTCTTCCATCCCATTATCAAATATTTTTGGTCTCCAATTCACTCTTTCATCCCATTATCTGATATCATGGCCAAAAATCAATTCTTTTCAATGGTAAAAACTTGTTTCTTTCCTCTTTCAACTTGTAACCTTATGAATCATATTTTGTTATCTAATCATCTAAGTTCTTAATCAATAAATATTTTTCCTCATGGATACCTCTTCCTAGGCCAAGGAGGCCGTGAGCCTCAAGAGATCAAGGAAACCCAAAAAAATCATTCCTTTGCAAAGCAATCATAGCATGCCACATACTTTAATAATCACAATTAATTTAGTTCATGCTCACTATCAAAATCACATCTTTAGATATATCCATTAAGCCATCACAATCATCTTTGCATACAACAACATCATATAATCATACAAAATCAAACAAACATAGATCTAAAATCACACAATCGAGTGAATGAATTCTCACGTGGACTCTCCACTCCCAATACAACCATTCGTTCCTCACCACCATAGCATGGTTGATGAGGTTAATCTCTTTCTCACTTTAGGTGTAGCCTCCTAGCTCCTTGTAAGTCCTCTTGAAAAAGCTTCTCCTTCCAAGAAGATCCTTAAAATAAAACAACACACAAGCATCAACATTTAGGGCTTGGAAATAAGATGACTTTGAAAGAACCCACAACAACAAAATGTCTTCGTATAGGGTTTTAATTCAAGAGATGTGGATGGATGAAATTAAAGAAGATTAAGAGAATGGGTTGAGGGTGTGGCCGTGAGGCTTTCCAAGAGAAAAGAAGAGAGTTTTATGCTTTGTTTTCTTGATTCTTGGTAGAAAAATGGAAATAAACTAGGTGATAGCATAAAAATCAAATCTTAGATCCTTCAAGGGCCAATGGCCGTGAGCCTTAGGAGAAAGAAATGGAAGTGTTTGATAGATGGTCATTCACAAACAAACAAGGAAAGCTTAGGAAAGATGAGAACTTTACCTTAGAAGCTTTCAAGTCCTAGATTGTAGAATCACTTGAACAAGCTAAAATCTTCTCCCAAATGGTCTTAGGAAGAGATATAGATTCAAGAAGGTAGATGAGTGAAATCAAAGAAAATGAGATAGGGGTTTTGGTGAGAGTGGCCGTGAGGTATAGAGAAAATTGAGAGGAGAGAAAATAGAAATCAAGAATTTCACCTTAAGAGCTTCAAGTTAGGGCTTGAAAGAAAATGATGAAGATGAGAGAATTTGATGATGATCACAACATAGAAAATCATCCAAAAAGTATGTAAATTCTAGAAATATGATTGATTGGAGCAAACAAAATGGAAGAGAGAAATTCAGAGTGGTGGCCGTGAGCCACTAGAGAGAAAATGAGAGAAAATAAAAGAAAGTGAGGGAAAGGAAAAAGTAAGAGAAAAGATGGACACTTTTGAAATGAAAGTGGAAATGATGTTTTGAGTGAAAATATGACAAAGCTCTTCTCATGTATTCTCAGTTGTCTTGAAGCATACATCACTATTCCTTTTATTCGCACAAGCACACATTCTAAGCTTTAATGTGGAGCATCACGAGACGTCTCAAAAGGTCCATTGGGATTGGGCAGAATTAACACTGGCGAAATAGTTGAGTATCTCTTTAACCCTTGAAAATTTTCCTCACATACATCAATCTATACAAAAACTTGACTCTTTCGTGTGAGCTGGATAAGAGGTTCTGCTATCTTGGAAAATCCTGCGGTGAATCTCCAATACTAACCAACTAATCCCACAAAGTTAAGAATCTTCAATACGGTCTTCGGTCTTTGCCTTTAAAAAACTGCTTCAACTTTCAATGGATCCACAACAATTCCTTCTTTTGAAGTTATGTGGCCTAAAAATTTAATCTCCTCCAACCAAAATCCACATTTTGATAACTTGGCATACAACTTCTTCTCCTTCAAAATCTGAAGAACCACACTGAAACGTTTAGCATGTTCTTCCGAGTTTCAAGAATCGGTCAAAACGTCGCCAATGAAAACAACGACAAATCCATCTAAATAGGAAAGAAATATCTTATTCATATGATCTACAATTTCGCTGGAGCATTCGTTACCTCGAACGACATTACTAAATACTCATAGTACTCATAACGCGTCAGAAAAGTTATTTTGGGAACATCTTCTACTTTCACACGAATCTGATGGTAACCAGAACGCAATTTGATCTTGGAGAAAATAACGGCTCCCTTTAGTTGGTCCATTAGATTATCTATTCTAAATCTTAACAGGAAGTGTCTCATAGGTCAAGTCCTTTTCTAATCGTAATGTATTTAGCGTAATGACATGGTTTAGATTAGGGACATATTTTCTCAATCGAGATACACGGAAAACATTATGAAGGTTAGAAAGAAAAGGTAGTAAAGTCATTTGGTATACTATTGGACCCATCCGACGAAGAATTTGATATGGTCCAATAAAATTTAGGAATGAGCTTCATGGATTCAAATCCAGAAATCTCTGTCTCAAGAAACACTAAAGTTTTATTGGAACGGAATAACAAGATATGGTTAGAAAATAACCAATCCTTTTCTGAGATCGAGTCTATTTATGAAAAAGGCAAACAATTAAATTGGAAGAAAAGTTCTAATTTCTAACAATGACAGGATAGTTTAAATAAACTTGGGTAATAACAACAGGCTTAGAAATGAGAATGGCAATACTCAAGTCAGAAGGAAATAAATACACAAACAACCCCAAATTCGGCTCGCACAGCCATAGGTAACAAAAGAATGCGTCGTCACAGAGTCAAACAGTACAATTTAAGGCTTACTTCCCATGGTACAAACTCAGTTAGGTAGATCTTCAGATTGGGAGGCTTCTGCTCCACTCAACGTACCAATTTCTCCTCCGGCTTGAGCCCTTGTCGCAGGCTTATTGCTAACGGAAGGCTTTGTCTCCTGAAAAGTACAATTCCTAAACATGTGTCCTGACTTTCCACACTTGAAACAAAATTTTCCCTTGATCGTACAATTCCTTGTTGCATGACTTTTTGCACACTTCTTACATGTCTGTAAAAGTGTCATGGGTGACTGGGTCTACTACCACTAGCACTACCTCTATACGGTTGCTATTGTTGTTGATTTTCTGGTGGTCGCAAATATGATTTCTACTTGAATCGCTTGACCTTACGATTTCTCCTTTTTCGGAACCAATATGGTCTAACGTTATGGGGTTCCATATCCTGAGACTGATTCAACTCTAACAAAATCTGAGCCTTGGCTATCAATTCCTGTTGCTAAGTGGTCCTCTGATTCTGTTGTACTATTACGCCAGCCACTATTTGTATTGCTTCCATAGTCGCAGCCATCCCTTCGTTGTTGCATTCCACATTTCCACGTGTACGCCTATCGCGAGCCATTGCCCTTTCTTCAAAAACAGACAAGTCAAAACACAATGGAAACAAAAAGTAACCATTTTAAATAATATTATCTCCTTTCGGAGACCATACAATACATCTCTGCGTTTAGTTTCAGAGAAACACATAGCATAAACAAAGTAAACTTACCCATAAACCCAAAAGACTCAAACTTGGACTTCACTCACACTAGAGGTACCACTCTAAAGGGTGTAGGTACAAACAATTCTACACAACTTCAGTTATCCGACTTGACTCTTACTAGAAGAACCCTTATTCTCCTTGTTCGCCTAGTTGAAGTTATAGTTTTTTGTCCACACAGAACATTACATATTGAGTTGGCCATTTTTTTGAATATCATGTAACTATATAACAGTAACTACTAACATCCATCCTAAAGCAACTTATGCAATCCTCTTTTAACATCTCAAACAAAAGACAAGGAAATGAACAATACACATACACAGGAATTTCTACCTGCCTAAGCACAGTTAGTCCATACCCTGGCTCAACAGGATGAACTGCTCTAATACCACCTAATGTAACACCCTCCTCCGAGAGACATTACATTTTAGACCGACTTCTTTCTCTAAAAAGAACTTTTAACCAAGTTATAAAAGTTGATGTTGTAAAATATGAGTTTTAAAAATTTCTTTTTAACGGATAACATAAGCTTACCAAAATAAATAAAAGACTCAAGTCATAAGAACTTAATAGAGGGTTTTTCATAAAACAAAGTTTACTATATCTTTAAGTCCATCATCTCATGTTCCAAAAGCATCAAATTTAAGTACTCCAAAAAGTGAATATATACATATCACTACCAAATGAAGATTGAGCCTTGTCCAAGTCCAAACACCTAAAGAATAGGGTCCTGCACCTGATCTTCATCTAGATCCCCTTCAGGATCCCTAGCAGACAAAGCCCCCAGTCGGGGCATGACACTACGAGCGGGAGTCCGAGCAGTCAACTCTACAGAATCCTTCCTAGTAAAAGCTCTCCAATCATCCCAGAGCTCCCCAAGGGGCATGTAGAATTCCAAGTGAACAACCGCATCCATAGTAAACGTTCCACATGATCTGTCACCCCACAAAAGACAGTCTACGCCAGACCGCGAAAATGATAGTTTTTGTTGGGTCCTCGTCGTGCGTTCCACGGCCAGGGGTATACAATGTGATAACAAATCACTAAGTGGATCACCTCGCCCTGACGCCCCCTGAGATCCATCATAGATCACACTATCATGTAAGTTCTCGTTCACTCCTAGGCACAAAAGCCGATTGTATAATGTTCAATGCATGGACAATGAAATCAAACCACCGTTACACCATTTCCAATGATATTAAAGCAATCGCCCATACAATTGTCTAATACCATTAGTATTAATGATATTATATAACCGCCCATACAATTACATAATACCAATGATCCACTCGGGTCCTATACATCGGTTCCACAACCCACTTGGGTCCAATACGTCGGCCCAAAAGCACAATGCTAATGCATTTTTTCACAAAGTATCTCAGTCGTGCAAATTCAAGAGTTATCACTATCAATTCACATGAAGCATTCTTACAATTTCTTTAGCATATAGAACCATTGTTTCACCGTTAGGCCTTAATTGTAACATTTTCACGAAAAAGGTAGAAATCAATCCTAATCACCCAACTCTTCTAACTAAGTTCCTTGAGTGACCTCTCCTCATATTGTTCACGAAAGTCTTAAAAAGAAACCACAATGTCTTTACCTCATAATTCTTTTCCTTTTCCTCTAAGTCTTTCAAGTTTTCACTATTCCTTTCTCAAGCTTATTTTTCCTCTCAAGACCGAAAAATCACTCTTTTGCCTAGCGATAAAATTTATTCTTTTCCATTATTATCTTATAAACCCTTAATTAAATTTCTCTATTATCAAGTCAACTAGATTCACTACTAATAAATCATTTTCCATTATCCTAATTATCCCCAAAATTATTTCCATTGGTATATCCAAAAGTTATTACTTCTCAAATCATGACATTATAAATATTTTCTCCCTTACTTATAAATCATTTAACCTTAATTTGTCTTCTAATTCACCTAAACAATATTTTCTAATGTTCTTTCTAAAACTTTCATTATTCAACTTCTAAATAAAATCCTTCCCATCCTAATTACTCTTCCATCCCATTATCAAATATTTTAGATCTTCAATTCACTCTTTCGTCCCATTATTCGATATCATGGCCAAAAATCAATTATTTTCAATGGTAAAAACTTGTTTCTTTCCTCTTTCAACTTGTAACCTCATGAATCATATTTTTGTCACCTAATCATCTAAGTCCTTAATCAATAAATATTTTTCCTCATGGATACCTCTTCTTAAGCCAAGGAGGCCGTGAGCCTCAAGAGATCAAGGAAACCCAAAAAAATCATTCCTTTGCAACGTAATCATAGCATGCCATATACTTCAATCATCACAATTAATTTAGTTCATGCTCACTATCAAAATCACATCTTCACATATATCCATTAAGCCATCACAATCATCTTTGCATACAATAACATCATATAATCATACACAATCAAACAAACATAGTTCAAAAGTCTCACAATCGAGTGGATGAACCCTCACGTGGACTCTCCACTCCTAATACAACCATTCATTCCTCACCACCATAGCATGGTTGATGAGGTTAATCTCCCTCTTACCTTAGGTGTAGCCTCCTAGCTCCTTGTAAGTCTTCTTGAAAAAGCTTCTCCTTCCAAGAAGATCCTTAAAATAAAACAACACATAAGCATCAACATTTAACACTTGGAAACAAGATGATTTTGAAAGAACCCACAATAACAAAATGTCTTAGTATGAGGTTTTAATTCAAGAGATGTAGATGGATGAAATTAAAGAAGATTAAGATAGTGGTTGAGGGTGTGGCCGTGAGGCTTTCCAAGAGAAAAGAAGAGAGTTTTATACTTTGTTTTCTTGATTCTTGGTAGAAAAATGGAAATGAACTAGGTGATAGCAATAAAAATCAAATATTTGATCCTTCAAGGGCCAATGGCCATCAGCCTTAGGAGAAAGAAATGGAAGAAAGTGTTTGATATATGGTCATTCACAAACAAACAAGGAAAGCTTAGGAAAGATGAGAACTTTACCTTAGAAGCTTTCAAGTCCTAGATTGTAGAATCACTTGAACAAGCTAAAATCTTCTCCCAAATGGTATTAGGAAGAGATATAGATTCAAGAAGGAAGATAAGTGAAATCAAAGAAAATGAGATAGGGGTTTTGGTGAAAGTGGTCGTGAGGTATAAAGAAAAATGAGAGGAGAGAAAATAAAAATCAAGAATCTTTGTAACACCCACTATAGGGTATCACATTTAAGACTAATCCTAATAGAACTTACCCAAGTTGTAAAAGAATTAATCTTGTAAAAACGTCAATTTTAAAATTTCACTTGCGGAATAAAATAAAATAAGTAAACTAAATTAAAACATTAGTAAGACTTGTAATAAACACACCAAAATATAATTATACATTATGTTACAAACATTGTCTAAATAATTTACATAATTTCAACCCTGTTTCAAAAGTAAAATACAAACCTAACAACTAAGCGGTACTCTGTAAACAAACCTAAGGATTTGGTTCCTCGAAAGGATCCTCCTCCTCCTCTACATTATCATTGAAGAACCCAAACCGATACAGACGCCTCATAGGGGTTCTTGCCGACAATACTACAGAATTCTCTTAGGGTGTATAGACAGACACAACTCCACCCCAGAGTTCACGAATAGGTATTGTGAATTCCAAACGCACAGCTGCATGTTGAGTTAACACGGAAATTCCATCCAGGGTTCCACTCAAGCTCATAGTCAAGTCCCCGGTGTAAACAAACCTCTCATTGTTATAGTCAAATCTCCAGGCGTCAGCTCCACCGTGGAATTGAACCCTAACAAAACCTAAGACTTGTCGTCTTGTCGCCATACTAACAAATAAAAAAAACTGCTACTGAAGATAAACAGGGTCCCTTGCCTCCTCGTTCTCTCGGTCTTTAGTAAACATATACAATGAAACAGATATAACATAATAATGAGGTGAGATCCCCTACATCAATACTAGTATGACAGTAAAGGAAATGATAGCAAATAAACAAAGTATAATATCAGGACAATAAATCATGTTGTCATATCACGGATAATAAATCAAGTAATCATGAATCAGATAATTATAAATTTCATGTTATTATGCTGACCCACTATACATATGCACACAAACCAATTCCTACTCCATGGAGCTAAACACAATTTCGGAGAGAAGATCCAGAATACATGTCTATCTCTAGGCTGCTGTGGCCAAAAGTGCTATAATATATCAATTTTGTCAAAAGTGCACATCAGGCATTGGACAAGACATTCTACACCAGATTATGATATAGGACAATGTCTCGGTCCGGATCATCGGTGCGTTTGCATCGGTCTGCCCCACGGACAGAAGAGCTACCAACTGTCCATTGCGAGGTACCTGCACCCCGATGCCCCCAAGGTCAACAAGTGACCTACACTTGTCTACTCGCACCCGCACTTAGGTGTAATTCATCTCCTAAGCATACAACCTTACTCAAATAAGCAAACATGCTTTTGTATGCATGATGTATGATTCAAACACACATACACTTATTATTTTCCCAATATTTCATATAATCTCACCATATCTTGGCGGTATAAATATTTAACACAACCGGGTCCACCACAACTTCCGGACAGCAAACTGCTGTTTACACTCAATTGCGTAGCGCTATTATCACATTTTTTAAATCGTGAAACATATTTCCTATGTTTTTAAATTGCGTAAGGATTTTCCAATGTTTTCTAAATCGCGTAAACTTTTTATTGTGTTTTCTCAATCGCGTAGTCTAAAATTACTGTTTTTGAGTCACGTAAATATTTTTTGACATAATTTTAATTACGTAAAATGTTTCTAACATATTTAAACCAAAAATATTATTTTTCTCAAAAATTTGATTTTATTTCCATTATTTGCATAATAATCCCTTATTAAATAATATTTACATAATAATCCTTGTTTAAATAATATTTTCATAATAGTACCTCCTAAAATAATATTTGTAAAACAGTCCCTCTTTAGATAGTATTTGCAATATAGTCCCTCTAAAAATTAATATTTCTATTGTTTCCCAAAAAATTGTGTTTTTTTTTTAATTTACTTAAAATATTACAGCTCAAATTTTCCTAATGCGCTTCAAAACCCATAGGGTGAGCTATACGTTAGAAAATTTCAAGTATTAGCATTTATTTTTATTTCATAACTTAATTATTTAATTATGTTAATTTTTATTCTAAAAAGTATATTGCTTTGATTTTAGGTTCAAAACCTACCAAAATAATTTCCTTCCCATTTAAACACCTAAATCTACACTTAGGAACATAATTTTGGATCTAAGTTATGAAAAATGGCTTGTTGGCCGAAATCCATTTAGGGTTTCATAACCCATCATTTAGTTCTTTTTAGCATTTATTCCTTGCAAAAACACTTAACTTATTTTTCTTGTCATAAAATCATTTACTCATTGGTTAGGAAAATAATTTAGAACCCTAGATTCCTTTTGAAGTGTGGAGGCCGTGTGCCTCATAGGTCCTTTGGGACTTTCATACAACAAATCCTTCATATGATTCACATCTTATATTACACATAAATTTACATGCTTTCTAAATCACACATACAAGCATATTATCAAAGCTATAAGCATACAAATACACATGCAATCATATTTTCAAAGCCAAAAGCATAACTAACACAAACAAAGAAAGCATAGAAGATTAAGCGAATAAATCCATATGGATTTTTCACCACAAGCAACCCATTTCCTCACCACCAACACATAGTTGATGAGGTTAATCTCCCTCTTACCCTAAGGGAGACAAAAGCTTCAAGTCCTCCTTCCTCTTGAATTCGTGAGCTTCAAACAAAACCCCCTAAAAATCTTAAACAAATTCTAAAGTCATAAACAAAGCTTAAGAACAAAGAACCATGGATCAATCATGGTCTAGAAAATCAAAAATTCATCTTAGGATCAAAGAATCAAAAGATTACCTTTGGAGTAGTAAGCTAAAGGTTGGTTTTTGATGCACTTAGAGTAGGATTTTGATAAAACTTACTAAAAGAAAAGTGTTTAGAATAAGGTTTAGCTTTAGAAAGTAAGAAGAGATGAAAGTTTAGAAGTGGAGAGGTAGGGTTTGGAGTAGTTGGCCGTGGGGTTCAATAAGAAAAAGGAAAGAAAAGTAGTTGGGTGTTCTTGAGTGTTCTTGAATATTTGAGAGAGAAAGATGAAGGCTTGTCACAAAGTGAAGTGAAAAATGAAATTGGATAGCTATATTGAAGTGTGCAGCCATATGATTGCATGGATAGAAACTTAATGTGATAGAAATTCACTCACTTGGTCTCACATGGTGCACACATGGCTTAGGTCACACAATAGTCATCAAGTGGTCATTTAGATGAACCTAGAACATAGTGGAAAGGCCTTCATGGCCGTGTGGCTCTAGGAAAAATTAGTAACTAGGTTTGACTTCAATTAGGTTTTAGTTACATCTTAATTGGATAGTAAGCTAATTAGGTTAGGTTATTTAGTTACAAATTAAACTATTTAGAGTAACTTAGTTAGTTATCCTAGTTACTTAGCAACTAGTCCAACCATTTATATTGACCATTTTCTATTAGTCTAGAAAAAGTCTAACCACTAATGTTGACTCATTTCTATTGGTTCATTTTAAAATAAGTTATAAAAATTATTCTTAATCTATTTTCTAACAAATAAAATATACCAGGTCTATTACTTGGTAACAGAAATTGCTATTCATAAAATAGCGGATATTTTCTTGCGAAATATTTTTATTTCATAGATAAATTTTAAAAATTAAAATATTAGATTTCGTGTCTCTCATATTCAGGTTTAGTAAGATCCCCCGTCTCTGAATAAATCAATAAAGATTTTCCTCGGCTCGAAAATTATTATTTTCCTGACTCAGAGCAAATCTCACACAATGATAAAAAACAACCTCAAAATAGTCAAAATAATTTTCTGTAACACAAAAAATACAAAACAACACAATTTAGTCATTACTGTAAAATAACCAAAATTTGGGGTGTTACAACTCTTCCCCTCGAAAAAGAATTTCGTCCCCGAAATTCACCATACATTAAAACAACTGAGGATACGGTTCCCTCGTTTTCTCCTCCATTTCCCAAGTAGCATCTCCGGTTGTCTCGTTCCAGATCACTTTCATTAACAGAATTGCTTTGCCTCTTAATTGCTTCACTCTCCTATCTTCGCTCTTAACAGGAAGTGCCTCATACGTCAAATTTTCTTTCAATTGCACTTCATCGGGTTGTATAACATGTGAAGGATCGCGAATATACTTTCTTAATTGGAATACATGGAAAACATTATGAAGGTTTGAAAGAAAAGGCGGTAAAGCTATTTGGTATGTGACTAGACCTATCCGACGAAGAATTTGATAAGGTCCAATGAATTTAGGAGTGAGTTTTCTGGACTTTATAACCCTGCCAACACCAGTCGTAGGTGTTACTCGTAAAAACATATGCTCACCTTTCTCAAATTCAAGAGGTCTTCTTCGTTTATCAGCATAGCTTTTCTGTCTGCTCTGAGTTGCCCGCATTTTCTGTTGAATCATCTTTACCTTCTCTGTTGTTTGCTGCACCATTTCGGGTCCGATAGTAATGCTTTCCCCATCTTGATACTAACACAAAGGTGCTTAGCATCGTCGTCCATAAAGATCCTTATAGGGTGCCATCTCTATGCTTGAGTTAAAACTATTAATATAGGTGAATTCTACCAAAGGTAAGAATTCATCCCAACTCCCTCGTTGATCTAACACACAAGCCCTCAACAGATCCTCTAGAGATTGTATAGTCCTCTCCATTTGCCCATCTGTCTGTGGATGGTAAGCTGAACTCAAACGTAGTTTAGTCCCCATTGCTTCATGTAAGCTTTGCCAAAATCTTGATGTAAACCTCAGATCTCTATCGGATATGATACTAGTAGGTACACCGTGAAGTCTAACTATTTTACCAATGTACAACTAAGTCAACTTCTCCATTGGATACTTAATATTGATCAGCAAGAAGTGAGCAGACTTCGCAAGCCGATCAACAATGACCCAAATAGAATCATAACCTTTCCTAGTCTTTGGCAAACTAGTAACAAAATCCATTGCAATACTATCCCATTTTCATTCGGGAATAGTGAGGGGTTGTAACATACCTACCGGTCTTTGATGCTCGACCTTTGCTTTCTGGCATACTAAACAAGATGCCACGTACTCAGCAACATCTCTTTTCATTCCAGGCCACTAAAACAAACATTTTAGATCTTGATACATCTTAGTCATCCCAGGATGTATACTCAATCTACTAGTATGAGCTTCACCAAAGATTGCTTTCTTAAGATTGGGATCATCGGGTATAAGAATTATGCCCTTAAACCTTAAGACCACGTCAGATCCTTCCTCAACAGTTGCCTTATGGCCTTGCTTCAAAAATTCTCTCCCATTCTGCAAAAACTAGTCATCCTCCTGTTTCTCTCAAATTTCTTCCAATAGATCATTCAGAATAGTGACCGTATTCAGACGCATCCTTCCAGGTGACAATTCCACTGACAACCATATATCTCTAAATTGTTTAATCAATTTTTCCTCTTCGATCTTCATAGCAGAAACACTGAGCATCTTCCGACTCAAAGCATCTGCTACGACGTTTGCTTTTCCAGGGTGATACTGGAGTTGAAAATCACAATCCTTTAAGAATTCCAATCATCTTCTTTGCCTCATATTCAATTCTTTTTTATCAAATAAGTACTTTAAACTTTTGTGGTCGCTGAAGACGTTGAACGTAGCCCCATACAAAAAAGTGTCTCCAAATCTTTAGTGCAAAAACAACTGCGGCCAATTCCAAATCATGTGTTGGATAATTTCTTTCATGAACCTTTAATTTTCTTGAAGCATATGCTACAATGTTTCTATTCTGCATCAGCACTTATCCTAACCCTTGATAAGAAGCATCGCAATACACCTCAAAAGATTCATCGGGATCTGGTAGAATCAACACTGGTGCAGTAGTCAGCTTCTTCTTTAACTCTTGGAAACTCTCCTCACACTTATTCGTCCAATCAAAAACTTAGTTCTTCCTTGTAAGTTGCGTAAGAGGTCCGGCGATCTTAGAAAAACCTTCAATAAACCTTCGATAATATCCGGCTAGTCCAACAAAACTCTGGATTTTTGTCACAGTCTTTGGTCTTTCTTATTGAAGAATCGTCTCCACCTTGGCTGGATCCACTACAATTTCATCCTTAGAAATTACATGACCCAGAAATTGAACTTCATCCAACCAAAATTCACATTTTGACAATTTTGCGTACAGTTTCTTTTCTTTCAAAATCTGAAGAGCTATATTGAGATGTTCAGTATGCTCTTCCTGATTTTGAGAGTAGATCAGAATGTCATCAATAAAAATAACGACAAATCGATCTTGGTATGGATGAAAGATCCTATTCATGTAATCCATGAATATAGCAGGAGCATTCGTCACACTGAACGACATTACGAGATACTCATAATGACCATAACGCGTCTGAAAAGCTGTTTTAGGTATATCCTCTACCTTAACGCGAATCTGGTGATATCCTGGTCGTAAATCTATCTTTGGGAAAACAGCTACTCCCTTCAGTTGGTCCATCAAACCATCAATTCTCGAAAGTGGATATTTATTCTTTATTGTGACTTTGTTTAGCTGGCGATAATCGACACATAAACGAGAAGTTCCATCCTTCTTCTTGACTAGCAACACTAGAGCTCCCCAGGGTGAAACATTAATCTCATAAACTATTTTTCCAATAACTCTTCTAACTGCTTTTTCAACTCTACTAACTCCGATGGTGACATATGGTATGGTGCAATTGATATGGTACCCGCTCCTGGTACAAGATCGATAGAAAACTATATCTCTCTTTCTGGTGGTAATCCAAGTACGTCATCAGGGAAAACCTCAGGAAACTCGTTCACAATAGAAATAGCATTCACATCCTTCTCACTCTAACTTCTAAAGAAGATAGCAGCATATATCCTTAAGCTCCATCCCTCAATAAAGATTTGACTTGTTTGGTAGTTACAAATCCAGAAACCTCATTAGGAAATACTAAGGTCTTTTTAGAACAATCTAATAGGATATGGTTAGAAGATAACCAATCCATTCCTAAGATTATATCGATATCAACAAGAGGTAAACAAATCAAATTAATAGAAAAAACTTGATTTTTTTATAGTAATAGAACAATTCAGGCATATTTTTATAATTCTAACTGGTTTGGTAGTAAGAGTGGAAACAATCAATTAGAAGTTTAAAGAAGACACAAACAATCCCAAACGATCTACACAGTCATATGCAATAAATGAATGAGTTGCACCCGAATCATATAATACAGTTAAAAGATTACCTGAGATGACACATTCTCCCTGAATAAGATTCTCAGACTGGGAGGCCTCAGCTCCACTCATTGTATAAACTCTTCCTCCAACTTGCGGCTTCACAGCACGAACATTGCTCACCGAAGGCTCCATCTTCGCTTGATCACAATCTTTAGAGACATGACCAGGCCTTCCGCATCTGAAACAAATTATACCTCTAATCGAACAATCTCTCGTCATGTGACCCTTCCTGCACTTCAGGCATTTTATTAGCGGTGCTACAGTCTGATTAAACTGATTTCCACTTGAACCACCTCCACGAGGTTGCTGATGTTGTTGTTGCTGCTGACTTCCCGAGGGTCAAAAATATGGTTTTCGTTGAAATCGGTTGTTGTTATTGTTGCCTCCTCTTTGGAACCTAGTCTGTCCAAAGTTGCGGTTCCTGTTATCACGTGCTGGCTCTAACCCTTCCAGCCTACAACACATGTCCATCAGTGTTGAAAACTGATTCACACACATTGATATCACTCCTCTCTTTAGCTCGATTCTTAAACTTTCTTCGAATTTGCGACACTTCCAAACCTCGTCTGGCTGAATTTGGAGATACCTTGATAACATAGACAAGCTCTCAAACTTCACAGCATATTCACTGACAGTCATTCCACCTTGACGTAAACCCAGAAATTCCATCTCCTTAGCGTCTCTCACACTTTCCAGAAAATATTTCTCTAGAAATACTTCGCAAAACAGCTCCCACGTGATTTCTCTCCCTTCAGCTATTAACATCCTTCGAGTGGCTTTCAACCAATTCTTGCCATCAGCCATTAGCATGAATGTAGCATACGTCACTCTACGGTCATCTGCACATCATATCGCTTCAAAAATCTTCTCCAGTTCTTGGATCCATAAATCTGCTTTCTCAAGGTCAAACTCTCCTCTAAAACGTGGCGGATTGTTCCAATGAAATTTTGACAAATGCTAAACTTCTGCATTAGTTTCTTGCTGTTGCACAGCTCATTGATTTTGTTGTGCCATTACTTTGGCCATTCGCTGCATTGCTTCAACAACAGTGGTCATTGGGTCGTTGTCACATTCCACATTTGCACGGTCACCTCTACCACAAAACATAGTTTTCTTCACAAACAATTAAACAAGGTCCAATGAAAGACAGATGTCATCTTTTGAAAATCAAATGCAGAGAATCACACAACACAAGCTAAAATAGACCTAATCACAAAAACCCAAAAGACTTTAACCGGGGCTCTGATACCAACTAATGTAACTCCCACTATAGGGTATCACATTTAAGACTAATCCTAATAGAACTTACCCAAGTTGTAAAATAATTAATCTTGTAAAAATGTCAATTTTAAAATTTTGCTTACGGAATAAAATAAAATAAGTAAACTAAATTAAAACATTAGTAAGACTTGTAATAAACACACCAAAATATATTTATACATTATGTTACAAACATTGTCTGAATAATTTACATAATTTCAACCGTGTTTCAAAAGTAAAATACAAACCTAACTACTAAGCGGTACTCTGTAAACAAACCTAAGGATTTGGTTCCTCGAAAGGATCCTCCTCCTCGTCTACATTATCATCGAAGAACCCAGACAGATACAGATGCCTCATAGGGGTTCTTGTCGAAGATACTACAGAATTCTCTTGGGGTGTATAGATAGACATAACTCCACCCTAGAGTTCATGAATAGGTATTGTGAATTCCAAACGCACAGTTGCATGTTGAGTTAACATGAAAATCCCATCCAGGGTTCCACTTAAGCTCATAGTCAAGTCCCCGGTGTAAACAAACCTCTTATTGTTATAGTCAAATCTCCAGGCGTCAGCTCCGCCGTGGAACTGAATCCTAACAAAACCTAAGACTTGTCGTCTTGTCACCATACTAACAAATAAAGAAAACTGCTACTGAAGATAAACGGGGTCCCTTGCCTCCTCGTTCTCTCGGTCTTCAGTAAACATATACAATGAAACAGATATAACATAACAACGAGGTGAGATCCCCTACATCAATACTAGTATGACAGTAAAGGAAATGACAACAAATAAACAAAGTATAATATCAAGACAATAAATTATGCTATCATATCACGGATAATAAATCAAGTAATCATGAATCAGATAATTATAAATTTCATGTTATTTTGCTGACCCACTATACATATGCACACAAACCAATTCCTACTCCATGGAGCTAACACAATTTCGGAGAGAAAATCTAGAAGACATGTCTGTCTCTAGGCTGCCATAGCCAAAAATGCTATAATATATCAATTTTGTCAAAAGTATATATCAGGCATTGGACATGACATTCTACACTAGATCACGATATAGGACAGTGTCTCAGTCCGGATCATCGGTGCGTTTACATCGGTCTGCCCCATAGACAGAAGAGCTACCAACTGTCCATTGTGAGGTACCCGCACCCCGATGCCCCCAAGGTCAACAAGTGACCTACACTTGTCTACTCGCACCCGCACTTAGGTGTAATTCATCTCCTAGGCATACAGCCTTACTTAACTAAGTGAACACGCTTTTCAATGCATGATGTATGATCCAAACACTCATACAATTATTATTTTCATAATATTTCATATAATCTCATCATATCTTGGCAGTATAAATATTCAACACAACCAGGCCCACCACAACTGCTCGACAGCAAACTGCTGTTTACACTCAATCGCGTAGTGCTATTATCGCATTTTTGAAATTGCGAAACATATTTCCTATGTTTTCCAAATCGCGTAAACAATTTATTGCATTTTCTCAATCGCGTAGCCTAAAATTACTATTTTTGAGTCGCGTAAATATTTTTTGACATATTTTTTATTACGTAAAATGTTTCTAACATATTTAAACCAAAAATATTATTTTTCTCAAAAATTTGATTTTATTTCCATTATTTGCATAATAGTCCCTCATTAAATAATATTTACATAACAATCCTTAGTTAAATAATATTTTCGTAATGGTACCTCCTAAAATAATATTTATAAAATAGTCCCTCTTTAGATAATATTTACAATATAGTCCCTCTAAAAATCAAGTATTTCTACTATTTTCCAAAAAATTATGTTTTTTTTAAATTTACTTAAGATATTACAGCTCAAATTTTCCTAACGCGCTTCAAAACCCATAGGGTGAGCTATACGTTAGAAAATTTCAAGTATTGACATTTATTTTTATTTCATAACTTAACTATTTAATTATGTCAATTTTTATTCTAAAAAGTATATTGCTTTGATTTTAGGTTCAAAACCTACCAAAATAATTTCCTTCTCATTTAAACACCTAAATCTACACTTAGTATAATAATTTTGGATCTAAGTTATGAAAAATGGCTTGTTGGCCAAAATCCATTTAGGGTTTCATAACCCATCATTTAGTTTTTTTTAGCATTTATTCCTTGCAAAAACACTTAACTTATTTTTCTTGTCATAAAATCATTTACTCATTGGTTAGGAAAATAATTTAGAACCCTAGATTCCTTTTGAAGTGGGGAGGCCGTGTGCCTCATAGGTCCTTTGGGACCTTCATACAACAAATCCTTCATGTGATTCACATCTTATATTACACATAAATTTGCATGCTTTCTAAATCACACATACAAGCATATTATCAAAGCTATAAGCATACAAATACACATGCAATCAAATTTTCAAAGCCAAAAGCATAACTAACACAAACAAAGAAAGCATAGAAGATTAAGTAAATAAATCCTTATGGATTTTTCACCACAAACAACTCATTTCCTCACCACCAACACATAGTTAATGAGGTTAATCTCCCTCTTACCCTAAGGGAGACAAAAGCTTCAAGTCCTCCTTCCTCTTGAATTCGTGAGCTTCAAACAAAACCCCCTAAAAATCTTAAACAAATTCTAAAGTCATAAACAAAGCTTAAGAACAAAGAACCATGGATCAATCATGGTCTAGAAAATCAAAAATTCATCTTAGGATCAAAGAATCAAAAGATTACCTTTGGAGTAGTACGCTAAAGCTTGGTTTTTGATGCAATTAGAGTAGGATTTTGATAAAACTTACTAAAAGAAAAATGTTTAGAATAAGGTTTAGCTTTAGAAAGTAAGAAGAGATGAAATTTTAGAAGTGGAGAGGTAGGGTTTGGAGTAGTTGGGTGTTCTTGAGTGTTCCACATAGGCCAAATAATTCATAGAAATTCACAGAAATTCATAACAACACAGATAAACCAAAAACAAGAGAAAGTTAGGGCGTTAACCCCCACTCTTGAACTATTAATTACCCTTAAGCAAAAGAGCTCCTTCAATGAAAATGAACCAATGCTCTCCCATTCTCTAAGGTAAGGTAAAAACATGGTTTTTTCACATAAGGCATATAATGATCTAAGACAAAGGATAGACTAATAGGCTCAAAGGGGTTAATCAAAGGGAAATAATGCAAGGTTGGCTATTTGGCCAAAGTAGCTAATTCAAGAAAGAATGTCTCAATTATGTTCATGCATGAAAGTGAAAATGTAGCCTAAAAAAGAATCAAAACAAGATCTAGAGTGATCAATTGACATGAGTGAAAATTACATAAGAAAGAGGAGAATGGTATAAATGTTAAATCCATCCATCAAAAGGCTCAAAGTCTCACAAAGTATATATCTATCAAACTCAATCCACCAATCAAACATCCAAAACCAAGCATATCAAATTTAAGAAGGAAGAAAATTTATTCAATCATGTTATGCACCTTGAATTTCAATTGTTTCAAACTCATAAACTTCACAAATCTCAAAACATCATGGAAAGCAATTAAAAACACAAATTTATTTTTTCTAAAAAAATAGAAAATAGAATTTCAAACAAAAAACGAAGCTTGAGAGAAAAATAACATACACAAGAAAATAGAAGTAGAAGAAAATTAACAAAAGAAATAAAAAAATAAAATAAAAAATAGTAAGCAACAAAAATAAGAAACAAAATGCTAAAACATAATTAATTAAAAATAGCAGAATTTGGCAATAGCGAGAAAATAGAAACAGAAAATAGAAACAAAATTTAATGAGATATAGCAATAAAAAAATAAACGATAGAAATAAAAACATCAACAAGACAAAATAGTAATAGCAAAAAATATCAGAAACATCAAAACAACAAAAATAGAATTTGGAAACATAAAAAATAGAATGCTAAAATTCCTCCCCCACACTTAAATTTGACATTGTCCTCAATATAAAGCTCAAAAGAAAAACAACATTTAGCAAAATCATTAATTAATGAAGGATAAGTAAAATAAAGGAGAGGGAATGAAAAGAAACATCCTTATCAAGTGAAGAGACTTCCACCAGGGTCCCATTGCTTGAAGTGTAATAACCGAGACTAAGTTAAGCTTGAAACATGACTGGAAACATGAATTGAAACAGGAGAGCTTCCACCGGGATCCCATTGTCCTTCCTTAATTTCCATGTCTACACCACTAGAATGCAATATGTGTACTTCGTCAACTTCATTTTCCTTGTTTATGTTGGACAATGGCTTAAAAACAAAATCTACCATAGTAGTGACTGCCATCCAGTCCTATTCTTCTCTCTTTTCTGAAAATTCTTTAATGGCTTTAAACTCAAGGGTAGGTGGTTGTTGCACTGAAGGTATTAAGCTAGTTGAAGAAATTAATTTTGCTAATTTAACTACAACATCACCTGTAATATGTGTACAATCTTCTGAAATAGCATGATCATAACTCATAGAATAAGGAGATTTTGAACATGCAGCAGCATCTCCCATAACAGCAAAATTTTTAGAACAAGCAACACATATACTATTCCCATCGCATCCAGAACATCTAGGAAAATCAACACTATCCAAAAATCCCACAATTTCAAGAAATTCAGCTAGCATATCATCAACAAACAAATCAATGACATCTAATTGAAAAATAGAATGCTCTTCTAAAGGATGTTTCATGGCATCAAAGATATCGAATTGAACTAAGTTATCCCTAAATTCCATGGAAAGGGTACCAGCATGCACATCAAATCTTCCAAGGATGCTCGACTGGAGTGGCCTGGATAGACTCTTGCACAAGTTGTTGCTATCTGAAGGCAAGTGGTTGGTATCTAAATTGCTACTGTTGCTGCTATTGGGGCTGTTGTTACTGACCAGAATTCCTATATCTCAGGTTAGGATAGTCCCTCCAGCCAGGGTTATAAGTAATAGCAAATGGATCGTATCTGGGCTACTGTTGTGACTGCTGATATTGGGGTCTACCAGGAAAAATGCCTGTTGCAGCAACATGATAAACTTGTATGGGAAAATTATCTTCCTGATGTGTTGGGCAAGCATCTGTAGGATGAGATGGATAAGAGCAAATTCCACAAACCCTTACAGGCTCTTGTATAGAGATTGGTATATGTCATCCTATAGCTAATTGCCTCACCAAAGAAGTCAATTCATCAAGTCTGTTTTCTGTTCTCTGTTGGTCTACATGAGACAACTGAACCTCATTGACTCCTCTAGTTGAGGTAAGGGCTCTTGTACCAAATTATTGAGCATTGGCTGCCATATTTGCTATCAAATCTCTTGCTGTAGTAGGGGTTTTATCTACCAAGGCACCTCTAGAGGCAGCATCCACCATACTTCTGTCCATTCGCAGCAAGCCCTCATAGAAATATTGAATCAAGAGTTGATCACTAATTTGGTGGTGGGACAGTTCGAGCATAACTTCTTGAATATCTCCTAATATTCATGCAAGGTCTCTCCTGTCATTTGCCTTATGCCACAGATGTCTTTTCTAATGGTAGCAGCTCTGAATGCAGGGAAGAACCTTTCCAAGAATAACCTCTTCATATCATCCTAACTTATGACAGAACCTGGTGAAAGGTAGAACTGTTGGGAATTTTGTGGATACATCACGCAACAGAAAACAGGGATTCCCACCAAGGATCCATGCGAAAAAGCCATAATCCGAGTTTTTAAAGGATTTACCTCTTGAAGCGTGAATCACCAACACCGTAATAAAAATGATGTCTCTGCGGTATCCACACGAATAGACTCACGAATGTCCAACGTCCGCAAAGAGGAGCCTTACGTCTCTCACACAGTGCTAGCTGCGAAGAGAAGAGAAGAAACCTGTCGCTCTCTCACTCACTTTTCTGTAGGTGCGGTTAGGGTTCAGAAATTATGTCTCTTAGAAGCCCCTTAGCAGTACTATTTATAATAGTGACTGCCTTAAGTGAGTGTGAGCAGCAGCAAGGTAAGCTGTGTAACCCTAGACCCATCAGTTATGAGTCTGGCCCATATTTGAATCCGAGTCCAACTTGGATCCATTGCTCCAATTTTAGTCTGCTCTATGTGTGTGACCCTGCAGGTTCTTATTACGTTGGCAGTAATATTAAAATCCTATTTTAATATTACAAGCAGTGAGTGGTATCTAGCAACACATCGCTGCTACCCAAGTAATAAGAATGTCAGTGATTTGACATAACCTTTCCGTGACCAATGTTTCTGTGTCGTTTAGTCCCTTTGTCAAGATATCTAGATTGAACACAAGACATGGAATGCGTCACCCTTGTATAGTCCAATCATTCATTTCCTGATATTCGAGTAGACTTTGTAACAACAAATAAGATCAATATCTCATATTGTCTCATTTGAGCATGGCCATGCATTTTGCAGTCTCACTCAATCAGAGGGCCCGAAGATATCGCTCCTGCTATGTAGGAGTGACAAATCCCATCTAGGTCACTCACATCCCTCTGCATGATTTGCGGTATGTCCAATAACCAACTTTATAATCACCTTATTACAGATGACGTTTAATGGTATTAAAACACACAACTCCTCATGTAGGAATCGTAGTGATTTTAGGTCAAAGGACCACAGACACCATTGTCACTATGAGAATCGCTTATGACACTCACATAATGATCCATGAAGCGTTCTCATGGTGGGTCAGTCTAGTACATCATTACTCTAATGTGTACCCATGTGAAGACTTGATATCTCATATCCATGACCCGTGAGATGTGGTCATTAGTCTATGCACATACTAGTCTTAATATATTATTGGTGTCCTAATTAACAATAATACTTGACTAGGGACATTTAAGAATAGTGTTGTAACCAAAAGGATCTCATGATCAAGTCATCCACTTGATGTCCTATGGCATCAAACTTACTATTCTAAGGACTTTATTATGTTTATAAAAAAAGAACACAATAAATGAAATGCCTCATATATAAAATAGCATAATAGAATGTATGTAAATACAGAAAATGTATTGGCCTCTAGGGCATATACCAACAATCTCCTACTTGCACTAGAGTTAATCAGGAATATATCTAATGCCTAAAGACCTAGTGTGACCCTCATGCTTCTACTGTGCAAGAGGCTTCGTCAGTGGATCAGCAATGTTATCATTTGTTGGTACTCTGCATATCTTCACATCTCCTCTATCGATGATCTCTCGAATGAGATGGAAGCGCCTAAGTATATGTTTGGATCGCTGGTGAGATCTAGGCTCCTTAGCTTGTGCAATGGCTCCATTATTATCACAATAGAGGTCCACTAGATCCACAATGCTAAGAATAGTGCCAAGTTCAGTAATGAACTTCCTGATCCAAATGGCCTCCTTTGCTGCATTGGAGGCAGCAATATACTCAGCCTCTGTGGTAGAATCGACGACTGTCTCCTATTTTGAACTCTTCCAGCTCACAGCCCCACCATTTAGGCAAAAAACATAACCCATTGGAAGCTAGCATCAGTGTAACCTTTTACAACTAGCTCTTCCTCACCTCCATATACCAAGAACGAATCCTTAGTCCTTCTCAAGTACTTAAGGATGTTCTTGATAGTAGTCCAGTGACTCTCACCGGGATCAGACTGGTACCTACTCGTCATGTTCAAAGCATATGAGATGTCTGGTCAAGTACATAACATGGCATACATGATAGATCCAATTGCAGATGCATATGGAATCATGCTCATGCGATCCCTCTCATCTTGGGTGGAAAGGGATTGAGCCTTAGATAGGCTTACACCATGTGACATAGGCAAGAGTCCTTTCTTGGATTCATGCATATTAAATTGTCTTAACACTTTGTCTATGTATGTACTCTGACTTAGGCCAAGCAGTCTCAGCGATCTATCTCTATAGATCCTGATACCTAATACATAGGTGGCTTCACCCAAGTCCTTTATAGAGAAGCAGTTCCCTAACCAAGTCTTTATGGACTGTAGGGTAGGGATGTCATTTCCAATAAGTAGTATGTCATCTACATACAATACCAGAAAGATAATAGTGCTCCCACTAACCTTCTTGTAGACACAAGATTCTTCTTCATTTTTTATGAAACCAAACTATTTTATTGTATCATCAAAATGAAGATTCCAGCTTCTGGAAGCTTGCTTCAATCTATAAATAGATCATTGCAACTTGTATACTTTTCTAGCATCCTCTGGAGTGGTAAAACCCTCAGGTTGTGTCATGTACACATCTTCGAGAAGATTTCCATTAAGGAAAGTAGTTTTGACATCCATTTGCCAGATTTCATAATTATGGTATGCTGCAATAGTAAGCAAGATCCGAACGGATTTAAGCATCGCAACTGGGGAAAAAGTCTTATCATAGTCTACACCATGAATTTGTTTGAAACCTTTAGCCACCAATCGCGCCTTAAAGGTATGCACATTACCATCCATGTTAGTTTTCTTCTTGAAAACCCACTTGCACCCAATGGGTTTTACCCCTTCAGGTGGGTCAACCAAGGTCCATACCTGGTTGGCATACATGGAATCCATTTCAGATCTCATGGCCTTAAGCCATTTCTCAGATTTTGGGCCAATAATGACTTCCTGGTAAGTCACAGGCTCATCTTGATCCATGAGCAATACGTCACCTTGTTGGGTCATGAGAAATCCATATCTCTATGGTTGATGACGTATCCTGTTAGACCTACACAGGTCTTGTGCTACTAGAACAGGTTGCTGTTCCACAACATTTTGTGGAGGCTGCTTTATTTCCACCATTGGTTCATTGCTACTTTGTGAAACTTGAATTTCTTCAAGTTCTACTTTTCTCCCACTGGTTCCTTTGGAGATAAACTCCCTTTCTAGAAACACAGTTGTCTGTGCGACAAATACTTTGCCCTCGGTAGGATTATAGAAAAAGTATCCCTTGGTTTCCTTTGGATACCCCACAAAAAAGCATTTATCTGATTTAGGTCCAAGCTTATCAGAAACTTGACGTTTCACATAAGCTTCGCAGCCCCAAATCTTCAAGAAAGACATACTGGGCCGTCTCCCAGTCCATATCTCATATAGTGTCTTTTGAACCGTCTTAGATGGAACACGGTTAAGTGTGAAAGCTGCTGTTAACAGAGCATGTCCCCAGAAGGAGCCTGGAAGGTTTGCATGACTCATCATGGATCGGACCATGTCCAACAAGGTCCGGTTCCTCATTTCAGAGACACCATTCCATTGTGGTGTTCCTGGTGGAGTGTGTTGAGATATTATCCCACACTCTTTCAGATGATCATCAAACTGTTGGCTTAAGTATTCTCCTCCTCGATCTGATTAAAGGATTTTAATACTCTTGTCAAGTTGGTTTTGTACTTCATTCTTGAACTCCTTGAACTTTTCAAAGGATTCTGATTTATGCTTCAAAAGATATACAAATCCATATCTACTGAAATCATCAGTAAATGTAATGAAGTATTGAAAACCGCCTCTAGCGACTGTGTTTAGTGGCCCACATACATCACTATGTATAAGGCCTAAAAGATCACTAGCCCTTTCACCTTGTCCAGTGAATGGGGCCTTTGTCATCTTCCCCAATAAACAAGATTCACATGTCTCATATGATTCGAAATCAAATGAGTCCAAGAATCCATCTTTATGGAGTTTGGAGATGCGTTTCTCATTTATGTGGCCCAAATGACAATGGCAGAGAAAAGTTGGGTTCAGATCATTTGATTTAAACCTCTTTGTATTTATGTTATAGATGGGCATTTCGAGATCAAGTACATAAAGTCCATTACTCAATTGTGCACTACCATAAAAAATATCATTCATATAAATGGAACAACACTTGTCCTTTATAATAAAAGAAAAACCTTTCTTGTCCAAACAAGAAGCAGAAATGATATTCCTACTAATAGCAGGCACAAAATAGCAGTTCTCTAACTCTATTACAAGCCCAGTTGGCAAAGATAATAAATAAGTCCCTACAGCTAATGCAGCAACCTTTGCTCCATTTCCCACTCGTAGGTCGACTTCGCCCTTCGTCAATGGTCTACTGCTCTTTAGATCCTGCACATTTACATAAATGTGAGATCTACATCCAGTATCTAATACCCATGATGCAGAAGTAGATAAATTGACTTCAATAACAAAAATACCTGAAGTGGAAGTCTCACTTCCCTTCTTCTTTTTGAGCTCCTCCAAGAACTTGGCACAGTTCCTCTTCTAATGTCTGGTCTGACCGCAATGGAAGCATGTACCTTCCTTAGCCACTCCACCCACTGGTTTCAAGCCAGAAGTACTGGGCTTGGACTTATCCTTGCCCTTGCCCTTCCAGTTGTCCTTGGGTTTTTTCTACTGTTTCTTGCCCTTATTCTTTTGGACCATCATTATGGCCTTCCCTTTACCTTTGTTGATGTTCTGCTCAGCAGTTCTCAACATGCCTAGCAGCTCTGGTAGTGATTTGTCAATCTCATTCATGTTGTAGTTCATGATAAATTGACTAAAAATTTCCAGCAACGATTGCAGAACTAAGTCAGTGGCCAACTCTTGGCCCAAAGGAAAACCCTGTCTCTCTAGGTTTTCAATGTACCCAATCATCTTGAGTACATGAGCACTAACAGGGCTTTCTTCTACCAGCTTGCACTGAAATAGTGCTTTAGAGACCTCGAATCTCTCATGCCTGGCCTGCTTTTGATAGAGCTTCTTAAGGTGTACGATCATATCATATGCATCCATGTTCTCACGTTGCTTTTGGAGCTCAGAGTTCATGGTGGCCAGCATTAGACATCCAATATCCAAGGCATCATCTTGATGCTTCTTATAAGCATCTCTTTCAGTTCTAGGGGCATTAGCAGTAGGTGGCTCAGGAATAGGCTGTTCCCAAACATACAACTTTTTCTCTTGCTTGAGGACAATCCTCAAATTTCTGTACCAGTCTAGAAAATTCGTTCCAGACAGCTTGTCCTTCTCAAGGACGGATCGCAATGATAAAGTACCCGATGTGTTTGTTGCCATGGTAATCTATTAATAGAAATATGCAAAATATAAGTATCATGCCATAAACATATTTAATGACGTCTTTTAAATTAAATATGCCTCCCACTATTTTATTCAAGTCAATGACCCTCAGCATTGACTTGGAAAATCCCATCGTAAGATTTCCTAGTGGGCCAAGATCTATATTTCACCTAGTTTTGAGTCAGCTTTGGCTGATCACCCAAAATTCAGTTATTTAGGTAGGAAACACTTTCCAATTACATCACATGTAACTCTTGGATAGTTGGGTGAATAACACTTATTCTAATCCATCTAATGGACTAAAGGCCAACTTCATGTCTTTAAGCCTTCAATCCTATTGAAATGGCCTAGTTAAGTCAGACCCAATGGTTGGCAGTTGGATATTACCTTTATCCCATTGCGTCTTACTAATATAGATAAAGGCATCCTGCTTTGGCAGACCTGCACTTGATCGATACTAGTCTTGACGAGTGCCACACATTGGAAGGCATCACATAATGACTTAATATTTGCTTTGAGGGAATTTTTTATTATTATTAGATCTCACCATTTATTAAATTGTTTATCATACCATAAACATTATTCATGCATCTCATACATAAAAAGCATATAAAAGTGACATGGTTATGGCCCCTAAGAAAGTAGCATTAATTAAGGCAGCTTCACCATGCGTCTCCCATCAACGTCCTCACTTGATGCCGTCTTCTTGCCTCCACATCATAATTACATTATATAGAAACCTCTTTTACATTCGAGGGGAGTTAGGTGAGAAGAGAATGTATAATCAGAATGTAGAGAGAAAGGCACGACACGCAGGTCATATTTATTACAACCAAAAGGCATAAAAAGAATACGAAGGCCATAACCATGCACAATGCATCACAAAGAACATATAAACTCATAACAATAATACATAATTATTTTTCATGAGTTATAAAAGGATAGAAAATATTGTGCTTTCGAATAACACACCACGCAGAGGTAGCACGGAGGCCGCCCCTTGCAGGGTGCGGGGCAGAGCCCCGAACCGAAAATTTGGACCATAAACAAGAGCTGAATCTCTTGCGCCTCCCTTGAGCCCTTGTGCCGCGCAGAACCCTAAGCCCGAACAACATGAACACTTCATGTGCCGCAGGGAATCCTTGCGCCGTAGAACATCAACACTTGATGCTGCTGTTGCAAAACAAGAATAGGGTTTCCAAAACCTCTTACGCTGAACCTCTTGTGCAGAAACAAGGATTCTATAACCCCTGCTGCCGCAAACCAAGAACAAGGTTTCCCAAACCCTTGCACCGCGCATTGAGAATAAGGATTCCATAACGCTGTACGTATCACATACATACCAGAAATCTTCGCAAAAACATACATCTTAATACAAAACGGTTTTCACAGAACATATGAATATCTTCATGGGTTTTTGAAAACAACATCACGGATTTGCATACAACATAAGAAACAGAATATGTTTTCGCAAAGAGTTTCATACGGTTTTCAGAAATAACATATTAAAGATCATATCTTTTGTCAAAAAAAAGAACAGAAAACATGTTATCTCATGTAAACGAAAATAGAAAATCGAATCATGGTTTCGTAAGATGCTCTGATACCATTGTTGGGAATTTTTGTGGATACATCACGCAATGGAAAATAGGGATTCCCACCGAGGATCCATGCGAAAAAGCCATAATCTGAGTTTTTAAAGGATTTACCTCTTGAAGCGTGAATCACCAACACCGTAATAGAAACGATGTCTTTGCGGTATCCATACGAACAGACTCATGAACGTCCAACATCCACAAAGAGGAGCCTCACGTCTCTCACACAGTGCTAGCTGCGAAGAGAAAAGAAGAAACTTGTCGCTCTCTCACTCATTTTTCTGTAGGTGCGGCTAGGGTTCAGAAATTATGTATCTTAGCAGCCCCTTAGCAATACTATTTATAATATTGACTGCCTTAAGTGAGTGTGAGCAGCAGCAAGGTAAGCTGTGCAACCCTAGACCCATCTGTTATGAGTCTGGCCCATATTTGAATCTGAGTCCAACTTGGATCCATTGCTCCAATTTTAGTCTGCTCTATGTGTGTGACCCTGCAGGTTCTTATTACGTTGGCAGTAATATTAAAATCCTATTTTAATATTACAAGCAGTGAGCGGTATCTAGCAACACATCGCTGCTACCCAAGTAATAAGAATGTCAGTGATTTGACATAACCTTTCCGTGACCAATGTTTCCGTGTCGTTTAGTCCCTTTGTCAAGATATCTAGATTGAACACAAGGCATGGAATGCGTCACCCTTGTATAGTCCAATCATTCATTTCCTGATACTCGAGTAGACTTTGTAATAACAAATGAAATCAATATCTCATATTGACTCATTTAAGTATAGCCATGCATTTCGCAGTCTCACTCAATCAGGGGGCCCAAAGATATCGCTCCTGTTATGTAGGAGTGACAAATTCCATCTAGGTCACTCACATCCCTCTGCATAATTCACGGTATGTCCAATAACCAACTTTATAATCACCTTGTTACAGATGACATTTGATGGCATTAAAACACAACTCCTCATGTAGGAATCGTAGTGATTTCAGGTCAAAGGAGCACAGACACCATTGTCACTATGAGAATCGCTTATGACACTTACATAACGATCCATGTAGCGTTCTCATGGTGGGTCAGTCCAGTACATCATTACTCTAATATGTACCCATGTGAAGACTTGATATCTCATATCCATGACCCGTGAGATGTGGTCATTAGTCTATGCACATACTAGTCTCAATGTATTATTGTTGTCCTAATTAACAATAATACTTGACTAGGGACATTTAAGAATAGTGTTGTAACCAAAAGGATCTCACGATCAAGTCATCCACTTGATGTCCTATGGCATCAAACTTACTATTCTAAGGACTTTATTATGTTTATCAAAAAGAACACAATAAATGAAATGCCTCATATATAAAATAGCATAATAGAATGTATGTAAATATAGAAAATGTATTGGCCTCTAGGGCATACACCAACAAGAACAACTAATCCATGGCTGCATCAGCAAGTGAGAAAGGGAATGCCCTCAGCTTGATATGATCCTCAGGGATCCCATGCTGTTTCATGGTTGAACAAACCACATTGAACTCCTTTAGGTGCTTGTGGGGGTCCTCACCTGCAAGACCATGAAACTTGGGCAACAAGTGTATCAATCCAAATTTTAACTCAAAGTTAACTTCAAGATTAGGATATTAAATGCATAAAGATTGGTAACTTACATAAGGAGCAACAAGTTCCTTAAGGGTCCTATTATGCATGTTATCAGCCATGGTTTCAGAATTACTTAAGATCTCAAGTTCACTCTTAGATTCAATGTCACAATTAAATTCAAAAGCAATTCTTCCACTTAGCCTACAAGCACTAATCAACCTATGCAATGTTCTATCAATCTTAGGATCAAAATCAAACAAGTTATCAGGATTAGACCTAGTCATGCACCAATCAGGGCTATTTTGGTGTCAGCCAAAAACACAAAAACATGAAAATCTACACTACAAAAATAGCTAGAAAAATAGAAAAAACATATCAAATGAATTTTAAAAATCATGGGACCACCACAAAATGAAAACTACACTGATTTAGAAAATTATCATGCAAAGAAAATATTTCAAAAATTGAAAAAGTGGTCTAAACGATGGAATTTGGGAAAACGGAGCATAGCTAGGGTTGCCTAAAAGAAATTACTATTATATCCCCAATTTTCTCAAAACTCCTATCAGATGATGAAATTTGGCTAAAATCTGAGTAGATGATCCTTAAGGAGATCACCTTGCCCAAAATGATGATTAAACCTTGGGGACCAAGTCTCAGCTCAAAACTCCACAGTCAAATTAACACTGGTCTTCCCCTGCACTAAAAGAAATCAGAACTAGGAGAAAAAATGTTTGCTAGGTATAAAACGATGGTAGACAGTTAAGAAAATGTCCAAAATGATTGGATGACACTAAGGGTCAGATCTTGCAATGCAATTATCAATAAAGGCATTAAAAGAATTATCACCAGCAACAAAAACCAATAAAACAGTAAGCAATGCAAACAGAATGCAATGCAACAGAATGCAGATGAACAAGAGTTAATTATTAGTGAGAGCAAGAGTTAGTATGGTCACTTAATATGATTAGATTGAACTTAACAATCCCAAGTAATGGTGCCAAAATTTTGACGAGCATCGAACTCAATCAAAATTATAACCGAGTTATGCCTATGGCTTGTAGCATAGGAAACAACACCAGATCGTCTCTCAAGGATTGTAAATGTAATTTAATCAAATCAAGCCAAGATTGGGGAAAAGGATTTGAGAGTTCAAAATATGAAAATAACAGAATTGAAGTGAAAGAAATTCAATTAAAAGAACAATCAAATCAGAAACCTATCCGAAATTGGGTTGATTCTATCATAGAACTTTCAACAAACATTTGAAGTGCAATTGAATGGTTAATTTGGATCCAACCGAAATCTTTGCTTCAAATACAGAATTCATACTAGACAATCATCTTGAATTCAATTAACAATTGACACACAAATTCGAAATCGCATAATTCATGTTAGGATCTATGTTAATTTGATCTTCGAATTCAATTAACCTAGGCACAAGTCAGTAACCTAACCTTTTTAATTCCATGATTAATTCAGATTAATCAACCTAAATTCATGACAATTCTTAATCTTAAATCAAGATCCAATTAGATCAAACATAAACAGAATCACCATTCATGCATTCAAGATCAAGAAGAAGAGGAAGAAGAAGGGGAATCCAATTACAATTCAAATACAAAAACAGAACAAAGATCTCAGGAATTCAAACCATAATTTCTTCAAGAATCTTTGAATTGATTATAGATGCTTAGCTCTCCATGGCCATCACCATGAAGGAGCTTGAGGAAGAAGAAGGAAGAAGAGAGAAAAATCTAGATCTAGAGAGAGAAGGTGAGAAAAGTGTGGAATAAAAAGCTGATCTCGAATTTCTATTTCTATAACTATAAACTAACTCTTATTTTGGTCTCACATCATTAGAATCCCATTAGTTACAAAGCTGGGTCCATTATGAGTAATTGGGCCTAAACCCCAAGTCATTTGGAGGTCTACAACTCAAGTTATGGACAAAACATCCTCAAAGGGTCTCTGAACTTATGTTCTAACTTCCAAGCCCAATTAGCTCCACTAGATGTCCGATTCTGCCTTGGAGCTCTTCATGAAAGTTGTAGAGCTCTCTCTCATCTTTCTTTCAAGGTAAAATAAATAATTTTTATACATCTAAAACTCAAGATATGGCTGAAATACAGAAATAGTATCAAACCTCATTGATGGCGGAAAAAAATCAATTAAGCCCAATTTGAGCCCAAACTTATAAAACATGACCAAGCCCAATTAGTTAAGTACATGAAGAGTGTAAATGACTAAAAATAAGGGTTTATTAATATATAAAATATGTGATTATCATCAGTAGAGGAGAGAAAAGGCAGCAAGATCAAGAGGGATTCAAGAGGAAAGAAGAGGCAAGAAGAAGAAAAAGGAAAGAAAGACAAAAGGGGGGGGAAAGTGACTACAAGCTAGGTATGGGTTGTTTTCTTAAACTTTTCCTGCTAAGCTTGATTTCTTATGATTTTGAAAGAAAACTTGATTGAATGATGGGTTTTGAACCATTATTTTCTATTTATATGATTATGAACTCAAGTTACTTCTTGAACTTGAAATGATGAGGATTTAGCTTGTAAAAGTTGTAAACTTTTGAGGTGAGAACTACCCATGCTTGCTATGATATGTTGTGAGGCATTTGATGCTTTGTTGGTGAAGTTCTTTGTTGTTTTTCTTATTTATGGGATGGTTTTGGGGTGTTTCCTCCCTTGATGCTCTATTTTTCTGAACAAAATCCCCAGATAACCGATTATGGACATGCCATAATTGGTTATTGGCACGAAATAGAACTTCCCTCGCATGCAAACCAGTTAAGGCAAGGCCTAATCGACTATTGCTTATAACAGAAACACATTAGAACGTCAATAACTGATTACAAAAGAGTGGTAATCGATTATTGGCCTTAAATTTAGAAGAATGGAAGGTCCATAACCGGTTACCCAATGATGGTAACCAATTATGGGACATGAAATCTGGCTTATTAGCCAATGAAAACCAATTAGCACTGGGTGCTAACCAATTATCTAGGTGAAAAACATCAATTTGAGATTTATGGATGATTAAAAGCTGTTAAGAAACCTTAAAGTTTATGAGTACTTGGTTATGGAATGCTTTACACTATGATAGGAAATGACATAATGAATTATTCTATTGCATGTTTGATGAAATAATGATGCATTATGCTATGAGATGATATGATATGATGAAATATCTTAAAACATGCATGATGAGATTGATAGTGGATAATCAACTTGGAAAATGATTATTTTTCATGAGTAACCCATTGTCTAGGATATCCTTGGACCTAGGGTAAGACTTGGATAAAAATGGTTGAGAATGGATATTCCCTTACCACCTGAGTATTAAGGTTGAGGACGGATAATTCCCTCCCTCTTTACCTGAGTTCTCTTTGGATGAAAAGTAATTGAGGACAGATAATTCCCTCTCTACTTGAGGTAATCTTGGATTAGAGATAGTGTGAGGAAGGATGATACCCTCCCTGTTGAAGTAGTTGAGCACAAATAATTCCCTCTTTATTCACAACTCAGAAATGAGGACGGATAATTCCCTTATTTGTTGTGGATTGATTGGGTTACTCAGAGTAGTTCTGTGTAACAAGAAAGACTATTATAAATAGGTTGAAGTACACCAACCTGAAAGCAGACTATTACCAAGTGAACGGTATTGTGAGCATGGACATTCCCTCCATACCAATTGATAAGAGATGAATGATGATTATTGATAGATGACTATTGTGAGATAACTTATTGCTTAAGTCTATCATGAATGGATTTCCTGATTGATATTGAGATGATGATGAGATTTGATGACTTCTTTGATTTCAAATGATTTTGTTAAATAATATAAAATGAACTTCTATTTTGGGAAGAAAAAGGACTTGATTTGGCTTTGGCCACCTTTCTACTGATTGAATATTAATGATTTGAAATGATTTTTCCTTGAAACAACTGGAATGATTATGATGACATGTTTTTATAACTATTACTGAGAATTGTGATATTCTTACCATATTTCCTGGATTACCATAATGATTCTAGGATGACCTCCTGCAAATCATAGAGGGGAAGAAGGACCTAATCTTAAAGAATATTTGTTTCTTTTTGTTCTAATAATTGTTCATTATTATGTATGATTTTGGGCCTTAATGGAAAAGGATGTACCTTGATGTACAATTTGTACAAAACACTATACCATTGATATGTAATATGTACTTCTATTTCAAGCTCATATTTTGTATATTATATAAGTACTTCTTCAGAAAAAATTGATCTTGATCTATGTGATGTACTCTAATATGATTTCTAATGCATAAATCCAGATATGTCATTAGTTTAATCATTAGGACGTTTCATTTTAGTATCAGAGCAGTTCATCCTGTTAAGCCTGGATATGGACTAGCTATGCTTTTAGTATGAATGTGAGATATGTTCTTATCTTGATACTGAGATGTATAGATAGAAGTGCATTACAGCCTTGAGTATGTATGTTAATGGTTACTATTGCACTGCTACATAAGTGTTGAGCCTGATTAACTCAATATGGATGTTATGTGTGTATAGGAAACTATGGTATCATCTAGGCATATGTGAGGAGATAGAGCATCTACCAATGAGAGCTATGGAAACTATGGTATCACCTAGATCACTATGTTTCCATGAGAGCTAGTACAAACTCCACTCATTAAGAACTATTCTCAACAATTACTATGCATGACCAAGAGGTATATGTCTATTCCATTAGCTAACTAACTCATCCTATCATTGAATAAAATTAAACATGCATCAACCATATCCATGATCTCAAATCTAAATTCCTATGTCTACTTCAATAGATTTAATCAAATCACATTAAATGTTGGCCAAACACTCAAGAGCATTAAGAGAAATATGATTGAACAAATCTAAATCATCTATATTAACTCAAAAGATTACAAAATCACCAATATTCATAGAGGGATCCAAAGAAATCTCTATATACAACTTAGTTGCACGACACACGAAAATCTATCACAAATAATCATGTTCATGACAATAGAAGAGAGAAAGTAAAAGGAATGAGAGGGAAGCTCAATGATTGATGATCCTTTGATACTTGAATCTTCCTCTTTGAAGAAGATGGCCTCCAACTTTGCTTCCTTTGGCTTCCTTTCAACCTAAATGTCAAACACTAGCAGTTGTGTTCTGTTTTCCAAAATGCTCTCCTTTGCATCTAAGTAGAACAGTATATATAGGCTAAAAAATCAACTTCACGCCGCGACATGAACCATCTTACGCCATGACACGTGTTCAAATTAGGCCACTATGCCACGGCATGCTGTAACACCCTCCTTAGGGTATCACATTTCAGACCAATTCCTTTTAAATCTTTACCCAAGTTATAAAATATTTAATATTATAAAATACGAGTTATAAATTTTTTTTTTCACAGATAACATAAATTTACCGAATTATAGAGACACAAGACATAAAACTGAATAATATATTTACATATAAATAAAGTTTACTACAACCATTACGTACATTATACTTACATACCCAAAATATAAAACGTCTCACATAACCAATCTACACTGGCCCAAATTCACAACATCTAAAGAAAAGAGTCCTCCTCAGAAGACAAATTCCCTAGTCGGGAATGTCTCAACGGATAGAAATCCGAGCAAAAGATATCTTGGAGTCCTCCCTGATAGGTAAAACGAACTCTACATATGCAACAGTAAAAGATAAAGTAGTAACTCCATAGCGAGTCCTACTTACAGATAAAGTAATGTCACCACAATACTCTATATGCTTTGTGTCCCAATGGACACGCCAAACATTAGCGCCTTCGAGAAACTGTAGTCTAAACAAACCTAGCAGATCCCTCCTTGCCGCCATCGCAGTCTTCCCAGATGTAAGCGTAAAACAGAAATAGACATAACAATACAATAAAGAGGAGATATCCCCTACATCAATACCATCATGACAGCAAAGAACAATAACAACAATCATACTATACATATACAACATTCACAACATATTCATGACATCATAAAATCATTTCATCAAATAATAGATAATTACCATGAATATATATATATATATATATATATATATATATATATATATCACAACAATATGAGGACTGACTATGCACATACACAATGAACCAATTTCCTACTCCATGGAGCTAAACAAAATTTTGGAGAGAATGATCAAGAAAATATGTCCGTATGTCGGACGCCTCAGACCAAGTGCTATAATTTTTCAATGTGTACATCAGGCATTATACAAGACATTCTACACCAGATTGAGAATAGGAATGGTGATTCATCGAGATCGTCGGTACGTTTGTATCGGCTGCCACGACACAGTAGCGCTTTCTAGCTGACGGAATCCCGCGTCCCGATGCCTCCATGATCCATTATAGACCTTCACTACGCAATTCACACCCGCACAAGGTGTAATTCAACTCCTAGGCAACAATAGCCTTAACAGACACCGACTGACAAATAATGCATGATCAATGGCTCTATGCATATTACGAGCCTTTACCCGACAACAAATTACGGTATATCTCAATTGCGTAACATTTTTATCGCATTTTCATAATCGCAAAATACTTTTGTTACGCTTTCAAATCGCGTAATAATTTTTTAACGTTTTCTCAATCGCGTAGAGATTTTAAAATGTTTTCTTAATTGCGTAGCTAAAAATCATCATTTTTAAATTGCAGAAGAGTTTTGCTATGTATTTTCAATTGCAAAAAATATTTTCTCAGTATTCTAAACTCAAATTTAAACTTTTCTCATTTAATATCAAAAATTGGACTTTAATTCCATTATTTCCTTAATAAATCACCTTTACATAATATTTCTAACATTTTTATACTCAACCTCCTCCAAATAATATTTCCTAAAGTTTTTCACAAAAACTTATATCATCTAAATTAATTCAAGATATCTCAAAATCTTTGTTCTTTACTCTTAATAAAACTTTCTTAAATAAAATATTTTAAACTCCAAACTATCATTAAAAATTATTTTCTTGCTAAAACTCCTCTCAATAATATTTTCTAATATCCTTTCCAAAACTTACGTTTATTTTAATTAAATAAAACCTTTTCCATCTTCCTATTTAAAAAATCCATTTAATTAAAATACTTTAAGTTTCCAAATTATTTCTCCATCCTATTTTCAATATCATAGCCGAAATTTGCTTTCCATTTACTAATAAAAATATATTCATTTTCATTTTTATTTTGTAATTCCTTAATTACATTTTCTTACCACTAATTCTCTAGGTTATCATTTAATAAATTATTTTTGTAATGGATTACCAATTTGTGGGCATAGAGGCCGTGAGCCTCATGGTCTTTGGAACCAAAAATCCCTTTCCTCTCAATCACAATTCATATCATACAACATACATAAAACATCATAATCCTACTATATCAAATTCATTCATAATATCAAAGCAATAAAATTACATAAAGCAATTAAACACAAATCACAAAATCATACAAACAAGGTGAATAATCCTCATATAGATTCGTCACCTTCATACAAATTTTATTCCTCACCACTATAATTGGTTGATGAGGTTAATCTCCCTCTTACCTTAGATGTAGCTTCCTAAGCTCCTTCTATAGCTCTTTGTATCAACTTCCACCACCAAGTAATCTCTTAAAAATCAAAGTAAACACAAATATATTAACATCTAAGGCTAGAGTAGGATAGCCACAGATCAAATATGGTCTTAGAATTTCATGAATCAAAGAAGAAATGAAAAATCATGAACTTCACCTTAGAACCCTAGAACTTGAATCTAAAAATCAAGCTTGAAGATGATGGAATTAGGTCTTGATCACAACATGAAAGTTGCTTAGAATGAAGTTTAGGACCAAGTGGTGTAGTTGGTTTGAATTATGAGTGGTTGGATAGTGATTCTAGGTAGTGAGGCCATGAGCTAGACGAGAGAAAATGAAAGAAAGTGAGAGAAAATGGTGTTTAGCTTTGAGAGAAAAGATGATAGCATTTTGAATGTGATAGAAAAATGAAACTTAGCCACTTTAGAGACTAAGTGGCCATGAGGCTTCATGGAGATAGAAGGAGATATTTTGTTTTGCTACAAGCCATCACAACCATTGGTTAAATCAAAGGTGGATATCCCAAACTTCTTCACTAAGTTTACACTCAACTCATCTCATCCATTGATTAGATCAATGGTAGATATCCTAAGCTTCTTCACTAAGCTTACCCTCACAACCATTGATTAGATCGATGGTGGATATGCAAAGCTTCTCCTCCAAGCTTGTTTCTAATTGGTCCTTCACAAAAGTCATAGCCTTTTTAGTTGACTAATCTCAAGATATTTTTTAGAAGATATTTTCCAAAAGATTAAATATTTTCTAGATATTTTCAGAAACTATTACCCAATGGATAATAGCTACTGCTAGTTATTGTCCAATGGATAATAGCATTACACAATAAATAAAAGCATTACCCAATGGATAATAGAAAACTCAAATACAGAAAATTTCTGTCAACTGTTCCCAGTTTCGGGTTTAGTAAGTTCCCCCGGCCCTGCATTAACAGTCCGAAACTTTCTGGTCTAGGAAATTTTTTTATTTTTCTGGGCTTGCCTCAAACATACATACAGCTCAAAATAATATTAAAATAATCAAAATAAATTAAAAATTTTCAAAAATTCACAAAAATTCCCAAATATTATAAAACTCACAAATATCAAGAAAAATAAAAAATCAGGGTGTTACAACTTTCCCCTCTAATAAAAATTTCATCCTTAAAATTTCTCTTATATTTTTAAAACAAATGTGGATATTACTCATTCATTTGTCAAAATAGCTCTTCTGTCTTGTCTGAGTTATCCGCATCTTTTCCTGAATCATCTTTACTTTCTCCGTAGTTTGTTGTATAAACTCAGGTCCTAACGCGAAACTTTCGCTATCTTGATACCAACACAAAAGTGTTTTACATCATCGTCCATGCAATGCCTCATAGGGTACCATCCCTATGCTTGAATAGTAATTGTTATTGTAGGTGAATTTTATCAAAGATAAGAAGTCATCCCAATCTCCTAATTGTTTTAACACACAAACCCTTGACAAATCTTCCAGCGACTGAATTGTCCTCTCCGACTGTCCATTCGTTTGTGGATAGTAAGCAGAACTTATACAAAGTTTTGTTCCCATCGCCTCTTACAAACTTTGCCAAAGCCTTGGCATAACCTTGGATCTCTATCAGAAATAATGCTAGAGGGTACGCCATGTAGTCCAACAATCTTGCTGATACACACTTGAATCAACCTTTCTATTTAGTACCTTATGTTAATAGGCAAGAAGTGTGATGACTTCACAAGTCGATCAACAACTACTCATATAGAATCATAACTCTTTCGAGTCTTTGGCAATCCAACGACAAAGTCCATAGCAATGCTATCCTATCTCCACTTCTTAGAATTTCATCAAGTCCTTCCCTAAACAATGTCTCAGCATCTTGCTTTATTAGCTCCCTCGCATTCTGTAAATACTGATCACCTTTTTGCTTCTCTCGAATTTCTTCCATCAGACTATTTGAAACAGTAATTGTATTCAAACAAATTTTTCCCATTGTCAAATCTGCAGACAACCGTATATCCCTGAATTGTTTTATCAATTCACTCTCCTTAATCATCATAGCAGATACACTAAGTACTTTTCTACTCAAGGCGCCTGCTACGACATTCGCCTTTCTGGGATGATACTGAAGTTGAAAATCGTAGTCTTGCAAGAATTCTAACAATCGTCTCTGCCTCATATTCAACTCCTTCTGATCGAATAGGTACTTCAGGCTCATGTGATCACTGTAGGCATTGTAGGTTGGTCCATAAACAAAATGTCTCCAGATCTTCAATGCAAAAACGACTACTGCAAATCCCAAATCATGAGTAGGATAATCCTTCTCATGCACTTTCAACTGCCTTGAAGCATACGCCACAACCTTTCTATTTTGCATCAACACATAACCTAAATCCAAAAGTTGAACTTCCTTTAACCAGAATTCACACTTGGACGGCTTAACGTATAACCTCTTCTCCTTCAGAATCTGAAGAACCACATTGAGTTGTTCAGCATGTTCCTCCGGACTTCGAGAATAGATCAGAATGTTGTCAATGAGGACAACGACAAATCTGTCTAAATAGGGATGAAAAATCCTATTCATGTAATTCATGAATATCACAGGTGTAACATCCCGAAAATTCTTTATTTCATTATAAATGACCATTTTATAATATTTATGATTTTTTAGGAATTTTTGTGGATTTTTCTAGAAATGATGAATATTTTAATATATTTTTTGTTTTGCATGTACACTGAGCGGAGCCGGGGAAAATAGAATATTTTCCCTGAGGCTGGTAAACTTTGAACTGTCAACGTGTCAACGGGGGATCTTACTAAACCTGAGGCCGGGCACAGTTTACGAGATTTACATTTTTCAAGGTTATATCTATTAAATAAAATTACGGTATCATAAAATTATCTGATGAATAATAAAATATTATTTTCATCAATTGTAAATTTTATTCACTGAGAAAATAATTCCACAGTGTAATTAATCATCTGTCAGATGTATTTAATTTCGAGACAAGCTTACTATGTACTTTATCGAGGAGCGCGCGAAGCTTCTCAAGGAAGCTTCCTCCAACCATTATTTTTATTATTTCTCTCTCCTCCCATTTTGTGCAACACGTTTGAATTAAGGGGTCTAATTCATTTTCTTCCTGACATTTCCCCTCCTCCCAATATGCAACTACTATTCACTGATCCTTCTCTCTTCTCTTTCACCCCATAGCAGCAACACCGTCCACCCACACCTCCATTTTGTTCTTCAAAAAAACGTCACACCCCTTGCACCATTTTGTGTTTGGAGGATCACCATCATTGAGGAAATCATCTTCAAAGTTCTGCATTTCCTCCATCTTCATTCTCTTACGTCTTTGAAGCTTAAAGGTTAGAGCTTTAAGGTAAAGCTCTTAGCTTTTTCTTCCTCTCTTATCATTTTCGTAACCCACTGTCATTTTGATGACCATGGGTATTCATTTCAATATTGGGTTCTGATTTTGCAAGTTTAAATGTTTAAAGATTTCCTGGAAGCTGAAAACGAAATCCTGTCAAAAAAGGAGCAACCTTTCTTTGTGCTTCTCTAAGGTAAGAGGAAGACACCCCTCCTCAACCTATTTTAGCATTTAGGAACATCTGTGATTGGTGTTGAGGGTCATTCTGTTTTTGAATGTTGTTTGTATTGTATGTGTGCTATTTGATTGTTTGTGTATTTTTATATATATCTGGATGTATTGGAACGTGTAATATGGAAGGGAATGACTTCCGATTGGTTCTCGGATGGTCACGGTGTTGAGCCCAGAAATTTGGAAATTTCATGTGAAAACTAGTAACAGTATGAACTCCTGGCCAAACCCGTCGAATTTGATGTCATGATCACTTAGTAAAATGTTAAAATCCGTCGAGTATGAACTCCTGGCCAAACCCGTCGAATATGATATCCTAATCATCTAGTGAAATGTTAAAATCCATCGAGTGTGAACTCCTGGCCAAACCCGTCGAATTTGATGTCTTGATTACTTAGTAAAATGTTAAAATTCGTCGAGTATGAACTCCTGGCCAAACCCATCGAATATGATATCCTAATCATCTAGTGAAATGTTAAAATCTATCGAGTGTGAACTCCTGGCCAAACCCATCGAATTTGATGTCTTTAGTAAAATGTTAAAATTCGTCGAGTATGAACTCCTGGCCAAACCCGTCGAATATGATATCCTAATCATCTAGTGAAATGTTAAAATCCGTCGAGTATGAACCTCTGGCCATGCCCGTCGAGTTTGATTCCTGGTCATTTAGTGCAATGTCAAAATCCATCGAGTATGAACTCCTGACCATGTCCGTCAAAATTAATCTTCAAGGCCAAACCCGTCGAATTAGAGTTTCTGACCACTTAGGAGAGAAACTCCTCCAATGCAAAATCCATCGAATTTGAATGACCACATCCGTCGAGTGACATATTCGTCGAGTTAGAATGCCAATACCCATCGAGAGACATACCCGTCGAGTAGATTTCCTGTCCATTTAACAGAAGCTTCCCAAAGTTAATATTCGTAGAGTAGAATGTCAAGATCCGTCGAATTAGAGTTTCTGACCATAGTGTTTTTAGTCGGTTCGACCCTTGGGGGATTTCTCCAACGTCGACACCCACATCCGTCGGATTTGGATTTCTGCTGACCTTTTGGAAAAATTCGACAGTTTTGATCTCCGTTCGACAGAACCTCTATCCGACAGAAATTGATTTTTATCCAATCTTGTTATAAAATGTTCTCCCATCTTTCATCCTTCTGCCATGTTATTTTTCGTCGAGTGGCAACCTTAATCCTCCACTAAATACATTGTCTCCATCGAATTCACAAGTATGGTTTATCACCCAATACCTAGCAATTAAATCTGTGACTTTGTTGGTGATTCTGGCCGTGTATCTTCCTGGACTCAAAACCCATGGATTAATAAAAGCACATAAATCATAAATAATTGGATGACTAGAAATTAATTAGGGATTCATAAACAGGGAAGAACATGAGTATGGGTGAGCTTGTGAGGCACATAATGAATTTAATGGTTGACTTCTATCATGACTATGAATGGAAATTGTGGTTATCCTTAAAATGTACTATTGGCTTGTTGTGGATCCGTGAATGGGATCAATTCTTGTTGTTAAATGATATGACATACATTTGAAGCATGATGGACCTAGTTGGTCATGAAGAGTATGATAGTGTCAGGCATTGAACAAAAAGAAAGAGATTGTTTGTTGGACTTGGTTATGGCTGGTAGCCTAGGAGTTGAACCACACCTTTGTGCGGGTGCGAATAGACAAGTGTAGGTCACTCGTTGACCTTGGGGGCGTCAGGGTGCGGGTACCACGCAATGGGCAGTTGGTAGCTCTCTGTCCTTGGGGCAGACCGATGCAAACACACTGACGATCCGGACCGAGACGTTGTCCTATATCGAGATCTGTGTAGAATGTCTTGTAAAATGCCATGATGTGCACGATGATAATTTGAGAATTATAGCACTCGAGGGCCTGGGCAGCCAAGGAATACAGACATACCTCCTGATCGTTCTCTCCGACTGTTTTGTGTCTAGCTCCATGGAGTAGGATTTTGGTTATTGAGGGCACGTGTGCATAGTGAGTCCATGAATTATCTGGCATACATTGTTATTATAATTGGAACTGTTGTACTTCTAATATATCTATATGTATACAACTGCCTGGAACTGTTTGGTTGATCATAATTGCTATTGAATGTTTATTACCATTATTACAGTCATAAATGCTATGTGGGCGCTTTGCGCCGTTTGGTTTCTCGATGCTATAATTGGTAATGATGGTAGGATGTCTTACCTCTTCTCTGTCTCTCCATTACTATTTTGTCCGTATACTACGTTCCATAGAAGATAACTGCAAGGAACCGGAAGCTCCCGACTTCCCTGGTTTTTGGCCTCATCTAGACTGAGCGACTGCAGAAGAATATGGAGCCACGCACGTAGAGATTTTTGGGAGATGTGCGCCTGACTTTCTTGGGAGGGCCAGAGTGCTGGTACATCAACTATGGTTCTGAGCGTTGCGTCTATATGGGGGATGTATCAATATCTCTAGCTTGGAGACGCCACGAGCCGCCTGTCTTCACCTGCTGTATTAGTTTACGTTTGGAGTTTCAACTACCAATACGCGAGATGTGGGGTGACCGTTATTTCACTCCGTGGGAAAACTCTTTTCATTCCACAGCTCGGGCCCCGTCCCGTGACTCTGCGATTCCTATGGTGATTTCCTCTAACGAAGAAGATCCTGAGGAAGATCCCGAAGAAGTTCCTGAGGTCGACCCCGAAGAGGATCCTGACTCGATTCCTCCTCACTTGAGGGACTGACTTTACTTGTAGCTACTGAGGGCTACCAGTATTTTATTTTGGGGGCCTGATGTTTTGTCTATAGTTGGCTGTATATTCTGATACCGTGGGGATACTTATGTATAATCCTTTGGGGGCAGGTATAGTTTTGCTTTTTGATGTACCTGGCTTTGTGACTAAACAGTTTGATATATATATATATATATATATATATATATATATATATATACATATAATGATGCAACATTAATTCCTATGTATGCTTTACTTCTGTTTCATTCTTTGTCCTATTTATGCTTCGTCAACATGGTTATTAATTATGATTGTTATAACAACAACGAAAAAAAAATATATAATATACTCACCAATTTAAATACCCATCTATAATCGAGTACATATACGTATTATTAAAATGAATCGGGTCTTAACTCATATAATTTTTATTTCCGCATTATAATTGACAATGTGACGTTCCCTTCCGAAAAGGGGCGTTACATTAAGTTGGTATCAGAGCCCCGGTTTATGTTTCTTTGGGTCTTGTGATTGAGTCTATCTTGTTTGTGCTGTGTGTTCTCTGAGTAGTATACGTAAAGGTGTATTGTTTGGTGTTCCTAGTGAATGCAACTGACTTTTTTATGTTTTTAGTTAATCTGATCTAAGAAAGTAAGATGGCACGAAGGGAAGATATGGCAGCAGCTATTACAATGATGCAGAGGATGGCTGAGGCCGTCGCACAGCAAATCGAGCAAGCCGTCGCTCAAGAAGAAGAGAGAGTTGCACAACAACAAGAGCGAGCTGCTCAACAGCTAGAGGCCACTGCTGATGCTCAGAATTTAGCAGAGTTTCGACGCCATAACCCTCCTCAATTCAAAGGAGAATTTGATCCGGACAAGGCTAGTCTGTGGATCAAGGAATTGGAGAAAGTCTTTCGAGGAATGAGCTGCGCCGAGGACAAGAAGGTGAACTATGCTACATTTATGCTGGTAGGCAATGCTGAAAATTGGTGGAATGGAGTGCAGCAAATGCTGGAAGCTGCGAACCGAGAGATTACTTAGGGCTTATTCAAGGAACAGTTCTTGGATAAGTATTTTCCTACGAGCGCAAGGCATGTAAAGGAGTCGGAATTCCTCAACCTGCGACAAGGAAATATGACTGTTAGTGAGTACGCAGTGAAATTTGAAAACTTGTCACAATTTTCAATGTACTTTCAGAACCAACCAGATGAAGCATGGAAATGCCGAAGATTTATGGAAAGACTGAGGTATGAAGTGAAGAAGGCTGTGATCACCTTGAGGATCAATGAATTCTCACGACTACTGGATACTTGCTATGATGTAGAGGCTCTGGAGCAATCTAGAGACATGAGGAGCAGAAACTTTGGGCCTACGAGATTCCAGAGAGGTGGCGATAAAGTGCTAATCTGTTTCCGGAAAAGCCGTACTCCGACCCACGGGAATCGGCAACAAGCCATGGGTGGAAGTTCGGTGGAGGTTCTACCGGGAACCGGACTGGCCGAACACGGCGTATCCTTCCAGATGTCTGAAGTGTGGGAAAGACCATCTCACAAGGGACTGTACCATGAAGGGATTCATCTGCTTCAAATGTGGCAAACCTGGCCACGTGTCCTGAGACTGCAATCAAACGAAGGCCGAACCTTCAGTGAATGCTATAAGAGCCAAGAAACCACAGGCTGGAGGGCGAGTCTACACTATGAGCGGAGCTGAGGCCTCCGAATCTGAAGATTTAATACAGGGGGAAGGTACCATAGAAGGTAATCTTTTAACTGTGCTGTATGACTCTGGGGCAACCTATTCTTTTATATCATATGACTGTGTGCAAAGACTGGGTCCATCTGTGTCGTCTTTACCTTTTGACTTAACTGTTTCTACCCCCACTGATAAACCGGTAGTTACTACCAAAGTCTGTCTAAATTGTCCATTGGTTGTTGAAGGTAAAACCTTTTCGGTCGATCTGATCTGTTTACCCCTTTCCTAACTAGATATTATCTTAGGGATGGACTGGTTGTCTTCCAACCATGTTCTGTTAGACTGTTCCAGAAAGACCATAGTTTTTCCCATAAAGGAGAATTCTAGATTTTTGACGGCCAACCGAGTTCAAGCTCTCTTGAAAGAAGGAGCTCACGGATACATGCTACTGTCTTCTTTGAAAGTCGAGAACGAGGTTGATGTGAACACAATTCCAGTGGTGAATGAGTTTCCTGAAGTCTTTCCTGATGATGTACCTGGTTTACCACCAGCTCAAGAGATAGAGTTTGCTATCGACCTAGTACCGGGAGCTGGTCCCGTGTCTATAGCACCGTATAGGATGGCACTGACAGAGTTAGCTGAGCTCAAGAAATAGCTAGAAGAGCTTTTGGAAAAGCAATTTGTCAGGCCAAGTGTGTCACCATGGGGAGCACCAGTGCTGTTAGTTCACAAGAAGGATGGCATCTCAAGATTATGTGTGGACTATTGGCAGCTGAACAAGGTAACGATTAAGAACAAGTATCCACTCCTGAGAATTGATGACTTAATGGACCAACTGAAGGGAGCAACGGTGTTTTCAAAGATCGATCTGCGGTCTGGGTATCATCAGATACGAGTGAAGACGGAGGATATACCCAAGATAGCTTTTCGTACCTGATACGGTCATTACGAATACCTCGTGATGCCGTTTGGTGTGACGAACGCACCAACTATCTTTATGGACTACATGAACCGAATCTTTCGTCCTTACTTGGACAGATTCGTTGTGGTCTTCATTGATGACATTCTGGTATACTCTCAAAATCAGGAGGACCATGCTGAACACCTCAGTATAGTTCTTCAGATTCTGAAGGAGAAGGAATTGTATGCCAAACTGTCAAAATGTGAGTTCTGGTTGGAAGAAGTTAAGTTTCTCGGTCACGTGATCTCGAAGGATGGGATTGCAGTGGATCCATCGAAGGTGGAAGCAGTGCTGCAATGGGAAAGACCAACGTCTGTGACAGAGATTCGAAGCTTTGTGGGTTTAGCTGGATATTACCGGAGGTTCATTGAGGGATTCTCTAAGATTGCTGGACCACTTACACAACTCACGAGAAAAAACCAAGCTTTTGAGTGGACCGACAGCTGTGAGCAAAGTTTCCAAGAGTTGAAGAATCGACTGACTACCTCACTGGTGTTAGTGCTACCCGATCCAAATGAGCAGTTTGAAGTGTACTGCGATGCTTCATACCAAAGGCTAGGATCTGTACTTATGCAGCATGGAAGAGTAGTGGCTTATGCTTCAAGGCAGTTGCGAGTGCACGAGAAGAATTACCCGACGCATGACTTGGAGTTAGCGACTGTAGTTTTTGCTCTAAAGATATGGATGCATTTTCTCTACGGAGCAACGTTCAACATTTTCAGTGATCACAAGAGTCTGAAGTATTTGTATGATCAGAAGGAGTTGAACATGAGGCAACGAAGGTGGTTAGAATTCTTGAAGGATTACGATTTCCAACTTCTGTATCACCCTGGCAAGGCAAATGTTGTGGCAGATGCTCTAAGTAGGAAGATGATCAGTGTCTCTCCCCTGATGATCAAGAAAAAGGATATGCTAGAGCAGTTTAGAGATGTGTGGTCTTTTGTGGAGTTAGAACCTGGAAAGATTTGTATGAATATGGTTACCATCACAAGTGAGCTACTGGATGACATAAAGGAAAAGCAGAAGATTGACAAGTTCTTACAAGAAGTGAGAGAGCAAGTGGAGCAAGGAGATGAAACAGAGTTTGCGGAAGGAACGGATGGAATTCTAAGGTTTCGTGGAAGAGTTTGTATTCCCCGTGACAGAGAGCTTAGAGAATACATCATTAACCATGCTCATACAAGCCAGCTGAGTATGCATCCAGGCATAACAAATATGTGCCAAGACTTGAAGAAGTTGTTCTGGTGGCATGGAATGAAGAGTGACGTCACTAGACGTATATCGACTTGTCTAGTTTGTCAAAAAGCTAAGGTGGAACATCAGAGACCAGCGGGTTTGCTGCAACCGTTGTCTATTCCGAAATGGAAGTGGGATAGTATTGCAATGGATTTTGTAGTCGGATTGCCAAGGACAAGAAAAGGTCATGATTCGATTTGGGTAATTGTGGACCGACTCACGAAATCGGCACACTTTCTCCCGATCGACATAAAATACAAACTGGAGAGATTGACTCAGATCTATATTAGAGAAATTGTTAGACTACACGGTGTGCCTACGAGTATTGTTTCGGATAGAGATCTGAGATTTACTTCAAATCTCTGGAAGAGTTTGCAAGAAGCGTTGGTGACGAAGTTACGTCTGAGTTCTGCTTATCATCCGCAGACCGACGGTCAATCTGAGAGGACGATCCAATCTTTGGAGGATTTGCTTAGAGCCTGTACCATAGAGTAAACTGGAAGTTGGGATGACATTCTACCCTTAATAGAATTCACCTACAACAACAGTTATCATTCGAGCATAGGGATGGCACCCTATGAAGCTCTGTATGGACGACGGTGTCGAACACCTCTGTGTTGGTACCAAGACGGCGAGCGCCTTACTGTTGGACCAAAGATTATACAGCAGACAACTGAGAAGGTTAAGATAATTCAGGAAAAGATGAGAACGGCTCAAAGTCGGTAAAAGAGTTATGCAGACCGAAGGAGAAAACCTCTTGAGTTTAAGGAGGGCAAGCATGTATTCCTGAAAGTCACACCTACGACTAGGGTAGGCCGGGCTTTAAAATCTAGAAAACTCACTCCTAAATTCCTTGGACCATACCAAATCATTCGTCGTGTAGGTCCTATGGCGTACCAAATATCCTTACCTCCTTTCCTTTCAAACATTCATAATTTTTTCCATGTGTTACAACTTCGAAAATACCTTCCTGACCTAAGTCATGTCATAGCACCGGATGCAGTACAATTAAAAGAAAACTTAACTTTTGAGACGTCTCCTGTAAGAATCGAGGATAGGAAGATAAAGCAATTAAGAGGCAAGGAGATCGCATTAGTGAAAGTAATCTGGAACGAGGTGACAGGAGATGCAACCTGGGAGCTGGAAGACAAGATGAAGGAGCAACACCCACAGTTATTCTAAGGTATGCAAATTTCGAGGACGAAATTCCTTTTTAGAAGGGGAGTGTTGTAACATCCCGAAAATTCTTTATTTCATTATAAACGATCATTTTATAATATTTATGATTTTTTAGAATTTTTTGTGGATTTTTCTGGAAATGATGAATATTTTAATATATTCTTCGTTTTACGTGTACATTGAGCAGAGCCGGGGAAAATAGAATATTTTTCTTGAGGCTGGTAAACTTTGAACTGTCAACGTGTCAACAGGGGATCTTACTAAACCCGAGGTCGGGCACAGTTTGCGAGATTTATATTTTTCAAGGTTTTATCTGTTAAATAAAATTGCGGTATCATAAAATTATCTGAGGAATAATAAAATATTATTTTCATCAATTGTAAATTTTATTCACTGAGAAAATAATTCCACAGTGTAATTAATCATCTGTCAGATGTATTTAATTTCAAGACAAGCTTACTATGTACTTTATCGAGGAGCGCGTGAAGCTTCTCAAGGAAGCTTCCTTTAACCATTATTTTTATTATTTCTCTTTCCTCCTATTTTGTGCAGCACGTTTGAATTAAGGGGTCTAATTCATTTTCTTCCTGACATTTCCCCTCCTCCCAATACACAGCTACTATTCACTGATCCTTCTCTCTTCTCTTTCACCCCACAGCAGCAACACCGTCCACCCACACCTCCATTTTGTTCTTCAAAAAAACGTCACACCCCTTGCACCATTTTGTGTTTGGAGGACCACCATCATTGAGGAAATCATCTTCAAAGTTCTGCATTTCCTCCATCTTCATTCTCTTACGTCTTTGAAGCTTAAAGGTTGGAGCTTTAAGGTAAAGCTCTTAGCTTTTTCTTCCTCTCTTCTCATTTTCGTAACCCACTATCATTTTGATAACCATGAGTATTCATTTCAATATTGGGTTCTGATTTTGCAAGTTTAAATGTTTAAGGATTTCCTGGAAGCTGAAAACGAAATCCTGACCAAAAAGGAGCAACCTTTCTTTGTGCTTCTCTAAGGTAAGAGGAAGACACCCCTCCTCAACCTATTTTAGCATTTAGGAACGTCTGTGATTGGTGTTGAAGGTCATTCTATTTTTGAATGTTGTTTGTATTGTATGTGTGCTATTTGATTGTTTGTCTGTTTTGATATATATCTGGATGCATTGGAACGTGTAATATAGAAGGGAATGACTTTCGATTGGTTCTCGGATGGTCACGGTGTTGAGCCCAGAAATTTGGAAATTTCATGTGAAAACTAGTAACAGTATGAACTCTTGGCCAAACCCGTCGAATTTGATGTCTTAATCACTTAGTAAAATGTTAAAATCCGTCGAGTATGAACTCCTAGCCAAACCCGTCGAATATGATATCCTAATCATCTAGTGAAATGTTAAAATCCATCGAGTGTGAACTCCTGGCCAAACCCGTCGAATTTGATGTCTTGATTAGTAAAATGTTAAAATCCGTCGAGTATGAACTCCTGGCCAAACCCGTCGAATATGATATCCTAATCATCTAGTGAAATGTTAAAATCCATCAAGTGTGAACTCCTGGCCAAACCCGTCGAATTTGATGTCTTGATCACTTAGTAAAATGTTAAAATCCGTCGAGTATGAACTCCTGGCCAAACCCGTCGTATATGATATCCTAATCATCTAGTGAAATGCTAAAATCCGTCGAGTATGAACCCCTGGCCATGCCCGTCAAATTTGATTCCTGGTCATTTAGTGCAATGTCAAAATCCGTCGAGTATGAACTCCTGACCATGTCCGTCGAAATTAATCTTCAGGCCAAACCCGTCGAATTAGAGTTTCTGACCACTTAGGAGAGAAACTCCTCCAATGCAAAATCCATCGAATTTGAATGACCACATCCGTCGAGTGACATATTCGTCGAGTTAGAATGCCAATACCCATCGAGAGACATACCCGTCGAGTAGATTTCCTGTCCATTTAACAAAAGCTTCCCAAAGTTAATATTCGTCGAGTAGAATGTCAAGATCCGTCGAATTAGAGTTTCTGACCATAGTGTTTTTAGTCGATTCGACCCTTGGGGGATTTCCCCAACGTCGACACCCACATCCGTCGGATTAGGATTTCTGCTGACCTTCTGGAAAAATTCGACAGTTTTGATCTCCGTTCGACAGAACCTCTATCCGACAGAAATTGATTTTTATCCAATCTTGTTATAAAATGTTCTCCCATCTTTCATCCTTCTGCCATGTTATTTTTCGTCAAGTGGCAGCCTCAATCCTCCACTAAATACATTGTCTCCATCGAATTCACAAGTATGGTTTATCACCCAATACCTAGCAATTAAATCTGTGACTTTGTTGGTGATTCTGGTCGTGTATCTTCCTGGACTCAAAACCCTTGGATTAATAAAAGCACATAAATCATAAATAATTGGATGACTAGAAATTAATTAAGGATTCATAAACAGGGAAGAACATGAGTATGGGTGAGCTTGTGAGGCACATAATGAATTTAATGGTTGACTTCCATCATGACTATGAATGGAAATTGTGGTTATCCTTAAAATGTACTATTGGCTTGTTGTGGATTCGTGAATGGGATCAATTCTTGTTGTTAAATGATATGACATGCATTTGAAGCATGATGGACCTAGTTGGTCATGAAGAGTATGATTGTGTCAGGCATTGAACAAAAAGAAAGAGATTGTTTGTTGGACTTGGTTAAGGCCGGTAGCCTAGGAGTTGAACCACACCTTTGTGCGGGTGCGAATAGACAAGTGTAGGTCACTCGTTGACCTTGGGGGCGTCAGGGTGCGGGTACCTCACAATGGGCAGTTGGTAGCTCTCTGTCCGTGGGGCAGACCGATGCAAACACACTGACAATCCGGACCGAGACGCTGTCCTATATCGAGATCTGTGTAAAATGTCTTGTAAAATGCCATGATGTGCACGATGATAATTTGAGAATTATAGCACTCGAGGGCCTGGGCAGCCAAGGAATACAGACATACCTCCTGATCATTCTCTCCGACTGTTTTATGTCTAGCTCCATGGAGTAGGATTTTGGTTATTGAGGGCACGTGTGCATGGTGAGTCCATGAATTATCTGGCATACATTGTTATTATAATTGGAACTGTTGTACTTCTGATATATCTATATGTATACGACTGCCTGGAACTGTTTGGTTGATCATAATTGCTATTGCATGTTTATTACCATTATTACTGTCATAAATGCTATGTGGGCGCTTTGTGCTGTTTGGTTTCTCGATGCTATAATTGGTAATGATGGTAGGATGTCTTACCTCTTCTCTGTCTCTCCATTACTGTTTTGTCCATATACTACGTTCCATAGAAGATAATTGCAAGGAACCGGAAGCTCCCGACTTTCCTGGTTTTTGGCCTCATCTCGACTGAGCGACTACAGAAGAATATGGAGCCACGCACGCAGAGATTTTTGGGAGATGTGCGCCTGACTTTCTTGGGAGGGCCAGAGTGCTGGTACATCAACTATGGTTCTGAGCGTTGTGTCTATATGGGGGATGTATCGATATCTCTAGCCTGGAGATGCCACGAGCCGCCTGTCTTCACCTGCTGTATTAGTTTACGTTTGGAGTTTCAACTACCGATACGCGAGATGTGGGGTGACCGTTATTTCACTCCGTGGGAAGACTCTTTTCGTTCCACAGCTCGGGTCTCGTCCCGTGACTCTGCGATTCCTATGGTGATTTCCTCTGACGAAGAAGATCCTGAGGAAGATCCCGAAGAAGTTCCTGAGGACGACCCCGAAGAGGATCCTGAAAAGGATCCTGACTCGATTCCTCCTCACTTGAGGGACTGACTTTACTTGTAGCTACTGAGGGCTACCAGTATTTTATTTTGGGGTCCTGATGTTTTGTCTATAGTGGGCTGCATATTCTGATACCGTGGGGATACTTATGTATAATCCTTTGGGGGCAGGTATAGTTTTGCTTTTTGATGTACCAGGCTTTGTGACTAAACAGTTTGATATATATATATATATACATATAATGATGCAACGTTAATTCCTATGTATGCTTTACTTCTGTTTCATTCTTTGTCCTATTTATGCTTCGTCAACATGGTTATTAATTATGATTGTTATAACAACAACGAAAAAAAATATATATAATATACTCACCAATTTAAATACCCGTCTATAATCGAGTACATATACGTATTATTAAAATGAACCGGGTCTTAACTCATATAATTTTTATTTCCGCATTGTAATTAACAATGTGACGTTCCCTTCCGAAAAGGGGCGTTACAACAGGAGCATTCGTTACCCCGAACGACATTACTAAATACTCGTAGTGCCCATAACGCGTCTGAAAAAATGTCTTGAAATATCTTCTACTTTCACGCAAATCTGATGATAACCATAACACAAATCGATCTTGAAGAAAACAGTGACTCCCTTCTTTTGGTCTTCTAGTTCCCATGTTGTATCTCCCATCACATCATTCCAAATTACCTTTACCAAGGCAATTTCTCTGAGTTGTTTCACTCACCTATCCTTAATCCTAACAGGAAATGTCTTATAGATCAAGTTCTCTTTTTAATCGTACTGTATCTAGTGTCATGACATGGGTTGAATCAGGAATATATTTTCTCAATTGAAATATGTGAAAGACACTATGCAGGTTAGAAAGAAAAGTGGTAAGACTATTCGGTACATTACCGGACCTATCCCACAAAGAATTTGATATGGTCCAATAAATTTAGGAGTAAACTTTTTGGATTCTAATCCAAAATTCTCAGTCTCAGGGAACACTAAAGTTTTATTGAAACAATATAACAGGATATGGTTAGAAAGTAACCAATCCATCCCTAAGATTTTGTCTATTTATGAAAAAAGTAGATAAATCAAATCAATAGAAAAGTTCTGATCTCGAATAATAATAGGATAGTTTTAAACAGGCTTGAGTAATAATAGCAAGTTTAGTAGTAGAAGTAGCAATATTCAAGTCAAAAGGAAATGAAAACATAACCAAACCCAAATGGTTCGCATAGTCACGGGCCACAAAAGAGTGGGTTGCCTTCTGAGTTATACAGTACAGTTAAACGATTTCTCACTATGGCACAATCTCCCTCGATAAGATCTTCAGATTAGGAGGCTTCTGCTCCACTTAACGTATAGACTCTTCCTCTTGCTTGAGGTCTTGTCGCACGTATGTTATTCACGGTAGGCTCCGTCTTCAGTTGTGTATAGTCTCTAGAAAAGTGTCCAGGCTTCCTGCATCTGAAACAGACAAATCCTTTGATCGTATACTCCTTTGTTAAGTGAGCCTTTCCACACTTCCAACATTTTGATGCCGATGTTATGGTTTGACCAAATCTGTTGCCACTAGTACTCCTTCCATTTGTTCATTGTTGCTGTTGATTCCTCGATGATCATAAGTATGAATTCCACTGGGATCGATTGACCTTACATTTTCTCCCCTTTTGGAACCTAGTTGGTCCAAAGTTACAGAGTCTTGTACTTTGAGATTTATTTAACTCTAACAGATTTTGAGCCTCGGCTATCGCTTCCTACTACTGAGCAGCCCTTCGATTTTGTTGTACAATCACATCAGCCATCTTTTGCATTGTTATCGCAACTGCAGTCATATCATCATTGTCACATCTTGCATCCACCTTCGTTTGTTTACCATGAGCCACATGCGTACGTCTATCACGAACCATTTCCTTTCTTCAATGTCAAACTAACCACAATACAACGAAAACTAAATGTAACCATTTCAAACAAGGTTGTCTCATTTCAGAAACCAAACAATATATCGTTGTGTTCAGTGTCAGAGAAACACACAGTACAAACAAGACAAACCTAACCACAAACCCAAAAAACTCGAACTTCGGCTCTGATACCAACTAATGTAACACCCTCCTTAGGGTATCACATTTCAAACCAATTCCTTTTAAATCTTTACCCAAGTTATAAAATGTTTAATATTATAAAATACGAGTTATAAAATTTCTTTTTCGCAGATAACATAAATTTACCGAATTATAGAGACACAAGACATAAAACTAAATAATATACTTTACATATAAACAAAGTTTACTACAACCAAACGTACATTATACTTACATACCCAAAACATAAAACGTCTCACATAACCAACGTAGACTGGCCTAAATTCATAACATCTAAAGAAAAGAGTCCTCCTCAAAAGACAAATTCCCTAACCGAGAATGTCTCGATGGATAGAAATCAAAGCAAAAGATATCTAGGAGTCCTCCCTAGGAGTATAGTGAAGATCATTCCACAACTCGCTGATAGGTAAAATGAACTCTACATATGCAATAGTAAAAGAAGAGGTAGTAACTCCATGGCAAGTCTTACTTACAGATAGAGTAATGTCACCACAATACTCTATATGCTCCGTGTCCCAATGGACACGCCAAGCATTAGCACCTTCGAGAAACTGTAGTCTAAACAAACCTAGTAGATCCCTCCTTGCTGCCATCGCAGTCTTCACAGACGTAAGCATAAAACAGAAACTGACATAGCAATACAATAAAGAGGTGAGATCCCCTACATCAATACCATCATGGAAGCAAAGAACAATAACAACAATCATACTATACATATAGAACATATTCATGACATCATAAAATCATTTCATCAAATAATAGATAATTACCACGAATACATATATATATATATATATCACAACAATATGAGGACTGACTATGCACATACACAATGAACCAATTTCCTACTCTATGGAGCTAAACAAAATTTCAGAGAAAATGATCTAGAAGATATGTCCGTATGTCGACCGCCTCAGACCAAGTGCTATAATTTCTCAATGTGTACATCAAGCATTATACAAGACATTCTGTGCCAGATCGGGAATAGGAATAGTGATTCATCGAGATCGTCGGTACATTTGCATTGGTTGCCACGACACAACAACACTTTCTAACTGACCATATGTGGAATCCCACGTCCCGACGCCTCCAAGATCCATTATAGACCTTCACTACGCAATTCGCACCCACACAAGGTGTAATTCATCTCCTAAGCAATGATAGTCTTAACAGACACCGACTGACAAATAATACATGATCAATGACTCTATGCATATTACGAGCCTTTACCAGCTATAACCATACATTGATATATCTGGGTTCAATATATTAACCCGACAACAAATTACTGTATTTCTCAATCGCGTAACATTTTTATCGCACTTTCACAATCGCGTAATACTTTTGTTACATTTTTAAATCGCCTGACAATTTTTCAACGTTTTCTCAATCGTGTAGAGATTTTAAAACATTTTCTTAATCGTGTAGCTAAAAATCATCATTTTTAAATCACGTAAGAGTTTTTCTACGTATTTTCAATCGCATAAAACATTTTCTCAATATTCTAAACTCAAATTAAAACTTTTCTCATTTAATATCAAAAATTAGACTTTAATTCCATTATTTCCCTAACAAATCACCTTTAAATAATATTTCCAACATTTTTATACTAAACCTCTTCCAAATAATATTTCCTAACGTTTTCCACAAAAACTTATATCATCTAAATTAATTCAAGATATCTCAAAATCTTTGTTCTTTACTCTTAATAAAACTTTCTTAAATAAAATATTTTAAACTTCAAACTATCATTAAAATTTATTTTCTTGCTAAAACTCCTCTCAATAATATTTTCTAACATCCTTTCCAAAACTTACGTTTATTTTAATTAAATAAAACCTTTTCCATCTTCCTCTTTAAAAGATCCATTTAAATAAAATACTTTAAGTTTCCAAATTATTTCTCCATCCTATTTCCAATATCATAGCCAAAATTTGCTTTCCATTTAATAATAAAAATATATTGATTTTCATTTTTATTTTATAATTCCTTAATTACATTTTCTTACCACTAATTCTCTAGGTTATCATTTAATAAATCATTTTTGTAATGGATTACCCATTTGTGGGCACAGAGGCCGTGAGCCTCATGGTGTTTGGAACCAAAAATTCATTTCCTCTCAATCACAATTTATATCATACAACATACATAAAACATCATAATCTTACTATATCAAATTCATGCATAATATCGAAGCAATAAAATTACATAAAGCAATTAAACACAAATCACAAAATCATACAAACAAGGTGAATAATCCTCGCATAGATTCGCCACCTTTATATAAATTTCATTCCTCACCACCATAATTAGTTGATGAGGTTAATCAACCTCTTACCTTAGATGTAGCTTCCTAAGCTCCTTGTATAGCTCTTTGTATCAACTTCCACCACCAAGTAATCTCTTAAAAATCAAAGTAATCACAAATATATTAACATCGAAGGCTAGAGTAGGACAACCATAGATCAAATATGGTCTTAGAATTTCAAGAATCAAAGAAGAAATGAAAAACCATGAACTTCACCTTAGAACCCTAGAACTTGAATCTAAAAATCAAGCTTGAAGATGATGGAATTAGGTCTTGATCACAACATGAAAGTTGCTTAGAATGAAGTTTAGGACCAAGTGGTGTAGTTGGTTTGAATTATGAGTGGTTGGATAGTGATTCTAGGTAGTGAGGCCGTGAGCTAGAGGAGAAAAAGTGAGAGGAAATTGTGTTTAGCTTTGAGAGAAAAGATGATAGCTTTTTGAATGTGATAGAAAAATGAAACTTAGCCACTTTAGAGACTAAGTGGCCGTGAGGCTTCATGGAGATAGAAGGATATATTTTGTTTTGCTATAAGCCATCAAAACCATTGGTTAAATCAAAGGTAGATATCCAAAACTTCTCCACTAAGTTTACACTCAACTCATCTCATCCATTGATTAGATCAAGGGCAGATAACCTAAGCTTCTTCACTAAGCTTGCCCTCACAACCATTGATTAGATCGATGGTGGATATATAAAGTTTCTCCTCCAAGCTTGTTTCTAATTGGTCCTTCACAAAAGTCATAGCCTCTTTAGTTGACTAATTTCAAGATATTTTTCAAAAGATATTTTTCAGAAGATATTTTTCAAAAGCTTAGATATTTTCCAGATATTTTTAGAAACTATTATCCAATGGATAATAGCTACTTGTAGTTATTGTCCAATGGATAATAACATTACACAATAAATAAAAGCATTAACCAATGGATAATAATATTATCCAATGGATAATAGAAAACTCAGATACAGAAAATTTCTGTCAACTGTTCCCGATTTTGGGTTTAGTAAGTTTCCTCGGCCCCACATTAACAGTACAAAACTTTCTAGTACAGGAAAATTTATTTTTTCAGGCCCACCTCAAACACACATACAGCTCAAAATAATATTAAAATAATTAAAATAAATTAAAATTTCTCAAAAATTCACAAAAATTCCCAAATATTTTAAAACTCATAAATATCAAGAAAAATAAAAAAATCAGAGTGTTACACATGCACCCCTCTGCGCCGCAGCGTGCTAGCCTCGGGTTGTAGTGTGTAGCAGGCTGAATACATCATGCCACGACATGAACCTGCTTGCGCTGCAGCGTGTGATGCTGAATTGCACCTTTGGCTCTCTCTTTCAATGTTGGTCCAAATATGCTTGTTTGGAGCCCTTCTTGCAATAGAGAAGCCACCAAGTTAATAACAGTTACAAATCCACTTAATCACCTAAGGAATATGCAAGATTTTCTCAAGATCATATAGGAAGATATCAAGATTAAATTTGACAAATCTTCCATATGTGCATAATAACAAGGACTAAGCTATCACTAGAGCATAAATATAGGGCTTAAATAACTACATTTTATAGAGTTATCACACCCCTAAACCTAGGTTTTTACTAGTCCTCGAGCAAAACAAAGTATGATTAAGTACACCTGCTTGGCAAATCATGCTTCAACATACATTCTATTGGTGTATGCCCTAGAGGCCAATATATTTTGACAATACTTATATATATTGTATTATGCTATTCTTTAATATATGAGGCATTTCTTTTATTGTGTTATTTATGATAAACTTAATAAAGTCCTTAGAATAGTAAGTTTGATGCCATAGGACATCAAGTGGTTGACTTGATCGTAAGATCCTTTTGGATAAAATTAGAACATTATTCTTAAATGTTCCTAGTCAAGTATTATTGTGAATTAGGACAACAATAATGCATTAAGACTAGTATGTGTGTAGATTGATGACCACATCTCATGGGTCATGGATATGAGATATTAAGTCTTCACATGGGTACATGTTAGAGTAATGATGTACTAGACTGACCTACCACGAGAACACTACATGGATCGTTACGTGAATGTCATAAGCGATTCTCATAGTGACAATGGTGTTTGTGGTCCTTTGACCTGAAATCACTACGATTCCTACATGAAGAGTTGTGTGTTTTAATGCCATCAAATGTCATTTGTAACAAGGTGATTATAACGTTGGTTATTGGACATACCGCGAATCATGCAGATGGATGTGAATGACCTAGATGGGATTTGTCATTCCTACATAACAGAACCGATATCTTCGGGCCCCCTGATTGAGTGAGACTGCAAAATGCATGGTCATGCTCAAATGAGTCAATATGAGATATTAATCTCATTGTTGTTACAAAGTCTACTCAAGTATCAGGAAATGAAGGATTAAACTATGCAAGGGTGATGCATTCCATGCCTTTTGTTCAATCTAGATATCTTGAGAAATGGATTAAATGACACGAAAACATTGGTCCCAGAAAGGTTATGTCAAATCACTTACATTCTCATTACTTTGGTAGCAACGATGTGTTGCTAGATACCGCTCACTACTTGTAATATTAAAATGGGATTTTAATATTATTGCCAACGTTATGAGAACCTGTAGGGTCACACACATAGAGCAGACTAAATTAGAGCAATAGATCCAAGTTGGACTTAAATTCAAATGTGGGCTGGACTCATAATAGATGAGTCTAGGGTTACACAGCTTACCTTACTGCTGCTCACACTCACTTAAGGCAGTCACTATTATAAATAGTACTACTAAGAGGTTGCTAAACACACATAACATAACCCTAACTGCACCTATAGAAAGAGTGAGTGAGAGAATGACAAGTTTCTTCTATTCTCTTAGTAGCTAGCACTGTGTGAGAGACGTGAGGCTCCTTTTGTGGACATTGGACATTTGTGAGTCTGTTCGTGTGGATACTGTAGAGACATCATTACTGTTACGGTGTTGGCGATTCACATCATTTGTGTTTTCATCCCGCTTCAAGAGGTAATTTTTAAAACATAGATTACGGCCTTTTTTACATGGATCATTGGTGGGAATCTTATTTTTTCACCGTGTGTTGTATCTATGATTCCCAACACATTCAGTATCTATTTATGAATTCCAATTTTACTTAAATCACAACTAGTGTACAATGATTGTATAAGCCCTCAAAGAATGCTAATTCCTCACAATCCTTACTATGCTGATAATCAAAGCTTCCTTTTATGCAAATGACATTTTCCACAATCATACAAGCTAAACTTTTCCTATTCAGGTCATACATATCCAGATAAGTTTATGAGCATACATGCATATGAATCATATAATCCACAAAATTATCTTTAAACACTCTCTCCACTAATGTAAATCACAAACAATTGAGGATCAAAAGGGACTTTAACAGCTTATAATGTAAGGCCAATGGTTATGGGCATATGAACAATAGGGAAAGAACTCAGTACAAACATTAAGAAACATAAACATGATATTTCAAGACTTGAGCCTCCAAGTGAAACCATTAGGGTATTCAAAAGTGAAAGACAAAACTCTCCAGAACCATTCATTTATCTTTGTACTTTTCTTCACTTCATTCAATTGCTTGGTTTTTTTTTAAACAAAGCAATGTTTTTACTACATATGGTTCCTTCAAGCTCATTTGTGTATTGAACATGCTTAATACCCCTAATCACTAGACTCACTACAAGAAATAACATATTATATACTCAACAAACAATGATGGTAAGAAGAGAATGCAATGCTTTCACTTGCATTAGAATGGTTACATGGTAGGGAATACGAGGATAATTGAAAAACATATAAGGCCAACATTTATTAAGCTTCAAAGGAGACCTATGGATAATCACATTAGGGTAAGCTTAAAAGGCTCAATTGGTCCAAACAATGCCCTAAGCATATCCTCAATCATGCATAATCTAAGATTTCGCTTCAAGAGAGTTTAAATACTGGAGCACTGAGTTAAACACATCCGAGGTAACAATATCCCAATATTTCTAAAAAAAACAACCACCAGACCCATCTGGACCTGGAGCACCATTAGCATTCATAGCAAACACAGCAGACCTGACCTCCTCAATAGTTGAAACTTTAACTAACATAGAATTGTCATTATTAGAGACAAGAGGAGAGATAACCTTTGAGATCAAATCATTATCCAAACATACATTGTCTGAAGCATATAGCTAGAAGAAATAGTCAATTACATGACTCTCAATATCAGTAGGCTCTAATAGAATTGAATCACCTGACCTTAGCATGGACATCTACTTAGTTGAGTTTCTGATTTTGGCCATTTTGTGAAAATATGCTTTGTTACGATCCCCAAAAGAATGCCAGTTGATTCTGGATTTTTTTGTTCCAGAACTGCTCTTAAGCAGCTAAAGCATCCTCCAAACTGATTTAAGCATTTAGTTCCTGAGCATGTAGATCATCCGAGTATCCATTTTTAGAGATTTCTTCCTGAATGGAATCAACCAAAGACATGGCAGTATCTACATTCTACTGGACATTACCAAAAACCTCTCTATTCCATACCTTAAGCTCCAATTTCAAAGCTTTCAATTTCTGCATAAGGATGTACATTGGGTAGCCTATCACAGGTCTCTGCCATACCTCAGAGACTAACCTATAACAATCTATGTGATCTGTCCACATTTTGAAAAACTTGAAAAGAGAAGGAAAAGACTTAGTACCTCTGTTTAGGATCAACATGATTGGGAAGTGATCCGAATGCATTCTGGTTAAAGTACAAGAGGTAATATTTGTCTAAAAAGAAAGCCAATCATCATTGCAAATGGCCTTATCTAATCTCATTTCAATGTGTGCCCTGCCTTTTCTACCATTGGGCCAAGTAAACTCAGACCCTTCAGTAGGCAAGTGAGTGAGAACACAGCTGTCTGTCCAAGCACGAAATTCATTAGAGGAATACTTTGAAGGTACACATCCTCCTCTTTTCTCATGAGAACCAATGATAGCATTAAAATCTCCAACAAAACACCAAGGACCAGGGTTGTTTTGTTGAAGATTTGCTAACTCAATCCAAAGATTCCTCCTAAGAATGTGATTAGTACTTGCATAGATAGCAGATATAAAGACATTCATGCCATCAATGCTAATGGAAAAGGAAATCAGTTGACAAGATGCAGAAATAACAGATGGAGTGTAACAGTCACCACAAATTCCCCACAGGTTAGGCATATGTTGATTTCTGTCATTTTACAAAAATGGCTTCATTCTCAAATTTCTCCAAAAATTCATAAGGAATTGGTCTAAAGAAATCCAAGGCTCAGATAGGAAAAGGAAATCTGGTTTATTTTCAATACGTAATTTATTTAAGAAAAGTTTAGTTTTTGAATTTCCTAGACCTCTAGCATTCCAAAATAAGACTTTCATTAAGCAAAGTGTCTACGTCCTGCCCTGGCAAGGGCATGTCGATCCTACTGAGTTCGTTTACTCTTTCTGAGTTTCCTCTTCTAAGATTTAGTTAACACAAGAGTGAATTCCTTTTTTATTTCAACTATGTGATTATCAGGATTGTCATCCCCATTGCCATCCCCCCAGAATTTAGAGACTATCCTAATATCCTCTTGAACTACATAAGGAATATTAGGAGTAGCAACATCCCGACCACTTACAGTAAGAGATTGATCAATTACCTCAGTATGAAAATCAGCTCCATCATCAACACCCGAGTGAGGTTTGGAGCTGACTGCATTATCATTACCCGATGCCATAACAACATTATCTTGACCAGTATTTGAGACATGTGAGGGAGATTCCGGATGAATAGATTCATCATATATAGTATCCACCGATTCACCAACATCCCGATTATTCTCTATGTCCTGCTCAAAAGGATTAGGTTCATGCAATACCACATGATCTAAAGTGTTAACAGCCCCATTATTAATATCAGCATCAATAACATTATTTATGGTATTATGATGATCTTGTTTAGTGTCTTGAACCGCTTAGTTATCAAGATTTTTTGCAGAAGCAGCCAACTCTGTCAAGATCCGATTATCTTGTCTTGCTTTAGGAATATGGACCTGTGTAGTCCTTTCTTTCTAGTTCTTAGGCTCTTTTTCCTACTGATCAATAGGATTTTTCTTTTTGTAGGCAGCTAAAGAGTGCCTGATTCCTTGGCAATGAGAACAGAAGTATGGCAATTTCTCATCTTCCACTCCCACATAAAAAGAAAATTCATTTCTTTCTACCAAGATCTCATCACGCAGCATACCAGATAGGTCCACATCCACCAAGATTCGTGCAAAGTGGCCAAAGACCCTTTTCTTTGTTGCATCATCAAGTGAAATAGGGGTTCCAATACCTGCTGCAATTTCAAAGAGCAATTTGGGCCTCTAGTATTCTTGTGGCAAGCCATGGATTCTCACCCAGCATTGCACATGAGTCTGTTTTTGCTTGATGGGTTAAAATCTGGCGTCCATTGAGAAAGTCTCAAAATTCCTGACTGAACATTCCATGCACCAACAGCCCACACGCTTCGAAGATCTTCTGGGGATGAGAAACTGAATTCATAGTAACCTTTTCCAAGGGGAATCAAATTCCATTGTCCCAAAGGTTTCTAAAGGAGTGCAAGCTTCGCTTGAAGATCACTAACTTTAAAAGGCTTATCTCCTTTGGATAGAATCAAATGCCCATGGAGATTATTTTTACAGTATGAGAGACCTTTCTGGTACTCATCTTCAGATATCCTTATTGATATCGAATCTCCCTTGCGACAAGGACGTGGCAATTGACTGAGGGGAATGTCGAATGAGTTATTCAACGCTTAAGCGAATGTTTTCCATTGGGGAGGAGCATTCTGGGGTGAAGAGGAAAGGGGGTCAAGAAACCTCCATGGGCAAATCGTGTTAGGATCCCCCATCCTTCTGCCGCTCTCTTTTCCACCACAACCCGCCCAACAAAATTTATTATGATAGAAGTAAAAAAAAAAAAAAAGTGGCGATCCATAGGTCATAAGGGGTGAATAGTTGTGTGTAAGTGGTGATGAATTTCCCTAACTTTGCCATATAGAAGGGGCACGCACAAACAGTGTTGATGTTAGAATTCCCCACATCAAAAACATGAATCAACACTTAATTTTCCTGAGTTCCATATTTAGTAAAACTGATTTTGACATAAGTCAAATCTAGGGGTGATCCTTATCGCTTAGTTAGTGGGGAATAGTGGTGTGTAAGTGGTAATTGATCCTCTACTCCCTAACTTTGGCATATGGAAGGCACACATGCAAATGGAGTTGAAGTTAGAATTCCTAAATAAAAAATAGGAATCAACACTTAATTATTTAATTTACCACAATATAATTAAGGATCTTTAAATTTAGTAAGATATATTATGTGGGAGTCAAAAACACCTTTATGAATATAGTTAATAACTAGGCCCACTTAACGAAAGCAATTAACCAACCCTAATACTATTACCGTAGTTGAAATAGGGAGAAGTTTCTACCCTCCCTACACTAACCAAAGCATAAGGGCAACATATAACATTTAATAACAAATTAATCTTCACATAATTGCCAAAAATCCCCCAAAACACCTATGTTGAGGCATTTTCAGCCTAATTTCTTCTATTTGTAGAGTAGAAAATCATCTAGGAAAGTTAAATCAATTACATTGCCAATATAGGTGCAACATAGTGAATTTTCTTTTTTGTCCACTACCTCGTGCTACTTAAGGTTTAAAGATAGCAGAGCATCACATATAACTACAATGGAAACAAATAAAGACTCAAAATTTGAATTAAATAAATACATTTGAAATCCTTTTCTAGAATACCCCACAATCACATATCAAATTTACATTAAATGATCTAAGTAAAAAATAATACTACCATTTCTGTATATTTTCTTATTTTTAGCTACGATAATCTTCTTAACACAAGTTATCAATACATTCCAAAGAAATAGTGGCTTCAAAGGTCAACCCTATTTTACTTCAATATGGACATATTGTTTGTCTTTGGAGTTACACATACATCCAAAACAAAACTGTGAACATGAAAATAAGGAGTGATCATAGTACATCATTAGCCTTTGCAACTATCAACACTTGCTATCTGTACTCATTATTCGGTTGCAACACCCAGCCACATAATAAGTCACGTCAAATTTTTGCAACCTCACCCTAGGGCATTACTTATGAAGCGTTAGATAGCACAATAAATTATTATTCGTAGAGGATAAGTGAAAACAAATCCTTCACTAGAGACCATATGGGCATGGTCAAGCCTCCCAAATAGGTTGTCATTCTATCCCACATCTCCATATACTTAATGATATATATGCCGCAATCATCAAATTAAGAAGTTAACAAATAGGGGGAAAATGTAGTAGAATTAATTAATAGAAAGTAATTAAAAATTATAAACATAATTAAGTAAATATTCAATCTAAGGAAATAAACTATTCTTAAGTTTAATCCATCCTTGATCACTAAGAATTCATTTAATTGCTAATATATCACATCAAGAAACCTTTAGATGATCAATGAATTATCTATTAGATAAGCATCTAGAATTTAATTAATCAAGGTTAAACGAATTAAGCACTCATTTAATCCTAAATTAACTTAAAATCCATAATTCAACCAAGCTAAACAATCCATCAAACACCTTTGATGCATTATTTAATCTCTTCCATTCAATTGCTAATCAGATTCTTGGTCTTAGATCACATCAAGAAGTCTTAAGATGATCTATGAATTCTCTACTAAATAAGCATCTAGAATTTAATTAATTAAGGTTAAATGAATTAAGCACCCATCTAATCCTAAATTAATTTAAAACTCAGAATTCAACCAAAATTAACAATTAACATCCAAGAAGCAGTTTGATGCATTGTTTAGTTTCAGTAATCCTCATTAACATGTGGTAATTATGCAATTTTCATATTAACATCCAAATCAAATTAAGCAACTGAATTCAGATTTAACAAAATCAAAAGACGTAAAGAGAAACTTGATTAACAAGTAAAGAGAAACTTGATTAACAATTAAATGTAAAATAATCAAAACTAGATCTAAAAATTAAACATCAAGATTGTCAATCCCTAGGATTGATTAAAAGGTTCTTCCCTCTCTTCCATGGATGAAAGGGAAGAGAAACATAAAAGAAAAGAAACCTAGAGAGAAGGGAGAGAAAGTGCAAATAAGAGCGGGTAGGAGTAAATTAGGGTTAAGTTTAGTAGTTGCTACTGTTGCTACTTAAATAACTATCTCTAAAATTAAAATTCTAAGTTTTTCCTCAGCTTAAGTTAATCATCTTCCTCTTAGCTATAATTAGACACCGAATTTGCATAATTTGGGCTTAGGATGAGAGAGTTATGCTAAAAACATTCTTCATAGCTCTCTAAACCTGTCAGCCAATTTCAAAGAGTGAAAACACCATCAAAACATCACATTTTTTATAAGAGGTCTTCATAAGAATTGATTATCTATATCACAACTTTTAAATGGCACCTGTTTCAGCTCCAAATGACACCTACAACCCAAATTATGACTCAATCTTTGCACATCATCTAGGTTCCAGTGACAACATCTCTGTTCTGACTTTGTGACTTAACAGACCCACTAGACATCTGATTTAGCCTTTGAGCTCTCCATCAAAGTTGTAGAGTTCTCTCTCAAATTTCCTACAAGGTGAAATGCATAATTTTTAGATGTCTAGAACTCAAGTTATTCCCAAAATATAGAAACAATGTCAAATTTCCAATAATGATGAAAAACACAATTAAGTCCAATTTGAGCCCAAACTTATAAAATGTGGCCAAAACCAATTAATTAAACATATAAGAGGTCTAAGAGACTAAATATGAGGGTTAACTTATATATGAAAATTGTATTTATCAAATTCTCCTACACTTAGCTTTTGCACTCTCGGGCAAAACTAGAAATTTAACATAAGGAATAAGGAACAACAACACAAACTCAGAAGTTAAAAACTCTAAAAGGCTGACTTTCCAATGATTTTTAAGAATACAAAAGTTTATAAGCAAGAAGAGCAACCAAAGCTTCAAGGAATTAAAACATTCATGAAGTAACATTTCTTTACATCTCAAATCAACAAGCAAGGTAATTTCAAATGAAAAGCATAAATCAAGAATGATAGAACTTCACAAGATACACTCTCAATCCCTCTGGTGTTTAGAAGGTAAGTGTTTCACTCAATTCAACCTATGAAAATTTGCATTACCATAAGCTTGCTTATCTTCTACTTCTCAACTACTCAAAGCACATAACGCACAAATAAAGAGGACTTTATGCAAGGTTGTAATGGGGTCAAGGTAAGGAAGGGGAGTAATATCGAGATGACAAGTTAAATACCAAAAAGAATAAAAGAACATCAGGGATAATTTCAAATAACAAGTATGAAAGTTTAACCCAAATCTATGTAATGCAAATTCTCTTTACATATTATTTTTTCCTTTTTCCTTTTTTTTCTTTTTCTTTTTTAATTTTTCAATTTTTCTTCTTTCTTTTTTTTCCGCTTGGCCACTCTTTCCTTTTTCACTAAACATTTTGCACACTAATTAACACACCCCCACACTTATTTAAGAACTCTTCCAATGACAATGGTAATGCTCTCTTATTCCTTAAGATTTGGAGAAAACATGATTTTCCATTTAAGACATGTAATGAGCTAAAAATAAGAAATAGTTAAATAAGCTCAAGGGGGTTAATCAAGGGAAAATATGCAATGTTGGCTATTTAGCTAAAGTAGCTAATTTAAGAAAAATGTCTCAATCATGTTCATATATGCATGTGAAAATATAACCTAAAAAAGAATTAAAGCAAGCTCTAGAGCAACAAATTCCACGAGTGAAAATTACTCAAGAAAGAAAAGAGTGACACAAATGATCAATCCATTCATTAAAAGGCTCAAAGTCTCACAAGATATACTTCTAACAAACTCAATCTGCTAAGTCAATTTTCATTACTAAACTAGTTAATATCATGATGAAAGACAATTTATTCACTTATGTTATAAATCTTTAACTATAATTGATGCATACTCACAACTTTCACAAATATCAAAATTTCATTGGAAAGTAATTAAAAACAAACTTTTTTTTTCAAAACAAAAAAAATTGAATTTTAAAAAAGAAAAAGAAAAAACAAAACAAAAATAGAATTTGAAAATAAAAAATAGAAAATAGCAACAAAATAAAAAATAATTATTATTTTTAAACAAAAATGGTAAGATTAAAACAGAAATAGTAAAATAGTAAAATAGAAAATAGAAAATAGAATTTAAAATAGAAACAGTAAACAGAATGTAAATTCCTCCCCCACACTTAAATTCTATATTGTTCTCAATGTAAAGCTTTAAAATCATCAAATCATTAATATCTCATAAATATCACAACAAATCTAGGACAAGTAAAATAAAGGAGAGAGGGAAGAAACATCCTTATCAAGTGATGTAAATGGCCGCTTGTTCTTGCTCTTGAAGACCACAATTGTGTTGATAACTACTAAAAACAAGGGAAACAGGGGTTAGTGAAGGGTTAGTAATTAATTATACTCCTAATATGATTTATCAAACTCAAAATGATCTCCTGTAACGATGCCAAAATTTGATAGTAGTCGAGACTATCAAATTATATCAATTTATAAATCAATTCAACAAAATACTTGTAGTATAAGGCACAATTGGATTGAGCCTTTAGATCACTCTAATTAAGTAATGAGATTAAGAAGTTAACAAAGGGGGGAAAAAGGTAGCAGAACTAATTGATAGAAAGTAATTAAAATTTGTAAACATAATTAAGTTAATAGACAATATAAGGAAATCAACTATTCTTGAGTTTAATCCATCCTTGATCACTAAGAATCCATTCAATTGCTAACCAAGTTCTTGGCTTTAGATCACATCAAGAAGCCTTAAGATGATCATTGAATTATCTATTAGATAAGCATTTGTAATTTAATTAATCAAGGTAAAATGAACTAAGCACCCATTTAATCCTAAATTAACTTAAAATCCACAATTCAACTAAGCTAAACAATCCATCAAACACCTTTGTTGCATTGTTTAATCTCTTCCATTCAATTGCTAATCAAATTCTTGGTCTTAGATAACATCAAGAAGCCTTAAGATGATTCATGAATTCTCTACTTAATAAGCATATAGAATTTAATTAATTAAGGTTAAATGAATTAAGCACCTATCTAATCCTAGATTAATCTAAAACTCAGACTTCAACCAAGCTTAACAATTAACATCTAAGAAGCATTTTGATGCATTGTTTAGTTTTTGTAATCCTCATTAACACGTCGTAATTATGCAATTATCACATTAACATTGAAATCAAATTAAGCAATTCAATTCAGATTTAACAAAATCAAAAGAGGTCAAGAGAAACTTGATTAATAAGTAAAAAGAAACTTGATCAATAATTAAATGTAAAACAATCAAAACAAGTTCTCAAAATTAAATATGAAGATTAACAATCCCTATGGTTGATTATAAGGTTCTTCCCTCTTTTCCATGGTTGAGAGGGAAGAGAAACATAAAAGAAAAGAAACCTAGAGGGAAGAGAGAGGAAGAGAGAAAGTGCAAGCAAGAACACTTAGGAGAAAATTAGGGTTGAGTTTCATAGTTGCTCTTGTTGCTTAAATAACTATCTCTAAAATTAAAAATCCAAGTTTTGCCTCAGCTTAGGGTTAATCCTCTTCCTCTTAGTTATAATTAGATATTTGCATAATTTAGGCTTAGGATGATAGAGTTATGCCGAAAACATTCTTAACAGCTCTCTAAACTTGTCTGCCAATTTCAAAGAGTGAAAACACCATCAAACGTCATATTTTTTATAAGTGGTCTTCTTAAGAATTGAATATATGTATTGTAGCTTTCAAATGACACTAGTTTCAACTCCAAATGACACCTACAACCTAAATTATGACCTAATCTTTGCACATCATCTAGGTTTCAATGACAACATCTCTGTTTTGACTTCCTAGCTCAATCGGACCCACTAGATATCTGATTTAGCCTTTGAGCTCTTCATCAAAGTTGTAGAGTTCTCTCTTAAATTTCCTACAAGGTGAAATACATAATTTTTAGAAGTCTAGAACTCAAATTATGCTAAAAATACATAAATAATGTAAAATTTCTAATAATGCTGAAAAATACAATTAAGCTCAATTTGAACCCAAACTTATAAAATATGGCTAAAACCAATCAATTAAGCATATAAGAGGTCTAAGAGACGAAATATAAGGGTTAACTTATATATGAAAATTATGTTTATCAAATCACCTACACTTAGCTTTTGCACTCTCGGGCAAAACTAGAAATTTAACATAGGGAACAAGGAACAACAACACAAACTCAAAAGTTAAAAACTCTAAAAGACGGACTTTCTAATGATTTTTAAGAGTGCAAAAGTTTATAAGCAAGAAGAGCAACCAAAGCTTCAAGGAATTAAAACATTCATGAAATAACATTTCTGATATCTTAAATCAACAAGCAAGGTAACTTCAATTGAAGAGTATAAATCAATAATGATAGAATCTCACAAGATACACTCTCAATCCCTCTAGTGTTTAGAAGGTAAGTGTTTTACTCAATTCAACCCATGAAAATTTGTACTACCATAAGCTTGCTTATCTTCTACTTCTCCACTACTCAAAACACATGCACACACAAATCAAGAGGACTTTATGTAAGGTTGTATTGGGGTCAAAGTAAGGAAGAGGAATAATATAAAGATGACAAGTTAAATACTAAAGAGAATAAAAGAACATTGGGGATGAGTTCAAATAACAAGCATGAAAGTTTAACCTAAATCCATGTAATGCAAATTCTCTTTACATATTAATTTTCCCTTTTCTTTTCTTTTTTTCTTTTGTTTTTTAATTTTTCAATTTTTCTTCTATTTTTTTTTCACTTGGCCACTCTTTCCTCTTTCACAAAACATTTTGCACACTATTCCTTAAGGTTAGGTAAAAACATGATTTTCCATTTAAGGTATGTAATGAGCTAAAAACAAGGAATGATCAAATAAGCTTAACGTGGTTAATCAAGAGAAAATATGCAAGGTTAGCTATTTGGCTAAAGTAGTTAATTCAAGAAAAATGACTCAATCATGTTCATGTATGCATGTGAAAATGTAGCCTCAAAAAGAATCAAAGCAAGTTCTAGAGTAACAAATTCCATGAGTGAAAATCACAGAAGAAAGAAGAGAATGACAAAAATGCTTAATCCATTCATTAAAAGGCTCATAGTCTCACAAGATATGCTTCTATCAAATTCAATTTACTAATTCAATTTCCATTACCAAACTAATTGATATCAAGATGAAAGACAATTTATTCACTTATGTTATAAACTTTTAACTTTAATTGATGCATGCTCACAACTTTCAGAAATCTCAAAATTTCATTAGAAAGCAATTAAAAACAAACTTTCTTATATTTTATTTTTCAAAATAGAAAAATTGAATTTTAAAAAATAAAAATAAAAATAAAACAAAAACATAATTTGAAAAATAGAAAACAAAAAATAACAACAAAATTAAAAACAGAAAGCAGAAACAATAATTTTTAAAACAAAAGTAGTAAAATTAAAACAGAAATAATAAAATAGTAAAATAGAAAAATGGATTTTAAAACAAAAATAGTAAACAGAATGTAAATTCCTCCCCCTCACTTAAATTCTACATTATCATCAATGTAAAACTTAAAATTTTCAAATTATCAATATCCCATAAATATCGCAACAAATCTAGGATAAGTAAAATAAAGCAGGGAGGGAAGAAACATCCTTATCACGTGATGTAAATAGCCACTTGTTGTTGCACTTGATGACCACAATTGTGTTGAAAACTACCTAAAACACGGGAAACAGAGGTGAGCAAAGGGTTAGTAGTTGATTATACTCCTAATATGATTGATTAAACTCGGAATGATCCTCAGCAACGACACCAAAATTAGATAGTTGTCGAGACTATCAAATTATATCAATTTATAAACTAAGTCAACAAAATACTTGTTGTATAAGGCACAATTGGGTCAAGCCCTTGTATCACTCTAATTAAGCAATCAGATTAAGAAGTTAACAAAGGGGGGGAAAATGTTGCAGAATTAATTAATAGAAAGTAATTAAAAATTGTAAACATAATTAAGTAAATAATCAATCTAAGGAAATCAAATATTCTTAAGTTTAATCCATCATTGATCACTAGGAATCTATTCAATTGCTAATCAAGTTCTTGGCTTTAGTTCACATCAAGAAGCCTTAAGATTATTAATGAATTATCTACTAGATAAGCATTTAGAATTTAATTAATCAAGTTTAAATGAATTAAGTATCCATTTAATTCTAAATTAACTTAAAATCCAAAATTCAACAAAGCTAAACAATTTATCAAAGACCTTTGATGCATTGTTTAATCTCTTTGAAGAATTATCTGAGTAAGTTTAATACTTTTAATAACACAGGATATGTGTTTAGTGTAACACCCGTGAAAGCGTGATAGACTTGTATATGGTTATGGAGGTAGCCTAACATTAGTTTGTTATGCCTGTGAAGTTTTGTGACCATCTGAGTACATTTAGTTACTTTGCTGTAACTCTATGTGTGAAATATAATTGTTTTCACCCCCGGTTTTAACTTAAACTACTTAGCTAGTGGAAATAAGTGTGAAGAACTTGTTTCTAGGTCACAAAAATGTGGAAGAAGTTGTCGTTAAAGTCTGAGATTTTTTGGAGTTAGTTTGACATTTTTAAGTATACTAGTTGTGTGTTTTGGTGCCGGATTGACCCCCAGCAGATATAGAAAATGTGAAAATGGTGTAACAAGATTTTAATGAATCTTAGAATTTATTTTGAACTTGTTGGAAGTTGGGAAACTTAGTTTAGTATTAATTAAGCGTTCTTAACTATTTGGGTGAATTTCAAAATAGGATGGCAAAGCCCTTATGTCTGTTTTTGGCCTATTTAAGGCCAAAATGAGAGGTTACTCTCATTCTCACATCTCTCTCTCACAGTTGCCACAAAAAAAAAAGAAAAGGAGAAGGGAGATCAAAGTGCTAAGGGAGAAGGATCAACAACTAAGTAAGGGAGAGAGCTTAGCTTTACTGAGGAATGATTAACTGAATTCATTTTTGGGAATTGAGGTAGGGAGAACCTTAGTTTTCATACTATCTTTCCATTTTCTTCATTAGGTCTTAAGAGTACTTGATGGGAATCATGGTTTTATAATGTGATTTTGGTGTTTTTGGTTTAAAATTTGTTGGATAATTCGAGGATGACTTGTTTCTGAAATGTTGTGTGTGTGGGAATGAAATTTTCAGCCTTTGAAAGCCTTTAATTCCCTTTGAGATCAAAGTTGGGGTTTTAGGTTTTAGGTAGGGGATTTTCCATGATCTTTGGTTTTGAGTAAAATTGAAGTGGATTAAGAGTTACTATGTGTAGTGGACCTTGTTAGAGGTTAGAAATCACTTGAAATCATGTTTTGAGTGATTAGAAGAGGGTCTAGTTCCAATGGAACAGTACCTGTATCTATAGAATTCTACAAAATACAAGTTCTACAATGGGCACCACGACACCAGGCATAGCACGCCGTAGCGTGTGAGTGATGCACGCCTAGAGTTTGGGACCCGAGAGATGGATGTCGCGACATAGTACCTTGAGTGTCGTGATGTGTTAAAAAACAGGGGTGCGCATCACAATATGGCATAATTATGCTGCGACGTTGGCAACATTTTCTTGCCAGTACAAACAGATAATATACTCAATTATCAAATAAACACTTCAATCACAAAAGAAAACAACATCCCATCTCAGAGACACGCAATTGCCCATACAACTGCAATGCATGAATAATGTCATGATAGCAACCGCTCATACAATCGCCATGCTATACTAAATTTTATGACTAATGCTTATGCCTGTACAATAACCTAAATATGAAATGCATGAGCCTTGAACAAAACAAAGGAACTCGGTTCCATAAGCTTTGATCAAGCACTGGAAACCCAGCTCCAGTAATATTCAATTCAGGTAGTGAGGGAATTGGACCATCCTCATCAACGCGGTCTTCAATAATGATCTCTGTGATAGGAAGGATTGATTACCTTCTCATTCAAAATCACATTAGATCATCCACAATAATTACTATGATTTGAAGGATTGGTTACTGTAACACCCCTCTATTTAATAGTCACGACACAATCGTCATTATATCGCGGTCACTAAATTTTTGGCATGCTACAACTTCTTCACAATACTTTTCCAAATTTGAATATATTTTTTTGTATATATATATATAAAAGAAATATGAGCCACGAATGCAATAATACGTAAGTCGTCGTTAACTGATATGATTCAACAGAATATATACAAAATACAGTACAAAGGACTAAATTAATTAAGTTAAAGCATACAGAGCGTGGCGCGTTTCTCATGCCACTCACAATGGAATACATCAAGATTTACTTAAAAAGGCAAATATATTAAAAATACATCATAAAATAATTAATGCAGAAGAAAAACATAAACTACCCATAAGACATCCATGTCTAAGGAGTTGGGTACTCCATCAGATCCACCTCGGGATCCTCCCCCGGGTCGTCAGAAGATATAAGGACAGGACCGAGTGCGGTCCCACGGGTAGGTGTCCTAGTAGCTGATGCCATGGAATCCGCGTCCTCTCTAGGGGTGTGAATCGGGTTATCCCATAGCTCCTCGATGGGAAAAGCGAACTCCAGATATATCGAAGTAGTAAGGGTCAGGACAGGATCTCCATCGCGGATCCTCCTTATGGTCAGGATCAGGTCTCCAACATATCGTATACACTGTCCAACCCAGTTGACTCGCCATGCATTGGCGCCCTCGGTAAACACTATCCTAACGAAACCGATAGAACCCCTTCTTGACGACATCCTCGAAAGCAGGTGATCAATACCCAGTAAAGTCTAGGAAAAATAATCTCGTCCCTCTACAGTCTTTAACCAAATATCACATGGAACAATAACAGTGCAAGCAAGAGGTGAGATAGCTAACTTCATTACCAATTATGGCAGTAAGAAACATAAACGGTGTAGGACGCCCACATGGCATAACAAAATAATAAACAGTATCAAGAAGCAGATATTAAGCAGTTTAACAGTTTCAGGTAGTATATTATCAATAAGATAGCAGATCCAATTATCATACAAATTAAATGCTAAGTAATATATTGACTCACTATGCACATGTACATGATATCAAAATCCTACTCCATAGAGCTAGACACAAACATCGGAGTGAATGATCAGGGAGACATGCCAGTATCTCATCAGCCTAAAATCAAGTGCTTTCTAGAAAAATAATAGTTTTGTGCAACAGGGATTTATACAGCGGCATTCCCACAAGATTGCGATATAAAACAGTGTCTCGGTCAGGATCATTGGTGCGTTTGCATCGGTTTGTCTCACGGTCCAGAGGGGTTACCAACTGCCCTCTGTGAGACGCCCACACCCCGACACCCCCAAGGTCAACAACAGGACTTACACTAGTCTATTCGCACCTACACTAAGGTGTGACTCAACTCCTAGGCAACATGGCCTTGACAATTAGTCCCTTGGACTTTCACAATGCATGATGACTCCATGTGTAACACCCCAAATTCTGACTATATGAATGATAAATAGCAGAATTACACTGTTTTGCATTTTCTGTGTGTATAAAATTAATTTGACTGTTCTGAGATCATATTTGATCATTACGTGTGATTGCTCCCGGCTAGGAAAAATAATATTTTTTGGTAGGAAATTTGATCTGTCTCGGTTGGAAGCGGGGATCTTACTAAACTCGACTCGAGTGATTGAGAAAAGAATCTTTTAATTTTTAGAATCCATCTATGAAAATAAATAATATTGTACTAATAAATATCCGTAATTGCATACATAGCGATCGTTGCTATGAATGTTGGACCGATAAGTTGTAATTAATAGAAAAAGTGTTTAGAACATTTCTTGTAAGTAAAATTAAAGTGAACCAATAGGATATAGTCAAAACAATTGGTTGGACTTTTCTAACCGATGAGAATTGGTCAAGGAAAGAAGTTTAGACTTTCTTGTGGACCATTAGATTTGAAGCTTGACTTAAAAGTTTTAATCTTCACCATTGATTCAATCAATGGTGTAAAACAAAACTTAACAAAACCATCAAGTAACATTCACAATAGATAAGATTAATGGATAAGATTTAGTCAACATTAATTGCTTGACTTTTTCTTAAGAAATTAATTAACCTTAATTTAGTTGTCCTAATTACCTAATTAAGCAATTAAGTAAACTAACTTAACTAAGGATTAGTTATAACTTAGTCCTTACTTTAATATCCTAATTATAATTAGAAGTGATGATGTATGATTAAAATGTATTAGATACAAGCTAAATACGTTAAACTTAAATTAGTTATGTACTAGAAGGATTAAGTAAGAATGGTTAGGAGATTAAACCCAATTAATTGGCTAATCAATAAACTAGTAATTAGGCTTGAACTAATGATGAATTAAGGACTTAAACTCACCTAAAACTACCATGGATAGCAAAGCAGAATTTGAGGCCCAAAGAAGACCAAATTTGGGCGGCCAAATGACACCTAAACATGCCATGGTCTAAGCGAATTGGAGCAGCAAAATTTGGGGCCCAACAACAAGACAACTTGTGGACGGTCCAGCAACAATTTAGAGCAGCAGAAACAGCAACCACGTCCGGCAGAAGAAGCGACAGATCCGGAGAATTGTGAAGCCTATATGTAATATTTGAATGTCCAAATGCCATGCAAAGTCAAGTGAGCAACCAATGAGAAGAGAGAGTCATTGTGCAATTAATGCATGGCTACTTAAGCAAGCAAAGGCTCACTCACGTCTATCACAAAGGCACAACACAATGAGCGACATGGCGGCGGTGGATGGAGGGGATAATGATGCAATAAAATTCTTAATTTATCATCACAAGTAATTCACGGTGGACAAGCTCATTCACGTATTCATCTTCATTTTTTTCACTTCTCAAATATAAGCAAATTATCTCCCAAAATATTACACGACGTGACTCTCACTTTCTTATCTCTACTTTTTACTTCTCAAGGCATAAGTCCATTTCTCTCCAAAACACCAAAGAAAACTCACGTACCTCTCTTCCATCTTTTTCTTCCAACCGGTCATCATCTTAAACTTACACCATTCACCCTTTAAAATACTTATCTCTTGGTTGGCTTCAACTTAAATTCTACTCTAAAATCATTTCTTCTTCACAAGGTCCTAAGTTTCTTCAATCTTCTTCCTAAAAAGGTAAGTTTTAAGTTAATGATTCTAAGTTTGATTTTAAATTTTTTTTAACCATGATTTTTCCATGGTTTTTCACCTTAATTCTTGTAGGATCCTTCATTAATTTTTATTAAAAAATTTTAGGGCTTGTTAGGAGATTTATAAAGTCTCAAGGCAAGGGAGGAAAACTTACAAAGCTTGTCTTCAAGAGGTAAGAGGGAGACTCTACCTTACCACCCATGTTTTGGTAGTATGAGGATGGTATGTTTGGTGAAAAATCCCTAAGGATTCATTCACTTCTTGTTTGAGGTCTTGGACTATATTGATTGAATTTGTTGTGATTGGGTGAATTGATTAAATTGTATTGAGATGTGTTTGATTGTGTCTGTATGCTTGGAATTTGTATTTGAGATGTGGTTGCTTGTGTTTCTAGGTTTGTATGTGTAGTATTTATGAGATACGATTTTATTTCAAAGATTTGTTTATATGTTGTGATGCTTAAGGAAATGATAATGTATGGGTATGTAAAATATATACTGATCGGGTATGAAATTTATACGTAAATTTTATGAGAAATGGAATTAATTGGAAATCTTGTGGAAATATGTAATTAAAATATAAATTTTGTTTTGAGGGACTAAAGTGGAAATATTACATTTTGAAGGACGAAAATGTAAATTATGGGTTTTGAGGACTATAATGTAAATTTTGTGTTTTGAGGGACTATTTTGTAAATATGAGAGAAATATAGTAAAATTTGATATTAAAATAAGTAAAAGCAAGTAATTTCGATTTAATACGTACGAAAAATGTTCACGCGATTGGAAAACGTTGAAAAATCACTACGTGATTCGAAAAGCGACAATTGAGTCGCGAATGAAAATACATGAGAATATGACTACGTGATTAAATTACGGTATTATCACTTTGTTAAATTATTTTATGAACCCTGTATATGTGATATTAGTAGAAATTATGAATAGTGCATAGTACATGCATTGGAAAGGTCCAAAAATTTGTGTAAGGCAAGATGCCTAGGAGAGATTACACCTCACGAGTGGGTGCGATAAGCGTAGTGTAGGTCTCGATTGACCTTGGGGGCATTGGGGTGCGGGTTGCCTACAATGGACGGTTGGTAGCTCTTACGTACCGTGGGTTAGACCGATGCAACACACCAATGATCCGGACCGAGACACTATCCCTAATCATGATTTGATAAAGGCATCGTGCATGTGCTAGATGTGCGAGAAAATGAGCACGTGGTCTGAAGCACGTTGGTGCTTGACAGATCTTTTCGGTCATTCTCTTCGACTTGATTTGTAGCTCCATGGAGTAGGATATCGAGTCAGTGTACATTTGCATTCATAACGGATATATCATTATAAATTTATTTATGTGTAATTCTTGTTCGTGGTAATTATTATATTGAATACTTGAATATTAAAAGTAGCATAATTGTAATTTTTCTGTTATTTCTTGTGAAATGATTATATTTAAGATTAATGGCATAAGCTGTAATTATAGTATGATGTCGTATGATATTTTGAGATTTGTTTATCTTCATTGCTACCATCTTGGAATTGGCATAGGTGATCTCACCTCTTGTATATATATATTGTATCATGTATATGTATTGTTAAGACAATGGGACCTAGAACGTGAAGTAGAGAAAGATCAGTTCTGTTGAGAACCTAGAGTTCTGATGGCGGTAGAGATTCCTAGCTTCTTGGGTTACCTGAGACTGACCTTCATTGACGGGGACAATGCATGGACTGAAGACCTAGATAGAGAGAGTATTTATTATTTGGGTGATGTAAATATTAGACTGAGTAGGTTACAGTCAGGAAATCCCTACTTTTCTGTCACTATATATGTACAGTTAGAATTTCCTATATCTATTAGGCAGCATTGGGGAGCATACTATCGCACCCCTCGAGAGAGCAGTGTTGTATCGTCCGCTCGGACATTTGCTCCACGGACTTTACGCCGGGTTGGAATTCCCCCACCCGGAAGGTATGAGGAGGATCCATCTGAGGATCCGGCTACTTCTGAGGGCTCAGCTGCTTAGTTGTACTTGGGCAAAGATGTCAATGTAAATAGTGTGTAAACTTTTTGGAGTGACTAAGTTGTAATATTTATAGTATGACAGTGTTAAAAGTTTGTATATGTATATCCAGAGACTTTGATATGTATAATGATGTAAATTATTTGTAATGATCTTTGCTTTCTGTTTTATTTTTACGCTAAGTTTATTTTCTTGTAAATAAGAAATTTTAAATTTCATATTTTTTTATTACAATGTACATTATCTAGATGAGATTAATTTAGTAATTATGTAACATATATGTAGCACCCTAAGGTGGGTGTTACATTAGTTGGTATCAGAGCCCAAGTTAGAGTCTTTTGGGTTTGTGGTTAGGTCTATCTTGTTTAAGTTGCGTGTTTCTCTGTGTTTGTTTGTCGGAAAGGAAATCATATTACCAGAAGATTGATTTCAACTATTATTTGTGTTGTCCAGTTGATTTGAGAAAGACGAAATGGCTGGACGAGGAAGAGGGCGTGTTAATACTAGGGCAGAAGGTGAGAACGCCGGCAATGACAATCAGAATATGGCCGCAGCTATAGCAAAGACAATACAAAGGATCGCTGAAGTTGTTGTACAGTGAGAACCGAGAGAGCAGCTGACGATGCTCATAGCTTGTCAGAATTTCGAAGGAATAATCCGCCTAAGTTTCATGGAGAGTTTGATCCGAGAAGGTGATCTGTGGATTAAGGAACTAGAAAAGATATTTAATGGTATGGGTTGTGCGATGAGCAAAAGCTTACCTTTGCGATGTTCGTGCTAGTTGGAGATGGAGAAGCTTGGTGGGCAGGAGCCCGAAGATCAATTGAAGTGAAGGAAGAATTGTAACATGGCAGCTCTTTAGACAGGAGTTTTTGGCAAAGTATTTTCCAGCGAGTGTGCGACATGCTAAGGAGATGGAGTTTCTTAGTCTGAGGCAAGGAGCAATGACTGTGAGCGAGTACGCAGCAAGGTTCGATAACTTGTCTAAGTTTTCGAGGTACTTCCAGATGCATCCGGATGAAGAATGGAAGTGTAGGAAATTCGAAGAAGGATTGAGACTTGACATCAAGAGAGCTTTAGCGACGGTGGATATTGATCAGTTTCCAGTGTTATTGGACAAGTGCCGTAAGATTGAAGAGATCGACAACCAGCGGGCGGCAAGGACTAAACATTTTGGGCCAACACGGTTCCAAAGGGGAAGAGGTATTGGAGGTAGCGGTGGCAACCGTTATCAACAAAAGCCCTACACTAAACCAGCAGCAAGTCAGAATCGACAACAATCAGTTGGGGGAAGTTCAAGTGGTAGTAAGGCAGCCTCAACTGGAACTTCTACACTTAAATGTTTTAAGTGTGGGAAAGGACATCTTACTAGAGACTGTCAGCATAAGGGGGTGATCTGTTTTAGATGTGGGAAACATGGACATTTTTCCGAGAGATTGTGATCAGTTGAAGGCAGAGCCATCAGTGAGCAATGTTCGTACTGCAAGACCCAGTGGTGGTCGAGTGTATACTATGAGCGGGGAGGAAGCCGCTAAATCCAAGGATTTGATAATGGAGGAGTGTGCCATTAAAGGTAACCCTTTAACTTGGTGTTATATGATTCGGGAGCAACACATTCTTTCATTGCATGTGATTGTGTGGAGCGGTTGGGATTGACTATGACTACATTGCCATATGATTTGGTTGTAGTTACTCCTCTTGATAAACTGTGATAACTACAAAAGTATGCTTGAATTGCCCCTGTATGTGTTAGGGATAGAATCTTTCATGTGGATTTGATTTGTTTGCCTCTTTCTAAGATTAATGTAATCTTAGGAATGGATTAGTTATCCTCTAACCATATTGATCGATTATTTGTTCGAGTAAGACGTTAGTTTTCCACGAGGTTAAGGATTCTAAATTCTTATGACTACTCAAGTGGAAGCTTGTTTAAAGGAAGGAGACCTAGGATACTTGTTGATATCTTCTTTGGAAATTCACTTTGTGAAGATGTTTCGAAGGATATCTTTGTAGTGAATGAATTTCCCGAAGTGTTTCACGAAGATATCGGGATTACCACTAGGAAAGGGAGATTGAATTCTCTATTGATTTGGTACACTGGAGCTGGACCTATATCTATGGCACCTTCTGAGAATGTCACCAGTAGAGTTGGCCGAACTGAAGAAGCAATTGGAAGATTTGTTGGAAAAGCAATTTGTGAGACCAAGTGTATCACCTTGGGGAGCTCCAGTGTTGTTGGTAAAGAAGAAGGATGGGACTTCTCGGCTATGTGTGGATTATCGACAATTGAATAAGATTACAATCAAGAATAAGTATCCCCTACCGAGAATTGATGATCTGTTGGATCAATTGCGAGGAGCCGCCATATTTTCTAAGATTGATTTACGTTCTGGTTATCATCAGATACGTGTAAAGGTGGAGGATATTCCGAAGACTGCATTCCGGACTCGATACGGGCATTATGAATACCAAGTGATGCCTTTTGGCGTGACTAATGCACCTGCAATATTTATGGACTTCATGAACGGACTTTTCGTTCATACTTGGATAAGTTTATTGTTGTCTTTATTGATGACATCTTGATTTATTCTCGAAGTCAGGAGGAACATCTTTGAACACCTCAGAGTGGTTCTCCAGATTTTGAAGGAAAATAAACTATATGCCAAGTTGTCCAAATGTGAATTTTGGTTGAGCGAAGTACAATTCTTGGGGCATGTCATATCGGCGAGATGGAGTTGAAGTTGATGCTTGAAGGTGGAGACAGTTGTTGAATGGGAAAGACCAGAAGGCGTATCGGAGATCCGTAGTTTCATCGGATTGGCCGGTTATTATCGGCGATTTATAGAAGGATTTTCAAAGATTGCGGGACCTCTTACCCAACTTACACGAAAGAATCAACCATTCGTGTGGTGATGCATGCGAGGAAAGTTTTCGGGAGTTGAAACGACGGCCCGACTACTTCACCGGTGTTGATTCTACGATCCGAATGAGCCGATTCGAAGTTTCTTGTGATGCTTCTTATCAAGGATTGGGTTGTGTACTTATGCGAACCGCAAGGTTGTGGCATATGCATCGAGGCGATTGAAAGTGCATGAGAGGAATTACCCGACTCATGACTTGGAGCTAGCGGCAGTGGTGTTTGCGTTGAAGGTATGGAGACATTTTTATATGGGGCAATGTTCACTTGTGTATAGTGATCATAAAAGTTTGAAGTATCTGTTTGACGGAAAGAGTTGAACATGAGACGGGCGTTGGCTCGAGTTTCGAAAGATTATGACTTTCGGTTGCAATATCATCCTGGAAAAGCGAATGTCGTAGCGGATGCCTTGAGTAGAAAATCGCTTAATGCTTGTTATGATGATGAAGGAGAAGGAATTGATAGAAGAATTTCGAGATATGCGATTGTCGTGAAGTTGACACCGGGGAAGATGTGTTTGAATATAATCACCATCTCGAATGAAGCTGATGAATAAAATACGAGAAGGACAGAATAGTGATCAATATCTGCAAGAAGCAAAAGAAGCAAGAAGTCAAGGAGCAGAATTAGAATTCAGTGAAGGTGTTGATGGAATTTTGAAGTTCAAAGGGAGAGTTTGTGTGCCAAATGATCCAGAACTTAGGAAATTGATTTTGAATGAAGCTCATAGAAGCAAGTTGAGTATGCATCCAGGAGCCACGAAGATGTACCAAGATTTGAAGCAGTTGTATTGGTGGCAAGGAATGAAGAGGGATGTCGCAGAATATGTATCATCATGTTTGACTTGTCAGAAGGCCAAGGTAGAACATCAACGGCCATCAGGAATGTTGCAACCTTTGCCTATTCCTGAGTGGAAATGGGATGATATAGCAATGGATCTCGTCACGAGGCTACCAAGAACTCGGAAGGGTCACGACTCTATATGGGTAATTATAGATCGGCTCACAAAGTCGGCGCATTTTCTACCGATTAATATTAAGTACTCAATGGAGAAGTTGGCTCAGATATACATCAATGAAATTGTTAGACTTCATGGTATACCATCCAGTATAATTTCTGATCGAGATCCGCGATTCACATCAAGATTTTGGACTAGTCTACAAGAAGCGATGGGGACAAATCTAAAATTGAGTTCTGCTTACCATCCACAAACTGATGGTCAATCGGAAAGAACAATTCAGTCGTTAGAGGACTTATTGAGGGCTTGTGTTTTAGAGCAAACTGGTTGTTGGGATGAATTTCTGCCATTGATAGAGTTCACCTACAACAATAGTTTTCATTCGAGTATAGGAATGGCACCCTATGAAGCCTTATATGGGAGAAGATGTAGGACACCATTGTGTTGGTACCGGGATGGTGAAATCTTGTGATAGGACCTGAATTTGTACAGACAAGGCGAAAAGGTAAAGATGATCCAAGACAAGATGAGGACGGCTCGAGACGCGACAAAGAGCTATGCGAGATAAAAGGCGAAGACCCCGGGTCGAAGAAGGTGATCATGTATTTTTACGTGTGACGCCTATGACCGGAGTTGGACGAGTCATCAAGTCGAGGAAGCTCACTCCTAAGTTTATCGGACCATATCGAGATACTTCGTCGGATAGGTCCGGTGGCTTATCAAGTCGCTTTGCCACCATTTTTATCAAATCTTCATAATGTGTTTCACGTGTCACAATTACGAAAATATATTTCAGATCCAGACTCACATTATCGAACCGGACACTTTGTACAACTAAAGGAGAACTTGACCTATGAAACAGTTCCGGTCGGGATTGAAGATCGAAGGATAAAGCGACTTCGAGGAAAGGACATTGCATTAGTTAAAGTAGTTTGGAATGATGTAAGTGGTGAAGCCACATGGGAGCTGGAAGAAAAGATTAGAGAAACGATATCCGTTTTGTGTTAAGAGTATGTCAAGTTTCGAGGACGAAACTTTATTTTAGAGGGGAGAGTTGTAACACCCCAAATTCGACTATATGAATGATAAATAGCGAGAATTACCTTTGTTTTGCATTTTACGTGTGTATAAAATTAATTTGACATTCGAGATCATATTTGATCATTCGTGTGATTGCTCGGCTAGGAAAAATAATATTTTTCGGTAGGAAATTGATCTGTCTCGGTTGGAAGCGGGGGATCTTACTAAACTCGACTCTGAGTGATTCGAAAAAAGAATCTTTTAATTTTTAGAATCCATCTATGAAAATAAATAATATTGTACTAATAAATATCCGTAATTGCATACATAGCGTCGTTGCTATGAATGTTGGACCGATAAGTTGTAATTAATAGAAAAAGTGTTTAGAACATTTCTTGTAAGTAAAATTAAAGTGAACCAATAGGATATAGTCAAAACAATTGGTTGGACTTTTCTAACCGATGAGAATTGGTCAAGGAAAGAAGTTTAGACTTTCTTGTGGACCATTAGATTTGAAGCTTGACTTAGAAGTTTTAATCTTCACCATTGATTCAATCAATGGTGTAAAACAAAACTTAACAAAACCATCAAGTAACATTCACAATAGATAAGATTAATGGATAAGATTTAGTCAACATTAATTGCTTGACTTTTTCTTAAGAAATTAATTAACCTTAATTTAGTTGTCCTAATTACCTAATTAAGCAATTAAGTAAACTAACTTAACTAAGGATTAGTTATAACTTAGTCCTTACTTTAATATCCTAATTATAATTAGAAGTGATGATGTATGATTAAAATGTATTAGATACAAGCTAAATACGTTAAACTTAAATTAGTTATGTACTAGAAGGATTAAGTAAGAATGGTTAGGAGATTAAACCCAATTAATTGGCTAATCAATAAACTAGTAATTAGGCTTGAACTAATGATGAATTAAGGACTTAAACTCACCTAAAACTACCATGGACAGCAGCAGAATTTGAGGCCCAGCAGCAGCCAAATTTGGGCAGCCCAGCAGCACCTAAACATGCCATGGTCTAACTGAATTGGAGCAGCAAAATTTGGGGCCCAACAACAGCAACTTGTGGACGGTCCAGCAACAATTTAGAGCAGCAGAAACAACAACCACGTCCAGCAGAAGAAGCGACAGATCGGCAGAATTGTGAAGCCTATATGTAATATTTGAATGTCCAAATGCCATGCAAAGTCAAGTGAGCAACCAATGAGAAGAGAGAGTCATTGTGCAATTAATGCATGGCTACTTAAGCAAGCAAAGGCTCACTCACGTCTATCACAAAGGCACAACTGCAGCGTGACATGGCGGAAATTTGGATGGAGGGATAATGATGCAATAAAATTCTTAATTTATCATCACAAGTAATTCACGGTGGCAAGTGACTCATTCACGTATTCATCTTCATTTTTTTCACTTCTCAAATATAAGCAAATTATCTCCCAAAATATTACACGACCAATGACTCTCACTTTCTTATCTCTACTTTTTACTTCTCAAGGCATAAGTCCATTTCTCTCCAAAACACCAAAGAAAACTCACGTACCTCTCTTCCATCTTTTTCTTCCAAGGTCATCATCTTAAACTTACACCATTCACCCTTTAAAATACTTATCTCTTGGTTGGCTTCAACTTAAATTCTACTCTAAAATCATTTCTTCTTCACAAGGTCCTAAGTTTCTTCAATCTTCTTCCTAAAAAGGTAAGTTTTAAGTTAATGATTCTAAGTTTGATTTTAAATTTTTTTTTTAACCATGATTTTTCCATGGTTTTTCACCTTAATTCTTGTAGGATCCTTCATTAATTTTTATTAAAAAATTTTAGGGCTTGTTAGGAGATTTATAAAGTCTCAAGGCAAGGGAGGAAAACTTACAAAGCTTGTCTTCAAGAGGTAAGAGGGAGACTCTACCTTACCACCCATGTTTTGGTAGTATGAGGATGGTATGTTTGGTGAAAAATCCCTAAGGATTCATTCACTTACTTGTTTGAGGGTCTTGGACTATATTGATTGAATTTGTTGTGATTGGGTGAATTGATTAAAGCGTATTGAGATGTGTTTGATTGTGTCTGTATGCTTGGATTTGTATTTGAGATGTGGTCGCTTGTGTTTCTAGGTTTGTATGTGTAGTATTTATGAGATACGATTTTATTTCGATTTGTTTATATGTTGTGATGCTTAAGGAAATGATAATGTATAGGTATGTAAAATATATACTGATCGGGTATGAAATTTATACGTAAATTTTATGAGAAATGGAATTAATTGGAAATATTGTGGAAATATGTAATTAAAATGTAAATTTTCTGTTTTGAGGGACTAAAGTGGAAATATTCTGTTTTGAAGGACGAAAATGTAAATTATGGGTTTTGAGGGACTATAATGTAAATTTTGTGTTTTGAGGGACTATTTTGTAAATATGAGAGAAATATAGTAAAATTTGATATTAAAATAAGTAAAACGGTAATTCTGATTTAATACGTACGAAAAATGTTCACGCGATTGGAAAACGTTGAAAAATCACTACGTGATTCGAAAAGGCTGACAATTGAGTCGCGAATGAAAATACATGAGAATATGACTACGTGATTAAATTACGGTATTATCACTTTGTTAAATTATTTTATGAACCACGTATATGTGATATTAGTAGAAATTATGAATAGTGCATAGTACATGCATTGGAAAGGTCCAAAATTTGTGTAAGGCAAGATGCCTAGGAGAGATTACACCTCACGAGTGGGTGCGATAGCGTAGTGTAGGTCTCTGATTGACCTTGGGGGCATTGGGGTGCGGGTTGCCTACAATGGACAGTTGGTAGCTCTTCTGTACCGTGGGTTAGACCGATGCAACACACCAATGATCCGGACCGAGACACTATCCCTAATCATGATTTGATAAAGACTGTCGTGCATGTGCTAGATGTGCAGAAAATGAGCACGTGGTCTGAAGCACGTTGGTGCCGACAGATCTTTTCAGTCATTCTCTTCGACTTGATTTGTAGCTCCATGGAGTAGGATATCGAGTCAGTGTACATTTGCATTCATAACGGATATATCATTATAAATTTATTTATGTGTAATTCTTGTTCGTGGTAATTATTATATTGAATACTTGAATATTAAAAGTAGCATAATTGTAATTTTTACGTTATTTCTTGTGAAATGATTATATTTAAGATTAATGGCATAAGCGTAATTATAGTATGATGTCTACGTATGATATTTTGAGATTTGTTTATCTTCATTGCTACCATCTTGGAATTGGCATAGGTGATCTCACCTCTTGTATATATATATTGTATCATGTATATGTATTGTTAAGACAATGAGGACCTAGAACGTGAAGTAGAGAAAGATCCAGATTCTGTTGAGAACCTAGAGTTCGATGGCGGTAGAGATTCCTAGCTTCTTGGGTTACACGAGGACCGACCTTCATTGACGGGGACAATGCATGGGTGAAGACCTAGATAGAGAGAGTATTTATTATTTGGGTGATGTAAATATTAGCGAGTAGGTTACGGTCGGGAAATCCCTACTTTTACGTCACTATATATGTACGGTTAGAATTTCCTATATCTATTAGGCAGCATTGGGGAGCATACTATCGCACCCCTCGAGAGAAGAAGTGTTGTATCGTCCGCTCGGACATTTGCTCCACGGACTTTACGCCGGGTTGGAATTCCCCACCGGAAGGTATGAGGAGGATCCATCCGAGGATCCAGAGCTACTTCGAGGGCTCTCCGTGCTTAGTTGTACTTGGGCAAAGATGTCAATGTAAATAGTGTGTAAACTTTTTGGAGTGACTAAGTTGTAATATTTATAGTATGAGTGTTAAAAGTTTGTATATGTATATCCGAGAGACTTTGATATGTATAATGATGTAAATTATTTGTAATGATCTTTGCTTCTGTTTTATTTTACGCTAAGTTTATTTTCTTGTAAATAAGAAATTTTAAATTTCATATTTTTTTATTACAATGTACATTATCTAGATGAGATTAATTTAGTAATTATGTAACATATATGTAGCACCCTAAGGTGGGTGTTACACCATGCATATATCAGGTAATGTTTATTATCACATACTTTTTCACAATATACCACAATTGGCCAAAGTAAGCATCAACAGATTTTGGGTCCCACTCATAGGCCTGTTAACAAAGTCGTCATTCATAATCTATCTAAGACTTACCTTTGTCTCATAAAGTTTTATCATTGTTCTTCCCTTTATCCTTAATAAGATTCATTTAATTATATGTCTTATGATTCTCAAAGTCTCACTTACACTCTTAATTCTTGTTTCTCTTATTCAATTAGTCATCAATTAATACATTATACTTTTAGGCACATTATGAAATTTACGCTTAACTTTCTATACCCTTATTAATAAGTTCCCCTCACATTATTCTTTTTGTCTTTATTATTTTAATTATACAAGTTCACCTTCAAATTATAGACAAAGTTGCATTAGAGTGATTTAAATTGAGATCTTCAAGATTCTTACTTATAACTATGATCTTCCTTTGAATAGAAATTATTCTAAGTTTTATGACACAATTCTATTTTTGGATCATTTTCATTTTACGAATTCTTAATAAATTCTAATTGTTCAATTTATTTGAGTTTCACTTTGATCTAGTATTCCTTACGAGATTCTTCTCTAGGGGAATTATTTTAATTATTTAGTTCCATATTTTAAGTTTGGTTATATTCGTTTAGAAAATTATTTCAAGTCTCACACATCCTTATTCACTTTCTTGAGTCCAAGGATCCCCTTTAAGTTATCAAATTTGTTTCCTTCCATCACATTATTAACCATTTAATCACTTAATTAATTAAATCTCAAGGTTGTGAAAAGTGACATGGTTGATCCCTAAATGGCTCTTGAAGCCGTGGCCCCTCCCAAGTTAGGAACCCTAAAATTTTCTTCTAAAACCGTGGCCTCACATTAAGTCTTCAAGTTCCAATTTCTTTTCATATTATGCCTTAGTCTCTTAATATATCATCACTTAAATTTTAGTTCACACAAAATCACTCCAATTCCTTATAATTCAAGTCAAAACCGTGACCACACCCTAGTGTAGAAACCCCTCAAATTTTCCATTTCATTCATTCTAATATCACCATTCAACATTTAATCACATAAGCTTCATTCTATTTGTATACAAAAACCAATTTATATCTCTAAATTCTAGTCAAAACCATGGCCTCACATTAGGGTAGGAAACTCCAAATTTTCCATTTAACAACCCTAACATGATCAAGAATTTTTAACACATCTAACACATTTAAAATCACCATTCAAGCATTAATCCGATTCAAAAACACTAAATCATGCAAAATCATCAAACAAAGTAAGCATACAAAGATGGATTTCTCCATCAACAAGCACACAAGGTTCCCTCACCACCATAAGTGGTTGAAGTGAGTAGTCTCCCTCTTACCTAAGGAAGAATCAAGAAAATGACTCCTACTTCCTCATTGGTGATTTCGGTTTTGGGGTCTCCAAGAACCCTAAAATCTCCAATACAAAGAACCAACATTAAACATGGTAAAGAATGGATCTTTGGTCTCCATTGAGACCCTAAAGCACGAAAATGAAGAGAAAAAGGAAGGAAGATGGAAGCTTTACCTCAAAGATTGAAGCTTTGTCTTGGATGACAATGGAGGAAAAGTTAGTTTTTGAAGAAAACCTTTCAAATAGAAGTTGTAGAGGAGGTTGAGAGGAGCATAGAAATGGTGTTTATGAAGAGAAAAGTGAAGAGAATGGTCTCTAATGGTGGCTGGAAATTCGTGGTAGTGAAGAGAAAGAAGAGAGGAGGAAGAGAGAAAATGGAGGTGAAGATGGAAAATGAAGAAACTTTCTAAATAGAGAAGGTAGAGGAGGTAAATGTGAGTGTAGAAATGAGCTTGGTGGAGAGAAAAGATGAAGAGAAATGTAACGACCCGGGACTGCCTGCAGGATTGATGAGTGTCTCCACAAACTAACACGGGTCTTTTCAGCGTGCTTTGTCCTCACTCACACGCATCCTAGGAAACTTCCCAAGAGGTCACCCATCCCACAATTGCTCCAGGTCAAGCATGCTTAACCATGGAGTTCTTATGTTCTAGGCTCCCGAAAAGAAGTTGCAACTTATTTTCGGGAGCCTAGAACATAAGAACTCCATGGTTAAGCGTGCTTGACCTGGAGCAATTATGGGATGGGTGACCTCCTGGGAAGTTTCCTAGGATGCGTGTGAGTGAGGACAAAGCACGCTGAAAAGACCCATGTTGGTTTGTGAAGACTCTCATCAATCCTGCTGGCAGTCCTGGGTCGTTACAAATGGTATCAGAGACGGGACCTCTCCCAGTACGGTGTGGTTCGGGGACGAACCAAGCGGAAGTTGGTGGGCATGTGGCGTCCCGGGGCCGATGAGGGCGAGGGGAGTGTCGCCGGTGCAATGAGGCACGGTCAAGGAGCGGCTCTGGCATACTTCTAAGCGGAGGGTGCATGAATGAACCGAATACGCACCGGAATGAGAGGGATTCGAGGCGTGTAGGTATGGGACTACATAGTTGAGGATGGCTTAAAGGAATTGATTTGGTGTAACCATATCAACAAGTTGCAACTTCTTTTCGGGAGCCTAGAACATAAGAACTCCATGGTTAAGCGTGCTTGACCTGGAGCAATTATGGGATGGGTGACCTCCTAGGAAGTTTCCTAGGATGCGTGTGAGTGAGGACAAAGCACGCTGAAAAGACCCGTGTTAGTTTGTGGAGACTCTCATCAATCCTGTCGGCAGTCCCGGGTCGTTACAGAAATGGTGGAGGAAGGGCTGCAAATTTTGTAGCTATGGAGGAGGTTAGAGAGAAGGAGGAGAAACTTGAAGAAGATGGAGATTAGAGAGAGAAAGTAATAGTAAAGTGAAATAGCTTTTAGGGTTTTCTTTCTTTTTGAAATTTGAATGAATTGAATAATCAAATGAAGCACAAATTTGGTTCCCAAATTGTAGGCAGCAGCCGTATGGGAGAGAGAGAGAAAATGAAGCTTCTTTGAGAAGCTTGTAGCATTTTTCAATAAAGAGGTTTTGATTAGACATAAAGGAGATTACCTTTGGATAAGATAATGTGATTTAGTAATTAAATAATGAGGTGGTTAGGATTTTACTACAAGCTATTACTCAATGAATAATTGTGGTAGTACACAAGCCAATAATAATTATCCATTGAATACTAGAGCGTACTGCAAAATTTTATTCAACAGTGCGTACAGAGATTTTATTTATCAGATAAAATCTCAAAAAATGTAAACTTCGTAAACTATGCCCGGCCTCAGGTTTAGTAAGATCCCCCATTGACACATCCACGGTTTAAGGTTTACCAGTCTCAGGCAAAACATTTTGTTTTCACGGCTCCGCTCAGTGCGCACGTAAAACGAGGAATATACTAAAATATTCGACGTTTCCAGAAAAGTCCACAATAATTCTCAAAAATCACAAATATTAGAAAATGACTATTCGTCACAAAACAAACAATTTCTGGAGTGTTACATTGACTCTGTGCATGATGCATGCAAAATGAGGAATATATTAAAATATTCGACATTTCTGGAAAAATCTACAAAAATTCTCAAAAATCACAAATATTATAAAATGACTATTTGTGATAAAACAAATAATTTTTGGAGCGTTATACCGGTTCTACTCAGTATGCACGCAAAATGAAGAATATATTAAAATAATCATTGTTTCCAAAAAAATCCAGAAAAATTCTTAAAAATCTCAAATATTATAAAACGATTGTTTATGATGAATGAGATAATTTTTGAGATGTTACAGTTACCTTTTCATTCAAAATCACATTACGATCATCAACAATGAGGGCTCAACCTCATCAACATAGTTAAGGAATAATAATAATGCTAATTACTACAATAACTGGCATGTCAATTGATTTAAATTCCTAACTACCAACATGAAATATAATGATATTAAATACCACAATAATTAACATACTAATTGATTTATTTTCACCACACAACCACTCCATTAAATACTCCCATTAGAGTCTCCATACTCAAAAGGAAGCATAAATGAAGAAACTACACCATTGGAAGACTCCAAGGCAAAACAACACATCATCTAGTTGCTCACTGGCACTCACGCCGTGGCATTGCCCTGTGCCACACTGCGGCGCTCAAGCCTCGGGTTCAAGTACTGGTAGGAAAATGCTGCCAACATCACGGCATCCTTGTGCCACGTCACAGCGCGCACCCCTGTTCTTCAACACGTCGCGGCACTTAAGGTACCACGTCGCGGTACCCATCTCTCGGGTCCCAAACTCTAGGCGTGTATCACTCACACGCTGCGACGTGCTACACCTGGTGCCGTGGTGCCCATTACAGAACTTGCATGCTGTGAAATTCTGTAAATACGGGTACTGTACTAGACCCTCTTCCAATCACTCAAAACACGATTTCAAGTGATTTCTAACCTCTAACAAGGTCCAACTGCACATAGCAACTCTTAATCCACTTCAATTTTACTCAAAACCAAAGATCATGAAAAATCCCTTACCTAAAACCTAAAACCCCAACTTTGATCTTAAAGGGAATTAAAGGCTTTCAAAGGCTGGAAATTCCATTCCCACACACACAACAATTCAGAAACAAGCCATCCTCGAATTATCCAACAAGTTTTAAACCAAAAACACCAAAATCACACTTTCAAACCATGATTCACATCAAGTACTCTTAAGACCTAATGAAGAAAATGGAAAGAATGTATGAAAACCAAGGTTCCCCTACCTCAATTCCCAGAAATGAAGTCGGTTAACCGTTCCTCCACAAAGCTAAGCTCTCTCCGTTGCTTAGTTGTTGATCCTTCTCCCTTAGCACTTTGATCTCCCTTCTCCTTTGCTTTTCCTATGGCAGCCGTGAGAGAGAGATGTGAGAATGAGAGTAACCTCTCATTTTGGCCTTAAATAGGCTAAAAACAGACATAAGGGCCTTGCCCTCCTATTTTGAAATTCACCCGAACAATTAAGAATGCTTAGTTAACACCAAACCAAGTTTTCCAATTTTCAACAAGTTCAAAATAAATTCTAAGATTCATTAAAATCTTGTTACACCATTTTCACATTTTTCTATATCTGCTGGGGGTCAATCCGACACCAAAACACACAACTAGTATGCTTAAAAATGTCAAATTAACTCCAAAAAATATCAAACTTTAACCATAACTTCTTCCACATTTTTGTGACCTAGAAACAAGTTCTTCACACTTATTTCCACAAGCTAAGCAGTTTAATTCAAAACAGAGGCTGAAAACAGTTATATTTCACACATAGAGTAACAGCAAAGTGACTAAACATACTCAGATGATCACAAAACTTCACAGGCATAACAAACTAGTGTTAGGCTACCTCTGTAATCATATACAAGTCTATCATGCTTTCATGAGTGTTACATTTAGCAGCCTGAATTAAAAAGGAAAGTAACTTAGAAGATAATGAGATTTTGGGAAGATGTTAAGTGAAGGATGGGTGTTATTTTGGAAATGGCTACAGGTTAAATTGGATAACTGTAAGCCTCTTAGTTTATCCCTTTAAGTTTGAATTAACTCAAGAATGAGTGACAGAGCTTAGTAATTATTAAAGGTGTATAAGGATAATTGTTAAAGGATGAGTTTTGGGATTAAAGGAAATCCTAAACTTTCCTATGATACTTACATTGTAAAATGAAGATTAATACCCAAATCATTGATAAATATTGGCAATGAACATGCCATGAACTTGAGAATGATGAAATTGTGCATTTAGCATAAATTGTGAAATGATATGATGAATAAGCATCTAGTTTCATGCATGATAAATTTGATAATCAAGATGAACTAAAGATGCAAATTGACTTTCAAGGGTAACCCATTATCTAAGAAACTATCCTCATACCTAGGGTAAGACTTAGATAATTGTGATTGAGGATGGAAATTCCCTTACCACCAAAGTAATTGAAGTTGAGGATGGATACTCTCTTCCTCTTTACTTGAGTTCTCCTTAGATGAAAAGAAGTGGAGGATAGATACTCCCTCTCTACTTGAGGTGATCCTAGATTCAAAAGATATTGTAAGGAAGGATGATATTTTCCCTATCAAAGTAGTTAAGGATGGACACTCCCTCTTTACTGACAACTTTAAATGAGGATAGACACTTCCTCACTAGTTATGGCTTGGGTTACTCGGAGTAGTTCTATGTAACAAGATAAGACTGTTACAAATAGGTTGAAGTGCACTAACCTAAAAATAGACTACTACTAAGTGAACGGTATTGCGAGGATGGACACTCCCTCCATACCATTTTAATAAATGAAGAATGATGATTATTGATGAAAGATGACTATAAGATTAGCTTTATGTGAGCTTATCTTTGATTGAATCCTTGATACGATATTGAGAATATGATGAGATTTGATGATCTATTTGATAATACAACTAATTTTGATATATGATATGAAATGAATCTCTACTACGGGAAGAGAAAGTACTCTATTTGGCTTTGCCAACTTTCTACTATATATTTTATTTGAATTGAAACGATTTTCCTCGAAGCAACTGAAATTGTTCTGATGACATGATTTTTGTAATAAACTACTGAGAATTGTATGATTCTCACCCCATTTGTTTGAATTTCCATGATAATTTCAAGATAGGAATCTACTACAAAATAAGGCAGAGACTGATGAAGGGCAAGAGTCCAATTGTCATTTTGTATCGAAGATTGTATCTAGATGATATTATTTGTATATTTAGGTTTTTGTATATTGCTAAACAATCCTATAAAATGAGAACTTCATATATGTATATTATAAGTTTATTTTTAGGATCATATTTTCGTATATAATTTATGTAAAATTTTACAAACTTTATCAATAGAATAGAAGTAATGTGCCTAATCTTAATTACTAATGCATAATTATGGATATGTCATTAGTATTAGTATTGGGATGTTACATAGATCACATACAGAAGCCTTAAGATGATCCATGAATTCTCTACTAGATAAGCATCTAGAATTTAATTAATCAAGGTTAAATGAATTAAGCACCCATCTAATCTTAAATTAATCTAAAACCCAGAATTCAACCAAGCTTAACAATCAACATCCAAGAAGCCTTTGATGCATTGTTTAGTCTCTGTAATCCTCATTAACACGTGGTAATTATGCAATTATCACATTAATGTCCAAATCAAATTAAGCAATTCAATTCGAATTTAACAAAATCAAAAGAGGCAAAGAGAAACTTGATTAACAAGTAAAAGCGAAACTTGATTAATAGGTAAAGAGAAACTTGATCAATAATTAAATGTAAAATAATCAAAATAAGATCTCAAAATTAAATATCAAGACTATCAATCCCTAGGATTGATTAAAAGGTTCTTCTCTCTCATCCATAGATGAGAGGGAAGAAAAACATAAAAGAAAAGAAACCTAGAGAGAAGGGAGAGAAAGAGAGAAGTGCAAGCAAGAGCGGCTAAGAGAAAATTAAGGTTGAGTTTCGTGGTTGTTGCTACTGCTTAAATAACTATCTCTAAAATTAAAAATCCAAGTTTTCCCTTAGCTTAAGGTTAATCCTCTTATCTTTAATGGACATCTAATATGCATAATTTGGGTTTAGGATGAGAGAGTTATGCCCAAAACATTCTTAATAGCTTTGTGAACCTATTAGCCAATTTCAAACAGAGGAAACACCATCAAAACGTCATAATTTTGAAAAGTGGCCTTCATAAAATTGAATATGTGTATCTTATATTTCAAATAGCACTAGTTTTAGCTCCAAATGACATCTACAGCCCAAATTGTGGCCCAATCTTTGCATATCATTTAGGTTCTAGTGACAACATCTCTGTTCTAACTTTGTGACTCAATCTGACCCACTAGACATCCGATTCAGCCTTTGAGCTCATTAAAGTTGTAGAGCTCTCTCTCAACTTTCCTAAAAGGTAAAAGTTATAATTTTTAGATGTCTAGAACTCAAATTATGCCTAAAATACATAAATAGTGTAAAATTCTCAATAATGCTGAAAAATACAATTAAGCCTAATTTGAGCCCAAACTTAAAAAATGTGGTCAAAATCAATCAATTAAGCATATAAGAGGTATAAGAGACTAAATATTAAGGTTAACTAATATATGAAACTTGTGTTTATCAATGTGTTTAGGCGCACCCACTTTAGGTCAACACTATCAAGATGGAGGAGCACATCAATGCATAGAAGAGGAAAAAGATAGTGCAGAAATTTTCTGACATTCAGACACAGAGAGGAAAGACATGATGTAAGACATAATGTAGACGCTACAGCAAATTTGGACCCAGATTGCCATACAATATGCATTGATGAGCACACAGGGAGGCATTGGCATAGGGATGGGGATGCAGATGGATGTGGGCCTGGGCACGGGTATTAACATGTAGTCCATGTTGAGGGTTTTTCCTATGATGATGCTCTCCCAGCCGTTGTAGCACATGTCCTAGCCGACACACCAACACTCATGTCCTCAGTTGCCTATCCATGGCCAGTATCTCCAGTAGCCATCTCCTCTGCTATAACATCTTCCCTTCCAGCCTACTTATAGAGCTAGTAGAGTGAAAACTGCCATTTGAATTGTTTGCATAGTTTTACGTGCATGTCCTTGTTGTACATGTTTGTGAATGATAACTTAGTGAGCATATAATATTATAATTTATATTTTTCATGTCTAAGTTATAAAAATTAAGTAGAATAATTATAAATTAATTATTCATAATTAATATATATAAATTAGTTTTTATAAATAATAAAGGATTAAGTAAATTAGTTTATAAGTGATTAATTACCAAGTAAGCTAAGTTAATTAATTAAGTAATTATTATAAATAAAATAGAATTTTTACGATAATATGTGATGACCAATGAAAATGCATATAACAAAATTAGTTAATTATTAAATTGGATAATATATGATTATTGAAAATGAAAGCAATGATGACCACCTAACCAATAATATTTCATGCAAAGATAAGAAAGCACTCAACCTAATTATTATTGGTTTAGGGTATAAGAGTGGTGATGGGTGGATTTAGAGTTGATTTGACTCTAAACCTATTCTAATCGGGTCAAAGTGGTTTAATTGAAAGTCTTTGTAGTAAAGGGTGAAAGGTGTTTTCCTCCATAGCGTGGTGGTTTGAGTGGTGGAGCCAAAGGGATAAGGTACCTAAAAAAGGCACTCAAACCCTCAAGTCAGTAGTTGCACTAGAAGACAATATTAAGATTCAGCTCCTTACCTTAGTGATCAACTTTCATATTTATAAGTGAAGGTAGTTCAAAGGTTAAATAGGATAAGAGGGAATCTGAACAATGGAATCCTTATTGATGGCTAGTTATAACCAATTATGGAATATGTAATAGTCCTTATTTATGTGGGATTCACTGGTATGAATCTTTATTAATTATGTAATGGAAATATAGTAGATGATTTTGACTTAGGCTAGACTCCACAGTGCAGGTGGTATCGAGGTATATATGTTGGTTGGGATGCCCAAAGGGAGCAGGTTTGAATCCCTGTCCAGAACAGCTAGCCCCAGCTTAGCGCTTAACTACAAGTGGAGCGTCAAGTTACCTAAGCCGTATATAGTGGTTCTATGTTCCTTTTGCTAAGCCAGTATCTATAAATTTTAGTGATGTGTGCCCTCGACATCCATTATTTAGTCTATAAAGGTTGACCAAAATGGCATCTTAAGCATGGTGAGATCCAAAAATGTCTTAGAGGAATATCATTCTTTTCGCTAGGATCCGACTTACATACATCTTGAATGGATGGGATTTCTAGGGAATACTCCAGTGTCCTTTGCCCGGGATCACATGAGACTGTGATCCACGACAATATACACAAGGTGGTTGTCGTTTGGCTTGTCTGCGATGTTTCATTTGTGACCAAAGTTGCTTTGCCTATTGTGTGCAGCTTATTGGGGATACATGGCAGATAGTTAGTGGAAGTTACCATTAGGGTTTCACATAGCATCTTTTGAAATTTTTGAAAAGGATGAGCATGTCCTTGCCATGATAGTAGCAGTTGGGAGGTTTCGTGGCCTATAAATGGGGGAGTGGGAGGTTTTCTCCCACTTTTCTACTTTCCCAAATTTCTCCAGAAGCTTTTCATGCGAAGTTTCTATGGTGGTTCTTGTGGTGATGCTTCTACTTTCTCTTTTCAAAGTACCCTTCATCAACTTTCTTCCCTTTTAACCCTTTATGGTACTGCTCCTAACTCCAAATCCTTATTTTATCTTCCATTCCTTCATTTCCTTTCTTTTTTTTTTTTAGCAAAAAGGCATGCAAAGACATCACTGCAATGCAAGAGATCCCAACTAAGTTGGCACCTCAGACAATGTCAATCATCTGCAGCACACCTAAAATAAAATTATAAAGAGAAAAAGATACAAGAATATGGGGGGGCAAAACCAAACCCATGCTAGAAAGAACAACAAGAGAATCTATAACAAGGGAGTCCTACCTTATCCCTAAAAACATCATCCTTAATAAAGATAGGAATTAAATCCCACCACAAAAAACCCTGAATGGAAATGGCATGATTTGCCAACTTATCAGCACAAACATTTCCTTCTCTGTATATATGTGAACAAATGAAGGACATTTTTCTTGTTAAAACTAAACAATTGAGCCATCTGTTTCTAAGCTTCCAAGGCACAATCTTCAAAGATTTAAAGGCATCAATAACCAGCTTGGAGTCACATTCTAACCAAAGCTTATGCCATCCCTTACTGTATGCAATTTCAATTGCAATAATAGCCCCAAGAAACTCAGCATATATAGCATATGAGATACCAATGTTAAAAGCAAAACAGCCAAGAGTTGCAGAGTTAGTACCACGGAATATACCTCCACAAGCAGCCATACCTGGCGATCCCTTAGCAGCCCCATCAGTGTTAACTTTGATCCAATAATTATTCGGAGGATTCCAGTTGACCTCAATAATTGTAGGGGTTGCTGAACAGTTTCTTTGAACATTAAACTTATTCAGAATGATAGAATCCAAAATGTCCGAAGAGATGGAACCCTTTGACAAATTGCCTATGTAGGAGACATTTGTTTGAATCATGTGAATAGCAGAATGCAGAGAGAATTTTCTATCTTCAAACCTTATGCAATTTCTAATATACCAGATAGTCCAAATGGAATACACAATGCAAGCTAAAATGACTACTTTTGTTTGAGAACCCCATCTTCTATTACACAAAGATAAAATTGAGAAGACAGAACTTGTATCAATAGGCATATTGAGACAGTTGCTAAGCCATAACTAGATTTGAGATGCAAAGTGGCATTGAAAAAAGAGGTGTTCTGTAGTTTCATAGCTAGACTCACATAAGCAACAAATGGAAACCAAGTTGCAGCCCCTTAACCACAATTGATCATCAGTAGGAATCTTCCTATTAAGTAACCTCCAAAGAACGAAGGACTTAGAGGGAGGGATGACATTATTCCATATCAATTTGCCCCAATAAACATTTTGATTTCCTTTGTGTAGAAACTGATAAGCCTCTTTAAGAGAAAGACATCCAGAAATTGAAGGATTCCAATTTAAAGTATCAACCGCATGAAATTGGGGAATGCTAAAGTCATGCAACATAAAAGAAAGCTGTGGATATTTCTGCAGCATCTCATGAGGAATACACCAAGAGCCGTCTTTTATAAAGTTCCAAACAGAAGCTTTTAAAAGAGAGTGACAATTTTCAGGAATGTCTAGCAAATCAACTAAAGGTTGAGAAAGCCAAGTATCACACCAAAAATTGATAGATCTACCATCTCCTATTTGCCACCTAGAATTGGAAATAACAGTATTAAAATGAGGTTTCAAACCTGGCCAAATTGAGGAACAAAGGTGATGTTGAATAACATGTCCATTCTTTACAGCTCTTGTCCGAAGAAGACCAGCCCATTGATTTTCAGAAGTCATAAATTCCCAGCACAGTTTGAGCATAGAGGCATTATTAAAGGATCTAATGGATCTTATACCTAAGCCTCCTTCTTGACAAGGTGAACAAACCAAGTGCCAAGGGACTGTGCAGATTTTCCTCACATGAATATCACCAGCCCATATGAAATTTCTTAACCATCTATCAATCATCTTAAGAAGAGAAATAGGCCAAGCATAAATCTGGAAAGAATATATAAGACTGCTCAGAATCACAGATTTCACTAATTGCACTCTTCCCATGATAGATAACATTTTACCTTTCCAAGAAGCAAGTTTCATTTTGATTCTGTCTGCAATAGGAAGTAAGTGAATCTTTCTAGGTTTCCCTTTGAATAAAGGAATTTCAAGATAAACAAAAGGAATTCTACCAGCAGAAAAACCCAGAACAGTAGAAATAGCAGAAATTCTACTACTAGGAATAGCTCCATAGTAGAATTTTGACTTGTCACAGTTAATAATTTGGCCAGAAGCGTCACTGTAAGTTTGAAAAAGTAGCATAAGATTATGAAGGTTCTTCTTAGTTCCTTTACAGAAGATTAAGATATCATCTACATAAAGAACATGACTAGGAACTTTAAAGCCTCTAGGGCTAGCCATGGGCAAAAGCATACCAAGGTTGACAAGATTAGAAATGCCTCTGCTGAGAACATCTTCAGCAATGCAGAACAGAAGAGGAGATAGTGGATCCCCCTGCCTAACTCCTCTTTTACAGGAGAAAAAACCAATTGCCTTTCCATTAACCAAAATAGAAAGCTTAGCTGAGTTGAGAATGACTCTAATCCAATTACAAAACAAAGGGTCAAAACCGAACCTGTCTAGAACCTTTAGCAAGAAATTCCAGTCCATAGTATCGAAAGCCTTCTTAATATCAATTTTGATAGCTATATTGCCCCCATAAGATCTTTTATCAAGAAGGTTGATAGCTTCAGAAGCAACACCAATGCAATCTGAAATTTGCCTATTCTGAATGAATCCTCTTTGCTGTTCGGAGACAATTTTAGGAGCAATTTTAGCCAGCCTATCCGCTAACACCTTTGAAATGATCTTGAATTTATAATTGGCTAGGGCTATGGGTCTATACTGACCAATTGTGACAGCATCCTGGGACTTAGGAACCAAGACCACCAGATTAGAATTATAATTTGGCAACATCCAACCCTGCTTAAAGAATTGTAGAACCGCATTATATACATCAGAGCCAACCACATCCCAATATTGTTGAAAGAAAAACCCTCCAAAACCATCAGGCCCGGGGGCACCATTTGCATCACTGAGAAGACAGCATCCTTAACTTCTTGCAGAGAAGGAAGTTTTGTTAGCATAATATTGTCCTCCTGACTGACTTCAGTAGAGACAACTTGGTCTATCAAAGCATTTTCAGAACAGTTATTATCAGAAGCAAACAGATTGGAGTAGAAATCTAGAACATGCTCTTCAATTTCAGCAGGTTTCTCCAAAATCAAATTACCATTTTTCAACAGTGACATTTTTTTAGCAGTGTTTCTGATTCTGGTGACTTTGTGGAAAAAAGAAGTGTTTCTATCTCCATAAGAATGCCAATCAAATCTAGACTTTTCTTTCCAAAAGACTTCCTCATAGTGTAAAGCCTTATTAAGATCAATGTGAGCTATTTTTTCTTTTTCAAAAAGAGCATCAGAATAATCACCTTTGCTAATTTGCTCTTGAACTGAATTAACCACCTTCTGAGCATTGGCTACATTAACATGAACATCACCAAATTTTTGAGTGTTCCACGTTTTCAACCTGTTCTTCAAGCATTTTAATTTTTCACTCAGAATAAACATTGGACAGCCAACAAAAGATTGCTGCCAAGAATCAGAAATAATATTAAGGCAATCTGGATGATCAGCCCACATTCTCAAAAATTTGAAAGAAGAACAATGTGGGATTATATCATTCTGAAGGGATAGAAGAATTGGATAATGGTCAGATTTATTCCTTGTGAGTGTGTAGCAAAAGATGTTATTCCAGCAGTTTAACCAATCATCATTACAGCAGACCCTGTCCAACCTTTTTTCAGTGGCTGCATTTCCTCTTCTACCATTGAACCAAGTATATTCAGCTCCTTTTGTTGGAAGGTGAATAAGATTACAAACTTCAGACCAGGATCTAAAATCATTGCAAGAAATTTGGGAAGGAGAGCTTTTGCCTCTATGTTCATGAGCACCTAAAATTGCATTGAAATCCCCAAGACAACACCAAGCACCTGGGTTCAACTGTTGCAAAGATTTCAGATCAAGCCAAAGTTGTCTTCTAATAGCACTAGAGGTAGAAGCATAAACTGAGGAAATAAAAAGATTCTGGCCATTGCATACTATAGAGAAAGAAACATGCTGAGAGGAAGATTGGAAAATCACAGGATTGAGAGAAGTATTACACATGCACCATAAGTTAGGAATTTGGTCCCCTCTATAGTTAACAGCAAACATTTTCATATTGAATTGATCCCAAAAAAATGAAGGGAAACGATCAGGATGGATCCAGGGTTCAGCCACAAAGAAGAAATCTGGTTTATACGAGTTTAACATTTTCTTTATAACCAATCTAGTTTCCTGATTGGCTACTCCCCTAGCATTCCAATAAAGAAGCTTCATTAGGCTAAGTTCCTAGGAATACCTGCCCTGTTTCGGGTTTTCTGATTGCCAGCCTTCTGTCCTGAGTTTGCTTGTCTCCTAAGCTTCTTTTTTTGAGATTTAGTAAGCACCATAGTGAAATTATTCACTTCTTGACTCTGAACCAAATATTTGTTTGCAGCATTAGCATTTTGTTCTCCCTGATTCTGAACAGAAGGGGAGTTTTCTACATCCTCAGTTTCTTCTACAACCTTATCCAATTGGTCTCTCCAAAAGCTACCAATTATTCCCATATCATTCATGACTACAGAGTCAAAATTCTGAGCTTCCTCAGCCCTTATAGGAGTGGAAAAGTTAAAACCAGGGACAGTGCCACTATTGGAGGCCAATCTGTCTTGCAAAGTAGGATCCTGATTATGTCTAACAGATTGCATACTATTAGAGTTAAAAGGGTTTCCAAAGTGATCCTCAACACTAATATTCTCAATATCCTCATCATCAGAACTCAAAATATTAACATTATTAACATTATCAGTATTCTGTGAGTTTGGAACAATACCATCAGAACTAACCGAATTAACCACAGGACTGCTAACCCCTTGCACCTGATTGTTTATAACATCAGCATCCATCTGATTTATTGGATTATCAATTACATGATCACCTGGGGAATAAAGCTGATCATTTACAATCTCCGTGTGAATATTCTCATTCAGAACAGGAGAAAAGTTGGTGTCCTCTACAACCTGAATTGAGGCTGTCTTATTGTCATCAGCATTTAAATGAACATTGGGGATCACATTCTCATTCTCCACAGGGTGAACAACATATTTTTTCTTTGGAGCATAAACGAACCTTGATTTTCTAGGGAACTTTGTAGTTGCATGATCAGTCTGATCTTGAAGTTTCTGATTGACAATGTATGCTTTTCTGCAATTGCCTAAAGAGTGACCAATAAATTGACAAGATTGACAAAATTCTGGCAGTCTCTCATACTCAATGCCAACAAAAAAAGCAAATTCCTCTCTTTCAACCAAAACTTGGTTTCTGAGTTTACCTTCATTTCCTTTCTATTTGGGGTAATAATGAGTGAAAACCATAGTGAAGGAAATTGTAACTCCACGAAGGCACTTTCTGTAACATCCTCTTCAATATATTAGAATTTTAAATAGTTACAAAGTTAGCTTAATACTTTCTTAATAAGCCTGTTTAATTTTGTGACAATCTGAGTTAGTTTAGACACTTCGCTACAACCCGAAAGGTGAAAAATAGCTTAAAATGACCTAGATATTAGCATAAATGGCTTATCTAATGGAAATACATGTGGATAATTTATTTCTAAGTCACAAATGTATATTCTATGATGTTGTTAAAATTTGAGAATAATCAGAGTCAGTTTGATATTTTTAGGCATACTAGTTGTGCGTTTTAATGTTAGAATGACTAGTCACAGAAATGAAAAATGATGGTTTTGGTGCAACAAGATTTTTGATGAATCCTGTAAGTTATTTTAAACTTGTTGGCTTTAAGAAACCTAGATTTGGAGAAATCTAAGTATTCTTAGCAGATCGGGAAGTATCACTTGGTCACTTAAGTGACCAAACCTCTCACGTTATGGCCATCTTTCTTGACTTTCTTGCTGGTGTTTTTGGTGTCTCATTTCTCACTTTCTCTCTTCTCTTCACCATTGAAAAACCAGAAACAAAAACAAGAAAAGAACAAGGAGCAAGGGAGGAAGAACAAAGGGGAACAAAAGGAAAGAAAGAAGAGGAAGGTTAAGGGAAAAGGCAAGCTTAAGGACTTGTGGTCATCTCCATCTTTGTTCCAAAAGTAGGGGTTTTCTATCCATTTGATATCTTTTGTTCATCTTGTATGCAGTTGGAGTTCTTGGATGGGAATTTGTGGTTTGGTGAGCCAAATCTGTGTTCTTATCTTAGTTCTTGATTGTAAGAGTTGAGTTAGAGCATTTTTAACTCATTGGAGACGATGGTAACTGATTTAGCAAGGTGAAATGTCTATAGGCCTATTTGATGAGTTTTAGGTTTTGGGATGTTCTCTTGCTTGATTGATTTTTATTCCATGATTCTTGAGTTAAGTTTAGGGTTTGATTTTTCTAACATGTTTAGAGACCACGATTAGAGTTAAGAAAACACTTAAAATCCATGTTTGTATGATTGAAAATGAATTTGGGGTCAACGGAATAGTGGCTCGATTTTGTATAATTTTATACAGAATTGACCACGCATAGGCACAGCCTAGCCACACCTAGGTGTGAACTGATTAATTTTTGGTCCTGATCAGACAGAGAGCACAACGCCTAGGCGTGGGAATGTCATGCGTAGGCACGAGTTCCAGAACTTTGCAAGAATTGTGTTCTTCATGTTTTGGGATTCCCTAAGTGTTGGGATCACTTATATATGGCTTTTTAAGTATGCTAAGACACTAATAGAGGTATTTCTTGGAGAGAATGACCTCTTACCATATATGAGAATTCGAGAAGCTTTAAGTGTTCTTTAAGAGATAGAATGCCATTCGGAGTACCTAGAACCTTGTTCAACATGAGGTTGACTTGGTAATCACTTGAGAAATGATGGTGTGAGGTTTTAGATATGAAAGTGCTAGTATCATGGTTCCTGATACTTTGTTGGATAAGTAAGGCTAAGATCCAAGTGTGCTAGTGTTTAAGAAATGTGCCTTGTCTTTTGGTTTTCAAACTTGGTATTTACTATTTTCCTATGTATTGTAACCTGAGATGGTGTGCACAACTATATAACCTAAGAATGAGGTGTTGGATTCAAATTCTCCTTGCATTTATGCTCGTATGGTCAGGATTACCAGTATGGGGTTGGAAGTAGTACTCTTACCTTGGTGAAGGGAAAATGTCTACCTGTTACTAAGTGGGTTTAGACTTTTAGGCTTATCCTGCTTTGTATATACAAGAAACAAAGGTTTCTGGGAAATAAGTAACTTGTATTTTCAAAAACTAAAACTTGCATTGGCGTTCCATAATCATAATATTAGGACATTGTTTGAGCATAATCATACCTTATAACATAAAGCATTGCATTGTTGACAATTGTATAGGTAGTTGTCTTGCTTGATCGATTGATAGCTTAGTTGCTTGTTCGATAGTATCTTAGGATTGTATGGACGATTCTTTGATATTATTGATTATCATGTATTTTATTACATAGAGTATAAATATGTGTTCAGTTGGTTTATTTGTTGTTAAATAAATAACTACTGGTTTGGTATGCTTATGTTGAGAAACTGTGATTTCTCACCCCTTGTGTGTTCCATGTAAATCCAAGTGAAGACCCTCCAAAGAGGAAGGGTAAGAAAAAGAAGACATAGAAGGCTTAGTTTAGTTGCTTTATTTCTTTTTGCATTAGCTTGTATTTATTTACTTTGCTGATTAGTTTGTAAAAGGTTTAGGTACTACAGCGTGGCTTGTTAGCCAGTGATGTATATATATATTTATATGATCTTTTTCATCTTCGTGGCTCCCCATAATGACTAAACAAGTTATTATGGATTTATATTTTATGCATTTTAGGAAGTGATATGCTTGATATACTTTATCTTGAAATATACTGCTTATTTTATGATAATTTGTATTAGGGTGTTACATTGTGGTATCAGAGCAGTTCATCCTATTAAGCCGGGGTATGGACTGATTATGCTTAGGCATTTTTAGGAGTTCCTCTTGTGTAGTGCATTTCTTTATCTCTTATGTGAGATATTTGATTGAATTGTATGACCTGCCTTTGGTATGATTGCTTTTAGCTACTATTGCACGATTACATGATATTGGGATTAGCTACCTCAAAATGTGTTGTTATGTGTTTACAAGAAACTATGGCATCATGAGGGCGACCCCGGGGAAGTTGGAACTCGGGTAATGAAGGCCTTGACATGGTTAGAGCCTTTATGGCAATGGTTGAGGCAATGAGGGACTAAACAGTCGCTACTGCCAATGCGATGCAAGAGCAAATAGCTACAACAACTGATGCTATCAGAGAGCAAGCAGTTGTGACAACAAGGATGCTTGAGAGAATGGGTGCAACTCAACATCAACTACCTACACCACCTCCACATCACCAAGGGAAACAAAACCAAGAGGTAGTTGGGAGGAATTATACTTTTCAAGACCTCTCGGAGTTTAGGAAATTTAATCCGTCTTCCTTTAAGGGGGAGTATGACCCAATCAGAGCTGAGGGTTAGCTCAAAGAGATGGAGAAGATTTTCACTGTCATGGCTTGCTCAGATGAGCAAAAGGTGTTTTTTGCTTCGTACATGCTAGAAAGTGAGGTAAAGGATTAGTGGGTGGACATCAAGAGGGCTTTTGAGGTGTCAAGGACCCTTGCTATGTGGGAGATCTTTAAGAATTCATTTTTGAGAAAGTTCTTTCCATAAAATCTTCAGAATTCCAAAGAGATTGATTTTCTTAGGTTAGAACAGGGGGATATGTCTGTTAGCTAGTATGTGGCCAAATTCAATGAATTGTCTAAGTTCTCATCTTGCATCAGGCTTAACCCAGAAGAGTCGTGGAAGTGTTCTAATTCTGAGGAAGGGTTAAAAGAAGACATTCAAAAATCCATCCAACTGTTTGAGATTCGAAACTTTGAAACTTTGAAAAATAAATGTGGGATCATAGAAGGGAGTGTAGGGAAGCCTTCAACAGAGCCTAAGTCACAAGACCTTCAAAAGAGGAAGAGGAGTTACGATAAGTTCAAGAAGGGAGCTTTTAAGTCCAGCTTTCCTCAGGACAAGGGTAAGCAAATTCAAAAGGAGGTTGTGGACCTAAGTGTTCCAAGTGTGGGAAACAACACGAAGACCGACCTTGCTCAGTGTACTTTGTTTGTGGGTAACTTGGGCATTTTGCTGAAAAGTGTCCATTGAAGAAGGAAGCTGCGCCTACCTAGAAATCACAAGCCAGAGGGAGAGTTTATACTCTAGGTGGTGATGAGGTGACCTAGTCTTTCGATCTTATCGAAGGTAAATGCATAATTCAAGATCATCTTTTAGTTGTGTTGTATGATTTAGGAGCATCCTACTCTTTTGTTTCTAATGATTATGTGAACATGCTGGATTTACTTGTGTCTGAACTTTCATATGACTTATTTGTATCTACTCCTAGTGGTAAACCAATTACAACATCCAGAGTGTGTCTTGATTATTGTGTAAAGGTAGAAGTTAGGATTTTTTGTGTAAACCTTATTTGTTTGCCTCTTATAGATATTGATGTCATCCTTAGCATGGATTAGTTGTCTGCCAACCATGTAGTATTGAATTGTTGAGATAAATCCCTGGCTTTCTTGTCAGATATACCTACCAGAATCGTTCCATCTGAATCTGTGTATCTCAATGCGAATCAGGTCAATCTTTATTTAGAGGAGGGAGCTTGAGGATATGTTCTCTTGTTTTCACTAAGTGTTGAGGTTGAGCAAAGCCTAAGTGAAATACCTGTGGTGAGTGAATATCCTGAAGTTTTCCCAAGTGACATAGTGGAGTTGCCACCCGAGCGAGAAATAAAGTTTTCTATAGACTTAGTCCTAGGACGGGACCTATCTCTATAGCACCTTATAGGATGGCGCCACTAGAGTTAGTAGAACTTAAGAATCAAATCGAGGATTTATTAGATAAACAGTTCATTTGGCCGAGTGTTTCTCTGTGGGGAGCACCTGTGTTTCTAGTGAAGAAAAATGATGGTACCATGAGGCTCTGTGTGGATTACAAATAGCTGAACAAGGTAACCATTAAAAACAAGTATCTGTTGCCCAAGATAGATGATCTTATAGATCAATTGAGAGGAGCTGTGCTTTTCTCAAAGATTGATCTTAGGTCTGGTTATCATCAGATAAGGGTTCAGGAAGAGAATATTCCTATGAATGCTTTTAGAACTAGGTATGGGCATTATGAGTACCTCATGATGTCTTTTGGGTTAACGAATACTCTGGCAGTGTTCATGAATTACATGAACAGGATCTTTAGACTCTACTTGATTCAGTTTGTTGTGGTGTTTATCGATGATATATTGATCTATTCTAAGACAATGGAGGAGCATGAACAACACCTGGGGATAATGTTGGAGATCTTTAAGGAGAATAGGTTCTTTGCCAAGCTATCTAAGTATGAGTTCTGGCTTTCACAAGTGTAATTTTTGGGACATGGGATATCTCAAGGTGGGATTTCTGTGGACCCAAGCAAAGTTGATGTAGTGTTGTAGCGGGAGAAACCCTCCATGGTGACTATGATTAGAAGCTTCAGAGGCCTAGCAGGGTATGATAGAAGGTTCATAAAGGGTTGTTCTCATTTAGTGCTACCCTTGACTAGATTGACTAGGAAATGTAGTACTTTTGAATGGACTCAGGATTGTGAGAACAGTTTCCAAGAGTTAAAGTTAATGTTGATGATTACACTAGTGTTGGTAATTCCGGATCCTTTGGAGAACTTTGAGGTATACTGTGATGCTTCAAAGATGGGTTTGGGGTGTGTTCTGATGTAACATAGGAGAGTTGTTGCTATGTGTCAAGGCAGTTGAGGCCTCATGAGGAGAACTACCCTACTCATGATCTGGAGTAAGTTGCAGTAGTGTTTGCCCTAAAGGTTTGGAGACATTACTTATATGGAGTCCAATTTGAGATGTTTAGTGATCACAAGAGTTTGAAGTACTTATTTAATCAGAAGGAGTTAAACATGGGACAACGGATATGGATGAAGTTCTTAAAAGACTATGACTTTGAGTTAAAGTACTATCCGTGTAAAGCCAATGTGGTGGCTGATGCGCTAAGTACAAAATCCCTATATATGTCCCAAATGATGATCTAGGAGAGTGAACTTCTTGAGAGTTTTAGAGACATAAGCCTTTCAATAACTGTGTTACCATGTAGTCTCAGTGTGAGTCATGTGGACATAGTGAGTGACTTGAGGACTCAGATCTTTGAAGCTCAAAAGGAAGATGAGACTCTTAGGGATGCATGTGAGCAGATCTTTTTATGTAATCCTAGAGGGTTTGATATGTCGGATGATGAGATGATTAAGTATAGAGGTAGACTTTGCATTCTTTGTGAATCTAGAATCAAAGAAAGGATCCTTGAAGAAGCTCATTATAGTAAGTACACTATCCATCCCGGTGCCACTAAGATGTATGAAGACTTGAAGAAGTTGCTTTGGTGGTCTGGTATGAAGAGGGACATAGTCGAGTTTGTGTCTAGGTGCCTAACTTGTCAGAAGGTCAAGATAGAACACCAGAAACCCCCTGGACCTCTTCAATCTTTGGGAATCCTTGAGTAGAAACGGGATAACATCATAATTGATTTTGTGATGGGCTTGCCCAGAACTGAGTTAGGATTGGATGCAATATGGGTTATAGTGGACAGATTAACCAAGTCAGCCTATTTCATACCTATTAGAGCTAACCACTCCATGGATAGGAATGCCCAGGTATACCTTCAAGAGATAGTTAGGATGCACGGTATTCCCCTTTGTATAGTTTTTGATAGAGAACTTAGATTTACATCTAGATTTTGGGGAGCCTTGTAGAAAGCTTTTGGGACAAAGCTTAGTTTGAGTATAGCATATCATCCACAAACCGATGGTCGATCGGAAAAGACTATCCAAACCCTTGAAGATATGCTAAGAGTATGTGCGCTAGAGCAGAAAGAGTGTTGGGATAAGTTCTTACCTTTAGTGAAGTTTACCTACAACAACAATTATCATACCAACATAGGCATAGCATCATATGAAGCACTTTTATAGTAGAAAGTGTAGGCCCCTTTTGTGTTGGTATGAGGTTAAGGAGAGAATCATCCTACTAGGACCTAAGTTAGTACAACAGATCACAGATCAGATTAAAATGATCCAAGATAGGTTGGTTATTACCTAGAGTAGGCAGAAAAGTTATGCTGATAAAAGGAGAAGACCTCTAGAGTTCAATGAGGGACATCATGTTTTCTTGAGAGTCACTCCTACAATAGGAATTGGTAAAGCTTTGAGAATACAGAAGTTGAACCCTCGTTTCATTGGTCCCTACTAGATCCTAAAGAGAATTGGACTTGTACCCTAGTAAATTACCTTTCCACCCAGTTTGTCAAACCTTCATGATGTCTTCCACGTGTCACAGCTTAGGAAGCATAATCCAGGTCCTTCACATGTCATAAGAAATGAATCTGTGCAGTTAAGAGATGATTTATCTTATACTATGCGGCCGATGAGGATCATGGACATAGGATCAAAGAACTTAGAGGTAAGCAGATTCCTCTAGTTAAGGTGCCGGCTTTGAGGAGGCGACTTAGGAGTTGGAGTCCCATATGCAGCAAGACTATCCGTAGTTGTTTATATGAGGTAAGCAATTTTGGGGACAAAATTTTAAAAAGGGAGGGAGAAATGTAACATCCTCTTCAACATATTAAACTTATAAATAGTTACAGAGGTAGGTTAATACTTGCTTAACATACCTGTTTAATTTTGTGACAATCTGAGTTAGTTTTGACACTTCGCTGCAATCGGAAAAATGAAAAGTAGCTTAAAATGACCCAGATATTAGCATAAATGGCTTAGCTAATGGAAATAGATGTGGATAATTTATTTCTAAGCCACAAATGTGTATTCTGCGATATGATTAAAATTTGAGAATAACCAGAGTCAGTTTGGTATTTTTAGGCATACTGGTTGTGTGTTTTAATACTGGAATGATTAGTCACGAATATGGAAAATGATGGTTTTAGTGCAACAATATTTTTAATAAATCTTGTGATTTATTTTAAACTTGTTGGCTTTTAGAAAACTAGATTTAGAGAAATCTAAGTGTTCTTAGCAGATCGGGAAGTATTACTTAGTCACTTAAGTGACCAAGCCTCTCACGTTATGGCCATCTTTCTTGAGTTTCCTGTTAGTGTTTTTGGTGTCTCATTTCTCACTTTCTCTCTTCTCTTCATGATTGAAAAACCAGAAACAAAAACAGAAAAAGAACAAGGAGCAAGGGAGGAAGAACAAAAAGGAAAAGAGGAAAGAAAGAAGAGGAAGGTTAAGGGAAAAGGTAAGCTTGAGGACTTGTGATAATCTCCATCATCATCTCCATCTTTGTTCCAAAGGTAGGGGGTTTCTATCCATTTCATCTCTTTTTTTCATCTTGTATGGAGTTGGAGTTCTTAGTGGGGAATTTGTGATTTGGTGAGCCAAATCTGTGTTCTTATCTTAGTTCTAGATTCCAAGAGTTGAGTTAGATCATTTTCAACTCATTGGAGATGATGGTAACTGATTTAGCTTGGTGAAATATCTAGGCTTATTTGATGAGTTTTAGGTTTGGGGATGTTCTCTTGCTTGATTGAGTTTGATTCCATGATTTTTGATTCCATGATTCTTAAGTTGAGTTTAGTGTTTGATTATTCTAACATGTTTAGAGACCATGATTAGAGTTAGAAAACACTTAAAATCCATGTTTTTATGATTGAAAACGAATTTGGGGCCAATCGCCAATGGAATAGTGGCTCGATTTTGCATAATTTTCTACAGAATTGACCATGCCTAGGCGTGAACTGATCTGTTTTTAGTCTTGAGTAGATAGAGAGAACGCCTAGGCGTGGTAAAACCAAGCCTAGGCGTGTGAGACAGAACACAAGCCACACCTAGGAGTGGGAATGTCATACCTAGGCATGAGTTTCAAAACTTTGTAAGAATTGTGTTCTTCATGTTTTGGGATTCCCTAAGTGTTGGGATCACTTATATATGCCTTTTTAAGTGTGTTGAGACACTAATGGAGGTATTTCTTGGAGAGAATGACCTCTTACCATATATGAGAATTTGAGAAGCCTTAGGTGTTCTTTGAGAGATAGAATGCCATAGGGAGTACCTAGAACTTGTTCAACATGAGGTTGACTTGGTAATCACTTGAGAAGTGAAGATGTAAGGTTATAAATATGAAAGTGCTAGTATCATGGTTCTTGCTACTTTGTTGGATAAGTGAGGCTAAGATCCAAGTGTGCTAGTGTTTAAGATATGTGCCTTGTCTTTTGGTTTTCAAACTTGGTATTTACTATTTTCCTATGTATTATAACTTGAGATGGTGCGCACAACCATATGACTTAGGAATGAGATGGATTTGAATTCTCATTACATTTATGCTAGTATGGTTAGGCTTATCGGTATGGGGGTGGCAGTAGTACTCTTACCTTGGTGAGGGGAAAATGTCTACCTATTACCAAGTGGGTTTAGGCTTTTAGGCTTATCCTGCTTTGTATATACAAGAAACGGAGGTTTCTGGGAAATAAGTAAGTAACTTGTGTTTTCAAAAACTAAAACCTGCATTGGCATTGCATAATCATAATATTAGGACATTGTTTGAGCATAATCATACCTCAAAACATAAAGCATTGCATTGTTGACAATTGTATGGGCAGTTGTCTTACTTGAGCGTGTATTCTATTACATAGACTGTAAATATGTGTTCAGTTAGTTTATTTGTTGTTAAATAAATAACTAGTAGTTTTGGTATGCTTATATTGAGAAACTGTGATTTCTCACCCCTTGTATGTTCCATGTAAATCCAGGTGAAGACCCTCCAACAAGGAAGGGCAAGAAAAGGAAGAAGCAGAAGACTTAGTTTAGTTGCTTTATTTCTTTTTGCATTAGCTTGTATTTATTTACTTTACTGAATAGTTTGTAAAAGGTCTATGTATTAAATGTAATACCCTTAGTAACATGTTAGACTTGTATATGGTTACAAAAGGTAGCATATAACTTACTTAATATACTAGTGAAGTTTTGTGACAAACTGAATTCGTTTAGGTAATTAGTTGCAATACAAAAGTTGAAAAGTAGATGACTTAGATAATGACTTATAAGGTTAAGTTGAGGGAAACATGTATGGAAACCTTTTTTCAAGGTAAAAATGAGGCAAGTAAGATGTGGTAGAAGTTTCAAGTTAATCATAGTCAGTTTGGTATTTTTAAGCATACTGGTTATGTGTTTTAATACCGATTGGGTAGCAGCCAGCATATATGGAAAATCATGAAAATGGTGAAATAATAATTTAGATGAATCTTATGATTTATTTTAAAGTTGTTGGAAGCTGAAAAACTTGAATTACCATAATTCGAGTGTTCTTAGCAGATAAGAAAGTTATAGCAAAATATCCTAAGGATATTTTGGTAAACTCTCATTTCGTTTCCTTCTCACATATAAGCAGCTGTTGTTGCAAAATGAGAAGAGAAACCGAGAAACAGAGAAGAAAGAAAACGAAGGAAGAGAATAAAGAAAGAGGAAGAAAGGAAGAGGAAGAAGGAGAGGAAGAGCAAGAGCAAAAGCAAGAGGATTAAGCTTCAAGATCTTTATTTTCTTCAAGAGGTAAGGGGCCTCTTTGATTCTCATTGAATAAGGTTTAGGATTTTAAGTAGAAATAGGGGTTTGGAGAGCTAAATCCGAGTTCTTGGCTTGATTCTTGATTCCAATGATTAGGTTAAGTTAGTTTAAGCTTAGTAAGTATAAGATAGCCATTTATGGCTCAAGATCAACCATTAGGATCCATACATTTAAGAATTAGACAATGGTTGGAGTTATATGATTTTGGACCTAGATCTTTGCCTAAAAGAATCTATAGGTTGTAATTGAGTTACAACAAGTTTAGAGGCAATGATAAGTGTTAGAAATCCCTAAGAAACCAATTTTAGATGATTAGAAGTAAGATTTGAACTATGGAACAATGCCACGATTCTGTAGATTTTGTTGCAGTGTGTCTAGTTAAGAGACACGGCCCGTGTCCAAAGACATAAGGAAAGGGGTCATGTCCCTCTTTGTCTGTTCTAATTCGTTATACTATGCTAACAGAGCAAGACACAGGGGGGAGGGGGGCGTGTCATCAGACATGGCCCGTGTCTGACGCTAGAATCTTCAAAAATGTCATTTTTTATGTTTTCAAGTTATTGGCTAAATAGGATTATTAGCACATGTTTCCTAAAGCGTGTTAAGGCACAAATGGAGATATTTTCAAGAGGGAAATTATCACCTAGAATGAATGAGAAAGCTTAGGCTTTGAGCATCCAAAATTGAAGGATTGCCCTAGGTAAGGACATAACACCTTAGGTAGCTTAGTGTTGCATTAGATATCACTCAAGATGTGATGAAATGGTGTAATAGAGACAAGTATACTAGGATGGATTGTAGGATTCACTCTAATAAGGATAAGGAAGGTATGAGCCTTAGGATATCCAAGAGTAGTGGATTATCTTGGGAAGGTACCTAGAACCTTAAGCAACAAAGAGTTGCACGTAAGAACCACTCTTGAGTTAGATTCACTTGAGTGGGGATAAGGTTGTGTATTTAGTTCCCAAGAGGGAATGTTATGTACTAAGTCTCTAGTTAAACGTGAACTTGTGCGTTGTAGAATATACAAAAGGATGAATGTTGTATAGTAAGCTTCCCACATTCATTAAGTAAGCAAAGTTTTAGAGAAATGCTCATTTATTTCCTTAAGCAAGGTTGAATGAGGCATTAGCTAAGATAGACTCTTTCATTAGGATGAGTTGAGTCTATAGGAAAGTTAAGGTGGTATTTATGTAAAAGGTAAACTTAACATTACACTTTTCACACATTAATTAGTTAATTTAGTTTGTATGTGAAGAGTAAGAACCTTAGTGCAACCAAGAGTAATGGTTTGCCATAGGTGAGTATCTAACACCTCAGGAACATAGTGTTGCATAGAGAATACTTAAGAGTTATGAGTGATGAGGTGGTGTTTAGATATAAGTATACATGTTTATGTAAATAGTCTAGTAGTATTGATCTTAGTGAGTATCCTTTGATGCCCATTCATGGAGGACAAAGGAGATAGATGGGTGTCTGATATACTCTTTTGAGGAAGGACATAACCTTGACATCTCAATAGTGCCAAGGCCAAATGATATAAATAAGAAATTCGAAAGCCTCTTTGAGGAAGGATTTAGCCCGAACTTCTCAGCATGCTAGGATATGTGTGATGTAAGGATAAGCTTTCTCTCTATTTACCGCGGGATAATATACTGAACTAGTTCCTAATGAATGTCTTTGTTTTCAAAATAAACCCTTGCATGTATTTCAAAACAAAACATTGCATGAGCATGTCCTTAGGATCTTTCTTAGGCATAATCATATTGCATATCATCCTCATTGCATTTATAGACAGTTGTATGGGCATTGTCTGTTACTGTTGGTATTTACAATTATATGGGCAGTTGTTTATATTTAATGGTATGTAGGCTAATCGGTTTAGACCACACTACTTGGTAGTGTGCAATTATGAGAATTAGTGGAGGAAACTCTAACAATTGTTATATTTGTTATACAATGTTATAGCTAACTGGTATTGAAATTACTTTTACTGAAAATTTGTAATTCTCACCCCATTTGTTTTTCCATGTAAATTCAGGTACAGAGGCACATACCCTGTTAAGGGAATGAAGGTGATGCATGAAGACTAGTATAATTTTTATATGCTTTAGTAGACAAAGCTCATGTATAAAGTTTATATTTGCTTTGTTTTAAGTAGTATGTATTACAAAATGCCCTCCTATGGCATGTGTTGTATATATATGTATGAGTTTAAGTTTTCTGCAATCTCTCAAGGCTTTCTATAATTACTCAGTTGTAATTATGGATATATGTTAGTATGTAGTATGTAGAAGTGACATCTCTAGTACTGGTTATCTTTATATATCTCTGTATATCTAGGATATATCTAAATATCTATAGTGGGATGTTACATTATGGTATCAGAGCAGTTCATCTTGTTGAGTCAGGGTATAGACTGACTGTGCTTAGGCATGAATAGTAGTTTAGTAGAGAGTTATGCATTCTTTTATCTCTTTGTGAGATATGTTAGTGGAATTGCATGACAAGCCTTATGTATGGATGCTATTGGCTACTGTTGCACAGTTATATGGTATTAAGCCTAGCTAACTCAATTTGTATTATTCTGTGTTTATAAGAAACTATGGCAACTATCGAGCGAACCTATGAAACTAAGAGACTAGTTAAGGAGGAGGTAACCAGAGCTCTTAGAGAAATGACTGATGTATTGAGAGAGCAGACTGCCATTTGTAGAAGTCTATCAAAAGTGATAGAATAGGACTCATGTAGTAAGTTGCGGGATGTTGAGGAACTTATGAGAGATTAGTATTTCTCAGAGTTCAGGAAAATTACTTCTTTATTTTTCAAGGGAGAGTTTAGTTCAGTTAGAGCCGAAAGGTGACTTCATGTGATGGAAGAGATCTTTGAGGTCACGGCATGCACTGATGGATAGAAGGTGACCTTGCTTCGTAAGGGTTAGTAGGAAGAGCTGAATCCTTTTGAGATGAAGCAGAGAGGTTCCTAGAAAAGGTTGGTACTCGAATCACCTGGTAAGTATGTTTAGAGCTACTTTCCTAGATAAGTACTATTCCCTTGAGTTATGGAAGGCAAGAGAAATTTAGAAATTCCTAAGGTCTGAGCAAGGGGATATTACTGAAGACGAGTATGCAGAGCAATTCAAGGAATATCAAGAGTTCTTTTCTTATTTTACAACCAATTCAGATGAAGACTAGAAGTGTGTAGAATTTGAAGTAGAACTTGAAGAGGGCATTAGAAGAGTTGTGAAGCAAAAAAGAGGTTAAGGACTTCTTCGCTCTAGTCAGTGAGTGTAGAGTTGTAGAAGTAGATAATCTCATAACCACAAAGAAACAAGAGTTAGAAGGTTCCCCAAAGAGAAAAAGGTCAGATGTTGAGATCAGTGAGGGTGCCTCTTGGTCTCAATTTTTATCAGTCAAGGGAACACAGGTTTAAGTGGTAGTTTGGAGAATGATGAGTATGAGTAAGGTGCTTCCAAGACGAGCAACCTAAAAGGAAAGAGGTAAATCAGACTCCAAGGTACCAAGATGCGTAAGCAGGATATAGATCAGAGTGTGCAGCGGAGGCGATGAAATCTTCCAACTTGGTATGAGGTAAGAGCACATGTAAAGAGAAATCTTTTAAGGTGTGTATAAGGAGAGTATGGATTTACTTTATAAATCATGTTGGTTTACTTTGTGAATCTAGCTTGCTTACCTTATTAGTAGGATTAGTTGCTAAGAGAGACAAATGATGTTATATTCTTGTCTAGTGGAAGTGTGAGACTATGCTTAATGTTAGGAAGTAGAATGAAAGAACTATCGAGACTAAATGTCTTTCTCTAGAAAGGATGATCAAGTAGATCAATTGAGAAAAGCTTTGGATTTTCTCATGAGATGATCTAAGACCTAGTTGTCAGAGAAGTAAAGTTGAGAAGAGTTTATCTTAAAGGGTTTTTCAGAATTATGAAAGGACATGAAGAGTATGTCAAAGGTAGTTCTGGAAACTTTTGAAAGAAAAGTGGTTAAGTGCTAAGTAAGCCGAAAGTCAGTTTTGAGTTACGAGTGGTACAATTTAAGGGTCATGTCATTTACAATGCGAAAAATAAAAATATAAGTTAAGACTCGGTTCTTTTATGAATATAAATTTACTTGGTTATAGTCATATAATTAAATTAGCAAGTATATTTTTTTTTTGTTATAATTAATAAAATAGAGATAAGGCATAATTGCAATGAAGAGTAAAATAGAAATAAAGCATACATCAAACCATCCTACATGTACAATGATATATCATTATATTAAACCTGTTTGATTTTAGTCATGTAAATAAAATGGTGATTCTATTTATATATTTTTGTTTAATTGTAAGCGGAAAACATAAAGACTAACCCATACATCCATACAAAAGATACATCATATATATATATAAATATATACTATTTAGATACAGACTGTGATTCATTAAATACATTAAGGCTCATAAAAAAGAAGCCTAAGCTATACCAGCCTCCAAAATGATATACAGACCCCCAAAAGGATATTAAGGCCCCAAAAGACAAATAGCCATCAATAGCTATCGACAGTATCAGTCCCTAAGAGGAGAAGGAACAGTGTTAGGATCCTCCTTGGGTTCCTCTTCAGGGTCTTCCTCCTCCGAGGAAACCCACATAGGAGCCACCGAGCTACGGACTAGGGCTCGAGCAGTGGAAATGAAAGAATCCTCCTATGGGGTGTAATAATGATCACCCCACATCTCACGGATGAGCAAATAAAACTCCAAATGTAAACTGACGTTGCAAATGAAGATGGGCGGTTCATAACGCCCCCAAGCCAACTATACCGTTACGTCCCCCTCATAGATGCATCGATCAGAGTTAAGGTTAATGTGCCAGCAGTAGGGACCTCCGAGGAAGGCTAGACGCACATAACCCAAGAATCCTCGCGGACGTGCCGCCATGATCCCAAAAGCAGGTACTAGTCGCAGTCGAGCCAGAAGCTGGGAAATTCGTGAGCTTCACCCCCGTCACCGATGTCTTCGATGGAACATAAATACCGACAGGAAAAAAAATAGAAATACAGGAAAAAGGTAAGACCTCCAACATACATTACCAATTATGGCAGTGTAAAAATAAAACGGCACATGACGCCCACATAACATTTTAGGAATAATAAACATCTTCAATAAGCAGTATGATAGGCTATTTAGCAATTTCAGGCAGTCGTATATCAACAAAATAACAGAATCTAGTCACCCTATAAATAAATAAATGTCAAATGATGTGTTAACTCATTATGCACATGCATATGGTACACTCCATGGAGCTAGACACAAAACATTTAGAGAGAATGATTAGGAGACATGTCTCTAACTCGGCTGCCGAGGCTAACAAGTGCTTTAAATTCTCAATTTATCATCGTGCACATCATGGCATTGTACAAGACACTCTACACAGATCGCGACATAGGACAGTGTCTCGGTCAGGATTGTCAGTGCATTTGCATCGTGTAACACCCTAACTTTTGGGATAATTACAATATAGTCCCGATTTGTACTGTTTTGTGAATTCTGTGAGCAGTAAATTTAATTTGACTGTTCGTGAGTGTACTTGATTTGTTGTATGTGATTTGCTCGACCTAAGAAAATAAAAATTTTAGCCTGGGATAAATCTTATTTTAATTAATTGAATTTGGGGATCTTACTAAACCCAATTCGATTGATATATAAATTAATAGCGTAATTTTTCGGATTTAAGCGTGCAATAAAATAATTTTATATTTTTATAATATTATTTTATATTACGATACCTCTTGTCTCAAAAGCAAGTAAAAATGCTTCGGTTTGACCACGAGATCTTTAAAAATCTTTGTGGGACCCGCGTGTAGGAAAAGCAGTCAATTTGTCTTGTATGTACAATTTCTAACCAATGAGAGCAAGTCAACAAAGGTAGGCTTGACTTTCTAAACCAATAGGAATTGGACACCTAAGGGAGCATATGTTTTCATTTGAACCATTGGATGAAGACTTAATGATGAAGCCTTTAATCTAAGCCGTTGATCTAATCAATGGTGAGATTAGAATGATAGGTTTTTGATCAAGTGATATCTACCCTAGATCTAATCAATGGTTAGGAATTAAAGATGAACCAAGGGTTAGGATTTAGTCAACAATTGTAGGCTTGAAAATGGTTAGTAACCTAATTAAGATTAATTAAACTAATCTAATTACTTAATTAGCATACTAAGTGAACTAGCTTAGTTATGAATTAATTATAATCTAACTACTAATTAGATATATTAATATTAATTAAAGGTTATAATATATGTTAATATATACTAAATTAATTAGTTATATTAGTAGTATGTTAATTAAGAATGGTTAGGATAATTAACCTAACTAATTGCCTAATTAACTAATATATAATTAGGTGTAATTGGAGGACAATTAAGACATTATGGAGGGGAGAGTGAGCACGGTTTTTGGGCAGCAAGGAGGCTTAGTGGGCTTGGTTCTACAAGGTTCAAGAAGGATCCAACATGACTAGGCCATGTGCTAGCTAGTGTGAACACATTTGTGATATTTTTACCAAGCAAATTCACTCACTCAAGCTCACCTAAAGGCCATTCACGGCTGCTGCACTCTTCATTTACTCTTCACTTTAGTTTTTCATCTTTATCACATTTTGGCTATTCACTTCTCTCTCTAAAATATCAAAAGCTCAAGCAAACATTTTTCTTCCATTTTCTCTCTCTATTTCGGCCAGCCCTCATCCAACCACACCAAGACCCTCATAATTTTAGATCATCACATTTCTTGAACCCAAATACCATTCTAAGCATCTTTCATTCACAAACTTTTCCCAAATTCCTACTCTAACTTGCTCAAAATCTCACTTCTTGCTTACTTTCTTAAGGGTAAGTTTGATTTCTATGGTTCAAAATTTAAATTCTGATTTTTCTAACCATGTTTGTTCCATGGTTTCCCTATTTTGTACCTTGTATGTGTATTTGCTAATTATTTGAGAATTTTAGGAATTTTATTGGAGGTCACACGAAATTTGGAGGAAAGGAAGGAATCTTACCGATTGTTTTGTCTACAAGAGGTAAGAGGAGATTTAATCTCATCAACCCTAAGTGGTGATGAGAAAATGGATTGTGTTTGTGTGTAGAATCCATAAGGATTCGGTTGTATGGTTTATTTGTGATTTTATTGTTTTTGATTGTTTAAAGTGCTTTAATAATTGTGATTTTAATTTGCTATGCATGATTATAGTTTTTATTATTTTTGCTATGCATGATTATGGCTTAAAATATATTGTATGTGTTTTATATGTGATTACATAATTGTATGTAATTAAATTGTGTATTTATTTAAGTAGGATGTGAATAACATGTACGAAATGCATGAGTGTTCCAAAGAACACACTATGAGGCTCACGGCCTTACATCCAAAAAGAGAACCAAAATGTTCTCAGCAATTTTCTAAATAACTGATTCAAGGAATTTAAGTACAATAATCAAAGTTAAAAAAAATGGTTTAGGTTAATTGTGGCCAAAATGCCATTTAGTGTATAATCAAATGTCATTTTACTTTGATTTGGCCAATATGCCATTTTATTTACTAAGATAGGTTAGATAATTATTTTATAACATAAATCGATTCCAAAGAATCATTGAGAAAATCAAAGGAATTAATTCTGTTCTAGAATTTTAACTTAGCAGAATTTAGTTTAAGTAAGAAATTAATCATACACTTGAAAAGTACTAACGTAGAGCTCATACTATAAATTTGGAAGCGCGTTAGTAAATTTTAAAGTGAAATTATAGGGTAAAAATAAAATAAACTATATTTAGAGGAAAACGTTAAAAATACCTTATCTTTGATTTTATAGGCAAAATCTTTTGAAATTTATTAAAATCAAACGCATAAAATGAAAAGATTCCATACTATATTTAGAACACAAGGAAAATACATTACGTATTTTAAAAGTACTAGATATAGTTTTACACATATTAAAAATAACAATTTTAAGCCATTCGGTTAAGAAAATGAATTAAAAATCCTACGCGATTGAGAAAATGATTCAAAAACAATTTTACGATGTTTAAAAACGTCAAAATATCTTTACGCGATTTATACTGATTTTATAGGCAAAATGCTGCCGAAATTTATTAAAATCAAACGCATAAAATGAAAAGATTCCATACTATATTTAGAACACAAGGAAAATACATTACGTATTTTAAAAGTACTAGATATAGTTTTACACATATTAAAAATAACAATTTTAAGCCATTCGGTTAAGAAAATGAATTAAAAATCCTACGCGATTGAGAAAATGATTCAAAAACAATTTTACGATGTTTAAAAACGTCAAAATATCTTTACGCGATTTAAAAACATTTGTGAAAACGTCGAGATTGTGAAAACGCGATAAAAATCCTACGCGATTGAACAATACTGTAAGTTTTGCTGTCGGGCCAAAGTGGTGGACCCAGACATGTTATAGTGTAATATTGTCAGGTGGGACGTACTATACTTTGTTTTTTGGTGACTAGGGGTATTTTGGTAATTTCTCATAAAATATGGTAAAATTTGGATAATAGGGGTATTTCTGTAATTTTAGCTCATGTTTAGAGTATTGTGCCAATTTGGGTTATAATTGGTGATTGATTGACGAGGCGAATTACACCGTATTTGGTGTGATAAGCGTAGTGTGGTTCATTTATGAACTTGGAGGCATTAGTGTGCGGAGAACTCCACATGCGGACAGTGGGTTGCTCCTCTGGGCCGTGGTAACGGGCAACACACTAATGATCTTGACGAGCACTATTCTTAGTCAAGATCTTGAGGAGATTAATAAGTACTATGCCTGTGGTACACGATGTTTGGACTGTGTACTGCTACACGATGTTTTGAATTTGTGGGCTATAGACACGACGTGTTGACAAGTGCAATAGCTTGGTTGGGCATGACCATAAAGTATTATTAGTTTCTATTCGGATCATTCTCTCGGATATTCGTGTTTAGCTCCATGGAGTAGGCAGTCGGTGTGTGTATCATTCATCATCGCATTTTAATGTTCATGCATTATCTACGCATATTACTTGTTTATTATAATCTGTGATAAATTATATGGTTTATTGCTTTAATAAATTATGCATGATATTGTGTTATGTATTATTGTTGTATATTGCTTAATATATGTCTTGTTGTGATAATTGTTTGTCTTGTCGTTTTCTTTATTGCCATGCGGGTAATGGTGTAGATTGTCTCACCTCTCTATATGTTTTTCTCGATATTCTTGTGTTACTTAGTAAAGAGTTTGAGGTAGAGGAGGATCACCTCTTGAGGTGATACCACTGACGAGCAACGGTCGGGCGATTTCTACGAGGAGGAGGAACCGGTGAGATCATACCGATCGTCAAGCGATCTTGAGGTCATGGCACCTTGCCAGATTCTTCGGGTTCGTGCGACCGGAGTTCCATGGAGGTTCCGAGGCATGGCGTATGCATGCCGACCGAGGAGACGATGGCGTATGTGGGACGATTGATGTGTCCCTATGTAGGGAGTATGACGGGAGGTCATATTCACTACTATGCTTTATCTTCATTTAGAGTTACCTTTAACCATTAGGCGCTATTGGCGGGGAGTTTTCACGCGCCTAGTGAGTTGAGTAAGCGAGTCGACGGCTCGGACTCGTGTCGAAGTCTTGGGAGATCTCATAGATGCACACTTTTCGATGGTTATTGGAGGTGACGGATGGTGATTCATCGGAGGGTTTGTTATCTCTTGGGATGCACTTGGGCAGTATTATGTTTTAGCTTTGTGTCAAATCTTTACTGTTTTATTAAATACATGTAGTTGTGAATTATGTTTGTACTAAAAGAGAATCATATGTATATTATGGTGAGATTATGTTTGTTATATCTTGTGTTTCGTGTTACTTTATTTAATGTTATAATTATAAAAAGAAAAAAAAATATTCCGCAAATTTTATATAAGTATCAAATGTTTTATAACTTGGGTAAGAGTTTTATTTTATTTTATTTCATTACATTCATAAATGTGGCATCCCCACAAGGGTGTTACACATCGGTCTGTCTCACGGCCTAGAGGGGCTACCAACTGTCCCCTGTGAGACACCTGCGCCCCGACGCCCCCAAGGTCAACAGCAGGACCTACACTAGTCTATTCGCACCCGCACACAGGTGTAATTCAACTCCTAGGTAACTTGGCCTTAACAATAGTCCAATGGACTTTCTCATGCATGCTTCAATCATGCTTATCATGGATGTTCAAGTACATCAATTAATCTCATATGATTCAATTCAATCATGAGGTCATTTCTCAAATTTTCTTAGAACATATTCTTTTTCATCATCATAATGATTTCAATTCCTCAATTTCGATATTTACAATTTATACTTGGGTTATCATGGTTAAAGAAACTCAATTCCATCATTTTCAGACCAAAATCATCATTTTCGGGGTCTGGTAATCGATTACACGGTCTTGGTAATCGTTTACAAACCCAACAGAATCAATGTAATCGATTACATGCAGCGTGTAATCGATTACATCCTTTCCAGTAGCCTGGTAATCAATTACATGAATCATGTAATCGATTACACTCAGTCCAGGAGCCTTGTAATCGATTACATTAACCTTGTAATCGATTACAAGCTTCCCAGAAACATAATTTTGGAGTTCCAGGAGCTCTGTAATCGATTACATCACCTATGTAATCAATTACAAAGCTCGTATTTGCAGAAAAACAGAGTCTTTAAGCCATGTAATTCAAACCAAACCATCAAATCTCATTATCATAGTCATTCAATCACTTTTAGCTCAACCAACATCAATATTATGTCATGTGATCACTTATGGAACAATCAAAACATCAATCCATCAACACATTTTATAAACATCAATATACACCAATATAGTCAAACACAACTCTAGAGAAAAACAACACATTCCATCACCCAAATAGATTTCCCACTACCAAGAGAGGTTGAAGTGGATAGTCTTCCTCTTACCTAAGTGAAGAACAAAGAAAGAAATCTCCTTTCCTTTGGAAATTTCATTTTTCACCACCTCAAGGTCCTAGAATATCCAAACTTACAAGAATCACCACCCAAGCTTGGATAAAACATCCATGGTCACCAATATGATCATGGAATATGAAAATGAGATGGAAAAATGAAAGAGTTTATGGACTTTTACCTTAAAGTTTCAAGCTTTGGAGCTTGGAGGAAGAAGATGAAAATGGAGGGGATGATGAGTTCATGAAGATGATTTCCTCAAAGATGGTGGTCTTCCAATCACAATGTGGATGCAAGGAGTATGAGAGCTTGAAGGTTTAACAATGGAGTGTTTGTGTGTGGGAGAAGAGAGAAAGAGAGGGAGACCCGCGTGAGTGAGAGGAGGAGAAATGAGAGAAATGCAAAAAAATGTGATTTTCTTTTGGCCCAACTGTGTAGCAACATAGGAGAGGAGAGAAAGTGTGAAGTGGTTAGGAGGAAGCTTCCTAGAAACTTCCCTTGAAGCTTCCTTGAGAAACTTCGCACGTTTTTCGATAAAGTGAAGTGTGGGGTCACTTAAATGATGTCATAAAAGTAACTTGATAGAAATAATCTACTAAAATTATTTCTCAGTGGACAAAATTTACAGTTAGCGTAAATAATATTTTATTATTTCTCAGATAATTAATTATTCTGTGATTTTATTTATCAGATAAAATCTCGTAAAATATAAATTTTGTAAACTGTACTCAGCCTCGGGTTTAGTAAGATCCCCCGTCGACGTTTCCACAGTTCAAAGTCTACCAGCCTTAGGGAAAACACTTTGTTTTTTCAGCTCCGCTCAGTGCGCACGTAAAACGAAAAATATACTAAAATATTTGACATTTTCAGAAAAATCCAAAAAAATTTTCAAAAATCATAAATATTATAAAATGATTATTTATAATGAAATAAATAATTTTTGGAGTGTTACAACTCTCCCCTTCTAAAAAGAAATTTCATCCTCGAAATTTTCATACCTTAGAATTGTTGTGGGTATTGCTCTTTCATCTTGTCTTCTAACTCCCGTGTTGCATCTCCAGTCGTTTCGTTCTAGATTACCTTTACTAATGAAATCTCCTTGCCTCTTAGTTGCTTTATCCTTCTCTCCTCAATCCTTACAGGAGGTGCCTCATAGGTTAAGTTCTCTTTTAATTATATTGTGTCTGGTGTTATGACATGACTTGGGTCAGGAATATATTTTCGCAGTTGTGACCCATGGAAGACATTGTGAATGTTTGAGAGGAAAGGGGGTAAGGCTATTTGATAGGCTACTGGACCTATCCGGCGAAGAATTTGGTAAAGTCCAAGGAATTTTGGAGTAAGTTTTCTAGATTTCAAGGCCCGGCTCACCCCAGTCGTAGGTGTGACTTTCAAAATTACATGCTCGCCTTCCTCAAACTCAAGAAGCTTTCTTCTTTTGTCTGCAAAACTCTTTTGTTGGCTCTGAGCCATCCTCATCTTCTCCTGAATCATCTTAACTTTTTCAGTCGTCTGTTGTATTACATCTGGTCCAATAATGAGACGCTCGCCGTCTTAGTACCAACATAAAGGCGTCTGACACCGCCGTCCATACAGAGCCTCATAGGGTGCCATCCCTATGCTTGAATGATAACTATTGTTATAGGTGAATTCTATCAACGGTAGAACATCATCCCAACTTCCAGTCTGTTCCATGGTGCAAGCTCTAAGCAAATCTTCCAATGATTGGATCGTCCTCTCCGATTGGCCATCGGTTTGTGGGTGATAAGTAGAACTTAGATGTAACTTTGTCCCTAATGATTCTTGTAGACTCTGTCAGAACTTTGAAGTGAATCTTGGATCCCTATCCGAAACAATACTTGTAGGCACACCGTGTAGTCTAACAATTTCTCTAATATACAGTTGGGTCAGTTTCTCCAGGTTGTACCTTATGTTGATCGGGAGAAAATGCGCTGATTTCGTGAGTTGGTCCACAATTACCCAAATCGAGTCATGTCATTTTCTTGTCCTTGGCAAACCCACCACAAAATCCATTGCAATGCTGTCTAATTTCCATTCAGGAATAGACAATGGTTGTAGCAATCCTGCGGGTCTTTGATGTTCTAACTTTAGCTTTCTGACAAACCAGACAAGTCGATACACGTCTAGTGACGTCACTCTTCATTCCATGCCACCAAAATAACTTCTTCAAGTCTTGATACATTTTTGTTATGCCTGGATGCATATTCAGCTGGCTTGTGTGAGCATGGTCGAGAATATACTCTCTAAGCTCTTGGACACAGGGAATACAGACTCTACCTCGGAATCTCAGAATTCCGTCTGTTCCTTCTGCGAATGTTGTTTCGTTGCCTTGCTTCATTAGCTTTCTCACTTCTTGCAAGAACTTGTCGACCTTCTACTTTTCTCGCATGTCCTCCATCAGCTCACTTGAGATGGTGACCATGTTCATGCAGATCTTTCTTGGTTCTAATTCCACAAAAGACCAAATATCTCTGAACTGCTCTATTAGATCCTTTTCCTTGATCATCAGGGCAGAGACACTGATCATCTTCCTACTTAAGGCGTCTGCCACGACGTTTGCCTTGCCGGGGTGATACAGAAGTTGGAAGTCATAGTCTTTCAGGAACTCCAGCCACCTCCGCTGCCTCATGTTCAACTCCTTTTGATCATACAAATATTTTAAGTTTTTGTGTTCACTAAAGATGTTGAACTTCGCTCCATAGAGGAAATGCCTCCATATCTTCAAAGCAAAAACCACAGCCGCTAATTCCAAGTCGTGCGTCAGGTAGTTCTTGTCATGCACTCGCAATTGCCTTGAAGCATAAGCCACCACTCTTCCATGTTACATAAGCACAGATCCTAGTCCTTGGTATGAAGTGTTACAATACACCTCAAAGGGCTCATTCGGATCAGGTAGCACTAACACTGACAAGGTAGTTAACTGTCTCTTCAACTCTTGGGAACTCTGTTCACAGCTGTCGGTCCACTCAAAAGCTTAGTTCTTTCTTATGAGTTGAGTGAGAGGTCCTACAATCTTGGAGAATCCCTCAATGAACCTCCGGTAATATCCAGCCAATCCCACGAAGTTATGAATCTTCGTCACTGACTTAGGCCTTTCCCATTGTAGCACTGCCTCCACTTTTGATGGATCCACTGCAATCCCATCCTTCGAGATTACATGACCCAAAAATTTAACTTCTTCCAGCCAAAATTCACATTTTGACTGTTTGGCATACAGTTCTTTCTCCTTTAGAATTTAGAGAACTATATTGAGATGTTCAGCATGATCCTCTTAATTTTGAGAGTATATCAGGATGTCATCAATAAAGACAACAACAAACCTATCCAAGTAAGGATGAAAGATCCTGTTCATATAGTCCATGAAGATAACAGGCGCATTCGTTACACCAAATGGCATCACAAGATACCCGTAATGGTCGTATCGGGTACGAAAAGCAGTCTTGGGTATATCCTCCGTCTTCACTCGTATATGATGATACCCAAATCGCAGGTCAATTTTTGAAAACACCGTTGCTCCCTTTAGTTGGTCCATTAAGTTATCAATTCTTGGGAGTGGATATTTATTCTTGATTGTCACTTTGTTTAACTGCCGGTAGTCCACGCACAACCTTGATGAACCATCTTTCTTTCGAACTAACAGTACTGGTGCTCCCCAAGGTGACACACTCGGTCTAACGAATTGCTTTTCCAAAAGCTTCTCTAGCTGCTTCTTAAGTTCAGCTAATTTTGTTGGTGACATCCTATAAGGTGCTATAGACACGGGACCAGCTCCCAGTACAAGGTCAATAACAAATTCTATTTCTCGCACCGGTGGTAAACCAGGTACATCCTCAGGGAAGACTTCAAGAAATTCATTCACCACTGGAATTGTGTTCACATCAACCTCACTCTCGACTTTCAAAGAAGACAGTAGCATGTATCCGTGAGCTCCTTCTTTCAAGAGAGCTTGAACTTGGTTGGCTGTCAAGTATCTAGAATCCTCATCCACATGGAAAACTATGATTTTTCTTGAACAATCTAATAGAACATGGTTGGAAGACAACCAGTCCATCCCCAAAATTATATCTAGCTGAGAAAAGGGTAAACAAATAAAATCGACAGAAAAGATTCGACCTTCAACAATCAAAGGACAATTTAAACAAACTTTAGTAGTAACTACCATTTTATCAGTAGGGGTAGAAACAGTCAAATCAAAAGGTAAGGTAGACACTGGTAAACCAAGTCGTAGCATACAGTCATAAGATATGAAAGAATGGGTTGCCCCAGAGTCATACAGTACAGTCAAAAGGTTACCTTCTATGGTGCCTTCTCCTTGAATCAAGTCTTCAGACTCGGAGGCTTCAGCTCTGCTCATGGTATAAACCTATCCTCCTGCTTGTGATTTGTTTACCATTGTAACATTGATTGAAGGTTCAGCCTTCGCTTAGTTGTAATCTCGAGATACGTGCCCAAGTTTGCCACATCGAAAATAAATAATCCCCTTTATAGTGCAATCCCTCGTAGAATGATCCTTCCTACACTTCAGGCATTTTGAGGGATACGCCACATTTTGGCCAGTCCGATTCCCAGTAGAACCTCCACCAGAACTTCCACTCGCTGTCTGTTGCTGGTTTCCCATTGGTCGGGAATAAGGCTTCTTTTAGAAGCAGTTAGTGTAACACCCTTTCTGGGGATGTCACATTTATGATGCAGAAAAATAAAAATAAATAAAATCCTTACCCAAGTAATAAAAACATTTGATACTTAAGTAATATTTGTGATATATGTATATATATATATATATTTTTTCCTTTTATAGTTATAACGTTAAATAAAATAACATGGAACACCAAATAAAACAAAACATGATTACACCATAATATACATATGATTCTTGTCTGAAGTACATAATTAATTTACAACTATTAACATTCAATAGAAACAGTAAAAGACAGTATGCTACTAAAACATAACACCTAAGATATGAGCCCTCGTCATAAGACAGTTTCCCTAGTTAGGAATGTCTTGACCAATAGAAAATCGACCCAAAACTATGTCGAAGTTCTCTCTAGGAGTATAGTGAAACTCGTCCCACAACTCCCTAATAGGTAAAATAATCTCTACGAAAGTAACCATATAACGTGTAGTCATTAACCCATGTCGAGTCCTACTTACTGACAAAGTCATGTTACCACTGTACTCTATGTGTCCTGTGTCCCAGTGGACATACCAAGCCTCCGCGCCTTCGAGAAATTGTAGTCTAAAGAAACCTAGTTGTCCTCCTCTTGCCGCCATTATAGTCTTTGATGATATAAACGTAAAATAAAAATAGATAAAACAATACAAGAAAGAGGTGAGACAATCTACACCATTACCGCATGGCAATAAAGAAAACGACAATACAAACAAATATCACAACAGTACATACCAACATTTCATGCAGAATATAACGAAGTAATACACCTTAAAATACCACATCCCATTATATCATGCATAATATATTAAAGCAATATATGTTAAAATAACATGGATCATACATAATATATTAAAACAAGACATCATATATTTTATCACAGAATATGGTAAGCGATGAAAGTGCGGATGATGCATGAACAATAAAATGCGGGTAATGTATGAACACACACCGACTCGTTCCTACTCCATGGAGCTAAACACGAATATCGAGAGAATGATCCGAATAGAAACTAATAATACTTTATGGCTGCCCAACCAAACTATTGCCTTGTCAAACGTCGTGTCTATAGCCCACGATCCAAAACATCGTGTAGCAAGTACGAGTCAAACATCGTGTACCACGGGCATAGTACTTATTAATCTCCTCAAGATCTCGATTAAGAATAGTGCTTGTCAAGATCATTAGTGTGTTGCCGTTACCACGGCCCCGAGAGGTGCTACCACTTTGTCCACATATGGGATCCTCCGCACACTAATGCCTCCAAGTTCATAAATGAACCACACTACGCTTATCACACCAATTACGGTGTAATTCGCCTCATCAATCAATCGCCAATTATAAACCAAATTGGCACAACACTCTAAACATGATCTAAAATTACAAAAATACCATTATTATCCAAATTTTACCATAATTACGAAAAATTACCAAAATACCCTTTGTCACCAAAAACCAAAGTATAGTACGTCCCACCTGACAGTACTAACAAAATACCAAAATATAGTACGTCCCCCCGACAAGATACTACATCTCAACAAGATAGCACGTCCCCCTGACAAGATACTTATACCGCAACATGTCTAGGTCCACCACTTTGGCCCGACAGCAAAACTGATAGTATTTTTCAGTTGCGTAGGAATTTTATCGCATTTTCACAATCTCGTTGTTTTCACAAACGTTTTAAAATCGTGTAAACATATTTTAACATTTTTAAACATCACAAAATCTTTTAAATCATTTTCTCAATCGCGTAGGATTTTTAATTCATTTTCTTAACCGAATAGCTTAAAATTATCATTTTTAATATGTGTAAAACTATATCTAGTACTTTTAAAATACGTAATGTATTTTCCTTGTGTTCTAAATATAGTATGGAATCTTTTCATTTTAAGCGTCTGATTTTAATAAATTTTGGCAGCATTTTGCCTATAAAATCAGTATAAGGTATTTTTAATATTTTCCTCTAAATATAGTTTATTTTATTTTTACCCAATAATTTCACTTGAAACTTACTAACGCGCTTCAAAATTTATAGAATGAGCTCTACGTTAGTATTTTTCAAGCGTCTGAATTAATTCTTACTTAAACTAATATTACGCTAAGTTAAAATTCTAGAATGAATCAATTTCCTTTGATTTTCTCAATGATTCTTTGGAATCAATTTTATGTTGTAAAACCATTACCTAACCTTATCTTAGAAAATAAAATGGCATGTTGGCCAAATCAAAAATAAAATGGTATTCAATTATACTCTAAATGGCATGTTGGCCATAATTAACTTAAATCATTTTTAATTTAATTATTTTACCTAGATTACTCAAATCAGAAATTTAGAAAATTACTGAGAACATTTTGGTTCTCTTTTTGGATGTAAGGCCGTGAGCCTCATAGTGTATTCTTTGGAATACTCATGCATTTCGTACATGTTATTCACATCCTACTTTAATAAGTATACAATTATAAACACATGCAATTATATAATCACATACTAAATACATACAATTATTTAAAACCATAAACATGCATAATGAAAATAATGAAAGCTATAATCATGCATAGTAAAATAATTCACAAATAGGAAAGCATTTAAACAATCACAAAAATATTAAAAACCATAAACAATCACACAAATAATGATACAAACAATAAAACAATCACACAAATGAATCCTTATGGATTCTACACACACATACAAATCCATTTTCTCATCACCACTTAGGGTGATGAGATTAAATCTCCTCTTACCTCTTGTAGACAAATTAATCGGTAAGATCTCCTCCTTTCCTCTAAATTTCGTACAAGCTCCAAAACAATTCCTAAAATTCTTAAATAATTAGTAAAAACACATACAAGGTACAAAATAGAGAAACCATGGAACAAGCATGGTTAGAAAAATTAAAAATTCAATTTTGAACCATAGAAACCAAACTTACCCTTAAGTAAGTAAGCAAAAACTTGGATTTTAGGCAAGATAGAGTAGGAATTTGGGAAAACTTTGTGAATGAAGGATGCTTAGAATGGGATTTGGGTTCAAGAAATGTGATTGGATAAAATTATGAAGGTTTGGTTGAGTGGGTGTGAGTGTTGGCGAATATGGAGAATGAAAAAGAAGAAAAAATATGCATGGCTTCTTGGTAGTTTTGGAGAGAAGATGAATAGCTTAGATTTAGGATAAGTGTGAAATAAAGATTGAAAGAGAAATGGAAGGGTTGCTGCCGTAGTGGCCTTGTGGGGGTGAGGTTGAGTGCTTGATTTGGCTTAATAAATATCCAAATGAATGCACATGTGGTGCACATGGTTTAGGACACTTGGAGACTTCAAGAAGCTAGTAGAACCAAGCCACCAAGCTCCCTTGGCTGCTGGAAAACCGTGGTGCCCCTTGCCATTTTAAGGGTTTAATTGTTTTCCATTTACTCCTAATTATATGCTAGTTAATTAGGTAATTTGTTAGGTTAATTATCCTAACCAATTTTAATTAACATACTAATAATATAACTAATTAATTTAGTATATATCAACATACATTATAACCTTTAATCAATATTAACATATCTAATTAGTATTTAGATTAAAATAAATTAAGAATTAAACGAGTTCACTTAGTTAGCTAATTAAGTAATTAAATTAGTCAAATTAAGCTTAATTAGCTACTAATCAAAGTCAAGCCTACAATTTTTGACTTAATCCTAACCCTTGATTCATCTTTAATTCCTAACCATAGATTAGATCTAAGGTAGATATTACTTGGTCATAAATCTTGAATTCTAATCTCACCATTGATTTGATCAACGGCTAAGATTAAAGCTTCTAAAGTAAGCTTTATAATCCAACGGTTCACAAAGAAGTCAATGCTTCTTTTGTTGACTCTTTCTAATTGGTTTAAAAAGTCAAGCCATCCATTTTGACCATTTCCTATTGGTTTAGATTTCTACCCAGTCAGCATCGTTGTTGTTACACTAAACGTGGGCCCCACGAACTTTTTCGGGTCCATAAATAATTTTTCTCTTGTTTTTGAGACAAGTAGTCTTGTTGAATAAAATAATATTATAAAAATATAAAATTATTTTATTGTGAGTTAAATCCTAAAAATTATAAGATTAATATATATATCAATCAATTGGGTTTAGTAAGATCACACTCAATTAATTAAAATAAGATTTATCCGGCCAGAAAATTATTATTTTCTTAGGTCGGAGCAAATCACATACAACAGTCAAGTACACTCACGGAACAGTCAAATTAAATTTACTGCTCACAGAATTCACAAAACAGTACAAATCGGGACTATATTGTAATTATCCCAAAAGTTGGGGTGTTACAACTCTCCCCTACTAAAAAGAATTTCGTCCCCGAAATTCATCATACATCAAAACAATTGAGAGCATTGCTCCCTCATCCTATCTTCTAGCTCCCATGTAGCTCCACCACTACATCGTTCTAAACTAGTTTAACTAATGCGATCTCCTTTCCTTGAAGTTGCTTTGTCCTTCAATCTTCAATCTTGGCTGAAAACGTCTCATAGGCTAGATTCTCCTTCAGTTGTACAGTGTCTGATTCGATGATGTGAGTCGGATCAGAAATATATTTTCGTAGTTGTGATACGTAAAATACATCACGAAGATTCGATAAGAATGGTGGTAGTGAAATCTGATAAGCTACCAGATCTATCGATGAAGTTTTTGATACGGCCCGATAAACTTCGGAGTGAGCTTCCTCGACTTAATCACTCGTCTAACTCCAGTCATAGATATCACATGTAGAAATACAAGATCACCTTCTTTAGATTCAAGCGGTCTCTGTCTTTTACCAGTATAACTCTTTCGTAGCGTCCGAGTTGTCTTCATCTTGTCTTGGATCATCTTCACTTTCTCAGTTTTCCATTTGCACAAAGTCGGGTCCTATAATATTACTTTCATCAATGTAATACCAACGTAATGGCGTTCTGGCGTCCCCATATAATGCCCCACATGGTGTCATCCCTATGCTCGCACGAAACTATCGTTGTATGTGAACTCTGTCAATACTAGAAATTCATCTCAACAAGTCTTTTGAAAATTCTAACTATTCGTCTCTCCCTGATATCCAAGTCCCTCTTGATTGAACAGTACTTCAAGCCTTTGAAATTATTGTGAATTTTATAGGAAAAAACGTCTTGATTTTTCCTTGCAAAACTACTATCGCGTATCCTATAATGTAAATCAGATTATTCTTCTCACGCACGTTCCACTGCCTTGAAGTATACGCCACGACCTTTCAATTTGATTTCAACACTCAATCTAAATCTACGAGTTAAACTTCTTCTTCAGAATTTGCATCTGACTAGGTTCGCACATAACTCCTTCTTATTCCTCGAAGTTGAAGAAGCGCATTGAGATCTTCACATGTTCCTTTGAATTTCGAGAATAGGTCAAAATATTGCCAATAATGACAAATTTGCCTAGATGAGAAAGAAAGATTCTATTTATACAATTCGTGAACATCGTCAAAACATTCCCTATCCCGAATGGTAGTATTGAATATTCATAACTCTTGCAACGCATCCGAAAATCGTCTTGGAACATTTTCTAACTTTATGCGAATCTGATAATAACCAAGCACACAATCCGATCTTGGACGAACAACGAGTTTCTTCATTTGATCTTCTGGCACCCCTGTTACCACATTATTCCAGATTTTCTTTATCAAGAGAAGTTATTCTACTTGTCTATTTTTAATCTTAACAGAAAATGTCTCATAAATCAAGTTTTCTTCTAATTGCACTGTATTTGGTAGTATGACATAAGTTGGATCAAGAATAATCCTTTTTAATTGAAATACATGAAAGATACTATGAAGGTTATAAGGAAAAGTAATAAGACTATTTAGTAGGTTACTAGATTAGTCCATCAAAGAATTTGAGATGGTCTAATAGATTTCGAAATGAACATAGTCCAATAATTTTAGAAATGAACTTTCTCGGATTCAAATCCAAAAATCTCAGGTCAAAGAAATACTAAATTGCATTGCAACAATCTAGTAGGATATGGTTGGTAAATGACCAATCCAATTAAAAAATCAGGATCTCAAATAGATACAATTTTAGATAAACAAATCAAATCAACCGAAAAGATTTGATATTCAATAGATATAAGATAGAATTAGAAAATTTGAGTATAAGCAACATGAGTTCAACAAGAAGAATAGAAATACTCAGATCACTCTATAACAAAGGCAGATAGATGAAATTGATTTACTCAGTCTACTTGAGGAAGAAATAGACAAACCAGATCAATAGAAAAATTTCAAACTCTAATAATAATTGGGTAGTTTTAAACGAGGTTCAAATAGTAATAGTAAGTTTAGGAGTTGAAGTAACATTATGAAAAGAAGTAAAACACAGATAACTCCAAAAGATTTGCACAATCACAGAACACAATCAAAGAATACAAGAGAATGAGTTACTTCGCGAATTATACAGCTTTTAAGATTACCTTCTATGCCACGACTTTCTCGCTTCTTAAGTTTTTTGTATTTAAACGTTCTCATTACGCTCCTTGCATTGGCTCTTTCTTCGTTTCGAGATTTTGAAACACATGCATTACTAACGGAAGTTTCCATCTTCAGCTGATCACACTTCTTTGAATAAGTGTTCAGGCTTTCCACACTTCAAGCACTTCGTTGGTGATGCCACAGTCTGACTAAAATCGTTGCCACTAATACTTTTTTTTTTTTTTCTGTTCGTTGATGCTTCTCCGATGGTTGCACATATGACTTTCGCTGAAAACGATTAACCTTACGCTTCCTTCTACTTTGAATTATTGAAGATTCTAAGTTACAGCTTCTCGCATCCTAACTATAAAGTTCAATTATCGATTCGCTTTGAACGACCATCTGTCCCGTAGTACTACTACTTCAATCGCCTTGTGCATCACGCTTCTAGCTATAGCTATACGATCTTCATTACGTTTCGCATCCACATGCTCATGTTTGTAATGTTCCATTATCTTTCTTCAAAGATAAACTAATTCGACGCACAACAAACTAAATGTAGCGATTTAGCACAAAATGCAGCTTTCCTTTCGTAAATGAAACATATCTCTGGGTTCAATATCGAGATTCACACAAAGACAAACAAGACAAACCTACCCACAAACCCAAAAGACTCTAACTTGGGCTCTGATACCAACTAATGTAACACCCTTTCTGGGGATGTCACATTTATGATGCAGAAAAATAAAAATAAATAAAATCCTTACCCAAGTAATAAAAACATTTGATACTTAAGTAATATTTGTGATATATGTATATATATATATATTTTTTTTTCCTTTTATAGTTATAACGTTAAATAAAATAACATGGAACACCAAATAAAACAAAACATGATTACACCATAATATACATATGATTCTTGTCTGAAGTACATAATTAATTTACAACTATTAACATTCAATAGAAACAGAAAAGACAGTATGCTACTAAAACATAACACCTAAGATATGAGCCCTCGTCATAAGACAGTTTCCCTAGTTAGGAATGTCTTGACCAATAGAAAATCGACCCAAAACTATGTCGAAGTTCTCTCTAGGAGTATAGTGAAACTCGTCCCACAACTCCCTAATAGGTAAAATAATCTCTACGAAAGTAACCATATAACGTGTAGTCATTAACCCATGTCGAGTCCTACTTACTGACAAAGTCATGTTACCACTGTACTCTATGTGTCCTGTGTCCCAGTGGACATACCAAGCCTCCGCGCCTTCGAGAAATTGTAGTCTAAAGAAACCTAGTTGTCCTCCTCTTGCCGCCATTATAGTCTTTGATGATATAAACGTAAAATAAAAACAGATAAAACAATACAAGAAAGAGGTGAGACAATCTACACCATTACCCGCATGGCAATAAAGAAAACGACAATACAAACAAATATCACAACAGTACATACCAACATTTCATGCAGAATATAACAAAGTAATACACCTTAAAATAACACATCCCATTATATCATGCATAATATATTAAAGCAATATATGTTAAAATAACATGGATCATACATAATATATTAAAACAGTACATCATATATTTTATCACAGAATATGGTAAGCAGTAAAGTGCAGATGATGCATGAACAATAAAATGCAGGTAATGTATGAACACACACTGACTCGTTCCTACTCCATGGAGCTAAACACGAATATCTGAGAGAATGATCCGAATAGAAACTAATAATACTTTATGGCTGCCCAACCAAACTATTGCACTGTCAAACGTCGTGTCTATAGCCCACGGTCAAAACATCGTGTAGCAAGATTACAGTCCAAACATCGTGTACCACAGGCATAGTACTTATTAATCTCCTCAAGATCTCGATTAAGAATAGTGCTTGTCAAGATCATTAGTGTGTTGCCCGTTACCACGGCCCAGAGGTGCTACCACTGTCCACATATGGGATCCTCCGCACACTAATGCCTCCAAGTTCATAAATGAACCACACTACGCTTATCACACCAATTACGGTGTAATTCGCCTCATCAATCAATCGCCAATTATAAACCAAATTGGCACAACACTCTAAACATGATCTAAAATTACAAAAATACCATTATTATCCAAATTTTACCATAATTACGAAAAATTACCAAAATACCCTTTGTCACCAAAAACCAAAGTATAGTACGTCCCACCTGACAGTACTAACAAAATACCAAAATATAGTACGTCCCCTGACAAGATTACATCTCAACAAGATAGCACGTCCCACTGACAAGATTATACCGCAACATGTCTGGGTCCACCACTTTGGCCCGACAGCAAAACTGATAGTATTTTTCAGATTGCGTAGGAATTTTATCGCATTTTCACAATCTCGTTGTTTTCACAAACGTTTTAAAATCGTGTAAACATATTTTAACATTTTTAAACATCACAAAATCTTTTAAATCATTTTCTCAATCGCGTAGGATTTTTAATTCATTTTCTTAACCGAATAGCTTAAAATTATCATTTTTAATATGTGTAAAACTATATCTAGTACTTTTAAAATACGTAATGTATTTTCCTTGTGTTCTAAATATAGTATGGAATCTTTTCATTTTAAGCGTCGATTTTAATAAATTTTGGCAAAGCATTTTTGCCTATAAAATCAAGTATAAGGTATTTTTAATATTTTCCTCTAAATATAGTTTATTTTATTTTTACCCAATAATTTCACTTCGAAACTTACTAACGCGCTTCAAAATTTATAGAATGAGCTCTACGTTAGTATTTTTCAAGCGTCTGAATTAATTCTTACTTAAACTAATATTCTGCTAAGTTAAAATTCTAGAACTGAATCAATTTCCTTTGATTTTCTCAATGATTCTTTGGAATCAATTTTATGTTGTAAAACCATTACCTAACCTTATCTTAGAAAATAAAATGGCATGTTGGCCAAATCAAAAATAAAATGGTATTCAATTATACTCTAAATGGCATGTTGGCCATAATTAACTTAAATCATTTTTAATTTAATTATTTTACCTAGATTACTCAAATCAGTAATTTAGAAAATTACTGAGAACATTTTGGTTCTCTTTTTGGATGTAAGGCAGTGAGCCTCATAGTGTATTCTTTGGAATACTCATGCATTTCGTACATGTTATTCACATCCTACTTTAATAAGTATACAATTATAAACACATGCAATTATATAATCACATACTAAATACATACAATTATTTAAAACCATAAACATGCATAATGAAAATAATGAAAGCTATAATCATGCATAGTAAAATAATTCACAAATAGGAAAGCATTTAAACAATCACAAAAATATTAAAAACCATAAACAATCACACAAATAATGATACAAACAATAAAACAATCACACAAATGAATCCTTATGGATTCTACACACACATACAAATCCATTTTCTCATCACCACTTAGGGTGATGAGATTAAATCTCCCTCTTACCTCTTGTAGACAAATTAATCGGTAAGATCTCCTCCTTTCCTCTAAATTTCGTACAAGCTCCAAAACAATTCCTAAAATTCTTAAATAATTAGTAAAAACACATACAAGGTACAAAATAGAGAAACCATGGAACAAGCATGGTTAGAAAAATTAAAAATTCAATTTTGAACCATAGAAACCAAACTTACCCTTAAGTAAGTAGGCAAAAACTTGGATTTTAGGCAAGATAGAGTAGGAATTTGGGAAAACTTTGTGAATGAAGGATGCTTAGAATGGGATTTGGGTTCAAGAAATGTGATTGGATAAAATTATGAAGGTTTGGTTGAGTGGGTGTGAGTGTTGGCGAATATGGAGAATGAAAAAGAAGAAAAAATATGCATGGCTTCTTGGTAGTTTTGGAGAGAAGATGAATAGCTTAGATTTAGGATAAGTGTGAAATAAAGATTGAAAGAGAAATGGAAGGGCTGCTGCCGTAGTGGCCTTGTGGGTGTGAGGTTGAGTGCTTGATTTGGCTTAATAAATATCCAAATGAATGCACATGTGGTGCACATGGTTTAGGACACTTGGAGACTTCAAGAAGCTAGTAGAACCAAGCCACCAAGCTCCCTTGGCTGCTGGAAAACCGTGGTGCCCCTTGCCATTTTAAGGGTTTAATTGTTTTCCATTTACTCCTAATTATATGCTAGTTAATTAGGTAATTTGTTAGGTTAATTATCCTAACCAATTTTAATTAACATACTAATAATATAACTAATTAATTTAGTATATATCAACATACATTATAACCTTTAATCAATATTAACATATCTAATTAGTATTTAGATTAAAATAAATTAAGAATTAAACGAGTTCACTTAGTTAGCTAATTAAGTAATTAAATTAGTCAAATTAAGCTTAATTAGCTACTAATCAAAGTCAAGCCTACAATTTTTGACTTAATCCTAACCCTTGATTCATCTTTAATTCCTAACCATAGATTAGATCTAAGGTAGATATTACTTGGTCATAAATCTTGAATTCTAATCTCACCATTGATTTGATCAACGGCTAAGATTAAAGCTTCTAAAGTAAGCTTTATAATCCAACGGTTCACAAAGAAGTCAATGCTTCTTTTGTTGACTCTTTCTAATTGGTTTAAAAGTCAAGCCATCCATTTTGACCATTTCCTATTGGTTTAGATTTCTACCCAGTCGGCATCAAGATCGTTGTTGTTACACTAAACGTGGGCCCCACGAACTTTTTCGTCCATAAATAATTTTTCTCTTGTTTTTGAGACAGAGAGATCTTGTTGAATAAAATAATATTATAAAAATATAAAATTATTTTATTGTACGATTAAATCCTAAAAATTATAAGATTAATATATATATCAATCAATTGGGTTTAGTAAGATCCCCACTCCAATTAATTAAAATAAGATTTATCCAGGCGAGAAAATTATTATTTTCTTAGGTCGGAGCAAATCACATACAATAATCAAGTACACTCACGGAACAGTCAAATTAAATTTACTGCTCACAGAATTCACAAAACAGTACAAATCGGGACTATATTGTAATTATCCCAAAAGTTGGGGTGTTACAGTTAGAACTGTTGCCACCACCCCTTTGGAACCTTATAGGTCCAACGTTCTTGCTCTTTGTATCTCTAGCTTGCTCTAGAGCTTTCACTTCGCAGCACGTATCTAGCAACTCTGGGAACTCGTTGATTTTTAGTGTGATAACAGCTTTCTTCACTTCATATCTCATTCCTTCTGTAAACTTCCGACACTTCTAGGCTTCATTTGGCTAGTGTTGAAAGTATGTTGAAAAATTTGACAAGTTTTCAAATCTCTCTGTATACTCACTAATGGTCATGTTCCCCTGCCTTAGGTTGAGAAACTCCATCTCCTTCGCATGCCTCGCACTCGCGGGGAAGTACTTATCTAAGAATTTATCCTAGAATAAATCCCAAGTGATCTCGTGATTTTCAGTGTAGAGCGTTCTTTGCGCCCTGTACCACCAGTCCTCAGCATTGCCAACCAACATAAAGGTAGTATAGGTCATCTTCTTATTCTCAGCGCAATTTATGCCTCGAAAGACTTTCTCTAGCTCTTTGATCCAAAGACTGGCTTTATCCGGATCAAACTCTCCTTTGAATTGGGGAGGATTGTGGCGACGAAACTCCTCTAAGTTTTGAGCATTAGTAGTAGCTTCGAGTTGTTGAGCAGCCCTCTCTTGTTGCTAAGCAACTCTCTCTTGTTGTTGAGTAGCTCGTTTAGTCTGTTGTGCTATGACTTCGGCCATCCTTTGCATTGCCTCTATAGCAGCTGCCATGTCTCCACCACGTGCCATCTTACTTTCTCAATTCAGATTAACTAAAAACACAAGGAAAGTCAGTTGTATCCACTAAGAATACCAAACACAGAGATTCACACAGCACAAACAAGACAGACTTAGTCACAAGACCTAAAGAAACATAAATCCGGGCTCTGATACTAACTTAATGTAACGCCTCTTTTTGGGAGGGAGCGTCACATTGTCATTTACAATGCGAAAAATAAAAATATAAGTTAAGACCTGGTTCTTTTTATGAATATAAATTTACTTGGTTATAGTCATGTAATTAAATTAGCGAGTATATTTTTTTTTTTTGTTATAATTAATAAAATAGTGATAAGGCATTATTGCAATGAAGAGTAAACTAGAAATAAAGCATACACCAAACCATCCTACATGTACAATGATATATCATTATATTAAACCTGTTTGATTTTAGTCATGTAAATAAAATGGTGAATCTATATATATATTTTTGTTTAATTATAAGCGGAAAACATAAAGACTAACCCATACATCCATACAAAAGATACATCATATATATATATATATATATATATATATATATATATATATATATATATATATATATATTGTTTAGATACAGACTATGATTCAATAAATACATTAAGGCTCATAAAAAAAGAAGCCTAAGCTTTACCAGCCCCCAAAATGATATACAGACCCCCAAAAGGATATTAAGGCCCCAAAAGACAAATAGTCATCAGTAGCTATCGACAGTATCAGTCCCTAAGAGGAGAAGGAACCATGTTAGGATCATCTTCGGGTTCCTCTTCAGGGTCTTCCTCATCCGAGGAAACCCACATAGGAGCCACCGAGTTACGGACTGGGGCTCGAGCAGTGGAAAAGAAAGAATCTTCCTGTGGGGTGTAATAATGATCACCCACATCTCACAGATGGGCAAATAAAACTCCAAATGTAAACTGATGCTGCAAGTGAAGATGGGCGGTTCATGATGCCCCTAAGCCAACGATACCGTTACGTCCCCCTCGCAGATGCATCGATCAGAGTTAAGGTTAATGTGCTAGCAGTCTGGACCTCCGAGGAAGGCCAGATACACATAACCCAAGAATCCTCGCAGATGTGCCGCCATGATCGCAAAAGCAGGTACTAGTCGCGGTCAGGCCAGAAGCTGGGAAATTCGTGAGCTTCACCCCCGTCACCGACATCTTCGATGGAACATAAATACCGATAGAAAAAAATAAAAATACAGGAAAGAGGTAAGACCGCCAACATACATTACCAATTATGGCAGTGTAGAAATAAAATGGTGCGTGACGCCCACATAACATTATAGGAATAATAAACATCGTCAATAAGCAGTATGATAGGCAATTTAGCAATTTCAGGCAGTCGTATATCAAGAAAATAATAGAATCTAGTCATCCTATTAATAAACAAATGTCAAATGATGTGTTAACTCATTATGCACATGTATATGGTACAAAAAATCCTACTCCATGGAGTTAGACACAAAACATTCGGAGAGAATGATCAGGAGACATGTCTGTAACTCAGCTGCCGAGGCCATCAAGTGCTTTAAATTCTCAATTTATCATCGTGCACGTCATGGCATTGTACAAGACATTCTACACAGATCGCGACATAGGACAGTGTCTCAGTCAGGATCATCAGTGCATTTGCATCGGTCTGTCTCACGGCCCAGAGGGGCTACCAACTGTCCCCTGTGAGACACCCGCACCCCGACGCCCCCAAGGTCAATAGCAGGACCTACACTAGTCTATTCGCACTCATACACAGGTGTAATTCAACTCCTAGGCAACTTGGCCTTAACAATAGTCCAATGGACTTTCTCATGCATGCTTCAATCATGCTTATCATGGATGTTCAAGGACATCAATTAATCTCATATGATTCAATTCAATCATGAGGTCATTTCTCAAATTTTGTTAGAACATATTCTTTTTCATCATCATAATGATTTCAATTCCTCAATTTCGATATTTACAATTTATACTTGGGTTATCATGGTTAAAGAAACTCAATTCCAACATTTTCAGACCAAAATCATCATTTTCGGGGTCTGGTAATCGATTACACGGTCTTGGTAATCGTTTACAAACCCAACAGAATCAATGTAATCGATTACATGCAGTGTGTAATCGATTACATCCTTTCCAGTAGCCTGGTAATCAATTATATGAATCATGTAATCGATTACACTCAGTCCAGGAGCCTTGTAATCGATTACATTAACCTTGTAATCGATTACAAGCTTCCCAGAAACATAATTTTGGAGTTCCAGGAGCTCTATAATTGATTACATCACCTATGTAATCAATTACACAGCTCGTATTTGTAGAAAAATAGAGTCTTTGAGCCATGTAATCCAAACCAAACCATCAAATTTCATTATCATCATCATTCAATCACTTTTAGCTTAACCAACATCAATATTATATCATATGATCACTTATGGCACAACCAAAACATCAATCCATCAACACATTTTATAAACATCAACGTACACTAATATAGTCAAATACCACTAAAGAGAAAAGCAACACATTCCATCACCCAAATAGATTTCTCACTACCAAAAGAGGTTGAAGTGGATAGTCTTCTTCTTACCTAAGTGAAGAACAAAGAAAGAAATCTATTTTCCTTTGGGAATTTCGTTTTTCACTACCTCAAGGTCCTAGAATATCCAAACTTACAAGAATCACCACCCAAGCTTGGATAAAACATCCATGGTCACCAATATGATCATGGAATATGAAAATGAGATGGAAAAATGAAAGAGTATATGGACTTTTACCTCAAAGTTTCAAGCTTTAGAGCTTGGTGGAAGAAGATGAAAATGGAGGGGAGGATGAGTTCTTAAAGATGATTTCCTCAAAGATGGTGGTCTTCCAATCACAATGTGGGTGCAAGGAGTGTGAGAACTTGAAGGTTTAACAATAGAGTGTTTGTGTGTGGAAGAAGAGAGAAAGAGAGGGAGACCTGTGTGAGTGAGAGGAGGAGAAATGAGAGAAATGCAAAAAAATGTGATTTTCCTTTGGCCCAACTGTGCAGCAACATAGGAGAAGAGAGAGAGAGAGTGAAGTGGTTGGGAGGAAGCTTCCTAGAAATTGTTAGTGTATGCCCTAGAGGCTGATACATTTGTTTGTATTTATATACATTTTATTATGCTTATTTTAATATATGAGGTATTTCATTTATTGTGTTCTTTTTTTATAAACATAATAAAGTCCTAAGAATAATAAGTTTGATGCTATAGGACATCAAGTGGATGACTTGATTGTGAGATCCTTTTGGTTAGAACACTATTCTTAAATGTCCCTTGTCAAGTATTATTTTTAATTAGGACAATAATAATACATTGGGACTAGTATGTGCATAGACTGATGACCACATCTCACGGGTCATGGATATGAGATATCAAGTCTTCACATGGGTACATATTAGAGTAATAATGTACTGAACTGACCCGCATGAGAACGCTACATGGATCGTTACGTGAGTGTCATAAGCGATTCTTATAGTGACAATGGTGTCTGTGGTCCTTTGACCTGAAAGCACTACGATTCCTACATGAGGAGTTGTGTTTTAATGCCATCAAACGTCATCTATAATAAGGTGATTATAAAGTTAGTTATTGGACATACCGTGAATCATGCAGAGGGATGTGAGTGACCTAGATGGGATTTGTCACTCCTACATAACAGGAGCGATATCTTTGGGCCCCCTGATTGAGTGAGACTGCGAAATGCATGGCCATGCTCAAATGAGTCAATATGAGATATTGATTTCATTTGTTATTACAAAGTCTACTCGAGTATCAGGAAATGAATGATTGGACTATACAAGGGTGACCCATTCCATGCCTCGTGTTCAATCTAGATATCTTGATAAAGGGACTAAACGACACGAAAATATTGGTCACGGAAAGGTTATGTCAAATCACTAACATTCTTATTACTTGGGTAGCAGCGATGTGTTGTTAGATATCACTCACTGCTTGTAATATTAAAATGGAATTTTAATATTACTGCCAATGTAATAAGAACCTGCAGGGTCACACACATAGAGCAGACTAAAATTGGAGTAATGGATCCAAGTTGGACTCAGATTCAAATATGGGCTAGACTCATAACAGATGAGTCTAGGGTTGCACAGCTTACCTTACTGCTACTCACACTGTTGGTGTATGCCCTAGAGGCTAATACTTTTTCTGTATTTACGTATATTTTATTATGCTATTTTATATATGAGGCATTTCATTTATTGTGTTCTTTTTGATAAACATAATAAAGTCCTTAGAATAGTAAGTTTGATGCCATAGGACATCAAGTGGATGACTTGATCGTGAGATCCTTTTGGTTACAACACTATTCTTAAATGTCCCTAGTCAAGTATTATTGTTAATTAGGACAACAATAATACATTGAGACTAATATGTGCAGAGACTGATGACCACATCTCACGGGTCATGGATATGAGATATCAAGTCTTCACATGGGTACATATTAGAGTAATGATATACTGGACTGACCCACCATGAGAACGCTACATGGATCGTTACGTGAGTGTCATAAGCGATTCTCATAGTGACAATGGTGTTTGTGGTCCTTTGACCTGAAATCACTACGATTCCTACATGAGGAGTTGTGTGTTTTAATGCTATCAAACGTCATCTATAACAAGGTGATTATAAAGTTGGTTATTGGACATATCGCAAATCATGCAGAGGGATGTGAGTGACCTAGATGGGATTTGTCACTCCTACATAACAGGAGCGATATCTTCGGGCCCCCTGATTGAGTGAGACTGCGAAATGCATGGCCATGCTCAAATGAGTCAATATGAGATATTGATCTCATTTGTTGTTATAAAGTCTGCTCGAGTATCAGGAAACGAATGATTAGACTATACAAGGGTGACGCATTCCATGCCTTGTGTTCAATCTAGATATCTTGACAAAGGGACTAAACGACACGAAAACATTGGTCACGAAAAGATTATGTCAAATCACTGACATTCTTATTACTTGGGTAGTAGTGATGTGTTGCTAGATACCACTCACTGCTTGTAATATTAAAATGGGATTTTAATATTATTGCCAATGTAATAAGAACCTGCAGGGTCACACACATAGAACAGACTAAAATTGGAGCAATGGATCCAAGTTGGACTCGGATTCAAATATGGGCTAGACTCATAACAAATGGGTCTAGGGTTGCACAGCTTACCTTGTTGCTGCTCACACTCACTTAAGGCAGTCAATATTATAAATAGTACTGCTAAGGGGGCTGCTAAGTGGACATAATTCTGAACCCTAGCCGCACCTACAGAAAAATGAGTGAGAGAGCGACAGGTTTCTTCTCTTCTCTTCGCAGCTAGCACTGTGTGAGAGACGTGAGGCTCCTCTTTGCGGACGTTGGACGTTCGTGAGTCTGTTCGTGTGGATACCGCAGAGACATCGTTTCTATTACGGTGTTAGTGATTCACGCTTCAAGAGGTAAATCATTTAAAAACTCGGATTATGATTTTTTTCGCATGAATCCTCGGTGGGAATCTCTGTTTTCCGCTACGTGTTGTATCCGCAAAATTCCCAACACACACTCACTTAAGGCAGTCACTATTATAAATAGTACTGCTAAGGGGCTACTAAGAGACACAATTTTAGAACCCTAGCCGCACCTACAAAAAAGTGAGTGAGAGAGCGACAGGTTTCTTATCTTCTCTTCGGAGCTAGCACAGTGTGAGAGACGTGAGGCTCCTCTTTGCGGATGTTGGACGTTCATGAGTCTGTTCGTGTGGATACCGCAGAGACATTGTTTCTATTAAGATATTGGTGATTCACGTCCTTCCTTTTGATCACGCTTCAAGAGGTAAATAATTTAAAAACTCAGATTATGACTTTTCGCATGGATCCTCGGTGGGAATCCTATTTTTCCACTGCGTGATGTAACCGTAATTCCCAACAACAACTTCCCTTGAGGCTTCCTTGAGAAGCTTCGCATGTCTCTCAATAAAGTGAAGTGTGGGGTCACTTAAATGATGTCATAAAAGTAATTAGATAGAAATAATCTACTAGAACTATTTCTCAGTGGAAAAAATTTATAGTTAGCGTAAATAATATTTTACTTTTTCTCAGATAATTAATTATTCTGTGATTTTATTTATCAGATAAAATCCCGTAAAACATAAACTTTGTAAACTGTGCTCAGCCTCGGGTTTAGTAAGATCTCCCGTCAATGTTTCCACAGTTCAAAGTCTACCAGCCTCAGGGAAAATACTTCATTTTCCCGGCTCTGCTCAACGTGCGCGTAAAACGAGGAATATACTAAAATATTTGATATTTTTAGAAAAATCCAAAAAAAATTCTCAAAAATCATAAATATAATAAAATGATTATTTATGATGAAACAAATAATTTTCAGGGTGTTACAGTGCTACCCAGATAAGGTCAGCTAAGAAAGGTAATACTTAGTAGTGGACTCTAGAGTGTGAGTATGGTTTCCAAGAGTTGAAGAGGAGGTAGATTACTATGTTAGTGTTAGTAATTCTAGATTCCCGCGAGAACTTTAAGGTAATCAGTTATACTTCAAAGAAGGGACTAGGGTGTGTTCAGATGCACAAGAGGTAAGTAGATGCCTTCGCATCACGGTAGTTAAAACTGCAAGAGAAGGACTACCCTAGGTATGACTTGGAATTAGCCATAGTGGTGATTAGCTTATAGTTATCGAGACATAACTCATGAATCTAGTTTGAGGTGCTCAGCAATCATCATAGCTTGAGAATGCTTATTGATCAGAGGAAGCAGAATATGAAGCAAAATAAATGGATAGAGTTTTTCATTGCTTATAACCTTGAGTTGTGATATCATTCGAGTAAGACCAAAGTAGTGGTCGATGCACTAGGTAGGAAATTCCTACAGGTGTCCTAGATGATAGTCCAAGAGAAAGTGAATTTCTTGAAAGTTTCAAGAATTTGAGTCTAGTGGTGATTATGATTCCAGATAGTCTCTCAGTAAGCAAGGTGTCATAGTAAGACGCCTAAAGACTCATATTTTAAGAAGCTCAGAGGGGGAATGAAACTCTAAGGGACAAGAGTGAGTAGATCTTCTAAGGAATCCTAGAGGATTTTGTTATGACTAATAAGGAATGACAAAGTTTAGAGAGAGTTTGTTTTTCAAGAGGGTCAAAAATCAAGAAAAGGAATCCTGGAGGAAGCTCACAAAAGAAAGTGTGCCATCTATCTGAAGGCTACCAAGGTTCTTCAAGAGTTAAGGATGATGTATGGTGGCTTAGTATGTTAAAGAACATAGCAAAATATGTTGAGTTGTAGGTAATGGTGAATAGATTAAGTAATCTGTCCACTTTCACCAAGTGAAGTTAGCTATTTTCTAGATAAGGTAGTTCAACTACTTTTGAAGGTAATAGTTGGAGTGCATGGAGTTCTAGTGAGTGTAGTGTCTAATAGAGATGCTATATTCACATTTGGTTTTGGAAAGCCTTACAAGGAGGAGTTCAAAGCTAAGTTATGTATTAGTACAACTTACCATCCACAAACAGAGGGGTCAAGAGCTTAGAGATAAGTAGATTTCTTCTAACAGAAAGTTCAGTTGAGAAAAGCTGGTGTCGAAAAAAGAATTACGTGGTAATAAGAATTCCATGTTAAGAGAGTTTACCTAGAGTTATTTACATGAGGTGAGCAATTTTGGGGATAAAATTTTAAAAAGGAGGGGAGAAATGTAATACTCTTAGTAACATGTTAGACTTGTATATGGTTACAAAAGGTAGCATATAACTTGCTTAACACGCTAGTGAAGTTTTGTGACAAACTGAGTTTGTTTAGACACTTAGTTGCAACACAAAAGTTAAAAAGTAGCTTAAAATGACTCAGAAAATGACTTATAAGGTTAAGTTGAGGGAAACAGGTATGGAAACCTTGTTTCTAGGTCACAAATGAGCCAAGTAAGGTGTGGTAAAAGTTTCAAATTAATCAGAGTCAGTTTGATATTTTTAAACATATTAGTTGTGTGTTTTATTACCGATTGGCTAGCATCAGATATGGAAAATCATGAAAATAGTGAAACAATAATTTAGATGAGTCTTATGATTTATTCTAAAGTTATTGGAAGCTGAAAAACTTGAATTAGCATAATTGAGTGTTCTTAGTTAATAAGAAAGTTATAGCAAAATATCCTAAGGATATTTTGGTAAACTCTCATTTCCTTTCCCTCTCACGTATAAGCAGCTGTTGCTGCAAAATGAGAAAGGAAACTGAGAAATAGAGAAGAAAGAAAATGAAGGAAGAAAGATAGAAAGGGGAAGAGAGGAAGATGAAGAAGGAGAGGAAGAGCAAGAGCAAGATGATCAAGCTACAAGATCTTCATCTTCTTCAAGAGGCAAGGGATTTCTATTCATCATTCTCCTCTTTGATTCTCATTGAATGAGGTTTGGGATTTTGAGTAGAAATAGGGGTTTGGAGAGCCAAATCTGAGTTCTTAGCTTGATTCTTGATTCCAAGGATTAGGTTAAGTTAAGTTAGTTTAAGCTTAGTAAGTGTAAGATAACCATTTATGGCTCAAGATCAACCGTTAGGATCCATAGATTTAAGAATTAGACAATGGTTGGAGTTATGTGATTTTGGACTAAGATCTTTGCTTAAGAGAATCTATAGGCTGTAATTGAGTTACAACAAGTTTAGAGGCATGGATAAGTGTTAGAAATCACCAAGAAAACAATTTTAGATGATTGGACGTAAGATTTAAACTATGGAACAGTGCCACGATTCTGTACATTTTATTGCAGTGTGTCTGGTTAAGAGACAAAGCCCATGTCTGAAGACACGGGGGAGGGGGCTTGTCATCAGATATGGCCTGTGTCTGAGGCCAAAATCTTTAAAAATGTCATTTTTGATGTTTTCATGTTCTTGGCTAAATGGGATCGTTAGTATATGTTTCCTAAAGTGTGCCAAGGCACAAATGGGGATATTTTCAAGAGGGGATTTATCACCAAGAATGAATGAGAAAGCTTAGGCTTTGAGCATCCAAAAGTGAAGGATTACCCTAGGTAAGGGCATAGCACCTTAGGCAAGCAGCCTAGTGTTGAATTATATATCACTCAAGATGTGATGAGATGGTGCAATAGAGACAAGTATACTAGGATGGATTGTAAGATTCACTCTAGTAAGGATAAGGAAGGTATAAGATTTAGGATATCCAAGAGTAGTGGATTATCTTGAGAAGGTACCTAGAACCTTAAGCAACAAAGAGTTACAAGTAAGAACCATTATTGAGTTAGATTCACTTGAGTTGGGATAAGGTTGTGTATTTAGTTCTGAAGAGGGAATGTTATGTACTAAGTCGCTAGTTAAATGGGACCATATGCATTGTAGAATATACAAAAGGATGAATGTTGACTAGTAAGCTTCTCACATTCATTAAGTAAGCAAAGTTCTAGAAGAGTGCTCATTTATTTCCTTAAGCCAGGTTGTATGAGGCATTAGCTAAGATGGACTCTTTCACTAAGATGAGTTGAGTCTATAGGAAAGTTAAGGTGGTATTTATGTAAAAGGTAAACTTAACATTCCACTTTTCACACACTAGTTAGTTAATCTAGTTTGTATGTGAAGAGTAAGAACCTTAGTGCAACCAAGAGTAATGATTTGCCATAGGTGAGTATCTAACACCTCAACAACATAGTATTGCATAGAGATTACTTAAGAGTTATAAGTGATAAGGTAGTGTTTAGATATAGGTATGTATGTCTATGAAAATTGTCTAGTAGTATTGATATTAGTGAGTACCTCTTTATGCCTATTCATGGAAGCCAAGGGAGATAGATGGGTTTCTAATAGACTATTTTGAGGAAAAAAATTACCCTGACATCTCGATAGTGCCAAGGCCAAAGGAGATAAACAGGAAATCCAAAAGCTTCTTTGAGGAAGGATTCAGCCTGTACTTTTCAGCGTGCCAGGATACGTGTGATGTGAGGATGAACTTTCCCTCTATTTACCATAGGATAATATACTTAACCAGTTCCTAATGAATATCTTTGTTTTTAAAATAAACCCTTGTATATATTTGAAAACAAAACATTGCACAAGCATATCCTTAGGATCTTTCTTAGGTATAATCATATTGCATATCATCCTCATTGTATTTACAGACAATTGTATGGGCATTATCTATTGCTGTTGGTTTTTACAATTGTATAGGTAGTTGTTTATATCTAACGGTATATAGACTATTGATTTAGACCACACTACTTGGTAGTGTGCAATTAAGAGAATTAGTGGAGGAAACTCCTACGTTTGTAGTTATAGCAATTGTTATATTTGTTATATAATGTTATAGCTAGCTAATATTGGAATTACTTTTACTGAGAATTTGTAATTCTCACCCCAGTTGTTCTTCCATGTAAATCCAGGTACAGAGGTAGGGAATGAAGGTGAAGCATGAAGACTAGTATAGTTTTTATATGCTTTAGTAGACAAAGCTCATGTATAAAGTTTATATTTGCTTTGTATGTTTTAAGTAGTATGTAAAACAATATGCCCTCCTGTGACAAGTGTTGTATATATATATATATGAGTTTAAGTTTTTCGTAATCTCTAATGGCTTTCTATAATTACTTAGTTGTTATTATGGATATATGTTAGTATGTATTATGTAGAAGTGACATCTCTAGTACTAGTTATCTTTATATATCTCTCGTATATTTAGGATATATCTAGATATCTATATTAGGATGTTACATATTACAGTGTGGCTTGTTTGTAACATCCCAAAAATTCTTTATTTCATTATAAACGATCATTTTATAATATTTATGATTTTTAGAAATTTTTGTGGATTTTTCTGGAAATGGTGAATATCTTAATATATTCTTCGTTTTACATGTGCACTGAGCGGAGCCGGGGAAAATAGAATATTTTTCCAGAGGCTGGTAAACCTTGAACTGTCAATGTGTCAACGGGAGATCTTACTAAACCCGAGGCCAGGCACAGTTTGCGAGGTTTGCGTCTTTCGAGGTTTTATCTGCTAGATAAAATTACGGTATCATAAAATTATCGGATGAATAATAAAATATTATTTTCATCACTTGTAATTTTATTCACTGAGAAAATAATTCTGCAGTGTAATTAATCATCTGTCTGATGTATTTAATTTGGAGACAAGCTTACTATACACTTTATCAAGGAGCGCACAAAGCTTCTCAAGGAAGCTTCCTCTAACCATTTTATATTTTTTCTCTCTCCTCCTTTCCTTGGGTGCTGCATGTTTGGCTATTTGGGGGTCTAATTCATTTTCTTTCTCACATTGTCCCCTCCTCCCTGTACGCAGCTCACTATTCACTCATCTTTCTCTCTTCTCTTTCACCCCACAGCAGCAACACCATCCACCCATACCTCCATTTTGTTCTTCAAACCGTCACAATCCTAGCACCATTTTATGTTGGAGGACCACCATCATTGAGGAAATCATCTTCAAAGTTCTGCCATTTTCTCCATCTCCATTCTCTTACGTCTTTGAAGCTTGAAGGTTGGAGCTTTAAGGTAAAGCTCTTAGCTTTTTCTCCCTCTCTTCTCATTTTCGTAACCCACTGTCATTTTGGTGACAATGGGTATCCATTTCAATATTTGGATTTTGATTTTTACAAGTTTAAATGTTTAAGGATTTCCTGGAAGCTGAAAATGAAATCCTGACTAAAAAGGAGCAACCTTTCTTTGTGCTTCTCTAAGGTAAGAGGAAGACACTCCTCCTCAACCTATTTTACCATTTAGGAATGTCTGTGATTGGTGTTGAGGGTCATTCTGTTTTTGCATGTTGTTTGTATTGTATGTGTGCTATTTGGTTGTTTGTGTGTTTTCATATATATCTGGATGTATTGGGACGTGTAATATGGAAAGGAATGACTTTCGATTGGTTCTCGGATGGTCACGGTGTTGAGCCCAGAAATTTGGAAATTTCATGTGAAAACTAGTAACAGTATGAACCCCTGGCCAAACTCGTCGAATATGATATCCTAATCATTTAGTGAAATGTTAAAATTCGTCGAGTATAAACCCTTGGCCAAACTCGTCGAATATGATATCCTAATGATTTAGTGAAATGTTAAAATCTGTCGAGTATGAACTCCTGGCCAAACCCGTCGAATTTGATATCTTGATCACTTAATAAAATGTTAAAATCCGTCGAGTATGAACTCCTGGCCAAACCCGTCGAATTTGATATCTTGATCACTTAGTAAAATGTTAAAATCCGTCGAGTATGAACTCCTGGCCAAACCTGTCGAATTTGATATCTTGATCACTTAGTAAAATGTTAAAATCCGTCGAGTATGAACTCCTGGCCAAACCCGTCGAATTTGATATCTTGATCACTTAGTAAAATGTTAAAATCCGTCGAGTTAGAATGACAGATCTGTCGAATTAGAGTTTCTAACCAGTGTTTTCGTCGGTTTGACACTTGGGAGATTTCTCCAACGTTGACACCCACATCCGTAGAATTAGGACTTCTGCTGACCTTCTGGAAAAATTCGACAGTTTTGACCTCCATTCGATAGAACCTCCATCCGACAGAAATTGATTTTTAGCCAATCTTGTTATAAAATGTTCTCCCATCTTTCATCCTTCTGCCATGTTATTTTTTGTCGAATGGCAGCCTCAATTTTCAACTAAATACATTGTCTCCGTCGAATTCATAAGTATGGTTTATCACCCAACACCTAGCAATTAAATCTGTGACTTTGTTAGTGATTCCGGCTGTGTATCTTCCTGGACTCAAAACCTTTGGACTAATAAAAGCATATTAATCATAAATAATTAGATGACTAGAAATTAATTAGGGATTCATAAACAAGGAAGAACATGAGTATGGGTGAGCTTGTGAGGCACATAATGAATTTAATGGTTGACTTCTATCATGACTAGGAATGGAAATTGTGGTTATCCTTAAAAGGTACTATTGGCTTGTTGTGGACCCGTGAATGGGATCAAATCTTGTTGTTAAATGATATGACATGCATTTGAAGCATGATGGACCTAGTTGGTCATGAAGAGCATGATTGAGTTATGCATTGAACAAAAAGAATGTGATTGTCTGTTGGACTTGGTTAAGGTCGGTAGCCTAGGAGTTGAACTTACACCTTTGTGCGGGTGCGAATAGACAAATGTAGGTTACTTGTTGACCTTGGAGGCGTCAAGGTGCGGGTACCTCGCAATGGGCAATTGGTAGCTCACTGTTCGTGGGGCAGACCGATACAAACACACTGACGATCCGGACTGAGACACTGTCCTATATCGAGATCTGCGTAGAATGTCTTGTAAAATGTCATGATGTGCACGATGGTAATTTAAGAATTATAGCACTTGAGGGCCTGGGCAGCCAAGGAATACAGACATACCTCCTAATCGTTCTCTCTGACAGTTTTGTGTCTAGCTCCATGGAGTAGGATTTTGACTATTGAGGGCACATGTGCATAGTGAGTCCATGAGATACATTGTTATTATAATTGAAACTGTTGTTCTTCGATATATATATATATATATATATATATATATATATATATATATATATATATATATATATATATATGACTGCTTGGAACTGTTTAGTTGATTGTAACTGCTACTAAATGTTTATTACCATTATTGCTATCATAAATGCTATGTGGGCGCTAAGCGCCGTTTGGTTTCTTGATGTTATAATTAGTAATGATGGTAGGATGTCTTACCTCTTTTCTGTCTCTCCATTACTATTTTGTCTGTATACTACGTTCCATAGAAGATAATTGCAAGGAACCGGAAGCTCCCGACTTCCCTGGTTTTTGGCCTTTTCTCGACTGAGCGACTGCAGAAGAATATGGAGCCACGCACGCAGAGATTTTTGGAAGATGTGCACAGGACTTTCTTGGGAGGGCCAGAGTATTGGCACATCAACTATGGTTCTGAGTGTTGCGTCTGTACTGGGGATGTATCGATATCTCTAGCCTGGAGGCGCCACGAGGCGCCACGAGCCGCCTGTCTTCACCTGCTGTATTAGTCTACATTTGGAGTTTCAACTATCGATACGCGAGATGTGGGGTGACCGTTATTTCCCTCCGCGGGAAGACTCTTTTTGTTCCATAGCTTGGGCCCCGTCCTGTAATTCTGCGATTCCTATGGTGATTTCCTCTGATGAGGAAGATCCTGAGGAAGATCCCGAGGAAGTCCCTGAGGACGACTCCGAGGAGGATCCTGAAGAGGATCCTGACACGGTTCCTCCTCACTTGAGGGACTGACTTTACTTGTAGCTACTGAGGGCTACCAGTATTTTATTTTGGGGGCCTGATGTTTTGTCTGTAGTGGGCTGTATATTCTGATACCGTGGGGATTTGTATGTATAATCCATTGGGGGCAGGTATAGTTTTGTTTTTTGATGTACCAGGCTTTGTAACTAAACAGTTTGATAAATATATATAATGATGCAACGTTGATTCCTATGTATGCTTTACTTCTGTTTCATCCTTTGTTTCCATTTATGATTCGTCAACATGGTTATTAATTATGATTATTATAACAACAACAAAAAATATACTCGCCAATTTAATTACCCAACTATAATCAAGTAAATATACATATTATTAAAATGAACCGGGTCTTAACTTACACAATTTTATTTCCGCATTGTAATTGATAATGTGACGTTCCCTTACGAAAAGGGGCGTTACATTAAGTTGGTATCAGAGCCCCGGTTTATGTTTCTTTGGGTCTTGTGGTTGAGTCTGTCTTGTTTGTGCTGTGTGTTCTCTGAATAGTATACGTAAAGGTGTATTGTTTGGTATTCCTAGTGAATGCAACTGACTTTTCTGTGTTTTCAGTTAATCTGATCTAAGAAAGTAAGATGGCGTGAAGGGAAGATATGGCAGTAGCTATAACGGTAATGCAGAGGATGGCTAAAGCCGTCGCACAACAAACCGAGCCAGCTACTCAGCAGCAAGAGAGAGTTGCACAACAACAAGAGCGAGCTGCTCAACAGCTAGAGGCTACTGCTGATGCTCAGAATTTGGCGGAGTTTCGACGCCACAACCTTCCTCAATTCAAGGGAGAATTTGATCCGGACAAGGCTAGTCTGTAGATCAAGGAATTGGAGAAAGTCTTTCGAGGAATGAACTGCGCTGAGGACAAGAAGGTAAACTATGCTACATTTATGCTAGTAGGCAATGCTGAAAATTGGTGGAATGGAGTGTAGCAGATGCTGGAAGCTGCGAACCGAGAGATTACTTGGGGCTTATTCAAGGAAAAGTTCTTGGATAAGTATTTTCCTGCGAGCGCAAGGCATGCGAAGGAGTCGGAATTCCTCAACCTGCGACAAGGAAATATGACTGTTAGCTAGTACGCAGCAAAATTTGAAAACTTGTCACAGTTTTTGACATACTTTCAGAACCAACCAGATGAAGCATAGAAATGTCGAAGATTCACGGAAGGGCTGAGGTATGAAGTGAATAAGCCTGTGATCACCTTGAGGATCAATGAATTCTCACAACTATTGGATACTTGCTGTGATGTAGAGGCTCTGGAGCAATCTAGAGACACAAGGAGCAGAAACTTTGGGCCTACGAGATTCCAGAGAGGCGGCAGTAACAGTGCTAACCGCTTCCAGAAGAAGCCATACTCTCGACCAAAGGGGAATTAGCAACAAACCATGGGTGGAAGTTCTAGTGGAGGTTCTACTGGGAATCGGACTGGCCCGAACACGGCGTATCCTTCCAGATGTCTAAAGTGTGGGAAGGACCATCTCACAAGGGACTGTACCATGAAGGGATTCATCTACTTCAAATGTGGTAAACCTGGCCACGTGTCCCGAGACTGCAATCAAGCGAAGGCCGAACCTTCAGTGAATGCTGCAAGAGCCAAGAAACCACAAGCTGGAGGGTAAGTCTACACTATGAGCGGAGTTGAGCCCTCCGAATCCGAAGATTTGATACCGGGGGAAGGTACCATAGAAAGTAATCTTTTAACTGTGCTGTATGACTCTGGGGCAACCCATTCCTTCATATCATATGACTGTGTGCAAAGACTGGGTCTACCTATGTCGTCTTTACCTTTTGACTTAACTGTTTCTACCCCCACTGATAAACCGATAGTTACTACTAAAGTCTGTCTAAATTATCCATTGGTTGTTGAAGGTTGAACCTTTTCAATCAATCTGATCTGTTTACCCCTTTCCCAATTAGATATTATCTTAGGGATGGACTGGTTGTCTTCCAACCATGTTCTCTTGGACTGTTCCAGAAAGACCATAGTTTTTCCTGTAGAGGAGAATTCTAGATTTTTGACGGCCAACCGAGTTCAAGCTCTCTTGAAAGAAGGAGCTCATGGATACATGCTACTGTCTTCTTTGAAAGTCGAGAACGAGGTTGATGTGAACACAATTCCAGTGGTGAATGAGTTTCCCGAAGTCTTTCCTGATGATGTACCTGGTTTACACCCGGCTCGAGAGATAGAGTTTGTTATCGACCTAGTATCGGGAGTTGGTGCTATGTCTATAGCACCTTATAGGATGGCACCGACAGAGTTAGCCGAGCTCAAGAAATAGCTAGAAAAGCTTTTGGAAAATCAATTTGTCAGACCAAGTATGTCACCATGGGGAGCACCAGTGCTGTTAGTTCACAAGAAGGATGGCACATCAAGATTGTGTATGGACTATCGGCAGCTGAACAAAGTAACGATCAAGAACAAGTATCCACTCCCAAGAATTGATGACTTAATGGACCAACTGAAGGGAGCAGTAGTGTTTTCAAAGATCGATCTATGATCTGGGTATCATCAGATACGAGTGAAGATGGAGGATGTACCCAAGATAGCTTTTCGTACCCGATACGGTCATTACGAATACCTCGTGATGCCGTTTGGTGTGACGAATGCACCAGCTATCTTCATGGATTACATGAACCGAATCTTTCGTCCTTACTTGGATAGATTCGTAGTAGTCTTCATTGATGACATTTTGGTATACTCTCAAAATCGGGAGGACCATGCTGAGCACCTCAGTATAGTTCTTCAGATTCTAAAGGAGAAGGAACTGTATGCCAAACTGTCAAAATATGAGTTCTGGCTGGAAGAAGTTAAGTTTCTGGGTCATATGATCTCAAAGGATGGGATTGCAGTGGATCCATCGAAGGTGGAGGCAGTGCTGCAATGGGAAAGACCAACATCCGTGACGGAGATCCGAAGCTTCGTGGGTTTAGCGGGATATTACCAGAGGTTCATTGAGGGATTCTCCAAGATTGTTGGACCACTTACACAACTCACAAGGAAGAACCAAGCTTTTGAGTGGACTGATAGTTATGAGCAAAGTTTCCAAGAGTTGAAGAATCGACTGACTACCTCATCGGTGTTAGTACTACCCGATCCGAATGAGCAGTTTGAAGTGTACTGTGATGCTTCATACCAAGGGCTAGGATCTGTACTTATGCAGCATGGAAGAGTAGTGGCTTATGCTTCAAGGCAGTTATGAGTGCACGAGAAGAACTACCCGATGCACGACTTGGAGTTAGCGGCTGTAGTTTTTGCCTTGAAGATATGGAGGCATTTTCTCTACGGAGCGACGTTCAACATTTTCAGTGATCACAAGAGTCTGAAATATTTGTATGATCAGAAGGAGTTGAACATAAGGTAGTGAAGGTGGTTAGAGTTGTTGAAGGATTATGATTTCCAACTTCTGTATCACCCTGGCAAGGCAAATGTTGTGGCAGACGCTCTAAGTAGGAATATGATCAGTATCTCTGCCTTGATGATCAAGGAAAAGGATATGTTAGAGCAATTCAGAGATGTGTGGTCTTTTGTGGAGTTAGAACCTGGAAAGATTTGTATGAATATGGTTACCATCACAAGTGAGCTAATGGATGATATAAGGGAAAAGCAGAAGATTGACAAGTTCTTACAAGAAGTGAGAGAGCAAGTGGAGCAAGGAAATGAAACAGAGTTTGCGGAAGGAACGAATGGAATTCTGAGGTTTCGTGGAAGAGTTTGTATTCCCCGAGACAAAGAGCTTAGAGAATATATTATCAACCATGCTCATACAAGCCAGCTGAGTATGCATCTAGGCATAACAAAAATGTACCAAGACTTGAAGAAGTTGTTCTGGTGGCATGGAATGAAGAGTGACGTCACTAGACATGTATCGACTTGTCTAGTTTGTCAAAAGGCTAAGGTGGAACATTAGAGACCAGTGGGATTGCTGCAACCGTTGTCTATTCCTGAATGGAAGTGGGACAGTATTGCAATGGATTTTGTAGTCGGATTGCCAAGAACAAGAAGAGGCCATGATTCGATTTGGGTAATGGTGGACCAACTCACGAAATCGGCACACTTTCTCTCGATTGACATAAAATACAAACTGGAGAGATTGACTCAGATCTATATTGGAGAAATTGTTAGACTGCACGGTGTGCCTACAAGTATTGTTTCAGATAGAGATCCGAGATTTACTTCAAATTTCTGGGAGAGTTTGCAAGAAGCATTGGGGACGAAATTACGACTGAGTTCTGCTTATCATCCACAGACCGACGGTCAATCAGAGAGGACGATCCAATCTTTGGAAGATTTGCTTAGAGCTTGTACCATAGAGCAAACTGGAAGTTGGGATGACGTTCTACCCTTAATAGAATTCACCTACAACAATAGTTATCATTTGAGCATAGGGATGGCACCCTATGAAGCTCTGTATGGACAACGGTGTCAAACACCTCTGTGTTGGTACCAAGATGGCGAGCGCCTTATTGTTGGACCAGAGATTATACAATAAACAACTGAGAAGGTTAAGATGATTCAGGAAAAGATGAGGACGGCTCAAAGTTGACAAAAAAGTTATGCAGACCAAAGGAGAAAGCCTCTTGAGTTTGAGGAAGGCGAGCATGTATTCTTGAAAGTCACGCCTACGACTGGGGTAGGTCGGGCTTTAAAATCAAGAAAACTCACTCCTAAATTCCTTGGACCATACCAAATTATTCGTCGTGTAAGTCCTGTAGCCTACCAAATAGCCTTACCTCCTTTCCTTTCGAACATACATGATGTTTTCCATGTGTCACAACTTTGAAAATACCTTCCTGATCCAAGTCATGTCATAGCACCGGATACAGTACAATTAAAAGAAAACTTAACTTATGATACGTTTCCTGTAAGAATCGAGGATAGGAGGATAAAGCAATTAAGAGGCAAAGAGATCGCATTGGTGAAAGTAATCTGGAATGAGGTGACTGGAGATGCAACCTGGGAGCTGGAGGACAAAATGAAGGAGTAACACCCACAGTTATTCTAAAGTATGCAAATTTCGAGGACGCAATTCCTTTTTAGAAGGGGAGTGTTGTAACATCCCAAAAATTCTTTATTTCATTATAAACGATCATTTTATAATATTTATGATTTTTAGAAATTTTTGTAGATTTTTTTAGAAATGGTGAATATCTTAATATATTTTTCGTTTTGCGTGTACACTGAGTAGAGCTGGGGAAAATAGAATATTTTCCCTGAGGCTGGTAAATCTTGAACTGTCAACGTGTTAACGGGGGATCTTACTAAACCCAAGGTCGAGCACAGTTTGCGAAGTTTACGTCTTTCGAGGTTTTATCTGTAAAATAAAATTGCAGTATCATAAAATTATCGGATGAATAATAAAATATTATTTTCATCACTTGTAATTTTATTCACTGAGAAAATAATTCTGCAGTGTAATTAATCATCTGTCTGATGTATTTAATTTGGAGACAAGCTTACTATACACTTTATCGAGGAGCGCGCGAAGCTTCTCAAGGAAGCTTCCTCCAACCATTTTATATTTTTTCTCTCTCCTCCTTTCTTTGGGTGCTGCACATTTGGCTATTTGGGGGTCTAATTCATTTTCTTTCTCACATTGTCCCCTCCTCCCTGTACGCAGCTCACTATTCACTCATCTTTCTCTCTTCTCTTTCACCCCATAGCAGCAACACCATCCACTGACATCTCCATTTTGTTCTTCAAACCGTCACAATCCTAGCACCATTTTGTGTTGGAGGACCACCATCATTGAGGAAATCATCTTCAAAGTTCTGCCATTTTCTCCATCTCCATTCTCTTACGTCTTTGAAGCTTAAAGGTTGGAGCTTTAAGGTAAAGCTCTTAGCTTTTTCTCCCTCTCTTCTCATTTTCGTAACCCACTGTCATTTTGGTGACAATGGGTATCCATTTCAATATTTGGATTTTGATTTTTGCAAGTTTAAATGTTTAAGGATTTCTTGGAAGCCGAAAACGAAATCTTGACCAAAAAGGAGCAACCATTCTTTGTGCTTCTCTAAGGTAAGAGGAAGACACTCCTCCTCAACCTATTTTAGCATTTAGGAACGTCTGTGATTGTGTTGAGGGTCATTCTGTTTTTGCATGTTGTTTGTATTGTATGTGTGCTATTTGGTTGTTTATGTGTTTTGATATATATCTGGATGTATTGGGACGTGTAATATGGAAGGGAATGACTTCCGATTGGTTCTCGGATGGTCACGGTGTTAAGCCCAGAAATTTAGAAATTTCATGTGAAAACTAGTAACAGTATAAACCACTGGCCAAACTCGTCGAATATGATATCCTAATCATTTAGTGAAATGTTAAAATCCGTCAAGTATGAACCCCTAGCCAAACTCGTCGAATATGATATCCTAATCATTTAGTGAAATGTTAAAATCCGTCGAGTATGAACTCCTGGCCAAACCCGTCGAATTTGATATCTTGATCACTTAGTAAAATGTTAAAATCCGTCGAGTATGAACTCCTGGCCAAACTCGTCGAATTTGATATCTTGATCACTTAGTAAAATGTTAAAATCCGTCGAGTATGAACTCCTGGCCAAACCCATCGAATTTGATATCTTGATCACTTAATAAAATGTTAAAATCTATCGAGTATGAACTCCTGGCCAAACCCGTTGAATTTGATATCTTGATCACTTAGTAAAATATTAAAATCCGTCGAGTATGAACTCCTGGCCAAACCCGTCGAATTTGATATCTTGATCACTTAGTAAAATGTTAAAATTCGTCGAGTTAGAATGACAGATCCGTCGAATTAGAGTTTCTGACTAGTGTTTTCGTCGGTTCGACACTTGGCAGATTTCTCCAATGTCGACACCCACATTCGTCGAATTAGGACTTCTGTTGACCTTCTGGAAAAATTTGACGATTTTGACCTTCGTTCGACAGAACCTCCATCCGACAGAAATTGATTTTTAGCCAATCTTGTTATAAAATATTCTCCCATCTTTCATCCTTCTGCCATGTTATTTTTCATCGAATGGTAGCCTCAATTTTCCACGAAATACATTGTCTCCATCGAATTCACAAGTATGGTTTATCACCCAACACCTAGCAATTCAATCTATGACTTTGTTGGTGATTCCGGTCGTGTATCTTCCTGGACTCAAAACCTTTGGACTAATAAAAGCATATTAATCATAAATAATTGGATGACTAGAAATTAATTAGGGATTCATAAACAGGGAAGAACATGAGTATGGGTGAGCTTGTGAGGCACATAATGAATTTAATGGTTGACTTCTATCATGACTAGGAATGGAAATTATGGTTATCCTTAAAAGGTACTATTGGCTTGTTGTGGACCCGTAAATGGGATCAAATCTTGTTGTTAAATGATATGACATGCATTTGAAGCATGATGGACCTAGTTGGTCATGAAGAGCATGATTGAGTTATGCATTGAACAAAAAGAATGTGATTGTCTGTTGGACTTGGTTAAGGCCGGTAGCTTAGGAGTTGAACTTACACCTTTGTGCAGGTGTGAATAGACAAGTGTAGGTTACTTGTTGATCTTGGGGGCGTCAGGGTGCGGGTACCTCGCAATGGGCAGTTGGTAGCTCTCTATCCGTGGGGCAGACCGATGCAAACACACTGACGATCCGGACCGAGACACTGTCCTATATCGAGATCTGCGTAGAATGTCTTGTAAAATGCCATGATGTGCACGATGATAATTTGAGAATTATAGCACTTGAGGGCCTGGGCAGCCAAGGAATACAGACATACCTCCTGATCGTTCTCTCCGACTGTTTTGTGTCTAACTCCATGGAGTAAGATTTTGACTATTGAGGGCACATGTGCATAGTGAGTCCATGAATTATCTGGCATACATTGTTATTATAATTGGAACTGTTGTACTTCTGATATATATATATATATGACTGCCTGGAACTGTTTAGCTGATTTTAACTGCTACTAAATGTTTATTACCATTATTGCTGTCATAAATGCTATGTGGGCGCTTTGCGCTGTTTGGTTTCTTGATGCTATAATTGGTAATGATGGTAGGATATCTTGCCTCTTTTCTATCTCTCCATTACTATTTTGTCTGTATATTGCGTTCCATAGAAGATAACTGCAAGGATTTGAAAGCTCCCGACTTCCCTTGTTTTTGGCCTTATCTCGACTAAGCGACTGCAGAAGAATATGGAGCTACGCACGCAGAGATTTTTGGGAGATGTGTGCCTGACTTTCTTGGGAGGGCCAGAGTACTGGCACATCAACTATGGTTCTGAGCATTGCGTCTATACAGGGGATGTATCGATATCTCTAGCCTGGAGGCGCCACGAGCCGCCTGTCTTCACCTGTTGTATTAGTCTATGTTTGGAGTTTCAACTACCGATACGCGAGATATGGGGTGGCCGTTATTTCACTCCGCGGGAAGACTCTTTTTGTTCCACAGCTCGGGCCCCGTCCCGTAATTCTGCGATTCCTATGGTGATTTCCTCTGATGAGAAAGATCCCGAGGAAGGTCCCGAGGAAGTCCCTGAGGACGACTCCGAGGAGGATCCTGAAGAGGATCCGGACACGGTTCCTCCTCACTTGAGGGACTGACTTTACTTGTAGCTACTGAGGGCTACCAGTATTTTATTTTGGGGGCCTGATATTTTGTCTGTAGTGGGCTGTATATTCTGATACCGTGGGGATTTGTATGCATAATCCTTTGGGGGCAAGTATAGTTTTGCTTTTTGATGTACCAGGCTTTGTAACTAAACAGTTTGATAAATATATATAATGATGCAACGTTGATTCCTATGTATGCTTTACTTCTGTTTCATCCTTTGTTTCCATTTATGATTCGTCAACATGGTTATTAATTATGATTATTATAACAACAACAAAAAATATACTCGCCAATTTAATTAGACAATTATAATCAAGTAAATATACATATTATTAAAATGAACCGGGTCTTAACTTACACAATTTTATTTTCGCATTGTAATTGACAATGTGACGTTCCCTTACGAAAAGGGGCGTTACATTGTTAGCCAGTGATGTATATATATATGATCTTTTTCATCTTCGTGGCTCCCTATAATGACTAAACAAGTTATTATAGATTTATGTTTTATACATTTTAGGAAGTGACATGCTTAATATACTTTATCCTAAGATATACTGCTTATTTTATGATAATTTGTGTTAGGGTGCTACAATTTCATTAGCACCACCTTTGTGCGTGGTAGGGATGTTGTGGAGGGTCTCTCATAGGGACATCAGTAAGGTGCAGCAATCACTTTGAAATTTTGAGATCTGGTACACTATCTAGAGGGCAGAGGCCACAAGGGAAGCAACTAAGCATAGACCCTCACGTCCGCCCTGAGAGATCATGAGAGAACTGAGAAAAAAGAACATTTCTCTTTTTGTTTCTGATGAAAGTTCAGCCTCAGTAGGTTACCTATCCGTGGTCTAGGAAATGGGTAGAAAGGGACGGACCCCTACACTAGTCACAATTGTGACTTCTGCACTAAATACAACTTCCATCCCGGACATATATTGATGGGTGACCCCAAAGGTAAGGGATATAGTTTTATATTTTACGACTATGATAAAGGTAGCTAACTTGAGAATGTATCTCTAATTGATGGAAGACGGTGTGTGGGATAAAAATTTTGTGGTGCACCCTATTAGCACGGAGGAAAAGGTTTGTGCAACGCAAACTTTGGGTGACAAGCATTTCATGTACCTGTATGAGACAATGTTTGTTAGACTTAGTATTTGCCTATTGTTCTCTCACTTTGAGATCGATGTATTGAACCACCTACGTCTACGGCCGATGCAACTGCATCCAAACACTTAGTGTAACTTTCTCTCCAACCCAATGGACTTAATCAAGGTTATAGTAGCTTAATAAAATTGATAGGAGTTATTCGATAATTTTGATAATGATTTGGGATTGATGTGAGCATAAATCTATAACACTGAAGTTGAGAAATTGCTCAAATAAACTCAGAATTTAGCTTAAATAGCTACAGAGATAGAAATAAATATGGAACATTTATTTCTAAGTTTTACAAGATGAAAATGGACACTTGAGAGCTTCTTAGTTCAATTCCATAAGGTTTAACTCAACCTAGGAATGAATAGTGAAGCTTAGTAACTGGTAAAGGTGTATGATGAGATATATGGAAATATAAAATTTATAAATGAAGGAAATCCTAAAAATTTTTATAATACCTGTGAAGGTTAGAAAATTCGTTAAGGAAACATTAAAGTATTCTTAATAGATATAATGTTTCCAGCTAGATTTCCCTTTTTACCCTTTTATTTCCTATTCCTTACTGTCTTTCACCCCTTATTTTCTCACTTTTCTCCCTTTTTTCACGCTCTCACTCACTCTCCTATCTCTCACGTTCGTTCAACCACCGACAAAGAGAGAAAAGAAAGAAAGAAAAGAGGAAAGAAAGAGAAAGCAGCTGTGAGAAGGAGAAAATGGAGAAGAAGGAAGATAAGCAGGAAGATAAGAAAGATCAAGAGAAAAAAAGATTCAACGATAGAAAAGAAGGAGCTTTGCAAAGGAGTTGAGGTAGGGGGTTTTCATTGCTTTTCTATTTCTTCCTTTATCTTCCAAAGTTTTAGAAACTTGAGGTTTGAATGATGATTTTGAAATGGAAAAGATGATTGTGTGACGACTATGATTTGAGAACTTGATTCTTTGATTTAACTATTGGTGAGTTTTAAGATTTGGAAAATGGGTTTCATACCCATATTGAGATTTGTTATTTTATGAATGATTTGGATGCATATTTGTGATTGTTTGATGTTGATGATAATGATGATTAGTTTGGTTTGGGGTAGAATGGATTATAACTTTATTTTTCTGCAAATTTCCACATGGTAATCGATTACCACAAGCTAGTAATCGATTACTAAGCTTCTGAAGCTATGAAATGAGTTTTTGGGTAGCTGGTAATCAATTACACAGCCTTTGTAATCGATTACCAAGCTTCTGGATCAGTAGTAATCGATTACAACATTCTTGTAATCAATTACCAGGGTTCTGCCAAGTTGGTAATCGGTTACAAGGCCTCTGTTTTGAGGTTTTTAATCTGAAAATGATGGAAACAAAGTTCCTAACCCCATGTAACCTAAATACAAACCTTAAACCTTTGATTGGAAGATTATGATTCACTTAAATGTGATATGATTATGCATCCAAACAGATTTGAGGAAATGTTTTTATGTTGATATTGAATCAAATGAGATTGATGATTTGAGAAATGATTCTTATGATGTTGTTACATCAAATGAGATTGAATGATGGATTTGATTATTGATGATAAGAAAAATTTTCATATGGATATCATTGCATATTTGTTGAATTGATGGATGAGATGAATGATTTAAAATGATGTTCGATTTACATGAGTAACCCATTATCTAGGATATCCTTAGTCCTAGGGGGAGGCTTGGAAATGGTGGTCAAGGTTGGATATTTCCTTACCACCTGAGCTATTGAGGTTGAGGATGGATAATTCCCTCTTTTTTTACCTGAGCTCTCCCTGGATGAAATGTAGTTGAGGACGGATAATTCCTTCTCTACTTGAGGTATTCTTGGATTAGAGACAGTGTGAGGAAGGAAGATACCCTCCCTATCTAAGTAGTTGAGGGGATAGCGTGAGGAAGGAAGATGCCCTCCCTATCAAAGTAGTTGAGGACGAATAACTCCCTCACTACTCACAATTCTAGAATGAGGACGAATAATTCCCTCATAAGTTGTGTTCCATCTCTACTCATAACTCTGGAATGAGGATGAATAATTTCCTCATAAGTTGTGGTTTAGGTTACTCTAAATCTGGAGTAGCTCTATGTGAAAAATGGATTGTCATAAATAGGTTAATGTGCACTAACTTGAAAGCAGGCTACTATCAAGTGAATGGTATTATGAGGCCAGTACACCCTCCATTTTGATTTTGAAATGCACATGTGTCTTGATGATTTGAGATATGAGTCTAGAGAAATGAGATTTCTTGATATGATTTTGATAATCGATGATATAGATGAGTTTCCATATGAAATGTGATGAAATAATTTATGACTTGATGACTCGAGATTTGATGATATGAATTATGATTTGATTATATGAGATTTGATAATATGAATGATTATTTGAGACATGGATTTTGAAGAATAAGATTTCTTGATATGGATTTAAGATTTTGATAAGACTTGATGAATGATTTGATTATCCAAATGATTTTTGATGGATGATATAAAATGAACCTCTATTTCGGGATGAGAAAGGACTAAATTTGGCTTTCTCCACCTTTCTACTAATTAGATTATAATGATTTGAAATGACTTTTTTCCCGAAACAACTGGAATTGTTGTGATGACATAATTTTAATAAACTACTGAGAATTTCACAATTCTCACCCCCTACTTCTATGATTTTCCATGATGATTCCAGGTAGGACCCAGGTAACCAAGCAAGATGGAGCTTCTGTATGAAGAATTAGATTAGTTAATTTGATTTTATGCCATGAGGCAATCTATGTATATAATGTACACAAATGTACGATTTGTATAAACTTCATTTCTTAGTATATGTATATTATGCTTCTGTGAAAGGCTCATATTTTGATATTATTCAAATTATGTATTTGTAAATTTGATGATATTTGTAAGTAATGTATCAAATACTAATTACTGATGTGTAAACTGAATACGTTATTAGTACTAGTATTTGGGACATTACACTTAGGCTTATATCCGGGCATATTAACTGCTACATATGCATTTGGACTTGGTATATACAATTCGATTATTTTTCAACTTTCTTCAAGTGGTAAGGCTGGATGGCGACAGACCCACAAAGGCATAGGTTACACTTCATGCTAGGAGCAATAGGAAAATCTTGGAGACATTCTTTGAGTCTTACAAGAACTTCAAGGAGGAGTATTTCTGACTTGAGGCAACACCTAGAACACATCCATTTTTCCTTACCGCAGAAGGTGAACCATCTATGCACCTATACTTGTCAACATGACATTTTGATTTCTACCTAGAGGAATTAGAAGTTTGTGATAAGGACTTGACTGAGGATGAAGTTGATGTGGCAACCTTTTTGTTACCAAGTGGCCTCAATACTCAAGAGGGTGGTGAATTGAGTATGAAAACTAAGTTCACAAATCTTTCGCAAATCGTTTGATAAACAATTTTCGTTGAAGCTAATTGATGATTAGAGATGATTGGATATAAGAGATAAACACTTTCACTTATAAATGCAATATCCAAAGGTACCAATATTCAAGCAATTCAATAAAACAGTACTCAATATAAAGAGAAGGGTTTAGAGAAAATAAACACAATGATTTATCCTGGTTCGATCACCAATCCACTTGTGATCTACGTCCAGTCCTCAACCAACCGCTAGAGATTTTCCACTATTTCTTCAAGCTTCAATAGGTGCTTGATGACCTTTATAACCTTCAGGACTCAACACTTTGGGATACCTCACCCTTGGAGCTTGAGTCTCTTCAACTAAGGGATACCTCACCCTTTACAGTTTTGGAGGGATGCCTCACCCTCTTTACAAAGCAATATAGATTGATTGAATAAAGCTCTCACTAGAGTAGATGATTACAAATTGAAGCTCTAATATGCTCTCAAAGATTATCCCACGTTTTTATAAAAAACAGAGCAAGAAATGAATTTGAGGATTGATTCACATTTGGAAGTATTGGTAATCAGTTTTTGGTTTAAGGTCAACCTTAAATGAAGACCCAACATTGGTATTTATAAGTTTCTCAATAAATGGAGCCGTTGGAGGGTTTTAGCCATGCATTTAATGCATTTAATATAGCCGTTGGACGTTGTCAGGGTACGTGTAATCGATTACACAACAAAATGTAATCGATTACATTGTTGTTCCAATGTGTTCTTGGCTTTCTGGGCTCTGTGTAATCGATTACATTATTGGTGTAATCGATTACATGGCTTCTGACTTTGCTTGTAATCGATTACAATATTCATATAATCGATTACATGACTTTTGAATTGCTGTGCAATCGATTACAATATCCATGTAATCGATTACATGACTCTTTGAACGTGTTCTTGCCTTTCTGGGCTTATTGTAATCGATTACATTTATTGTGTAATCGATTACATGGCCTCTGACTTGCTTGTAATCGATTACATTGCTCATGTAATCGATTACAAGGCCTCTGTTTGCTGTGTAATCGATTACAAACATCATGTAATCGATTACATTGGCCTTTGAACACATTTTTCAAGTCCAATAAAGCTTGTAAGTCATTTCTAACACCTCAAGACATTTGATTAAACATAAATCCTTTTAAGAATGTTAGATTTAAGATTGAAACTTAAGTTTCTTGAAAAACCATGTTTAACTTTGAAATTTCCCACTTATTTTGAAATGATATATTGAAAACCCATTTGAGAAATCTTGAGAGCATTTAACATTAATGTTCTAAGTCTTATAACTAAATAAACCTCTTGACTTCTTTCTTTGATCTTGACTTTTCCTTTTGCGCTTGATCTTCTCTTTTGCATTTGATCTTCACTTTGGCCTTTGTTATCATCAAAAACTATTTTACATGCTTTAGGGACATAAGCATTCACATTCTCCCCCTTTTAGATGATGACAAGCTGATCATAGGAAAAAGAAAGAGTTTTTGCATTTGTATATAATAGACATTTAGGCGCAATGCTCCCCTAGAGTTTATGCATGATATTGGGTTATATTTTGCATATGAAAAGCTTAAGAGCTCAAAAGCTCAATAACTCCCCCGTACTCATGCAACCTTAATTACTCATGCAACCTTTAATTAGATTTCATTTCATTTTTCCTTATTCTCTCCCCCGTTGGCATTATCAAAAAGACATAAGCATTTAAAGAAAAATGGACAACATGACATACTATATTTCATGATTTCCCAAATTTTGCCAGAACAAGAAATCCAAAGGGATTAATCAGTCCAATCAATTTTTCAAAAAGCCAAACATTCAAAGAATAGAAGCAAAGCTGAAACAAGTTCATATATCATTAATCAGCATGTACAAAGTAACTTTTCACGACCAGTATAGCCAATAACCAAAAACACTAGAAATGTATACCAATGTTATATAATCAGAGTCAAAACAAAAAAAAAAAAGAAAATACAAGGTAGTCATCAAAAACATCAGGGCAATGGGCCATGATCACTATCAGTAGTCTCACTGTCACTGTCTGGATCCGCAGTAATATCTCCTAGATCAACGTTATCATCGCCGGGCTCAAGATCGTCCTCAGAGTCTAGAAGCTCCTCATCATCAGTAAGGACGCCAGATGGACCAGCAAAGGACAGGGGAACCGGAGAGGCAGAGGATGTGGGAGGTGCAGCAGCAGCACTCGAAGGAATAGGAGGTCCACCCAGGAGGGATCGAATGGAGGCAAGCTCCTGATCTGAGTAGTCCATCCTTAGCTCAAGGTGATCTATCTTCTACTCTAAGTGATCCATGCGTGTGTCTACAGTAGCGCTCAGGTTTTGTATCTCTTGGAGCAGGAGGTCAAGTGTAGTTGGAGCAGGAGTAGGGGCAGGATGCTGAGCTTCTTCATCATCGTCACTATCTGGATCATGATGGATATGACCAAACGTGCCATGAGCAATGTAATGCCACCTATCATCCACTTTGTAGAGCTGAAGCTTCTTCAGGGTATGTAAGCCAATGGATTGTGGTCCTTTCGAGCTGGTGTCCTTAGACTCCTCAGCTAGGGAAATGAGACAGTGCTCTAGGATGGTTGTGACCAACATAGCAAATGGGAGAGCAGAGTTCTTCTTTTTCTTTACATCCAACATATGCTCTATAATATAGTAACCCCAGTTTATTGGCCGCCCTGTAGTCATTGCCCATAAGGACACCACATCATCCTTGAGAACCTGGGAGTAATTCCCTCCCCTAGGAATCAATCCTCGGACCAAAAGGTTTGGAGAACCCTGTTCTCCATAGTTAGGCCAATGGCCATGATTCTTCTTTTAGGATCACTAGGGGGGTAGTAGCCAGTCCTAATCAATGAGAGAAGAGCAGCCTTATGCTCAAACTCATGCTCCCAAACATTCGCATTCCCACAGAAGTTAGCTCCACCAGGAGTGAGCTTTGTTAGCCTATACCACTTAGCCATAGTTATCATTATTTGTTGCTTTTTCACTTCAGATAACAAGTAATTGTCCTCAAATTTTAGGTTTGCATAAAAGACTCTCACAAGGTTTGGGTAGATAGCCTTCTCTATACTTTGGAAACCCAGCAAGCCTAAATTTTCTATGGTTCTAAAGCTCTCCAAAGGTTCACTCTCACAGAAGGTGATGGGAAGATACCTGGGAGAAATGATCTTGCGTAGCTGAAAGTTCTTCCTAAACAACTCAGCTCGCTTCACTGTGGAGAAGTGGTGCGTAAGGTCCAGGCCAGAGAAGTTACATGAAGCACCACCAGAGGACCCTCCAATGGCAGCCCCTGTTCTTGGGCACTTTGAGCAATGAGAGGATTCAGCCATGTGATGAGAAAGAGTAGAGTGGGATGAGTGGTAAGTGATTGGGGATGAATGAGGAGAGAGAGAGGGATGAGGTTAGGCAGAGGAGTGGGGAAGGGGTTCGTGAGAGGTGATAGTGAGATTTAGGTGAGGGATGTGAGGAGATTTGTGGATGGGTGTGGAGAGAGGAGATTTTCGAGTTAAATGGAGGTGAAATGAAGGATTTTGAAGGAGGTTTGAGTGAGAAATGAGAGATTGGGAGGTTTGGGTTATGTGGGAGCAGAGGAGGAGGACGAAGGAGATGAAGTAGTTCTGAGAAATGAGCTCTGCTCGCGTCAGAAACCTTTTAAAAAACCCTGTGTAATTGATTACATTGGGTGTGTAATCGATTACATGCATTCTGGTGGATATGTAATCAATTACATTTTTGGTGTAATCGATTACCACGCTTCTAGGGAACCTTGTAATCGATTACATAGTTGATGTAATCGATTACCTGAGTTCTGAATTGATTGTAATTGATTACATAGTTGATGTAATCGATTACATGCTTGACAGAACCTGTGTAATCGATTACAAAGGCATTGTCATCGATTACCAGCACACTTAAACTCAGATTTTGCATTCCAATCAGCATATAATCAATTTTAATCCATTCAAATCACTTCCAAATCAACTTAGATCAATTCAAATCATCATGCAAACATATAATCTAATCATATTATGATTCAACTCACATAATTGATCAAAATTACCATTTTTACCAAGAATTACACCATTTTTGGTGAAATTATGAGGATGTTGAGTGGCTTGGGAGTCTTGGGCATGAGGGAGCACCTGCAAAACAACTTAGGGGAAATCTCCGACGCTCAAGTCAGTAGTAGATTCAAATATGATCAAAAATTCAGAGATTGTGAAGCAATATGGCATGATTATGCAGAAAAATACAAGTTAGGCATTAGTTTTATGATTATGCAAATAGTTAATTTATGCATGATTAGTCCAATATTCCAAGTTTATTTCTTATATAGAAAAATGCTTCTTTTGCTAGGGGTTTAGTGAAAATGTCAGCTAGTTGCTTAGTGGTTTCTACAAATTCAAGCACACAATCACCCTTTTGAACATGGTCTCTAATGAAATGATGTCTTATTTCAATATGTTTAGTCCTAGAATGCAAAATGGGTTTTTTGGACAAATTGATTGCACTAGTATTATCACATCTTATGGGGATGTGATCAAGCTCAAGACCATAGTCCAAGAGTTGTTGTTTCATCCAAAGGATTTGAGAACAACAACTCCCAGCTGCAACATATTCAGCTTCAGCTGTAGACAATGTCACACTATTTTGCTTCTTGCTATGCCAAGAAACTAGTGAGCTTCCAAGCAAGTGGCATGTCCCACTAGTGCTCTTTCTATCCATTTTGCATCCAGCAAAATCAGAATCGGAATACCCAATAAGGCTACATGAGGCACCTTTAGGGTACCATAAACCCATTTATGATGTGCCTATTAGATATTTCATTTTTCTTTTAACAGCACATAGGTGTGATTCTTTAGGATTAGCTTGATATCTAGCACACATGCATACACTAAACATTATATCAGGCCTACTTGCAGTGAGAAAAGGAGTAAGCCAATCATACCTCTATATTTCATAATTTCTACTGATTTACCTCCTTCATCCTTGTCCAAATAGCAAGAGGTGCCCATAGGAGTAGCCATATGCTTGGCATTGTCCATTCCAAACTTCTTGAGGAGCTTCTTGCAATACTTGGATTGGCTTATGAACGTTCCTTCTCTTGTTTGCTTGATTTGGAGACCAAGGAAGAAGTTGAGCTCACCAATCATAGACATTTCAAATTCACTTTGCATAATATTTGAAAATTCTTTACAAAGAGTTGTTAGTAGCTCTAAATATGATGTCATCAACATAGATTTGAATTAGAAGTATGTCATGCATTTTATGTTTTATGGAAAGGGTAATGTCAACTTTGCCTCTAGAAAAACTTTTTTCTAAAAGGAATTTGCTCAACCTTTCATACCAAGCTCTAGGAGTTTGTTTCAAGCCATACAAGGCTTTTTTCAGTTTAAAAACATGGTTGGGTATTTCAAAATCCTCAAAACTAGGAGGTTGTTCTACATACACCTCTTCTTGTATAAAACCATTTAAAAAGGCACTTTTGATATCTATTTGATAGAGTTTGAAATCCATGATGCAAGCATATGCAAGTAACATTCTAATGGCCTCTAACCTAGCTACGGGAGCATAAGTTTCTTCATAGTCTATGCCTTCTTCTTGATTATATCCCTTAGCTACAAGCCTAGCTTTATTTCTTATTATTAAGCCCGTTTCATCAAGTTTATTCCTAAAGACCCATTTGGTGCCAATTATAGGATGATCATTGGGCCTTGGAACTAATTCCCAAACTTGATTTCTCTCAAAATGGTTTAGTTCTTCTTGCATGGCCAAAATCCAATGCTCATCATTAATGGCCTCATTTATGTCTTTAGGTTCAACTTGAGAGATAAAAGCTAAGTGATTACATGCATCTCTAAGTGAGTTTCGAGTGATTACCCCTTTTGATACATCACCTATCACCTTGTCGAGAGGATGATATCTTGAAGTCCTCCATTCCTTGGGTAGATCCAAGATTTCTGAATCCTTTTTCCATGAGTGATCAAGGAGTCTCTCTTCTTGCTTCTTGGACTCTTTCTCTTGATTTTCTAAGTGCGTTTTTTCCAAGATTTCTGTAACATCATCAACAAGCTCCTTTCTTGGCTCATTTGGGTTAGTTTCATTAAATGCAACATGTATGGACTCTTCTATGGTCAAAGTTCATTTATTATAGACTCTAAAGGCCTTACTATGTATAGAATAGCCAATGAATATTCCCTTATCAGATTTTGCATCAAACTTCCCCAAGTTATCCTTTCCATTATTCAAAATAAAGCATTTACATCCAAATACATGAAAATGTGACACATTTGGCTTCCTTCCTTTGTACAATTCATATGGGATTTTCTTTAAAATTAGCCTTATTAGGGTTCTATTCGTAACATAACAAGTGGTGTTAACCACATCTGCCCAAAAGTACTTAGGAAGGTTGGCCTCATTAAGCATAGTTCTTGCCATTTCCTCTAAAGATCGATTTTTCCTTTCTACAACACCATTTTGTTGTGGTGTTCTAGGGGCAGAAAAATTATACTCAATGCCATGTTCATCACAAAAAGTTTCAAATTCATGATTTTCAAATTCACCACCATGGTCACTTCTTATAGATGCAATACAAAAACCTTTTTCGTTTTGGATAACTTTGGTAAGCTTTCTAGATGATTGAAAAGCATTATTTTTGTGGGCCAAGAATAATGTCCATGTAAACCTAAAAAAATCATCCACAATCACTAATACATAGTAATTCCCACCAAAGCTCATAGTTCTAGAGGGACCAAAAAGATCCATGTGCAAAAGTTATAAAAGTCTAGAAGTTGAAATAATGTTTTTAGCTTTAAAAGAGACCTTTACTTATTTTCCCTTTTGACATACATCACAAAGTTTGTCTTTTTTAAATTTGAGCTTTAGAAGACCAATTAGTAGTTCTTTAGAAACCAATTTGTTTAAGTGATCCATGTGAATGTAAGCGATTCTTCTATGCCATAACCATGAATCATTTTCTTTACTCATAAAGCATTTAGCATCATTTGAGGAGATATCATCGAGACTAATCATATATATATTATTGACTCTATGACCAACAAACTTAACTTGCTTATCATCCTTTCCCTTAATTATGCAACAAGAAGAATCAAATATAACTCTATTGTCTTTATCAATCAATTGACTAATGCTAAGCAAATTATGTTTAAGTCCTTCAACAAGCGAAACATTATCAATAGATGATGAAGGAATCTTACCAATTTTGCCAATTCCAAGAATCTTTCCTTTGTTATTATCACCATATGTGACATGACCATGTTTCTTGTGTATAAGGGAGGAGAACTTGGAGCCATCACCGGTCATGTGCTTGGAGTAACCACTATGAAGATACCAACTTGAGCTCTTGGTCTTCAAGCACACCTACAACACACATTCAAGTTTTAACCTTTGGTACCCAAATTGTCTTGGGTCCTTGTGTGTTAGAGTTAGGCATGGTGCCTTTAGGAACCCAAACTCTTTTTATTCCAACTTTAGTGTTTATGTTCTTTCTAACATTGCAAGTTGATGCACTATGCCCTTTCTTACCACAGTGAAAACATTTAACAAAGGGACTACTTGAAGTATTTGAGGAAACAAAGAAGTTCTTATAAGATTTTTGATAGTTGTTTGGATTAAATCCCAAACTGACTTTTTGAAACACACATTTTTGTTTCCCTAACAACACATTCAAGTTGTCTCTTCCAAAAGTGAATTTTGCAAAAGTGTTGTTCAAGTCTTCAATTTCTTTTTCAAATACTTTGCATGATGAACAAGGTAAAGATATGAATGTGTTATCATGTTAGGAACATGTCATGCATAGTGAATTAGCATCAATAAGTCCTAAGGTCTCATTTTCAATCTTAAGCTCATTTATCTCCTTACTTAAGATAGAAACTTTGTTTACCAATAAGGAAATTGTTTTGTTAGAGGACAAAATCATTTTTGTGAGCCTTAAGGATTCATCATGCAATTCTTGAAAGGCATCTTGCAATTCATCATATGAAGGTAGAGATTCTAAGTTAGAAGAAGTTACCTCGGTGTCGCTCTCTTCACTTTCTTCTCCTTGAGCTATGAGATAAAGATGAGCTTCTTCATCCTCTGAATTATCGGAGGAGCTTAAGTCATTATCCTCCCAAGCTATGTATGCTCTCATTCCTTTCTTTTCTTTGGAGGGCCTTTTCTCAAACTTTTCCGTTTTCTTGAGATACATAGGGCACTCCATTTTCATGTGTCCCGGTTTTCCACATTCATAGCATTTTGGAGGAGTAGAGGATCCTTTTCCTTTGTGATACACTTTCTTTTGAGGAAAGGGTGGTCTTCTTTGAAATCCCTTTTTCTTTAGGAATCTTCCAAATTTTCTCACAAGGAGACTAAGATTCTCCTCACTTAGCTCAACACTTTCAGCATCCTCTTCAATTGTAGAGGAGGTGGCTTTGAGTGCGATTCCCTTCTTCTTTTTGTCATGCTCTTCATTTTGATTGAACCTATTTAGTTCCAGGTTATGTTCTTGAAGCTTTCCGAATAAGGTGGCTAGAGAAATTATTAATAGATCTCTTGATTCCACAATCACCATTACTTTGGGTTGCCAATTCCTGCTTAGACATCTCAAGACTTTGTTAATAAGATCCTCATTAGGAAATGTCTTTCTCAATGAGATAAGATGATTTACAATATGAGTAAACCTCTTTTGCATATCTTGAATACTCTCACTTTGGTTCATTCTAAATAATTCATATTCATGAGTAAGAGTGTTTATTCGAGATCGTTTTACCTCACTAGTACTTTCATGAGTTACTTGTAGGGTATCTCACATTTCTTTTGCGGTCTTGCAATTTGACACCCTAAAGAATTCATCATACCCCAGGGATGTGGTGATAATGTTCTTGGCTTTCAAATTGCATTGAACATTCTTTTTATCATCATCGATCCATTCATTTCTAAGTGTATTGATTTTCACACTATCTTTAGTTTGTGTAGGAACAAAAGCACCATTTTCAACGGCGTCCTACACATCTAAATCAATAGCTTCAATGAAAATTTTCATCCTTTCTTTCTAATAGGCATAACCATCCCCATTGAAATAAGGAGGTCTGTTTATAGAAGAACCTTCGTTTGAAAAATCATTTGAAGTCATCACTTCTCTTGAAGCTGCTAAGCTCTTTATACAAGAGTCTAGCTCTGATACCACTTGTTACCAAGTGGCCTCAATACTCAAGAGGGGGAGTGAATTGAGTATGAAAACTAAGTTCGCAAATCTTTCACAAATCGTTTGATAAACAATTTTCGTTGAAGCTAATTGATGATTAGAGATGATTGGATATAAGAGATAAACACTTTCACTTATAAATGCAATATCCAAAGGTACCAATATTCAAGCAATTCAATAAAATAGTACTCAATGTAAAGAGAAGGGTTTAGAGAAAACAAACACAATGATTTATCTTGGTTTGATCACGAATCCACTTGTTATCTACGTCCAGTCCTCAAGCAACCGCTAGAGATTTTCTACTATTTCTTCAAGCTTCAATAGGTGCTTGATGACCTTTACAACCTTAAGCACTCAACACTTTGGGATACCTCACCCTTGGAGCTTGAGTCTCATCAACTAAGGGATACCTCACCCTTTACACTTTTGGAGGGATGCCTCACCCTCTTTACAAAGCAATATAGTTTTGATTGAATGAAGCTCTCACTAGAGTAGATGATTACAAATTGAAGCTCTAATATGCTCTCAAAGATTATCCCACGTTTTTACAAAAAAGAGAGCAAGAAATGAATTTGAGGATTGATTCACGTTTGGAAGTATTAGTAATCAGTTTTTGGTTCAAGGTCAACCTCAAATGAAGACCCAACATTAGTATTTATAAGTTTCTCAATAAATGGAGCCGTTGGAGGGTTTTAGCCATGCATTTAATGCATTTAATATAGCCGTTGGACGTTGTCAGGGTGCGTGTAATCGATTACACAATAAATGTAATCGATTACATTGTTGTTCTAACGTGTTCTTGGCTTTCTGGGCTCTGTCTAATCGATTACATTATTGGTGTAATCGATTACATGACTTCTGACTTTGCTTGTAATCGATTACAACATCCATGTAATCGATTACATGACTTCTGACTTGCTGTGTAATCGATTACAATATCCATGTAATCGATTATATGATTCTTTGAATGTGTTCTTGCCTTTCTAGGCTTATTGTAATCGATTACATTTATTGTGTAATCGATTACATGGCCTCTGACTTGCTTGTAATCGATTACATTGCTCATGTAATCGATTACAAGGCCTCTGTTTGCTGTGTAATTGATTACAAACATCATGTAATCGATTACATTGGCCTTTGAACATATTTTTCAAGTCCAATAAAGCTTGTAAGCCATTTCTAACACCTCAAGACATTTGATTAAACATAAATCCTTTTAAGAATGTTAAATTTAAGATTGAAACTCAAGTTTCTTGAAAAACCATGTTTAACTTTGAAATTTCTCACTTATTTTGAAATGATATATTGAAAACCCATTTGAGAAATCTTGAGAGCATTTAACATTAATGTTCTAAATCTTATAACTAAATAAACCTCTTGACTTCTTTCTTTGATCTTGTCTTTTCCTTTTGCGCATGATCTTCACTTTTGCATTTGATCTTCACTTTGGCCTTTGTTATCATCAAAAAATATTTTACATGCTTTAGGGACATAAGCATTCACACTTTTTGATTGAGTGGGTCATCAAAGAAGATGTTATTCATTCTCGGAATCTAATTGAGACGTTAGAGAGTGAACTCTGTGCTCCTCTAGGTAGAGCCATATAACTTCTTATCTTTTTGTTCGTGCTTTTGTTATGATTATCTTAAGACTTATATATTTTTTCCTTATTTTCCTTGTAGAAACTATAGCTCCAGCTGACGACAACGTTGAGGCTCTTCAATAGAAGATTACTAAAAAGGCAGTCTGAAAGGTAGCCAAAGGCAAAGGGTGGCCTTCGCCTCTCAAAATGACCCAGTCATTAAAGTCCAAGATTCGACAGAGCCTACAGATCCCAATACCCATCTTCAACCTTACAAATGCAGGGCAACCGACCAGGGTAACCAATCCTAGAGGCAGCACACCGAAAGCTCAATTTTAGGCCACATGACCCCTCAAAATGAAAATTTATCCCCTAATGACCCAATTCAATTCGCAGGAGCGTCTATTTGGGGCAAAGATTTTCCGATGTCCAAACTCATAGAAAAGTCTCTGTTGATGAAGGATGACATGGAAAAACTTGTAGAAGCTGATGTCTCCCACTAACTCAGGCTTATCCAGATTCAAGCTTTAAGAAACACCGCCTTATTCCATTTTATGGAGAAGAGCCTCCCCATGGCTAACAAGGCTATGAAAGTAGAGGTCAATGTGGAAAAGCTCCAGAGTGAGAAGGACAACCTTAGGAAAGATCTTGGCGTGCTACGTGCAGAAGAGGAAGAGTCCGACAAAAAGCTGGTGTAATAACCTGATACTAGTACTGATGACTTGCCTAGGATTATGTCTCAATAAATAGCATTAGAGATGTCATTTTAAAACTAGAAAGAAGTTTATGAAAATGAATATAGTTTATACAAAAATATGAGCCTGTTGCAGGTATTATAATATACATGTATCAAAAGAAGTATTATACAAATACATTCAACACAATACAAAATTATGCTATTTATGCCTCCATGGCACTACCTACCCAATTTTGTACAACACGTTTCTAGATTCTACTACAAAACTTCTTCATGACTTTGATCTTCTCTTCTAGTGCTCTCAGTGTACCTGGAAATAATATAAAAATACAGAAGGTACAGGGGTGAAAATCCAAGGAATTATTAGTAGTTTTATGAAAATGTGACATCGTAACATTTCTAGCTCTTTCGGGCAAAAACACACTCTTTGTTTAAAACTCAACATAAATATTTTGTATATATTAGAGAGGTGGTAAACTGCCAAATCTAGTCTTCTCTCTTCCCGAAACAGAGATTCAATTATTAACCTTTATAAAAATCCTTGTACAATCAAATACATCTCATACCAAATTAAGTCCTTTATCAAATCAAACCATTATATAATCAACCAAATACCATATCTAATCATATAAAATATTCATCATACTAATAGTTCTTCACAATAACACAAAGTAACAAATCAAATTATTTATTGTATTGATCCACGACTAACTTAGTTTTTATATCATATATCGTTATATCTCATCATTCTCGTATCCATCTAACTCTTTATGCTTCAAGTTCCATATTCTAATGTGATACTCTTCATATCTTTTACTTCACAAATTACATACTTCACTTATATTCATATTTCATTCCTTCTAGATACTTTCAAGTCAGTCCACCTTAATCCTCATTGATTTAATTATGAAAACTGGACAATTGCCTATACAATTGTCACTTTATGCAATGCATTATGATGTATGATTATGCATAATGAATGCCCTAAAGTATGCTATGCAATGTTTTTAAAAGATTTTTGTAACACCCCAAAATTTGCTATTTCTCTAAAATGTCTGAATTCTACTATTTTGTGATTTCTGTGCGCCATAAAATTATTTTGACTGTTCTGTGACTATTTTTGATCATTGTGTGTGATTTACTCCGAGCCAAGAAAATAATAAATTTTTGGCTGATTTATTTGGAGCCAGAGGATCTTACTAAACCCGAATCTGAGAGATACATTACCCGATCTTTTAATTTTTAGAATTTATCCGTGAAATAAAAATATTTTACGTATTTTTTTATTGGACAGTATTTGCTGATATGCGAGCAGTAGTTTCTGCCAATTGGGTAATAGATTCTGTGTCCTTTGTCTGTCAGATCTTGGAAAAGTCTTTGTTGACTTATATTTTTTGTGAACCAATTAAAAGACTTGATGCTTAATATAAACCAATAGGAATTGGTCAATATAAATAGCTAGACTTTTGTAAACTAATAAGAGGTGCTCAACAAAAATGGTTGGACTAGTTAGTTATGTAATTATATGAATTAATTACTTAAACTAAGTGTAATTAGGAACTAATGGAAATCAAAATTTAGTTACTTACATCCATATGCTCCACAGCTACAAGGAAGTTCTAGGGTGTTCTTGAATAATCTATTATGATCAAAGGATGACCATTTGATGACCTATGCCATGTGCAACCATGTGAAGCCATGTGATTGATTTTTATCTTGCTAAACAAGCCTTAGTCTCCCTATCCATGCAACTACACGTCCATGCATGTAAAACATAGGCTATTTTCATTTCATTTCCAACACTTTGTGACATAAACACCTTTCATCTTTTCTCTATCTTCCAAGAACTCCAAGAACAATCACAAAAACTCCATTTTTTCTTTCTCCTTGAGGGTTTCGGCCCTAACACCCAACACCTACATCCAAGCTTCCATAAGTCCATCCAACATCATTTTCTAAACCTAAACAACATCCTAAATACTTTTCATCTTATAAGTTTCATCTAAATCATCCTTTTGGTGCTTCTAAATCAAGCTAGAGTTTTCTATTCTACAAGGTAAAGTTCATGTTTCTTGTTCCTAAGTTTGATTCTTGAGTTTTTAAACCATGATTGATCCATGGTTTTTCTTTTTCAAGCTTTGTTTGTGACACTAGTTTGGTTTAAGATTGTTAGGGTTTCTTGAGGGTGCTTCACGAAATCACTAAGAAGCTATACAAGAAGAGTTTTTGTCTTCCTTGAGGTAAGAGGGATATTAACCTCATCAACCAACACTACAATAGAAAAGCCTTTTAGCGGCAATAAATATGCTTTTTGGCGGCAATAAGAATTGCCGCAAAAACCTTTACTGGTAATTAATTTTTGGCCGCTGTATCCAGTGTCGGTAAAGGTTTTCCCAGCCATTATATGGATCGCCGGTAAAGACCCTTTTTATGGCTAGTAAAAAAAATCCTTTTAGCGGCAATTATTTCCTGGCAATTAAAATAGCCACTAAAATAGCTTTAAGTTTGCCTTTTTATGTCGTTAGCGGCTTTTGTTATTGTTGGTAAATACCCATTTTATTGCCGGTAAAAAATATTCATTTTACTGGCAATTGTAATGGCGGCTAAAGCTTTCACATATTTTCTTTTTTTATGTCTTTAGCGGCCTTTATTATTGCCGGTAAAGACTCATTTTATTATTAGTAAAAATTATGACTTTTACCAACAATTGTAATAGCGGCTAAAACATCCACAAATTTACCTTTTTTTAATGTCTTTAGCGACCTTTGTTATTACAAGTAAATACCTATTTTTTGGTGCAAAAATGTTATGTCTATTTGTCATTCTAGGTGAGATTTCAATATCATTAACAAAAAATTTAATGATAATAATATTTACCTCTAAAAAACATAAATCATAACATACAAATGTTCCTAAATACAACATACTAGAATTCATTCTAAAAAGCAAAATGCATTTCATTAAATCCACAACAAAAAAGAACATTCATAACTTTATAGTGTCAACAACAAAACATAAAAAGTACACAATCTAATAACTAGTGTCATTTTGAGTCTAATAATTAGTGTTATCAAATAGTCATAGTACAAGATAGTAGGTAGTCCATAAACAAATCTTTAATTCTTGATCATAATGAAGTCTTTCCATCGAAATTTCTCAAAATCATAGTGTATGACCTACAATGATAAAATAAAATAGAAATTAAGCCTGCACATCCACTGAAAGAGAATATTTTCAAAGATGTTAAATCATTGAAATGAAAGAACTTCTCTCATTGAATTTCCAGTCACATAAATTTCATCCAAAGCATTATTTTCATTCAAATTGTTTGGTAGTCTAAAATTTGAGCAACCATAGATAATGAGATTTCTAAGAGATTTCAAGTTACAGAGACTTTGTGAAAGACAAATTTGGGTTCCAAAAGACATACATAAGTCCACCTAAATTATTCACAAATTTTGTATTAATTAATAATTAACATTCTTGGGAAAAAACAAGAAGTCAGTCTTGTAATAAAAATTGATGACAACTAGGACCTAGAAAGCTTGTTTATTATTGACAAACAAAATCAAATTTGACTAATCAAACAAGAGTTTGAAAAGAAGACTTTGTTAGCATTAATAAATTTTACTACTAATGTCCATTGTGATCAAGTCCTCGTTAAATAGAGGGCATATTAAACATTAAGAGCAAATTATGGTCCTGAAGCATGTGCTGGTCAGTTTGATGTGGGAATCAACAACCTGCCCATAATTTGATATTAAATAAAGGGACCTTACCCTTTTATCTCTGTTACGATAGACATTAAGCAAGGTGTCCTAGTGGTGCAAACTTGCCACCATATCATTATTTTCATTCAAATTATTTGGCAGCCTAAAATTTGAGCAACCATAGATAATGAAATTTATAACAAATTTCAAGTTACAGATACTCTGTGAAAGACAAATAATAACTAGCATTTACACTGAACCCATAAGCTCCAAATTAACAGAGAAGGATATATAACTTTGATGATATATAACCCATAAGGATATATAACCCAAAAATTAACAGTGGATAAGTTCCAAATTTTTAGCACACAGAATCTTTAAAAAATATTAAAAATTATAACTAGAATTTACCAATGTCATTCCCAAAAGAAGAAAGAAAAAAACAAAAATCCACAAAACCCATCCACAAAAGTAAAGAAATGCCCTTTCTATGATAATATAGATTATTAGACCATTTCAACCCAAAACACTCACACAAAGTAATAATAACATTAAAATGAAGAGTAAAAGGAAAATCAACCTGCTTATTATTTCAACAACAACAACTTAACTGGAACAAGTTAGTCCTGTCATATAAATTTTCTGTCACATATGAGCATGCATTATATTAGTTTACAGATTCAATTAGATGACAAAATATGTACTAGAATTCTTCTGTTATGAGCTCTCTTTGTTACATGTTTAATGGTTGTATTGCTAAGTCTTGTATGTGCTAATTGCTTCTTTACTGAATTTCTATGTAATGTGTGAATAGGTATTATGCTAATTGCTTATTCACTAAATATCCGTCTAATATGTGAATAGGTATTGCACCCTATTGCTGATACAATTAATATAAATGATAAAGTGTAGGGTGTATACTTTAGAGTTCTGATCCAACAATTAGTCAAGGAAGGAGATGATGGTAATTGTGGATCCATTGCTGTCTGTGATAAATATGCTTGCAGGTACACATTACCTTTTTAATCAATTTCTTTCTCAATTGAAATAATGTCTAGGGGTAGTACCACCTTATTATTTTTCAATTATTAAATCTACTCCATATTAAGGGGTATTATCAGAGCATATAATACTATTATCTATTATATATTTATCCAATCATGCCCACGTGGTTACCAATCTAGTCTACATCAAAGTTATGTTTACAGAGGGGTGCTTAAATCATGTTTCTCATAGATTATAATTAAGAGCACATGTATTGCAAGGATTCTTATGCTAGAATTAAACAAACAAGCAACATAAACCACATAAACTAAACAGAATTAAAGTAAAGATGACTATAATACAAGGCATGTATCACCAATGCATGAGGAAAAAAGGTCCTTATGCTTTGAAGTAAAGAGCAGCAAAAAATTAGCACAATCTATAATAAAATCAAGCACAATTTAAAAAATGAGCACTATATTAACATATTTTAAAGCAAGTGCAATACCATGAGGGGCTGTAGTATTTTCATCAATGCTATATAATTGAAATGGTCTCTGTGGTGCTTGTGGTGCTCGTTCATGGCCACTATTAGCATCAAGGACCTAGTAAAGATTAAGATATAAGATAACAAAATAGTTTCATAACATTGAATTTTAAGAAAAAGGGTTAAAATCTTTGACAAGCTAACTTGTCCAACTGAGCTTCCATTGAAATTTTGAGGCATAGATAATTCCACAGGAGCAAATTTACACATAACTTGTCTCACCCATGATAATTCTGACAATAGACTATCTTGATTTTGTTTCATCAAAATCATTTCTTCATCATGCTTTTCCTTTAGCTCCTTCATCTCTTGTTCTAACCTTTGGACAACCTCATTAGACAAATCATCCACAACAATATTTCTTAGGGAATATTTATTACCCCATAATAGAGAAGGGGTTGGACCAAGTCCTAAACCGTGGATATAACCACTTCTTTCACTTCCTAACACTTGGGAATACACATCTCCTTCCCAAGCAACACTACCAGTAGGTTGTTCATTAGATGTCTCACCATTGCTCAACTTTTCTTTCATCATGTCCTAATCGCAATTAAGATAACAATTTATGACATACTCAAATCCATATAAAAATATTTAAAAAAAATTTAAATACTAAACATAGTGAACTTGTGAAGGATAAAATTGCATAAGAAATCTTACAACTGTCATTGCAGACTCCTCATCTAATGGTCTACCATCCTTACGCTTTGTATGAGTTAATATGTAAATTTCTACTCTTTGAGGCTCTATCCCATTTATAGCCTAATAAAATTAAATTAATGTCAAACAATTGTGCATGACACAAAAAGGCTTTAGAATCTTATATTTTGTAATTTATACATGAATACCATTTCATCCATCAAGGTTCTAAAGCTTTTGGATGCTCCTGTGTGAGGCATCTTTTGCTTGGCCCTATAGCTTTTATTTGCTTGGCTACGCTTCTATCATTACAACATGTAGATAACATCATATAATTTATATATGAAAACTAAATAAAAACAATCAAAGCACTCTATAAAACATAATTGTCCTAGTAGAGGATTGGGTAACAACGGAAAGAGAAGAAGGCATCCCATTTGAGAAAAAACGAATGGCTTTCCAACCTTCTCCCTTGTTGGTGTAGCATTGCAGCTAGAAGAACTAGAATCATCCTAGAATCATGCATTAATGTTTAAAGTATTTACTTTCCACATGGCTTACTCACCCAAGTAATACTCCTCAATTTTATTTTCACATCAATCAGTTGATTACTATATGTTTTAATTTGAAGGATAAGATACTATTTGATTTGATAAAGGATTCTCAGATACTGTTAGAGATAAATGTGAAAGTATTAGAGTTTCAATTGACAACTTAATCTTCTTAGACGATTTTATTTTCCAAAAACAAGGCCATTTTACAACCAAATAATGCATCGTTAACACTAGGCCCTTGTGACAATCAATTTAAGTGGTAGGAGAAGTATTTTAGTTCTCTATCCAACCAAATAATGGCATCAATTAGAATCTTAACTAGTGATTGTAATAGTCAATATTTTTTCAAATGGTGTGTTATGATATCATTTGATGATAATACAAAAAACTTTAAATTATCAGTGGATCAAATTTAATTTCTTTTTTTTCTTTTTGGGTACGTTTGAAAGAAAGGAAACGAAACTATGAATGAATGAAACAGAACCCCTAAGGCATCAGCTAGCATTAGCAACAATTTATTCAAGCCAGAATGAGGAGTGTTACAAACACTAAAACTATTGGCAGTGGCATTATTGGCACCCATTTTAGCAAGACAGTCTGCACAAAAGTTAGTAGTGTATGAGACAACTTCACTAGTCTTGACCCAATAGGCCTAACATCACCAATAACAGCAACCCATCCCCTAACGTCATTTCTGATGAGCCCACCAAAGCAGTAAAAACAACGTAATCTAGTTATTTGCAGCTATCGTTTTCTCCTTTATTTTTCTCAGTAAAATTGAGCTAATTAAAAAAATGTTATCAATAATGAAGAAATAAAATTGCAAAAAGATAATCTTGAACTATTCGATCCTTAAACTCAGAAAGAAATTGAAAAAAAAGAAAGAAAAAATAGAAAATATTCAGATCTAATCTAATAGCATAAATGAGAGAAAAGCAACAAATAGGTTGAAGATCTAACCTCGAAGTGCTGGATTGAGGAGAGAAGGAACAGAGAGATGGATGTTTGAAACCAAAAAGTGACACAAAATAGAGGATGGAAGGTGCGCACAGCAACGGTAAAATAGATTGACAAATGAACTTCACAGAGGCCTTATTAGTGGGTGAATGAATTAGGGATCTGTGGAAGGTGGTTTCCCATTGTTGAGAGAAAGAGAGAGAGACAAAGACAGAGAGAGAAAAAGAGTGGGAAATGTGGGCATGCCGAGAAAATTTTGTGAAAAAAGAGAAAGGAAATAGAGGGAATTCTGTGTTTGTCGTGCGTAAATGATATCTATTTTCCTGGCCACTACAAGAAAGCCATATGAGAGAAGTAATTACCGATAATAAGTTAATGGCTGCTAAATAATGGCCACTGAAAAGGTTTTTTGTTGTAGTGCAAGTGTTGGTGGTGATGGAATGGATTATTTGTGGTGAAAAATTCATAAGGATTTATTCACTTGTATGGTTTAAGCTTGCTTTGTTTGTGGTGATTTTTGATTGGTATGCTTTGTAGCTTTGATTATAAGCTTGAATATGTGATTGTGGAAGCATGATTGATTATTATATTAAGTAGGATGCGATTCACATGATGAGGAAGTGTATGAAGGTTCCAAAGAACCTATGAAAGGCTCACGACCATAACACCATAAAGGTAGCAACATGTTTTAATTTATTTTCCTAATCATAGATTAAATGATTTAAAGACAAGAAATTGGATTAAAGGTTTTTGTAAAGAATAAAGTGATGGAAAATAATTAATTATGATTTATGAATCATATAGTGAAATTTGGCCAACACCTATTTTTGATCTCCTAGATCCAAAATTATTTTACTAAGTGTAGACTTAGGTATTTGATTAGTGGAAAAATAATTTGATAGGTTTTAGACCTAAAAAGAAAGTAAACTAATTTTTAGAATTAAATTAGTATAATTAGGTTATGAAGTAAGATAAAGTTTAAAACTTGAAATTTACTGACGTATAGCTCACCCTTTAGGTTTTGAAGCGCGTTAAAAAATTTTGAGCTATAATATCCCAATTAAATCAAAGAAATGTAATTTTATGAAAAATAGTAGAAAATGCTACTTAGAGAATTTTTAGTGAGAAAATATTATTTAACAGTGGTTTATTAAGGAAATAATGGAATTAAAGTACAATTTTGATATTTAATGAGAAAAGTTTTAATTTGAACTTAGAATATTAAGAAATATTTTACACGATTGAAAATACGCAGAAAAACTCTTATGCAATCTAAAAACAGTGATTTTTAGCTATGCAATTAAGAAAACAATTTAAAATCTTTATGTGATTAAGAAAATGTTAGAAAATACTTATGCGATTTGAAAATATAAGAAAAATGTTTTGCGATTATGAAAACGTGATAAAATGTTTACGCGATTGGAAATAATAGCGGGATGTTGTCGTACTGTTGTGGTGGGCTCGGTTATGTTGGAAAGTGATACAACCAAGAGAAGGCATGTGTATGTGAAATACTATGAGAATAATGATTGTATGTGTATTTGAATCATACATTATGCATTGAAAAGCGTGTCAACTTATTGGTTAAGGCTATTTGCTTAAGAGATTGAAATTACACTTTCGTGCGGGTGAGAATTGCGTAGTTACGATCTTCAGTGATCTTGGAGACATCGGGGTGTGGAATGTCATAAGTGGCTAGTTGGTAGCACCTCTGGGCCGTGGTATCCTATGCAAACACACCGACGATCTTGACGGAGTTACTACTCTTTTTGTGATTGGTTGAGAGTGTCTTGTATAAGCCATGTTGCGCACATTGATATAATATATTGGCACAAGATTTGAGGCTGACGATATACAGACATGTGCTCCCTATCTTTCTCTCCGAAATTGTGTTTAGTTCCATGGAGTAGGAATGGGTCAGTGTGCATATGCATAGTTGGTCAACATATTAACATGATAATTATGTTCATCTAATATTTTATCTGTGGTACGATAATTATGCTTAGCTGGTATAAATATCTGTGATACGATAATATAATTTTATGTGTTGTTATCATATTTGTAAAATTACTGTAATTTCCTATACTGCCATACTGGTATTGATGTAGGGGATCTTACCTCTTTGCTGTATTATATCTATTTTATTGTGTATGTTTGATGAAGACCGAGGAAAAGAGGAAGCTGGAAATTCCATTTACCGTCAGTAACTGTTTTCTTGTTTGTTGAGATGGCGGCAAGGTGCCAAGTACTGGGATTTGTTCGAGTGCAGTTCCATGGTGGGACTGATGCTTGGAGGCTTAACTTAGATAATGAACGGTTTGTGTATACCGGGGATCTGACTTTGAATCTGAGTGGAACCCATGACGGGATTCCTATTTTGACTCAGCATGTGTCTATGCGTTTGGAGTTCACGATGCCTATTCGTGAGCTCTACGGTGGCACTGTCTATACACCACAGAAGGACTCGATGGTGTCTTCGGCAAGAACCCTTGTCAGGAAAGTGATGTACCTACCAAGGTTTTTTGATGATACTGAGGAAGAGGATCCTTCCGAGGGCCCAAATCCTTAGTTTTTTTTTTTAAAGTTTAATAAAATAGTTTAGGTTTTGATGTAAATGTTGTATATTTTACCTTTTCGAGTGTAGTGTAATATTTATGTAAATTATTTGAACAAGGTTTGTAATATTAATGTATATTATGGTGAGTTTTGTTCTGATACAAGTTGTACTTATAGTTTTTAATGATTTTATTTATTTTTAGTTTTCTGCAAATGAAATTTTAAAATTAATGTTTTTACAAGATTAAATCTTTTACAACTTGGGTAAGTTATATTAGGATTAGTCTTAAATGTGATACCCTACGATGGGTGTTGCATTAGTTGGTATCAGAGCTCCCGGTTAGAGTCTTTTGGGTTTTTGTGGTTGTCTGTTTTGCTTGTGTTGTGTGACTCTCTGTGTTTTGGTTTTTTAAAAAAAATTACATCTGACTCTTATTGAGTTTTGTTTTGTTTCTTGTGAAGAAAGTTATGTCTCGTGGTAGAGGTGCACGTATGAATATGGAACGTGACAACGACGCGATGACTGCTACTACTGAAGCAATGCAGTGAATGGCGGACGTAATTGTGCAACAGAATCAACGAGTTGCACAATAACAAGAAATAAATGCTGAAGCCCAGAATTTGTCTAAGTTTCGTCGGAACAATCCACCACCTTTTAGAGGCGAGTTTGATCTTGAGAAAGCAAGTTTGTGGATCCAGGAGTTGGAGAAGGATTTTTAATGAATAGGATGTACAGATGACTACAGAGTGACTTATGCTACTTTAATGTTGATGGGAGATGGCGAAAATTAGTGGAAAGCAACTCGAAGAGTACTACAAGCTGAAGGAAGGAAAATTACCTGGAGGTATTTTGTGAAGCATTTCCGGAAAAGTAATTTCCTGAAAGTGCAAGGCATGTCAAGGAGATGGAATTCCTTGGGTTATGACAATGTGGGATGATAGTTAACGAGTATGTTGCGAAGTTTGAGAGCTTGTCAAAGTTCTCACGGTATCTCCAGATCCAGTCGGATGAGGTTTGGAAATGCCACAAGTTTGAGGAAGGTTTGAGAGTTGAGTTGAAGAGAGGAGTACTGCCAATACGAATGAACCAGTTTTTGGCATTGATGGATATGTGTTGCAGGCTTGAAGAATTAGAGCCATCATGAGATACGAGGAACCGTAACTTTGGACCATCTAGGTTCCAAAGGGGAGGAAACAGTAACAATAATCGGTTCCAGCGGGAACCATATTCTCGACCATCGGGAAGCCAACAACAACAACAGCAATCATGGGGAGGAGGTTCGAGTATCAATTATTTTGGTCAGATTGTGGCACAGCCAACAAGGTGTTTAAAGTGTGGAAAGGGCCATATAACGAAAGACTAGACGATTAAGGGGATAATTTGTTTTAGATATGGGAAGCCTGGTCATATCTCAAGAGATTGTGATCAAGCAAAAATGGAACCTTTGATGAGCAATGTTCACGCTGGTAAGCCGCAAGCTAGAGGGCAAGTGTATACGATGAGTGGAGCTAAAGCCTCTCAGTCTGATGATCTTATTAAGGGAGAAGGTGTCATATCAGGTAATCTTTTAACTATACTATATGATTCGGGTGCAACTCATTCGTTTATTGCATATGGCTGTGGGGATCGTTTGGGATTGCCTGTGCATTCTTTGAACTTTCAGCTGATTATTTCTACCCTACTGCCAAACCTGTGTGTACTTCTAAAATATGTCTAAATTGTTCTGTTACTATCTATAATCGAGTCTTTTCTGTTGATTTAATTTGTCTGCCTCTTACCGATATTGATATAATCTTAGGAATGAATTGGTTATCTTCTAATCATATCCTGTTAGACTGTTCTAAAAAGACGTTAGTATTTCTTGAAAATAAAGTTTTTGGATTTTTTACTGCCAAATAAGTCGAATCTTTATTGAGGGATGGAGCCCAAGGATACATGCTGCTATTTTCTTCAGAAGTCAAGAGTGAGAAGGATATGAATGCTATTTCTGTTGTAAATGAGTTTCTAGAAGTTTTTCCTGATGAGGTACCCGGATTACCACCGGAAAGAGAGATAGAGTTTTCTATCGATCTTGTACCAGGAGCGGGTCCTATTTCGAATGCACCGTACCGGATGTTGCCATCGGAATTAGCAGAATTAAAGAAGCAATTGGAGGAACTGTTGGAAAAATAGATTGTGAGACCTACTGTTTCACCATGGGGAGCTCTAGTGTTGTTGGTCAAGAAGAAGGATGGATCTTCGGGTTTGTGTGTGGACCACCGCCAGTTAAATAAAGTTAAGATAAAGAACAAATATCTACTTCCAAGAATTGATGACTTGATGGACTAATTGAAAGGAGTAACTATTTTCTCTAAGATAGATTTACGATTAAGTTATCATCAAATTCGTGTCAAGGTAGAGGATATACTTAAGACTACTTTTCGAATGCACTATGGGCATTATGAGTATCTTGTGATGCCATTCGGAGAGACGAATGCTCCTGTGATATTCATGGATTACATGAATAGGATCTTTCATCCATATCTAGATAGATTTGTTGTTGTTTTTATAGATGACATTCTGATCAATTCACAAAATCAGGAAAAGCATACTAAACATCTCAGTATAGTTCTTCAGATTTTGAAGGAGAAGAAGTTGTACACAAAATTGTCAAAATGTGAGTTTTGGTTAGAAGAAGTTCAATTTTTAGGTCATGTGATTTCCAAGGATGGAATTGCGGTGTATCCAGTAAAGGTGGAGATGGTTCTTCAGTGGGAAAGGCCAACGATAGTAACTGAGATTCGGAGTTTTGTTGGATTAGCCGGATATTATCAAAAGTTTATTGAAGGTTTTTCCAAGATAGCCGGATCTCTTACACAACTCACAAGGAAGAATCAAGCTTTTATTTGGACGGATGAATGCGAAGAGAGTTTCCAAGAGTCAAAGAAAAGGTTGACTACTGCACCAGTATTGATTCTACCAGATCCAAATGAGTCTTTTGAAGTATACTGCGATGCTTCTTATCAAGGTTTAGGATGTGTACTGATGCAGAATAGAAAAGTTGTGGCATATGCTTCAAGACAACTGAAGGTACATGAAAGGAATTACCCAACGCATGACTTAGAACTGGCCGCAATTGTTTTTGCGTTGAAATTTTGGAGACATTTTCTTTATGGGGCTACGTTCAATGTCTTCAGTGACCACAAAAGTTTGAAGTATTTGTTTGATCAGAAGGAGTTGAACATGAGGCAGAGAAGATGGTTAGAATTTCTAAATGATTGCGATTTTCAACTTCAATATCATCCTGGAAAAGCGAATATTGTGGCAAATGCATTAAGTAGAAAGATGCTCAGTGTTTCTGTTATGATGATCAAAGAGGAAAAATTGATAGAAAAATTTAGAGATATGTGGTTATCAGTAGAATTAGTGCCAGGAAAAATTCATTTGAATATGGTCACTATTTTAAATGATTTGCTAGAAGAAATCTGAGAAAAGCAGGAAGATGACCAGTTTTTACAAAATGAAAGAGAATTCTTAAGGTAAGGTCGTGTGGCAACGGTTGAGGAAGGATCTGATGGGGTCTTAAGGTTTAAAGGTAGGATTTGTATACCGAATGATTTCGATCTTAGGAAAGCGATTCTTGATGAAGCTCACACCAGTAGGTTGAGTATACATCCCGGAATGACCAAGATGTACCAAGACCTGAAGCGATTATTTTGGTGGCCTAGAATGAAGAGAGATGTTGCTGAGCACGTGGCGTCTTGTCTTGTGTGTCAAAAGGCAAAGGTGGAACATCAAAGACCAGTAGGTATGCTGCAATCTTTAACTATTCTAGAATGGAAATGGGATAGTATTGCTATGGATTTTGTTACTGGATTGCCTAAGACTAGGAAAGTTCATAATTCGATATGGATCATTGTTGATCGGCTTACGAAGTCTGCTCATTTCTTGCCAATCAATATCAAGTATCCAATGGAGAAGTTGACCCAGGTGTACATTGGTGAAATTGTTAGACTTCACGGTGTACCCTCTACTATCATTTCCGATAGAGATCCGAGGTTTACATCAAGGTTTTAGCAAAGTCTACATGAAGCAATGGGGACTAAACTTCATTTGAGTTTTGCCTACCATCCCTAAACTGATGGTCAAATAGAGAGAACTATACAGTCACTGGAGGATCTGCTAAGAGATTGTGTGCTAGAACAAAAAGGAAGTTGGGATGAATTCTTACCTTTAGTAGAATTCACCTATAACAATAGTTTTCACTCAAGTATACGGATGGCACCCTATGAAATGCTGTACAGACGATAATGCCAAACACCTTTGTGTTGGTATCAAGATGGAGAGAGTATGACCATAGGACTTAGGATGGTGCAACAAATGACGGAGAATGTGAAGATGATTCAAGAGAAAATGAGGGCAACTCAGAGTAGATAGAAAAGCTATGCTGATAAAAGAAGAAGACCTCTTGAATTTGAGGAAGGTGACCATGTGTTTTTGCGAGTCACACCCACGATTGGTGTCAGAAGGGTTATAAAATCCAGAAAACTCACTCCTAAATTCATTGAACCCTATCAAATTCTTCATCGGATAGGTCCAGTTGCTTACCAAATACCTTTACTGCCTTTTCTTTCCAACCTCCATAATGTTTTCCATGTGTCCCAGTTAAGAGAGTATATTCTAGATCCAAGTCATGTCATTAAGCCCGATGAGGTACAATTTAAAGAAAATTTGACGTATGAGACACTTCCTGTTAAGATTGAAGACAGGATAGTAAAGCAACTCAGAGGGAAAGAGATTCTGTTAGTAAAAATGATTTGGAATGAAATAACAGGAGATGTTACGTGGGAGATGGAAGATAAAATGAGAGAACAATATCCATAATTGGTCTAAGGTATGGTAAATTTCAGGGACGAAATTCTTTTTAATGAGGGAGAGTTGTAATACCCCAAAATTTGCTATTTCTCTAAAATGTCTGAATTCTACTATTTTGTGATTTTTGTGTGTCATAAAATTATTTTGACTGTTCTATGACTGTTTTTCATCAATGTGTGTGATTTACTCCGAGTCAGGAAAATAATAATTTTTGGGCCAGGGAAAATCTTTACTGATTTATTCAGAGCTGGAGGATCTTACTAAACCCGAATCCGAGAGATACGTTACCCGATCTTTTAATTTTTAGAATTTATTTGTGAAATAAAAATATTTTGAGTATTTTTTTATTAGATAGTATCTGCTAATTTGCGAGCAGTAGTTTCTGCCAATTGGGTAATAGATCCTGTATCCTTTGTCTGTTGGATAATAGACTTGGAAAAGTCTTTGTTGACTTATATTTTTGTGAACCAATTAGAAGGCTTGATGCTTAATATAAACTAATAGGAATTGGTCAATATAAATGGCTAGACTTTTCTAAACCAATACGAGGTGGTCAACAAAAATGGTTGGACAAGTTAGTTATGTAATTAGATGAATTAATTACCTAAACTAAGTGTAATTAGGAACTAATGGAAATTAAAAATTAGTTACTTACATCCATGTGCTCCACAGCTACAAGGAAGTTCTAGGGTGTTCTTGAAAAATCTTTTATGATCAAAGGATGACCATTTGATGACCTATGCCATGTGCAACCATGTGAAGCCATGTGATTGATTATTATCTTGCTAAACAAGCCTTAGTCTCCCTATCCATGCAACTACACGGCCATGCATGTAAAATATAGGCTATTTTCATTTCATTTCCAACACTTTGTGACATAAACACCTTTCATATTTTCTCTCTCTTCCAATAACTCCAAGAACAAACACAAAAACTCCATTCTTTCTTTCTCCTTAAGGGTTTCGGCCCCAACACCCAACACCTACATCCAAGCTTCCATAATTCCATCCAACATCATTTTCTAAACCTAAACAACATCCTAAATACTTTCATCTTATAAGTTTCATCTAAATCATCCTTTTGGTACTTCTAAATCAAGCTAGAGTTTTCTATTCCACAAGGTAAAGTTCTTGTTTCTTGTTCCTAAGTTTGATTCTTGAGTTTTTAAACCATGATTGATCCATGTTTGTTCTTTTTCTAGCTTTATTTGTGACACTAGTTTGGTTTAAGCTTGTTAGGGTTTCCTGCGGGTGCTTCACGAAATCACTAGGAAGCTATACAAGAAGAGTTTTTGTCTTCCTTAAGGTAAGAGGGAGATTAACCTCATCAACCAAGTGTTGGTGGTGAGGGAATGGATTGTTTGTGGTGAAAAATCCATAAGGATTTATTCACTTGTATGGTTTAAGCTTGCTTTGTTTGTGGTGATTTTTGGTTAGTATGCTTTATAGCTTTGATTATATGCTTGAATATGTGATTGTGAAAGCATGATTGATTATTATATTAAGTAGGATGTGATTCACATGATGAGGAAGTGTATGAAGGTTCCGAAGAACCTATGAAAGGCTCACAGTCATAACACCATAAAGGGAGCAAAATGTTTTAATTTATTTTCCTAATCATGGATTAAATCATTTAAAGACAAGAAATTGGATTAAAGGTTTTTGTAAAGAATAAAGTGATGGAAAATAATTAATTATGACTTATGAATCATATAGTGAAATTTGGCCAACATGCCTTTTTTTTATCTCCTAGATCCAAAATTATTTTACTAAGTGTAGACTTAGGTATTTGATTAGTGAAAAATTAATTTGATAGGTTTTAGACCTAAAAAGAAAGTAAACTAATTTTTAGAATTAAATTAGTATAATTAGGTTATGAAGTAAGATAAAGTTTAAAACTTGAAATTTACTGACGTATAGCTCACCCTTTGGATTTTGAAGCACGTTAGAAAATTTTGAGCTGTAATATCCCAATTAAATCAAAGAAATATAATTTTATGGAAAATAGTAGAAAATGCTACTTAGAGAATTTTTAGTGAGAAAATATTATTTAAAAGGGGTTTATTAAGGAAATAATGGAATTAAAGTACAATTTTGATATTTTATGAGAAAAGTTTTAATTTGAGCTTAGAATATTAAGAAATATTTTACACGATTAAAAATACACAGAAAAACTCTTACGCGATCTAAAAATAGTGATTTTAGCTACGCAATTATGAAAACATTTTAAAATCTTTACACGATTAAGAAAACATTGAAAAATACTTATGCGATTTGAAAACGTAAGAAAAATGTTCCGCAATTATGAAAATGTGATAAAATGTTTATGCGATTGGAAATAACAGCGGGATGCTGTCGGGCTGTTGTGGTGGGCCCGGTTATGTTGGAAAGTGATACAGCCAAGAGAAGGCATATGTATGTGAAATACTATGAAAATAATGATTGTATGTGTATTTGAATCATACATCATGCATTGAAAAATGTGTTAGCTTATTGGTTAAGGCTATTTGCGTAGGAGATTGAAATTACACCTTCGTGTGGGTGAGAATTGCGTAGTTACGATCTTCAGTGATTTTGGAGACGTCGGGGTGTGGAATGTCATAAGTGGCCAGTTGGTAGCACCTCTGGGCCGTGGTATCCTATGCAAACACACCGACGATCTTGACGGAGTTACTACTCTTTTCGTGATTGGATGAGAGTGTCTTTGTATAAGCCATGTTGCTCACATTGATATAATATATTGGCACAAGATTTGAGGCTGACGATATACAGACATGTGCTCCCTATCTTTCTCTCCGAAATTGTGTTTAGCGCCATGAAGTAAGAATGGGTCAGTGTGCATATGCATAGTTGGTCATCATATTAACATGATAATTATGTTCATCTGATATTTTATCTTTGATATGATAATTATGCTTAGCTGGTATAAATATCTGTGATACAATAATATAATTTTATGTGTTGTTATTATATCTTTAAATTTACTATCATTTCCTATACTACCATACTGGTATTGATGTAGGGGATCTCACCTCTTTGCTGTATTATTGCCTATGTTTGATGAAGACCGAGGAAAAGAGGAAGCCAAAAATTCCATTTACTGTCAATAACTGTTTTCTTGTTTGTTGAGATGGCGGCAAGGTGCCAAGTACTGGGATTTGTCCGAGTGCAGTTCCAAGGTGGGACTGATGCTTGGAGGTTTAACTTAGATAATGAACGGTTTGTGTATACCGGGGATCTGACTTTGAATCTGAGTGGAACCCGTGACAAGATTCCTGTTTTGACTTAGCATGTGTCTGTGCGTCTGGAGTTCACGATGCCTATTCGTGAGCTCTAGGGTGGCACTGTCTATACACCACAGGAGGACTCCACGGTGTCTTCAGCAAGAACCCCTATCAGGCGAGTGACGTACCCGCTAGGATTTTTTGATGATACTGAGGAAGAGGATCCCTCCGAGGGCCCAAATCCTTATTTTTTTTTTAAAGTTTAGTAAAACAGTTTAGGTTTTGATGTAAATGTTGTATATTTTACTTTTTGGAGTGTAGTGTAATATTTATGTAAATTATTTGAGCAAGGTTTGTAATATTAATGTATATTATGGTGAGTTTTGTTCTGATACAAGTTGTACTTATAGTTTTTAATGATTTTATTTATTTTCAGTTTTTCGCAAATGAAATTTTAAAATTAATGTTTTTACAAGATTAATTCTTTTACAACTTGGGTAAGTTATATTAGGATTAGTCTTAAATGTGATACCCTACGATGGGTGTTGCAATTTTAATTTAGAAGACACGTGTTACTTGCACATTTCTAGGAAACCTTTGTTCTGGGACGCCCTTTTGTTCCCTGTATATCTTGGGTAGAAAGGAGTAAGACACCCTATTGTTCCTTATCCTCATTGCACTACCTGGTATGTGTGGTTATCTTCTTCCACAATAGTAGGATTAACCCTTAATACCATACTTAGTATAATTTGTTGTTTTCCCCACAACAGTATGATTAACTCATAATACCCATAACCTTGGCACTAGGAGCCCTTTTTGCTCAAGCCATAGGGCCATTCATACATGGAAATAGCAAGTAGCAAGTTTGGAAACAAAACATGCAAAAATGTTAAAAAAAACATTCCTTTATTCTCTTTTCACATAATCTTACTTTTCCTTGCATAATAGGGAAGCAAAACCTCAGTTATCAAATTTTCCATTCATACATTACATTATTTGCTTGTAGAGAGGATCTCACTCAACCTCAATCTACTATTTTCCTTCCTTTTTATATTGCTTCCCAATATTATGCTTGTCAATGTTGATCATTAACATGCATATATCTATATACTTCTCAGTATCATTCATGGATATACTCCTTAGTGCCTTACTTACACCAAACTCTTCTTACTTATCATTCATACCAAGTACAAATAATAAATTCACATCATAAACAGTTTCATTCATTCTCAAATCATAATATCATACCTTTCAGGAAACAATATACCATTCTAATATTTCATGCAAAATTTACATTCATAGCATAATGCATCCATCATCTAAAAGCATCAAAATACCATTCATTCTATTTCATGTTTATATTCAATACATATTCATCTCACAAATCTTAGTATTCATAATTAATCTCATGCATAATCACATTTTTCATAAATTATCATACTTATCTTCATCTAAAATAGCATACAATATCATGTCATTGCATTTAAATCCACCTTTCCAAATAAAAGAGTCAAGCTTCATTTTCTGCCCAATGGGTGCTTGGACGCCGGGTGCTAGAGTGCTAGGTGCTGGGCACCTAGTTTCTGCTATGTTCTACTTTTGAGTGCCATTCTTCTGGCGCTTAAGCGCTAGACGCACGCTTAGGCGCATAACATTGGGCACTCAGGCACTGGTTGGGGAACAACATGCTGAGACTTGCTGGGTGCTTAGGCGTCCAAAAACTGGTGCTTAAGCGCCCATGCCCAGAAAACTAAAGCTCTGTTCTTTGTTCTTCAATCTTCCAACCAAAATCCAAATCTCACAAGCCTTGATTCTAATCATTTATTAATCTCATAACAAACTTCTATATCATTAAAACATTCTTAAACAATCTCAAATCCACAACATACTAAATTTACACACCAAAATCATCAAGCCAATCAAGATCATTTCCAAACACAAAATCATGAAAAACTATCCAATCCATTTCTAATCTCATACATAGCAAGAAATGAAAACAAAAGAAGATAGAACATGACAATATTTCCCCTACCTTGCTTCCCTTAACTTCTTAAGACTTGATTCCTTTTTTTCATTCCTTCCTTTCTTCCCTTGCTCCTTCTCTTCTCCCTTCCCCTTTCTCTCCTTTGCTCTTCTTTTCTTTTCTCTTGGCTAGCTGCTGCTGTGAGTGCCAAAGGAATGAAACAAAATTAAGAGAAAAGAAGCCAAATGGCTTAATAGAAAGAAAGAAAGAAAAAGAGGCGGTGATCCATACACTATTATTCAAAAAGTATGCTGAACTATTTCTCTTCAATTAAATCGAACCTGTAAAGTAAGTAAATATACCTACCTTAACTTATTTTCCATATCAAAATATTGTCCATATTCCACTTATCATTTCCAAGCTGTCAAGTTATTTTATTTAATCTATAAACAATTTCTCAGTATCATTAAAAATACTAAACTAATTCATTTCATCCTCAAAAATTTATCATAACTCATACTAATTATCTCCATCTTGGGAATACCTTTTCCCATATTTATTACCTTTATTTTAGAAAGTTATCTCAAATTATTAACTATTATTCGCTTTCTGTGATATAGAATTGTGCTCAATCTTATCCAAAAGATTTCCAAAATTATTACCCAGCTTATACTTATAATATTGAGCTTCTATAACACTAATTAGAATTTATTAGGTTAGGGAGGATGATACAGCTGGGATTTTCTTTGGAAGAGATTCAAACTCTTAAAACGTAAATTACTGGCTAGAAGAAAAAATTGGCAGACTCTGAGTCGGTAGTATCCGATCTCAGAACCAAGGTGGCCAAACTAGAGGGGAAGAATGAGTCCCTGGAAGACGAGATCGAAGTCAAATGGGCAAGGTCTATGGAAGAGTCCTTTACGAATGCGATAAAGAAACTCTGAACCTTAAATCCTATGGTGCTCATCAATGAGGGAGCTGGGTCCCACCGCTAGGTTTGAGATGGGTTTATTATTGATATAGTTTTAAAACCTCCCGTTCTGGAAGCCACTACCATTGTGACTCTTGCCCTAGATTCCACTGAGCCTGAAGTGGAGGAACCGACTGCTGAGAACCTCACTCCTTAGTGACTTTCATTTTTTCTTGCTTTGGTGTGCCTCTTGTGTGAGGTATTTATTTTTTTATGGACAAGTCCCAATTTTAAGAAATTATCTTGGACAAGTCCCAATTGTCAGGCACTTTTTAATTTTTAACTTAACTTATTTCATATCTACTTATATTGCTTCAAAGCTTTCTTTTACCATTGTCTGCTTTGGGTCCAATGTCCTAAATTGTTTGCAAACCTCAAAAGAGATTTAGGAATATTTGTACACACATTACTTAATGTAGAACAAACACAAATGCCAGAAATTGAATCTTTAAGATTAAACGACTGTGTGTTCTGGTTATCAGATATAAGAGTATGGAGTAAGTATGTAAAGACTTAAAAAATTTCTAAGTGTTCCTTGGACTTTTTTCTATGTAGGAGAATATTAAGGGAACCCTGGAGGGGACATCCTTTTATAGAACCTCGACAATCATCATTGTCGTACTCTAGGCATTTATTAGGTACGCTTAATCTCATTAAATTCTTTTTAGATTTGTACGTTAAGGTTAGGCTTATTGGGACATGGGTGAAAACTCGTATACCCATAACATGACCACAGATAGCAATTAGATGGGATGCCCATTTTGGCCTTAGAAGCAATTGAAAAAGTTGATCCTTGCTAGAACGGGTATTCCTCGGACCTCGGCAAGGTACTTTGGCCTTGTGGATTGTATAAATAAATGAAGCAAGTAATAGTTTGAATAATTCAGCCTCATTTTATTCATGTCAAAATTTGTCACTTACAAGATTGATAAAACAAAACAAAGTAGAAAACTTGAAATGACTAGTTGTAGTATTTTTAAGTTTCTTCGCATTCCAGTAATTCTTGATGCTTCCGGTCTTGGGTGCGATTCGGTATGGACCTTTCTAATTTGGTGCTAACTTCCCTTGGGATGCATTCTTACCTCCAGTATCCACTCTTTGCAAAATGAGCCACTGGGTACAAACCTTTGTGAAATCACTTCAGTGTTGTACTGGGCTACTGTTCTTTGCTTGATGGCAGCTTCACAGATGTGTGCGATCTGGCATTGTTCTTCCAACAAGTCAAGGTTCTGACTGATTAGATATGGGTTATCGTCCTCAGAAAAGTGTTATCTCCACTAACTGGGTTCTCCAATTTTAACTAGAATCATCGCTTCATAACTATATATTGACTTGAAGGGGGTTTTTCCAGTTGTAGAATAAGGCGTAGTCTGGTAAGCCTAAAATACATTATCAAGTTGTTCCACCCAATTCCCTTTAGCCTTGTCCAATCTATTTTTAAGGCCATAAAGTATTACCTAGTTTGTAGTTTCAGCTTGGCCATTCATCTTTGGACATTCTAAAGAAGTGAAATGTTGTTTAATCTTTAGTCCGGAGAGGAGATCTTTGAATCTTTGATATGTGAATTGGGTGTCGTTGTCCGTGACTACAGACTCTGGGACACTGAACCTGCTAATAATATTTCTATAAGTGAATTTTTGGATACAAGTCTAGGTGATTGTAGACAACGGCTCCACTTTAATCCACTTAGTGAAGTAGTCCACCACTACCACTAAGAACTTCACTTGCCCAGGAGCATGGGGAAAATGACCTAGGATGTCCATTCCCCACTAGTAAAATGGCTAGGACACAAACATAGTTGAAAGCATTTCTGGAGGTGTTGAGTAGACATATGAGAACTGCTGACAATTGTTACGTCTCTGGACGTGCTCTAGCAAATTAGCCTCCATGTTGGGCCAATAGTATCCTACCCTTAACGCCTTCTTGGCTAGTGCTTTGCCTTCGATATAGTGTCCGCAGCTTCCTTCATGGATCTCGACCAAAACCTATTCAACTTCTTTTAGTCTGAGGCATTTAGAATAGGAGATAAGAAACCACGGTTGTATAATTGGTTATCATAAAGGATATATAATGCCGCAGTCTGTACTAACTTCTGAGCTTCCTTCCAGTCTTTGGGCAGAGTTCCATCCTAGAGATAGGCAATAATATATGTGATCCACGTTTCTTATTCTTCAAGCAGGAGGATTTGAAAGTCTGTAGTGCTTGGTGCTAACAAGGTTTCTTGGATTATGGATATGTTATTACTGGGGCTTTTGTGTTGGAAAGATTTTAGGGGATGTCAGCACGTGAGTTATGATCCCAAGGAATGTGTTCAATTTAAAACTTGCAAAACTCTCCAAAAGTTTTATAATCTTGTCTAAGTATTTCTAGAGTAGGGGATCTTTAGCTTGGTATTCTCCCCAGATCTGGGAAGTCGCCAATGGTGAGTTGTTACAAAGTATTATGTCAGTAGCCCCTATTTCCTTGGCTATAGTCAGCTCGACTATGCAGGCTTCATATTCTACTTGATTGTTTGATGTTGGCAATTCAAATCTTAAGGAATACTCTAATGTAAGTCCAACTTTGTTCTCTAGTATGACCCTAGCTTTGCTCCCCTTGGGATTTGAGGAACCATCTACATGAATGGTACAAGGATTCCTTTGGAGTGACCAGATTCTGGTGTAAGTTCAATCAGGAAGTCAGATAGTGCTTGAGCCTTTATTGCCTACCTTGGCTCATTAGTTATCCCAAACTCTGAGAGCTCCATAAACTAGGCAATCATCCTCCTTGCGAGGTCCAACTTGTGTAATACCTGTCGGATTGGTTGATCTGTCCATACCACCACGGGTCCCTGGTTAGGAGAGCCAATGCCAATTTCTTAATTTTTTAAAACAAGATCTCGGGTCCCTGTAACACCTTGCTCACAAAGTATACTTGTCTCTCTTACCAAGATGGAGCTGATAGCTTCATTATTGACAGAAAGATAGGCATACAGAGTTTCACATTGGTCTAGCTTTGTTAAGATTAGGGGTAATGCTAGTGTAGTCTTCAAATCCATGAAAGTGGCCTCGCACTCCGGGGTCCAATCAAAATCTTTTCCCTTTTTTAGGAGTCTGAATAGGGGAAGTGATTTATGAGAAGCTTTGACTAGAACACGAGTGAGTCCCTTTATTCGTCTTGTTAACTATTGTACCTCCTTTACGAATTGTGGACTTCGCATGTTGCGCACTACTTGGCATTTATCTAAGTTAGCCTTGATTCCACGATTTGTTAGCAAAAATCCAAAGAAATTGCTTGCTTGCACCCCAAAAGCACATTTTCTTGGGCTCAGTCTTATATTGTGCCTCCAGAGCCGGCAAATCACCTCCTTGAGGTCCTGTATGTGGACAACTTTCTCTGGCGTCTTGACAATCATGTTGTCGATAAAAAGTTCAAGCATCCTACCAATGTACTCATCAAAAACCTTGTTCATCATTCGTTGATAGGTTGCTTTAGCATTCTTTAAGCCTAAGGGCATGACCCATTAATAGTAATTTTCCATTTTGGTTATGAATGCAGTCTTTTCTTCATCTTCCAGATGCATGGTGATTTGGTTATATTCGGAATAGGCATCCATGAAAGACAAAAGCAAGAAATCAAATGAGTTGTCCACTGGCTTGTCTATGTTGGGAAGTGGGTAAAGGTCTTTAGGGCTCACTTTATTTAGATTCTTATAATCAATGCATATACGCCACTTCTCGTTGGATTTTTTTACTAAGACAATGTTAGACAACTAAGTAGTGTAAGAAACCTCCCTAATGAACCTAATATCTAAGAGTTCCTTAACTTGCTTCTATATAATCTCTTACCTCTCCGGTCTAACTTTCCTTTTCCATTGTGCAACTAGTTTGGCATCTTTTTAGATAGAAAGCAGGTGAGAGATGAATTTAGGATCTAACCCTAGTATATGTCGGATGACATCCAAGCGAAGTGGTCCTTGTTTTTCTTAAGGAATGTAATCAGTCGGGACTTCTCATATGGGTTTAGCTGTCCACCAATCTTAGAAATTTGATCTAGCTTTACACCAAGTTGGAGGGATTCCAATTCACCTTCTCGTTGTGGACGAGTATCACAGATCTCCTAATGCATATCTAACTCAACCAATAGGATATTAATAGAATCTGTAGTGACTGGGTTGGATTTGCTACACCATTCTGTTTTCTTGGGCCCCTTTGCAATCTTAAGGCTCTCATTATAACATATCCTAGTCATCACTTAGTCTCGTTTGACTATGACTACCCTCTTATGAAGATCAAGGAACTTCATTGATAAGTGTGGGGTGGATATCACCGCTCCAAAGGCATTGAGAGAAGGGCAGACTAGGATTACATTGTAAGTGGAAGGGCATTCCACCACTAAAAACTTAACCTTGAGTGTTTCGAATAGGGAGTCTTTTCCTAAGGTCAAATGAGTTTCCATATATCCTACCAGGGTGATTTTCTCTCCAATGAAACCAGTTAACTCGCTAGTGTATGGGATTGAATCTTTATCAGTGAGCCCCAGTTTTTGGAATAAATCTAAAACTAGTTCGCCGAGCTCCACTAGTCTACAAAGATACACTAGACCTCAGCATTGGTAATGATGACAGATATAACCATTGGATCATCGTGATCCAGGATTATACTTTTGTAATCCTCTTCTAAGAAGGAAATGGGCGGAGTCTTCCATGATTCATTTCCCAATTTGGAGATCACATAGGAAGCCACACTAAGAACTGCCTGAAGAGCTTTCTTCCTTGAGTTACTGGATTTTTTGCCTCCTGTAAAACTACCAGAAATTATATTAATAGTGCGAGTTATTTCTACATGCCTCGCCTTCTTGGGTAGGCGGATCCTGGGGTTGCCCTCTATCTTGGATTTGAGCATTTTCCCAAGGTAAAGCTTTTATTTGGTAGTCTTTTCTGACTGGTGACCACCTTCTTTGGTATATGGAAGGGCTTCTATGAGGGCTATAGACTCGTTTCCTATAGTTCATATTTCCTCTGCTATTGTTATTCTGGGATTGGCATACGTAACACCCCAAATGGGTATCCCAGATCAAATACTCAATTGTGTCTCAAAGACATACACAATCCTCCATAGTATGGCTATAGCCCTCATGAAAGATGTAGTGCTTGGACTTGTCCTTCTAAGCATGTTCCTGAATGGAGGAGGTTTGGGGACATCTCGAAACTCTATGGTCATCACCTCTTGATAGATTTGAGCCCGGGGTGTGTTGAGGGGGTGTAATCCTAGTATATTCTCTTTAGTAGTGGTTTGGAGTTTGGGAGTTGTGAGGAGATTTGGGCCAACTTGGGTTTTGTCTCCTCACCTTTGTCGACATGCTTCGTTCAGCGGATGACATCTTCTACGTTAATATACTTGTCAGATCTTGCTTTGTATTTTTCCATCATTCGAGGTTCCTTCTTAGCAAGTGATGTGAAGAATGGATCAGAACAGAGGTCATCCCTTATGTAGTGGAGGGCTAACCTTTTGTCCCAATCTCGAATGTTCAACCATTCCTTATTAAATCAGGATATATAGTCCCAGAGTGATTCTTCCTTATCTTACTTGATGTAGGAAAAGCATGAAATGCATTTTAGTTGCACCTTACTAGTGGTAAAATGTAAAAAATTTGTGAGGACAAACCTTCCCAATTGACTACGGACTTTGGAGTCAAGGTTGTGAACCATCTCAAGGCAGCTTTCTTTTGATAAAGAGGAAAAATATGGCACATGAGTGGGTCATCACCCCCTGCAAACAACATAGCTGAAACATAAGTATCTAAATGCTCTTAGGGATCTGTGGTCCCATCATAATGTGGTAGGGTACTTAAAGCGCCTAGGGATCTTGTAGACCATCAAGTCATCCAAGAATAGTTGATTTCATTGGACCACTATTCTCTGTTGTCCATGATCCTGCTCCTAGGATCTTGCCTTGCTCGGTTTTCATTTTTGCATCTATGCTTCATTATCTTGGAGCTTTTAGGATCCCTGTCCTCATCGCATATTGGTTCTCTTCTAGCATTGTGATTCTTAAGGGGAATTCAGTTCTCATCCTCTCTTTCCCCATGGATGGATCTTTCCAGTTTGTGGATACGTTCATCCTTAAGGCAGATTAAGGAAATGAACTCTTGATGCAACAGTCTTCGAGGGGTTTGGTCTTTTTCGAAAGGGCTCCATGTGTTCCGAGTCACTGCATGGCCAGAATGCACCATGACAGAGGGGAAGTGATTTCACTAGAAAGGGAAGCCTCTTCTTCATCACACTTGGGTTCTGGATAAGCATCAGTTAGGTATTAGGCAATGCTAGAGCCTTGATGATGGCTAGCAGAAGGTTGGTTTTGTGTAACTGAAGCATGGTTTTGCCTGGTGGTTACCATAGTGGAGATGGTGGGAGTTGGAGTTTAACGCTCCCTGTAACATCCTAATACATATATCTAGATATATCCTAGATATACAGAGATATATAAAGATAAACAGTACTAGAGATGTCACTTCTACATACTAACTAAAACATATATCCATAATCATAGTGAGTAATTATAGAAAGCCTTGAGAGAAATGCGAAAAAACTTAAACTCATATATATATATATATACACACACAACACTTGCCACAAAAAGGCATATTGTAATACATACAAAACAAATGTAAATTGTATACATAAGTTCTAGCTAGAAAAGCATATAAAAACTATACTAGTTTTCATGCTTCATCTTCTTTTCCTTAACAGGGTCTGCTTCTCTATACTTGCATTTTTACATGGAAGAACAACTAGCGAGAGAATTATAATTCTCGGTAAAAGCAATTCCAATACCAGCAAAGGATAACATTGTATAACAACATAACAATTGCTATAACTACTAACATAGGAGTTTCCTCCACTAAAACTCATAACTGCACACTACTAAGTAGTGTGATCTAAACTAATAGCCTACATAGGTTAGATATAAAAAACTGCCCATACAATTATAAATACCAATAGCAACATACAATACCCATACAACTGTTTGCAAATATAATGCAGATGATATGCAATATGATTATGCCTAAGAAGATCCTCAAGATATGATTGTGCAATGTTTTGTTTTGAAATACATGCAGAGGTTTATTTTGAAAACCAAGAAATTCATTAGGAATTGATTTAGTATATTATCCCGTGGTAAATAGAGGGAAAGCTCATCCTCACATCACATGTATCCTGGTATGCTGAGAAGTTCGACCTGAATCATTGTTCAAAAGAACCTTACAGACTCCCCAGTTATCTCCCTTGGCCTTGGCACTATCGAGATATCAGGGTTATGTCCTTACTCAAAAGAGTCTTTCGGACACCCATCTATCTCCTTTGGCCTCCATGAATGGGTATCAAAGGATACTCACTAAGATCAATACTACTAGACTATTTCTATAAACATACATAAATACTTATATATAAACACCACCTTATCACTCATAACTCTTAAGTGATCTCAATGCAACACTATGTTGCTAAGGTGTTAGATACTCACCTATGGTAAACCATTACTCTTGGTTGCACTAAGGTTCTTACTCTTCACATACAAACTAGATTAACTAACTAGTGTGTGAAAAGTATAGTGTTATATTTACTTCTTATATAAACACCACCTTAACTTTCCTATAGACTCAACTCATCCTAGTGAAAGAGTCTAACTTAGCTAATGCCTTATTCAACCTTGCTTAAGGAAATAAATGAGCGTTTTTTCTAGAACTTTGCTTACTTCATGAATGTGAGAAGCTTACTAGTCAACATTCATCCTTTTGTGTATTCTACAATACACAAGGTCCTGTTTAACTAGAGACTTAGTACATAACATTCGCTCTTCGAAACTAAATACACCACCCTATCTCTACTTAAGTGAATCTAACTCAAAGTGGTTCTTACTTGCAACTATTTGTTACTTAAGGTTCTAGGTACCTTCCCAAAGGTAATCCATTACTCTTGGATATCCTAAGGCTCATACCTTCCTTATTCTTACTAGAGTGAATCCTATAATCCATCCTAGTATATTTGTCTCCATTGCACCATCTCATTACATCTTGAGTGATATCTAATGCAACACTAGGTTGCCTAAGGTGCAACATCCTTACCTAGTGCAATCATTCACTTTTAGGATCCTCAAAAGCCTATACTTTCTCAAACTTGCTAGGTGATAGTTCTTCTCTTGAAATATCCCTATTTGTGCATTAACACATCTTAGGAAACATATATATAATGATTCCATCTAGCTAGTAACTTTAAAACATCACAAACAACTCTTTGTTGAATTCTGTGATGGGCGTCGAAGCACTCTCTCCTTGAGCATTTGGGCGCTCACTAGGCAGAACACAAACTTGTGTTGTTTTCGCTCCGTGCGCCTAAGCGCTCTGGACTGAGCGTCTAGGCACTCTGTGCTCTAATGCATATAAAAAATTCCTGGGCATTGAGTGTCTAAGCGCTTTGATCTAAGCGCCTAAGCACTCTACGTCCTGCTACATGAACATTCATCCCTGTTACACAAGCGTCTAGGAGCTCAGTGTAGGGCGCTTAACCACATAACTCTAACCATCATCAATTTTTTCTCTATGAATTCTAATGGTTAATCTTAAGCCATAAATGACCATCTTACACTTACTAAGATAAAACTATCCTAACCTAGTCCTTGCAATCAAGAACTAAGCCAAGAATATGGATTTGGCTCTCCAAACCCTAATTTCTATTCAAAATCCCCAATCCCATTCAATGAGAATCAAAGAGGAGAAAGATGAATAGAAACCCCTTACCTCTTGATTGTATAATCAATCTTCAAGCTCTGATCCTTGATCTTGATCTTCCTCTTCTCTTTCTCCTTCTTCTTCTTCCTTTCTCTCTTTTCTTCCTTCATTTTCTTTCTTCCCTGTTTTTCTTTCTTTGTAGCTTCTGCTACCTTTAACCGTGAGAGAAAAATAAGAGAATGACCATCATGTCCCTTAGGATATTTTGCCGGAACTTCCTAATCTACTAAGAACACCTGAATTATGCTAATTCAAGTTTTCTAACTTCCAACAATTGTAGAATAAATCATAAGATTCATCTAAATTATTGTTTCATCATTTTCATGATTTTTCATATCTGTTGTTAGTCAATTCGGTATTAAATGCATAACTAGTATGCCTAAAAATACCAAACTAACTCAGATTCTCTTGAAACTTTAACTACATCTTACTTAACTCATTTATGACTTAGAAACAAGGTTTCCATACCTGTTTCCCTCAACTTAACCTCATAATCCTTTATCTCAGTCATTTTAAGCTACTTTTCAACTTTTGTGTTACAACTAAGTGCCTAAACGAACTCAATTTGTCACAAAACTTCACTGGCATATTAAGCAAGTCATATGCTATCTTTTGAACACATAAACAAGTCTAACATGTTACTAAGGGTATTACATTTCTCCCTTTTAAAAAAAATATCTCCAAAATTGCTCACCTTGTGCAAACAACTCCAGGTAAACTCTCTTAATATAGAATTCTTACTGCCATGTAATCCTTTTCAGTACCAGCTTCTCCCAACTGCACATCTATCAGAATAAATCTGCTTATCTCTAACCTCTCGACCCCTCTGTTTGTGGATGGTAAGCTGTACTAAAACATAACTTAGCTTTGAACTCCTCCTTGAAAGGCTTTTCCAAAACTAATTGTGAATGTAGTATCCCCTTCAGACACTACATTCACTGGAACTCCATACATCTTAGCTATTTCTTTCAAAAGTATTTGAACCACTTTATCTTGAAAATTGCTAGCTCTACTTGGCAAAAAATGGAAAGGTTACTTAATCTATCCACCATTACCTACAACTAAATATATTCTGCTATGTTCTTTAACATACTAGGCCACCAAACATCTTCCTTGACTCTTGAAAAACCTTAGTAGCCTCTAGATAGATGGTATACATTCTCTTATGAACTCCTTATAGAATCCCTTCCCTGATTCTTGACTTACTTGAAAAATAAAGTTTGTCTCTAAACCCCGTCATTCCATCATTTGCTATTTCAAAAATCCTTTTGGGTTTCGAAGGAGATCTACTCACTCTTGTCCCTTAAAGTTTCATTCTCCTTCTGAGCTTCAAAGAATTTTAAGTCCTTAGGCCTCTTTCTATGTCCACCTTACTCCCTGAGAGACTATCTGGCATCATAGTCACAGCGAGACTCAAATTCTCGAAACTCCCAAGAATTTCATTCTCTTTTGAACTATCATTTGGGACACCTATAGGAATTTCCTACCTAGCGCATCGACTACTACTTTGGTCTTACCCAAATGATATCATAACTAAAGGTTATAAGCCTTGAAAAACTCTATCCACCTATTCTGCTTCTTGTTCAACTTCCTCTGATCAATAAGCATCTTTAGCTATTATGATCATTGAACACCTCGAACTAGACTTCTCATGAGTTATGTCTCCATAACTGTAAGGTAATCACTACTGTGGCTAATTCCAAATCATACCTAGGGTAGTCCTCTCGTGTAGGTTTAACTGCCTTGAAGCGCAGGCATCTACTTACCTCTTATGCATCTGAACACACCCCAGTCCCATCTTCAAAGTATAACTAACTAGCTCAAAGTTCTCATGGGAATATGGAATTACTAACACTAACATAGTAATTTACCTCCTCTTCAACTCTTGGAAACCATACTCACTCTCTAGAGTACACTGCCGAGTACTACCTTTCCTAGCTGACCTAATATGGGTAACATTAACTGAGAAAGTCCACTGATAAACTCTCTACCTTCGGTTACAACAGTTACCCTTCCCATTGTACCTCTGCTTAAACTTTACTAAGGTTCTCCACAATTTCTTCCTTGAGAAATTACATAGTCTGTAAACTATACCACTTGTAATCCAAAACTAACTTTTGGCTTACTCGGCAGTTAACCACCTTCTTTCTAAAAGTTTCTAAAACTACCTTTAACATACTCTTCATGTCCTTTTGTAATCCTGAAAAACTCTTAGAGATCAACTCTTCTTAACTTTACATATCTGACAACCAGGTCTTAGATCATCTCGTGAGAAAATCCAAAGCTTCTTTCAACTAATCTACTCGATCATCCTTTCGAGACAAAGACATTTAGTCTTGATAGTTCCTTCATTTGACTGCCTAACATTAAGCACAGTCTCATACTTCCACTAAATAATAACATAATATCATTTGTCTCTCTTAGCAACTAAACTGCACTAACTAGGTATGCAAACTAGATTCACAAAGTAAACTAACATGATTTACAAAGTAAATCCATACTCTCCTTATACTCATCTTAAAATATTTCTCTTTATATGTGCTCTTATCTCACACCAAGTTGGAAGATTTCATTGCCTCCGCTGCGCACTCTGATCTATAATCTGTTTACGCATCTTAGTACCTTGGAGTATGATTTACCTTTTTCCTTTTAGGTTGCTCGTCTTAAAAGCATCTTTCTCATACTCATCATTCCCCAAGCCACCACTTGAACCTATGTTCCTTTTCTTGATAAAAATTGAGACCAAAAGGCACCCTCACTGATCTCAACATCTGATCTTTTCCTCTTTGGGGAACTTTCTAACTCATGTTCCGTCGAGGCTCTGAGATTATCTGCTGCTTCACCTCTGCACTCACTGACTAGAGCGAAGAAGTCCTTAATCTCCATTTGCTTCACAACCCTTTTTATTCCCCCTCTAAGTTCTACTTCAAATTTTACTCACTTCTAGTCTTCATTTGGATTGGACGTAAAATAAGAAAAGAACTCGTGACATTCCTTAAATTGCTCGCATACTGGTCCTCTATAATATCCCCATGCTCAAACCTTAGAAATTTCCAAATTTCTCTTGCCTTCCATAACTCGAGGGAATAATACTTGTCTATGCAAGTAGCTTTAAACACCTACCAGGTGATTCAAGTACCAACCTCTTCTAGTAACCTCTCTGCTTCATCTCAATAGCTTCAGCTCTTCTTACTAACCCTTATAAAGCAAGGTCACCATCTATCCATCAGCATACGCCATGACCTCAAAGATCTCTTACATCGCATAAAGCCATCTTTCGGCTTTGTCTGAACCAAACTCTCCTTTGAAAAACAAAGGAGTAACTTTTCTGAACTCTAAGAAATACTGATCTCTCGTAAGTTCCTTCTCATCCCGTAACTTACTAAGTGGGCCCTATTCTGTCGCTTCTAATAGACTTCTACAAATGGCTATCTGCTCTCTCAAAATAATAGCCATTTCTTTAAGAACTCTAGTTATCTTGTCCTTTACCAGTCTCCTAGTCTCATAGGTTCTCCCAGTAGTTGCCATAGTTTCCCGTACACATAGAATATTACATATTGAGTTAGCTAGGCTCAATATCATGTAACTGTGTGACAGTAGCTAATAGTATCCATACTTAAGGCTGGTCATGCAATTCCACTTGCATATCTCATAAAGAGATAAAAGAATGCATTACATTATACTAAACTGCTACTTCTGCCTAAGCACAATTAGTCCATACCCCGGCTCAACAGGATGAACTGCTCTGAGACCATAATGTAACATCCTAATATAAATATATAGATATATCCTAGATATATAGAGATATATAAAGATAAACAGTACTAGAGACGTCACTTTAACTAATACATATATTCATAATCAAAATGAGTAATTATAGAAATCCTTGAGAGGAATGCAAAAAAACTTAAACTCATACATATATATATATATACACATACACAACACTTGCCACAAAAAGGCATATTGTAATACATACAAAACAAATGTAAACTATATATATAAGTTTTGGATAGAAAAACATATAAAACTATACTAGTCTTCATGATTCATCTTCTTTCCCTTTACAGGGTCTGTACTTGGATTTACATGGAAGAACAACTAGGGTGAGAATTACAATTCTTAGTAAAAGCAATTCCAATACCAACTAGTTATAATGTAACACCCCAAAATTTACTATTTCTCAGTAATGTATGAATTGTAATGTTTTGTGATTTTGGTATGTTGTAAATTTATTTTGACTGTTCTGTGACTATTTTTGATCTTTGTGTGTGATTTACTCCGAGTCAGGAAAATAATAATTTTCGGGCCAGAAAAAATCTTTAACGATTTATTCGGAGCTGGGGCAGCTTAGTGTTGGTGTATGCCCTAGAGGTTGATACATTTGTGTATATTTACATACATTCTATTATGCTAATTTTAATATATAAGGCATTTCATTTATTGTGTTCTTTTTTAATAAACATAATAAAGTCCTTTGAATAGTAAGTTTGATGTCGTAGGACATCAAGTGGCTGACTTGATTGTGAGATCCCATTGGAAAAAATTAAAACACTATTCTTAAATGTCCTTAGTCAAGTATTATTGTTAATTAGGACAACAATAATGCATTGAGACTAGTATGTGCATAGACTGATGACCACATCTCACGGGTCATGGATATGAGATATCAAGTCTTTTTTTTTTAAACTAAAAAGGAGGCATGCAAAAGCATCACTATAGAGAAGAAAATACCAACTAGGTTGGCACCTCAAACTCTATCAATCATATGCAGCATACCAAAATATATTAAAAAAGAAAGAAAAAAAAACACAAGCAGAAACATGGGGGGACCAAAGCCAAAACCCATGCAAGGATAGAAAGATTATCTAAACCTATAATTAGGAAGACCATACCTATTGTGGTGAAAGTCTTCACTAATAAAAGCAGGGATAGAGTCCCACCAAGAGAAAGAAAGAGAATTAACCCCAAAAGAAGCTAACTTATCAGCACAAGTATTTCCCTCCCTATAAATATAAGACACAACAAAGTGCATACTCCTAGTAAGAAACATACAATTCTTCCATCTAGTTCTAAGTTTCCAAGGCACAAGCTCAAAGGAAGAAAAAGCCAAAACCACTAAATTAGAATCACATTCTAACCAAATCTTATGCCATCCTTTTTTATGAGCAACTTTAATAGTAATCATGGCAGCTGTGAGCTCAGCATGAAGGGAGAAAGAGGATCCAATAAAAGAAGAAAAACAGACGAGGATAGTAGCATTGCAATCTCTATATATACCACCAGCAGCAGCAGGAACAGGAGAGCCTCTAGCCGAGCCATCTGTGTTACATTTGATCCAACCACAAAGTGGAGGAAACCAAGTCACTTGCTTAATAAAAGGAGCTTTTAGAGGATGCCCTGTGATTTTAAGAAGCTTAAGGATGGTGAATTCAACAATGGAGGAAGACATATGACCCTTCGAGAGATTCCCAGACAAAGAAATAGACGCAATCACCATATTTATAGCAGTCTTTAAAGGAATGCAACAGTTATCAAATCTGGTTTTATTTCTATAGAACCAAATTATCTAGATGAGAGATATCAAGTCTTTACATGGGTACATATTAGAGTAATTATGTACTGGACAGACCCACCATGAGAACGCTACATGAATCATTACATGAGTGTCATAAGCGATTCTCATTATGACAATGGTGTCTGTGGTCCTTTGACCTAAAATCACTACGATTGAGGAGTTGTGTGTTTTAATGCTATCAAGCGTCATCTGTAACAAGGTGATTATAAAGTTAGTTATTAGACATACTGTGAATCATGCAGAGGGATGTGAATGACCTAGATGGGATTTGTCACTCTTACATAACAGGAGCGATATCTTCGGGCCCCCTAATTGAGTGAGACTGCGAAATGCATGGCCATGCTCAAATGAGTCAATATGAGATATTGATTTCTTTTGTTGTTACAAAATCTACTCGAGTATCAGGAAATGAAGGATTAGACTATACAAGGGTGACGCATTCTATGCCTTATGTTCAATCTAGATATCTTGACAAAGGAACTAAATGACACGGAAACATTGGTTACGGAAAGGTTATGTCAAATCACTGACATTCTCATTACTTGGGTAGTAGTAATGTGTTATTAGATATCGCTCACTGCTTGTAATATTAAAATGATATTTTAATATTATTGCCAACGTAATGAGAACCTGCAAGGTCACACATATAGAGTAGACTAAAATTGGAGCAATAAATCCAAGTTGGACTCGGATTCAAATGTGGGCCAGACTCATAACAGATAAGTCTAGGGTTACACAGCTTACCTTGCTGCTACTCACACTCACTTAAGGCAGTCACTATTATAAATAGTACTGCTAAGGGGGCTGCTAAGACACACAGTACAGAACCCTAGCCGTACCTTGGTAAAAGTGAGTGAGAGAGTGACAGGTTTCTTCTCTTATGTTCGCAGCTAGCACTGTGTGAGAGACGTGGGGCTCCTTTTTGTGAATGTTGGACGTTCATGAGTCTGTTCGTGTGGATATCGCAGAGACATCATCGCTGTTACGGTGTTGGTGATTCACGTCACTTCCTTTGATCACGCTTCAATAGGTAAACAATTTTAAAACTCGGATTATGGCTTTTTTGTATGGATCCTTGGTGGGAATCCTGTTTTTATGCTGCGTGATGTATCCGTAATTCTCAACACTTTCTAAACCCGAATATGAGAGATACGTTACCTGATTTTTTAATTTTTAGAATTTACCTGTGAAATAAAAATATTTCACGTTTTATTATTTGTTAGACAGTATCTACTGATTTGCGAGCAGTAGCTTCTGCCCATTGGGTAATTGATCCCGTATCTTTTGTGTGTTGGACAATAGACTGGGAAAAGTCTTTGTGACTCACAATTTGGTGAACCAATAGGAATTAGTTAGTGTTAATAGCTTGAATTATCTAAGCCAATAGGATGTGGTCAATAATAATGGCTAGACTAGCTAGCCAAGAAACTAAGTAATCTAACTAAGTTAACCTAAAGCCTAAGTAGTAACTAAATGGAACAAACTTAGTTTGCTACTCCTTAGAGCTCCATGGTTTCAAGGATATTCTAGAGTCTTCTGGAATGCATGACCAATGCATGATAATGCATGACTTAAGCTTTGTAACTAAATAGTTAGCCATGCAACTAAGTGAACTAACTAAGTTAGCTTAAGTGTAACTAGGAACTAATTGAATCAAAACCTAGTTACCTTTTTCCATGTGCTCCACGGCCACCTAGTGTTCTAGGGTGTTCATGAACAAGCTAATCTTCTAATGTGACCAAAGTGTGACCAACTAATGACCTAAGCCATGTGAAACCATGTGCTTAATTTCTATCTTGTTGAATAAGCTTTAATCTCCCTATCCATGCACCTATACTACCAAGCACTTGAAAATAGGATATTTCTATTTCATTTCTATCACACTTTGTGACTTAAGCCTTTTCTCTCCATTCTCTCTCTTCCATGAACAAAGAAAACCTCTCAAATTCTCCTTCATGAAGCTCTCGGCCTCCACCTCCAAACCATCATCCAAGCTTCCATAATTTCATCCAATCTCATTTTCCTTACCTATATACTATTCTAAGACCTTTTCATGTTATGAACCTAGCTTAGTTCTTCCATTTACTACCTTGAATCCAAGTTAAGGTTTTCTACTCTACAAGGTAAAATTCTTGTTACTTGTTCCTAAGTTTGATTCTTGAGTTTCTAAACCATGATTGATCTATGATTTCTTATTTTCAAGCTTTGTTTGTGACTTTCTCTTAGTGTAAGCTTGTTAGGGTTATGTAAGCTTGTTAGGGTTTTTCTTCGGAGGCTCATGAAATCCATAGGAGAAGCAACTTGAAGGATTTTGTCTTCCTTGAGCTAAAAGGGAGATTAACCTCATCAACCATGGGTTGGTGGTGAGGAAATGGAATTGTTTGGGGTGAAAAAATCCATAAGGATTTATTCACTTATGTGGTTTAAGCTTGCTTTGTTTGTGATGAATTTTGATTGGTATGCTTTATAGCTTTGAAAATATGATTGAATATGTGATTATGAAAGTATGTTAATTATTGTATATAGTAGGATGTGATATACATGATAAAGAAGTGTATGAAGGTTCCAAAGAACCCTAGAGGCTCACGGCCTCAACACCATCAAGGGAGCAAAATGTTCTAAATTATTTTTCTAATCATGGATTAAATGAGTTAATGATAAGAAATTGTATGAAGGGTTTTTGCAAAGAATAAGGTGATGGAAAATAATTAAATATGATCTATGAACCATATAGTGTAATTCGGCCAACATGCCTATTTTTGATATTCTAGATCCAAAATTCATTTTACTAAGTGTAGACTTAGGTAATTAAGTAACAAGAACTCAATTTAATGAGTTTTCTTTTTTAGAAATAAAAAGAAAATAAACTAATTTTTTGGAATTAATTTGGTATAATTAGGTTACAAGGCAAGATAAAATTTAAAACTTGAAATTTACTGACGTATAACTCACCCTTCAGGTTTTCAAGCGCTTTAGAAAATTTTGAGCTGTAATATCCAAATTAAATCAAAGAAAGGTAATTTTTGGGTGAAATAATGGAAAATGCTACTTAAAGAATTTGTAATAGTAAAACATGGTAAGTAAAGCCAAAATAATTATTTTATGTGAAAAATATTCGAGAAACGTCACTTGTTTTCAAAATAGTAATTTTTAAGCTTTCAGATTGAGGAAATGATTTAAAATTGCTATGGGATTGAGAAAATGTTTAAAAATTCCTACGCGATTATGAAAATGTTGGAAAATACTTATGTGATTTGAAAACGTAAAAAAAATATTCTCCGATTGTGAAAATGCGATAAAATATGTACACAACTGAAAATAATAGTAGGTTACTGTCGGGCTATTGTGGTGGGCCCAGTTATGTTGAAAAATGATACTACCAAGAGATGGTGTGTGTATGTGAAATACTGTGAGAATGATAATTGCATGTGTAATTGAATCATACATCATGCATTGAAAAGCGTATCAGCTTAATTGGTTAAGCTGATGTGCCTAGGAGATTGAATTTATAACTTCGTGAGGGTGAGAATTGCGTAGTTACGATCTTCAATGATCTTGGAGACGTCGGGGTGTGGAATGTCATATGTGGCCAGATGGTAGCACCTCTGCGCCGTGATATCCTATGCAAACACACTGATGATCTTGACGGAGTTACTACTCTTTTCGTGATTGGTTGAGAGTGTCTTGTATGAGCCATGTTGTGCACATTGATATAATACATTGGCACATTATTTGAGGCTAACGATATACAGACATGTACTCCCTATCTTTCTCTCCGAAATTGTGATTAACTCCATGGGGAAGGAATGGGTCTGTGTGCATATGCATAGTTGGTCAACATATTGACATGATAATTATGTTTATCTGGCATTGTATCTGTGATGTGATAATATGATTTCAATCTGTTAATATTATATCTGTATATTTATGGTCATTTTCTATACTGTCAAACTGGCATTAATGTAGGGGATCTCACATCTTTGCTGTGTTATATCTATTTTTATTGTGTATGTTTGGTGAAGACCGAGGAAATGAGGAAGCCAAAAATTATACTTTCCATCAGTGATAGTTTTCTTTGTTTGTTTGAATGACGGCAAGGCGCTAAGTGCTGGGTTTTGTTAGAGTATAGTTCCATGGGGGAACTGATGCGTGGAGGTTTATTTTATATAATGAACGTTTTGTGTATACCAAGGATTTGGCTCTGAATCTTAGTGGAACTAGGGATGGGGTTCCAGTTATGACGATGAATGTATCTGTTCATTTGGAGTTCACGATGCCAATACGAGAACTCTGTGGTGGTACTATTTATACACCACAGGAGGACTCTGTAGTGTCTTCAACTAGAACCTCTATCAGGCAAGTGATGTACCCGCCTGGGTTCTTTGATGATACTGAGGAGGAGGATCCTTCCTAGGGCCCAAATCCTTAGTCTTTAAAAGTTTTAGTTGGACAGTTTATGTTTTGATGTATATGTTGTACATATTTTATCTTTTGGGAGTAAGTGTATTTATGTAAATTATTTAGGAACAAGGTTTGTTATATCTATGTATATTCTGGTGTGTTTATTTCAGTTATAAGTTGTACTTATGATTTTTATTATTATATTTATTTTCACTTATTCTGCAAATGAAAGTTTAAAATTAATATTTTTACAAGATTAATTCTTTTACAACTTGGGTAAGTTATATTAGGATATGTCTTAAATGTGATACCCTACGGTGGGTGTTGCATTAGTTGGTATCAGAGCCTCGGTTAGAGTCTTTTGGGTTTTTGTGGTTAGGTCTGTTTTATGTAATTCTCTGTGTTTTGGTCTTCAAAAGGTTACATCTAACTCTTATTGAGTTTTGTTTGGTTACTTGTGAAGAAAGCTATGTCTCGTGGAAGAGGTACACGTATGAATGTGGGACGTGACGATGATGCGATGACTGCTGCTACCGAAGCAATGCAGCAAATGGCAGACATGATTGTGCAACAGAATCAATGAGCTGCACAACAACAAGAAGCAAATGCAGAAGCCCAGAATTTGTCTGAGTTTCATCAAAATAATCCGCCACATTTTAGAGGTGAGTTTGATCCGAAAAAGGTGAGTTTGTGGATCCAAGAGCTGGAAAAGATTTTTGAAGGAATTGGATGTACGGACGACCGCAAAGTGACTTATAGCACATTTATGTTGATGGGAAACGGTGACAATTTGTGTAAAGCAACTCGGAGAGTATCACAAGCTGAAGGAAGGGAAATTACGTGGGAGGTATTCTATGCAGTATTTCTAGAAAAATATTTTTCGGATAATGCAAGGCATGCCTCAGAGATGGAATTTATTGGGTTACGACAAGGTGGGATGACGGTTAATGAATATGCTGCGAAGTTTAAGAGCTTATCGAAGTTCTCATGGTATCTCTAGATCCATCCAGATGAGGTTTAGAAATGTTGCAAGTTTGAGGAAAGTTTAAGAGTTAAAATGAAGAAAAGGGTGCTGCCAATGCGAATGAACCAGTTCTCATCATTGATGGATATGTGTTGGAGACTTGAAGAATTAGAGCCATTGCGAAATACAAGGAGCCGTAACTTTGGACCGTCTAGGTTCCAAAGGGGAGGAAGCAATAACAATAATCAGTTTTAGCGGAAACCATATTCTCGACCATCAGGAAGTCAACAGCAACAACAGTAACCACGTGGAGGAGGTTCTAGTAGAAATCGTTTTGGTCATATTATGGCACCCCCAACGAAGTGTTTGAAGTGTGGAAAGGGCCATATGATAAGGGACTGCACGATCAAGGGAATAATTTGCTTTAGATGTGGAAAGCCTAGTCACATCTCGAGGGATTGTGATCAAGCAAAGGTGAAGTCTTCAGTAAGTAACGTTCGTGCTGCTAAGCCGCAAGTTAGTGGGCGAGTGTATACAATGAGTGGAGCTGAGGCCTCCCAGTCTGAAGATCTTATCAAGGGAGAAGGTGTCATATCAGGTAATCTTTTAACTGTACTATATGATTCGGGTGCAACTCATTCGTTTATTGCATATGACTATGTGGATCGTTTGAGATTGTCTATGTCTTCTCTGAACTTTCAATTGATTATTTCTACACCAACTGCCAAACCCGTTAGTACTTCTAAAATATGCCTAAATTGCCCTGTTACTATCAATAATCGAGCTTTTTCTGCTGATTTAATTTGTTTACCTTTTACCGATATTGATATAATCTTAGGAATGGATTGGTTATCTTCTAATCATATCCTGTTAGACTATTCTAAAAAGACCTTAGTATTTCCTGAGAATGAGGTTTCTGGATTTTTGACTACCAAACAAGTCGAATCTTTATTCAGGGATGGAGCCCAAGGATACATGTTGCTATCTTCTTTAGAAGTCAAGAGTGAGAAGGATGTGAATGCTATTTCTAATGTAAATGAGTTTCTTAAAGTTTTTCCTAATGAGGTACCCGGATTACCATCGGAAAGAGAGATAGAGTTTTCTATCGATCTTGTACCATAAGCGGGTCTTATTTTGATTGCACCATACCAGATGTCGCCATCAGAATTACTAGAGTTAAAGAAGCAATTGGAGGAACTGTTAGAAAAATAGTTCGTGAGACCTAGTGTTCACCATGGGGAGCTCTAGTGTTGTTAGTCAAAAAGAAGGATGGATATTCATGTTTATATATGGACTACCGCCAGTTGAATAAAGTTACGATAAAGAACAAGTATCCACTTCTAAGAATTGATGATTTGATGGACCAATTAAAAGGAGCAACTGTTTTCTATAAGATAGATCTGCGATCAGGTTATTATCAAATTTGTGTTTAAGGTAGAGGATATACCTAAGATAGCTTTTCGAACGCGCTACGGGCACTATAAGTATCTTGAGTATCTTGTGATGCCATTCGGAGTGACGAATGCTCCTGCGATATTCATAGATTACATGAATAGGATCTTTCATCCATACCTAGACAGATTTGTCATTATTTTTATTAACGACATTCTGATCTATTCTCAAAGTCAGGAGAAGCATGCTGAACATCTTAGTATAGTTCTCTAGATTTTAAAGGAGAAGAAATTATACGCAAAGCTATCAAAATGTGAATTTTGGTTAGAGGAGGTTCAGTTTTTGGGGCACGTGATTTCCAAGGAAGGAATTGTAGTGGATCTAGTGAAGGTGGAGACGGTTCTTCAGTGGGAAAAGCCAAGGACAATAACCGACATCCGGAGTTTTGTTGGATTAGCGGGATATTACCGGATGTTTATTGAAGGTTTTTCCAAGATAGCCAGACCTCTTACACAACTCACAAGGAAAAATCAAGCTTTTAATTGGATGGATAAATGCGAAGAGAGTTTCCAAGAATTAAAGAAAAGATTGACTACCGCACCAGTGTTGATTCTACCGGATCCGAATGAGTCTTTTGAGGTATACTGTGATGCTTCTTATGAAGGATTAGGATATGTATTGATGCAGAATAAAAATATGGCAGCGTATGTTTCAAGACAACTGAAGGTACATGAAAAGAATTACCCAATGCATGATTTGGAATCAGCCGTAGTTGTGTTTGCGATAAAGATTTGGAGACATTTTCTGTATGGAGCTACATTCAACGTCTTTGGTGATCACAAAAGTTTGAAGTATTTGTTTGATCAGAAGGAGTTGAATATGAGGCAGAGAAGATGGTTAGAATTTCTAAAGGGTTACGATTTTCAGCTTCAATATCATCCTAGAAAGGCAAATGTTATAGCAGATACTTTGAGTAGGAAGATGCTCAGTGTTTCCGCTATGATGATCAAAGAGGAAAAATTGATAGAGCAATTTAGAGATATGTGGCTATCGGTAGAATTAGCGCTAGGAAAAATTCGTTTGAATATGGTCACTGTTCTGAATGATTTGCTAGAAGAAATCCGAGAAAAGTAGGAAGATGACTAGTTTTTTCAAAACGAGAGGGAATTCTTGAAGCAAGGTCGTGTGGCAACGGTTGAGGAAGGATCTGACGGGGTCTTAAGGTTCAAAGGTAGGATGTGTATACTGAATGATCTCGATCTTAGGAAGCCGATTCTCGATGAAGCTCACACCAGCAGGTTGAGTATACATCCTGGAATGACCAAGATGTATCAAGACCTAAAGCGATTATTTTGGTGGCCTGGAATGAAGAGAAATGTTGCGGAGCACGTGTCATCTTGTCTTGTGTCAAAAGGCAAAGGTTGAACATCAAAGACTAGCAGGTATACTGTAACCCCTAACTATTCTAGAATGGAAATGGGATAGTATTGCAATGGATTTTGTTACTGGATTGCCAAAGACTAAGAAAGGTTATAATTCTTTATGGGTCGTTATTGATCAGCTTACGAAGTTTGCTCACTTCTTGCCAATCAATATCAGGTATTCATTGGAGAAATTGACCCAGGTGTACATTAGTGAAATTGTTAGACTTCACGGTATACCCTCTAGTATTATTTCTGATGGAGATCCAAGGTTCATATCAAGATTTTGGCAAAGTTTACATGAAGCCATGGGGACTAAACTTCGTTTGAGTTCTACCTACCATCCGCAAACTAATGGTCAAATGGAGAGAACTATACAGCCATTGGAGGATCTGTTAAGAGCTTGTGCGTTAGAACAAAAAGGGAGTTAGGATGAATTCTTGCCTTTGGTAGAATTCACCTAAAACAACAGTTTTCACTCAAGTATAGGGATGGCACCTTATGAAGCGTTGTACGGACGATGATGCCGAACACCTTTGTGTTAGTATAAAGATGGAGAGAGTATGACCATAGGACCTGAGATGGTGCCACAAACGACGGAGAATGTGAAAATGATTCAAAAGAAAATGAGGGCAACTCAAAGTAGACAGAAAAGCTATGCTGATAATAGAAGAAGACCTCTTGAATTTGAGGAAGGTGAGCATGTGTTTCTGCGAGTCACACCCACGACTGGTGTCGAAAGGGTTATAAAATCCAAAAAACTCACTCCTAAATTCATTGGACCCTATCAAATTCTTCGTCGGATAGGTCTAGATGCGTACCAAATAGCTTTACTGCCTTTTCTCTCCAACCTTCATAATGTTTTTCATGTGTCCCAGTTAAGAAAGTATATCCCCGATTCCTCTCATGTCATTCAACCCGATGAGGTACAATTCAAAGAAAAATTGATGTATGAAACACTTCCTGTTAAGATTAAAGACAGGAGGGTGAAGCAACTCAGAGGGAAGGAGATTCCATTAGTAAAAGTGATCTGGAATGAAACAACAACAGATGCTACGTGGGAGATGGAAGATAAGATGAGGGAACAATATCCACAACTGTTCTAAGGTATGATAAATTTCGGGGATGAAATTCTTTTTAGTGGGAGAGAGTTGTAACACCCTAAAATTTACTATTTCTTAATAATGTCTGAATTATACTATTTTGTGATTTTTGTGTATTGTAAATTTATTTTGACTGTTCTGTGACTATTTTTTATCTTTGTGTGTGATTTACTCTGAGTCAGGAAAATAATAATTTTCAAGCTGGGGAAAATTGTAATTTCCTAGGACTGCCTGTAGGATTGACGAGTATCTCCACAAACCAACACAGGTCTTTTCAGCGTGTTTTTGTCCTCACTCACAGGCATCCTAGGAAACTTCCTAGGAGGTCACTCATCCCACAATTGCTTCAGGTCAAGCACACTTAACCATGGACTTTTTATGTTCTAGGCTCCCGAAAAGAAGTTGTAATTTGTTAATATGGCTACACCAAATCAATTCCTTTAAGTCATCCTCAACTATGCAGTGCCATACCTGCACAGTCTCTAAATCCCTCTCATTTTAATGCATGTTCAGTTCATTCATGCAACCCTTCGCCTAGAAGCCTGTTAGAAGCCGCTCCTTGTTCGTGCTTCATTGCACCGGCAATCACTTCCAGCACTCGTCGGCCCCGGGACACACATGCCCACCAACTTCCATTTGGTTCGTCCCCAAACTACACCGTACAAGGAGAGGTCCCATCTCTGATACCATCTATAACGTCCCAGGACTACCTACATGATTAACGAGTGTCTCCACAAACCAACACGGGTCTTTTCAGCGTGCTTTTATTCTCACTCACACGCATCCTAGGAAACTTCCCAGGAGGTCACCCATCCCACAATTGCTCCAGGTCAAGCATGCTTAATCATGGAGTTCTTATGTTCTAGGCTCCCGAAAAGAAGTTGTAACTTGTTGATATGGTTACGCCAAATTAATTCCTTTAAGTCATCCTCAACTATGCAGTCCCATACTTGCACAGTCTCTGAATCCCTCTCATTTCGGTGCGTATTCAGTTCATTCATGCGACCCTTCGCCTAGAAGCCTGCCAGAAGCCGCTCCTTGTCCGTGCTTCATTGCACTGGCGATCACTTCCCGCCCTCATCGGCCCCGGGACACACATGCAACTAGTGTAACGCCCCTTTTTAAGAAGGAAATGTCACACCATAAAATACGAAACGAAAACAAAAGTATAAACTAAGACCCGATTCATTATGTTATAGGTAAACTTGCTTGGTCGTAATCGTATAAATAAATTGGTGAATTCTTTTTTTTTGTTACGATAAAACAATAACATATGGTTACAACACAAAGTAACATGAGAAATAGTCCATACATCCATACATCATGCTTATATATATATAAATATATATCTATATCATGTTTGTTTAGTTACATCACTAGATATACAAAAAGCAAAAGCCTTACATGCCCCCAAAAAGAATTACCCATATACAGCCCACCAAAAAGATAAAACGTCAGGCCCCAAAATAAGTTCATACATCCATCAGTGGCCATCAACAGCATCAGCCCCTACAAAGAATGAGAAGGAACCATAGTTGGGTCCTTCTCAGGGTCTTCCTCGTCAGAAGAAACCCTCATCGGAGCCACCGAATTATGAGTGGGGGCTCGTGCGGTAGATAGGAACGAATCCTCCTGTGGGGAGTAATAACGTTCATCCCATATATCTCGTATGGGCAGGTAAAACTCTAAGTGCAAGTGAACACTATAAGTAAAAATAGGTGGATCATAATGCCCCCATGATAGAGACACTGTCATGTCTCCGAGATAAATGTAGCGGTCCGTACCCAGGTTGATATGCCAACAGTCCGGACCTCCAAGGAAAGTCAATCGCACATAACCCAAAAAACCTTGCGGACGGGACGTCAAGATCAAAACAAGTACTAATCAAAGTCAGGTCAAAAGCCAGGGAACTCATGTACTTCCCCTTCTTTGCCAACGTCTTTAGAGAAACATACAAATAGACAGAATAGTAAAAATACAGGAAAGAGGTGAGACATCCTATGTTCAGTACCAATTATGGCAATAAAGAAACAGAGTGGCGTAGGACGCCCACATAGCATTACAAGAATAATAAACAACATCAAGATATAAATATTTAATAGCTTAACAATTCCAAGCAGATATATCATCAATGAGACAGCAGTTCCAATCCTCATATGAATTAAATGCTAAATAGTATGTTGACTCACTATGAACATGCACATGATACCAAAATCCTACTCCATGGAGCTAGACACAAACATCGGAGAGAATGATTAGGAGATATGTCTGTAACTCGGCTGCTGAGGCCAACAAGTGCTATAATTCTTAATTTATCAACGTGCACATCATGGCATTGTAAAAGACATTCTACACTAGATAGCGATATAGGACAGTGTCTCGGTCCGGATCGTCGGTGCGTTTGCATCGGTCTATCCCACGGTCTAGAGGAGCTACCAACTGACCATTATGAGACACCCACACCCCGACGCCCCCAAGGTCAACAGTATGACCTACACTAGTCTACTCGCACCTGCACATAGGTGTGATTCAATTTCCTATGCAACGTGGCCTTAACAGTGGTCCATCGGACTTTCACAATGCATGATGACTAAATGCATAATCATGTATATTCAAAAATGATATACTTTATTCACAGCACGCCACAATTTGGCCAAGTTAAACATCAACAACTTCTAGGTCTCACTCATGGACCCACAATAAATATCATCAAGTCCTTGAATAAGACATTACACTTTTAGGATTCATTATGGAATTAAGCCTTAATTTCTACGTTCTTCTTATTAAGTTTCTCTCTAGGGAAATTCTCTTGCATTTTTCACCTAATCTTTATTACTTTAATTAAATAAGTCCACTTTATGAATTCCTAATTAATTTCTAACTATCCAATTAACTAAGTTTCACTTTAATTTAGCATTTCTTATCAAATCCTTCCCTAGAGGAATTCTCTTGATTTGTTAAGTTCCCTACTTTAAGTTTATTCATACTCATTTAGAAAATTATTTTAAGGTTCTCGAAGTTTCACACACTCTTGTTCTTTTCTTAGGTCCAAAGAATCTCTTTAGGTTATCAAATAAATTTCTTTCTATCATATTGTTATCTATTTAACACTTAATTACTTAAGTTCTAAGGTTACACAAAATTATATGCTTGGTCCCTAAAAGGGCCCTAGAGGCCGAGAGCCTCCCAAGGGGTAGGAACCCAAAATTTTCTATTACTCTGCTACATGTTATTCACTTGGTTAGTTATGTTTCTAACTTGGTACAAAATTTCAACCATGAACACCCTATTCAATGGGTATGGCCGTGAGCCACATTAAGGAGGGCAAGGAACCCTTGCCTTCATTTCATGTTTCCAATTCATCAAAATCACTCCAAGATCATCAATATATATATACATTCAATCAAATAGATCATATAAGGTAAAATCAACACATAGTCATCAAAATCACACATCAAAAAGAATAACCCTAACATGGGTTCCTCACAACCAATACACAATCAAGTCTCTCACTACCATTAGAGGTTGAAGTGGACAATCTCCCTCTTACCCTAGAGAAATCAAGAAAAGGAATCTCCTTGTTAGTTCCTTGATGATTTCGGCCAAGCTCCTCCAAAACCCTAGGAATCACAACTCACCAAATCAATACCAAGGCTTGAGAAAAAGAGGATAAATGGCCATGATGATGGTCTTCAAAATGAAAATAAGAAGAGTATAACACCCTTGTGGGGATGTCATATTTTTAATGCAAGAAAATAAAATCTTACCCAAGTTATAAAACATTTGGTACATAAGTAATATAAGTTGTAAATTTTTTCCTTTTATACTTATTAACATTAAATAAAATAACACGAAACACAAAATAAGACAGAACATAATCACACCCCATAATATACATATGATTTTGTCTTAAGTATACTAATAATTTACAACTACAAATATTTAACAAAACAGTAAAAAGTCAGCATAATACTAAAACATAACATGCCCAAGTGCACATCAAAGATTTCTAACCCTCCGAAGGATCACTCTTTGAGAAATCATCGGATAGCAGAAATCCTAGATGTCTCGCAGCTGTACGGACCTGAGTCCGTGCTGTCGACTCACTACTAAGCTCACTAGGTGCATGGAAAATCCCTCCCCAATAACACCTAAGAGTCAAAGGCAACTCAAAATGTAAATACAAAGTAGTAGTAAATATAATCTCCCCATCAAACTCTCTACACAAGGACACAATCAGACGTCCCACATAGACTACCGATCCTCTATCCTCACGCATTCGCCAGGCTTCCGAGCCTCCATGAAAATCAAGTCTCACAAAACCAAAGAATCCAGGCAACGCCATGATCACAGGATCAATCCAGATGGTAGGGATGATCTAACGGCTCGCCGTCCTCGCACTGCTCACTCGGCTGGCGCTCCTCCGGATACTGAATATCAAGAGGCTATTCCTCTTCCTCTTTCTCAAACTCTTTATAGAATATAATAATAATGCAGAGAAATACATATAACGAGGTGAGACAATCTACATCATTACCCGCATGGCAATAAAGAAAATGACAATACAAACAAGTATCACAATAATGCATACCATCACATCATATATAATACCTCAAATTAACACATCATACATGCTATCACAGATTATAGTAAACATTAAAAATGCAGATCATGAATGCTAATGCATACCAACTCGTTCCTACTCCATGGAGCTAAACACAGACATTAGAGAGAATGATCCGAAAAGAACTATCAGTACCCCAAGCTGCCCAACCAAACTATTACACTGTCCAACGTCGTGTCTATAGTCCACGGTCCAAAACATTGTGTAGTAGTACACAGTCCAAACACATCATGCACTACAGGCATTGTACTAAATAGTCTCCACAAGATCTTGATTAAGAATAGCGCTTGTCGAGATCATTAGTGTGTTACTTGTTACCACGGCCTAGAGGAGCTACCAACTGTCCGCATGTGGAATTCTCCGCACACTAATGCCTCCAAGTTTAATTAATGAATCACACTATGCCTATCACACTCACAACACGGTGTAATTCATCTCGTCAATCAATCGTCAATTTTTAACTAAATTGACACAACTCTCAATGCATGATTTAGAATCACAATTACAAAATACTCTTAATTTTGATATATTACCATATTTACGAAAATACCCTCAATCTCAATATTCCAAAATATAGTATGTCTCCACTTGACAGTACTATCTCACAACATGTCCGGGTCCACCACTTTGGCCCGACAGTAAAACTCACTGTTCCATTTAGTCGCGTAGAAATTTTATCGCATTTTCACAATCGCATCACTTTTACAAACATTTTTAAATCGCATAAATATATTTCAACATTTTTTGACATCGTGTAATGTTTTTAAATCATTTTCTCAATCGCGTAAGATTTTTAAATCGTTTTCTTAACCGTATAGCTTAAAAATCATTATTTCAAATATGTGTAAGCTATTTCTAGTACTTTTAAACTACGTAGAATATTTTCCATATGTTATAAATATATTATGGAACCTTTTCTTTTATTTGTCTGATTTTAGTAAATTTTGGCAGCATTTTACCTAGAAAATCTATTAAATGGTATTTCCTACGTTTCTCTCTAAATACTGTTCATTTTAACCTTAACCATTACTTACACCTTGAAACTTGCAACGCGCTTCAAAACTCATAGAGTGAGCTCTACGTTAGTATTTCTCAAGTGTTCGCTTTATTTCTTACTTATAACTAATTCTTCTAATTTAGAATTCTAATTAGCTACTTGACCTATCTTATAAAATAATTTTGGAATTCAATTGTACATTAAATGGCATGTTGGCCAAAATCAACTCATCTTTCATAACTAATCATTAAATCATTTTCTAACTTCTAAATCATTTCCAAACTCATTGTTTTACCTAGATTCATTAATCATTATTTTAGAAAATGGTTGAGAACATTTTGGTTCTCTTTTTCTTGGAGAAGCCGTGAGCTCCTTTGTGTTCTTTGGAACACTCATACAATCCTTACATGTTATTCACACCCTACATTAATACTCATACATCTATAAACACATGTAATATATTTTAAAGTTATAGACATGCTCACAATTAAAATCAATCACAAATAGGAAAATAATAAAACAACCACATAAATGAATTCTTATGGATTCTTCACACACATACAATTCATTTTCTCATCACCACTTAGGGTTGATGAGACTAAATCTCCCTCTTACCTCTTGAAGACAAGATCATCAAGTCTCCTCCTCATTTTTTATTTTCGTGTGAATCAAAAACAAATCCCTAAAATTCTGAAACAATTAACAAAATCACAAACAATGCTTAATATTGAAGAACCATGGAACAATCATGGTTTAGAAAATAAAAAATTAAAATTAAAATCAAAGAATCAAGAGTTTACCCTTAGGGAAGTGAACAAAAGCTTGGATTTTGAAGCACTAGGAGTAGGATTTTCACAAAACTTCCTAAATGAAAAGTGTTTAGGATGTTGTTTAGGTTTATGAAAAGTTAAGAAGAAAAATTATAGAAGATAGGTAGTGGATTTGGGGTGAGAGGCCGAAATTTGAGAGAGAAAATGGAAAGAAAAAATGCTTGGTGTTCTTGGGAAATTTTGAGAGAATATTAGGCTAAGCTTTAGGTGAGTGAAAAAGTGAATAATAAGAGTGAAATGGAGTGGTGCTGCCGTGAGTGAGTGTTTAGGGAAATTAGGAGATAAGTTTGGATAGTAAATATCACATTGTGTTCACATTAGGAAGGCACATGGCTTATGTCACCAAGTGGTCACCTAATGGTCATGCAAGATGGTTCAAGAAGCTTGGAGAGGCCTCACAAGACTCCTTGGTCGTGTGGTGTCTAGGGGATTAGGGACCTTGTTTGACTTCAATTAAAAGTTAATTACATGCTAATTAGATAGCTAGTTAATTAGGTTAGGTTTCCTAATTACACTTAATTAACATTCTAATTACATAGCTAATCAATTAACTAGGTCATTGCCTATGTCATGCTTAGTCATGACTTCTAGATGATATTAGGATATCTAATTAGTAACTAGATTAGAACTAATTAGTAATTAGGTTAGTTCACTTAGTTTCCTAATTAGGCAATTAAAATAACCAAATTAGGTTTACTTAGCTAATTAATAAATAATCAAACCACTATTATTGACTTAATCCTAAGCATTAAATTTAACTTTGTTTCCTATCCATTGATTTAATCTAAGGTCGATATCACTTTGTGATTTTATTAGGATTGTTCTCACACCATTGATTTGATCAACAGTTATGATCAAAAACATCTTAATCAAGCTTTTCATCCAATGGTCCACAATAAAGTCTTTGCCACTTTATTTGACCAAACCTTATTGGTTAGAAACTTTCAAGCCACTATTGTTGACTAGTTCCTATTGGCTTAGAATTTAGTCTAGCTAGAATCGTTGACTGCTTTTCTAAACGCGGGTCCCATAGACTTTTTCGGGTCCATGGTCATTTTGGAGCAGATTTCTACTGTTTTTGAGACAATAGGTACTGTAAAATAAAATAATATTATAATAATATAAAATTATTTTATCACACAGTTAAATCCTAAAAATTAAAAGATTAATATACATATCACTCGGAATTGGGTTTAGTAAGATCCCCCAGTTCTGAATAATTAAAATAAGATTTTTTAGGCCAGAAAATTATTATTTTCTTGGCTCGGAGCAAATCACACACAATAGTCAAATACACTCATGAAACAGTCAAATTCAATTTATAACTCACAGAAAACATGAACAGTACATTTGCGACACTATTGTACTTAACCCAAAAGTTGGGGTGTTACAAAGAGAAGATGAGAAATCAAGAACATAAAAGCTTTAAACTTTGAGGCTTGAAAAAGATGATGAAGATGAAAGCTTTTTGGGTAGATTCCAACTAGAAAGATGTTTAGAATACGATGGAGATTAAGAAAATGGGGTCACTTAAAATTTTGCACTCATGGAGGTATGGTGAGGGTGTGTGGCCGTGGATGGAGAAGAAGAGAGAAGGGGGAGAAATTTTGAGAGAAGAAAATGTAGAGAGAGAAAGTAATGGCAAAAGTGATGTAAACTTTTTAGGGTTTGAAATTAGAAATGAAGTATTAATTGAAAAGCTCATTTTTGGCTCCTAATTGGCCTCATTGCCGTGGAGAAGGGAGAGAGAAGGGAGGGAAAATTGCTTCTAAAATTAGGGTAAAGCTTGTTAGATTTTTCAAAAGTCAACATGATTAGACATAAAGTAGATTTTCTTTAGATAAGATGATAAGGTGATAAGGATTTTCACTACAAGCTATTATCCAATGGACAATTGTTACAATTTACAAAGTCAGTATTTATTGTCCAATGGATAATAGAGTGTATTGCAAAGTTTTTATTTAACAGAACGTACTGCGATTTTATTTATCAGATAAAATATCAAAAAATATAAACCTCGTAAATTGTGCCCGACCTCTGATTTAGTAAGATCCCCCGTCGACGTTTTCATAGTTCAAAGTTTACCAACCTCAAGAAAAATATTTCATTTTTCCGGCTCCGCTCAGTGTGCACACAAAATGAGAAATATATTAAAATATTCAACATTTTCAGAAAAATTCAAAAAAATTCTCAAAAATCACAAATATTATAAAATGACTATGTATCATGAAACAAATAATTTTTGGGGTGTTTCACTGGCTCTGCTCAGCGCGCATGCAAAATGAGGAATATATTAAAATATTCAACATTTTCGAAAAAATCCAAAAAAATATACTCGAAAAAATAATTTTTGGGATGTTACAAAAATCTTTAACGATTTATTCAGAGTCGAGGGAGCTTACAAAACCCAAATTCGAGAGATACGTTACCCGATCTTTTAATTTTTAGAATTTATTTGTGAAATAAAAATATTTTACATTTTATTATCTGTTGGATAGTATCTACTGATTTGTGAGCAGTAGCTTCTGCCCATTGGGTAATAGATCCTGTATCTTTTGTCCGTTGGGCAATAGACTGGGAAAAGTCTTTGTGACTCACAATTTGGTGAACCAATAGCAATTGGTTTGTGTTAATAGCTTGAATTATCTAAGCCAATAGGATGTGGTCAACAATAATGACTAGACTAGTTAGCCAAGAAACTAAGTAATCTAATTAAGTTAACTTAAAGTCTAAGTACTAACTAAATGGAACAAACTTAGTTTGCTACTCCTTAGAGCTCTATGGTTTCAAGGATATTCTAGAGTCTTCTAGAATGCATGACCAATGCATGATAATGCATGACTTAAGCTTTGTAACTAAATAGTTAGCCATGCAACTAAGTGAACTAACTAAGTTAGCTTAAGTGTAACTAGGAACTAATTGAATCAAAACCTAGTTACCTTTTTCAATGTGCTCCGCAGCCACCTAGTGTTTTAGGGTGTTCATGACCGTGCTAATCTTCTAATGTGACCAAAGTGTGACCAACTAATGACCTAACCCATGTGAAACTATGTGCTTAATTTCTATCTTGTTGAATAAGCTTTAATCTCCCTATCCATGCACCTATACGGCCAAGCACTTGAAAATAGGATATTTCTATTTCATTTCTATCACACTTTGTGACTTAAGCCTTTTCTCTCCATTCTCTCTCTTCCATGAACAAAGAAAACCTCTCAACTTCTCCTTCATGAAGCTCTTGGCCTCCACCTCCAAACCGTCATCCAAGCTTCCATAATTTTATCCAATCTCATTTTCCTTACCTATATACTATTCTAAGACCTTTTCATGTTATGAACCTAGCCTAGTTCTTCCATTTACTACCTTGAATCGAAGTTAAGATTTTCTACTCTACAAGGTAAAATTCTTGTTTCTTATTCCTAAGTTTGATTCTTGAGTTTCTAAACCATGATTGATCCATGGTTTCTTATTTTCAAGCTTTGTTTGTGACTTTGTCTTGGTGTAAGCTTGTTAGGGTTTTTCTTTGGAGGCTCACAAAATCCATAGGAGAAGCAACTTGAAGGATTTTGTCTTCCTTGAGGTAAGAGGGAGATTAACCTCATCAACTATGTATTGGTGGTGAGGAAATGGAATTGTTTGTGGTGAAGAAATCCATAAGGATTTATTCAATTGTGTGGTTTAAGCTTGCTTTGTTTGTGATGATTTTTGATTGGTATGCTTTATAACTTTGAAAATATGCTTGAATATGTGATTATGAAAGTAGGTTGATTATTGAATATAGTAGGATGTGATATACATGATGAGGAAGTGTACGAAAGTTCCAAAGAATCCTAGAGGCTCACGGCCTCAACACCATCAAGGGAGCAAAATATTTTAAATTATTTTCCTAATCATGGATTAAATAAGTTAATGATAAGAAATTGGATTAAGGGTTTTTGCGAAGAATAAGGTGATGAAAAATAATTAAATATGATCTATGAAGCATATAGTATAATTTGGCCAACATGCCTATTTTTGATATTCTAGATCCAAAATTCATTTTACTAAGTGTAGACTTAGGTAATTAAGTAACAAGAACTCAATTTAATGAGTTTTCTTTTTTAGAAATAAAAAGAAAATAAACTAATTTTTTTGAATTAATTTGGTATAATTAGGTTATGAGGCAAGATAAAATTTAAAACTTCAAATTTATTGACGTATAGCTCACTCTTTGGATTTTGAAGCGCATTAGAAAATTTCAAGCTGTAATATCCAAATAAAATCAAAGAAAGGTAATTTTGGGTGAAATAATGGAAAATGCTAATTAAATAATTTTTAATTGTAAAACATGGTAAGTAAAGCCAAAATAATTATTTCATGTGAAAAATATTAGAGAAACGTCACTTGTTTTCAAAATAGTGATTTTTAAGCTATTAGTTTGAGGAAATGATTTAAAATTGTTACGCGATTGAGAAAATGTTTAAAAATCCCTACGCGATTATGAAAATGCTAAAAAATACTTACACGATTTGAAAACGTAAGAAAAATGTTCTCTGATTGTGAAAATGCGATAAAATGTTTACGCGATTAGAAATAACAGCAGGTTGCTGTCGGGCTGTTGTGGTGGGCCCAGTTATGTTGAAAAGTGATACCGCCAAGAGATAGTGTGTGTATGTGAAATACTATGAGAATGATAATTGCATATGTAATTGAATCATACATTATGCATTGAAAAATATGTCAACTTAATTTGTTAAGCTGATGTGCCTAGGAGATTTAATTTACACCTTCATGCGGGTGAGAATTGCGTAGTTACGATCTTCAGTGATCTTGGAGACGTCGGGGTGTGGAATGTCATATGTGGCTAGATGGTAGCACCTCTGCGCCGTGGTATTCTATGCAAACACACTGGCAATCTTGACGGAGTTACTACTCTTTTCGTGATTGGTTGAGAGTGTCTTGTATGAGCCATGTTGCGCACATTGATATAATTCATTGGCACATGATCTGAGGCTGACGATATACAGACATTTACTCCCTATCTTTCTCTCTGAAATTGTGATTAGCTCCATGGAGTAGGAATGGGTCTGTGTGCATATGCATAGTTGGTCAACATATTGACATGATAATTATGTTTATCTGACATTTTATCTATGATGTGATAATATGATTTCAATCTATTAATATTATATCTGTATATTTACTATCATTTTCTACACTGCCATACTGGTATTGATGTAGGGGATCTCACTTCTTTGCTGTGTTATATCTATTTTTATTGTGTATGTTTGGTGAAGACCAAGGAAATGAGGAAGCCCGAAATTATACTTTTCATCAGTGACACTTTTCTTTGTTTGTTTGAAGGGCGGCAAGGCGCCAAGTGCTGGGTTTTGTTAGAGTATAGTTCCATGGGGGAACTGATGCGTGGAGGTTTATTTTAGATAATGAACGTTTTGTGTATACCAGGGATTTGACTCTGAATCTTAGTGGAACTAGGGATGGGGTTCCAGTTTTGATGATGAATGTATCTGTTCGTTTGGAGTTCACGATGCCAATACAAGAACTCTGGGGTGGTACTGTTTATACACCATAGGAGGACTCTATAGTGTCTTCTGCTACAACACCTGTCAAGCGAGTGATGTACCCGCTTGGGTTCTTTGATGATACTAAGGAGGAGGATCCTTCCAAGAGCACAAATCCTTAGTCTTTAAAAGTTTTAGTTAGACAGTTTATGTTTTGATATATATGTTGTACATATTTTATCTTTTGGGAGTAAGTGTATTTATGTAAATTATTTGGGAACAAGATTTGTAATATCTATGTATATTCTGGTGTGTTTATTTCAGTTACAAGTTGTACTTATGGTTTTTATTATTTTATATATTTTCACTTATTCCGTAAATGAAAGTTTAAAATTAATATTTTTACAAGATTAATTCTTTTACAACTTGGGTAAGTTATATTAGGATTAGTCTTAAATGTGATACCCTACAGTGCGTGTTCATATAACATTGTATAACAATATAACAATTGCTATAACTACTAACATAGGAGTTTACTCCACTAAAACTCATAATTGCACACTACTAAATAGTGTGGTCTAAACCGATAGCCTACATTGTGTTAGATATAAACAACTGTCCATACAATTGTAAATACCAACAGCAACAAACAATGCCCATACAACTATCTGTAAATGCAATGCAGATGATATGCAATATGATTATGCCTAAGAAGATCCTCAAGATATGATTGTGCAATGTTTTGTTTTGAAATACATGCAGGGGTTTATTTTGAAAACCAAGAAATTCATTAGGAACTGGTTCAATATATTATCTTGTGGTAAATAGAGGGAAAACTCATCCTCATATCACACATATCCTGGCACACTGACAAATTTGGCCTGAATCATTGTTCAAAAGAATCTTACGGACTTCCTACTTATCTCCCTTGGCCTTGGCACTATCGAGATATCAAGGTTATTTCCTTACCCAAAATAGTCTTTTGGACACCCATCTGTCTCCCTTAGCCTCCATGAATGAGCATCAAAGGATACTCACTAAAATTAATACTACTAGACCATTTCTATAAACATACATACATACTTATATCTAAACACCACCTTATCACTCATAACTCCTAAGTGATCTTAATGCAACATTATGTTGCTGAGGTGTTAAATACTCACCTATGGCAAACCATTACTCTTGGTTACACTAAGGTTTTTACTCTTGACATACAAACTAGATTAACAAACTAGTGTGTGAAAAGCATAGTGTTATGTTTACTTCTAACATAAACACCACCTTAACTTTCCTATAGACTCAACTCATCCTAGTGAAATAGTCTAACTTAGCTAATGCCTCATTCAACCTTGCTTAAGGAAATAAATGAGCATTTCTCTAGAACTTTCCTTACTTAATGAATGTGAGAAGCTTACTAGTCAACATTCATCCTTTTGTGTATTCTACAATGCACAAAGTCCCGTTTAACTAGAGACTTAGTACATAACATTCCCTCTTAGGAACTAAATACACCACCCTATCTCCACTTAAGTGAATCTAACTCAATATGGTTCTTACTTGCAACTCTTTGTTGCTTAAGGTTCTAGGTACCTTCCCAAAGGTAATCCATTACTCTTGGATATCTTAAGGCTTATACCTTCCTTATTCTTACTAGAGTGAATCCTACAATCCTTCCTAGTATACTTGTCTCTATTGCACCATCTCATCACATCTTGAGTGATATCTAATGCAACACTAGGTTGCCTAAGGTGCTACATCCTTACCTAGGGCAATCCTTCACTTTTAGGATCCTCAAAGGCCTATACTTTCTCATACTTGCTAGGTGATAGTTCCTCTCTTGAAATATCTCTATTTGTGCCTTAACACATCTTAGGAAACATATATATAATGATTCCATCTTGATACTAACATGAAAACATCACTAAACAACTCTTTGTTGAATTTTGTGATGGGCACCTAAGCGCTCTCTCCTTGAGCGTCTGGGCGCTCACTAGGCAGAGCACAACCTTGCATTGTTTTTGTTCCATACGCCTAAGCACTCTAGACTGAGCATCTAGGCACTCTGTGCTCTGATGCGCATAAAAACTTCTTGGGCATTGAGCATCTAAGCACTTTGATTTGAGTGCTTGAGCACTCTACGTCCTGCTACACGAACATTCATCCCTGTTACACGAGCGTCTAAGCACTCGGTGCAGGGCGTCTGGGTTCTCTCTATAAGACAGCAATTCTGCATAATTTCTGCAGAATTATGGCACTATTCCATGGTTCAAATCTTACTTCCAATCATCCAAGATTGGTTCCTTGGTGATTTCTAGTACCAATCTAGGCCCCTAAACTTGTTGTAACTTTTATACAATGTATGACTTCTCTTAAGCATAGATTTAGGTGCAAAACCACATAACTCCAACCATCATCAATTCTTTCTCTATGAATTCTAATGGTTGATCTTAAGCCATAAATGGCCATCTTACACTTACTAAGCTAAAACTATCTTAACCTAGTCCTTGCAATCAAGAACCAAGCCAAGAACATGGATTTGGCTCTCCAAACCCCTATTTCTATTCAAAATCCTTAATCTCATTCAATGAGAATCAAATAGGAGAAAGATGAATAGAAACTCCTTACCTCTTGATTAGAAGATCAATCTTCAAGCTCTAATCCTTGATCATGACCTTCCTCTTCTCTTTCTCCTTCTTCTTCCTTTCTTTCTTCTCTATTTTTCTTTCTTTATTTGCAGCTTCTGCTGCCTTTAACCGAGAGAGAGAGAGAGAGAGAATGACCATCATGTCCCTTGGGATATTTTGTTGGAACTTCTTTATCTGCTAAGAACACTTGAATTATGCTAATTCAAGTTTTTCAGCTTCTACCAATTGTAGAATAAATCAGAAGATTCATCTAAATTATTGTTTCATCATTTTCATGATTTTTCATATCTGCTGTTAGTCAATTCAATATTAAATGCACTACTAGTATGCCTAAAAATATCAAACTAACTCAGATTCTCTTAAAACTTTAACTACATTTTATTTAGCTCATTTGTGACTTAGTAACAAGGTTTCTATACCTATTTCCCTCAACTTAACCTTATAAGCCCTTATCTGATTCATTTTAAGCTACTTTTCAACTTCTATGTTGCAACTAAGTGCCTAAACGAACTCAATTTGTCACAAAACTTCACTAGCATGTTAAGCAAGTCATATGCTACCTTTTGAACACATAAACAAGTCTAACATGTTACTAAGGGTATTATGCTCCCCACAAACAGCACCAATGTTTTGAATAGGTCAGAGTGGCTTACTTCAAAGTCTTTGTAGTAAAGGGTGAACGATGTTATCCTACATAGCGCGATGGTTTGAGCGGTGGACCCAAAGGGAGGGGGTACTTGAAAAAGGTACTCCAACGCTTAAGTCAGTAGTTGCACTAGAAGGTCGTATCAAGGTTTAGCCCCTTACCTTAGTGATCAACTTTCATATTTATAGGAAAAGGTAGTCCAAAGGTTTAGTAGGATATGATGGAATCTGAACGTTGCAATCCTTATTGATGGATAGTTATAACTAATTATGAAATATGTAAAAGTCCCTATTTATGTCGGATTCACTGGTATGATTGCTCATTAATTATATAACGGTAATATAGTTGATGATATTGACTTAGGTCAAACTTTGCGGTGCAGGTGTTGTCGGGGTGTATATGTTGGCCAGGATGCCCAAAGGGAGCAGGTCTGGATTCCAGTTTAGAATAAAACCTATTATAATACATGAAATAGAGAAGGAATGAAATTATAAGATGTATTTTTAATGGTTAGAGTTAATGCACAATGGTTATAGGGTTTGCATGGGGTTTTTAATGAACCTTAATGTGGTTTAGGGTTTTCGTGGGTCATGGTAACATACCCTACGAGTGCATGTGATGTACACGCCCAATGTAGCGGGTGGAGATTCTAGAGGCTTTATGATGCAGTAGTAGTTGTATGAGATAGGTGTTTATAGGACCTCATTTGTATGTATGACTTTTGTGGAAGTTAGTTATATATAGTTATAGACGTCTATCTTTTCTAGACATGTATATAGTTCTTACTTTGGACTGATTGACTGGGACTGTAGCTGGACTATATCCATAGGTACTGATGCCTTTGGCTAAACTATGCTATTACTTTTCTGCTTGTATAAAGGATGTGACTATGCAAATGAAGGCCCAGGAGGCCATTATGCTTAATATTTTGATGTGTAGGTAAGAATAGTTGACAGAGTTAGAGTTTCTAACCTTGAGGACTCACTCTGAATTAGTTATTATGTTTAAACGTGACTGATTACCATTGCACTCTGGTGAAGAATGCATTATTTTCTTGGCTGGATAAGAGAGTCATTATGGAAGGCCCTCTAGTAGTACTAGGAGTCTGAAAAATTTAAGGACATATAGGAGAAGACTAAGGTGAATAAAGCATCTAGTTCTGGTGGAAGCTTGCACAGGGGAGTTCCATCGCCCATGGGATCCATTGAGAAAAGATGGTTATTTTTCTTAAATTTACTTAATTATATTTAATTTTCTTAGTTTACCTTAGTAGTTGACACTTTTTTAGGTTATGATTTTATTTATATACATTAAATTTTCATAGAAACGAGATGGGCACACCACCTAAAGATGTGGAGGTCTTTAGGTGTTTGCACTTTAGGCCATCTATTGATGATTTGGTTGAGACTAGGGCTTGGGTCATAGTTGTATGTAAATGTCATTTATTATTTTTTAGTTTAAAGAATATTTTATTTGTATACATATATTCGTATACACATATATATGTTATTTATTTAAGATCATTATGTATTATTTTTGTAGGAATCTTATAATGAAAAAGAGCAATATGTGACCCAAAATTTTGAGGGGACACAGTTGTCTGATAGGGAACTTAGATAACTGTGGGTTAATGCAGCTGGGGGAAAGAAGAAAATCCATATATATAGCCTTGCATCCTAAGCAATTGTGGAGTCATCATGCAGTAATGAGAGTCAGTCATCTCAACTCAACACTGTAGAGATGGAGGAGTGAATCAGAGCACAAGTGAGGCAAGATATGGTGTAGGTGATTTTTGACATTCAAACACGGATGAGGCAAGACATGATGCAGATGTTGCAGCAGGTTTGGGGAATGATTGCCATGACACAAGGAGGGATAGGCATGGGGATGCAAAACCCCATGGGGATGGGTATAGCCATAGACGCGGGCATTGATATGCAATTCATTCTGAGAGTTTTTTCCTATGACGATGTCATCCCAACCATTGCAGCACATGTCCTAGTTGACACAACAGCACTAGTTGTAATATCCTCCCTAACCTGTTAGCCTTAATAACTAATAAAGAAGTTCATTAGCACTTGTGTAATCTATCTGTTAATTTTTTGTAATTTTCTGAGTTAGTTTGTGTTTAACGATAGAAAACTGATAATGAGAAAAACCTATAACAGCACAGAAATTAGCATAGATTGCTTAAATGATAGAAATAAATATGAAAAATTTATTTCTAGGTTATAAATAATTAGAATGAATTATGGTAATTTTTGGGAAATTGTAACACCCCCTCCGAAGGGCATTACATTTCAAACGAATCCTTTTGAAAAACCAAGTTATAAAAAGATTGACATTATAAAACATGAGTTTCAAAATTTCTTTTCAACGAATAACATCGACCTATCAAATAATAAAGACACAAGGCATAAGAATTGGGAAAACACCTTTTCATAAAACGAAGTTCACTACATCTTTAGGTACATTATCTCATATTCTAAAAGTATAAAATTCAACTACTCCACATAGTAAACTTACACGTATATGACTACCAAAAGAAAACTGAACCTAGTCCAAGTCCTAACACTTGAAGAATAGGGTCCTGCGCCCGATCTTCATCTAGATTCCCTTTGGGATCCCAAGTAGACAAAGTCCCTAGTCAGGGCATGTCACAATAGACGAAAATCCAAGCAATCGACTCCACAATGTCCTCCCTAGAGGAAGCTCCCCAAGAGGCACGCAGAACTCCAAGAGAACAGCTACATGCACTGAAAAAGTAACGGAGTCATGTCGAGCCCCGGTCCAAAGCAAAGTGACATCTCCGTCATATCGAAGGTACCCCGTATCCAAATGGACACTCCACGCTTTGGTACCCTTGTGAAACTGCAGCCGAATGAAACCTTATGGATCTTCCCTCACCACCAATGCAGTCTTTACAGACATGAGAATAAGATAGAAATAGACAGAAAATATGATGAAAAAGGTGAGATCCCCTACATCAATACCATCAGGCAGCAAAAAACACAACGAAAGACAATAATGCCATTCATATACAACAACTTTAAATAAAAGCGGATATAATCTGGTCAATGCAAGAATATTTCAAAATAACAAACATAATCATGTTATTACAGAGATATCACAAGACAAAAGGCATAATTATATTATCAATTTGTAAGTGATTCAACAATGTATATCACAATACATGAATACTAACCATGCCACGAAATATGTAAGGTGACTATATATAAGCACAATGCGTATGCAGACCATTTTTATACACAATGTACTCAATTCCTACTTCATGGAGCTAAAGATTCAGAGATGAGCGTTCCAGAAGATCTGTCCCCCCTCAAAAGACAGTCTACGCCAAACCATGAAAAGAAATAGTATTTTGTTGGGCTGCCAGTGCGTTGCAACGGTGTTCACGGCTAGGGGTATACAATGTGATAGTGGTCACTAGTGAATCACCTGCCCTGGGGGTCCCCCAAGATCCATCAGGGATCACACTATCCTATAAGTTCTCGCTCACTCCTAGGCATAAAATGCCACAACTGTATAATGCTCAAATGCATATTCGATGAAATCAAACCACCATTGAACTGTTCCCAATGATATTAAAGCAACCGTCCATACAATTGTTTAATACCATTAATATCAATGATATTATATAACCACCTATACAACTACATAATATCACTGATATATCTAGGTTTCTTATGATAACAAGTCACACCTGACTCAATCGTCTATCTGATATTTTAGTTATAAAAGTAAACCATATCTGACTCATTCGTCTCTTTGATGTTTCTAGGGTCCAGTTCATCGGCTCAAGCCACAATGCTCATGCATGCTATCACAAAGGATTTCAGTCGTGCACATTTCATGAATCATGCATGCTTTCACAAGGTATCTCAGTTGTGCAAATTCGAGAATCATTATCAAATTCATATGAAGCATGCTTTGTCACATAATTCAAAAGCCATCATTCATCAACTTGATTTCAGTAATTCTCTTCTTTTCCCTAAACCCTAAATGCCTCAAATTTCCATTACTAAAGTTTCCTCAATGAAATCTCTCGATTATCCAGTCAACTAGATTCTGCACTAATAAATCGTTCTCCATCATCCCAATTATCCCCCAAAATTGCTTCCATTTGTATATCCAAAAGTTATTACTCTTCAAATAATAACATTATGACTATCTTCTCTTAGTTCTAAACATAACCCATTTTAATTAATTATTTTAAGCTCCTCACTACCTCACCTACACTCATGTTCTTTCTTTGTCCAAACCTCACTCTAGGCTATAGGATAAAGTTGTGTTCTTTATTCCTTCCATATGATGGACTCCTAATTAAGTGTCTATTCATTTAATTAACTAAGTTCTAGCTTGATACAAAATCTCATATTGAGTGCCCAATGAGGCCATGAGCCTCCAAGGGACTAGAAAACCCAACCATTTTTCATCACCTCAATTACACGGCTGTGTCAAATTACATGGCCTACCCAACATGGCCGTGTCACATTACACGGCCTAGGCCATATACTTCTCTGCAAAAACATCAAAGTCCCAATCTGAGCTACTCGATTACACGGTCGTGTCCTCCAACACGGCCTGGGCTGTGTACTCCACTACCCTGTGGCGTGTGAGCTGTGTTTCCAGCAGGAAACATGGTCTGGACCGTGTCAAGCCACATGGCACGTGGATCTAGCACCAGAAGATTGAAAATATGCCTCCCCAAGCCTCCGAATCAAATGGGTAAGAATCCCTTGCCATCCAAATACATATCCAAGCATTTAGACATTTCAAATCCATCAAGATACACGATACAAGCATAGAAAATCATACAACACATCCAAATTACATCATTATCAAAAATCACAAAAAAACAAAGTGAGCAACCTACAAATAGATTGCTCACCATCATCCCAAAAACGTGTTCCTCACCACCACGAGTACTTGATGAGGTTAATCTCCCTCTTACCTCAAGAGACAACAAAGAAAGCAAGCTTCTTGATGCTACCTTGCAAGATTTCGTCCACCCCTACTAAGAAAACCCTAAGATAGTCAACTCAAGAAATCAATAACCAAAGCTTGAAAGGAAGAGTCCTTGATCACAATGGTGACCAAGTGTCACAAAAATGGGAAGAGAAAGGAAGAAAGTGAAGAGCTTTACCTCAAAGTTTCAAGATTTAAGGCTTGATAGAAAGTGATGAAGATGGAGGAATCAAGAGGTGTTCACCAAAGAGAAGAGCTTCAAGATCCTAGTTTGGCTTGAGCAAATAAGAGGAAATGGGAATGGGAATGGCTTGAGTGGCCAACAATGGTGGTGGTGTGGCCGTGTAGTGAAGAGGAAATGGGAAGAAGAAAGCGTGAGAGAGAGAAGAGAGGGCATGAGAAAGAGATGAAAGGTAGAGAGAGAGTGTGATAGAAACCTTTTGAAATGGAAAAGTGATAGGGAGTGAAAAGATGATGACTTTGGTCATCTTTTTCCCCTTCATGGCCATGCAGCCCAAAGTGAGGAGAGAGAGTGTAAAGCTTCCTTGAGAAGCTTGGTAGGAAGCTTCCTCGAAGCTTCCTTGAAAAACTTTGCACACTTTTTGATAAAGTGAAGGGTGATGATGTCACTTAGATGATATCATAAAAGTAACTAAAAAAAAATAATCTACTAGAGCTATTCTCCAGTGGACAAAAGTTACAGTTAGCGGAAATAATATTTTATTGTCCTACAGATAATAAAATATACTGCGATTTTATTTATAAGATAAAATCTCAAAAAATGAAAACTTCATAAACTATGTCCAGCCTCGAGTTTAGTAAGATCCCCCGTCAACGCTTTTACAATCCAAAGTTTTTCGGCCTCGGGAAAAATATTTATTTTCCCAGTCCCGCTCAGTGCACACATAAATTAAGAAATATATTAAAATAATCAAATAATTCAGAAAATTCCAGAAAAATTCCCAAAATTCATAAATATTATAAAATGAACATATATCATGAAACGAGCTAATTTTCGGGATGTTACAACTCTCCCCTTCTAAAAAGAAATTTCATCCTCGAAATTTATCATACCTTAAAATATATGCGGATATTGTTCCTTGTAGAATTCAGTCTCCAGATCTCCAATGCAATCACAAAATTAATTCCGAGTTTGTGTAGGGTAGTTCTTCTCTTATACTCCTAGCTGCCTCGAAGCATACGTTACTACTCCTTCTATCCCGAACAAGCACACGTTCTAAACTCTAACGTGTTGTATCACGAGACACCTCAAAAGGTTCATTGGGATTTGGGCAGAAATATACTGGCGATGTAGTCGAGTATCTCTTTAACGTTTGAAAATTTCCTTCACATGCATCGGTCCATACAAAACTTAACTCTTTCGTATGAGCTGGACAAGAGGTCCCGCCATTTTGGGAAAATTCTGCGGTGAGTCTCCCATATTAACTAACTAATCCCATAAAGCTACATATCTCTATTACGGTCATCGATCTTTCCCATTGAAGAACTGCTTCAACTTTTGACGGATCTACTACAATTCCTTCCTTTGAGATCGCGTGACCAAATAGTTGGACTGCCTCTAACCAGAATTCGAAATTGGACAACTTCACGCATAACTTCTTCTTCTTCTTTAGAATTTGAAGAATCACACTGAGATGTTCAGTAGGTTCCTCCTGACTTCAAGAATAGATCAGAATGTTGTCAACAAGGACAATGACAAATCTGTCTCAATAGGGAAGAAAAATCCTATTCGCGTAATCGATGAATGCTACCAAAGTGTTCGTTGCACGGAACGACATTACTAAACACTTGTAGTGCCCATAACGTGTCTGAAAGGCTGTCTTGAAAACATCTTCTACCTCCAAACAAACTTGATGACAATCCAAAATGCAAACTGGTCTTAAAGAAAATAGCGACTTCCTTCAGTTGATTCATCAAACCACCTATCCTCGATTTCAACAGAAAGCGTCTCATAGATTAGGTCCTTTTCTAATTGTACTGTATTTGGCACCAAAACATGGTTTGGATCAGGAACATATTTTCTCAATCGAGATGCACGAAAAAATATTAGGAATGTTAGAAAGAATAATAATAAAGCTATTTGGTATACCGTCAGGCCTATCCGACAAAGGATTCGATATGGTCCAATAAGATTTAGGAATGAGCTTCATGGATTCAAATCCAGAAATCTCTATCTTAGGAAACACTAAAGTCTTATTGGAACAATTTAATAGGATGTGGTTGGAAGATAACCAATCCCTTTTCAAGATCACATCAAATTTACAAAAAAGGTAAACAAATCAAATTAACAGAAAAGATTCAGTCTTTAACAGGTAATAGGATAATTTAAACAACTTGACTGTCAACAACAGGTCTTTGTAATAGAAGTAGAAATGACTTGGTCAAAAGATAATAAAGAAGCAGAAAACCCTAATTGATCCATACAGTCATATGCCATAAAGAAATGGGTTACCCCTAGAATTATACAGTATAGTCAAAAGGTCATCTCTTGTAGTACAATCTCCCTCGTTTAGGTTTTCAGTCTGGGATACTTTTACTCCACTTGGGGAATTGACTTCCCCTTCTCTGCGAGATTTTGAAGCACGTACATCACTAATGGAAGGCTTCGTCCTTCGCGAAGTACAATTCCTAGCCATATGTCCTAGCTTCCCGCACTTGAAACAAACTTTTCCCTTGATCATATAATCCCTTATTGAATGACTTTTTGCACACTTCTTACATGTCAATAAAAGTATCACGGGCTGACTGGGTCTGCTACCACTAACACTACCTCCACGTGGTTGGTGTTGTTGTCATTGATTTCTTGATGGTCGCGAATACGATTTCTGCTGGGATTAGTTGACCTTATGATTTCTCCTTTTTTGAAACCAATATGGTCTAACGTCATATAGTTCTATGTCCTGAGGTTAATTCAACTCTAACAAAACTTGAGCCTCGGCTATTAATTCCCGCTGCTGAACAATCCTCTATTTCTGTTGTACTGTTACTTCAGTCATTCCTTGCATTGCTTTCACAGTCACAGTCATTCCTTCGTTGTTGCGTTCTACATTCCCACGTGTACGTCTACCGCAATCCATTTCCTTTCTTTCAAAAATAGATAAATCAAACACAATGGAAACAAGAAGTAACCATTTCAAACAATGTTGTCCCCTTTCAGAGACCAAACAATACATCAGAAACACACAGCACAAACAAGGTAAGCCTACCCATAAACCCAAAAGACTTGGACTTGGACTTTACTCACACTAGAGGTACCACTCCAAAGGTGTAGGTACAAACAATTTGGAATGAGTTCAGTCATCCAACTCACTAGAAGAATTTCAATTTCTCCTAGTTCGCCTAGTTGAAGTCATAGTTTCCTATCCACATAGAACATTACATATTGAGTTAGCCAGTCCTCAATATTATGTCACTATGTAATAGTAACTGCTAACATCCAACCTATAATAACTCATGCACTCCTCTTTTAACATCTCAAACAAGAGACAAGGAAATGCACAACACACACACACAGAAATACCTACCCGCATAAGCACAATTAGTTTATACCCGATCTCAATAGGATGAACTGCTCTGATACCACCTAATCCAAAGGGCATTACATTTCAAATGACTCCTTCTGAAAAACTAAGTTATAAAAAGATTGACATTATAAAACATGAGTTTCAAAATTTCTTTTCAACGAATAACATCGACTTATTAAATAATAAAGACACAAAGCATAAGAACTAGGAAAAAACCTTTTCATAAAACAAAGTTCATTACATCCTTAAGTACATTATCTCATATTCTAAAAGTATAAAACTCAAGTACTCCACATAGTAAACTTACACGTATATGACTACCAAAAGAAAACTGAACCTAGTCTAAGTCCCAACACCTAAAGAATAGGGTCCTGCGTCCGATCTTCATCTAGATTCCCTTCGGGATCCTAAGCAGACAAAGCCCCCAGTCAGGGCATGTCACAATAGACGAAAATCCAAGCAGTCGACTCCATAAGGTCCTCCCTAGAGGAAGCTCCCCAAGAGGCACGCAGAACTCCAAGTGAACAGCTACATCCACTAAAAAAGTAACGGCATCATGCTGAGCCCCGCTCCAAAGCAAAGTGACATCTCCGTCATACCGAACGCGCCCCGTATCCTAATGGACACTCCACACTTCGATGCCCTTGTGAAACTGCAGCCTAATGAAACCTCACGGATCTTGCCTCACCGCCAACGTAATCTTTGCAGACATGAGAATAAGATAGAAGTAGACAGAAAATACGATGAAAGAAGTGAGATCCCCTACATCAATACCATCAGGCAGCAAGAAACACAATGAAAGACAATGATGCCTTTCATATACAATAACTTTAAATAAAAGTAGATATAATCCGATCAATACAAGAATATTTCAGAATAACAAACATAATCATGTTATTACAGAGATATCGTAAGACAACAGGCATAATTACATTATCAATTGGTAAGTGATTCAATAATGTATATCACAATACATGAATACTAACCATGCCATGAAATATTTAAACTGACTATGCATCTGCATAATGCGTATACAGACCATCTTTATACACAATGTACTCAATTCCTACTTCATGGAGCTAAAGATTCAAAGATGAGCATTCCAGAAGATCTGTCCCACCTCAAAAGACAGTGTACGCCAGACCATGAAAAGAAATAGTATTTTGTTGGGCTGCTAGTGCGTTGCAACAGTGTTCACGGCCAGGGGTATATAATGTGACAGTGGTCACGGGTGAATCACCCACCCTGGGTGTCCCCGAAGATCCATCAGGCATCGCACTATCCTGTAAGTTCTTGCTCACTCCTAGGCATAAAATGCCATGACTGTATAATGCCCAAATGCATATTTGATGAAATCAAACCACCATTGAACTGTTCCTAATGATATTAAAGCAATTGCCCATACAATTGTTTAATACCATTAATATCAATGATATTATATAACTACCCATACAACTACATAATATCACTGATATATCTGGGTTTCTTATGATAACAAGTCACACCTGACTCAATCGTCTATATGATGTTTCTGGTTATAAAAGCAAACCACATCTGACTCATTCGTCTATTTGATGTTTCTGGGGTCCAGTTCGTCGACTCAAGGCATAATGCTAATGCATGCTATCACAAAGGATTTCAGTTGTGCACATTTCATGAATCATGCATGCTTTCATAAGGTATCTCAGTTGTGCAAATTCAAGAATCATTATCAAATTCATATGAAGTATGCTTTATCACATAATTCAAAAGTCATCATTCATCAACTTGATTTCTCTAATTCTCTTCCTTTCCCTAAACCCTAAATGCCTCAAATTTCCATAACTAAAGTTTCCTCAATGAAATCTCTTGATTATCCAGTCAACTAGATTCGCCACTAATAAATCATTCTCCATCATCCCAATTATCCCCCAAAATTGCTTCCATTGGTATATCCATAAGTTATTACTCCTCAAATCATAACATTATGATCATCTTCTTTTAGTTCTAAACATAACCCACTTAAATTAATTATTTTTTGCTCCTCACTACCTCACCTACACTCATGTTCTTTCTTTGTCCAAACCTCACTCTAGGCTATAGGATAAAGTTGTGTTCTTTATTCCTTCCACATTATGGACTCCTAATTAAGTATCTATTCATTTAATTAACTAAGTTCTAGCTTGATACAAAGTCTCATATTGAGTGCCCAATGAGGCCGTGAGCCTCCAAGGGACTAGAAAACCCAACCATTTTTCATCACCTCAATTACACGGCCGTGTCAAATTACAAGACTTGCCCAACACGACCGTGTCACATTACACAGCCTGGGCTATGTACTTCTCTGGAAAAACATCAAAGTCCCAATCTGAGTTACTCGATTACACAGCCGTGTCCTCCAACACGGCCTGGGCCGTGTATTCCACTGCCCTGTGATGTGTGAGCTATGTTTCCAGCATGAAACACAGCCTTTAGCACCAGAAGATTGAAAATATGCCTCTCCAAGCCTCGAAATCAAATAGGTAAGAATCCCTTACCATCCAAATACATATCCAAGCATTTATACATTTCAAATCCATCAAGATACACGATACCAAGCATAGAAAATCATACAACACATCCAAATCACATCATTATCAAAAATCACAAAAAAACAAAGTGAGCAACCCACAAATGGATTCCTCACTCAACCTAAAAATGTGTTCCTCACCACCAGGAGTGGTTGATAAGGTTAATCTCCCTCTTATCTCAAGAGACAATAAAGAAAGCAAGCTTCTTGATGCTACCTTGTAAATTTCGTCCACCCCTACCAAGAAAACCCTAAGATGGTCAACTCAAGAAATCAATAACCAAAGCTTGAAAGGAAGAGTCCTTGATCACAATGGTGACCAAGGGTCACGAAAATGGGAAGAAAAAGGTAGAAAGTCAAGAGCTTTACCTCAAAGTTTCAAGCTTTAAGGTTTGATAGAAAATGATGAAGATGGAGGAATCAAGAGGTGTTCACCAAAGATAAGAGCTTCAAGATGATGAGGGGAGTCAAGATCCTAGGTTAGCTTGAGAAAATAAGCTTGGGTGGCCAACAACGGTGGTGGTGTGGCCGTGTGGTGAAGAGGAAAAAGGAAGAAGAAAACGTGAGAGAGAGAAGAGAGAAGAGAGGGCGTGAGAGAGAGATGAAAGGTGGAGAGAGAAAGTGACAAAAACCTTTTGAAATGGAAAAGTGATAGGGAGTGAAAAGATGATAACTTTGGTCATCTTTTTCCCCTTCATGGTCGTGCAGCCCAAAGTGAGGAGAGAGTGTGTGAAGCTTCCTTGAGAAGCTTGGTAGGAAGCTTCCTTGAAGTTTCCTTGAAAAGCTTTGCACACTTTTTGATAAAATGAAGGGTGATGATGTCACTTAGATAATATCACAAAAGTAACTTGATAGAAATAATCTACTAGAGCTATTATTCAGTGGACAAAAGTTACAGTTAGCAAAAATAATATTTTATTATCCCATAGATAATAAAATATATTGTAATTTTATTTATCAAATAAAATCTCAAAAAATGAAAACTTCGTAAGCTGTGTCCTGCCTCGGGTTTAGTAAGATCCCCCATCATCGCTTCTATAGTCCAAAGTTTTCTGGCCTCGGGAAAAATATTTTATTTTCCCGGCCTCGCTCAGTGCGCATGCAAATCGAGAAATATATTAAAATAATTAAACAATTCAAAAAATTCCAGAAAAAATCCCAAAATTCACAAATATTGTAAAATGAACATATATCATGAAACGAGCTAATTTTTGGGATGTTACAGAAATTAAATAAATATTTTATTTTTTTAATAAATAAAAGAGTGTTTAAAGGCCAAATTAAATTGGAGAGTAGCACAAAAAATTATGAAAATTTGTGAAGTCGTTAAATAGAGGATGGAGATTAGTTTGAAAATGATTACGAGTTAGGGCAGAAATCTATAAGCATATACGGGTTAAATCATATACATATTAGTTACTTCCTTAAGGTTATATTAACTTAAGGAAAAGTACTATTGCCTAATAGCTATGAAATGATGTGTATAGGAACTTAATGAGATCCTAGAATTTTCTACAACACTTAGGTTGTGTTTGAAATGAATAAAAATGGGAAATGATTTAATTTGGTTTGATTTAAATTGATTTAGAAATCAAACTTTATGTTTGGAACTTAAAAAAAATAACATTTGAATTGATTTAAAAATCAAATTTTGTATTTGGAATTCATTAAAATGAGAATTGAATTGATTTGATTTTATTATTTTACATTTTAACCTTTATGAGAGATAGTTAAAGGTAGTTACTAATGGTAAAATAGTCTATTCATTTCAAATCAAATCAAATCCTAACAAATTTTATCAAATTTGATAGAATTTCTAAAACAAAATGAATGAAATCCATGATATTTTAGAAATCAAATTATTTCTTATTTTTTAACATTCAAAACACAAAATTTAATTAAATTTGATTTACAAATCAAATCATTTCCTATTTTTTTACATTCCAAACACACTCCTATGGAAGTAAGAAAATTCACTAGTGGACTCAAAGTATCCCTAAGAGACAAACCTCTTACATTCAATAGTAACCAGTCATTCTTTGATCTTATCTCTCAATCTCTCTAGCCCTCTTCATGACCACACACACATATTCTGCCAAAAACAAAATCACTTTTCTTTTTCCCTTGGTAGAATGAAAAATAAAGAAAGAAAAGAAAAGTGGGAGAGAGACGGACATGAGAAAAGGAGAGAATTGGAGAGAAGCTCTAGAGTAAGAGGCATTTCCCAACCTGTGCTCTTCACTAACCTTTTTGGTTCACTCTATTCCTCTTTCAATCTGAGACCATATTGAGAAAGAATGAGAGAATAGATAGAAAAACAAACATCAAGGGCGCTAGGAACTTAGGTAGGGGTGTTTTTCTCCATTGATGTATTGCCTTCCATTTCTTCTAGTTTAATTTATTGATTGATGAAGGTGGTTGGAGTTTGAGATTAATCTTGCATGTTGATTGAATTGAAAATTTGTTAGTGCTTAAGGCTGAGTTGCCACGAGCTCATGAAGGGATGTAGCTCCTTGCCTTTTTATGATGTTCTTTATCATCATTTTATTGATGATTTATTCATGCATGTGTGTTGGCTTGAAAGAAATTGATGATATTGGGTTGAGGTTAATGAATTAAGTCTTATTGGTTTGAGATTTGGTATTGTACCTTATGAATTTTTAGCTTGAGATTACATAGAGAATTGACGTTGTGTTGATTGGAATTGAAGAGTAAAATATTGAGCTGAGGTTATTATGTTAGAATACCTTCTAGTTGTTGAAAATCCCATGACAATCAATTTTGGGCAGTTGATAATCAAATTTTAGTTTCCAAAGAGGTGATAATGAATGATGGAAGTCGATTGTCATATTATGATAATCAATTACTAAGTTCCAAAATAGAGACGTAAGTTGGTGGTAATCAATTACCAGCTATGGTAATCGATTACCAAGTTACAGAAGGGATATGAAGGTTGATGGTAATCAATTATCTAGCTATAATAATCGATTACCAGCTTCCAAAATTAATATGAATGCTAGTGATAATCGATTATCAGTCTCCTATTTTGAGTAAACAATGTTTTATACTATACAATATGAAGAGATTTGATTAAGTTCACTAAGTGAAGTGACTTATATTATGATTGTGCACTTAGTTTACTTGAGGAGTGATAATACACAAGATATATCTATGATTTGAGATAACTTGACATGTACACTTGTTATGATTATGAGGTGTACTTGAAAAGAATTTGCTCTTTTAAGATGTTAAAGTTAAGCTAGTATTGAATTAATATGTATGGTGCTCAAAGTTTAAAAGATTTTGGAAATGATCCTCAGGAAGGAGGTGATCTAGAAACGATCCTTGGAAAGGGGGATGATCTTAAATTCTTAGATACGAATTCTAGAAATTATCCTCGGGAAGGGGAATGATCTTAAATTCTTAAATATGAATTCAGGAGGTGATCCTCAGGAGAGGAGGTAAACCTAAATCTGTTATTGGACATAATGTAACATTCTCCTTTACCTAATACTCCTAGTCAGGGTTATAGAAGCTTAGTAACTCTGGTATGAGTTATCTGTTAACTCGGGTAACCTTTTGGACTAGTTTGAACCTAATTCTATAACACCGAATGTAAAAAATTAGCTAAAGTTTCTGCATAAACAATTGATATGATAGAAATAAATATGAAAAATTTATTTCCTAACTATAAACAGTCGATAAGAGTTGTAGTAAATTTTGGAGAATTAGATGAATTGATCTGGTATTTTAATGACTCTGAATGAAAGTTTAGAAGACTGATTGGACAATTAAGTAGCTCAAAAAATTATAAAATTTCATGGAGATGATAAATAAGACATGGGGAATATTTTGCTATAAAATGCCAACTAAGATAAGTATCAGTAAACATATTTACTTAATTCCTAAGTTTAATTTAACTTAGGACCGAGTAATGAAACTTAACTGATAAATAGTAGTATATGAAAAATTATGAAAATAAGGATCTAAGGACTAGGTTGAGTCTTAAAATTTTCCATAACACTTATAGATACTTGGAAACTCAATTTTAAAAGATTAAAATGTGCTTAATAGGTACAAAAGTTTCAATACCATAATTTTGGTTAGATTTTTTACTAAACCACTGCTTAAACTTTGTCTAGATTTGTTTAGACTTTCTCTCATTTTTCTTCATGCTTTTACACGGTTTTCAACTCCTAAAATAGAGCAGAAAACAAAGCAGCACCAACAAGCAGAAAGAGGAGAAAAAGGGAAGAGAAAAAGGAAGGAAAAACAAGGTTAAAAGAAGGAAACTCAAGGAACCAAGGTTAGGAGGAAAGGTAGGGGTTCTTACCTTCAATCTATTCTTCTTCCTTTGTTGTTTGTGAATTTGAAATATGGTCTTTGGAGCCCATAGGGGATACGTTCAGGCAAGAGAAAAAGAAGAGAAATTCCTTGTTATTTTTTGTTTTTGCTCCTACCTTTATCTTGTTCTTTTTCTATGGATTTTTTAATTTAATTTGATGACCTTAGAGCTTATGGAGCTCATGGCCAAGGCATGATTTAAAAGAGATTCTTTGTTTGAATTTGTTCTTTTTTATCCTATTGATTGTTGTCTTGAATTTGTGTTATTGGTTATGGCAAGAACAATGAAATTTGAGTTGTTCTTTTACCTAGTTGGTCATGGCCAAACCCTAGTGGAGAGAGTTTTTGCTAAATTTTGTTATTCTTCATGCTTCTATATTCATTTGATAATCAAGTTGATTAAGGAAATGATGATTATTTGATGAATTTGTAAATATGATCTTAATGTGGATCTTGAATGTGACATATACTTGATTTTTTGTACTTGAAGTAGTGAAACATTCTTAATCACTTGTGTTTGACATTGTGACATATTCTTAATCCCTTGTGCTTGGTATTGATTAATTGATGTGTTATGAGTTTATAGAGGAATTATAGTAAAATGCACTCTTGAAGTGACCATATAGGTCTTGAGTTGGTCATGTACGCCAAATGCTAGTTCAAATAGATGATTGGATATTTTTAGCATTATTCACTTAATGAATATGATGAATGAAATGTTGTTGAATACTTATTGTGTATTTGAGATTACATTGCTCATTTTAATTCAAAGTTGAGCTATTTGATATGAATATGAGAATTTGCTCCATTAATTATTTAAGGTTAAGTTGGAATGATAATTGTATTGTGTTTGAATATCAGTGCTCATAGAATTTGTATTTGAATTGAATGTGAGAATGTTATTCTCAACATATGAGTATCCTCTTTGTATTTAAATAGACTTGGCATTATGCCACATTTGAATATATTTGGCATGAGTGAATTTTGGAGTAGATCCTCTTTGAGGGAAGGGTATCCAGAATTCCATTAGAATTATAGAGATGAACCTTCATGAGGAAAGAGATCCTATATTCTTAAAATTCCTCACCAGTTTCCTCAGTTGCCATAGTTTCCCTCATGTACACAATGATATTTGGAATAGTTCTGTGTGACATACATAACAGTGTCATAAATGGGTTGGAATGTACTGACCTGAAAGCAGACTACTGCCAAGCTAGATAGGATACTCAGAATAGTTCTGTGTGACATACATAACAGTGTCATAAATAGGTTGGAATGCACCAACCTGAAAGTAGACTATTACCAAGCTAGAACCCTGGTTATGTGAGGTGACCTAGTTTTGTGGGAATTAGCGCATGAATAAATGAGCACTGAGATGAAATTGAGTTTGTATGCCATATTATGAAACAAATTTGAGGTTATGGTTCTTGTTTAGAAATTGTTTCTGAAAGTATTTACGAATATAAATTGTAATATTTGATAATAAATGTTTTCTTGAAAACTATTAATAATTGGAATTCTATTTCGGAAAGAAAAAGGAGCTTATATATATAACAAGTTTTAGAACCTAATTTTTCTCAAAATAGTTGGAAGTATTATGATGACACTGATTTTTAAATAGTACTACTGGGAATTCTTAGAATTGTCACCCTTGTTTTATTATTTTTCATAATATTTCCAGGGAGTGCACCAAGTGCCAGAAGATGATACATGAAGACAAAGGATAGTGCCAGTTGTTTGGTTTTAGAAGTTTTGCAGTCTTGGATGTATTTATAATGACTTAGAGACATGTTATGTAATTTTGTACAATGATGTACATTATTCTTATAATGTCTTTTAATTGTACGTTATATGTATAATCCCAACCACAATAGGCTCAAATTTTGTATATCTCTTATATTTATTTTCAAATATATTATGTTAATTATAAGTGACATGCTTAATTCTAATTACTAATACGTAATTCTGGATACGTATTTGGTAATGTTATTAAGGATGTTACACATAATCCTCGAGAGAAGAGGTGATCCTAAATGAGATTCTTTATAGTTTTGGGCAGAGTTACTTGGGAATAAACTTAGAAAGATGGTGATGAGCACTCGATAATGATTTATGCTTGGTTGAGAAGATATACATCATCATGAATTTATTATTTTCATAAATCATAGATTTGATATGGAATGTTTGCATTGTAGAGGAATGTAAATATCCTAGAGATAGTGAGTTATAGCTTGTTCTTGATTTATTCTTTTTGGAATCTATAGTTTATTGATGATGTGTTGAGACTAGTTATATTATTTGAATATATATTGTTGATAAATGATTAAACTGAATTTCTACCTTGGGAAGTGAAAGGAAACATTTCGGCATTAGCCACCTTTCTATATGATAATTTTAAGTATTGATTTGTTTCCCCAAAGTAGCTGGAGTTATTATGATAATATTTTATATATTAGAACTACTGAGAATTTCACTGAGAATTTCTAAGATTCTCACCTCTTGAATATTTTTTCCATGATAATTCCAGCACAAGATCCACCTTTAGAGTAGGAGCGAAGATGTTGATATAGCATAGGACTATTTATCATTTTGTCCATGGCTTTGTACTTACTATTATATAGCGGTTTGTATAGAGTTTATGTGTATATATGCCTATAAAGACTTGGGTTGTATCACTGGAACACTAATGTACTAGATTATATAAAATATTAATGTTAGTATGACTTGTACATATCAAGTGTATAATTGGATAACTCATACATATATTATATTTAGAAATTTTATTATCCCTCAAAAGGCTCAATTTAGCAATAAAATTACTATATTTATTATTCAAGAATCGATAATAGTATAATGTAAGGGATAAAATTAAGAACAAGTTGCAAGGAATTTTTTGAATATACCTCTGTATTATTATATGTAATTTCAGTATAACTAGTGTTTGATAGAATGAGTGGTTACATAGGGAAAGGAAATATCAGAATGTAGAAAAGGAGGGAGATAGAATCAGAATACAAGAAGTATCAGATGACACACATACTGCACACCTCTTTCTGTTTTCACCCTTTCCTTATATTCTACCTCACACCAACACGTAATCCTTCAGCTTGGAGCTAACAACTTCCTCCTTGCTCCTCTTCCTGATCCCTAAAGATGCGGATCATTCCCCATCTGTCCACTTGCTTTAACTGTTTCCTTGTCCACTAATTTGCTGAGCTACACTTCCTGATCATTTTCCTTTGCCATGTTGTCCTCCACATCAGCTATTTCCCTTACATTTCCCCCCATTCAATATAACCTTGTCCTCAAGGTTGAAGTTAGGATAGTTCTGCTGTATCTGATCTACATCTTCCCAACTAGCTTCTTCTTTGGGTAATCCCTCCCACTGTATTAGAACCTGAGCTACTGTTTGAGAGCCTTTTAGTAATCTTCTGCTATCCAACAGTTTGATTGGTTGTGGCACTGGACCTTGTTCAGCGGTCAATAATGGTAGAGGAATGTAAGGCTGTCTTGGATCTACTTTGAATGGTTTTAACACTGAAATATGGAAGACTGGATGGATCTTTGCTGTAGCAGGCAGTAAGAGCTTATAGGCAACCAATCCCACCTTTCCTATCACTTCAAATGGTCCAAAGTACTTCATTCCCAGCTTCTGATTTTTTCTTAAAGCCAGTGAGTGTTGTCTGTATGGTTGCAGCTTCACCAATACCATATCACCTATTTCAAAGTGTAGAATTTGTCTCTTCTTGTCTTCTTGCTGGTTCATTAGATGTTGTTCTCTACTCAAATTCAGCTTCAATTAGGATAATATCGAGTCCCTCTGCTGCAATAAGTCCTATAATACTGGGAAATCTGTTGGATCGAATGAATATTTGACTAATGTGGGAGGCTCCCTTCCATGCAGTGTCTTAAATGGAGATATTCCTAAGCTGCTGTGATAGGCTGTATTGTACTAATATTCGGCCCATGCTAACACCTTATACTAACTCTTACCGTTGTCAAAAGTAAAGCATCTGAGATACACCTCCAGGCATTTATTCAAAGCCTCTGATTGCCCATCAGTTTGTGGGTGATAGGCTATGCTCATTGATAGTGTAGTTCCCTGTAATCTGAATAGCTGCTGCCAAAATGTACTTGTAAAAACCTTATCTCTGTCAGATACAATTGACTTAGGCATACCATATAGCTTTACTATATTATTCATGAAAAGTTTAGCCACTTGCTTACTATTATAGTTAGTCTTCAGTGTAGCAAAGTGATTGTACTTTGATAATCTATCAATAACTACCATAATCACTATGTAACCAAATGACAGTGGCAAACCAGTAATAAAATCCATTACCATATCTTCCCAAATTTGCTAGGTATTGGTAATCATTGTAGAAGACTGGCTGGGAGTGTTGTGGTTGACTTAGCTTGCTAACATAAAGTGCAATTTTGCACAAATGCTTTTATGTCCTCTAACATTTTGGCCCAATAAAATTCCTTCTTTATCCTTGATGTAGTTCGTGCAATTCTAGCATGTCCCCCAATTGGTGATGCATGGTATTCATGTAGTATCTATTGAATGAGACCATGTTGTGCTGGAATGGCTAATTTCCCTTTCCAAAATAGTAACTGGTCTTTTGTTGTCCACCTCTAGTCAATTTGTTTATTGGTAAGGCACAATTCTAATTCTTTGGCAGTGTTGGGGTCCTTCTGAAGAGCCTCTCTTAACTGAGGCAAAAATTCCACTCTAGTTTCTGACCAAGCTAACATGAATGACCTGGACAGTCCATCTACTGCCAAATTGTCCTTGCCCGGCTTGTATTCAATTCTGAAATCATACCCCAGAAATTTGTGTAGCCACTTTTGTTGCTTTGGTGTTTGAATGGTCTGATCAGTTAGGTCTTTCAAGCTACGTTGATATGTTCTGATTATGAACTGATGTCCTAGTAGGTAGTGCCTGAACTTAGATAGTGCCTCTATAATAGCAAATAACTCCCTGGAGTAGGCTGACTACTTCTGCATTAGTAGAGACAACCTCTTTGAAAAATAGGCTATTGGATGTTTCTTTTGACTTAATATAGCCCCTATACCTATCCCTGATGCATTAGTTTCCAATATGAAAGGTTCATTGAAGTTGGGAAGTGCTAAAACTGGTGCGGTTGTTACTGCATGTTTAAGGTTGTTGAATGCATTTCTGGCCTTATCAGTCTAACCAAAACTATCCTTCTTAAGAAAATCAGTTAGGGGTGCAGCAATTGAAGCATAATGCTTGATGAATTTTCTGTAGTAACTTGCCAAGCCTAAAAAACCCCTCAGTACTTTGACTGTTTGAGGCTCAATCCATTGTAAGACTGCTGCTACCTTATCTTTTTCCATAGCCACTCCATCACCAGTCACTGTGTTCCCTAAATAATCAACCTGTTGTAGGCCAAATGCACATTTTGATAATTTAGCAAATAACCTGTATTGCTGCAATATACTCAACACTTTCTCCAAGTCTTATAAATGTGCCTTCCAGTCTTTACTATAGACTAATATATCATCAAAAAAATACAAGAACTGACTTTCTTTGTAAATGCTGAAAGGTTTTATTCATCAAGCTTTAAAAAGTGGATGGGGCATTGTTGAGGCCAAATGGCATTACTAGCCATTCAAAATATCCTTGGTGAGTTCTAAAAGTTATTTTGTACCTATCTTCGGGTTGCATTAGCACCTGATGGTACCCTGATCTCAAATCCAGCTTTGAAAAATATTATGCCCCATAAAGTTCATCCAGTAATTCATCAACTGTTGGGATTGGAAAATTGTCCCTAACTGTGATAACATTCAAAGCCCTGCAGTCTGTGCAAAACCTCCAAGTCCCATCTTTTTTCTTAAACAATAAAATTAGTGAGGAAAATGGACTTACTATACTGAATGATGCCCTCATCTAACATTTCCTTCACCGTAGCTTCTATCTGTGACTTTTGACTATGAGGGTATCGATAGGGCTTGAGTTTTACTAGATTAGACCCTTCCAGCAATGTTATTTTGTGGTTATGGTCTTTGTCAGGGGGCAGTCCGGATGGCTTGTCAAACACTTGTCTATAATTGTATAATAGTAATGCTATTTCAGGCTCTAAATCATTTGTAAATTCCATTAATTTATCCTGTTGCTGTTCAGGATGCTACAGGTGTATGGTAAAAGCTTCACTGATGGAATGAGTGGTATGTAATCTTTTCAAGTGGTGTAGTTGTGCTTGCACTGGTGCATATACTAGTGGTGTATAGTTGTGATGTACCTAATTTTAAATACTTTTATGTAATCCGGATATACTTATAGTATTAGCATTGGGTTATTACAACTTGTACATATCAAGTGTATAATCAATAACTCATACTTATATTATATTCAGAAATTTTATTATCCTTTACAAGGCTCAATTTTTATAATATCCTCCCTAACCTATTAGCCTTAATAATTAATAAAAAAAAATCATTAGCACTTGTGTAATCTATCTGTTAATTTTTGTAATTTTCTAAGTTAGTTTGAGCCTAATGATAAAAATACTGAATGTGATAAATAGCCTATAACAGCCCAAAAATTAGCATAGATTGCTTAAATGATAGAAATAAAAATGAAAAATTTATTTCTAGGTTATAAATAATTTGAATGACTTATAGTAATTTTTGGAAAATTAAATAAATTAGTTTAGTATTTTTAATAAATAGAATAAATGTTTAAAGGCCAAATTAAATAGGATAGTAGCTCCGAAAATTATGAAAATTTGTGGAGTCATTAAATAGAGGATGACGATTATTTTAAAAATGAATACGAGTTAGGGTAGATATCTATAAGCATATACAGACTCAGTCAGAAAAGTATTAGTTACTTCCTTAAGTTTATATTAACTTAAGGAAAAGTAATAGAGTTTAATAGTAATTAAATGATGTGTATAGGAACTTCATGAGATCCTAGAAATTTCTACAACACTTATAGAAGCTAGAAAATTCATTAATTCAAGATCAAAGTATCCCTAAGAGATAAACCTCTTACATTCAATGATAACCACTCATTCGTTGATCTTATCTCTTAATCTCTCAAGCCCTCTTCACGACCATAGACACACACATTCTGCCAAAAACAAAATCATTTTTCTCTCTCCTTTGGCAGAATGAAAAACAAAGAAAGGAAAGAAAAGTGAGAGGGAGAGAGAAGGACATGAGAAAGGGAGAGAATTAGAGGGAAGCTTTGTGTAACATCCTGAATTTAATAACCATAATATAACCAAAGTATATTACAGTGATTAGACTCAAGCGTGCTACTTACTACAACTATGCAATTTCCAATATAACATATCAACATTATATAGAAAATATGAGTCTCAAATGTATAAATAATATACAACAATCTGTATTTATCACTGATACAATACGTACATCATTTCAAAAGAAATTACTTAGCTACACTAACCTAAGTACTCCAAGCTCCTGCTTGGAACACCCCTCGATTTAATAACCATAGCACAATCATCATTATACCACAGTCACTAAATTTTTTTAGCGTGCTACAACTCAAATAACAATTTTCCAATTTTGATCATTGTGCATATAAAGAAAATATGAGCCCTGAATGAATTATTACACATACTGTCATTTGAAAATATAATTCAACAAGATATACTCAAATATACAGCATGTAAGACTGGATAATTACCTTAAGACATACATATACTCAAAAGAACTTTTATACAAGTAATGCAAAGAAACATAAACTACCCATAACGGAACCACGACTAAGGAGTTGGGCACTCCATTGGATCCACCTCGAGATCCTCCCCCGGTTCATTTGAGGACACAAAAACACGACTGGGTGCGGTCTCACGGGTAGGTGCCCTAGCAGCTGATGCCATAAAATCCTCGTCCTCTCTAGGTGTATGAATCGGATCACTCCATAGCTCCCGAATGGATAAGGCAAACTCCAGATGCACTGACATGGTGGGAATCAGAATAGGTTCTTCATCACGGTCCTCCTCACGGTCAAGATCAAATCCCTAACTTATCGCATACGCTTGCTGGCCTAGTCAACTCGCCAAGCATTGGCACCCCCAGTGAACACAATCCTGACGAAACCAATAGAACCCCCTTCTTGTTGTCCTTACCAAACGCAAGAGGTCAAACTAAGTAAAATCTAGGAGATCCAACCTCGTCCCCTTTACAGTCTTTAACCAAAAATCATATAAAACAAGAATAGTGCAAGCAAGAGGTGAGATATCCTACATCATTACCAACGTCGCAGCAAAGGAACATAACACGAATGATAAAGTCATTCAATACATATAGATATTACAAATATATTTAAGTTATCAATTGCATAGATATCATTAGAAAGCATATTCTACAACATTATAAATGTTAACAGCACTATAACAACAGATATCGACCATAGATATATAATAATAGTTATGTTTCCACAATATGTAGTTGATCATGCCATGACAATATATGAACTGACCATGCATATGCACAATGCGTATGCTGACCATCCTCATGTACAATGTACTCATTTCCTACTCCATGGAGATAGACTTAGTTTTCAGAGATGAACGTCCCAGAAGATCTGTCCCCCCCTCAATAGACAGTCTACGCCGGGCTACGAAAAGCAATAGTGGATTGTCAGGCTGCCAGTGCATTGCAACAGTGTTCACGGCCAGGGGTATACAATGTGATAGCATAATCACAAGTGAATCACTATGCCCTGACGTTCCTATAGGTCTATTCAAGGCCCCACTATCCTGTAAGTTCTCGTTTACTCCTAGGCATAAAATGCCATAATTGTATAATGCACAAATGCATATTCAACGGGACCAACCCTTTGTTGTACCATTCCTAATGGTATCAAAACAACCGTCCATACAATTATTTCAATACCATTTGCATCAATGATATTATATAACCGCCCATACGACTACATAGCACCACCAATATTTGGGTTTCCTCTGATAACCAGTCCTTTCTGACTAAATCGTCTACCTGATGTTTCTGGTTATAGAAGCAAACCTCATCTGACTAAATCGTCTACCTGATGTTTCTGGGTCCGGTACTTCAGTTCCAAAAGCATAATGCTCATTATGTTGGACTTCCTCAATACATGTTTCAATCATGCTCATCATAGATGTTTAAATTTATAAATCAATCATATATGATTCAATGTAATAATGAAGTCATTTCTCAAATTTGCTAGGGCGAATAGTCTTTTCACAATTTCATGTATGCTAATCAATCAATTCAAGATTTAAGGTTTGTATTTAAGTTATCAAGGTTAAAGAGCTTTAATTCCATCATTTTCAGACCAAAATCCTCAATTTAGGGGTCTGGTAATCGATTACATAGTGTTGGTAATCGATTACCAACTTAACAGAAGCTATATAATCGATTACAAGCTAGATGTAATCAATTACATCTTACCCAGAAGCCTTGTAATCGATTACAAGTTTCCTGTAATTGATTACAGGCTGCCCAAAAGCCTTATAATCAATTACATGAGCCATGTAATAAAAACTTTCCAGAAACACATTTCACAGCTCCAGAAGCTTGGTAATCGATTACATGAACAATGTAATCGATTACAAAGCGTAAATTTGCAGAAAATAGAGTCTCTAAACCATTTTAACCTAAACCAAACCATCAAACCTCAACAACAACATCATAATCATGCTATACAAGTACTCATAGCTCAACCAAGTCATTAAGTCATACCATAACAAATATTAAAATCATATAACACAACTAATCACAACTTTACCAAAGAAAATCACACAACAAAGTGAGTAACCCACACATGGAATCCTCACCATCAACACAAAAATATGTTCCTCACCACCAAGATAGGTTGAAGAGGATGATCTCCCTCTTACCTAAGAGAAGAACAAAGAAAATAAACTCCTTTTTCCCTTGGAAATTCGTTCTTCACCACCTCAAAACCCTAGAGTGTTCAAATCCATAAAAATTAAAATCAAAACTTGAAAATGGTATCCATAGTCACCAAAGTATCCATGGATCACGAAAATGAGATGGAAGAATGAAAAAGCTATGAGCTTTTACCTTAAAGCTTCAAGCTTTGAGCTCCAAAGGTGGAAGAAGATGGAAATGGAGGGAATGGGTGAGCTCCTTGAAGATGATTCCAACAAAAGGAAGTCTTCCAAATTAAGAGGTGGATTTCAAACAAAAGGGAAGCTTGAAAATCAAACAAATATGGTGGGTGGAAGGATGTGGCTGCCGTGGAGTTAGAGAGAGGGAGGAGAAAATATGAAGAGAAAAAGATGAAGAGAGAGCGTGAGATAGAGGAGAAAGGAGAGATAAAATGATAGGTGAATGGGAAAGTGGAAAAAGATGATAATTGGTCACCATTTTTCCCTTCATGGCCGTGTAACACCAAGGGAGGAGAGAGAAAATATGATGTTGGGTAGGGAACTTCCGTGAAGTTTCCTTGAAGCTTCCTTGAGAAGTTTTGCATGTTTCTCGATAAAGTGAAGGATGATGATGTCACTTAGATGCTATCATAAAAGTAACCAGATAGAAATAATATACTAGAGCTATTATCCAGTGGACAAATTTTACAGTCAGTAGAAATAATATTTTATTGTCCCATATATAATAAAATATACTGTGATTTTATTTATGGATAAAACCTCGAAAAACAAAAACCTCGTAAATTATGTCCGGCCTCGGGTTTAGTAAGATCTCCCGTTGACGTTTCTACAGTCTAAAGTTTTTCGGCCTCAGGAAAAATATTTCATTTTCCCGGCCCCACTCAGTGTGCATGTAAATCAAAAAATATATTAAAATAATCTTACAATTCAAAAAATTTCAAAAATCATAAATATTATAAAATAAAAATTTATCATGAACAAGAAATTTTTGGGTTATTACACTGCTTGTCTTCACTTTTCATAAGACTTCCTCCCTAGAATCATCATGGAAACACACACAAGGGGTGAGAATCACACATTCTCAGTAGTTTAATCTATAAAACATGTCATCACAATCATTCCAGCCATTTCAGGAAAAAACACATTTCTAAACTCAAGTCTCATACGCATCAGGCTAGAAAGGTGGCAAAAGCCAAAACCATGTCCTTTCTCTTCTCAAAATAGATTCTTATTTATAAGTTTATATAAAAACTCATTTATCACAAATAGTTTTCAAGCAATCACCATGCTCACAAAAACATAACATCTCTATCCCAGAGATACAAACACAATAATCTCCATCTCAGATATACGCAATCGACCATACAATTACAATGTCATTGTTTTATGTCATGATAGCAACCGCTCATACAATTGCCATGGTACGCTTAATTATGTCTAATGTGTATGCCTATGCAAGTCCTAAGAATGAATGCAGTTTCAAGATGTCATGAACCCTCAGATATATTAAGGATATTACCCACCTCAATTACTCTAGGATATGTTATGATATGTTATGGTTTTTCAGGCATAGTGAGGATATGACTTACCAACACTATCCATCAAAACAAACAGAAGATATTACTCATTTCCATTGGGCAAACAAAGCACAGAGGATATTACTCACCTCCTTACTCAATAATGAAATAAGGATATTACTCACCTTATTACACACAACATAGAGAAGATATTACGCACCCCTGTATGCTTCAAATCATGAGTCCTGAACAAAATAATGAAAGTCACAACCATAACCTTGAACAAGCATTAGAACTCCATCCAGCGAACATCATTATCATAGAGGAAATCCATCCCCCCTGGGTAGTGAAGTCCGTCAACTACACGGTTATCGATAATAAACAAAGAAATCCATCCTTAGAACCACTATAACAGGAAGGATACAATCCAGCTTGCCTAATATAGATCACCCACATCTACAGGGCTCATACCATTCAAAAAGTAATCACTCACATCTACGAGGCTCATACTTCTCAAAAAGACAAAACATACAATCATGTATATAATCATATCTAATTAAATTCATAGAGAGGATATTACTCACCTCAACTACACAACAAACATAAAGAGGATATTACTCGCCTCAATATGATTCAATTAACACATAGAGAGGATATTACTCACTAATCTATGCTTCTCAAACAATTCATACAAAACAATTACTAAATACCTTCTATAATTAGCATCACAACTGATTTATATGCATCTCAAACTCATCTCACACACACTTCGTCAATAACACTCTTAAAAGAGCATACATAAGTGATTCCAACACTTAGGGAAACTCATTTCCTCAATTCATCTCAATATAATATATGTATATATAACTATGTCCAATTATTCCTCATAATTAACATTGCAAATCAACTTGATTCAACACATTTACTATTCATTAAATACTCCAATTAGAGTCTCAACACACTTTAGGAAACATATACTAATGATTCCATCTAGCCAAGAACTTAAAAATATCAAAAATGACATTTTTTAAGATTTTGGCCTCAAACATGGGTCATGTCTCATTACATGCCCCCTGCCCCCTTGGTCTCGCTCTGTGAGCATAGTTCACGAATTTCAACTAGCAAAGTGTGACACAGCCCCACCTCGTGTCTTCTGACATGGGCCGCTTTTCTTAACCAGAACATTCTACAGCAAAATCTGTAGGTCCGAGTACTATTCCATTAGAACTTCCTCTTCCCCCAATCTCTCAAACTTCACATCCAAGTAATTTCCAACCTTCCACAAGGTTCAACTACACATAACAACTCTCAATTTCACTTCAATTTCAGTCAAAACCATTAATCATGGATAATCTTCTAATTCAAAACCTAAAACACGAAATCTCACCGCAAAAGGAATTAAATGTATACAAGGGCAATCCATTTCCATACACCCAATAACTCATAAACAAGTAATTCTTAAGTTCTCCAACAAGATTCAAGCCAAAAACAACAAAAACAACTCAAAATCTAAAATCACACATTAAGCCATAACTCAAGAACAAGATGGAGAGAATAGGAAAATGAGTTAAGAAAAAAGTTTCCCCTACCTCAAGATCAAGAAGATGAAGCCAAGGATAGATCCAAGCTCCACTTGGTTCCTCCTCTTTCTTCCTCTTCTTCTCTTCCTCTTTGAATTCTCTCTTCTATTTTTTTTTCTTACTTTTCTCTTCTCTTCTATGTTTCTCAAATCTCCCAGTCGTGGGATATTTAACAAGGGAAATCAAAATTGACTTCTCTTGGATAGGTACCAAAACCCTAATCTGCTAAGAACAACTAGATTTCACCAAATGCAGATTTCTAGTTTTCAACAAGTTAAAAACAATCCCTGAGATTCATCAAAAATCCTGTTTCACCATTTCTCTATTTTTCCATATCAGCTGCTACTTAAACCGGTATAAAACACATAATCAATATGCTTAAAAATGTCAAACTAACTCTGATTAACCTCAAACTTTAACTGTAGCACAGTTTACACATTTGTGACCTAGAAATAAACTCTCCACATTTATTTTCACTAACTAAGTAGTTTAAGTCACTTCCAAAGCAAATAACAGCTATATTTCACACATAGTATTATAGCAAAGTACCTAAACGTGCTCAGATAGTTACAAAACTTAACAGGCATGATAAACAGGTATTAAGCTACCTCCGTAACCATATACAAGTCTATCATGTTTTCCAATGTATTACATTTCTCCCCTCTTTTGTAAGAATTTTGTCCCCAAATTTCACTCATCATCAATACTTAGTCCCTCGCAACTAAGGTTCCAAGATCTCCATCATACATCACACTCGAAGGAATCCCACCTTCCATAGTGATATCTAACTCATCATTATCAACTCAAGATAATCCAGTCTCATGCAGGTCTCTAGCTACTAAGCTAAACCTATGCCAGATATTCTTAACCGAAGAAATTTGTTTTCCACAAAACTCTTGGATTCCTCAATCCATAATCCTTGCAAAACTTATCTATCAACCCTTTATCCAACACATGGGCTCTACTCACACTAGAGGTACCACAACAAAGGGTGTAGATGCAAACAAATCCTAATGAGTTCAGTTATACCAACTGGACCCTTACTAAAAGAACTCCTATTCCCCTAGTTCACCTAGGTGAAGTCATAGTTTCCTATCCACACAGAACATTACATATTGAGCTGCAGTCTTAACATCATGTAACCGTCTAATAGTGGCTACCAACATCCAACCTAAAGCAAGTCATGCAATCCTTCTACATGCCTAAGCATAGTCAGTACATACCCCGGCTCAACAGGATGAACTGCCCTGATACCATAATGTAACATCCCGAATTTAATAACCATCATATAACCAAACTATATTACAGTGATTAGACTCAAGCATGCTTCTTACTACAACTATGCAATTTCTAATATAACATATCTATATTATATAGAAAATATGAGCCTCGAACGTATAAATAACATACAACAATCTGTATTTATTATTCATACAATACGTACATCATTTCAAAAGAAACTACTTAGCTACACTAACTTAAGCACTCCAAGCTCCTGCTTGTCTTCACTTTCCATAAGACTTCCTCCCTGAATAATCATGGAAACACACACAATGGGTGAGAATCACACATTCTCAGTAGTTTATTCCATAAAACATGTCATCACAATCATTCCATCCATTTTGGGGAAAAACACATTTCTAAACTCAAGTCTCATACTCATCAAGCTAGAAAGGTGGCAAAAGCCAAAATCATGTCCTTTCTCTTCCCGAAATAGATTTTCATCTATAACTTTATATAAAAACTCATTTATCACAACTAGTTTTCAAGCAACCACCATGCTCACAAAAACACAGCATCTCTATCCCAGAGATACAAACACAATAATCTCCATCCTAGAGATACGCAATCACCCATATAATTGTAATGTTATAGTTTTATGTCATGATTGGAACCGCCCATACAATTGCCTTGGTATGCTTAATTATGTCTAATGTGTATGTCTATGCAAGTCCTAAGAATGAATGCAGTTTCAAGATGTCATGAGCCCTCAGACGTATTGAGGATATTACCCACCTCAACTACTCTAGGATATGTTATGATATGTCATGGTTTATTAGGCATAGTGAGGATATAACTCACCAACACTATCCATCAAAACAAACAAAGGATATTACTCACCTCCACTAGTCAAACAAAGCAAAAAGGATATTACTCACCTCCTTACTCAATAATGTAATAAGGATATTACTCACCTTGTTACACACAACATAGAGAGGATATTACGCACCCCTGTATGCTTCAAACCACGAGTCCTGAACAAAATAATGGAAGTCACAACCATAACCTTGAACAAGCACTGGAACTCTATCCAGCGAACATCATTATCATAGTGGAAATTCATCCCCCCCGGGTAGTGAAGTCCATCAACTACACGGTTATCGATAATGAACAAGGAAATCCATCCTTAGAACCACTATAATAGTAAGGATACAATCCATTTATCCTAATATAGATCACCCACATCTACGGGGGTCACATTTTTCAAAAAGACAAAACATACAATCATGTATATAATAATATCTAATTAAATTTGTAGAGAGGATATTACTCACCTCAACTACATAACAAACATAAGGAGGATATTACTCACCTCAATATGATTCAACAAACACATAGAGAGGATATTACTCATCAATCTATGTTTCTCAAATAACTCGTACAAAATAATTACTAATTACCTTCCATAATTAGCTTCACAATTGATTTATATGCATCTCAAACTCATCTTATACACACTTCGTCAAATACTTATAGAAGTACTTTAGCACTCTTAAAAGAGCATACATGAGTGATTTCAACACTTAGGGAAAGTCATTTCCTCAATTCATCTCAATACACAATATATGTATATATAACTATGTCTAATTATTCCACATAATTAACATTGCAAATCAACTTGATTCAACACATTCACTCTTCATTACATACTCCAATTAGAGTCTCAACACACTTTAGGAAACATATACTAATGATTCTATTTAGTCAAGAACTTGAAAACATCAAAAATGACATTTTTGAAGATTCTGGCCTCAGACATGGGTCATGTCTCATTACATGCCCCCCCCCCCCTTGGTCTTGCTCTGTGAGCACAGTTCATGAATTTCAACTAGCAAAGTGTGACACGGGCCCCCCTTTTGTCTTCTGACACAGGCCGTGTTTCTCAACCAGAACATTTTACAGTAAAATCTGCAGGTCCGAGTACTGTTCCATTGGAACTTCCTCCTCCTCCAATCACTTAAACTTCACATCCATGTGATTTCTAACCTTCCACAAAGTTCAACTAGACATAACAACTCTTAATTTCACTTCAATTTCACTCAAAACCATTAATCATGGATAATCTTCCAATTCAAAGCCTAAAACCCCAAATCTCACCATAAATGGAATGAAAGGTATACAAGGGCAATCCATTTCCATACACCCAACAACTCATAAACAAGCCATTCTTAAATTCTCCAATATGATTCAAGCCAAAAACACCAAAAATACCTCAAAACCTATAATCACACATCAAGCCATAACTCAAAAACAAGATCGAGAGAATAGGAAAACGAGTTAAGAAAAAAGTTTCCCCCTACCTCAAGATCAAGAAGATGAAGCCAACGATGGATCCAAGCTCCTCTTGATTCCACCTCCCTCTTCCTCTTCTTCTCTTCCTCTTCAGTTTCCCTCTTCTGTTTTCTTTTCTTTCTTTTCTCTTCTCTTCTATGTTTCTCAAATCTCCCAGTCGTGGGATATTTAATAAAGGAAGTCAAATTTGACTTCTCTTGGATAGGTACCAAAACTCTGATCTGCTAAGAACACCTAGATTTCGCCAAATCCAGATTTCTAAGTTCCAACAAGTTAAGAATAAATCTTGAGATTCATCAAAAATCCTGTTTCATCATTTCTCTTTTTTTTCATATCAGCTACTAGTCAAATTGGTATTAAAACACATAACTAGTATTCTTAAAATGTCAAACTAACTCTGATTAACCTCAAACTTTAATTATAGCACAATTCACATATTTGTGACCTAGAAACAAATTCTCCACATTTATTTCCACTAACTAAGTAGTTTAAGTCACTTCCGGGGTAAATAACAGCTATATTTCACACATAGTCTTACAGCAAAGTACCTAAAGTGCTCAGACAGTCACAAAACTTAACAGGCATGATAAACAAGTATTAAGCTACCTCCATAACCATATACAAGTTTATCATGTTTTCCAAGGTGTCATAATTCTCCCCTCATTTTTAAGAATTTTGTCTCCAAAATTAACTCACCATCAACACATAGCCCTCGCAACTAAGGTTGCAAGATCTCCATCAGACATCACACTCGAAGGAATCCCACCATCCACAGCGATATCTAACTCATCATTATCAACTCAAGATAATCTAATCTCATGCATGTCTCTAGCTACCAAGCCAAACCTATGCTAGATATTCTTAACCTAAGAAATTTGTTTCTTACAAAACTCTTGGATTCCTCAATCCTTGCAAAACTTATCTATTAACCCTTTATCCAAAACATGGGCTCTACTCACACAAGAGTTACCACAACAAAGGGTGTAGATGCAAACAAATCCTAACGAGTTCAGTTATACCAACTGGACCCTCACTAGAAGAACCCTTATTCCCCTAGTTCGCCTAGGTGAAGTCATAGTTTCCTGTCTACACAGAATGTAACACCCCCTTCTGGGCGGTATTATATTTACAGACTGACTCTTATTTTAAAATTTATCAAACATCACACTTACACTTTAAAACGACTCTTTTTGAGCAAAAACTTATCAAACTATGAAGTAGTAAATATTATAAAACGTGAGATTCAATAATTACCTTTTAGCGGATGATATAAGTTGACTGAAATAAATAAGAGACTCAAGTCATAAGAACTGAATAAAAGGCTTTTCATAAAACAAAGTTTACCACATCCTTAAGTACATCAGTACATATTTCAAAAGCATAAAACTTAAGTACTCCAAATAAACATACCTATACATATAACTACCAAATGAAAATTGAGCCTTGACCAAGTCCAAACACCTGAAGAATGGGTTCCTGCACCCGATCTTCGTCCAAATACCCTTTGGGATCCCCAAAAGACAAAGCCCCCAGTCGGGGCATGTCGCTACGGATAGGAGTCCGAGCAGGCGACTCCACAAAACCCTCCCTATAGGAATCTCTCTGATCATCCCAGAGCACCCCAAGGGGCGTGTAGAACTCCAAGTGAATATTTGCGTCAAAGGTGAATGTGATCGCCTTATACCGGGTCCTACTCTAGCTCAATGTGACATAGCCATCATACCGAATCTGTCATGTGTCCCACTGAACACTCCACGAACCGATGCCTCCATGGAACCGTAACCTAGTGAAACCGTGCGGGTCTTGCCTTGCCGCCCTCGTAGCCTTTTCATCGTAAATATAAAGACAAAAATAAATAGAATGATACAGTAGAAGAGGTGAGATCCCCTACATCAATACCATCATGGTAGTAAAAAACACAACGAAAGACAGTAGTGCCTTTCATACACAACAACACCAAGTAATAGTAGATATGATCATGTCAATAAAGGAATATTCATAAGATAACAAACATAATGATATTATCAACTGATAAGTATATCAGCAAGGTACATCAAGACACACATATATATATATATGTGTGTGTGTATGGATTATGTCACAATAACAGATGTACAGACTATGCATATGCACGATGTGTATGCTGACCATCCTCATGTACAAAGTGACCAATTCCTACTCTATGGAGCTAAGATTCAGAGATGAGCATTCCAGAAGACTTGTCCCCCCTCAAAAGACTGTCTACGCCGAACCACGAAAAGAAATAGTATTTTGTTGGGCTGCCAGTGCGTTGCAACAGTGTTCACGGCCAAGGGTATACAAGGTGACAGTGGTCACTAGTGAATCACCCGCCCTGGGCATCCCCCAAGATCCATCAGGATCGCACTTATCTAATTCACACTCACTCCTAGGCATCAAAAGCCAACTGTCTAATACTCAATTGTATGCTCAAAGGAATCAAACCACTGTTGAACTGTTCCCAATGATATTAAAGCAACTGCCCATACAATTTTTTAATACCATTAATATCAATGATATTATATAACCGCCCATACAATTACATGATATCGCTGATATATCCAGGTTTCTTATGATAACAAGTCACATCTGACTCAATCATCTATCTGATGTTTCTGGTTATAAAAGCAAACCTCATCTGACTCATTCATCTATCTGATGTTTCTGGGGTCTAGTTCATCGGCCAGACAACACAACGGCTTCCTTCAGTTGATCTCGTAGATCAGGTCCAACAAAACTTAGGAATGAGTTTCATGGATTCAAATGCAAGAATTCTTATCTCAAAAGACATTAAGGTTCTATCGGAATAGAATGACGAGATATGGTTAGGAAACAACTAATCCCTTTCCTGAGATTAAGTTTATTCATGAAGAGGGCAAACAATTAATTTGGCAAAAAGGTTCCAATTTCTAACAATAACAGGATAGTTTAAACAAACTTTATGTAATAACAACGGGCTTAGAATAAGAATGGCAATACTAAAGTCAGAATAAATACACAGATAATCCAAATTCTAGAAACGAACTCTTAAGATTTCATGGGAAAAGTTTAACAGGATATGGTTGGAAGATAACCAATCCCCTTTCGAGATCAAATTTGCGAGAGAGGTGAACAAATCAAATCAACATAAAAGATTTAGTCTTTAACAGGTCATAGGATAATTTAAACAACTTGGCTATCAACAACAGGTTTTTGTAGTAGAAGTAGAAACATAAATGTTTTGGCCAAAAGGTAATGAAGATACAAATGACTCTAATGGATCCATACAGTCATATGCCATAAAGAAATGGGTTACCCCCAGAATTATACAGCATAATCAAAGGGTCATCTCCTGTGGCACAATTTCCTTCGTTTAGGTCTTCAGTCTGGGATGCTTTTTCTCCACTTGGGGAATTGACTCTCATTTCTTCGTGAGATTTCGAAGCATGTACATCACCAATGGAAGGCTCCGTCTCTTGTGAAGTACAATTCCTAAACAAGTGTCCCAGCTTTTTGCACTTGAAACAAACTTTTCTCTTGATCTTACATTCCGTCGTTGTATGACTTTCTGCATACTTCTTACAGATCTATAAAACAGTCATGGGCTGACTGGGTTTACTACCACTAGCGCTACCTCCATACTATTGCTGTTGTTATTGATTTCTTAGTGGTCGCGAATACGATTTCTACTGGAATCGCTTGGCTTTACGATTTCTCCTTCTTCGGAACCAATATGGCCCAACATTATGTGGTCCTATATTTTGAGATCGATTCAACTCTAACAAGATCTGAGCCTTAGTTATCAATTCCTGTTACCGCATAATCCTCTGATGTCGTTGTATTATCTTTTCAGCCATTCCTTGTATTGCTTCCACAATCGCAGCCATCCCTTCGTTGTTTCATTCCTTATTTCTATGCGTACGTCTACCGCGAGCCGTTTGCCTTTCCTTCAAAGAAAAACAAGTCAAAACATAATGGAAAGAAGAAGTAACCATTTCAAACAATGTTGTCTCCTTTCGGAGACCAAACAATACATCTTTGAGTTTAGCTTCAGAGAAACACACAGCACAAACAAGACAAACTTCCCATAAGCCCAAAAGCCTCAGACTTGGACTTTACTCACACTAGAAGTACCACTCCAAAGGTGTAGGTATGAACAATTCGGCACGAGGTCAGTCATCCATATGGACTCTCACTAGAAGAACTCCAATTTCCCTTAGTTCGCCTAGTTGAAGTCATAGTTTCCTGTCCACACAGAACATTACATATTGAGTTGGCCAGTCCTCAATATCATGCAGCTATGTAATAGTAACTACCAACATCTAACCTAAAGCAACTTATACAATCCTTTTTCAACATCTCAAACAAGAGACAAGGAAATGCACAATACACACAGGAATTTCTACATGCCTAAGCACAGTCAGTCTATACCCCGGCTCAATAGGATGAACTGCTCTGATACCACCTATTGTAACACCCCCTTCCGAGTGGCATTACATTTATAGACCGACTCTTATTTTAAAATTTATCAAACATGACACTTACACTTTAAAACGACTCTTTTTGTGTAAAAACTTATCAACTATGAAGTAGTAAATATTATAAAACGTGAGATTCAATAATTACCTTTTAACGGATGATATAAGTTGACTAAAATAAATAAGAGACTCAAGTTATAAGAACTGAATAAAAGGTTTTTCATAAAATAAAGTTTACCACATCCTTAAGTACATCAGTACATATTCCAAAAGCATAAAACTTAAGTACTCCAAATAAACATACCTATACATATAACTACTAAATGAAAATTGAGCCTTGACCAAGTCCAAACACCTAAAGAATGGGTTCCTGCACCCGATCTTCGTCCAAATCTCCTTCGGGATCCCCAAAAGACAAAGCCCCCAGTCAAGGCATATCGCTACGGACAGGAGTCCGAGCAGTCGACTCCATAGAACCCTCCCTATAGGTAGCTCTCTGATCATCCCAGAGCTCCCCAAGGGGTATGTAGATCTCCAAGTGAATATCTGCGTCAAAGGTGAATGTGACTGCCTCATACCGGGTCCGGCTCCAACTCAAGGTGACATAGCCATCAAACTGAATACGTCTTGTGTCCCACTGAACACTCCACGCACCGATACCTCCATGGAACCGTAGCCTAGTGAAACCTCGCGAGTCTTGCCTTGTCGCCATCGTAGCCTTTTCATCGTAAATATAAAGACAGAAACAGACAGAATAATACAGTAGAAGAGGTGAGATCCCCTACATCAATACCATCATGGTAGCAAGAAAAACAACGAAAGACAATAGTTCCTTTCATACACAACAACACTAAGTAATAGCAGATATGATCATATCAATATAGGAATATTCATAAGATAACAAACATAATCATATTATCAACTAATAAGTAAATCAGTAAGGTACATCAAGACATATATATATATATATATATATATATATATATATATATATATATATATCAATGTATACATATATGGATCATATCAATGTACACACTATGCATATGCACGATGTGTATGCTGACCATCCTCATGCACAAAGTGACCAATTCCTACTCCATGGAGCTAAGATTCAGAGATGAGCATTCCAGAAGATCTGTCCCCCCTTAAAAGATAGTCTACGCCGGACCACAAAAAGAAATAGTATTTTGACAGGCTGCCAGTGCGTTGCAATGGTGTTCATGGCCAGGGGTATACAATGTGACAGTGGTCACTGGTGAATCACCCGCCCTGGGTGTTCCCCAAGATCCATCAAGGATCACACTTATCTAATTCATGCTCACTCCTAGGCATCAAAAGTCGACAGTCTAACACTCAATTGCATGCTCAAAGGAATCAAACCACCGTTGAACTATTCCCAATGATATTAAAGCAACAGCTCATACAATTGTTTAATACCATTAATATCAATAATATTATATAACCGCCCATACAACTACATGATATCACTGTTATATCCGGGTTTCTTATGATAACAAGTCACATATGACTCAATCGTCTATCTGATGCTTCTGGTTATAAAAGTAAACCATATCTTACTCATTCGTCTATCTAATGTTTTTGGGGTCCAGTTCATCGGCTAGACAGCACAAATACTAAAATCACAAATCACTTGGGTCCAGTACGTCGGCCCAAGGCACAATGTTAATGTATGCTATCACAAAGGATTTCAATCTTGCATATTCAAGAATCATTATTATCAAATCACGTAGAGCATTTTCACAATTCCTTGAGTATATAGATACATTAGGTCTTCTTTAGTCTTTAATTATCATACTCTTAAGAATGAAGGTAGAATTTAATCCAAATCACCAGTTTCTTCTAACTAAGTTCCTCGAATGACCTATCCTCATATCATTTATGAAAACCTAAAGCACAATGTTCTTACCACACTATTCCTTTCCATTCTTATCTTATAAATTCTCAATTAATTTTCCTCAATTGTCAAGTTACTTAGATTTACCACTAATAGGTAATTTTTCATGATTCTGATTATCTCTAAATTGTGACATTATAATTATCTTCAATTTTACTCATAATCCTTAAACCCTAATTTGTCTTCCAAATCACCCAAATAATATTTCCTAACATTCTTTCTAAAACTTCCATTATTCAACTTCTAAATAAAATTCTTTCCATCCTAATTACTCTTCCACCTCATCATCAACTATTTTAGGTCTCCAATTCACTCTTACCTCTAAATATCAAATATCATATTCAAGAATCAATTCCCTATAATGGTAAAACTTGTTTATTTCTTCATTCACTTGTAACCTCATAAATTATGTCTTTATCACCTAATCATCTAATTTCTTGATAACCAATATTATCCTCATGGATGTCTCTTCTTGGGCCAAGGTGTCCGTCAACCTCAAGGAATCAAGAGAAACCAAATAAATCATTCTTTCTCAACACAATCATAGCATGCCACTTACTTTAATCATCACAATCCATTAAATTTATACTCACTATCAAAATCACATAATATCCATTAAGTCATCACAATCATCTTTGCATACAATAACATCATACAATCACACAAGATCAACAAGCATAAATCAAAATCACACATTCGGGTGGATGAATCCTCATATGGACTCTCCAATCCCAACACAACCATTCGTTCCTCACCACCATAGCATGGTTGATGAGGTTAATCTCCCTCTTACCTTAAGTGTAGCCTCCTAGCTCCTTGTATGTGCTTGTGTAGCAAACTTTCTCCACCAAAAGGTTCTTAGAATCAAAGCAAACATACAAGAATTAGTTACTAGGGTTTGAATAAGATTACCATAGGTCAAAGTATGGCTTTACATCCTTTAAAATGAAATAAGAAGGAAGATTCAAGAACTTTACCTTAAGATTCTTAAACTTGATATTTGAAACAAAGCTTAAGGAAATGCTTGAAGATGGATGAACTAGAGATCGATTTCCACACAAGAGTGTCTTAGAATGTTGTAGAGACTCAAGACCTAAGATTATCTTGAATTATTGAAGACTTTGTGATGGTCTTTGTGGTGTTGGTTGTGACCTATCCAAGAGAAAAATGAAGGAGTTTTGTATTTAGCCTTTGGTTACTTGGATGTAAGGATGAACAAGTCATAAACAAGGTGTGGAATGGCCCCCCAAAATGGCCATAGCCGTGAGGTGTAGAGAAAAATAAGAGGAGAAAATAGAAATCAAAGTCTCACCTTAAGGGCTTCAAGTTAGGGTTTTTGAAAGAAGATAATGAAGATAGGAGAACTTGAGGATGGTCTCAACATAGAAAATCATCCATGAAGTGTGTAGATCCTAGAAATGTGATTGAGTATAGAAAACAAAAATAGAAGAGGAAAGTGAAGAGTAGTAGTCATGAGGTGAAGGAGAGAAAATGATGATGAGAGCTTTAGGAAGTGATTTCAACAAGAAAATGTCTTTCAAGCAACATGTAGTTTCAAGTAATGTGGTTGCTTGAAATTAAGCAAACATGGAGGGTGTAGAAGAAGGTATGGTGGCTGTGTGGTTTGGAGAAGAGAGAAAATGAGATAGAAACTTTAGGGTAGAGAGTGAAAGTGATAGAAAATTTTGAAATTGAAAAGATGATAGGTTTTTGGGTGAAAGGTGATGGATGATGGCTTCTGAAAAGATGACATCTTGTCATCTTTTTCCTCCCTAAAATCGTGTGCCTCCCTAGGAAAATGGAGCAAACCTTCCATAGCAAGTTTCTCCTAAAGCTTCTTTGAGAAGCTTCGCATGTTTCTCAAAAATGTCAAATCATGTTGTCATGTGCTAATGTGACGATGTCACTTAGATGATATCATAAAAATGACTAGATAGAAATAATCTACTAAATTTTTACTACAAGCTATTATCCAATAGATAAAAGTTACAGTTATCAATGTTGGTACCTATTGTTCAATGGACAATAGGACGCACCCAAATTTTATCCGTCAGATAAAACCTCAAAAAATAAAAACTTCGTAAATTGTGTTCGGCCTCGGGTTTAGTAAGATCCCCCGTCACCATTTCCACAGTCTAAGATTTTTCGGACTCGGGGAAAATATTTTATTTTCTCGGCTCCGTTCAGTGTACGTAAATCGAGAAATATATTAAAATAATCAAATAATTCAAATAATTCCAGAAAAATTCACAAAAATCATAAATATTATAAAATGAGTATTTATCATGGAATAAACAATTTTCAGGGTGTTACACAAAACATTACATATTGAGCTACAATCTCAGCATTATGTAACCGAGTAAGAGTAGCTACCAACATCCAACCTAAAGCAAGTCATGCAATCCTTTTTCCAACATCTAAAACAAGAGATAAAGAAATGCACAACATACAGAGAAACTTTTACATGCCTAAGCATAGTCAATCCATATCTTGACTCAACAGGATGAATTGCTCTGATACCATAATGTAACATCCTAAATTTAATAACCATAATATAACCAAAGTATATTACAGTGATTAGACTCTAGCATGCTACTTCTCTTGGATAGGTACCAAAATCCTGATCTGCTAAGAATACCTAGATTTCACCAAATCTAGATTTCTAACTTCCAATAACTTAAAAATAAATCCTAAGATTCATCAAAAATCATATTTAACTATTTCTCTATTTTTTCATATCAGCTGCTAGTCAAACTGGCATTAAAACACAACCAGTATGCTTAAAAATGTCAAACTAACTCTGATTAACCTCAAACTTTAACTATAGCACAGTTCACACGTTTGTGACCTAGAAACAAACTCTCCACATTTATTTCCATTAGCTAAGTAGGTTAAGTCACTTTCGGAGTAAATAATAACTATATTTTACATATAGTGTTATAGTAAAGTACCTAAACGTGCTCAGACAATCACAAAATTTGACAGCCATGATAAGCAAGTATTAAGCTACTTCCGTAACCATATACAAGTCTATCATGTTTTCCAGGGTGTTATACTCTGGAGTAAGAGGCATTTCCCAACCTTTGCTCCTCACCAAGCATTTTGGTTCACTCCATTCCTCTTTCAATCCGAGACCATATTGAGAAAGGATGAGAGAAAAAATAGAAAAACAAGCATCAAGGGAGCTAGGGACTTAGGTAGGGGTGTTTTTCTCCACTGATCTATTGACTACCATTTCTTCTAGTTTGATTTCTTGATTAATAAAGATGGTTGAACTTTGAGATTAATCTTGCATGTTAATTGAATTGAAAATTTGTTGGTGCTTGGGGCTAAGTCGCCACAAGCTCATGAAGGGATGTAGCTCCTTGCCATTTTATAATGTTTTTTCTCTTCATCTTATTGATAATTTATTCATGCATGTGTCTTGGCTTGAAAGAAATTGATGATATTGGGTTGAGGTTGATGAATTAAGTCTTCTTGGTTTGAGTTTTGGTATTGTACCTTATGAATTTTTAGCTTGAGAATACATAGGGATTTGATGTTGTGTTGATTGGAAATGAAGAGAAAAAAATTAAACTGAGGTTATTATGTTCGAATACCTTCCAGTTGCTTAAAATCCCATGACAATCGATTATGGGGAGTTGATAATCAAATTTTATTTCTAGAGAGGCGATAATGGATGATGGTAGTCGATTATGAGATTATGATAATCAATTACCAAGTTCCAGAATAGAGACATAAGCTGGTGGTAATCGATTACCAAATATGAAGGTTGATGGTAATTGATTATTTGGGTTCCAGAATTGATATCAATGCTAGTGATGATCGATTATCAGAGAATGATAATCGATTATCAATCCCCTGTTTTGAATAAACAAAGTTTTATATAGCACACTATGAAGAGATTTGATTAAGTTCACTAGGTGAAATGACTTCTATTATGATTGTTGTAACATTCCGAAAATTATCTCATTCATCACAAATAGTCATTTTATAATATTTGTGATTTTTGAAATTTTTTTTGTATTTTTTCAAAAATATTGAATATTTTAATATATTTTTCGTTTTACGTGCACACTGAGCAGAGTTAGTGTAACGCTCCAAAAATTATTTGTTTCATCACAAATAGTCATTTTATAGTATTTGTGAATTTTGGGAAACTTTTTATATTTTTTCAGAAATGTAGAATATTTTAATATATTTTTCATTTTACGTGCACACTGAGCAGAGTCAGTGTAACACTCCGAAAATTGTTTGTTTCATGACAAATAGTCATTTTTCAATATTTGTGATTTTTGAGAATTTTTGTGAATTTTTTTAGAAACGTCTAATATTTTAGTATATTCCTCATTTTGCGTGCGCACTGAGCAGAGCCGGGAAAACAAAATATTTTCCTTGAGGCTGGTAAACCTTGAACTGTGGATGTGTAGACGGGATATCTTACTAAACCCGAGGCAGGGCACAGTTTACAAAGTTTACGTTTTTTGAGATTTTATCTGATAAATAAAATCTCTACGTGTACTGTTAAATAAAATTTTGCAATACGCTCTATTATTCGATGGATAATTCTTACTGGTTTGTGTACTACAACAATTATCCATTGGGTAATAACTTGTAGTAAAATCCTAACCACCCTATTATTTAATCACTAACTCATATTATCTTATTCAAAGGTAATCTCCTTTGTGTCTAATCAAATCCTCTTTATTGTAAAAAGCTACAAGCTTCTCAAAGAAGCTTCATCTTCTCGCTCCTCGTCCCTCTCCCCAATACGGCAGCAGCAGCCCCATTTGGAGCCAAAATTGTACTCCACTTAGTTAATTCATTTATTCTAATTTCAAAATCACAAAAAGTTCATTCATCTTTACTATTACTTTCTCTCTCTACCTTCATCTTCCTCTTCTCAAAAGAATTTTCTCCTCCTTCTCTCTAGGAGCCTCACGGCCAGCCCCTCCTTCCACCCTCTACCATCACAAAAATTTTATCTAAACACATTTTCTTAATCTCCTCTACATTCTAAACACATCTCTAGTTGGTGATTTCTTAAAAAGGGTTCATCTTCACTATCTTCTTCTTCAAGCTTCAAGTTTTCGGGTAAGGTTCTTAATTCCTCACCCTTTTCTCTTCATTTTCATGATCCATGGTCACTATGGTGATCATGAATGCCTTTTGCAAGCTTTAATTATGATTCTTGTGAAAGTGTGATGCCCTAGGGTTTTGGTGTTGGTGGAATCCGAATTTTACTTGGAGCATTCAAGGGAGATCCATTGTTTGTTGTCTCCTCTAGGTAAGAGGGAGATACTCCTCTTCAACCTCTCTTGGTAGTAGGAAACTTAATTTTGTGATTGGTTGTGAGAAAACCTTACTAGGGTTGCTCTCTTTGTTGCATGACTTTTATGAGTATGTGTTGTTTTTAATTTGGTTGAGTTGATTGGTTGATTTTATATGTACATTGGCGCTCTTGGTTTGATTGGTATGCATTGGAAATTTAAATGGAAGCAAATTGATCATTGCTCTCTTCTAAGAGGCCTACGGCCTCAAGCCCCAAATGGGGTGTTCTTAGTGAAATTTTGTAACTAGATGAAGATATGATTAATTAAGGGAGTAACATGTAATGAATGGAAATAAAAATTGGAGTTCCTAATTTTAGGGAGGCTCACGGCCTCAAGAGCTCATTAGGGCTCAACCATGTAACTTTTTTCAACTTAGAAATTGAAGTAATCAAGTGATTTCAATGGTTAATGATGAGATGAAAGGGAACAAATTTGATAACTTAAAGGGGATCTTTGGACTCAAGAAAGTGAATAAGGATGTGTGAGACTTGGAATGATTTTCTAAATGAATGTAACCAAACTTAAAATATGGAACTAAATAATTAAAATAATTCCCCTAGAGAAGAATTTTGTAAGAAATACTAGATTAAATTAAAACTCAAATAAATTGAACAATTAGAATTTATTAGGAATTCATAAAATGAAAATGATCCAAAGATGGAATTGTGTCATAAAACTTAGAATAATTTCTATTCAAAGGAAGATCATAGTTATAAGTAAGAACCTTGAATATCTCAATTTAAATTACTCTAACGCAACTTTGTCTATAATTTGAAGGTGAACTTGTATAATTAAAATAATAAAGATAAAAAGAATAATGTGAGGAGAACTTATTAATAAGGGTATAGAAAGTTAAGCGTAAATTTCATAATGTGCCTAAAAGTATAAGGTATTAATTAAGGGCTAATTGAATAAGAGAAACAATAATTAAGAGTGTAAGTGAGACTTTGAGAATCATAAGACATTTAATTAAATGAATCTTATTAAGGACAAATAGAAGAACAATGATAAAACTTTATGAGACAATGGTAAGTCTTACATAGATTATGAATGACGACTTTGTTAACGGGGCCATGAGTGGGACCCAAAATCTGTTGATACTTACTTTGGCCAATTGTGGCATATTGTGAAAAAGTATGTGATAATAAACATTACTTGATATATGCATGGAGTCATCATACATTGTGAAAGTCCAATAGACTAATTGTCAAGGCATGTTGCCTAGGAGTTGAATCACACCTTAGTGCGGGTGCGAATAGACTAGTGTAGGTCCTGCTGTTGACCTTGGGGGCGTCGGGGCGCGGGCATCTCACAGAGGGTAATTGGTAGCCCCTCTGGACCGTGAGACAGACTTATGCAAACGCACCGACGATCCTGACCGGGCACTGTCCTATATCGCGATCTTATGAGAATGCCGCTGTATAGAGCCTTATTGGGCAAAATTGTTGATTATGAATTCTAGAAGCACTTGGTCCTAGGCGAATGAGATACTGGCATGTCTCCCTGATCATTCACTCCGATGTTTGTGTCTAGCTCCATGGAGTAGGAATTTGATATCATGTACATGTGCATAGCGAGTCAATGCATTACTTGGCATTTAATTTATATGATAATTGGATTTGCTATCTTATTGATGATATACTGCCTGAAACTGTTAAACTACTTAATATCTGCTTCTCGATACTGTTTATCATTTTTGTTATGCTATATGGGCGTCCTACGCCGTTTTTGTTTCTTACTGCCATAATTGGTGATGAAGTAGGATGTCTCACCTCTTTCTTGTACTGTTCTTGTTCTATGTGATATTGGGTTAAAGACTGTAGAGGGGACCAGATTATTTTTGTTAGACTTTACTGGGTACTGATCACATACTTTCGAGGATGTCATCAAGAAGGGGTTCTATCGGTTTCGTTAGGATTGTATTCACTGGTGACGCCAATGCGTGGCGAGTCGACTGGGCTGGACAGCGTATACGATATGTTGGAGACTTGATCTTGACCATAAGGAGGACCCTTAGAAAACTGGGTTATGAAGGATTAAAATATTCTTAAGATATACAGTTTTTCCAGTTGGATTTCATTATTATCCTTCTCCACCGCCTCTTCTCTGTCAAAAAGAAAGAAAAAGAAAAAAAAAAGAAAAGCGAAACAAAAAATAGAGAGAAAAAAAAAGGGCAGCAAAAATGTGGGAAGAGAATGAGGAAAGAAAAGAAGAGGAGAAAGGAAGAAAATGAATGATAAAAGGATAGGAAGAAAATAGCTTTATAAAGGAATTGAGGTAGGGAATTATTTTTCTTAAACTTACTTTTCATCCTTTTCTTGATTTTCTTAAGATTATGAGTTGATATTTTAATTGATGTTTATGTTTTGAAAGGTGCTTTGATGAGATAAGATGAAATACTTGTTTTTTGTGTTTATGGGTTTGAGCTTGGTATTGGCTCCAAACCTAATGGATTTAAGATAGATAGAAATGGGTTTGTGGGTTGTTTACTAAAGATAAACCCTATATGCTATGTTTCTAAGAATATGATTGAGATATGATGTTGTTTGAAGATGATTTTTCATGGATTTTTGGGCTAATAGCCTTTAAACATCTATTTTTTTGTAGAAACCCAGCTGGTAATCGATTACCAAGCCACAAAAGCCACGAAAATGGTTGCTTGAAATGTGATAATTGATTACCATGATGTGGTAATCAATTACCAAGCTTCTGGAGATGTGCTAATCGATTACCACATGTTGGTAATTGATTACCAGGCTTTTGTTTAGCTGGTAATCGATTACCGTGGCATGGTAATTGATTACCATGCATCCTATCCTGACACTTACTACTTCGGTACATCTGGAGTTCGCTTTGCCTATTCAAGAGTTATGGGGTGATCCGATTCATACCCCTAGAGAGGATGAGGATTCCATGGCATCAGCTGCTAGGGCACCTGCCTATCTTGGTCCTGTCCTTATATCTTCAGAAGAACCGAGGGAAGATCCCGACGTGGATCCGATGGAGTACCCAACTCCTTAGACATGGATGTCTTATGGGTTGTTTATGGTTTTCTTCTGTATTAATTATGTTATGATGTATTTTTAATATATTTGCTTTTCTAAGTAAATCTTGATGTATTCAATTGAGAGTGGTATGAGAAATGCGCCACGCTCTGTATGCTCTAACTTAATTATTCATTCCTACGTACTGTATTTTGCATATATTCTGTTGAATCATATCTGTTAATGACGACTTATGTATTATTTCATTCGTGGCTCATATTTCCTAAAAAAACAAAACAAAAATATATATATATATATATATATATATATATATATATATATATATATATATTTAAATTTGGAAAAGTATTATGAAGAAGTTGTAGCACGCCCAAAAATTTAGTGACCGCGGTATAATGACGATTGTGCCGTGGCTATTAAATCGATGGGTGTTACATTAGGTGGTATCAGAGCTCAGTTCATCCTGTTGAGCTGGGGTATGGACTAACTATGCTTAGACATGTTAGAAGTTCTTAGTATGTTGTGCACTTCCTTGTCTCTTGATAGAGATGTTTGGTAAAGGAAGGCATGACTTGCCATAGGTTGAATGTTGGTAGCTAGTGTTGCATAGTTACATGACATTGAGTATTGGCCCACTCAATGTGTAATGTTCTGTGTGGATGAAAAACTATGACTTCACCTAGGCGTATTAAGTGAATAGAAGTTCCTTTAGTGAGAAGCTCAGCTAGTATGACTGAATTTGTTTAGGATTTGTTTGCATTTTCGCCCTTGTTGTGTTGTGTGACTCCTTGTGTTTGGTTTCTGAAAGGAGACAACATTGTTTGAAATGGTTACTCCTTGTCTCCATTGTGCCTGACTGTCTATTTTCGAAGGAAGACAATGGCTCGCAGAAGACGTACACGTAGGAATGTGGAACGCAACAACAAAAGGGTGGATGCGACTGTGGCAGTAATGCGAAGAATGGTTGATGTAACAACACACCAGGATCAGAGGGCCGCACAGCAGCAGGAATTGGAAGTTGAGGTTCAAAATTTGTCAGAAGAAAGTCAATTTTGGGGAAACTCTCGATTGCTTAAGTTCCAAAGAAGGAATGATAGAAAGATCAATCAGCGTAAGTGGAAGCCGTATTCACAATAACCGAGGGAGCAACAGCGACAGCAAACGCATGAAGGAGGTGCGAATGGTAGTAAATCCAATCCAACCATGGTACCGTTATCAAGGTGTAAGAAGCGTGGAAAGGACCACTTAACAAGGGACTGTAAGATCAAAGGAATAATTTATTTCAAGTGCAGAAAGCCAGGACACGTGGTTAGGAATTGTACCTTGCATAGGACAAAGCCTTCCGTTAGAGATGGATGTACTCCAAAATCTCACAAAAAAGAGAAAGTCAATTCCTCAAGTGAAGCGAATGTCTCTCGGACTGAAGGCCTAAATGAGGAAGCTTGTACTGCGACAGATGACCCTGTAATTTTACTATATAATTCTAGGAGTAACCCATTTCTTTATGACGTATGAATGTATGAATCCAGTAGGGATGTTTGTAATCTCGCCATCTTTTGACTAAGTTATTTCTACTTCTACTCCTGCTACTAAGGACCTATTGTTGATAGCCAAGTGTTTGAATTATCCTATGACTTGTTAAAGACTGAATCCTTCTGTTGATCTGATTTATTTACTTCTTTTACAAATTAGATGTAATGTTAATGAAGGGATTGGTTATCTTCCAACCATATCCTGTTGAAATATTCCGGTGAAATTTTAAGAGTTCGTTTTTGGAATCGGGTTGTCTATGTATTACTCCCCTTCGACCCGAATAATACTATTCTCGTTTGTAAGCCTGCTCTCATTACAATAAGTTTATTTAAAACTATCCTATTGTTGTTAGGAATTAGGACCCTTTTACCAATTCAATTATCTACTTCCTTCATGAATAGGCTTGATCTCAGGAAGGAGATTGATCGTTTTCTAAACGGGTCTCGTCATTCGGTTCCAGTGGAATCTTTGTGTTTCTTGAGACAGAAATTTCCTATATGTGAATCTATGAAACTCAATCCTAAATTTTATTGGGCCATATCATATTTTGATGGATGGGTCCAATGGTAAACCAAGTGACTTCCCTACTTTTTCTTCTAACCCTTATAATGCTCCTAGTGTACTTCGATTGAGAAAAGGTGTTCTCGAACTCAACTCAAACCATAGTGCCGACTGCAATGCAATTACATGAGAATTGCCCTGCGAGACATTTCTTGCTAAAGTCAAGGTTAATTAGTTTGATAGATCAACCGAAGGAAGCCGCTATTTTCTCCAAGATCAGCTTGTGCTCTGGACTATCATCGAGTTCATTTGAAGGTAGAATAATGTTTCCAAGATGGCTTTTCGGACACATTGTGGGCACTATGAGTATTTCATAATGTCTTTCCGTGTAACGAACGCTTCGATAATATTCATTGATTACTTGAATAGAATCTTTCTTTCCCTTGTTGATGACATTTCGATATGTTCTTGAAGTTCGGAGGAACCACGCTGAACATACAAAGCATGGCTTGTTATTCTTCAAGTTTTGAGGAAGAAGAAAAAGTTATGCGTGAGGTTGTCAAAGTGCGAATTCTAGTTAGAGGCAATTCAACTTTTGGGTCACATAATCTCAAGGGAAAGAGTTATTGTGGATCCATCGAAAGTCGAAACAGTTCTTCAACGAGAAAGACTGACGACCGTAATAGAAATTCGTAGCCAGATGGAATTAGTTGGTTAATACGAGAGACTCGTCGCAGAATTTTTTTTGAGGTGGCAAGACTCCTCATCTAACTCATACGAGAGAGTCAAATTTTGTGTGGACCGATGCATATGAAAGAAATTTTCAAGGGTTGAAGAAACACTCAACTACCTTACCAGTGAAGATTTTGCCTAATCTCAATGAACATTTTGAGATACCCATTGATGCCTTGCGTTGGATTTTGGAATGGGAGCTTGAGCAAATAGGACGTGTAGTAGTGTGTGCTTCAAGACAACTGAAAGCATATGAAGGGAGTTACTCTACACAAAAAACTCAAAGTTAGCCGTTGAGATTGCGCTGAAGATCTGGAAACATTCTACAAGGAATCATATCCATGTGTATTATAAGATAGATCAAATTTCGAGGACAAAATTTCTTTTTAATGGAGAGAGTTGTAACATCCCAAAAATTATCTCATTCATCACAAATAGTCATTTTATAATATTTGTGATTTTTGAAAAAAAATTTGTATTTTTCTGAAAATGTTGAATATTTTAATATATTCCTCGTTTTACATGCACACTGAGCAGAGTCAGTGTAATGCTCCGAAAATTATTTGTTTCATAACAAATAGTCATTTTATAATATTTGTGATTTTTGGAAAAAATTTTGTATTATTTTAGAAATGTTGAATATTTTAATATATTCTTCATTTTACGTACACACTGAGCAGAGTCAGTGTAATGCTCCAAAAATTGTTTGTTTCACGATCAATAGTCATTTTCCAATATTTGTGATTTTTGATAATTTTTGTGAATTTTTTTGGAAACATTGAATATTTTAGTATATTCTTCGTTTTGCGTATGCACTGAGCGGAGCCGGGAAAATGAAATATTTTTCCTGAGGCTGGTAAACCTTGAATTGTGGATGTGTCGACAAGGATCTTACTAAACTGAGGTCGGGCACAATTTACAAAGTTTACATTTTTTGAGGTTTTATATGATAAATAAAATCTCTACCCGTACTGTTAAATAAAATTTTACAGTACGCTCTATTATTCGATGGATAATTATTACTGGCTTGTGTACTACAACAATTATCCATTGGGTAATAGTTTGTAGTAAAATCCTAACCACCCTATTATTTAATACTAAATCATATTATCTTATCCAAAGGTAATCTCCTTTATGTCTAATCAAATCCTCTTTATTGTAAAAAGCTACAAGCTTCTCAAAGAAGCTTCATCTTTTCTCTCCTCCTCCCTCTCCCCAATACGGTAGTAGCAGCCCCATTTGGAGCCAAAATTGTACTCCACTTAGTTAATTCATTTATTCTAATTTCAAAATCACAAAAAGTCCATTCACCTTTACTATTATTTTCTCTCTCTACCTTCATCTTCCTCCTCTCAAAAGAATTTTCTCCTCCTTCTCTCTAGGAACCTCACAGCCAGCCCCTCCCTCCACCCTCTACCATCACAAAAATTTCATCTAAACACATTTTCTTAATCTCCTCTACATTCTAAACACATCTCTAGTTGGTGATTTCTTGAAAATGGTTCATCTTCACCATCTTCATCTTCAAGCTTCAAGCTTTTGGGTAAGGTTCTTGATTCCTCACCCTTTTCTCTTCATTTTCGTGATCCATGGTCATTATGGTGATCATGGATGCCTTTTTCAAACTTTGATTGTGATTCTTGTGAAAGTTTGATGCCCTAGGATTTTGGTGTTGGTGGAATCCGAATTTCACTTGGAGCATTCAAGGGAGATCCATTGTCTGTTGTCTCCTCTAGGTAAGAGGGAGATACTCCTTTTCAACCACTCTTGGTAGTAGGAAATTTAATTTTGTGATTGGTTATGAGAAACCCTTGCTAGGGTTGTTCTCTTTGTTGCATGACTTTTATAAGTATGTGTGTTTTTAATTTGTTTGGGTTGATTGGTTGATTTTATATGTACATTGGTGCTCTTGGTTTGATTGGTATGGATTAGAAATTTAAATGGAAGCAAATTGATCCCTTCTCTCTTCTAAGAGGCCCACGGCCTCAAGCCCCAAATGAGGTGATCTTGGTGAAAATTTGTAACTAGATGAAGATATGATTAACTAAGGGAGTAACATGTAATGAATGAAAAGAAAAATTGGAGTTCCTAATTTTAGGGAGGCTCACGGCCTCAAGAGCTCATTAGGGCTCAAGCATGTAACTTTTTACAACTTAGAAATTGAAGTAATCAAGTGATTTAAATGGTTAATAATGAGATGAAAGGGAACAAATTTGATAACTTAAAGGAGATCTTTAGACTTAAGAAAGTAAATAAGGATGTGTGAGACTTGGAATGATTTTCTAAATGAATGTAACCAAACTTAAAATATGGAACTAAATAATTAAAATAATTCCCCTAGAGAAGAATTTCGTAAGGAATACTAGATCAAAGTGAAACTCAAATAAATTGAACAATTAGAATTTATTAGGAATTCATAAAATGAAAATGATCCAAAGATGGAATTGTGTCATAAAACTTAGAATAATTTCTATTCAAAGGAAGATCATAGTTATAAGTAAGAACCTTGAATATCTCAATTTAAATTACTCTAATGCAACTTTGTCTATAATTTGAAGGTGAACTTGTATAATTAAAATAATAAAGATAAAAAGAATAATGTGAGGGGAACTTATTAATAAGGGTATAGAAAGTTAAGCATAAATTTCATAATGTGCCTAAAAGTATAAGGTATTAATTGAGGACTAATTGAATAAGAGAAACAATAATTAAGAGTGTAAGTGAGACTTTGAGAATCATATGACATTTAATTAAATGAAACTTATTAAGGACAAAGAGAAGAGCAATGATAAAACTTTATGAGACAATGGTAAGTCTTACATAGATTATGAATGACGACTTTGTTAACGGGGCCATGAGTAGGACCCAAAATCTGTTGATGCATACTTTGGCCAATTGTGGCATATTGTGAAAAAGTATGTGATAATAAACATTACCTGATATATGTATGGAGTCATCATGCATTGTGAAAGTCCAATAGACTAATTGTCAAGGCCATGTTGCCTAGGAGTTGAATCACACCTTAGTGCGAGTGTGAACAAACTAGTGTAGGTCCTGTTGTTGACCTTGGGGGCGTCGGGGCGCGGTTGTCTCACAGAGGGCAGTTGGTAGCCCCTCTGGACTGTGAGACAGACTAATGCAAATGCACCGACGATCTTGACCGAGAACTATCCTATATCGCGATCTTGTGAGAATGCTACTGTATAGAGCCTTATTGCGCAAAATTGTTGATTATGAATTCTGGAAGCATTTGGTCCTAGGTGGATGAGATACTGGCATGTCTCCCTGATCATTCACTCCGACGTTTGTGTCTAGCGCCATGGAGTAGGAATTTGATATCATGTACATGTGCATAGCGAGTCAATACATTACTTGGCATTTAATTTATATGATAATTGGATTTGCTATCTTATTAATGATATACTGCCGGAAACTATTAAACTGCTTAATATATGCTTCTTGATATTGTTTATCATTTTTGTTATGCTATGTGTGTGTCCTACGCCATTTATGTTTCTTACTGCCATAATTTGTGATGAAGTAGGATGTCTCACCTCTTTTTTGTACTGTTCTTGTTCTATATGATATTGGGTTAAAGACTGTAGAGGGGACGAGATCATTTTTCCTAGACTTTACTGGGTACTGATCACCTACTTTCAAGGATGTCGTCACGAAGGGGTTCTATCGATTTCGTTAGGATTGTATTCACTGGTGGCGCCAATGCGTGGCGAGTCGACTGGGCTGGACAGCGTAGATGATATGTTGGAGACCTGATCTTGACTGTAAAGAGGACCCGCGATGGAGATCCTGTCCTGACACTTACTACTTCGGTACATCTGGAGTTCGCCTTGCTTATTCAGGAGTTATGGGGTGATCTGATTCATACCCCTAGAGAGGACGAGGATTCCATGGCATCAGCTGCTAGGGCACCTTCCCGTGGGACTGCACTTGGTCCTGTCCTTATATCTTCAAAAGACCCAGGGGAGGATCCTAATGTGGATCCGATGGAGTACCCAACTCCTTAGACATGGATGTCTTATGGGTAGTTTATGTTTTTCTTCTATATTAATTACGTTATGATGTATTTTTAATATATTTGCCTTTTTAAGTAAATCTTGATGTATTTCATTGAGAGTGGTATGAGAAATGTGCCACTCTCTGTATGCTCTAACTTAATTATTCATTCCTATGTACTGTATTTTGTATATATTCTGTTGAATCATATCTGTTAATGACGACTTATGTATTATTTCATTCGTGGCTCATATTTTCGATATATATATATATATATATATATATATATATATATATATATATATATATATATATATATATATATATATATATAAATTTAGAAAAGTATTATGAAGAAGTTGTAGCACGCCCAAAAATTTAGTGACTGCGGTATAATGACGATTGTGTCGTGGCTATTAAATCGAGGGGCGATGATCTTAAATTTTTAAATTTGAATTCAGGAGGTGGTCCTTAAGAGAGGAATCTGTTATTCAACATAATCCTCGGGAGAGGAGGTGATCCTAAGTGAGATTCTTTATAGTTTAGGCTAAAGTTTGTTGGGAATAAACTTAGAAAGATGGTGATTATTGAGTACTAGATAATGATTTATGCTTGGTTGAGCAGATATATATCATCATGAATTTATTATTTTTATAAATCATAGATTTGATATGGAATGTGTGCATTGTAAAGGAATGTAAATATTTTAGAAATAGTGAATTATAGTTTGTACATGATTTAGTCTTGATTGAATCTATGGTTTATTGATGATGTGTTGAGACTAGTTATACTATTTGGATATATGTTGTTGATGAATGATTAAACTGAATTTCTACATCGGGAAGAGAACAGAAACCTTTTGGCATTACCCACCTTTCTATATGATATTTTTAAGTATTGATTTGATTCTCCAAAGCAGTTAGAGTTATTATGATGGCATTTTATATATTAGAACTACTGAGAATTTCTAGGATTCTCACCCCTTGAATATATTTTCGATGATAATTCCAGCATGAGATCCACCTTTGGAGTGGGAACGAAGATGTTGATATAATATAAGACTATTTATCATTTTGTGCATAGCTTTGTACTTACTATTATGTAGTGGTTTGTATAGAGTTTATGTGTACATATGCCTATAAAGGCTTGGGTTGTTTCACTTGAACATTGATGTACTAGATTATATGGAATATTAATGCTTGTATGACTTGTACATATCAAGTGTACAATAGGATAACTCATATGTATATTATATTAAAAAAATTTATTATCCCTTACATGACTTAATTTAGTAATAAAATTACTACATTTATTTATCAAGAATCGATAATAGTATAGTTGTGACATACCTAATTCTAAATACTTTTATATAATCCATATATACTTATAGTTTTAGTATTAAGGCATTACACCAGTCTCTTCAGCCTCTTCTATAGCCGCACCAGTACTCGTCTCCTCAGCTACCTTTGTAGTCAATCCCATAGACTCCTTAGTTGCCTTTAGAGCCACTCTAGCAACCATCTCTTGTTCAGTCGCCTCTGCATTTGTTCCAGTACCCATCTCAATTGCAGCAGTTGCTCCAGCACCCTACCTCATGAGCCACAATTCCAACACCCTTACTAGCCTCTCCCTTGCCAACATTATCCCAACTCTTAGCACCAATAGTAGCACATCCAGGATATTGTTCACAGTCTACATGATGATGATGATGATGATGAAGAAAATGACGAGATATAGGAGGATTAGACATTTTTTTATTCATGTTGAACATTTTTATGATTTTTAGATTTTTATGTTTTTCAGATTTTCACGATGGGATTTGAATAATTTTTTCATATTTATTAATGTATTTTTATTTGATAATTCATAATATTATTATTTTTTTGCGTTATTGTCTTTAATTATTAATTTTTTACTAATTAAATAAATATATATATATATATATATATATTAGCATTATTTTTATTAATTTTTCTTTTAAAAACTAATATATTGTTTCTGACAGAGACATCTGCTGCAAAATTCTCTAAAACGGAATCTCATTTTTTTCTAGCGAGGAGATATTCGTCGGTATTTATTCACCAGAAATTTCCAGTGGATTTTCCACCACAAAAAGTTTCTGGCAAGGGTTTTACTGGGCACTCAAATTAGCCAAAAATTTTAACGAATTTTTCAATTATTACCGGTGGATATGGTCATTGGTAATACTCAATTTTCTTGCAGTTATTGCTTAATCACTTTCACTAAAGACTCTATTCTTGTGTAGGATTAGAGCTCAAGGAAGATGATTGGCATAGGGCATGAGTTACATGGCCTTTACCATCTCTTAATAACATCTAACATTTTTGTAGTTATAGAGTCACCCAATGTTATTCATGCTCGTCTTGGACACCCTAGTATATCAAAACTTCAAAGGATTGTTCCTAATTTGTTGAAGTTGTCTTTTTTAGAGTGTGAATCTTGTCAATTGTACAAACACATTCATAGTTCCTTTCCCAGTCTTTTTTTGTAACCAAGCTTAATCTCTTATTGCTTTAATTCACATTAATGTATAGGGACCTTGTCGTGTTGTCTCAACTTTAGGATATCAATATTTTGTAACCTTTATAGATGACTATTCAAGGTGTACCTGGTTATACTTAATGAAAAACATATCATAATTTTTCTCCATTTTCCAAATTTTTTTTTTATGAAATCCAAACTCAATTTGGAGTTATCATTTGTAGTTTAAGAAGTGACAATGCTCATGAGTATTTCTCTGCACAGTTATAATCATTTACGACCTCTCAGGGAATTGTTCACTAATTCTCTTGTGCACACACCCCTCAACAAAATGAGGTTGCTAAAAGAAAAAATAGATACCTAATTGAGACATCTCATACACTCTTTATTCATACTAAAGCACCATCTCGTTTTTGGGGTAATGTAATTCTCACTCCTTGCTACCTGATCCACCGAATGCCATCATTTATTCTCCAAAATCAAATTCCTTACTCTATTGTTTTTCCTATGCAATCTCTTTATCCATTACCTCTTCGTGTCTTTCGGTCAACAAGTTTTGTTCATGACCTTACTTCAGGTAAAGATAAGCGCTCTCCTCAATTACTCAGGTATGTCTTGCTTGGATATCCTAGATCACAAAAAAGGCCTATAAGCTTTTCTCCTAACCTCAGAATATATATGATTTCTGCTGATGTTACTTTCTTTAAGTCAACTCGCTTTTTTCACTCATTCTCCCTTGAAGAACCACCTATTTATGAGTACTCCCTATTCTTACTCTAATTACCCTCCTTGAGTCTGAAGTTGGTCTAACACACTATATAGACCCGACACCTCGTTCACCACCACCAATGTTGACTGACCAACATCATCCATGATAAGACCAACCTTCTAGACTAACTACTATTGATGCTCCTAACATTGTTAAAGACACACTTGGTGGCTCACATCTTGCTCCAACATTATCTCTATTACTCCGATCCTTCCAAGTGAGTCTGATCTTCTTATTGCTATATGCAAATGTATTCATTCTTCCCACAACCCTTTTCCTATTTATATTGGCTTGAGCTACCATTGTTTATCTTCACCCATTATGCCTTTGTTTCCTCCTTGTCCTCTATGACTATCCCTAAGACTACAGGTGAGGCTCTTTCTCATCTAGGATGGAATCCTTCAAACTAATGGAACTTGGGATTTGGTGCCCCTTCCAAAAGGTAAATCCACTATTGGATGTAGGTGGATTTACACTATTAAAGGAGGTCCAGATGGTCATATTGATCGCCTTAAAGCACATTTGGTTGCTAAAGGCTATACTTAGATTTTTTGTCTTGACTATAGTGATAAGTTATCTCTTATAGCCAAAGTGGCATCTTTTCATATATTTTTATCCATGGCTACCATCCTTCATTAGCCTCTTCATTAACTAGATATCAAGAATGTCTTTCTTCATGGTGAGCTACAAGATGTATATATGGCGTAACCGCTAGACTTTGTTGACCAGAGGGAGTGTTCTGGACATGTGTGTCATTTATGAAGATCTCTTTATGGCCTCAAACAATCTCCCTGATAGCCTATTCTGGTCACTTCAGTACTGTTGTGCAACAATTTGGTATAACTTGCAGTGAATTAGGTCATTCAGTGTTCTACCGCTATTACTCCCAAGGATGTATTTATCTAGTTGTATATGTTGATGACATTGTTATTATAGGCAGCGATCATCATGACATTCAGCAGCTTAAACAATTCCTCTTCCATCATTTTTAGACAAAGGACTTGGGCAAACTTCAGTATTTCTTGGGAATTGAAGTAGGTTAGTCTAGGGATGATATTTCTATCTCATAGCGAAACTATGCTTTAGACATATTTGAGGAAACTGACATGCTAAATGCTAAGCCTATTGATACCCTGATGGGTCCTAATGTCAAACTTCTACCAAATCAAGGAGAGCCCTTTGCTTATCTAAGCAGATATCAGAGACTTGTTGGGAAACTAAATCATCTCATAATAACTCGACCTGATATCTCTTTTCTTGTAAGTATTGTTAGTTAGATTTTGAACTCTCCAGGTGACAGTTATTTGGGATGTTATGGTTCGAATTTTGATATATCAAAGGAGCTCAAGGAAGAGGACCCCTCTATGAGGATAAAACGCACACTCAAGTAGTTAGTTAGTCTGATGCTGACTGGGTAGGTTCACCTTCTAATAGACGTTCCACTTCAGGGTAATGTGTGCTTATTGGAGGTAACCTGGTTTCTTGAAGAAGTAAAAAGTAAAGTGTGGTTGCTAGATCTAGTGCTGAAGTTGAGTATAGAGCTATGACTACTGCAACATGTGAGCTTGTCTAGTTTAAATAGTTACTCAAAGAACTTCAGTTTGGAGATGGTGGACAGATGCCATTGTTTGTGATAACCAGGCTGCTCTATAGATTGCCTTGAACCTTATCTTTCATGAAAAAACTAAATATATTGAGATTGACTGTTATTCTATAAAAGAGAAGATTCTTTCAAGTGACATTATCACAACATAAGTTAACTCAAATGATTAGTTTGCTGACTTTATCACAAAATCTCTTAGAAGACTCCAAATTAGTTATATATGTAAAAATGTTGATCATATTATATATATGCTCCAACTTGAAAGAAAGTGTTAGATAAATAAAAAGTTATTATTGGGTTTTACTCTCACTAGTTTCACTAGGCTCTCTCCTCTCAAATTATAACCAGAGAATAGTGACTAAAGGTCACAATTTTTTTCTCTCCAACATTCTTGATTTCTCTATTCTCTTCCTCTAATAATAGTGTGGGAACACCTCGTAGTTTATAACAAGAAAGAATAGATCAGTTATTACTATTTGCTTTGAAAGAGGATATAGATTTCTCCCCTCAATTCATTCTTTCAGAAAATAGATAGCAAACAGTGATATAAGGAGAATATACAGCATAGAGTGATTTAATTATAATCAATGAGATAAATGATTGCTCCTGGCCCTACGAATGATATTTAAAATGAAACTTGATAAAAGAAAGTTAATTTTTTTTTAATTCTCTTCTCCCCCTTTTCACATCACGAAAGGATATAGAAGAGTTGTACCTGGTGGTGGACCTTGAATTAAATTTCTAATAATAAAAACTTAACATCAAATAAATAAAGTGTCATTCTTGAAAACTTTGAAGATTGCTTATCCTCACGCTCAACTCTTGAACTTAGCATTAAAATTAGGTCTTTTAAGGGATAAATATGTTGATGCTATATTTTCCTTAATTATCATTATTATTTTCCATCTTAAAAAATGCATCAATTGTATATGTTTACATTTCATCATTATGTTTAAAAATAAATATACCACTTCTAACAAACTAAAATATATTTATATGATATAAGCATTACGGAAAAAAATTATCTATCTACTACCCACATCAATGTAATACGAAAACTTTAATGAAAAAATATATCAACTGAAAAAAATTTACTCACTACTCAGCTAACCAAAAAAAAAAAAATTGAACAATTAGATATATGAACTTCAATTAATGAAATGTGTTAATAACAATATCATCCATGAAAATCTTGTTAATATATTACTAGTAGTCTAGTTAGTTTATTAACAAAGATGAACAATTGCATATTTCTATAATATCCTCAATAAAAATCATAAAATACAAATTACACAAAACTACAAAGAAAGATTAAAATACACACACATTATACACAGTAAACCATTCTTCAGACATTTGAAAACGACCCATGAACTTATGGATTGTACTGTGAATATCACGAAGTCCATCTTCTTGCTCCCTTCTTAAGATCTTTCAGTCCATCCTCAGCTTCTTCACCCTGGCATTCAGCATTTTGATTTTTGCCTTGGTTGAATTTGAGCAGGTTTAGGAGAGCCTCGCTCATCTGCTTGCCGCAACAACCTTTAAGAGTGAGAAAGCAAGGGTGTCTTGTTCACCACCAACACCTTCTAACACAACACTGTGTTAACTTTCTTCGTGATGTGAGATGCCATCAAAATCTTATGCAATCTTCTCATAGCCAGTAGCATAAAAAATAAGAGAACCATGTCTTGGACTGAGAAGATTTCATGGAAGTCAGTGGGTAAACATCCATTTATTTTTCTAGTATTTTTTTTTCCTTTTTCAGACTCTTGACTAGAGTCCTTTTTCGTAGATTCATATTCCTAAGGAGAAAAGCTTGTTAGCTTCTTCTTTAAAGTGATCTTTGAACAGATCCCCAATTTCTGGCATCAGTTATGTCTCAATTTTTTGATGCATATACTTCTTCAAGAACATAAGCTTGTGATAAAGCCTCTACAAAAAAGAGCAGTCTCCTTTGGTAATTGAGAGATTATTCTAGCAATAGCTTGATCAAAAGCAAGGTTAGGTGACTGATAGGTTCTAATTAGTGCATTCATTTAATGTTTGATTTGGTTAAAAATAGAAAATTAGCAGAAATCTATACTTTTTTAGTATAATTGGATAAAATATCTCTTTTAATGAATTAATAATTTCATTTATGATCTTTGACCTTAAATAGCATATTTGAAGAGAATCCATCAAGAATTGTATGGAAGAAATAGAGAAAGTTGAATCTGACTCAAATCTAGAGTAGATTCGCGTACTTCCTGATCTTGCTGCAATAAGACAAACATAACTTAAGCTATATATAAAAGTCAAAATTGAGTGATTCTAGAAGAGTAGGAAAGCTAAGATATAAAGTTACAACTTTCATGTTCCACCAAGACATAAATTCGATCGTTTTCGCAAAGCTATTCAGCATGCAAAGTAGACACAACCTAATCTTAAAATTTGCTTCAAAAGCAAGGCCAACATGCAAAGTAGACACGACCTCGCCTTGAAATTTGCTTCAAAAGCAGGGCCTGGCCTTGCAAGTAAATGTCCAAGGCGGCTTGGTTATGCTTTTGAGTTTGAATAAGTGTCTTATCGAGTTCAAAGCTTTTGTAAAGAGATGTATATAATATCGATCACCAAAAATATTTTTTTCTATTTAAATTTTTAATTTAGATTAGGAGATAACATTCATGGGTAACGAAATATCAATCATTAAAACTTTCATAAATTTTAAAAAATGTTAATAAGATTTTCTTTAAAGGATAACTAGATAATCCAAAAGAATTTGATGCAAGATAGCTTAAGAGAGTCTCAGTGGGAGTATTTCATTATTGGTATTATTATTTAACTTGAGAGAGATTTGCTTTTATAAAATACTATTCATAGATTAATTGATTGAGTTTATAAAATCTTAGTGAAGATTTATACGTATCAATTTGATTTTCAAAATATTTTAATAGTCTTAGAATAATTCTTCTAAATCTATCGAGGCAAAATCCTAGTGTTTACATACTAGGTGAGATGATGTAGGTATTCTTTCTTTAACCATTGGCTTTATTAATTACCTACCTATTATTTCTTAGTAATGGTTTGAAGCCTTTCACATTATGACCTATTATTTCTATGAATTTAGCCTACATTTACCCTCCTCTTTTAGCCCAAACACTAGACTCACCCTTTGTGAGAAGGAATTATGTAAGAAAGAGAACAAATTCATTAAGAGAAGTGAATGTCAAAAAGGGGACAGAAGAAAGGAAGTACTAACATGAAGAGAAAAAATGAAGAGAAAGTAAGAAGTCAAGGGAAGAAAAAAAATCCATCCAAGTGTATACATAAGAAATAAGTGTGGGGTGGAAGCAAGGGAAAAAATAGAAAAGTATAAAAGAAAGGAGAAAAAAAGAAAGAAAAATATATATGCTAGCTTATTTGAAAGTAAATATTCCCCATGATTGCTTACTCTTAGTGTGATTTGGTCTTTTTTTTTTGTTATGATTTCTCTCACTTTTGCTAATTTGCTTTCATTTCTTTGTTAAAAAATTAGTATGCAAATTCCTGAATTTGGAATTTTTGCGAATTGACAGCATAAACTTTAAAACTTTTTCAATTGGTTCATAAATATAACCATTACCTTAATATGCCTTTTCATCTAACTATCATTAATTCACTAACAGAGTAGTTACATAGAAAAAACTAATCCTCTAATCTATGTGAAATATAAACCATCCATTAAATTATTCATTAAATCCTTATTTCACATATATTTTATACATTACAAAAGAAAAAGAAAAGGAAAATTATTTTAAAATAAAGAAAAAAAAAGATTTGCAGACCACGTGCATAGCAAAGGGGATGGTTGTTGGGTTTAGGGTGGCCAGATAGTGAATGTTAGTCTTAAAAGTTCTACATCGCCTGCCTCAATGTTTTGAGTGCGGTTTATATATCTGTTGAGTCACTCCACTTAAGTCAATTTGGTTTTAGGTTGGAATCTCACATGGTATTAGAGCCAAGATCCTATCTTTGTCTCCTACTTCGCTAGGCTTGTCCCACCTACTTTAATAGGCTCGCCTATTCTATCTAGACATCTATGGAGGGAGAGTGTTAAGAGTCTCATATCGTCTGCCTCAATGTTTCGAGTGCGGTTTATATATCTATTCTCCACTTAAGCCATAGGCTGGGAACTATGGTATGGCTTTGGAATGGGTTGCTTGGCTGGCAATAAGGTGGTGCGGTGGGCTGTCGGCAGTTGGTGTGAATGGAATGGGATCTCGGGTCTGTGACTGTGGTGACCCCTTCATGTGGCCACGGAAGTTTTGTTTAGGTGCTAACCATGGGAAGTGTTGTAAGTGGTGGCAAAGAGCAGTGAATCGCACGGATAGTGGTCTTAGTTGTATTGTGTTGATGGAGGTTCGCTTGGTTCTGGGATTGATTTGGGTTGAGTTTGCAGGTATGGACGATTGAGGTTTTCAAGTGTTTGGGTTTCTGTTGGTAATGGTAGAGGAGGTTGCAAGTTCTGGTTTTGATGTTCTTTAAGTTTGAGTTGTAGGTGTTCAAGGCTGCTTTGCTTCATGTTATGGGGATTGTGGGTGAGGGGCTTACTATGTTTCTATTTGACAATTTTGGTGGTGATGTGGGACTTTGAATTTGAGTAAAGTGTGGTTGTTCTGTGTGCTGGGTCTTGTTGGAAAGTTGATGCACAGTGATGGTGGTTCACTTGTGTGGAATGGTTTTAGGGGTTGAGTTGTGGTGCTTTATGGTTGGCTTTGGGTCTATCTATGACTCTAAGGTTGAGGCTCTGCGGTTTGCAGGTGACTTTCTCAATTTGCTCTACCTCAGATCCCTCTTCGGCATGAAGTTTCAGAACGATTTCACTTCCATTATGCTCATCAGGACTGGCGAGGGTGGCTAGTAGCTACTGCTTAACCTACTATTACGTCATCGATGATGCCATCGAACTACTGGGAGAGAAAACTTGGATTTGATTTTCACTGAAAGGAGAAGATCATGTGCCTTGCATGTGGTCTAGTTATAATGTTTTTTTTTTTTTTTTGTTTTCTTTTAGGATGTTTAAAAATTTAAATAAAATTTGATTTTAACTAATAAATTAATGAAGGGTGCAGATTTATTATAAATGGAAGGCTGAGATTTATTCTCTGGTAGTGATTTAACATATTTTAAATAAAAGGATAAAAGATTTATTGAGATAATAGTTAAAATTTATATATTTATTGGGAGGAGTTTAAAGTTAGTGGGGCAAATTACATATCGAGCAAAGTTTAGGGGTAACACCATATCCCTAAGCTTTAACTTGTTGGGAGGTAGTGTATGCCATAAAGTTATTAGGCTAATGAATATAAAGTTAAGTATTTTCTTCTCGAAAATGTTTCACGTCCACTAAAATACTCCAACTTTCGTCCACCATATGTCACGTGGGATGTATTTGCTGACTTAACCCTCCCCTTTCTTTGCTTTTTATTTCTTTTTTTCTTTATCAAATTTTAAACTTCTCTCACTCTTACTCTCACTCTTAGGGCTCATTTGATACATATGATAGTATAGTATAAGATAATATGATATGATAGTATAAAGCATAATAGTATAATTAATAGGATAAGACATAGTCATATCTTTTTTTTTTAATAACAAAAGAATAAATTAGCCGATTGTATAATATATTTTTTTAAGACCAAAATGTCCTTTAGCATAAAAGTCAAAATAATTTATTTTTAGAAAAGAAAAAATTCTTCTACAACTCTACAACTGAAACAAGCATCATAACATCGACCTAGGCACCTAACTCCATGACATAGACGAGCATCATAACTTGCAATTTTCAATTAAAATTAGGTAACTATAGCTACAAGTAGTCCAAATCTTGATGTTGAAGGCTTAAAGAACCTAGTAACTTGAACTATAACTATGAGAAATCAATATAGAAAATGTTATACCGATTATATACTAGCAGTAGAAGGCAAGCCAAATAATGCCATCCCTTTCATAATGGTAAATTAAAAAGAAAAAGAAAAAATTGAGTAAAACCCTCACAAGTCTTAACGAAGGGAGAGAAGCTGATTGAGAAAGACGTGCTACTGACACTCTCACTGTGTGACACTGACCATTTCAAAATAATGGTGATGGTGGTGGTGGTAGGGATATGATAGGAATAAAAATTCTGTTAGGTCTTATCATGTACTTGGGGAAGGGATAGAGTTATCAGCTTAGAATAAGATAAAATGACTTGACTTGATTTTACTATACTATCAGGTGAATGCACCAAACATTGAATAAGACCTGATAGTATTAGCTTATACTATCAAGTCTTCTTTATACGATGCACCAAACGTAGCCTTAGTCTCCTCTCACTCTTAGTCTCGTCCCTCTTCTCTTTCGTTCCCCAAAATTTCAATTTTCTTCTCCCTTTACCCATTCTCCCATACCTTGAATGTACCTCATCTGGGTCACCACACATAGCATTTTGCTGCTTGTCTCCTCTGTCGTGTCAAGCTGCTCTGGCAACCAACCGATCACATCCCCACCCTTTCTAGAATTAACGGGCCATGGCATGAGAAATGGGCTTCCAAGAATCTACTAGCATAGCTCACGTCTTATCTCAAGCAAAGTGAGATCTGCTTCTTCTTCTTCTTCTTTAAAAAAAATAAATAAATTGTCCATGCTAGATTTGGGTCTCCAGTATATCTCCAAATTTTGTGTTTCATTGTGTCAGCTGAATATTAAATGATGCATTTCTTTTCTTTTCTTTTCTTTTCTCTGTAGTGATAACCATGGCTTGTTGAAATTTATTTTGTAATGCTTTTATGGTAGAAAATCCAACCATTTTCCATCGTATCTCAAACAAAAGAAATCCCATATAGGTATTTTAGATGGACGAGAAGCATTTTTGATTCCACTATATCACACTATGACACCTTGCAAAGTTGTAACCTTTAAGGCAGCAACTTGTTATCACATTCACATGCTTTCTCTTTTTATCACTATATACTAAAAGTGATGATATTGATTTCCAACCATAAACACTCATACCCACCACACATATTCTAGCTTCCTCCTTGAATATAAAGTAAAACACTAACTTTATCCTAAGTACAAGTACATAGGAAGATTCACCTTCCTTAGAGATTCCGAACCCATATCCACAATCCTAGGATCTAATTATTTCAACCTCTGACTCTCCTACGAGGCAAGGAGAATTGAGACATGGCTCAAAATGGAACTGGTGATAGGGTGATGGATAATGGTTTTGAATCATTTCATCATCATGCAGAGGGTGTCCCAGAACTAATTGGTGCCATCATGGAGGAACCAACTAACTTTCAGTGCCTTTGTGGTGAGCTTTACTAACTAACTTTCAGAGCCTTTGTGGTGAGCTTTGAGATGAGTGTGCTCTTCAGTTTTATAGTGATGAAGGTGAACCTCACCATTGGGATTATACCTTCCCTCAACGTCTTTGCTGGCCTTTTGGGGTTTTTCCTTTGCGAAGACTTAGACCAAGTTCTTGGAAAAATCTGGCATGTTAAGTCAACCCTTTACAAGGCAAGAGAACATTTTCATCCAAACTTGTGTTGTTGCCTCCTCTGGCATAGCCTTTAGCGGTACCCTCTCTTATCTCTCTGCCTTTATGACTTTGCCCCTAGCTTGTACTATATATAATCTTTTTGAAGTGGTTATTTATTAATGTTATGACCCTTTTTTATTTCATGGGTTGAAATTGATGTGTGATTAATTCTAGATAGTATGCTTCTTAGCTTTGAAATTGGCAAGAAATTCTCAAGATTGGATTTTTTGTATTATTTCTGACTTAGAGTATACTAGTTTGTGTTTGTGGTGGATTTGGATTGAGCCAAGCGTGGTTTATAGTACTATTGACCTTGACTATTAATCTGATTCCTCAGAAAAAAATGAAATATTTTTCTCCCTATTCAATATTCTGGCATAACATGATGTTGAAATAATGATATTTGGATAAATTTCAGAGGGGAATGTAAAAAAGAGAAAATCTAAGTAAGTATTACCAGGCCACTGGATTGGTTAATTAAATCTGTATGTAATCAAATTTTTACCACATCCACCACTCAATTAACTATTTGAGTGGTTAATGTTTGTGATTTGGTAAATATTTTTACTTGAATTTCTTTATTTTTCTAGAAATCTCCAAATTTTAGAGTTAATTCCCTCTATTTGAATAAATAAATTAGAAGAAATTTCTAACTGGAAGATATCACAATCTTTTGTTGTCAAGTATTTCTATTTGTCACTGTCAGGAATGCCTTCCAGAATATATGAACCTTGAACAATTGCATTATTTGTACAACGAAAATACAACCATTTTCCATTATATCTCAAAGTGGGTGTATTGTATTGGTGAGTCACGTATTTGATGAGTCACCATTTTCCACGTTGGCTTTGCACATTGTTTTCCTCTTGAACCCTCGTATCTTCCATTCCCGCTCACCATTCGTTGCAAAATTTGAAGGAGAAAAACCTCTAGTGCTCTCATTGCTTTGTGTGCTCCCACCACTCACACCCCATTCTCATGCTCTATTTTGGCCATAACCTGAAGGCTCCTTGTTCCAGTGGACCACTGCATTGTGACACAATGATGGAAAGCGATTTCCAACAGGATGGTTGAGTTCTACATGGTGAACATTAATCCCACCAATAAGGTGCCATGCATCTCGAAATTGAATTTTTTGTTATGTGATTTGTGATTGTTGGATGAGCAATTAGTTGTCAGGTTTATGTTTTTTTGGTTACTAAAATAGAAGGGATTTTCTGGAGATGGGTTTTCTTCATATATGTAAATGGTAGCACTCAATTAGTCATGGGACATTCTTGATAAATTTTAGTTGGTACTTTTTTCTTTCCTCTTGGGTGTGTAGCATTTTCTTCCTATGAACTTCCAACAAGGCTATGTCTTTTGCAAAGAGTGCAATGTTGAGTGCTGCTTGTTGGCTCATAAGAAACACATTCACAGCTTAAGAATCATTTTTTTTTACATTGAATTTTGTATTGATTGAATTAAATTTCCATTTCCTTTAAGATGCAGTAAACTTGGATTTTTTATTCGAAAAGTTTTCAAAAATAGTTGGGGATGGACCAATTTTAATCTAAGCTTCCTAAGTATTTGGAATGCAGAATTTTCTAAGAAAAGGGAGAAAAAGAGATTGATGGTTATGGTGAGTCTGTTGTGGACTTTTTGTTACCTCAAACACTACCAAATCCAACCCAGCAGAGAAAAAAAACTTTGGTATATGTGATTGCAATAAGCACAACTATGTCCAAATAGTAGAAACATGCTAACAAGTTCCCCTTTTTTTTAACTATTTGAAATATGCTAATTGAATTTTGGTAAAATGTTCAGAGATGACCTCGCCACTATTTCTATTTTTATGGGAAGTTTCTATTTAGCTCATTTTCATGCCTTTTGGGTATTTGTCACTAATTTATTAATCATTATATTGTCTCTAGCTTATAAGCATGATAGGATTTTTATTGGCCTACATATGTATAAGATTTTTAGTATCAATATGCACATAGCCACATACATGATGTTGACAGATGAACAAGCTTATTGATTATACCAACAAGGTAACTTTCTCACAAGATAGCAAAATGTGACATATTACCTCCTTCAAATACTTAGGATTTAGTTTTCATTACTATTATTTTTGATATTGTTTTTTTAAATCCTAGATGAATATATGATTTTATATTAGTAGGTATTTTTCATTAGGTTACGCCTGTTACCACTGCATTTGAATTTAATACATACCAACTCTTTCTTTGTGCATCAAAATATCTGAACCATAGGAAATTGTGATGGGTCAATACTAATATTGAGCTAAAATAATACTATATCATTGCTTTGTAATTTTTCTTTTCTGGATAAAACATTGCTTTGTAAATTCTATACAATTGGTCACGTCTGCACATTATGTTTGAGCATGTTGATATTATTGATAATCTCATCATTTCTTTCATGGTATTTTCTTACACATACTTGTCACATGGAGTTTCAATTATCTATTCAAAGCTTTACGAATTTTTCATATTAAATTCAAATAGGTCCTCTAACTTTAAGCTTTATAAAATTGAAGGATAAGAGTACTGTGAATGGATTGCAAAAGATGTTGTTGATTTAGTTTTATTTGACAAGTCTACACTCATTCATTATTCATGGATTTTTGTGCTCATGCTATTCTTTGGGGAAAGAATTTTGTATTAATTTCTTCCCCTGTTTTTTAGTTTCACTCAGAACCTGAAGTGAATGATAGCTTATTCTTACAACCAATCCTATGCCTATTACTTTACAATGACAACTTGTTCAAGTGAATGTAAGATAATGAAATTTTCGATTACTTTACTATTGAAAGATTTTGGGATTTCTTGTTATTAACATTTTTCTGCCATCATATTATATAATTTGGTTGCAGAAAATACTATTTATGTGGGTTCTGATTGTTTCCTTATCTTTTTTTCTCATACTTTGTCCATGTAGACATTTTGGAATAACTTATTCTTGAGTTAGAGCATTTTGGGAGGTAAGGTATACTTGTTAATTTTTGTGTTGTAGCTCATGAATTGAGTAAATGCTCATATGGTGTAAATGTCATTTTGGAACTCTATTGGTTAACATTTTAATGAAGAAAAAGATGAAAACTACAAGCCAAAACAAATCTGTCCAAATTAAATGACACTTAGCTCAATGGTTTAGGCTGGTTAAGAATTTTTGTGGCACACATAACTTTAATTACTTGTATTACCAATATGACATTTTATATGAATATAAGATGAGCTATCACTCCACCTCGTATTAGTGACTATGAAGCATTACTAATAGTGATTGTCACTATATCATTATAATAGCATTCTTTGGATTCTTCCAAAAGACCAACTTTACTTGATCATATCCAATTAGATCATAAAAAGTAAAAAAAAAAAAAACTTAATGATTTTCTTTTGTATTGTTGCTTGTTTGGTTTCTTATGTCTGATGAGTCTTAGTTAACTTAGTCCAAAAATATGCTTATGCATGTGAAGTTTGGGACGGCTACTTTAGCTCAGGTGTTATTGTTGTACCCAAGACAAGGAAACAGGTAATTCTAAGCACTTTGTGATGGTTGATTGTTTATTTATTTCCTTAGTTAATTACTCTTGAAGATCAAATAATGTGGACTAAATTAGTAACATAAAGGATAGCATGTCTTAGAGCAAATCAAGGATAGAAAGCTAAGGCAATGAGTTAGGTACAATTCATTTGTCACGAAAGAAATAAAATTGCTCTGCTAGAGAAAAGTGCAAATCAAAAATTTATGCAGAATGTGTTGTTATATTCTAAACACTCTACACTAAATGGTGTATAATTTGAGTTATAGGACTCCTAATGACATGAGATTCGTCTCATTTGAAAGCTAAGAATGGTATTATATTGTGTTAAAATTTCATAACTTTTACTCATCTGCTTCACTACCAGTTTTATTTTGAAAATGGGTCAGATTTTGCACAATTCAGTTTCTGATAGCCAGTAGTTAAGGTTGCATAACTTCAGTTATAATCTGAAAGCTAAGACATAACTCTTTAAGAGTAAAAAGATTAGTTGCTTTTAAGAGGTTGTTAGAAAATTAAATCATATAAAAAACATATTATATGTAGCAGCATAATGGGTTATGTCAGCATACTTTGTAAGCTGCATAAGGAATTCTTTATGAGTCATGACTGATTTCTATAAATCCGTTGATAGCTTGATAATAGCATTTGTGGTTTTGACCTTTTTTTCTCTAGGATTAATGTTCTTTGCTTCTCTATCTATGTTTCTTGTTTTTGGGTTTCATTTTCTGGAGTGAGAAATTGAAATTCAATTAGATTTCTAGGACTTCTATGAATTTTTATTAACAACTCCTAACAGATTGAGTTATAAGCTCATTTAAGGGTCCTATTTAGTAGGTAGAAACTCAGAGTTATATTCAATTCATTGGTTGTCGGTGCTTTTTCTTGTTTAGTATTATATACATGCATATTTGAAAAAGTTTAGGTGATAGATTTCCAATGAAAAGCTTTTTTACTTCTAACTAGTCATGTAAATTCATCTAATCTGATAATGATTCAATAGTAGGTTGTTCAAGTCCCTTGAAGCAGTTAAAAGCTTGGTTAGGCCAAATTGTTCTAGAACTATGAAGCGAGGCCAAATGCCATCAACTAAACCTATTGATATGTACAACCTAAACGTTCTGGTTCATGTTGGTATATTTGAGAAGAGTACAAAATATTTCATTCTATCAGGTTGTTAATCATATATATATACAGTCATTATCTAATGAACGGATAGGGTCACACGACAAAAAAGTTTGTATAATCCCATAGGAGGATGAGGATTTTGATCCTCAACAACTAACTCAAGGTCAAAATGCATTTAGCATTATAAATTTTTATTTCGTTTGTTCTCTATACATTATGCTTATTGACGTCAAGTATTGTACAATTTGCTGATTTATGTTGATGTGTTGCTAGATGAACCAAATAGTGATGAACCAAGCACCGATTGTGAAGAAAGTGATCCACGTAGTGCATCATAGTATGATAAAAGGTTTACCATGCTTACAGCAATTCTTGTATAGTAATTTTTTCACCATTAAATGGTTTGTGTTAATTACTAATTATGAATTAGTTATGCAGGAAAAGGAAGTACAGTGGACATACAAAGATGTATTCAAACAATAATATGGGTGAGGTGTGTATATGCTGAATAATAACATGGACTTTGGCATGAATATTATTTGAGATTATCATCTCATTTTCTTATGTGTGTTTCTTTGGGCTTAGAACCAGAAGCATGTTCGGAAAACTTTGAGAATAGGATCATAATTGGCTACAGGTGTACTTAAGTTAGATAGGAAATCATAAAGTGCTGCGGATCGCAAAAGTGATGTCGGTGCAAAATATAGAGCTGTAAGTTTCGCAGTTTCACAGTCATTGATTAATAAAAACTCGTATAATTTTTTTTCTAATTTTGCACTATCCATTATTTTGTGGCATGTATGTGAATGTCTAACTGGTTTGTTCTGAATATGTAGCCAGCTTTCCAAATGAGGTGTTCTCCCAAGCATTTTTAGGAAGGGTGTGCAACCTTAACAGAAGGCCAGGTCCAATCCATTAAAAAGATGGGTTTTGGTGCATTGCTGGACTTGAATTGCACTATAATGGATAGGGTTCTATGGTTGGAATCGGTAAGGAGTTTTGACTTGCATCGGCATGCATTATGTGTTAGGGGGTCACTTTTCCCCCTAGATTTCATCGAGGTAGGCTTGGTCATAGGCATACCTGACTCTGGTATGCCAATTCCAACAACTCTAAGTGATGAGGAAAATATGGACTTAAAAGAGTTCAAAGGAATCGATGTGACTAGGCTATAAACAATTATCAGTGGAGGAACAAATGGTGATAAGTTCAAGAGAGCATTTTTGCTCTTTACTCTGGCTATCTTGTTGTGGCCAACAACTAAGAATGCTCTAAGTCCTAGATTGTTACCTGCGGTTCAAGACATTAGGAGAGTGCAAGAATATAACTGGAGTAAGTTAGTATTTGACTGGCTGCTTAGGGAGATTAAAACACACCAATAGGCCTCTGTTAGTAAAAAGAAGTCGAAAGAGAAGAGTAGCATTTGGGGATGCATATTTTTTTTGTCAGTATGTTATCAAATATTAATGCATTCTATGTGTTTAGTTTATTGTAGCACCTTGTTATACAGTTCTATGTTTAACTCATTCTTTGTATGTGCTTAGGTTATATTCTTGTGAATGCTTATGTCATAAAACATATCAAATGAAGTTTTTTGATGATAACAAAGTTAAGATGAAGATCAAGATCAAAAGAAGTGACCAAGATCAAAAGAGATCAAAAGAGGCATATTTGGTATAGGTCATCGGCCTTAGAATCTAAATGCAAAATACTCTCAAGTATCTCAACAATCTCAGAATGGTTTTTCAAAGATCTTTCAAATCAACTTGAAATTCAAAGTTCATATTTTAAAGAAATATTGACTTCAATCTTGGATTTTGTAAATCATGGTTATATCTCAACAAATCCATGTTTTTCTAAGTTGGGCATGGCCATCAAACTTGATTGAACTTGAAAAATGTGTTTTAGGGCCATTGTAATTGATTACATAGTGCTTGTAATCGATTACAAGCTAAACAGAGGCCTTGTAATCGATTACATTGATGATGTAATCGATTACAAGCATGGCAGAAGCCTTGTAATCGATTACATTGAGATTGTAATCGATTACAAGTCTGGAGGAGGCCATATAATCGATTACATGAAGATTATAATCGATTATATGAAGATTGTAATCGGTTACATTCTGCCCAGAAGGCCAAGAACACGTTCAAAGAGCTATGTAATCGATTACATAGACTATGTAATCGATTACAACTAGTCTGACATTGCCCAATGGCTATTTTATCAGTATTTAATACTGCCCATTAATGCACCTAACTGCTCATTTGATTTGAAAACTTATAAATACATGTCTTGGGGCTTCATTAATAGCTAACCAATAACTGAGAAACATATTACAATCACTCTAATCTGTGAATCATCTTTGAAACACTTATTGCTCTGTTTTTACAAATCACTTGAGATATTCTTGAAGAGCATTCTAGGACTTCAATTTGTATTAACTGCTCTTTTGAGAGTTTCTTATTGTATACACATTAATTCTTTGTGAAGAGGGTGAGGCATCCCTCTAAATTGTAAAGGGTGAGGTATCCCTTATTAGTAAAGAGGATGAGGTATCCTTTAAGGTTGTAAAGGGTGAGGTATCCCTTGAAGTTGAGGCTCAAGCATAAAGGGTGAGGCATCCCTTGTTAGTAAAGAGGGTGAGGTATCCCTCAAGGTTGTAAAAGGTGAGGTATCCTTTGAAGTCAAGGCTTAAGCACAAAGGGTGAGGTATCCCAAGGTATAGTGAGTGCTCTTTTGTGTAAAGGTTGCAAGCACCTATTGAAACTTGAAGATATAGTAAAAATCTTGAGTAATAGCTTGAGGACTAGACGTAAGCCACAAGTGGATTGGTGGCTGAACCAGAATAAATTTTATGTTTGATCTCCTCAACTCTATTTCTTTACATTTATGTTTTAATCTTATATGCTTGCTTAAACACTTTCTATCTTGTCTTATTTATTTGTGAGTGAGTTATTCAATCTTATTTATCTATTCACTTCAGTTAATCAATAGTTTCAACGAAAATTGGTAATCAAGTGTTTTACGAAAAATTTGTGAAAATATTTTACATACTCAATTCACCCCCTCTCTTAAGTATTGAGATTACTTAGTAACAATACTTTCACAAGCGACCGATTAGATCCATACCATTGTCCATCGAGCATCCCCTGATAATGGTATGGATGTCTGCTGAGGTGAAGAAGCGTATTCGAGAAGAAAGTTCTAATGAACAGGTAGGTTCCTGTCAAAAGTCACTTTTTAATTATAGCCCATTATACAGTAGATAGAATCAAACAAAATTACTCAAATTAATTTGTAAAAGAGTAACATCCATGCCAAATCTGTGTTGCTGCAACATCAGATTCTTGAAAAAAAAAATTAATAAGACAATAGGATATTTAACGATATTTATAATGTGATTAGCTAAATATGTATTAAGTTCAGCTGTGTACACACCATGACCATATTACAGGAGGTTATAATCCCAATCTAATCATTTTCAACATTATACAAGTCTTGTGCCATGTTGGAGGTCAATTATGGTATCATTAAATGTTAGGATATTTTCTACCACTGTAACACCCGTGAAAACATGATAGACTTGTATGTGGTTACAGAAGTGACCTAATACTTGTTTGTCATGCCTGTGTAATTTCGTGGCTATCTAAGCAAGTTTAGTTACTTTGTTATAACACTATGTGTGAAATATAGCTGTTATTAGCCCCGAAATTGGCTTAAATTGCTTAGTTAATAGAAATAAATGTGGAGAATTTGTTTCCAAGTCACAAAAGTTGGAAGAAGAAGTGGGTAAAGGTTGAGGTTAATCGGAATTAGATTGACATTTTTAAGCATATTGAGTGTGTTTTAATGCTGGATTGACTAGTGACAGATATGGAAAAATTTGGAAATGACAAAGCAAGATTTTTTATGAATCTTAGGATTTATTTTAAATTTGTTGGAAGTTAGGGAACTGGATTTGGTGGAATCTAAGTATTCTTAGCATATCAGAAGTTACAGTACAGGTTAGTTTCTATCCTTTAAGTAGCAAAGTTAGACTTTGCTACTCATATCCCACGGCTGGAGAAAGAAAGAAAAACAAAAGAGAGAAAAGAGAGAAAAGGAAAGGGAAAAGGAGAAGCAAACGTAGAAAAGAAAGAGGAGGAGAAGAAGAGGGAAATCAAGAGGCAAGCAAGGATTGGAGGATCATCTTCACAAGTGAGGTAGGGGGAACTTTGTTTTGACTCTTTATTCCATTTTCTATACCTTGTTTCATGAGTTGGCTTGGTTAGGGGAAGGGGTTTGAAGGGTTGTTTTTGGTGTTCTTGGCTTGATTCTTGTGGTGGAACTTGAGGATGGCCTATTTGTGACTTGTTGGATGTGTGGAGTTGAATTTTCATCTCTTAAATTCCTTTATTTCCACTTGAGCTAAGAGTTGGAATTTGGGAATTTAGGTAGATGATTGGTTCATTGATCCATGTGGAAGTTAATTAAAAATTGTATGAGAGTTGTAATATGTTAATGGACGTTGTGAGATGTTGGAAATCACTTGAAATGGAGTTTTAAGTGATTGGAAGAGGGTTTGTTCCCAATGGAATAGTGACCCAATTTGCATAATTCTACAGATTCACAACTGGGCAACTAATGCTTGAGTGCTGGGAGCTGGGCGCTTGAGCGCCCACTGCCTTGGTTGAGAGCCTAGGTGCAGGGCGAGCTCTTGAGCACTAGGCTTGAGTGCCTGAGCACCTATTGCTGGGAAGAACAGGGGAGGCTCTCTACCACCCGAGTACTTAAGCATCCAATGTGGAGTGCCTGAGCGTTATGCGAATGCCTGAGCGCTCAACAGTGAGTGCCTAAGTGCCCAGTCCAGAATCTGAGAGGATTGTTGTTTAATAAAAATGGAGTGCTTAACTTATGTAGTTCATTCTTTTATGCTTCTTAATGAGTATTGAGACTCTAATAGGAGTATTTAACGAGGAGTTTGTGCAGTGAGTGTAAATTAATTGGTATGTTAATTATTGTGATATATAGCATCATTGTTGTTCATGCTTGAGATGAGATGAATGTAAACCAACTGGTATGCTATCTATTATGGTAATTAACATCATTGTATTTCATGCTTGTAGTTATGAATGTAAACCAATTAGCATGCTAGTTAGTATTAATTGGCATCATTATTTTTCATAACTATGTAGAGATGATGGATTCCTCTATGTTGTAGAAGACCGTGTAGTTGATGAGACTTCACTACTCGGAGAGGATGGATTCTTCTATGTTGTTGAAGACTGCATAGTTGATGAGACTTCACTACCTAGAGAGGGTGATCATACATGATTGTAAGAGAAGAGGTAACATACCTTCCCTATCATAGTGATGAGTTGAGGATGGTTCATTCCCTCACACCCCATGAATAACCAGAACTTGGTTCCAATGCTTGTTCAAGACTTATGGAATTGGGTTCCTTTATTTTGTTCAAGGCTCATGCATTCATGACATTACCTTGGAACTGGGTTCCCGTAAATGATATCATGTATTTTTCACATACATGTTTAGGTTATTGCATAGGCATGAACATAAGGCATAATTTGGCATAGCATGACAATTGGATGGGCGGTTGCTAATCATAACATATTCATACATTGCAATTGTATGGGCAATTGCATGTCTCTGAGATGGAGATGTTGTTTATATGAGTGTGATGACTACTTGAAGATTGTTTGTGATAAATGAGTTTTTATATAAACTTATAAAATGAGAATCTATTTCGAGAAGAGAAAGGACATGGTTTTGGCTTTTGCCATCTTTCTAGCTTATTATGTGTAAGACTCTATTTTAGAGTTATGCTTTTCCCTGAAATGGCTGGAATGATTGTGATGACATGGTTTATGGATTTAACTACTGAGAATATGTGATTCTCACCCCGTGTGTGTGTTTCCATGATGATTCTAGGAAAGAAGACTTATGGAAAGTGAAGTGCAGACAGAAGCTTGGAGAGCTTAGCTTAGTGTAGCTTTGTAGTTTCTTTTGAAATGATGTGTGTATTGTATTTATGAGAAATACAGATGTTGTGTATTATTAAATATCATTACGAGGCTCATATTTTCTGTATATACATAACTGTTGTATTTGAAAATGCTTATTAGTAGTAAGTAGCATGTCTAAATCTAATTATTGTAGTATAACACATATTATACTATAGTTATTAAATTTGGGATGTTACAACCACTGGGATGATCCATTTGACATTGTATGCCTGCATTTGGCCTTAAAGCACGATGTTTGTGTGGAACTATGGCTTCACTCAATTTGTGTTTTTTATTGTAATGTTAGGTTGATGTTATCATTCTATTATTTGTTCGTATGCAGGTCACACGGGATACATTAAATAATTTTTATGAGAAGGTTTTGAAACCACTAGATGCTACATTACTGAATGGGCGGTATAACTTGAATCCTTCTCACCTTATTGTACTAATTGTCTAGGAAAATGAGGATCCACATCACATATATAAGGATGTAACTGAAGCAAAGGGTGATGTTTCTATGTCAAGTGATCAAGACGATGTGGATGACAGTGACCTGAACGATGCTCACCCTCTGTGTCACCCGATGAACACTTCCTCTGTCAGTCAGCATCCAGATTTAGTCCTTAAATTAGATGCTAAGAAAGTGAAGCTGTATACCAAACTTTTTATCTACTGCACCAGAGTGCTAAAAAATGGAACATGATTCGAAGTAAGCTTGTGAACTACCAACATGACATGCATGATAAGTATAATACTGATTTTACTTGGGCCAACATTTGTCTTTTTGCATCTTGTACAATTTCAGCATTAGGCAAATATAAATGCTTATATATTTTTACTGCTTTGCATGCTTTTATATCAAATTAGGAGTATAGTAAAAAGGTAAGCATAAACCTCTATCTCATGTTCACAAACAACATTGATCACAAATATTAGTGAAACATGTCTATTTGAAAGGCTTTAATTGAATTTTAAAATATTTACAGGGAATGTAGATAAGATTTATAACAAATAAAGTCATTACTAAAATTTGGTCATCGTTATTTATCGAAGAAACTTAGGATGAACAAGTGCGGATAAGGTAACATAGGCAACGCTTAGACTAAGTACACGTGTTAGTTGCTTAAAAATCATACATTAGCATAAGATTGGGAATAAGTAATCAATGTATTCAGGACAAATAAATATACTAAATGGTAGCTAATCAGTGTTGTTAACACTGCAAACACTTAGAGTGAAAAAATACGGTTAGAAGCCAATGTTCAAGTAAGTCTCATTCCCTTAATTATTGTGATAAATGACATTGTTGTCCAGGTTGCTTAAACTATTTACAATTGTTTCTTTTCTTTTTATTTTTTCCTCTGTCTCTTTTATTCTATATTGCCAATGAATCTCAGTGGACATCTAACCAGTTTGCTTTGCGATTGTCTTTAAACAATTTGTTTTGGGTTGTGGTGTAGGACGATAGTCAAACTCTATGATGAGTTCCTTACCATTACATATGCATCTTGCATGAAATCAAGAGGGTGGGTCAATAATTTGGTAAGAACGAATTATGTTCAACTCATAATTTACATGTCATATATCATACCTCCTTATTGCACCTTATTACAAAGAAAGACCTTTTTTTATTCACTTTTTCAGGTTATTATGTTGGCTGCTACAGTTTTTGTGCAAGATGAAATGGAGCGAACATAGAGAGTGACCCGCCATATGTTTAGTCCTGCGTTTATTGTAATAACAACAAGCTCAATTAACTTAGAACTATATGACCATTGACAATAAAACCTTAACTAATAGTTGATTATTTATAAAATGTAGGATTTGGTGAAAAATGGATTGCTGCCTTTCAAAGCAGGTCGCCACAAGTCTTGGTGGAGAATTTCAGACTTCATGCCTCAGCCTGAAGTGGGATATGACATCACCCAATGCAAGTTAGTAACATTTAAGCATTATGTGTCAAACATCACATGTGTTTGGCTGCGTACACTGTATTGGGGCACATCTGGGGTGTAAACCATTTTTTACCTATTTATCTTATGTATAGTGTTTATTTTCTTAACACAAAATAAGACATTATGTTCCAACAATAATGCACATTGCTATCATATGTCTACATTATCAAATAACTGCTTAAAATAAAAAATTCCTTGAGGAATAGTAATATTATTTATCTATGGATATTACAAGGAACACATTCAATGAACTTTGATACATTTCTTCATGTAGATATTCGCTCTAGTCGTGTTCGAGGGGCATTGGTGGTGTTATGTATTGGATCTGAGAAATAAAAAGTTGTATGTGTTGGATTCATTGGGCAGTCACAAGGATACTAAAAAAGCTAGGCTAGACGATTAGACAGTATCACATTCCTCTAATATCATTGTAATGATATTGTATTAGTTTTGTATAATTTGACTTTGAACTTTACTTTCAATTTGTAGAGGCTTTGATTTGAAGAAGTTTTGAAGTTACTTAGTCCAACCTTAAAGAATCACACTCCTTTAGAGCTAGTGGAGGTTGACTTGCCCCGACAGCGCAACTCGTGGGTACAATTGTGCTTTTTAAAAAATATTAATTGTTATGTTGAGGCATATGTGTTTGATTTTTCCACTGGTGCTTGCTTGTATGTTATTGAAACAGGGATGATTAAGGAATACATGTTTTCAAGTACATGGAGTTATGAGATGGCAGAAAATGTTTGGACAGAAGACTATGCCTGATTGGTCTTCGGTGAGGTAGATGTTTTGATTTCTGATTTAATAATTACATTCTGTTGGAATTCCTATTTATTCATGCTATACTGGTATATGGAGAAGTTATGCAAATTCGACATGACTTATTATATGGCTGGGTCTTGCATCCGAACAATGAGTGCAGAGAGGAAGTTTTGAGAGCTGCAAATGTTATGGAGTTGCTGTCCTGATTTCACATTTTGTTCTACATTTAGCTTGGCCCCATGTATAGTTATGTATACGGGAGTAATTTTGTTAGTTAACATATTTACAATTAAACACTAAGTCCAATATCCCTGCATCCTAACCATCTAGTTTCATTTTGTAAGTAGCATGTTATAATTTTTACATTTTGTGTCGATGTCCTCATTAATATTGAAATTAGTGTATATATTTTATATTTTGACCTAACTTGTGGGATGCTCGTTCATAGCATGATTGCATTGTTCTTTCTTGTGCATTTATTATGTAGTCAATGATTTAATGAATATTTTGAGATTTTGGGCACACAAAAATAGCATTTGTGTGACAAAACCAATTATTGTTATGATAGCTTAGTCTGTCGAACTTATAATATATTAACAAATTTTGCTACATTAATGTTGTCAATGTTAAAATGTTGCATTTTGTAATTGACAGTACACGTCTTCACCACGAAAACATGAAGATTGACCATTTATTCATAATGTGTTAACCATAAAATTGCACATCTCAACTCAAACTAGTAATTTATTTGTAACAAGTTTCCCTCCACTCTTGGGAACACTTTTTTAGATTAACTAGAAACTCATACATATTAACCATTTTTTTCGGATTCATTAACAATTAATTTGCATTCACCAATTAATGAGATTCACCACAAAATCATGCACATTGACCATTTATTCTTAATGTGTTAACCACAAAATTATATATGTCAACTCCAACTAATAATTTTTTTGTAACAAGTTTACCCTCACTACTGGGAACTTATTTTTGGATTAACTATAGACTTATAGAGATTAACCACTTTTTCCTAATGTATTAACCAGGTAATTTGCATTCACCAAGTAATGGGATTCACCACAAAATCATAGATATTAACCATATATTCCTAACGTGTTAATCATAAAAATACATATGTCAACTCCAACTAGTAATTTATTTGTAACTAGTTTACCCCCACTATTGAGAACTCATTTTTGGATTAACCATAAACTCATAGAGATTAACCACTATTTTCTAATGTATTAACTAGTTAATTTGCATTCACAAACTAATGAGATTCACCTCAAAACCATGGACATTGACTAATTATTCCTAATGTGTTAACCATAAAATTACACAACTAACTCCAACTAGTAATTTATTTGCAACAAGTTCCCCCCACTATTAGGAACTCATTTTTGGATTAACCAGAAACGTATAGAGATTAACCACTTCTTCCTAATCCATTAACCAGCTAATTTGCATATTGTAGAAAACCTTCTCTAGTGTTATTCAAGTTACCAACTATTGTGTAACATGTTATCTGCTGCCTGGGTAGAGTTATCAACACTAAATGGCCCGGAACACATATTTATATTCACCACAAAAGCATATCGCATGACCATTTTTTACTAACGTATTACCCACAAAATTTAAAATTTTAATTCTAACTATTATTTTATATCTACTCTCATTTCCCTCTGCGTGGGAACTCCTTTTTAGTTTCACCAAAAAAGATAGCAATTAACCACTTTTTCTAAATGTATTAACCCTATAATTTGCATATGAAGGTGTAACATCCCAATATTAGTATTAATGTTATATCTGGAATTGTGTGTTAGTAATTAGGATTGGTACGTTTCATCAAGCTCTTAAGGCATATTTTCATACAAATAATATACATAACTTACCCAAAATTAAAACTAAACTATTTCTTCAAAATTCTAATCTTCTCTTCCTCTTGCAGCTTGACTGCGTTCCTAGAAATATGATAGAATAAAATAAACCGGGGTGAGAATTTTAAGAATTCTCAGTTATTTTATTAAAATTGTGTCATCATAATACTTTCAGTTCCTTTAGGAAAAAATCATCTAAAAACTCAGTTTATAAAATAGGAAGGTGGCAAAAACTCAATGCCAACAACAGAGTATATAATTTATATAGCTCCAAACAATGCCTTTCATGATCCCTAAACAAAAATCCTAGACCATATATATGCTTTGACGAAACTTATGGTTGAGTACAAGGGTAGTTCCAAAAAAGGTCAGCAACAACAGGAAAAACATTATAATTCATACACATATTTATACAATTTCTACAACACTAATGCACTGTCTTCTTCTTCTTTTGCACATCAGTGTAAGGGGTTCAGGTGCATTTGTCTTTCCCATGCTTCCTGGGCTGAGCTTTAACCTGAGTGCAAAGGTTGGAGTTGGGGTTATCTGTGACTGGGTTCGGGTATGTTTCACAGGAGTCAACAGTTGCATTTGTAAACCCCCCAATCCTATGTAAGAGTTTCTGAGGAATAACTTATGGAATGGAATAACTTGTTGGCACAATAAAATGTATTATTAGTGATTATGAGTGAGTAAAATCAACTTAAATAAAAATTGAACAATTATAAAATTATGATATAATAAAGTAGGAAAAGGAAATAACTTAGTGGTAAGAGAGAGGAAGCATAGTACAATTTAATATACCTAGGACACATATGTCTCACCAACTGATCTTATTATGTGTTCTTCTTTTTTTGTATAAGTGTTTGGATATGTGACCTTTCACTTTTTAGTTCCATTGATTCCCCACCATTTAACCCTATGCTATGAACAACGACGAAGCTACATCCCACAAATGGCACAGATGGGCTGCCATGTGCAAGTGGTTGTTGACCACTAGGCTCATCACCTTGACTGACTCCATAGAAAGGTGTGCAACCTGCATTCAATGGTTGAGCACTCTTGTCATACACTGGAGTGCCACCAGGACAACTTGAAGGTGGAGGCACTAAATGGTGTAATAATAACTATTTCAATGTACTCACTTTCGTCTCCAGAATAGAAATCCCATTGTTCATTTGCATGTTCTCAGCAACCACCCAAGAAACATCACTCACAAGGTCATCCATATCAAATTGCCTCGATCGCCGTTGTCCAAAACCATGTTGCTGCTCCTCCACCATTGCATCCCTGACTATGTCAATCTCATAATCGTCCCTCAATGCAACTAGATCTTCAGTTACCTAGATGTCAATAACCAACAAATATGTAGTTAACGAGTATGGTGAAGGTGAATTACTACGGTAAAATACCATAAATTTTTGTTATACAAAATCATTTTCTTTCAAATGTCTCAACAAAATACACACCATTTAAATACATATGTTATCTTATTTTTTTCAATTGCAATGCACATTTTCTCCTCCTTTTCCCTAAACATATGTCATTTCAAGTAACGTGGGAAAGAATGAGTATTTATAATAGTTGATGTGGGGCACAATGACAAGTGTTCAAAAGCCCAAATCTTGGTGAAAAGCACATATTCACTATCAAAATGATGTAACAAGAAAAGAAAAAAAAAGAACCTGCAAAGTACTATTGGGAATCGCGTATACATCACGTAGCAGAAAAACAGAACTCCCACCAAGGATCCATGCTAAAAAGCTATAATCCAAGTTTTTAAAATTGTTTACCTCTTGAAGCATGATAAAAAAAGGAAGTGATGTGAATCACGAACATTGTAACAGCAACGATGTCTCTACGGTATCCACATGAACAAACTCACAAACGTCCAACATCCACAGAAGGAGCCTCACGTCTCTCACACAGTGCTAGCTGTGAAGAGAAGAGAAGAAACTTGTCACTCTCTTACTCACTTTTTCTGTAAGTGCGGCTAGGGTTCTATAATGCATGTCTTAGTAGCCCCTTTAGAAGTGCTATTTATAATAGTGACTGCCTTAAGTGAGTATGAGCAGCAGCAAGGTAAGCTGTGTAACCCTAGACTCATCTATTATGAGTTTGACCCACATTTGAATTCGAGTCCAACTTGTATCTATTGCTCTAATTTTAGTCTGCTCTATGTGTGGGACCCTGCAAGTTCTTATTACGTTGGCAGTAATATTAAAATCTCATTTTAATATTACAAGCAGTGAGCGATATCTAGCAACACATCGTTGTTATCCAAGTAATCAGAATGTCAGTGATTTGACATAACCTTTCCGTGACCAATGTTTCTGTGTCGTTTAGTCCGTTTGTCAAGATATCTAGATTAAACACAAGGCATGGAATACGTCACCCTTGTATAGTCCAATGCTTCATTTCCTGATACTTAAGTAGACTTTGTAACAATAAATGAGATCAATATCTCATATTGACTCATTTGAGCATGGCCATGCATGTCGCAGTCTCACTCAATCAGGAGGCCTGAAGATATCGCTCTTGTCATGTAGGAGTAACAAATCTCATCTAGGTCACTCATATCCCTTTATATAATTCGTAGTATGTCCAATAACTAACTTTATAATCACCTTGTTACAGATGACATTTAATGGCATTAAAACATATAACTCCTTATGTAGGAATCATAGTGATTTCAGGTCAAAAGACCACATAGACCATTGTCACTATGAGAATCGCTTATAACACTCACGTAACGATCCATGTAGCGTTCTCATGGCGGGTCAGTCTAGTACATCATTACTCTAACATGTACTCATGTGAAGACTTGATATCTCATATCCAAGACCCGTGAGATGTGGTCATCAGTCTACGCATATACTAGTCTCATTACATTATTGTTGTCCTAATTAACAATAATACTTGACTAGGGATATTTAAGAATAGTATTTTATCCAATAGGATCTCATGATCAAGTTATCCACTTAATGTCCTATGGTATCAAACTTACTATTCTAAAGACTTTATTATGTTTATTAAAAAAAATACAATAAATGAAATGCCTCATATATTAAAATAGCATAATAGAATGTATGTAAATATAGACAAAATGTATCGGCCTCTAGGGCATACACCAACAAGTACATGAAACAAATATAACAACCAGGAAACATAGTAAATTGCAAAACATGTACTTATAGAAGTGTAGCACATCCCATTAGATGGATTTGGCGCATATTCTGACCCTCATTCACTGCACACGCAACTCAGGTCAGGTCATCCACCGAGAAATCATACATTGGTAAACCCCAGCTATAATTATCCAGGGAGTCCAAGTCATCTAATAGGTGAATGAAGGCAGAATGCATATTGAAACCTGTAACGGGAAAATAGAACTCCCCAAAAGTAAGTAAGATATAAAGTCAACAAAAATTATCCATATCTTCAATCCTACATGCTGATAAAGCTCATGATAAATCGTGGCAATGGTTACATTTCCCCCCTGAAACAAGGACAAAGTACGGCCTTCTCTATTGTCACGTGCATTCACTCTTTGCCCTACAATCCGCAATCCAAGTGCCAAGCACACATCTAATGGACTAAATGGGATAACCCTACTCCTAACTCTAAATCCCCCATTTCTTTCAATCGATCTACATGCCAACTCCCACAACAGGACATAGCTGATTTCTAAATTCTTGGGCATATATAACAATGACTTGAATGGGGTGGACTCAATTCGGGTCATCACATTAGTCAAAGTGCTATTCACATCAATAAACAACTTTGGTTTTCAAATATGCCCCAATCATAATGTCTGAGTTATGAGAACTAATTGTTCAACATATTTGCAATGTCACTCATTATAATTTTTTCTATATTAACCAAGTTGGTTACCTGATTGGTGTTGGACAAATTAGACCTTCGTCTTGGCTGTGAGCTATGTATGGAAGTAATCTGCATATACACAAGACCAATTCTGAAGTTCACAAATACAGCAAGATTAAAGCACAAGTGAAGAATAAATTATTCAACTGTATTAGTCTGTAATATTGGAAGATATTTTCAGAACACAAACTCCCTAATGTCAAATTCCAACAAACCCTAACCCTAACACACAACAACCCAATGAAATTCAGTAGTAGACTCCCACCTTCATTCACTCAAACAAAAACTTAAATTGAGCATTGCTCTTAACAACTTTCACAACCTCGAGCTTCCATTGTTGCACATTTAGCAAAATAATGAAAAATTACCTGAATAACATTATAACAGAGTACAACGCACCTGATGGAGGTGAACACCAAGTAGATGAGCTTGTCAAAGTCTCGACTTTGTTAGTATACAATTGAGAGCAAGTCGAACTTCTGGTGCTGCAATAGAGAGCAAGTTGGAGCAGAAGGCAAAAGACGTGCGAGGGAAAATGGCAACAGTGGATTGAGATGAAAAAGAGGGAAGATATCCATTTAGAACAAAGGTATGATAGGTATTTAGGAAATAAGCAGGGGTATTTAGGGAAATTTTAATTTTTGTCTCCATACTTATAATATAAACTAATTAAATTTAGTTTGTGAGTTGAAACAATTCAAATTCTATAATTATAATATAAACTAATTAAATTTAGTTTGTGAGTTGAAACAATTTAAATTTTTTATCCTTGTAGTTGAATAAATTCAATAATTTTAATAATTGTAATTAAATGATTTACATGTTGATGATGATATTATGTGTGTTAGCATATTGATAATCTATACGTGAGAGTAAATTTGCAAATTTTGTATTTTGTATAAATAAGAAAATAATGAAGGATATTCATTTATTCAAATTGTATATTAATTTTTAAATATTAAAATCAGTACAAAGATGGGTTGTTGGTAAATAATATACCAACAATATGGGTGTTCAAATCCAATCTAAAACGAAAAGAACATCGAAAACCTGTCCAAACATCAAAATCAAATGAAAACTGAATATGGTTGGCTTTTTTTAGATTGATTTTTGCTAATAAAATTGGATTGGATCAGTTATCAGATTTAATTTTCAAAACTGATCAAATATAATCCAAACTGATTAATGTAATATAATATATTTCGTTAATATTGAATTTATATTTTAACTTATATTAACTCTAATTTATTAGAAACTTCTTTCACTTGATGTGATAAAACATTAATTTATGCATTTGAAATGAGATATTATTATTTTTTATTTTCTATGATTTCTTGTATTTTCTTTTTAATAGGCTAAAAATGCATTTAGCTCACAAAATTGTGGACTTAAACTTTTTTTTATCAAAAACCGATTAAACCAATCCAAAAGGGTTAGATTTCAAACTTTGGGGGAAAAAACACAAAATAAAGTGATGGATATACGTAACAACATTATCAGTATTGAACGAAAATGAAGAACTTAAAAATTTTAAGCTACAAAGATTAATAGCAAAAACCATCGTATCAAACAAACCTTCACATGCAAATTACTAGTAAATACATTTAGAAAAAAATGGTTAATCGCTATCTTTTTTGGTGAAACTAAAAAGGAATTCCCATATAGGGGGAAATTAGAGTAGATATAAAATAATAGTTAGAATTAAGATTTTAGATTCCGTGGGTAATACGTTAGTAAAAAGTGGTCATGCGATATGCTTTTATGGAGAATCTAAATGTGTTCTTGGCCATTTATTGTTGATAACTCTGCCTATGAAGCAAATAACATGTTACACAATAGTTGGTAACTTCAATAACACTAGAGAAGCTTTTCTGTGATATGCAAATTAACTGGTTAATGGATTGGAAGAAATGGCTAATCTTTATACGTTTCTGGTTAATCCAAACATGAGTTCCCAATAGTGGGGGGAACTTGTTGCAAATAAATTACTAGTTGGAGTTGAGATGTGTAATTTTATGGTTAACGCATCAAGAATAATTGGTCAATGTCCTTGATTTTGTGGTGAATCTCATTAAGTGGTGAATGTAAATTAACTGGTTAATACATTAAGAAAAAAATGGTTAATATCTATGAGTTTAAGGTCAATCCAAAAATGAGTTCCCAATAGTGGGGGTAAACTTGTTACAAATAAATTACTAGTTGGAGTTGAGATATGTAATTTTATGGTTAACACATTAGGAATGAATGGTCAATATCCAAGGTTTTGTGGTGAATCTCATTACTTGGTGAATGCAAATTAACTGGTTAATAAATTAGAAATAAGTGGTTAATCTCTATGAGTTTATGGTTAATCCTAAAATGAGTTCCCAATAGTAGGGGTATACTTGTAACATCCCCATACTGATATCCCAATATACTTGACCTATACAAGGATATTCAATACTAGTCATGTTACTTCTAACAACAAAACCCATAACATTCACATAAATAAATCATTATGGAGAGCCACATTACCAACAGGTATATATATATACATCATTGCCTCAAAAGGGCATATTGTAATACATAAACTTCTATACAAACTAGATCTAATACAATATACAAACTTTAATTATATAAAACATATAAACTATACTAGTCTTCATACATCTTCTTTTCCCCTTTTGAAGAACTTGCACCTGTATTTACATGGCAACACAATCGGGGTGAGAAATCATAATTCTCAGTAGAAGTATTCCAAAACCAGCATCTTATACATTCATAAAGAATACACAACAATTAAGTTAACACTTCAATCACAAAAGTACACCACACTCCAATCTCTGAAGTATGTAATCGCCCATATAATTGCAATGTCATGAGTTCATGTTATGATAGCAACCACCTATATAATTGTCATGTTATGCCAAATTATGTCTAATGTTTTTGTCTATGCAAATCCTAAGAGTGAATGAAATTTAAGAATTTCATGAGTCCTTAGACGTATTTGAGGATATTACCCACCTCAACTACTCTAGGAGATGTTATGATATATCATGAATTATCAGGAGTAGTGAGGATATGACTCACCTCACTACTCATCAACACGTAGAGAGGATATTACACACCTCAAATACTCAGCAACATAGAGAGGAATTACTCACCTCACTGCTCAACAATCATAAAGAGGATATTACTCACATTATTACTTAACATACATAGAGAGGATATTACTCATCTCAATATGTTCCACAATCTTATCATGAAAAACAATTACTACTTACCTACAATAATCAGCACCACAATTGATTTACATGCATTCCAAGATCATTTCACAAACACTTCATTTAATACTCCTATTAGAGTCTCAACACTCATAAAGAAGATAAAAGAAGAAACTACACCATTAAAGGCTCCACTGCATCATACATCAATTTCAGTCCAAATATTGGAGCTCATGCCGCGGCACAACACGGCCACGCTGTGGTGCCCTACTCTTTGGTCACTCATGCTACGACGCCATTCTCGGGCAAGCCGCGACGCCCAACTCTCGGGTTCCAATACTAGAATTGGCACATACGCGCGACATATGTAACATCCCAAATACTATTACTAATACCATAACCGGTTTACGTATGAGTAGTTAGTTGTTGGTACATTACTTACGAATATCACCATTTTACAATTAAATAGTTTATGTAGTATCAAAATATGAGCCATTCATGAAGCATAATATATATACATAGGGGAAAGAAAAGTTATACAAAATGGACAACATAACGATCAATATACATATATTGCCATATGGCACCAAAAACCAAAATAAAAGTACTACAAAGATCTAGAATGTTGTCTTCCAGCAAAATTCCATCCTGCTCCACGGCTTGATCTCTATCTAGAATTATCATGGAAAGGCATAGAAAATAAGGGGTGAGAATAAAGAAATTCTCAGTAGTTTAATTAAAAAACTGTGTCATCACAATAATTCTAGCCATTTCGAGAAAAAAACTTATGATATAAACCTTTTCTTTCTCTAGAAAGGTGGCAAAATGCCAAAACAAGTCCTTTTCTCTTCCTGAAATAAACATCCCATTTTTCCATTATTACGAAAATGATTAATCATCCAAGTCATAAATCATCTTATGATTAGAGTTCCATGACAATTCACAAATCATAACTCAATTCATGAGAACTCATAGTGGAAATAAATGATATGGTCCAATATTAATGCATATAAAAAATTCTTATCTCTCAAGACCATATAATTCAATCGATGCTAGCATTTAAAACCATTTACTTGGTAGTACTCTACTTTTAGGTTAGTGCACCTCAACCTCTTTGTGACTCTCTTCATCATGCAAAACTACCCTAGGTAACTGGACCCATGTCTCATTCAATCTAGGAGAGAGGATGCTTATTGACCCTCATTCAATCCACATGAATAGACCACGACCTCAAGTCGCATGAGATGCTAGGATACTTCGCCCTAACTATCGCAGGTTTAGGATCACCCCAAGTGGGAGGGAAACGCCCAATTCTCAACCACTAATGACAAGGGAATCTCAGGTAAAGGGGAAGAACACATCTTAACCCCAATTACTCCGGTATAAAGAGATTCTTTATTCTTTTTTACCATTATCCAAGCATTACCCAAGTGCAAGGTAATCCAAAACCATACTCAGTCCAGTTCCACAAAGTGGATACCCATGAGAGAAAACTATTTTGCCAAATCATCATGCAACATAATGCATTAATAAATCATTCTCATCATGGGTGTTCAAATATCATTAATCAACCTCATTTGATGCAAACATATCATGCAATCAAGCATCATTTACAAAACATTGTTTATGCTCTTTTTTATCTAATATATCCCAGTTATAGCATTAATTTGCATTTTAAAAAGCAAATTCTTGAAAAACAGGGAAAAAATTCCATTCTGCTAGGCTGGCGCCTAAGCACTGTGATATGAGCACCTAGATGCTCAACGCGCGTTCAAATGCTCAACCATGAGTGCTTGGGCGTTCATCGGGCATTTAAATCTTGAGTTTCTGGGCGCTCAGGTGCTCAATTATGAGTGCTCAGGCGCTCATCGCACATCCAAAAACTCGAGTTTTTGGTTCCTGGGTACTCAGGCGCTCCAATGAGAGTGCCCAGACGCTCATACCAGAACCAGAATCTCTGTTTTGGGAGTCAAACCTCAACCCATCCAAAGTTCAAACTCAAAACTATCACCGATAACATCAAATTATCTTATTCAAGCACTCAAAACAGCTTGTAAAGAAACACACCCTTCAAAGGTTTCATACCGATTTTTAAATCTCAAATCTTATCAAGAATTAAGAAGGGAAAAACCAAATTCTCATAGCATGAATCAAACACAAACACATAGATCTTTCATTCTTAAGTAACTTCCCATCATTTCATCAAACATCTAGTTTGAAAGAAAACAAAAATGGATAGGAAAAATGAGAAAATCCCATTACCTCAAGATGAAATCACCTTCCCTTTACCTTTCCTAGCCTTCCCTTCTTGATTCTTGCTTGAATCTTTGATGTCTCCCTTGCTAGCACCTTCTTGAAGCCATAAGAAATAAGGGGGAGTGAGCATGAAAGGGAGGAGAAAATGTAAATGAAAAAAGAGGAAAGAGAGAAAAGATGATAAGGTGTGTGTGGTTAGGAAAAAATGAATAGTAAAAGTTACTTTCAGCTAGTAATATTTTATCTGCTATGAACACTTTAAAACCCCCTTAAAGAATTCTCTCACCCTCACAAGTGTCATTGAAATTTCTAAAATTCCACTTACTATCCAACTCTATTTTTCCATAAATATTTTGAACACCTATTTCAGTGTCATTAAAATGCCAAATTGAACCAATTCAGTTTCTAAAATTTTCTGTACCTTGTTTCACCCCAAAAAGACAAGGAAATAAAGTTCACATATTTATTTCCATTTTCTTGTTATTTTAGCTATTTTATGAGCTTTTATAATTAATTTCTCTCTTTCAATGTTATAGCTTTATACTTGAATAATTTCAAATAATTACCAAAATTTACCAGGAAATTTGTAATAATCTCATTGAGCCACTATAATCTTAATTATGGCTTATGTTTTAGTATAATGTTACAATTCTCCCACCCTTTTAAAAATTTTGTTATCAAAATTTGATTTACCTCAGTCAAAAAGCTCAAGATAGTTTTGCATCATTACGGTCTCTAGCTCCCATGTGACATCTCCCAGATCACCTCCATCCCACAACACCTTCACCAAAGGAATTTGTTTCCCTCTAAGTGCTTTTACTGCTCTATCCACGATCCTCACAGGTTTAACTGCATAGGTTAAGTCCTCTCTTAACTGTATCGTTTCATTTTTAAAGATATGTGTAGGATCTGGATGATACTTTTGAAGCTAGAAAACTTGAAAAACATTATGAAGGTTAGACAAGCAGGGTGGTAAGGCTAACCGGTAGGCAACTGGCCCAATCCTTTTCGAGATTTGGGAAAGACCCAAGAACCAAGGATTCAATTTCTTTATTTTTAGGGCTCTGCCAATCCCTGTAGTAGGAGTTACCCTTAGGAACACATGTTCTCCCTTATTGAACTCCAGAGGCCTTCTCCTCTCATCCGTATAGCTTTTCAGCCTACTCTGGGCTGCTAACATCCTATCCCTAATCACTTTAATCTGTTCTAAAGTTTGCTGAACCAATTCAAGACCTAGGATATTCTGTTCTCCAGTCTCAAACCAACATAAGGGTGACCAACATTTTCTTCCATACAAGGCCTCATAGGGCGCCATTCCTATACTAGAGTGATAACTATTATTGTAGGCAAACTCGATCAAAGGTAAGAACCTATCCCAGCTACCCTTATAGTCAAGCACACAGGCTCTCAATATATCCTCCAAGGTTTAGATGGTCCTCTTAGATTGGCCATCGGTTTGCAGATGGTAGGCTGTACTGAAATTCAATTTGGTTCCAAAAGCTTTATGAAGAGTTCCTTACAATCTAGAGGTGAACCTAGGGTCCCTATCGGATATGATGTTGGTGGGAATTCCATGGAGTCTCATAATTTCTTGAAGATACAATTGAGCCAACTTATCCAATAACCACTTCGCTTTCATGGCTAGGAAGTGAGCAGATTTGGTCAACCTATCCACTATAACCCATATGACATCAAGGCCCGACTGAGTCCTTGGTAACCCCATCACAAAGTCCATAGAAATACTTTCTCATTTCCACTTAGGAACTTCTAGAGGTTGCAGAGATCCTAAAGGTTTTTGATGCTCAATCTTCACTCTTTGGAAAACCAACATTTGGACACAAACAAAGCTATGTCAACTTTCATGTGGGGCCACCGAATAACTTTTTAAGATCTTGGTACATCTTTGTGGTACCTGGGTGGATGGTGAACTAGCTCCTATAGGCTTCCTCAAGGATCCTTTCTTTTATTTCTGACTCTCTAGGGACACATAATCTATTACCAAACACAATGATTCCATCATATGCCCTCCTAAACTCCTTTCTTTTTCCTAAAAGGATTTGTGCACTAATCTCTTGTAGGGTCTCATCTTCTTCTTGGGCACCCTTGATTTGAGCTCTCAAATCATTACTGATCTCCAACCTATTCAAACAGGAACCATGTGGTAACATTGTTACTACTAAACTTAAGTTCCTAAAACTCTCTAAGAGTGCCATCTCTTGTACTATCATATGTGATGCATACAAAGATTTTCTACTCAAGGCATCGGCCACCACATTGGCCTTACCAGGGTGGTATTTTAAGTCAAAATCATAATCCTTCAAAAATTCCATCCATCGTTTTTGCCTTATATTCAATTCCTTTTGGTCAAACAAGTACTTCAAGCTTTTATGGTCACTAAAGACCTCAAATTTAACTCCAAACAAATAGTGCCTCCAAATTTTTAAAGCAAAAACCACCGCTGCTAGCTCTAGGTCATGGGTCAAGTAATTTTCCTCATGGGAGCGTAGTTGCCTAGAGGCATAAGCCACTACCCTCCCATCCTGCATCAACATACACCCCAACCCCCTCTAAGAGGCATCATAGTACACCTCAAAATTCCCTTGAGGATCTGGCAACACAAGCACGGGTGTGGTGGTCAACTTTCTTTTCAGCTCTTGAAAACTGTCCTCACATTCTTGTGTCCAACACAAGCATTGCCTTTTCTGGTTAGCCTAGTCAAAGGTAAGGCTATCCTAGAAAATCCTTCTATGAATCTCCGGTAATACAAGCCAAACCTAAGAAGCTCCTAATTTCTGTGATGGTGGTAGGTCTCTCCCATTCAAGAACTGCTTCTACCTTGCTGGAATCTACGAATATCCCCTCTTCAGATATAACATGCCCTAGAAACTGCACCTGATCCAACCAAAACTCACATTTCGATAACTTGGCATATAATTTCTTTTCTCTCAGAATTCCCAGAACTACCCTAAGATGATCTTCATGTTCTTCTATTGTCTTTGAATAGATGAGAATATCATTTATAAAAATAACTATGAACTGATCAAGGTAGGGTTTGAAAACTCTGTTCATATAATCCATGAAGATAGCTGGTGCATTGGTCAGACCAAATGACATGACTAGGTACTCGTAATGCCCATATCTAGTCCTAAAAGCAGTCTTAGGTATGTCCTCCTCACGAACCCTAATTTGATGGTACCCCGATCTCAAATCAATCTTTGAAAACACTCTTGCACCCCTCAACTGGTCCATCAAATCATCTATTCTTGGCAATGGATATTTGTTTTTTATGGTTACCTTATTCAGCTGCCTATAGTCCACACAAAGCCTCATACTACCATCTTTCTTTTTCACTAAGAGCATAGGCGCTCCCCATGGTGAAATACTCGGCCGTATTAACTTCTTACCTAAAAACTCCTCGATATGCTTTTTCAGCTCAGTGAGTTCTAGAGGGGACATCCTATAGGGTGCTATGGAGATAGGACTCGTTCCCGGCATTAAATCTATGGCAAACTCAATTTCCCTCACAGGCGGTAGCTCGTTCACTTCCTCAGGGAACACCTCTGGCTACTCATTCACTACAGGAATACTCTCCAAATCTTGGTTCTCTTCGGAACTCAACGAAAACAAGAGAACATAACCCTGAGCCCCTTCTACCAGGTGGTTGGTGACTTGGCTAGCTTTTAAAAACATAGACTCAGAAGAAGTGTGTAAGGAAGAGGTATCAGGTAGAAAAACCAAAGTTTTATTTAAACAATTCAAGACAACATGGTCTTTTGACATCCAATCCATACCCAAAATCAAGTCCACATCTACAAGGGGTAAACAAATCAAATTCACAAGAATGTCCTTATTCTCAATGGTTACACAACAATTTAGGCAAATCTATGAAGTTATTACGGGTTTTCCTGTAGGGGTGGAAACTGATAAATTAAAGGTTAACTCCAAAATAGGAAAATCCAAATTCCTCACACAATCATATGAAATGAAAGAATGAGATGCTCCAGAGTCATACAATATAATTAAATCCTTAATCATGCACTTACCTTGTATTAGATCTGAAGAGTGAGCAGCTTCCTGGCCACTCAGAGTGAATACTCTTCTTGTGGTTTGAGGTTTGGAATTTCCTGCACTTTGCTGCTGCCATTGAGGATAACTTTTTGACAAGTGCCCTTCTTACCACAATTAAAGTAAGTCATTTGATTAAGCCAACGTGGATTGTTACCATGAAATTTCCCGCATTTTTGACATATCAATCTCTTGTCATCAATTCTCAATTGCTTCCTTTTCTCTTGTTGACCCTTAGGCCACGGTGCCCTTTTCTTAAAAGTCTCTCCAACTCTCTTTCTCTTAAGAAAATCATGTGGCTTTTGCTCTTGCTCTGAATCTATCTCCAAAGATTCAACAATGTGGCATTTGTTCACCAAGGCATGGAAATTACGAATTTCCAAGGGCTTGAATGCCTTCTTAAGACTTTCTTTTAGACCAGCTTCAAACTTGATGCACTTCCATTTCTCATCAAGGTTGTTCTTAAAATGAGAAGAAAACTTGGCCAATTCTTCAAACTTGGATAAGTACTGGCTCACGGTCAAACTCCTTTGCTTGAGTTCTAAGAACTCAACTTCCTTCTCCTCTTGTACATTTGGTGGAAAATACTTATCAAGGAAAGTGGTCTTAAACACTTCCCAAGTAACTTCAGTTCCTGGGGCTTTAAGGAGCCTTCTTTCTTTAGTCCACCAAAGCTCCACCTCTCCCTTCATCATGAAAGAAGCATAGGAGATCCTCTGTGCATCATTACAACCTAACACGATAAAGATTTTCTCTAGCTCTCGAAGCCATTCATCCGCCATGGCCGGATCATACTCTCTATCAAAAGAAGACGAGGTTATAGTTCTGGAACTTCAAAAGTTCATTCGTTACTATAGTTGCTTCATCTCTCTGAGGTGGTTGTGGATTATTTACCACTCTTTCTTTCCTATATCTCGTATTGCGGCAGTCATCTCACGAAACATTTCCCTCATATCCACCAAATTGTTGTTGGCGGATGATCCTCCTCTTCGTGTACGCCTCGTGGATGCCATAGTATCATGCATACACCAAACATTAGATATTGAGTTGATCAGGCCCAATACTCATGTACAATGCTACAGGAAATCACAACATTCACACAAAGCTGTCATGCTAAAAGCATAGCTAGTCCATACCCCGGCTCAACAGGATGAACTGCCTTGATATCATAATGTAATGTCCTAAATACTATTACTAATACCGTAACCGATTTACGTATCAGTAGTTAGCTGTTGGTACATTACTTACGAATATCACCATTTTACAATAAACAGTTTATGTATTATCGAAATATGAGCCATTCGCGAAGCGTAATATACATACATAGGGGAAAGAAAAGTTATACAAAATGGACAACATAACGATCAATATACATATATTGCCACATGGCACCAAAAACTATAATAAAAGTACTACAAAGATCTAGAATGTTGTCTTCCAACAAAACTCCATCTTGCTCCACTACTTGATCTCTATCTGGAATTATCATGGAAAGGCATAGAAAATAGGGGGTCAGAATTAAGAAATTCTCGGTAGTTTAACTCAAAAACTGTGTCATCACAATAATTCCAGCCATTTCAGGGGAAAACTTATTATATAAACCTTTTCTTTCTCTAGAAAGGTGGTAAACCGCCAAAACAAGCCCTTTCTCTTCCCGGAATAGACATCCCATTTTTCCATTATTACGAAAATGGTTAATCATTCAAGTCATAAATCATCTTATGATTAGAGTTCCATGATAATTCACAAATCATAACTCAATTCATAAGAACTCATAGTGGAAATAAATGATATGGTCCAATATCAATGCATATAAAAAATTCTCATCTCTCAAGACCACATAATTCAATCGATGCTAGCATTTAAAATCATTTACTCGGTAATAGTCTGCTTTTAGGTTAGTGCACTTCAACCTCTTTGTGACTCTCTTCATCACACATAACTACTTCGGGTAACTGGACCCATGTTTCATTCAATCTAGGAGAGAGGATGCTTACTGATCCTCATTCAATCCACATGAATAAACCATGACCTCATGTCGCATGGGATGCTAGGATACTTTGCCCTAACTATCCCGGGTTTAGGATCACCCCAAGTGGGAGGGAAATGTCTAATTCTCAACCACTAATGGCTGGGGAAGCTCAGGTAAAGAGGAAGAATACATCTTAACCCCAATTACTTCGGTATAAAGAGATTCTTTATTCTCTTTTACCATTAACCAAGCATTACCCAAGTGCAAGGTAATCCAAAACCACACTCAGCCTAGTTCCACAAAGTGGATACCCATGAGAGAAAACTATTTCGTCAAATCATCATGCAACATAATGCATTAATAAATCATTCTCATCATGGGTGTTCAAATATCATCAATCAACGTCATTTGATGCAAACATATCATGCAATCAAGCGTCATTTACAAAACATTGTTTATGCTCTTTTGTATCTAATATATCTTAATTATAGCATTACATTGCACTTTAAAAAGCAAATTCTTGAAAAATAGGGCAGAAATTTCATTCTGCTAGGCTGGCGCCTAAGCGCTGGGATATGAGCGCCTAAGCGCTGGGATATGAGCGCCTAGACGCTCAATGCGCGTTCAGAAGCTCAACCATGAGCGCTTGGGCGTTCATCGTACATCTAAAATCTTGAGTTTCTGGGTTTTGGGTGCTCAGGCGCTCAACTATAAGCACTTAGGTGCTCATCGCACATCCAGAAACTCGAGTTTCTGGTTCCTGTGCGCTCAAGCGCTCCAATGAGAGCGCCTAGACGCTCATACCAGAACCCAGAATCTCTGTTTTGGGAGTTAGATCTCAACCCATCCAAAGTTCAAACTCAAAACTATCACCAATAAAATCAAATTATCTTATTCAAGCACACAAAACAGCTTGTAAAGAAACACACCCTTTTAGGGTTTCATACCCATTTTTAAATCTCAAATCTTATCAAGAATCAAGAGGGGAAAAACTAAATTCTCATAGCATGAATCAAACACAAACACATGGATCTTTCATTCCTAAGTAACTTCCTATCATTTCATCAAACATCCAGTTTGAAAGAAAACAAAAATGGATAGGAAAAATGAGAAAATCCCCCTACCTTAAGATGAAATCACCTCCCCTTTGCCTTTCCTAGCCTTCCCTTCTTCATTCTTGCTTGAATCTTTGATGTCTCCCTTGCTAACACCTTCTTGAAGCCACAAGAAATGAGAGGGAAAGTGAGCGTGAAAGAAAGGAGAAAACGTAAATGAAAAGAGAGGAAAGAGAGAAAAGATGATAAGGTGTGTGTGGTTAGGGAAAAGTGAATAGTAAAAGTTACTTTCAGATAGTAACATTTTATCTACTATGAACACTTTAAAACCCCCCTTAAAGAATTCTCTCACCCTCACAAGTGTCATTGAAATTTCTAAAATTCCATTTACTGTCCAACTCTATTTTTCCATAAATATTTTGTACACCTATCTCAGTGTCATTAAAATGCCAAATTGATCCAATTCAATTTCTAAAATTTTATGTAGCTTGTTCCACCCCAAAAAGACAAGGAAATAAAGTTCACATATTTATTTCCATTTTCTTGGTTATTTTAACTATTTTTTGAGCTTTTATAATTAATTTCTCTCTTTCATTGTTATAGCTTTATACTCGAATAATTTCAAATAATTACCAAAATTTACCAAGAAATTTGTAATAATCTCATTAAGCCACTATAATCTTAATTATGGCTTATGTTTTGGCAGAATGTTACACCATGACATGAGAAGCAGAAACTAGATTCAGCATAATTCTGCAAAATCTGTGTACTATTCCATTGGAACTAATCCCCTCTCCAATCACTCTAAACTCAATTTCAATTAATTTCCAACCTTACACAAGGTCCATTAATACATAGAAACTCTTATATCACTTTAATACCATTCAAAACCATGAATCATGAATCATTCAACCACCTAAAACCAAAAATCCCAAATTTGACTCAAATGGAAAGATAGGTGTTTAAGGGCTGAAAAACTCATCTCCATGCAATCAACAACCTAACAACAAGTCATCCTCAAGTTCTCCAACAAAATTCAAAACAACCAAAAACAACACTTCAACCCTTTTCCCCTATCAAGCCAACACATAAAACTGTGAATGCTTATGTCTTGAAGCATATCAATGAAGTTTTTTATGATAACAAAATCAAGATGAAGACCAAGATCAAAAGAGGTATATTTGGTATAGGTTATATAGGTCTTAGAATACCAATGTAAAATGCTCTCAGTATATCTCAACTATCTCCAAATGGTTTTTGAAAGATCTTTTATAGATCAACTTAAAGCTCAAAGTTCATGTTTTAAAGAAATATTAATTTTAATCTTGGTTTTTGTAACTCAAGTTCACATTTTAAACAAATCCAAGGTTTTATAAGTTAGAAATGGCCATCAACCTTCATTGGACTTGAAAAATGTGTTTAAGGGCCATTGTAATTAGTTACATAGTGCTTGTAATAGATTACAAGTCAAACAAAGGCCTTGTAATTGATTACATTGATGTTGTAATCGATTACAAGCATAGTAGAAGCCTTGCAATCAATTACAAGTCAGGAAGAGGCCATGTAATTGATTACATAGAGGTTGTAATCGATTACATCCTGCTCAGAAAGCTAAAAATATATTCAAATAGACAAGTAATCAATTACATAGAGTGTGTAATTGATTACAACAGGCCTGACATAGGCCAACGGCTATTTTATTAGCATTTAATGCTCGCCATTAATACACCTAATGGCTTCTTTGATAAAAAAAAAATATAAATACATGTTTTAGGTCATCATTAATGTCTAACCAATAAGTTGAAACTTATCTCTATCACTCTAATAAGAGAATCAATCTTTCAAATCCTTATTACTCTATTTTTGCAAATTACTTGAGATATTCTTGAAAAGCATTGTAGGACTTCAATTTGTATCAACTACTCTTATGAGATTTTCATCTTGTATACACTTCAATTCTTTTTAAAGAGGGTGAGGCATCCCTTCAAATTGTAAAAGAAGGGGTATCCCTTGTTGGTAAAGAGGGTGAGGTATCCCTCAAGGTTGTAAAGGGTGAGGTATCCCTTGAAGTTGAGGCTCAAGCACAAAGGGTGAGGTATCCCAAGGTGTGGTGAGTGCTTTATTATGTAAAGGTAACAAGCACCTGTTGAAACTTGAAGATATAGTGAAAAATCTCGAGTGATTACTTGAGGACTGCACGTAGGCCACAAGTGGATTAGTGGCTGAACCAGGATAAATCTTGTGTTCGATCTTCTAAACTCATCTCTTTACATTTGTGCTTTAATCTTATATACTTGCTTGAATATTTTATATCTTGGCTTATTTATTTGTGAGTGAAGTGATCAATCTCATCTATCTATTCACTTCAATAAATCAATAGCTTCAACGAAAATTAATAATCAAGTATTTTGCGAAAGATTTGTGAAAATATTTTATATATTCTATTCACCCCCTCTTGAGTATTGAGGCAACTTGGTAACAAAAACATGATGGTGAAAAAGAAAAGGAAGTGTCAAACAAGCTTCCCCCTACCTCAATGGCTAGAAATGAAGTCAAAGAGCAGCTCCTCTCCACCATTTCCTTTTTCCTCCTCTTTAGTTGATGATTCTCCTCCTTTGCCTTATTTCTTGCCTTTCCCTTTGTTCCTCCCTGCTACAACTGAGAAAGAAGTGAGAATGAATGAGAAAATATCTCATTCTTGACTTAAATAAGCCAAGGCAACAGAAACACAAAGAGTCGTATGCTCTTTGGTCACTTAAATGACTATACCAAAACCCGATTTGTTAAGAACACTTAGATTTCACCAAATCTAGTTTCCTAACTTCCAATAAGTTTAAAATAAATCCTAAGATTCATAAAAAAATATTATTTCACCATTTTCATAAATTTTCACATCTGCTAGTAGTCAATCCAACATTAAAACACACAACCAGTATGCTGAAAAATGCCAAACTAACTCAAATTAACTCAAACCTTAACCACATCTCCTTCCATACTTTTGTGTCCTAGAAACAAATTCACCACCTTTATTTCCATTAACTAAGTAGTTTAAGCCAATTTCAGGGCTAATAACAACTATATTTCATACATAGTGTTATAGCAAAGTGACTAAACATGCTCAGATGGCCACAAAACTTAACAGGCATGACAAATAGGTATTAGGCTACCTCTGTAATCATATACAAGTTTATCATGTTTTTCTAGCGTGTGGCAATACTTGTTACAAATAAATTACTAGTTGGAGTTGATATGTGTAATTTTATGATTAATACATTAGGAATAAATGGTCCATATCCATGGTTTTGTGGGGAATCTCATTACTTGGTGAATGCAAATTAACTAGTTAATACATTAGGAAAGAATGGTTGATCTCTATGAGTTTATGGTTAATCCAAAAATAAGTTCCCAATAGTGGGGGTAAACTTGTTACAAATAAATTACTAGTTGGTATTGAGATATGTAATTTTATGGTTAACACGTTAGAAATAAATGGTCAATATCTACGATTTTGTGGTGAATCTCATTACTTTCTGAATACTAATTAACTGGTTAATAAATTAGAAAAAAATGGTTAATCTCTATGAGTTTCTAGTTAACATAAAAATGAGTTCCTAATAGTAGGGGTATACTTGTTACAAATAAATTACTAGTTGGAGTTAAGATGTATAATTTTATGGTTAATAAATTAGGAATAAATGGTCAATATCCATAGTTTTGTGGTGAATCTCTTTATTTGGTGAATACAAATTAACTGGTTAATGCATTAGGAAAAAGTTGTTAATCTCTATGAGTTTCTGGTTAACCCAAAAATGAGTTCCTAATAGTGGGGGTATACTTGTTACAAATAAATTACTAGTTGGAGTTGTGATGTATAATTTTTTGGTTAATACAATAGGAATAAATAGTCAATATCCATGGTCTTGTGGTGAATCTCATTACTTGGTGAATACAAATTAACTGGTTAATACAGGTTAATCTCTATGAATTTCTGGTTAACACAAAAATGAGTTCTTAATAGTGGGGGTAAACTTGTTACAAATCCATGGCTAATTGGAGTTGAGATGTGTAATTTTGTGGTTAACACACATTAGGAATAAATGATCAATGTGCATGGTTTTGTGGTAAATCTCATTACTTGGTGAATGCAAATTAACTGGTTAATACAGTAGGAAAAAGTGGTTAATATCTATGGGTTTCTGGTTAATCCAAAAATGAGTTCCCAATAGTGGGTAAACTAGTTACAAATAAATTACTTGTTGGAGTTGAGATGTGTAATATTATGGTTAATACGTTAGGAATAAATGGTAATATCCATGATTTTGTGGTGAATCTCATTACTTGGTGAATGCAAATTAACTAGTTAATGCATTAGGAAATAATAGTTAATATCTATGATGTTCTGGTTAATAAAAAAATATGTTCCCAAAAGCAGGGTTAACTTGTTACAAATAAATTACTAGTTTGAGTTGAGATGTGTAAATAACATTGTTTGGATCATATGGCTTTTCCCTTCAACCCTAAACTAACCCAAACTGGATCGTGAACACTCCTAATAAATAGTACTAACATGGATTTATAGTCTTATATTATTTATATTAAATTTTAGACGTAACAAATTATAACATAATGCACATTATCTTAAGAAAACAACACTAGTAGCTATTCCTATTAACCAATCCTCCAAACCAGGTGGTTGCTAATCCAATAGGACCAAATATTCATCATTGGAAGCTCATGATTTTGTAAAGAAATCAACTGGAGCATTTCCATCCTTCACAACATGGTGGATATGACAATCCTAGTATCTTCCAATAAGATTATGAATGGAGATAACAAAATTTTTATTAAAGTCCAAGGAATCAGCCATTAACCCAACAAGACCCTGTACCACATCTTGATATTGTTCTAATTAAATCAAAGATGCATTCATATGCTTTTAAGTGATATTTCTATGCCTAGCCATGAAACAATTTATCTTAATTATGCCTATAAGGAAATCCTTACACTTTCGTAGTTAAGAAGAAGTATATAATCATTAATAAAAGGATGATATTTCTTTCAACTTCAATTATTCTTAAGGCTGCAGGTAAAATTACATAAATAAAGTAAATACAAAAAAATACACCTAGTTTACAAAAAAAGTCATTTATTGTAACATCCCGAAATTTTATTTATTTCATTATAAACAATCATTTTATAATATTTGTGATTTTTGTGGAATTTTCTAAAAATGTTGAATATTTTAATATATTCCTCTTTTTGCGTGTGCGCTAAGCGGAGCCGAGAAAATAAAATATTTTCCCTGAGGCTGGTAAACCTTGAACTGTCAATGCGTCGACGGGGGATCTTACTAAACCCGAGGCCAGGCACAGTTTGCGAGGTTTGCATTTTTCAAAGTTTTATCTGCTAGATAAAATCGTGGTATCATAAAATTATCAGAGGAATAATAAAATATTATTTTCATCACTTGTAATTTTACACTGAGAAAATAATTCTACAGTGTAATTGATCATCTATCAGATGTATTTAATTTGGAGACTAGCTTACCATACACTTTATCGAGGAACGCGCGAAGCTTCTCAAGGAAGCTTTAAGGAAACTTCTAGGAAGCTTCCTTCCCAGCCACTATTCACTCTTTCTCCTCTTATTTTGTGCAGCACGTTTGAATTAAGGGGTCTAATTCATTTCTCTCCCATTCTCCTCATTCACGCTGGTCACTCTCCCTCACGCAGATCACTATTCACTCATCTTTCTCTCTTCTCTTTCACCCCACAGCAGCAACACCATCCACCCACACCTCCATTTTGTTCTTCCAAAACCGTCACACTTCTAGCACCATTTCGTGTTTGGAGAACCACCATATCTGAGGAAAACATCTCCAAGGTCCTACATTTTCTTCATCTTCATCTTCTCCACGGTTGAAGCTTAAAGGTTGGAACTTTAAGGATCTCTTGGGAGCCGAAAACATAATTTCTAACCAAAAAGGAGCAGCCTTTCTTTGTGCTTCTCCAAGGTAAGAGGAAGACACTCCTCCTCAACCTATTTTAGCATTTAGGAACGTCTGTGATTGGTGTTGAGGGTCATTCTACTTTTGTATGTTGTTTTGTATTGCATTTGTGCTATTTGATTGTTTGAGTTTTGAATATATATATATATATATCTGGATGTATTGGAACGTGGAATAAGGAAGGGAATGAGTCCCGATTGGTTCTCGGATAGTTACGGTGTAGGCCAAGAAATTTGGAAACTTAATGAGAAAACTGGTAATAGTGTGAAATCTGGCCAAAATACGTCGAATGTGAAAACTTGTCGAATTTGATAACCTAATTACTTAGTAAAATGTTAAAATCCGTCGAGTATGAACTTCTGGCCAAACCTGTCGAATTTGATATCCTAATTACTTGGTGAAATGTAAAATCTGTCGAGTATGGACTTCTGGCCAAACCTGTCGAATTTGATATCCTAATTACTTAGTAGAATGTTAAAATCCGTCGAGTATGGACTTCTGGCCAAACCTGTCGAATTTGATAACCTAATTACTTAGTAAAATGTTAAAATCCGTCAAGTATGAACTTCTGGCCAAACCTGTCGAATTTGATATCCTAATTACTTGGTGAAATGTTAAAATCCGTCGAGTATGGACTTCTGGCCAAACCTGTCGAATTTGATAACCTAATTACTTAGTAAAATGTTAAAATCCGTCGAGTATGGACTTTTGGCCAAACCTGTCGAATTTGATAACCTAATTACTTAGTAAAATGTTAAAATCCATCGAGTATGGACTTCTGGCCAAACTTGTCGAATTTGATATCCTAATTACTTATTAAAATGTTAAAATCCGTCGAGTTTAGACTTCTGACCATTTCCGTCGAATGTCAAAACCCGTCGAGTTTACATTTCTGACCACCAAACACAATGTGAAAATCCGTCGAGTTTAGATCTTTGACCACTAAACACATTGTCAAAATCCGTCGAGAATGAACCCCGATCATGCCCGTCGAGATTGATCTTCCGACCAAAACCCGTCGAATAGAGTCCCTGGACACTTAGGAGAAACTGCCCCAAAGTCAATAATTGTCGAGTTTGAGAGACAATGCCTGTCGAGTAGATGAATTTCCCCAGACCCGTCGAAATTAGAGATTTCGACCAGTGTTTCGTCGGTTCGACGTTTGGGAGATTTTCTCCAACGTCGACACCCATACCCTTCGAATTGAGGCTTTTCCGACCTTCTCGGAGGGTTCGACGATTCGTCCTTCGTTCGACAGAACTCCGTTCGACGAAAATGATCTGTTGCCAATTTTGTTATAAAATGTCCTCATTTATTTCCATCCTGCTACCATGTTGTTTTTGTCGAATGGCAGCCTCAGTTTTTCACTAAATATATGTCTCCGTCGAACTTACAAGTCTTTGTCTATCACCCAACATCTAATAATTAAATTTGTGAATCTTTTGGTGATTCCGACCGTGTATCTTCCTGGACTCAAAACCTTTGGACTAATAAAAGATATATTAATTATAAAGAATTGGATGACCGAGAAATTAATTAGGATTCATAAACAGGGAAGAACATGAGTATAGGTGACCGGTGAGGCACATAATGAATCTAATGATTGATTTCTAATATGACTATGAATGAGATTGTGATTATCCTTAAAATGCGCTATTGATTTTACGTGGATCCGTGAATGGGATCAAACTTCATTGTTAAATGATATGATATGCATTTGAAATAGGATTGGCCTAGTTTGGTATGAGAAGCATGATTGAGTCATGCATTGAACCCATATGCATTTAAATGTGCATTATCATTGTGACATTGGGTCGACGAAATGTACTTTGAGAAACATCTGGTTGACGATTGAGTCGGATGTACTTTGAGAAACATCTGGTTGACGATTGAGTCGGATGTACTTTGAGAAACTTCTGGTTGACGATCGAGTCGGATGTACTTTGGATTTATTCCCATGAAGTAGGATCTTGATTATCGAGGGCACATGTGCATAGTGAGTCCATGAATTATCTAGCATACATTGTTATTATAATTGGGCTGTTGTATTTTTGATATATCTATATATATATATGATTGCTCTGGGCTGTTTGGTTGATTATAAGCTGCTACTAAATGTTTATTACCATTATTCTTTGTCATAAATGCTATGTGGGCGCTTTTGCCGTTTGGTTTCTTGATGCTATGACTGGTAATGATGGTAGGATGTCTTACCTCTTTCTTGTACTTTTCTTGCTCTATGTCAATTTTTGGTTAAAGACTGTAAGTGGGAACGAGGTTGGATTCCTTTGGATTTTATTGGTTTAACCTACTGCATCTGGTAATGCCGTTGCGAATGGAGCTCTTTTGGGTTGGTTCGAATTGTGTTCACTGGTGATACCAAGACCTATAGAGTCGACTGGACCGACAAGCGTATGTGACATCTTTGGGGATCGACTTTGACAATGAAGAGGACTACGATTGAAGACCTTATCTTGTATTTCTCACTACACCGGTGAGCCCGGAATGGCCTCACGCATTCGGGATACGATGGAGTGCCCAACTCCTTAGTCGTAGATATATTATGGGTAGTTTACATTTTATTTTGCATTACATATATAAAGTGTATTTTGGGTATATGTATGTTTTAAGATGATTATCCAGTCTTACATGCTGTAATTCGAGCACATATTATAATTCATAATTTAACTGGTTGTATATGTAACTACTCATTCGTGGCTCCTATTTTCCTCATATGAGAAATGTTTAATATTTATGGTAAATTTGTTGTTCGACAATGTTAGCACGCCGACATTTAGTGACCGTGACATAATGACGATTGTGCATTGGTTATTAAATCGAGGGGTGTTACATTTTATGGTATCAGAGCTCAGTTCATCCTGTTGAGCCAGGGTATGGACTGACTATGCTTAGACATATTAGAAGTTGTTGTGTACTTCCTTGTCTCTTGATTAAGATGTTGGGAAAAGAAGGCATGGCTTGCCGTAGGTTGAGTATTGGTAGCTACTGTTACACGGTTACGTGACATTAAGTACTGGCCCACTCAATGTGTAATGTTCTGTGACTACAGGAAACTATGACTTCACCTTGGCATATTAAGGTAATAGGAGTTCTTTAGAAAGAAGCTCAGCTAAGATGACTGAACTTGCTTAGGATTTGTTTGCATTTATACCCTTGTTGTGTTACCTCTAGAATTGTTTGAGCCTATGGGTTAGAAAAAGGGTAGTAAAATAAGACTTGTAAGATTAGTGGACTGAGGTGTCCAAGAGGTTTTCGAAAATCGATTCTCTTTGGAAAGGAGTATCTGGCATAAGTTTGGTTCGAGGAGCTGCATAGGAGCCAAAAACTTACTGGAGATCGCACCGCGGAAGGCAGAATGAAAGAGCTCAAGTTATAGTCTTTTGAGTTTGTCTTGATTGGGTTATGTGACTTTTGTGCTTGGTTTCCAAAAAGAGACAATATTGTTTGGAATGAATGCTTTTGATTTTCCCTTATTATTTGACTTGTTTGTTCTTGAAGGAAGACAATGACTCGAGGTAAATATAAGCGCGTGAACCCGGGGAGTGACAATGATGACGCAACTGAGGCAACCAAAGAAATACAAAGAATGGTTAATGTAACTACACGCCAAGATCAGAGAGCTGCACAACAGCAGGAATTGGAAGTTGAGGTTCGAAATTTGAAGGAAGAAAGTCGACTTTGGGGCAACTCTGGATTACTGAAGTTCAAAAGGAGGAACCGTGGGAAGGCCAAACAGTTAAAGCAGAAATCGTATATACTACGACCAAGGGGACAACAGCGACAACCAATGCCTGAAGGAGGTACGAGTGGTAGTAAGTCCAATCCAACTGTGGTACCATTGTCAATGTGTAAGAAGTGCGGAAAGGACCACTTCACGAGGGACTGTAAGATCGAGGGAAGAATTTGTTTCAAGTGCAGGAAACCAGGACATGTGTCAAGAGATTGTGTTTTGTATGAGACAAAGCATCCATATGCGATCAAAAGGGCAATCTGCTTCAAATGTGGAAAGGACCATTTAACAAAGGATTGTACGATCGAAGGAGTAAACTGTTTCAAATGTAGAGAGCTAGGACATGTGGCTAAGAACTGTACTTCGCGAAAGACGAAGCCTTTTGTTGGTGATGCACGCACTTCACAATCTCACGAAGAAAGGAGAGTAAATTTCTCTAGTGGAGTAGAAACATCCAAGACTGACGGCCTAAGCGAGGAAGCTTGTACTACGATGGATGACCCTGTGATTACACTGTATAATTCCGGGGGTAACCCGTTTCTTTATGATGTATGAATGTAGGAATCCAGTAGGGATATTCATACCTTCGTTATCTTTTGACTAAGTTATTCCTATTTTGGCTACTAAGAACTTATTGACGGTAACCAAGTTGTTTAAATTATCCTACGACCTGTTAAAGACTAAATCTTTTGGTAATCTGATTCGTTTACTTCTTTTGCAAATTAGATGTAATGTTAACAAAAGGGATTGGTTATCTTTCAACCATATCCTGTTGAAATATTCCAATGAAATTCTAAGAGTTCGTTTATGGAATTGAGTTGTTTGTGTATTTACTTCCTTTCGACTCGAATGATACTGTTCTCGTTTGTAAGACTACTCTCATTACAATAGGTCTGTTTAGAATGATCCTATTGTTGTTAGAAATTGAAACCCTTTTTACCAATTCAATCACCTACTTTCTTCATGAATAGGCTTAATCTCAGGAAGGGGATTGATTGTCTTCTAAACGGGTCTCGTTATTCAATTTCAATGGAAACTAAGTGTTTCTTGAGACAGAAATTTCCTAGATGTGAATCAATGAAACTCACTCCTACGTTTTATTAGACTATATCATACTCTTCGTTAGGCGGGCCCAGTGGTAAATCAAGTAACTTCCCTATTTTTCTTTCGACCTTTATAACGTTTCTAGTATACTTGATTGAGTAAATGTGTTCCCAAATCGAACCATAACAACCTGCTAAGCGTAGCACGATAAAGTGAGAACTTACCCTATGAGACATTTGTTCGAATCAAGGAAAGACGATTTGGCAAATCAATGGAAGGACGCCGTTATTTTCTCAAATATCATTTTGGGTTCTCAACTATCATTAAGATCATTTGAGAGAAGGGTATATTTCCAAGGTAACTTTCTCTGATACGTAGTGAATACCACGGGTATTTCATAAGGTCGTTCCGAGTAATGAACACTTCGGTAGTAACCATCGACTACATAAACAAGACCTTTCTTCCCTATTGAGACAGAATTGTCGTGTTATTCTTCAAATTCAGAAGAAGAACGAGGAGTTACGCTAGAAGCTGTTCCAGTGTGAATTTCGGTTTGAGGCAGTTTAACTTTTGAGTCAAGTGATCTTTAAAAGAAGGAACTATTGAAGATCCGTCGCGAGTTGGAGCAATTCTTCAATGAGACAGACCAAAGACTGTATTGCAGATTTGTAACTTTAAAGGATCAGCTGAATAGTACGGGGGAGTCACTGCAGAATTCTTCAGAATGGTTTTGTATGGATTAATGTATACAAGGGAAATTTTCAAAGATTGAAGAGACACTTGATTTCTTCGCCAAAGATGATTCTGCCCAACCCCAATGAACTTTTGAGATACCTAGTGATGCTTCGCATTGAAAGTTTAGAACATGCGCTTGATCAGAATAGAAGGAATGGTAATGTACGCTTAGCGACAATCAAGAATACATGAGAAGGATTACCTTACGCCAACTCAGAATTAGCTCTGTAGTTGCATTGAAGGTCTAGAGGCATTTTCTACAAGGAGAAATTCTCAATGCCTATAGTAATCTTAAGAGCCAAAGGTATTTTGGTTTATTAGAATGAGTTGAATATAAGGCAGAAACGATGATTAGAAGTTCCAAAAGATTTTGATTTTTGTTTTGGTATAATATCAGAAGAGGTGAATGTCGTAGAGGACGCCTTAGGAAGAAAATACGTTTAGTTGTCTACTACAGAGAGCAAGAAGAGTAAGTTCGATAGAGCCACTCAGCGGTGTACAATTGTTTAGGGAGTTGGCTGTTGGATGGCTAAAGACTCAAGGAGCGTAGAATCTTTTATTGATCGGCCTATGACGTCAACGCGTTTTTGCTCGTTAATATAAGATGCTCAGTGGAAGGAAGCAACCTTATTGCCTGTGATTTGGATTGATGCAGCTGAAGATATAATACGAGAACTAGGAGACAAAATGAAAGAGACACAGTCGCGTTTGTCCAAAGATATGATGAATTTCGAGGACGAAATTCCTTTTTAGAAGGGGAGTGTTGTAACATCCCGAAATTTTATTTATTTCATTATAAACAATCATTTTATAATATTTGTGATTTTTGTGGAATTTTATAAAAATGTTAAATATTTTAATATATTCCTCTTTTTGCGTGTGCGCTAAGCGGAGCCGAGAAAATAAAATATTTTCCCTGAGGCTGGTAAACCTTGAACTATCAATGCGTCGACGGGGGATCTTACTAAACCCGAGGCCAGGCACAGTTTGCGAGGTTTGCATTTTTCAAGGTTTTATCTGCTAGATAAAATCGTGGTATCATAAAATTATCGGAGGAATAATAAAATATTATTTTCATCACTTGTAATTTTATTCACTGAGAAAATAATTCTACAGTGTAATTGATCATCTATCAGATGTATTTAATTTGGAGACTAGCTTACCATACACTTTATCGAGGAGCGCGCGAAGCTTCTCAAGGAAGCTTCAAGGAAACTTCTAGGAAGCTTCCTTCCCAGCCACTATTCACTCTTTCTCCTCCTATTTTGTGCAGCACGTTTGAATTAAGGGGTCTAATTCATTTCTCTCCCATTCTCCTCATTCACGCTGGTCACTCTCCCTCACGCAGATTACTATTCACTCATCTTTCTCTCTTCTCTTTCACCCCACAAAGAAGAACACCATCCACCCACACCTCCGTTTTGTTCTTCCAAAACCGTCACACTCCCAGCACCATTTCGTGTTTGGAGAACCACCATATCTGAGGAAAACATCTCCAAGGTCCTACATTTTCTTCATCTTCATCTTCTCCACGGTTGAAGCTTAAAGATTGGAACTTTAAACATCTCTTGGGAGCTGAAAACATAATTTCTAACCAAAAAGGAGCAGCCTTTCTTTGTGCTTCTCCAAGGTAAGAGGAAGACACTCCTCCTCAACCTATTTTAGCATTTAGGAACGTCTGTGATTGGTGTTGAGGGTCATTCTACTTTTGTATGTTGTTTTGTATTGCATCTGTGCTATTTGATTGTTTGAGTTTTGAATATATATATATATATCTGGATGTATTGGAACGTGGAATAAGGAAGGGAATGAGTCCCGATTGGTTCTCGGATAGTTACGGTGTAGGCCAAGAAATTTGGAAACTTAATGAGAAAACTGGTAATAGTGTGAAATCTGGCCAAAATACGTCGAATGTGAAAACCTGTCGAATTTGATAACCTAATTACTTAGTAAAATGTTAAAATCTGTCGAGTATGAACTTCTGGCCAAACCTGTCGAATTTGATATCCTAATTACTTGGTGAAATGTTAAAATCTGTCGAGTATGGACTTCTGGCCAAACCTGTCGAATTTGATATCCTAATTACTTAGTAGAATGTTGGACTTCTGGCCAAACCTGTCGAATTTGATATCCTAATTACTTAGTAGAATGTTAAAATCCGTCGAGTATGAACTTCTGGCCAAACCTGTCAAATTTGATATCCTAATTACTTGGTGAAATGTTAAAATCCGTCGAGTATGGACTTCTGGCCAAACCTGTCGAATTTGATAACCTAATTACTTAGTAAAATGTTAAAATCCGTTGAGTATGGACTTCTGGCCAAACCTGTCGAATTTGATAACCTAATTACTTAGTAAAATGTTAAAATCCGTCGAGTATGGACTTCTGGCCAAACCTATCGAATTTGATATCCTAATTACTTATTAAAATGTTAAAATCCGTCGAGTTTAGACTTCTGACCATTTCTGTCGAATGTCAAAACCCGTCGAGTTTACATTTCTGACCACCAAACACAATGTAAAAATCCGTCGAGTTTAGATCTTTGACCACTAAACACATTGTCAAAATCCGTCGAGTATGAACCCCGATCATGCCCGTCGAGATTGATCTTCCGACCAAAACCCGTCGAATAGAGTCCCTGGACACTTAGGAGAAACTGCCCCAAAGTCAATAATCGTCGAGTTTGAGAGACAATGCCTGTCGAGTAGATGAATTTCCCCAGACCCGTCGAAATTAGAGATTTCGACCAGTGTTTCGTCGGTTCGATGTTTGGGAGATTTTCTCCAACATCGACACCCATACCCGTCGAATTGAGGCTTTTGCTGACCTTCTGGAGGGTTCGACAGTTCTGTCCTTCGTTCGACAGAACTCCCGTTCGACAGAAAATGATCTGTTGCCAATTTTGTTATAAAATGTCCCTCATTTATTTCCATCCTGCTACCATGTTGTTTTTGTCGAATGGCAGCCTCAGTTTTTCACTAAATATATGTCTCCGTCGAACTTACAAGTGCTGTCTATCACCCAACATCTAATAATTAAATTTGTGAATCTTTTGGTGATTCCGACCGTGTATCTTCCTGGACTCAAAACCTTTGGACTAATAAAAGATATATTAATTATAAAGAATTGGATGACCAGAAATTAATTAGGATTCATAAACAGGGAAGAACATGAGTATAGGTGACCAGGTGAGGCACATAATGAATCTAATGATTGATTTCTAATATGACTATGAATGAGATTGTGATTATCCTTAAAATGCGCTATTGATTTTACGTGGATCCGTGAATGGGATCAAACTTAATTGTTAAATGATATGATATGCATTTGAAATAGGATTGGCCTAGTTTGGTATGAGAAGCATGATTGAGTCATGCATTGAACCCATATGCATTTAAATGTGCATTATCATTGTGACATTGGGTCGACGAAATGTACTTTGAGAAACATCTAGTTGACGATTGAGTCGGATGTACTTTGAGAAACATCTGGTTGACGATCGAGTCGGATGTACTTTGGATTTATTCCCATGAAGTAGGATCTTGATTATCGAGGGCACATGTGCATAGTGAGTCCATGAATTATCTGGCATACATTGTTATTATAATTGGAACTGTTGTATTTTTGATATATCTATATATATATGACCACTGGAACTGTTTGGTTGATTATAATGCTACTAAATGTTTATTACCATTATTCTTTGTCATAAATGCTATGTGGGTGCTTTGCGCCGTTTGGTTTCTTGATGCTATGACTGGTAATGATGGTAGGATGTCTTACCTCTTTCTTGTACTTTTCTTGCTCTGTGTCAATTTTTGGTTAAAGACTGTAAGTGGGAACGAGGTTGGATTCCTTTGGATTTTATTGGTTTGACCTACTGCATCTGGTAATGCCGTCGCGAAGGGAGCTCTTTTGGGTTGGTTCGAATTGTGTTCACTGGTGATACCAAGACCTATAGAGTCGACTGGACCGACAAGCGTATGTGACATGCTGGGGATCTGACTTTGACAATGAAGAGGACTGCGATTGAAGACCTTATCTTGTATTTCTCACTACACCGGTGAGCCCGGAATGGCCTCACGCATTCGGGATACGATGGAGTGCCCAACTCCTTAGTCGTAGATATATTATGGGTAGTTTACATTTTATTTTGCATTACATATATAAAGTGTATTTTGGGTATATGTATGTTTTAAGATGATTATCCGTCTTACATCTTTGTAATTCGAGCACATATTATAATTCATAATTTAACTGGTTGTATATGTAACTACTCATTCGTGGCTCCTATTTTCCTCATATGAGAAATGTTTAATATTTATGGTAAATTTGTTGTTCGACAATGTTAGCACGCCGACATTTAGTGACCGTGACATAATGACTATTGTGCATTGGTTATTAAATCGAGGGGTGTTACATTTATCGCTTATGTCTCACAATATATATCCCTGTACATTATCAATATTGTGGCATTGCAATAATACATTCCTACCATTTACCCTAAAAAATATATACCTCCTCCTCCTCTACATAGAATTACATGCATTCTATACACATTACATGGGAAGTATAAATAACTATAGCACACAAACAACCCACTCAAAAAGACAAAAAAATAATAATAATAAAATACTTAAGTGGGTTCCTAATGATGATCATTAAGATCTATTTTCAAGGTTGTCACAAAAAATGATGTAGACCAAATCACAATGTGAGCGCACTTTTACCAATTTACACCTAAGCCATTATCAGCACATTTTGTCCATATAAAAAAGAGATGCACTGTGCAATCATTATCCTCGAAACCAAAGAAGGAAATCAACCTGCAAAACAATAGTGGATTGTACATAGCACTACCCTATATAATTTATACAAATTCATACTTGTACTATGTCACTGATTCCCTGCCTATGTATCTTCAAATTGGCTTGCATTACTGCTAACCAACAAATTGGTGTATGACGTTTGACTAGGACAACCCTGGACAAAGACATATAAGCATGTCAAATTCAATCACTATAATGAAATTAATTAGCATATGTTGGACATGCCTGTAGCCTTTGACTGACATCATGATTAGTTCCTTCTAATAATGATAAAAAACTAGCTGATGGATTATGTGATAGTTGCAAAACCCAATAGCTACCGTCACACATTAGTACTGCAACATTTGTACTCAACTCATTGTGGACTGTTAAGCAACAATATACTAAACATGATCATCTAAACTATTCATTAAAACAAACTATTTAAGTTTAAGTAGCTTAAAACTTAACAAGCATTTCAACAATGATTACAAATGAAACACAGTTTTGGTGTATATACACACCATAGTACAATCATCACGGCATTCTCCACAGCTATTCATTTCTATAGACGACTCTATGCGTAACTTCTTTCCATTCATCTGCCTCGAGATTCCATCAATGCACTCCTACATAATCAAATTAAAATAACTTATTCCAAAAATTAAATTGGATGCTAATCAGTCTAAATAAAACATCTACACAATCAACAAATTAATATCTACATACCTCAATTGTTAAAGTTTGATGGTGCTGGTCCTTTCTCTTTCTCAATTTTTGGGCTACTTGATCAACTTTAGATAATTTTCTATTGCTTGAGGGTCGTCCTTTACGTGGTACACATAATGGACTATGAATTCTAGTTTTAGCAATTTCAATTCCCTCATTCAACTTCCTTTGAAGGTTATCACCCTTACAACTTGTTCTACCAACTTGCTTAGATGCAGCCATCGACTGTATCTTAATTTTATGTTCACATAGTCCATGATGGAGAGCATCTTTGATATCCTCAGACTCTATAGCAACTTCAACCACCTCATCGAAATGCTTGCATAATTTATCGAACCTTTGCATTTGTGGCTTCAACAAAGTCATATAATAACTGCTCTTTATGTATGCATGTCTCCATCTTATGTTTTTGCTCCATTTCATAAAATATATTTTGATGACACTTCTTGAACCAATTCATTACCAAGGACATAAAGTCAATGCCTACACACAATTCCTCTAAACTCAAACAACAAGCAGTTGCAACTAACATTGTGATTGTCATAATTACATATCACCTCAAAAATAGCATTCTTTGCTAACCCTCCAACTACCATATCCGCCCTCACATGGTAAGTACAAAGCATTCCCTCCACACGATTAAAGGACGCAAAACTATCCATTCTTCCTATGAATTCAGATTGGACCTCAACAAACTTTGCATGGGTGTACTCGAATTGGAATTCCCTTTCAATGGGTGAGTTTGACCCACATTGAATTGTTAAGTCCATTGATATGAAATCTGCCTAAAATTCCTTTTCTGCCTTGCTTCTCAGAGCATTGTCATACTACTTCACAAATTACTGCAAGCTTGTCTTTGAGTTGATATATCCGTCAAAGAAAGCATGTATGCTCTCACTGCGTTGTGTTGTTGACATCCCTGCCCAGAAACATTTCTTTTAGAAAATTAGCACCCATCTATACCGCTCCATGTACAAACCACTAAACCAATTGTTATCTTCTAGTTCAAATTCTTTGATGAAGGTAGACCACTTTTCTTCAAAATCATCCTTTGTTAGGGTATCATAAATAGTTACTTTCATCGCATTCTTGATATTGTTATATTCAATGCAACCTTTCAGCTTCTCACAGATTTTTTTTTCACTATATGCCATAGGCACCACCTATGTCGAGTAGTTGGAACGACTATCTTAATAGCATTTTGCATGGCCTTGCATTGGTCTGTGATAATACCAATAGATGGCTTACCTGACATGCAACGAAGATAGGATTCAAATAGCCACACAAATGACTTCATGTCTTCAGCTGAAATTAGACCACATCCAAGCAAACCTAATTAGTCGTGATGATTCACACCGACAAAAGCAGCAAATGACATGTCATATTTATTTGTCAAATATGTTGTGTCAAAAGTCACAACATCTCCAAATGACTCATAGGTAGCTCTACTTCTAGCATCTATCCAAAATACATTTTGCACATGAAAATCATCATCAAGATTTATATCGTAGAAAAAAAATACTATTCTCCTCTTGCATTCTCGCAAAATAATTCTTCAAAGCCTTCCCATCACCTTCCTTGCCAATTCTAAATCTTTCCTTGTGAACATAATTTCTAACATCTTGCTCATTAAATGATAAGTTACCATACCTTCCCATCTCATAAGCACGAGACTGGACTGTCTTGTGTATTCTTACTCCTGCATCATCATTCACTTGGATTGTTTTCTTCACGTGCATGTTATGGTTCTTGTTAACTTTCAACATTCTCACCTTCGTCGGGCTAAGTTCATGAGAGTGTTCAAGTATAGCTGTCCTGATGTACCATCATCCATCTATGCATCAACTTGACCATAATTTTTCCTTCATAATTTATCCTTCTAGTTGGAAGTGTCTTCAAAGTGTTTGGTATTATTTACACATGTTTTCCCTATCATGAACATGCTAGCATAATGTAACTGACCTTACCATCATTTCCTTCTTTTGAAGTTCTATTTATGATATCAAACCTTTTTTTGTAAGCATATTTCCTATAAAATTCCTTAACATCCTCCTCTAATGGAAACAACATCCCTTGTTTTGGCTCATAACTTTCAAACTCGCCATCCAAGGCATCACTCATAATGAAGTCACCTTCACATGCTTCTTCCACATTATCAATAGCCTCATATGCATTGAGATTATTTGAACCCTCCATCAACTTCGATTTTGGGTTGCTACACACACCTACAAATTATCAACTGTATATTGTCATGTTACAAGCATATTTCATTTGTTATCAAGTAATGCACTAGTAATTATCAACAATGTCAGCATTGTTACAAGCACATACCAGAAAATGTCACTCCAACCACTAATCCTAATCGTACTACAATACTAGAGTCAATGGAAGGGAAACAACACCCAACAACCAAAAAAAAAAATGTCACAAGCTGCTAAATGCTTTATTTAATATGGTAATTGTCATGTTCCCACCATATGTCCAATGTTATCAACTACTGCAATATTAATTATCAACTACATCACCCTTGTTATAATCTATTAATAGAACATCCTACCGAACTGGGAGCATGATTATTTAAAACCTCATACTCCTCACAAACAGGAACTTGAAAAAAAGATCATTCAAAACAGCTATTTGTATGCTAAACTCTTACAATCAAGAGTTGAGAGAAACTTGCATGCTTCCATTAAAAACTCACAAGCAATGTATGAAAGTGAACTACAAACTCCGTAAAGAATTTGAAATTAATATGTCTTACTTGTGTAAAGGGTTAAGTTTTAAAGGGAAAAGCCTCAATGTACTAGTCTATTAAATAATTCATTAAATAGCTTCCATTAAACAATTTACAAAATTTTAGAACATATATGTTGCAATAGTATATTAAAATTGTTGTGATATATCATACTACTTTCTAAATAACACTTTTGGAAGCTAAATGATATGGAAAATTAGTTACCAGTGCCTTATAGTACCGAATATGAAAAAATACATGTCCAATCCAATGGGTAGTAGCAACTGAAAGCATGTAGTAAATAAAATTTCTGACAACATAACCTTCATTACTATGCAACCAAGCAACAGTCCTTACCCTCACAAAGATGACTCAGAGATGGACAAATTGGACACACTTAATTATGATGAAGCTTTTGAATACCTTTGCCTACAATCATCACAACGATTATGTATCAGAAAATATTTACCCAATAAGAGCTTGTTTGGGAAAAATTAATTCTTTCCCATTCAGTTGTTTTTTTAGAAAAAAGTTATTTTATAAAAAATCAGTTATGTTTGGGTATCTAGATTAATTTGTAAAAAAAAATTTCTTTTCATAAAATAGCTATTTTAGCACAAGCTCATAGTATGGACTGTTTTCATAAAAAGCTTTTTATTTTTAGATGGATTTTTTTAATTATGCTTTAATGAGGAAAATATTTCCCATAATGACCCCAATGACTCTCCACCAAATATTATAAACAAAATAACTTTATACCTTTTTTCGTAATTTACTATGTAAAAATAATTTTTTTCGTACTATCCAAATGAAATAGATTATCTTAAAATCACTTTTCAGCAAACATACCCAAACAAAAATAGATTCTGATTATAATCGATTTTTACAATAATCAATTATACATATAATCAATTATCAGCATAATCTATTTTTTTCAGCTTTCCCAAACACTCTCTAAATGAGAATTGTAGTAGAAATGGTACAAAAAAAGAAATACAATAGTAATCCTGTATAAGCAGTAGAAACCATCATAGTTTCCACTTACACTTGCTAAACTCTTGAGAATGAGTACTTACAGCAAATGTGTTTTGAAGTTTGCATCAGTAGAAGCAGTGCAAATTAAATGAGCATGAAACAGAAAAGTCAAAGCAATAAACAAAAGAAAGCTATGATGAGAATTTGAGAAAGCAAACACTAAATAATATACCTACGAGGGTCTGGAAAGTCTTGTTTGTTCCCTTACTCATTATACATGCTTTCCTTATTTTGGAAACAACTAGTTCATATAATTAATACAAGGAATAAAACCATTAGATGAGAGAAATGGACCCATCTTCCCCAACCTCTAGGTTTTATTATGGAACATTAAGAAAGAGCAATGGAAAGTAAACAAACAAATGGCAACAGATAATGAGGATAGAGACCCATTAGATTGGGTCTATTTTATAAAAGCCACACTTATACATAGAGATGAAATGGAGCCACACTTTGTAGGACCAAGCATGCCTTGATTCTACCATAAAAGCATTGCAAAATAAGTTTCAACAAGCCATGGTTATCTCTACAGAGAAAAGAAAAGAAATTAAATGAAATGCATAATTTAATATTCAACTGACACAATGAAACACAAAATTTGGAGATATATTGGAGATCTAAATCTAGCATGGACAATTTATTTATTTTTAAATAGAAGAAGAAGAAGAATCAAATCTCACTTTGCTTGAAATAAGATGTGAGTTATGCTGGTAGATTCTTAGAAGCCCATTTCTCGTGCCATGGACTGCTGATTCTAGAAAGGGTGGGGATGTGATCAGTTGGTTGCTAGAGCATCTTGACACGGTAGAGGAGATAGGCAGCAAAATGCTATGTGTGGTGACGTAGATGAGGGACATTCAAGGGTGTGGGAGAATGGGTAAAAGAAGAAGAAAATCAAAATTTTGGGGAAAGGAAGAGAAGAGGGACGAGACTGAGAGTGAGAGGAGATTGAAAGTGAGAGTGAGACACGTTTAAAATTTGATAAAGAAATAAAGAAATAAGAAGCGGATAAAGGGGAAGGAAAGGTGTAATGCCCCTTTTTGATGAGGAAATGTCACACCATTAATTACAATGCGGAAAATAAAAGTATAAACTATGACCCGGTTCATTATATATTAGATAAACTTGCTTGATGTGAACATATAAGTAAATTAGTGAATTCTCTTTTTTTGTTGCGATAAGATAATCATAGATGGTTATAACAAAAATTAATCATAAGAAGTAAAACATACATCCATACATCATGCTATATATATATATCTATATCATGTTCGTTTAGTTACATCACCAGATATACAAAAACCAAAAAAGCTTTACCTGCCCAAAATAGTTACACATATATAGCCCACTAAAAGAAAAGACATCAAGCCCCAAAAAGATATACAGATGGCCATCAGCGACCATCTACAGTATCAGCCCCCCTAAAGAGAAAGAGAAGGAACCGTAGCTGCATCCTCCCTAGGGTCTTCCTCATCAGAGGAAACCTTCATCGGAGCTACTGAGTTACAAGCAGGGGCTCGTGCAGTAGAAAGAAATAAATCCTCCTGTGGGGAGTAGTAACGCTCACCCCATATGTCTCGTATAGGCAAATAGAATTTTAAATGCAAACGAACACTACAAGTAAAAATAGGTGGATCATAACGCCCCCAAGCTAGAGACATCGTCACGTCTCCGAGATAAACACAGCGGTCCGTACTCAGGTTGATATGCCAATAGTCCAGACCCCCAAGGAAAGTCAGCCTCACGTAACCCAAAAAGCCTTGCGGGCGTGACGCTATGATCAAGCAGGTAATAGTCAAACTCAGGCCAAAAGCCAGGGAACTCGTGTACTTCTCCCTCTTTGCTGACGTCTTTGGAGAAACATAAATATAGACAGAAATGGCAGAAATACAGGAAAGAGGTGAGACATCCTACATTCAGTACCACTTATGGCATTAAAGAAACAGAACGGCGTAGGACGCCCACATAGCATTACAAGAATAATAAACAGTATCAAGAAATAAATATTAAACAACTCAACAAATTCAGGCAGTTATAACATCAACAATATAACAATTCCATTCATCATATGAATTAAATGCCAAATAATATATTGACTCACTATGCGCATGCATATGATATCAAAATCCTACTCCATGGAGCTAGACACAAACATCAGAGAGAAAAGACTAGGAGACATGTCTGTAACTCAGTTGCCATGACCAAAGTGCTATAAATTTTGAATTTATCAACGTGCACATTAAGGCATTGTACAAGACATTCATCACTAGATCGCGATATAGGATAGTATCTCAGTCCGGATCGTCAGTGCGTTTGCATCGGTCTATCCCACAGCCCAGAGGAGCTACCCACTGTCCATTTGTGAGACACCCGCACCTTGATGTCCCCAAGGTCAACATTATGACCTACACTAGTCTACTCGTACCCGCACTAAGGTGTGTTTCAATCTCCTAGGCAACATGGCCTTAACAACAGTCCATCAGACTTTCACAATGCATGATGACTCAATGCATATTCATGTATATTTAATAATAATATATTTTTCCACAACATGCCACAATTTGGCCAAGATAGGCACCAACACATTCTTAGTCCCACTCATGGACCCATAATAATTATCATCAAGTCTTCAAAAATGACATTACACTTTTTGGATTCATTATGGAATTATGCCTTAATTTTCTACATTCTTTTCATTAAGTTTCTCTTAAGATGATTTAATTTGGGTTATTTAACATCTTACTTACACTCATATGCTTCCTTTAATTGAGAATCATTCTAAGTATCAGGATAAGATCTCATTCTTGATTCTTTCCATTTTATGAATCCCTAATTAATTCCTAATTATCCAATTAACTAAGTTTCACTTTAATTTAATATTTCTTATGAAATCCTTTTCTAGAAGAATTCTCTTGATTGTCAAGTTCCTTATTTTAAGTTTATTCATACTCACTTAGAAAATTATTCTAAGATTTTTCAGGTCTCACACACTCTTATTCTTTCCTTAGGTCTAAAGAATTACTTTAGGTTATCAAATATATTTCTTTCCAACACATTATTAATTACTTAATCACTTGATTATTTAAATTCTAAGGTTGCATAAAGTTACATGATTGGACCCTAAAATGGCCCTAGAGGCTGTGAGCCTCGCAAGGGTAAAAACCCTCAATTTTTCTTTACTTCATTACATGTTATTTACTTGATTAGTTATGTCTCCAACTTGATTACAAAATTTCAGCCATGATCACCCTATTCAAGGGGTATGGCTATAAGCCACAATAAGGAAGGCAAGGAACCCTTGCTTCCATTTCATTTTTCCAATCCATTAAAACTAATCCAAGATCATCAATACATATATACATTCAACTAATTAGATTATACAAAGTAAAATCAATACATAGTCATCAAAATCACACATCAAAAAGAGTAACCCTAACAAGGGTTTCTCACAACCAACACACAATCAAGTCTCCCACTACCAATAGAGGTTGAAGTGGACAATCTCCCTCTTACCCAAGAGAAATCAAGAAAATAAATCTCCTTGTTTCCTCCTTGATAATTTCGGCCAACCACCTTCAAAACCCTAGAAATCACAACTTCATCAAATCAACACCAAGGCTTGAGAAAAAGAGGATAAATGGTCATGATGAGTACCATTAAAACGAAAATGAAGAAAAGAAGATGAGAAATCAAGAATCTTACCCTAAAGTTTCAAACTTTGAAGCTTGAAGAAGATGATGAAGATGGAAGCTTTTCAAGTAGATTCAAACTAGAAAGGTGTTTAGAATGTGATGGAGATTAAGAAAATATGGTTACTTTGAATTTTTGCAATCCAAAGGGGGTATGGAAGAGGGTGAAGCTGTGTGGAGAAGAAGAGAGAAAGAGGAGAAACTTGAGAGAAAAAATGAGAGAAGAAAATGTAGAGAGAGAAAGTGATAGTAAGAATAATGATAGCTTTCGGAGTTTAAAAAATACAAATGGGAAATGATGAAATGAAAAGCCACTTTTGGCTCTCAAAATGGCCTCATGGCCATGTAGAAGGGGGAGAAAGAGGAGGGAAAGTTGCTTCTAGAAACTAGGGTTTATCTTGTTAGATTTTTCAAAAGCAAATTTGATTAGACATAAAATGGATTTCCTTTAGATAAGATGATTAGGTGAAAAGGTGATTAGGGTTTTCACAACAAACTATTACTTAATGGATAATTGTTACAGTTCACAAAGGCAGTATCTATTGTCCAACGGATAATAGAGCATACTGCAGAATTTTATTTAACAGAACGTACTGTAATTTTATTTATCAAATAAAATCTCAAAAAATGTAAACCTCGTAAATTGTGCTTAGCCTCGGGTTTAGTAAGATCCCCCATCGACGTTTCCATAGTTCACAGTTTACCAGCCTCGAGGAAAATATTTCATTTTCCCGGCTCCGCTCAGTGTGCACGTAAAATGAGAAATATTTTAAAATATTCAACATTTCTGAAAAAATCCACAAAAATTCTCAAAAATCACAAATATTATAAAATGACTATTTATCATGAAATAAACAATTTTTGGGGTGTTACACAGACTCTGCTCAGTGCACACGTAAAATGAAAAATATATTAAAATATTCAATATTTTCAGAAAAAATCCAGAAAAATTCCCAAAAATCATAAATATTATAAAATGACTATTTATGATGAAAAAAATTAATTTTTGGGGTGTTACAACTCTCCCCTTCTAAAAAGAAATTTCATCCTCGAAATTTTGATACCTTAGAATAGTGGTACAACTCTCCCCTTCTACAAAGAAATTTCATCTTCGAAATTTTGATACCTTAGAATAGTTGTGGGTGTTGCTCCTTCATCTTGTCTTCCAACTCCCATGTTGCAACTCAGGTCGTTTCATTCCAGATCACTTTTACTAATGAGATCTCCTTTCCTCTGAGTTGCTTTACTCTCCTATCTTCAATCCTTACAGGAGGTGCCTCATAGGTTAAGTTCTCTTTCAATTTTACTGTGTCCGGTGCTATGACATGGTTCGGGTCAGGAATATATTTCCGCAATTGTGACACATGAAAGATATCGTGAAGGTTTGAAAGAAAAGATGGTAAGGCTATTTAGTAAGCTACTGGACCTATCCGGCGAAGAATTTGGTAAGGTCCAAGGAATTTGGGAGTAAGTTTTCTAGATTTCAGAACTCGATCGACCTCAGTCATTAGCGTGACTTTCAAAAACACATGCTCGCCTTCCTCAAACTCAAGAGGCTTTCTCCTCTTGTCTGCATAGCTCTTCTGTCGACTTTGAGCCGTCCTCATCTTTTCCTGAATCATCTTGACTTTCTTAGTTGTTTGTTGTATAATATCAGGTCCAACAGTAAGGCGCTCTCCGTCTTGGTACCAACACAAAGGTGTTCAGCACCGTCATCCAAATAGAGCTTCATAGGGTGCCATCCCTATGCTTGAATGAAAACTGTTGTTGTAAGTGAACTCTATCAATGATAAAACTTCATCCCAACTTCCAGCTTGTTCTAAAGTGCAAGCTCTGAGCAAATCCTCCAATAATTGAATCATCCTTTCCGATTGCCCATCAGTTTATGGATAGTAAGCAGAACTCGGACGTAACTTCGTTCCCAATGTTCCTTGCAAACTTTGCTAAAATTTTGAAGTGAACCTCAGATCCCTATCAGAAATAATACTGGTAGGCATACTATGTAGCCTAACGATCTCACCACTATACAGCTGAGTTAACTTCTCCATGTTGTATATTACGTTTATTGGTAAGAAATGTGCTGACTTCGTGAGTCGATCAACAATTACCCATATTGAATCATAACCCTTTCTGGCCTTCGACAATCCAACCACAAAGTCCATCTCAATACTATCCTACTTCCATTCTGGAATAGATAGGGGTTGTAATATTCTTGATAGTCTTTGTTGTTCAACCTTCGCTTTCTAGCAAACTAGACAAGACGATACACATCTGAAAATATCACTCTTCATTCCGTGCCACCAAAATAACCGTTTCAGATCTTGATATATTTTGGTTATCCCCATATGCATACTCAACTTGCTCGTGTGAGCGTGTTCGAGAATATACTTTCCAAGTTCTTGATCCCTGGGTATACAAACTCTACCTCTAAACCTCAGGATTCCATCAATTCCTTCCTCAAATGTTGTCACATTGCCTTGCTTCATCAGTTCCTTTCCTTCTTACAGAAACTTGTCAAGTTTTTGTTTTTCCATATGTCCTCCATTAACTCACTTGAAATGGTGACCATGTTTATGCAAATCTTTCCTGGTGCCAATTCCACAAAGGACCATACATCCCTGAATTGCTCTATCAAATCATTTTCCTTTATCATCATGGCAGAGATACTGAGCATCTTCCCACTCAAAGCGTCTGCCACGACGTTTGCTTTTTCAGGGTGATACAGAAGTTGAAAATCATAATCTTTCAGAAATTCTAACCACCTTCGTTGTCTCATATTCAACTCCTTTTGGTCATACAGATACTTCAAGCTCTTATGGTCGCTAAAGATGTTGAACATCACTCTATAAAGAAAATGCCTCCATATCTTCAAAGCGAATACCACAGCTGCTAACTACAGGTCGAGTGTTGGGTAGTTCTTCTCGTGCACTCGCAACTGTCTCGAAGCGTAAGCCACCACTTTTCCATTTTGCATAAGCACAGATCCTAATCCTTGGTATGAAGCATCGCAATAGACTTCAAAGGGTTCACTTGGATCGGGTAGAACTAACACTGGTGAAGTAGTTAATCATCTCTTCAATTCTTGGAAAATTTCTTCGCAAGCATTAGTCCATTCAAAGGCTTGATTCTTTCTCGTGAGCTGTGTGAGAGGCCCTGCTATTTTAGAGAATCCTTTGATGAACCTTCGATAGTATCCAGCCAATCCCACAAAGCTTCGGATTTCTATCATCGTCTTCGGTCTTTCCCACTGTAGAACTGCTTCCACTTTTGACGGATCCACTGCAATCCCTTCCTTCGAGATTATATGTCCCAAAAAATTGACTTCGTCTAGCCAGAATTCATACTTTGACAATTTGGCATACAACTTCTTCTTCTTCAGAATATGGAGAACTATACTGAGGTGTTCAGCATGACCCTCCTGATTTTGAGAATATATCAGAATGTCGTCAACGAAGACAACAACGAATCTGTCCAAGTAAGGACGAAAGATTTTATTCATGTAGTCCATGAATATGGTAGGTGCATTCATTACACTAAACGGCATCACAAGATATTCGTAATGACCGTAATGGGTACGAAAAGCCATCTTTGGAATATCTTCCACCTTTACTCGAATCTGGTGGTACCCCAATCGCAGATCGATCTTAGAGAACACTGTTGGTCCTTTCAGTTGATCCATAAAGTCGTCTATCCTCGGAAGTGGATACTTATTCTTGATTGTGACCTTATTCAGTTGATGATAGTCCACACACAATCACGAAGTACCATCATTCTTTCCAAGAGTTCTTCCAGCTGCTTCTTAAGCTCAACTAACTCTGATGGTGACATTCTGTAGGGTGCTATAGATACAAGACCAGATCCAGGTATAAGATCAATAGCGAACTCTATCTCCCGCTCCAACAGTAAACCACTGGAATTGTATTCACGTCTGCCACGACGTTTGCTTTTTCAGGGTGATACAGAAGTTGAAAATCATAATCTTTCAGAAATTCTAACCACCTTCGTTGTCTCATATTCAACTCCTTTTGGTCATACAGATACTTCAAGCTCTTATGGTCGCTAAAGATGTTGAACATCACTCCATAAAGAAAATGCCTCCATATCTTCAAAGTGAATACCACAGCTGCTAACTACAGGTCGAGTGTTGGGTAGTTCTTCTCGTGCACTCACAACTGTCTCGAAGCGTAAGCCACCACTTTTCCATTTTGCATAAGCACAGATCCTAATCCTTGGTATGAAGCATCGCAATAGACTTCAAAGGGTTCACTTGGATCGGGTAGAACTAACACTGGTGAAGTAGTTAATCATCTCTTCAATTCTTGGAAAATTTCTTCGCAAGCATTAGTCCATTCAAAGGCTTGATTCTTTCTCGTGAGCTGTGTGAGAGGCCCTGCTATTTTAGAGAATCCTTTGATGAACCTCCGATAGTATTCAGCTAATCCCACAAAGCTTCGGATTTCTATCATCATCTTCGGTCTTTCCCACTGTAGAACTGCTTCCACTTTTGACGGATCCACTGCAATCCCTTCCTTCGAGATTATATGTCCCAAAAAATTGACTTCGTCTAGCCAGAATTCATACTTTGACAATTTGGCATACAACTTCTTCTTCTTCAGAATATGGAGAACTATACTGAGGTGTTCAGCATGACCCTCCTGATTTTGAGAATATATCAGAATGTCGTCAACGAAGACAACAACGAATCTGTCCAAGTAAGGACGAAAGATTCTATTCATGTAGTCCATGAATATGGTAGGTGCATTCGTTACACTAAACGGCATCACAAGATATTCGTAATGACCGTAATGGGTACGAAAAGCCATCTTTGGAATATCTTCCACCTTTACTCGAATCTGGTGGTACCCCAATCGCAGATCGATCTTAGAGAACACTGTTGGTCCTTTCAGTTGATCCATAAAGTCGTCTATCCTCGGAAGTGGATACTTATTCTTGATTGTGACCTTATTCAATTGATGATAGTCCACACACAATCACGAAGTACCATCATTCTTTCGGACTAGCAACATTGGTGCTCCCCATAGTGACACACTGGGTCTAACAAACTACTTTTCCAAGAGTTCTTCCAGCTGCTTCTTAAGCTCAACTAACTCTGATGGTAACATTCTGTAGGGTGCTATAGATACAAGACCAGATCCAGGTATAAGATCAATAGCGAACTCTATCTCCCGCTCCAACAGTAAACCACTGGAATTGTATTCACATCTGCCTCGCTCTCGACCTTTAAGGAAGACAATAGCATGTATCCTTGAGCTCCTTCTTTCAAGATAGCTCGAACTTGGTTGGCCGTCAAAAATCTAGAAACTTCATCCATAGGGAAAACTATGGTTTTACTAGAACAATCTAACAGGATGTGGTTGGAAGGCAACCAATTTATTCCTAAAATTACGTCTAATTGGGAAAGAGGCAAGCAGATCAAATCAACAGAAAAGATTCGACCCTCAATAATTAAAAGACAATTTAAACAAACTTTGGTGGTAACAATAGGTTTAGCAGTAGGGGTAGAAACAGTCAACCTAAAAGGTAAGGAAGACATAGGTAAACCAAGTCGTTGCACACAGTCACAAGAAATGAAAGTGTGGATTGCCCCAGAGTCATACAGTACAATCAAAAGATTAACTCCTATGGTACCTTCCCCTTGTATTAGATCTTCAAAGTCGGAGGCTTCTGCTCCGCTCATGGAGTAGACTCTGCCTCTTGCTTGCGATTTTGCAGCTCATGCAGCGTTAACCGAAGGCTCTGCCTTAGCTTGGTTGCAATCCCTAGAAACGTGTCTAGGTTTTCCACATCAGAAACAAATTATTCCTCTGATGGTGCAATCTCTCGTTGCATGATCCTTCCCGCACTTCAAACATTTCGAAGAGAATGCCACATTCTGTCCAGTTCCATTTCCACCAAAACCTCCACTGGAACCGCCACCCGATGTCTGTTGCTGACTTCCCGGTGGTCGGGAATAAGGTTTCTTCTGGAAATGGTTCGCATTGTTGCTACATCCTCTTTGGAACCTAGTAGGTCCAAAGTTACGATTCCTCATGTCCCGCGCTTGATCTAAATCTTCTACTCGGTGACATGTACCCAACAGCTCTGAAAACTAGTTAATCTTTAAGGTTATGACTGCTCTTTTCACATCGTGCCTCAGTCCTTTCTCAAATTTTTGACATTTTCACACCTCGTCCGGCTGGTGTTGGAAATATGTTAAAAATTTGGATAAGGTGCATGATGACTCAATGCATATTCATGTATATTTAATAATAATATACTTTTTCACAACATGCCATAATTTGGCCAAGATAGGCACCAACACATTCTTGGTCCCACTCATGGACCCATATTAATTATCATCAAGTCTTCAAATAAGACATTACACTTTAGGGTTCATTATGGAATTATGCCTTAATTTTCTACATTCTTCTCATTAAGTTTCTCTTAAGATAATTTAATTTGGGTTATTTAACATCTTACTTACACTCATGTCCTTCCTTTAATTGAGAATCATTCTAAGTTTTAGGATATGATCTCATTCTTGATTCTTTCCATTTTATGAATCCCTAATTAATTCCTAATTATCCAATTAACTAAGTTTCACTTTAATTTAGCATTTCTTATGAAATCCTTTTCTAGAGAAATTCTCTTGATTGTTAAGTTCCTTATTTTAAGTTTATTCATACTCACTTAGAAAATTATTCTAAGGTTTTCCAAGTCTCACACACTCTTATTCTTTCCTTAGGTCTAAAGAATTACTTTAGGTTATCAAATAGATTTCTTTCCATCACATTATTAACTACTTAATCACTTGATTATTTAAATTCTAAGGTTGCATAAAGTTACATGATTGGACCATAAAATGGCCCTGGAAGCCGTGAGCCTCGCAAGGGTAAAAACCCTCAATTTTCCTTTACTTCATTACATGTTATTCACTTGATTAGTTATGTCTCCAACTTGATTACAAAATTTCAGCCATGATCACCTTATCTTGGGGTATGACTATGAGCCACAATAAGGAAGGCAAGGAACCCTTGCTTCCATTTCATTTTTCCAATCCATTAAAACTAATCCAAGATCATCAATACATATATACATTCAACCAATTAGATTACACAAGGTAAAATCAATATATAGTCATCAAAATCACACATCAAAAAGAGTAACCCTAACAAGGGTTTCTCACAACCAACACACAATCAAGTCTCCCAATACCAATAGAAGTTAAAGTGGATAATCTCCCTCTTACCTATGAGAAATCAAGAAAATAAATCTCCTTGTTTCCTCCTTGATAATTTCGGCCAACCACCTTCAAAACCCTAGAAATCACAACTTCATCAAATCAACACCAAGGCTTGGGAAAAAGAGGATAAATGGTCACGATGAAGACCATTAAAACGAAAATGAAGAAAAGAAGATGAGAAATCAAGAATCTTACCCTAAAGTTTCAAACTTTGAAGCTTGAAGAAGATGGAAGCTTTTCAAGTAGATTCAAACTAGAAAGGTGTTTAGAATGTGATAGAGATTAAGAAAATATGGTTACTTTGAATTTTGCAATCCAAAGGGGGTATGGAAGAGGGTGAGGCTGTGTAGAGAATAAGATAGAAGGAGGAGAAACTTGAGAGAAAAAATGAGAGAAGAAAATGTAGAGAGAGAAAGTGATAGTAAGAATGATGATAGCTTTTGGAGTTTAAAAATTATAAATGGGAAATGATGAAATGAAAAGCCACTTTTGGCTCTCAAAATGGCCTCATGGCCGTGTAGAAGGGGGAGAAAGAGGAGGGAAAGTTGCTTCTAGAAACTAGGGTTTATCTTGTTAGATTTTTCAAAAGCAAATTTGATTAGACATAAAATGGATTTCCTTTAGATAAGATGATTAGGTGATCAGGTGATTAGGGTTTTCACAACAAACTATTACCTAATGGATAATTATTATAGTTCACAAAGCTAGTATCTATTGTCCAACGGACAATAGAGCGTATCGCAGAATTTTATTTAATAGAACGTACTGCGATTTTATTTATCAAATAAAATTTTAAAAAACGTAAACCTCGTAAACTATGCTCGACCTCGAGTTTAGTAAGATCCCCCATCGACGTTTTCACAGTTCACAGTTTACCAGACTCGGAGAAAATATTTAATTTTTCCCGCTCTACTTAGCGTGCATGCAAAACGAGAAATATGTTAAAATAGTCAATGTTTCCAGAAAAATTCACAAAAATTCACAAAAATCACAAATATTATAAAATGATTATTTATCATGAAACAAATAATTTCTGGGGTGTTACACCGACTCTGCTCACTGTGCATGTAAAATGAAAAATACATTAAAATATTCAATATTTTTGAATAAATTTTTAAAAAAATTTCTAAAAATCATAAATATTATAAAACGACTATTTATGATAAAATAATTAATTTTTCAGAGTGTTACAAAAGGAGAGGGCTGAGTTAGCAAATACATCCCACGTGACATACAGTGGATGAAAGCTGAAGTATTTTTTATGGATGAATAACGCGGTCGTTTTCTTCCACAGACTAGGGGCTCACGCGGTGAACATTGGATTCGACTTTCATTTTAAGTTGAGCCCATTTGGAGTTAAATAAATAAAAAGAGGTATATAGTTTTTTGTGGGCAAAGGAAGGGTTTTAACTTTTAAAGATGGGTAGACCAAAATACAAAAAATTTTAAAGATGGGAAAAATGTATATAGCATCATTGAAATTTGAATTTTTTATAAATTATTACCATAAATTTCAAATTTTTTAATTAATTTTAAAATTTTAATTAATTTCCTAAAAGATCATTCTATTTAATTTGAATTTATTAATTCACTAATGATATCTTGTGTAACAACATCTTGTCCGTATTAACATTAAATCTAGACTGTTTATTAATTTTTTTAATTAAAATTTGATTATAAATACGTTTTATTACTAAAAAATAAAATAAGACAAATTTTAAAATAAATTTTTATTTATTTATTGTATAAGGAATAAAATATATTTAAAATTAAATTTTAATAATCAAATTAATAAATAGTCCAGTAAATAATATACAAAATGTTACCATGCAAGTATTATCGTTAATGAATTAACATATTCAAATTAAACAGAGAAATCTATTGAAACATTAATTAAAATTTAAAAACTAATTAAAAATATTTTAAAGTTTGTAATAATAATTTACAAATGGGTCAAAGTTTTGTATACTTTTTTTCCTTTAAAGATTGACCTCCCTTATTTAAGGTGGGTGCTGCGCCCAAGATTGGAGAGAAGAGTTAGTTGCTGTGTGATAGTGTGGTGCTGAGGGGAGTTTTTAAGATGGGATTGGGAGCTTTGCTATTTTGAGTGTTATTTGAGATAGAGAAAATTTGAATGAGTGTTGATTTTTGTTTAAGAGAAAATATTTTTTTTGTGAGATTTGATGTATTAGAGCTTTGGATTTGTGAAAAATATTCTCAAGATTAATGATTATAATTATTTATTAAAATTAATATGATTGATTTGTGAAGTCCTAGACATAGACAAACCAAACCATGTTAAATTTTTCTGCGCTCTTGACATGAAATTTGTCATTTTCTTTTGAAATTTCATAATAAACCAGCATATCTCTCATTCCAAACCAGGGGATACCAGTAACAAACCAGCTTATACTTCAACTTAAATTGCCTTCGCAAAAGAACTATACTAAGTATGCCGGGACGAACTAGAAGCAAGATGATGGCATGCCATAAAGGAAGTCTCAAGCAAACCTAAGCCAAGAAATGCTCAAGTTTTAACATAATTCACTAGAACTAATTATCGCCGAAGTCAACATGTTGGGTTACACAAGAAACTTAATCATATGATATATTGATTTAACGAATATTTTACTTACAGTTAACCAAGAATTTAAATGAAAAAGGTTAGTGAACGATAAGCAAATTACTGGTTAAATTAATTTTTTGTATGGTTAAATTTCTTGTGTGACTCAACCTGTAATTAATTTCAACACAGTGACTCAAGCGGTAATTCCACCATAAAGTTATAAGCCTTTTTATGCTTCAACTTGATGGACTTCGCCTTATACTAAGTATGCCAGGAGTTACTAGAAGGAAGAAAATGACATGTTATAAAGGAAATCTCAAGCAAACTTAATCCAAGAAATGCTCAAGTTTGAACATAATTCAGTACACCTAATTAAGAATGTTTACTTTTAGTGATTTCAATATCTAAAATTACAATAAAGCAAGACAGAGTATTAAGCAAAACACTAGCCTTGTCTCACTAGCCCTCTGTTTTGGACCGTGACTCGGGATCCTGCTCTATGAGATCAACTCGGCATGTACATAGTCGGACTCCTCACAGGATGACATAACGGAAGACTCATAAGGCAGTCCGAACATTGGAATCTAGCACGTCAAGTGGTATTGTACCAATTTCGGAGGTTGGAAGACATGCAGCGCGCCATGCATGAAAACCAACCCAGGCCACACCGTCATGACAGAAGGACCGACGTGGAAAATAATCAAAGGAGAGCTCACGCCGGAAATGGAATTCCCAATACCGAGAACAATAACCAAAACTGCGGAACAATGGAACAACCTTTCTCCTATCAGCTTATGGAGTATCGGGTTCCTAGGAACTTCAAGTTTCCGCCTAACTTAGAAATCTATGACGGTACTACGGACCCCTAGGAACACATAAATGCCTATGAACAGTCCTTGTGTTTCTATGGTGGGTCCATGAAGTTGCTATACTGAGTATTCCCCCTTTCCCTCAAAAAGAGAGCCCTCAAGTGGTTTACTAGCTAACCAAGGGGGTCCGTGGTAGACTGGTCGGATCTTAAACAGTGTTTTCTGCTGCAATATACCACTAGCAAGGAGCAACCTAAATCCATCAAGTTGATGCGTGTGGATGTAGTGATTAAAAATAAGTTGTTAGGCTCACCAGAAAATAAAAAAAAAACCTTACAACTAGTTGTAGTTAGTAAGGGTCGATCCACAGAGAACCAAGTCAATTAACACTATCAAGTAATTCCCAATTTAAACTCTAATTAACAATAAACAGTGAAAAGGGGGGTTTTGGAGTTTTGATGAATAATGAACAGTTTCAAAGACAATAACAATAAATAAACTGAAAACAACAATATAAGAAAATTGGTTAAGAGATTGAATCCACCACTAGATTTATATGATGATGTAAATCCACATATTATTTTATTCCAACATGCTCAATTATGTTTTTATGCAATTGTGAGAGTAAACCTCTGTTTTCCTTACGTGTTGGCCAATTTAGCAACCGCTCAAATCAACTTCTAATCACTGATTAATCATAAAGCAACCGCTCTTACAATTATTCAACAATTGCATTAAGATTTAGAAAATCAATTACACTAAGATCTAATCACACACCGGGATTAAATTACTTAGAACATATATTTCTCTAGATCTATTACCACAACCGTGCATAATAAACCCAAATTTACCACTTTTATAGCGGCAAATAGCACAAAGATAATTATACCCACATGAACATCATACATCCCATTAGATCTATTACCACAACCGTGCATAATAAACCCAACTCTATCTCATAGAAAGTGGAAACAAGTATAAAAACCTTCATACCAACAATAGATTGAGAAATATATGAATAAAAACATAACGTGTTGAAATAATCAAATATGCAAGGTTTACAACATCAATACTAGCAGTTTCATCACCCTCTTAACCAAAGGAGGTTTAGTTACACATAGCTAAAAGGAAATCACAAGAAAAACTGAGAAGAAACAAGAAGAAACAAGAAGAAATTATGAGAGAAATGAAGGAGAGTTCAAGTTGTGTCTTCCATGATAACCGATGGTGCCCTTTTATAGAAGTCTGGGGTAGCAAAATGACAAAGGAGAGTGGGTTGGTGAATGGGGTAGTTGAGAGGGTTGGTGAGTGAAGTAGGTGAAAGGGTTGGTGAATGGGGTAGTTGAATGGGTTGGTGAGTGAAGTAGGTGAATGGGTTGGTGAGTGAAGTAGGTGAATGGGTTGGTGAGTGCGAAAATTCCTTGGTCTGACTTGGAAGCCAAAAACGACAGATAATGCTTGGATTCATGAAAAGTATTCTTCATGAATGTTTTAGGTCTTTGTCTTGGCTATAACATGCATATCTGGATCGTCCAATTTGGCTTCCTACAGCCCAAGATATGACCCAAATACCGCGGTTGCTCAAACCCAACTTCAGCACCTCTGTTTCGACTTGCAAGCTCAAACTGACCCATTAGACTTCATTATTTCAAAATGTGTTCTTCATGAAAGTTGTTTATTTGGGTCTTGACTATCAGCTATCCAAATTTCAGCCCATCTCCATTATTAAAACTTGATATATGATTTTATGAGTGCACACCGTTCGGATTCTAGTGACAGAACTCGTATTCTGACTTTCATGTACACTTAGGTCCCTTAGACATCTGTTTAAGACTTCGAGCTCTTCATCAAAGTTGTAGAGCTCTCTCTTAGCTTTCCTACAAGATAAAATTCATAATTGTCAGATATCAGGAACTCAAGTTATGGCCAAAATACAGAAACAGTGTAAAATCTCAATAATGCTGAAAATATTCAATTAGGACCAATTTGAGCTTAGACTCACAAAATCATACCAAACTCGATCAATTAAAAATATGGAGAGTGTGAATGACTAATCATAAGGGTTTCTTAATAAATAAAATATGTGATTATCAAATTCCCCCACACTTAGCTTTTTGCACTCTGGGCAAAACTCAAGACCAAAACAAGGACATAAGAGATTAACAAAAATTTAAATTCCAACGACATTCAAGAGCCCAAAATTTTACAATCAAGAAGAACAACCAAAGGTTCAAAGGATCAAAACATTCATGAGTTAACAATTCTCCACATCTCAAACTAACAAGCAAGGTATCTTCAATATGAATCGAGAATGATAGATCTTCACAAGATTCCCTCTCAATCTCTCAAGTGTTTAAAAAGGTAGGTATTTCACTCAATTCAACCATGAAAATTGCACTACCATAAGCTTGCTTATCTTCTAATTCTCCACTACTCAAAACACATGCACACACAAATCATGAGGACTTTATTTAAGGTTGTAATGGGGTCAAGGTAACAGAAGAGGGTAAAATGGATATGAGAGGATAAATACCAAAGAGAATAAAAGCAAATGAGAGCTGAGTTCCAATAACAAGCATAAAAGTTCATCCCAACTCTAATGTATAACCCTTTACATATTCATTTCTCAATCCTTTTTTTTTTTTTTTTTTATATATGAACATAACTATATACATACATTCTTTATTTATTTATTTATTTATTTTTTTTTTTAGGCACTCTTTCCTTTTTCAACAACCATTTTGTACACACACCCCCACACTTGTTCAAAAACTCATTCATTAACCAAGCTAATGTTCTTTTATTCCCTAAGGTAAAATAAGAACACGATTTTCCATTTAAGGTACATAATGAGCTAGAAACAAGGAATGGTTAAATAAGCTCAAAGGGTTAAGCAAAGGAAAATATACAAGGTTGGCGGGAATCGAGAATTTTCAAGAAGTCAAAAGAGTGCTTGATATCATATTGAAAACAAGGTTGGCTATTTGGTTAAACTAGCTAATTAAGAAAGAGGGCCTCAATCATGTTCATGCATGCAAGTGAAAACGTAGCTTTTAAAAAGAATCAAAGCAAGTTCTAGAGCAACAATTTCATGAGTGAAATTCACACAAGAAAGAAGAGAATGGCATAAATGTTAAATCCATCCATTAGGCTCAAAATCTCACCAGGTATGCATCCATCAAACTCAATTCATTAATTCAATCATCCATCACCAAGCACATCAGTTCAAGAAGGAAGAAAAGTTATTCAATCATGCAATGATTCTTTTTCTTTAAAAACTTTTTTTTTTTTTTTTTTGAAATTAAGACATTTTTTTTTATGCTAAAATCTCTCCCCACACTTAATATAACATTGCCCTCAATGTGAAAAGAGATATAGAAAAGAGCAACACAACCCGATAAGAAGTGAATCAACACTAAGCGTAAAAGAAGCACACTTGTCATTCGCAATGACTCGAAAAGAAACCAAATAATAAAACTTTAGTACTTTCACAATTTAATACTAATTAATTACTACCTAAAAAACAAGCTCTTTACTCGCCACCAATTAAGATGCGTCTCAAGAGTAAAATTACTCCTTACTCTGCCATCACTAATTAGTTTAATAAGTCCATGACAATCATATCATACTTTTCAAAAAATTTTTTTTTTTTTTTAATTTTTAATTTTTTTTTTAGGTCAACTATCCTTCCCCCCCAACTAGATCATAACATTGTCCTCAATGTTAAAAAAAATAGAAAGGAAAAAGATAGAGGATAGTACCTGTTACCGCAATTACGGAAAAGAGAAACCTCACACAAATATAAACAAAAACAAAGTACGATGAATAAAACTAAAGATAAAGGAAAGTCATAGATGAAGTGTCGTCACACTTGTTGTTTCTTCTTCGCCTCCCTTGTTGTTGTCTCCTTCTTCTTGTCTCCGACCAATCTATCTAGGTCATCCTTTGGATCAGTTCATAAACAAAGGCTTCCAATTTATCAATTAACTCATCAACAAGTGGAAGCCGAGATAAGGAGTTGTCTTTCGAAGGTGTGACAAATTTGTTCCACAAAGATGGTCAACAAAAGATAACAAATTATCAAAGAAATTATTAACATTCAACAAACCTATGGGTTTATGGTGGATGTTCAATTGGGCCCAAGAAACAATTTGAAAACTTATGCCAAAGTACCAAAACCACCAGGTAAGGCTATGAAGGCATCAGAGTTTTCAAGCATTGCCGTCATTCGTGCATGCATAGATGATACTTGAATTTCTGTCCAATTGTCTTTCCAATAAAGTTCTTTCGAGTTAAAGGTTCGGGAATGATACCTAAAACTTGACCACCTCTTAGAAATGCGAGAAGTGATACAGCCCCCATTAACCCAAGGCAACCTCCCCCATATACTACACGAATGTTCCTCGCAGTAAGTGTTCTACCAAGAGTGGTTGCTGCGTTGACAAACTCTAAACTCTTCCCATTATGTGTCCCACAAAATACACGATACTAACAAGTTTACGAACAGAAGAAGAAGAAGCTCCCTCCATCTCTACACTCACACTCTCTATGAATGATTAAGAGTTGCAGGAAAGTGAAGAAAATGGAGTGTTTAAATAGGGAAGAGAAAAAAAAAATAATAGCTCCTATATGAGTAGGTTGGCTGTTGTCAGAAAAGGTTGAAATTAAGAAACACAGAATCTTTTCTTTTCTTTTCTTTTCTTTTTTTTTTTTGTTTTTTTTTTTTGTTTTGTTTTGTTTTGTTTTTGTTTTTTTTTTTTTAAAGATGACATGAAGAAGAAGAAGAAGATGATACGTACAGATTGTTTGTGGATATGGCTCACATCCGCCTCGGTTGAACGTCCGAACGGCTTAAACGTCTTCTATGAGTCGAGGATAAGCTTCCCATCCAATTTTCTTATAAATTGGCAAAAGGGTCTTTTAGAGTCGATTCCCAAGATTGTAGCGTTTTTCTTCATCCTTGAAGAGATTCCATAATTTAAGAATTTCACGATGCACCAATCCACAAGAATGCGTCTCAAGAGTCAACAAGATATCATCTAATGACTCCTTACTCAGTCCATTCTTAATGAAGAAAATTTTATCTTCTCTATTTGCGGAAACCATCCCCAAAGTACGACATCGCTTGTTACGGTTCCATCGTCCACATTTGTGACAAACTTGTAACCTTTTTGCTCTTCTTCTTTTAGAATATGAACTTCTTCCAAAACCAGGCATATATGAGTTAAATGAAATTGAGGACTCACCTGCTAATCGGACCTTTGCTTCAATTATCCAACAGTATATCTTCGGCATACCTTTGTGCATTAATGCCTCAATCTTTCAACTCGAACTTTGTAGATTGTTCTCAAAGCATTTTGAGGAAGAGAAGGAAAATATTTGCTCAAGTTTGAAAGAATGACATCCATTTTGAAGGAGAAGAAGAGTTCAGTTATTTTGGGAAACTGAAAATAAACCGACTTGAGAGTCACGAGTACCGTATCCGCCACTTAACCTAAGCAACACAAAAGAACTTAAGAACTTGGTTTTCCAGGAATGGTTGAGTCTTTGTCCATTAACTGTAAGCGCATTACCATTCCTAGGATCCCATTATCTACGGCCCCACGTGTTTGATAACCAAAGAACTGCGCCTCCTTGATCTCAATTTTCTAAGGAGTAGGTGCGGATGATAATCTCAAAACAGAACCTTTTTGACCAATTTCCGCAGCTTTTGCAAAAGGTGTAGTAGACCTTGAATAAAGTAGGCCAATAAAATCCATACTGCAAGATTTTCGCAGTTGTTGTCGTTGAAGAAAAATGACCTCCACATGCTTCTGATTGACAAAATTTAATGGCACTACCTACCTCATTGTCGGGCACACAGCTGTTTTTTTTTTTCTTTTTTTTTTTTTTCTTTCTCTTTTTTTTTTATTCATAATGCGGATGGAGAAGGTTCATCACCTCCACTTCTGCATTCTCTGGAAGTTCATAATAAGGTTTGAGACGATGACCATTGACCTTAAATGTTTTGTCTGAAATTTCACTCCTGATCTCAACTGCACCAAAAGGAAAAACATTAGTTACCACAAATGGCCCAATCCACTTAGAACGCAGTTTACCTGGAAACAATTTGAGTCTTGATTGAAAAAGTAAAACTTTTTGCCCTCTCGTGAAATTTCTTTCTCGGAAATCAACCTGGTCATGGAATGCCTTAGCTTTAGTCTTATAAATCGGGCATTCTCGAAGGCCTCATTTCTTAATTCTTCCAGTTCCTGTAACTGGAACTTCCTTTGCTTTCCAGCTCCTTCTAATTCCATATTTACTTGTTTAATGGCCCAGTAAGAGCGATGTTGCAACTCAACGGGCAAATGACAGGGCTTTCCATACACCAACCGAAATGGTGACATGCCAATGGGAGTCTTATAGGCAGTCCTATAAGCCCATAAAGCGTCGTCAAGTCGAGTGCTCCAATCCTTTCTTGATGGATTCACTGTCTTTTCAAGGATTGACTTAATCTCCCGGTTGGACACTTCAGTTTGCCCATTTGTCTGTGGATGGTAAGGAGTGGAGATTTTGTGCATAACTCCATATCTTTTCAATAGAGCATCAAAGGTTCTGTTGCAAAAATGAGTCCCTTGGTCACTGATGATAGCCCTTGGGGTCCCGAACCTGGAGAAAATATGTGTTCTAACAAAATCTGCAATAGTTTTAGAATCATCGATCGGGTGGCTTTTGCTTCCACCCATTTAGACACATAATCAACAGATAAAAGAATGTATGTGAAACCAAATGAAGGAGGGAATGGCCCCATGAAATCAATACCCCACACATCAAAGAGTTCCACAAAAATGATCGGAGTCTGAGGCATTTGATTACGAGGACCAATATTACCTGTTCTCTGACATCGGTCACAAGACTTACAGAAGTTGTAAGCGTCTTTGAAAATTGAAGGCCAATAGAAACCACTGTCAAGCACTTTGTTGGCTGTCCTTTTACTGCCAAAGTGTCCTCCACATGCATAGGTGTGGCAAAAGGAGAGGATGGAGTGTGTTTTAGAATCAGGAATGCACCTTCTAATGACTTGATCTGCACAATGCTTCCATAAGTACGGCTCATCCCAGATATAGTATTTACAGTCACTCCTTAATTTATCTCTTTGGGCCTTGTTCAAACCCTCCGGAAAGTCCTTAGTAACCAGGTAGTTAACAATGTCAACATACCAAGGGATTATGGTGTTGACAACCATCAAATATTCATCAGGAAAAGTCTCCATGATAGGCATTTCTTCCTCTTCAGTTACCAATCTACTCAAGTGATCGGCCACCAAGTTTTCGCTCCCTTTCTTATCTTTAATCTCCAAGTCAAATTCTGGAGCAATAAAATCCATCTGAGCAATCTAGGCTTTGCTTCTTTCTTTGTTAGAAGATACTTCAAGGTCGCATGATCTCCGAAAACACAATCACTTTAGAACCAATTAGATATGATCTAAATTTTTCTAAAGCAAATACAACAAACTAGAAGTTCCTTTTCTGTGGTTGAGTAATTAAGTTGAGCATCATTTAGAGTCCTTGATGCATAGTAAATGGCATAAGGAACTCTATCAACTCGTTGTCCCAAGACAGCTCCTACTGCAAAGTCACTGGCATCACACATTAGTTCAAAAGGTAACTCCCAGTTGGGTGGCCTGATGATAGGCGCAACAGTTAACAACTTCTTGAGTTTATTGAAAGCTTCCATACATTTCTCATCGAAGTTAAAATTAACATCTTTTTGAAGAAGTCTACAAAGGGGCAATGAGACTTTAGAAAAGTCTTTAATGAATCTCCGGTAGAAACCTGCATGACCAATAAAAGAATGAATTTCCCGCACACTAGTGGGTGGTGGCAAAGAATGCATGAGTTCTACCTTAGCTTTATCTACTTCAATTCCCCTAGCAGAAATTACATGACCTAACACAATACCTTCATTCACCATGAAATGACATTTTTCCCAATTCAATACCAGGTTAGTGTCAATGCATCTTTTAAGAACCAATGTTAAATGTTCCAGGCAATTTTCAAAATCATTTCCAAAGACACTAAAGTCATCCATAAAAACCTCAATGATGTTTTCAATGTAATCGAAAATAAACTCATCATGCATCTTTGGAAAGTTCCCTGGTGCATTGCAGAGTCCAAAAGGCATTCGCCTATATGCAAAGGTACCAAATGGACAAGTGAATGTAGTCTTGTCTTGGTCTTTCGGAGCTATGGCAATCTGATTGTAACCCGAAAAACCATCCAGAAAACAATAATGAGAATGACCAAACTAATCTTTCTAACATTTGATCAATGAAAGGTAAAGGAAAGTGGTCTTTTCTCGTGGCGGCATTCAACTTCCCGTAATCAATACAAACACGCCACCCCATCGTAACCTTGTGGGAATAAGCTCATTTTCAGCATTTCTTACCACAAGTAATTCGCATTTCTTTGGTACTACCGGACCGGGCTTACCCACTTGCTATCGAAATGGGGTAGATCACCCCCACACTTAGGAGCTTTAGTATCTCCTTTTTCACAACTTCCATCATGGGAGGATTCAACCTCCGCCGAGGGTCTCTCACTGAGTTTAGTATCCTCCTCCATTAATATCCCGTGCATACAAATGGAGGGACTAATACCCTTGATATCGCCTATTGACCAACCAATGGTGTCTTATGTTCCCGCAAAACAGACTACCAGCTTTCTCTTCTTGTTCTTGGGTGAGTGACTTTGCAATTATTCTTGGAAGGGTGTCCTTCTCTCCCAAGAAGATGTATTTAAGATGATCAAAAAAGTGCTTTAAGTTCCAATTCAGTGCGCACAATGAAGGTTGAGGTATATCAAGTAGTAACTGGTAAATCAACAAAAGTTACCTCATGCTCTTCCGGGAGTGGAAGAGAGCTCTTTTAAGGCAAAGCAACAATTTCATCAATGTCTTCACTCCATGGCTCTTCTTCACTCTTCTTCTTTTCCTCCCGTACATCTAAGCTATGAGTTAGAATTGTATCAAGAGCATCAAAATGGTTAGTCTCAAAAGTCTGCAGAAATTAAAGAATCAAAAGGATCAAAAGAATCAATTAAACAAGCAGAGTGCACATCACTTGGGTATCTCATAGCTTCAAAAATATTGAATCTAATTAATTCCCCATCAAATTCCATTGTTAGAGTTCCTGAGTGCACATCAATTTTTGTCGCGCTAGTCTTCAAAAATGGTCTCCCTAACAAGATAGGAGCAGATTTGGGAGACTCATCCTCTTCCATGTCCAAAACATAGAAGTCTCCCGGAAACACTAATTCATTCACCTGCACCAAAACATCTTCAACCACACCCTTAGGGTATGTATTAGATCTATCACCAATTGAATAACGACACCAAAGTAGGTTCCAAAGGACCCAAGTATAAAGATGCATAAATAGAATATGGCATGATATTTATAGATGCACCTAAATCAAGCATTGCCCTTTCAAACCTTGTGTTACCTATAGTGCATGGAATGGTGAATGTGCTATGGTCCTTACATTTGGTTGGGAGTTTCTTTTAATTACAATTTGAAACATTTTCTCCCACTTGGACCTTTTCATTTCCTTTTAACTTCCTCTTGTTAGTGCATAATTCTTTCAGAAATTTTGCATATCTAGGTACCGCTTAATGGCATCTAACAAAGGGATATTAACCTCTACCTTCCTAAAAGTCTCAAGTATTTCTTTTTCTCGCTTCTTCTTTCTTGGTTTTAACCAATCTACTAGGAAAAGGAGCTTTAGTAACATATTTAGGAAGGGTTCAGAAATACTTACCTTAGGGGCTTTGGAAGTTTGCCCCTTATCATTTGCTTCTTTGGGTGGTTCATCCGTCTCTTGAGTGATTGGTGGAGGAGATGTAGGCTCATCCATCGTCTTTCCGCTTCTCAACGTGACAAAGACTAGCATTTTCCCTCGGATTGACATTTCGCCGTGAGGGTAGTTTTCCGAAGCTTGGCTTTGAAACTTGTTGAATTCGTGGACACCGCCTCTATCCGATTCTCGCAAGTTATTGATTGCGATCCTTGTTTCTTGTTGGAACTACGAACTATTAGTAGCCATTTGCTTCACTAGCTCCTCTAGTGAAGGCTCGGGTTGCTTAGGAGTTTGAACTTGCTGCTTGTCTCGAGGGAAATGTGCTTGCCTTTGTTGGAATCCTCGGAGGTCCATAAGTCGGAGGTTGATTTTGAGGTTGCTTTGCATAGCTAAAATTAGGATGATCCCTCCAACCTGGATTATATGTGTTTGAGTAGGGGTTGTAATTTTTTGAAAGGCCAAGATATCCCCTTATTGCTCTTACCTCCTCATTTGTGTCCTCTTGGAGAGTGGGACACGTATCGATGGGATGTCCCGGATGAACAACAGATCCCACAAGCATTAAGCGGTGCTTTACCCGAATCCATTAACCGTGAACCATAGCGATCAATTGAGTCATTTTTTCTTTGTAGATTTGTTGTCTCTACTTCTTTCATCGCTCTTACTCCGAGTCATTTCTAGAGTAGAATTGTTTAGTATTGGCAGACCATTCTTGAGATCAAGTTTCTAGCTTCTTGAGGAGTTTTATCAACTAATGCTCCTCCACTAGCAGATCAATCATGTTGCGGTCCATCACTAGCAAACCTTCATAAAAGTACTGTATCAGAAGTTGTTCACTGATTTGATGCTGAGGGCAACTAGCACACAATCTCTTGAATCTCTCCCAATACTCATGAAGTGATTCCCCATGTCTTTGTTGGATGCCGCAAATTTCTTTTCTGATGGTGGCGGCCTTTGATGCAGGGAAATATCTGTCTAGGAAAGCCCGAGCCATGTTCTGCCATGTCTGAATTGATCCGGGTGGCAAGTAGTACAACCACTCCTTTGCAGAATCCTTTAGGGAAAACGGAAAAGCTCTCAGCTTGACTTGCTCCACTGAAATTCCTGCAGGCTTCATACTAGAACACACAACATGGATTTCCTTCAGATGTTTGTTAGGATCTTCTCCGGCTAGTCCATTAAAAGATGGCAAAAGATGAATGAGACCAGATTTCAACTCAAATGCTTCCTCATTCTCAGGAATTTCTATGCACAGAGGTTGTTGGTCTAAGTTCGGAGCACCCAACATCCTTAGTGTATTTTCTGCCATCACTGCTTCTTCAGGTGGCTCAGATATCTCAGATGCCGCAGAACTGGAAAGATCTATGTGACGGGCAGCTTCAACGTCAGCAGTGTGAAGTGGAAATTATCCAGGATGGAAGGGAAATTGAGGATGTGAAGTGAGTTGATCAATATAGTTCCTCAAATTTAGCAATCCTGCGTCTACCCCTTCAATAGACATCAACACCTACAAAATACTCAGAAAAAAAAAATTCAAAACTAAAAATAAAAACAAAAATAAAAACAGAGTAAAAATAGGAAATAAATTAATAGTGTAATTGAAAAATTGGCTCCCCGGCAACGGCGCCAAAATTCTGATGCGTGTGGATGTAGTGATTAAAAATAAGTTGTTAGGCTCACAGAAAATAAAAAAAACCTTACAACTAGTTGTAGTTAGTAAGGGTCGATTCACAGAGAACCAAGTCAATTAACACTATCAAGTAATTCCCAATTTAAACTCTAATTAACAATAAACAGTAAAAAGGGGGGTTTTGGAGTTTTGATGAATAATGAACAGTTTCAAAGACAATAACAATAAATAAACTGAAAACAACAATATAAGAAAATTGGTTAAGAGATTGAATCCACCACTAGATTTATATGATGATGTAAATCCACATATTATTTTATTCCAACATGCTCAATTATGTTTTTATGCAATTGTGAGAGTAAACCTCTGTTTTCCTTACGTGTTGGCCAATTTAGCAACCGCTCAAATCAACTTCTAATCACGATTAATCATAAAGCAACCGCTCTTACAATTATTCAACAATTGCATTAAGATTTAGAAAATCAATTACACTAAGATCTAATCACACACCGGGATTAAATTACTTAGAACATATATTTCTCTAGATCTATTACCACAACCGTGCATAATAAACCCAAATTTACCACTTTTATAACTGGCAAATAGCACAAAGATAATTATACCCACATGAACATCATACATCCCATTAGATCTATTACCACAACCGTGCATAATAAACCCAACTCTATCTCATAGAAAGTGGAAACAAGTATAAAAACCTTCATACCAACAATAGATTGAGAAATATATGAATAAAAACATAAGCGTGTTGAAATAATCAAATATGCAAGGTTTACAACATCAATACTAGCAGTTTCATCACCCTCTTAACCAAAGGAGGTTTAGTTACACATAGCTAAAAGGAAATCACAAGAAAAAAAAGAAACAAGAAGAAACAAGAAGAAATTATGAGAGAAATGAAGGAGAGTTCAAGTTGTGTCTTCCATGATAACCGATGGTGCCCTTTTATAGAAGTCCGGGGTAGCAAAATGACAAAGGGGAGTGGGTTGGTGAATGGGGTAGTTGAGAGGGTTGGTGAGTGAAGTAGGTGAAAGGGTTGGTGAATGGGGTAGTTGAATGGGTTGGTGAGTGAAGTAGGTGAAGTGAAGTAGGTGAATGGGTTGGTGAGTGCGAAAATTCCTTGGTCTGACTTGGAAGCCAAAAACGACCGATAATGCTTCGGATTCATGAAAAGTATTCTTCATGAAAGTTTTAGGTCTTTGTCTTGGCTATAACATGCATATCTGGATCGTCCAATTTGGCTTCCTACAGCCCAAGATATGACCCAAATACCGCGGTTGCTCAAACCCAACTTCAGCACCTCTGTTTCGACTTGCAAGCTCAAACTGACCCATTAGACTTCATTATTTCAAAATGTGTTCTTCATGAAAGTTGTTTATTTGGGTCTTGACTATCAGCTATCCAAATTTCAGCCCATCTCCATTATTAAAACTTGATATATGATTTTATGAGTGCACACCGTTCGGATTCTAGTGACAGAACTCGTATTCTGACTTTCATGTACACTTAGGTCCCTTAGACATCTGTTTAAGACTTCGAGCTCTTCATCAAAGTTGTAGAGCTCTCTCTTAGCTTTCCTACAAGATAAAATTCATAATTGTCAGATATCAGGAACTCAAGTTATGGCCAAAATACAGAAACAGTGTAAAATCTCAATAATGCTGAAAATATTCAATTAGGACCAATTTGAGCTTAGACTCACAAAATCATACCAAACTCGATCAATTAAAAATATGGAGAGTGTGAATGACTAATCATAAGGGTTTCTTAATAAATAAAATATGTGATTATCACGAGTCCTTGGCCAAAATTCACCAAGGAAAGGACGAGACCCTCTGAGATTATGTTAGACGATTCATGGCGGCATGCACCAACGTAGAAAATTTTGAAGACAGAATAGCCTTACATTATGCCAGAAGCGGTCTCTGAGTAGGTTTTGAGTTCTTTAAGTCCTTGGCAAAAAAGAAACCAGATAATCTGACCGACTTCTGGAAATGATCTGAGGAATATGTCTACTTGGAGGAGGCAACAGAAGACCACAAGAGGTGGGACAAAGGTGAGCCTTCCCATTAGAAGTCTAACCAAAATTCCTCAAGGCCACGACCTCCAAAAGGTAGCCTACCCTGGAGAAATTATTCTGAATATACTTCCCTGAACACATCTCGGGAAACGATCCTGAGGGAAGTGATGTATACGGAGTTTCAGAATATCCGAAGACTGCCTCCTATCAAGAAGCACAAACAAAATGATCATTCCAAGCATTGCACATGGCATAAGGGCTACGGCCATGATATGGAGGACTGCTATCAATTACGTGACACCATTGAATTCCTAATCAAGGCCGGATGCTTACGGTAGTATATCCTTCTTGTCCAAAATAACGAGGGGGGTAATAGACGTAGGAACGATAGACGTAGTCCACGTCGGAGCCCGTCCCCTCAGCACAGAAGAAGGGCAAGAAGTCCCAGGAGAAGATCCCGGACTCCACCTTGCCGAGATAGTAACGATCGGCAGGATAGGAATAGGGACGCTCCCCCCGATGGTAATGACGACCATCGTGCTGAGCCCAATAGAACTATCCATACTATCACCGGTGGATTTACCGGAGGAGGGTCTTCAAACGGAGCTCGGAAGAAAGCTCTTAGAATGGCTGTGTTTAGCGTAGCCCACTCAAAACTCAGGACAAAAGTAGAAGGCAAAAAGAAGCCCCCTATCACTTTCTCGGATGAGGACTACAACGAAATTATCTCAGATCACGATGATCCACTTATCATCTCGGGGATAATATCTAATGCCGAAGTCTGCCGAATTTTCATCAACCAAGGGAGTTCAGGAGACATTAAGTTTCTAGATCTCTATAAAAAGTTAGAACTTCCGCAATCAGACTTAACTCCTCATGTTGGAGAATTGACGGGCTTCACGGGTGAAAAAATCACCCCGGTCGGACACTACAAAACCCACCTGAACCTCGGATCATCTAAACTTTTCAAGACGGTCAAGGTAAAGTTCTTGATTGTGGACTACCTTTTGGCTTATAACATTATCCTAGGTTGTCCTTCTCTCAACGCACTCGGTGCCATGGTGTCTACCACCCACCTCGTGATGAAGTTCCTCAACTAGAACAATGACGTTGTCACTGTTAAAGGTGATCAAATTGCTGCCAGAAAATGCTACAATGATAGCTTAAAAATTTGTAGAGCACCCGGAAAGGAGAAATCTGTCGTTCCTAGCCTAGTCCTTGATCAGGTCAACATACTGATGACCGAGCTGGACGTCAGAGAAGAAATTCGAGGTACTCGACCCTAGCCAGAAGGTGAATTGCAACCTCTCCAACTTGGAGCCAACCCAGAACAGGTTACCAAGATTGGTGCACGTCTGGATGAAGAAGAAAAATAACAACTATTAGAGCTCTTATTAAAAAACAGAGACCTTTTCGCATGGACGTCGTCTGACATGCCCGGACTTGACCCCACCTTCATCTGCCACCACTTGTCAATCAAAGAGGGCGCCAAGCCGGTTGCTCAAAAGAAAAGAAAGGTCGGATCCGAGAAGTAGCAAGTCATTTAAGAACAAGTCAAGGAGCTACTAAGTCGCAACTTTATCAGAGAAATCTCCTATACCACATGGCTTTCCAATGTGGTCCTGGTAAAGAAATCCAATGGGAAGTGGAGAATGTGCGTGGATTATACAGATTTGAATAAAGCTTGTCCGAAAGACCTATACCCACTTCCCAATGTGGATAAGCTAGTAGACAACTCCTCGAGTTTTAGATGGCTCTCATTTATGGATGCATAATCAGGGTATAATCATATTCCCATGTACGCTGGAGATGAAGACAAGACCGCCTTCATTGCTGATAGGGCGAGCTACTGCTACAAGGTCATGCCCTTTGGTCTGAAGAACACAGGGGCCACCTACCAGAGGATGATGAATAGGGTCTTTGAAGACTAAGTGGGGAAAATGCTAGAAGTCTATATAGATAACATGATAGTGAAAACCCCACAGGGTGAATTGAACACAGTAGACCTCGAGGTAGTATTCGCACAAGTCTAGAAGTACAACATGAGGTTGAATCCAGAGAAGTGCGCCTTTGGGGTCTGGGCTGAAAAGTTTTTGGGATTCATGTTAACCCACCGAGGAATTGAGGCCAATCCCAATAAGTGTCAGGCGGTCCTTAATATGAGAAGCCCCTGAAATGATAAAGAAGTACAACAACTCATAGGGTGCATAGCGGCCCTCACAAGATTTTTGGCTAAGGTCGCCCACAAGTCTCTCCCCTTATTCAAGCTACTCAAGAAAGGGAAAGATTTTGAATGGACTCAAGAATGTGAAGATGCCTTCGTGTCCTTAAAGAATCTCCTATCCTTCCCTCCCATTTTGACAAGGCCGGATACCAGGGAGACACTCTACTTATATCTATCTGACCACGATGAGGTTGTAAGCTCAGTATTGATCCAGGAAATTGACGAAGGACAGAAGTTGGTCTATTTTGTAAGCAACGTCCTGCAGGGCCCCGAGCTTCGTTACTAAAAGGTAGAGAAAGTCGCCTTCACACTCATTATCACAGTAAGAGGACTTTGACAATATTTTCAATGCCACCTAGTGATGGTATGAACAGATCAACCTATCTGACAGGTGTTGCATAAACTAGACTTGGCCAGAAGAATGATTATGTGGTTAATTGAGCTCTCCAAGTTTAAGATTACCTATGAACCACGGCTTGCAATAAAAGCCCAAGCATTGTCTGACTTCCTAGCAGAGCTCACATCGGAGCCAGGCAACCATAAGGGAGTCTCTTGGACCATCTTTGTTGACGGGTCATCGAATCCCAAGGGAAGTGGGGCCAGGGTGATATTGGAAAATTCAGAGGGACTGACCCTAGAATATTCCCTGAACTTTGAGTTCCCAACATCAAATAACCAAGCCGAGTATGAAGTATGTATTGCTGGGTTGATAATGGCAAAGGATATAGGAGCAACACGGATCACACTCTGCAATGATTCCCAACTGGTAACTTCCCAAATCCGAGGAGAATATCAAGCCAAGGAGCCTCTCCTACAAAAATACTTGATTAAGGTACAACAACTCCTCAAGGGCTTTGAGGAGATCAAGATAGAACACATTCCGAGAGAACAAAACTCTAGGGCAGACCTTTTGTCTAAGCTGGCCAGTACCAAGAGCCCTGGTAACAACCGGTCCGTAATCTAGGAAACTCTCTCTCAACCCTCCATCGCGGATCATGACATGTTCCAAGTGGAAGACCATGAGTCATCTTGGATTACTCCCATACTGGACTATTTGCAACACGAAACTGTGCCATCGAACCCAAAGAAAGCCTCTGAATTGGCCAAGACCGCAGTCAGGTATACAATCTACAATGGTCGGCTATACCGTCGTGGTTTCTCATCCCCCCTTCTCAAATGCCTAACCCCGAAGGAAGCAAAATACGCTCTAGCCGAAGTCCATGAGGGAAGCTGCGGTCACCATTTAGGAGGCAAAGCCTTAGCCCAAAAAGTATTAAGGGCAGGATACTACTGGCCAACGATGGAGGCTGACTCTTAAGCACACGTTCAGATCTGTGATAAATGTTAGCGCCATACAAATCATTATCAAGCTCCCTCTGAAGAGTTATTCATGACCTCGATACCATGTTTTTTTTTATAGATGGGGTATGGACATTTTGGGTCCTTTCCCCCAGGCCCCAGGTTAGTTTAAGTACTTAGTGGTAGCGGTAGATTATTTTACAAAATGGATCGAGGCCGAACCCCTAGTCACTATTACCTCAGCACGAATCCAAAAGTTTACTTGGCACCACATTACCACCAGGTTTGGCGTGCCGGAATCCATTGTAATAGATAATGGGACCCAGTTTAAAGATAAAAGTTTTGAAGAACTACTGGCCGGCTTAAAAATAAAGCACCATTGTAGCTCTGTGGAGAACCCCAGGACAAATGGACAAGCCGAAGTAGCCAATAGGATTATCGTGCGAGGTATAAAAAGGAGGTTAGATGAAGCCAAGGGGAATTGGGTTGAGCAGCTTGATCACGTTCTCTAGGCATACTAGACTACTCCCCACTCCACCACGAGAGAATCTCCATTCAAATTTACTTATGATTGTGAAGCCATGATCCCGGTAGAGATTGGAGAACCAAGCTGGTGTTTCCAACAGTTGTCACCTGATAGTAACCCTGTTCTAATCAGAGAAAACCTGGACTTACTGGAAAAAAGAAGAAGTGTAGCTCATATACATGATGTCGCCCTTAAATAAAAGACGGCGGCCAAGTACAATAAGAAAGTGGTCCTAAGAAAATTCTAACCAGGAGACCTAATACTCAGGAGAGCTGATATAGGAGAGAAAAATGCCTCCTAAGGGAAATTAGCCCCTAACTGGGAAAGCCCCTATCGTATCATTGTTAGTACGGAAAAGGGAGCTTACACCTTAGAAACGTTATCTGGCACCCCAATCAAGAATTATTGGAATGCGAATAAATTAAGAAAATACTATAGCTAGATACCTGCAATGGCCTAGCCCTTTAGTAGAATTATGTTTGATTCGTCCTAGTTTCGAATAATATGCTCTATATGGACTACTGTCCCCCCCAATATTATCAATAAAACAGAGTTATTTAGATATCAAATTCTATCTAAAAGAACTAAAGAAGCCCATGTTAAGAGGTATAACATCCCAAACCATGGTGATAAGTTATAGGGTTGATGCCCACACTCAATACGTGGCACTGACTGTTAAAAGGTCAACTAATTAGGAGGCAGTACGAATTATATATGCATGCTCCTCTTTTATACCTAAGCTAGGAAGGGATCCCAAAAATCTAAGTGATTAATAGGGTAACCTGGGTAAGGTCAAGTAATATATATGCCTAAGGTAAAAGGGTTTTTGCATAATATATCCTGAACCAAGGTATTATTCTTACCTATGTCTGAGATTCCAAATGCTTCCCATAATGAGCAGTGGAGTATGGATTAAGGTATTATTTTGCCTAAGTATAATGTTTCAAAACGTTTGATTGTTATAAATGTTAGAATATAGACTAAGGCATTATTTTTACCTAAGTCAAGTGGAATGCCATTCACGCAATGATATGAGTGTAGGATCCTGGACCAAGGTCTTCCTATGATGAAAAGTTTTTTCTAAGTCCATTAAACGACTGAAAATGGGTGTTGAAAAACAAACAAACAAACATATAGCAAAACAAAGTAATTAAATATAAAACCCCAGTCACGTAGGGGGCAAAAAGCAGGAAAAAGGGAAAAAACACAAACTTCGGTCTCTTCTCCCTCTGGGTTCTGAGCAACATCCGAGGTAGCAGCAAGAGCACTCAAGATGAGATCCCTCGCAAAGACGAGTTAGCCATTATGGAAGATTTTATCTGGGGTAATGTTGGAGAAGAGTAACCCCCGGATTGAAGTGTTGGATTTGAGCCATGGCATTCTGGAACTGCTCTCCCCCGATCTTTCCAGAAATCATGTCCATCTCCTCCACTTCCTTCTCAAGCTGAACTATCTGGGTCTCCTAAGCACCAATGGTCTTGTCTGCCTCGAGCTTCTCAGCCTTCTTGGTGGACTCGGAGTCGGCCAACGCCTTCTCTAGCTCCACAATCCTTACCCGAGCATCCTCGTTTAATTTAAGGGCCTTGTTCAGTTTCTAGCCAACTTCTTCCTTTTCCTTCTTCAAGGCCTTCAGCTCTTCTGATGCCCTCTTATCAGCATCCTCATTAGTCTCTTTTATTATGCGGATCTCGGCAGCCGCCCAGGGGGCTTGATTTTGAAGTCTAGCTAAGGTTTGGGCCAGACCTTGCTCAACAATATGCTGCTTAACCTCGTTGCTCAAAAGCCATCTAGCAATGAAGGGGCCGGCATCAGAACACCCCGTAATGATTGGCAAAGGGTCTTTCTTTTCTCTATCACCGCCCTCTGACGACCTCCCATCTCGATCAAGAGAGCTTTCGACAGCTTGCCTCTTTCTCCCCTGAAGATTTCGGGTGGGAGAACTCGGCTGATCAATATTCTCCCCAATAACAATACCCCGGCTCGATGACGCCGGGGCGACAGTGGAAGAAGAACCTGTAGATTTTGTCCAATTTCTCCGGGATCTTACAGCTTGCAGGGCAACCACTGAAGACCCGGAAGTTATGTTGCTTACTGAAATAATAAAAAAAGAGTATACGGTCAGCACAGCAAAACAATGAGGATCCATGAAGATAAAATGCAAAAACCTAAGATCACTATGGATAATAACACCCTAATTCCTACCTAATAAAGCAAAGAGAAGATCATCACCAGGAACACAGAGAACATCCCTGATATTGATGTTCCCATGTCGCTTAGCATACTGGGTTATGAACTTGACTGACCTAAGCTCCTCAAGGTCGAGGTCCCCTTCTTCTTTGTCAATGAGATTGATGGAGATGCCCCAACAATCTCGCATCCAGTAAAGAGGAAATTGAGCTTCCCCATTAGGTTTGAGGAAGAATGGATGAAATCCCTCTGCGGCCTTAATTTTGAAAAACGCAGCCTTAAATCCTTTAAAGCTTTCTTCAAAAACATCAAAGGATTTGTGGTCAGGTCTAGATCGGATGACGAGCTAACTCATTTGTTTTACTGTCCCTTGGGTGTTTATTCGAGTATAAAAATAAAAGAAAGTATTGACAGAGTATTTAAGGTTCATTAATCGGCAAAACCTCTCGAAGGAGATAGTGTAACTCCAACCATTAGGATGGATCTGGGATGGGGCCACGTGTAGAGTCTGGAGAATAGCGATTTAGAAGTCGGAGAATGGCAATCAAAGGTTTCTCGGATAAACGATTTGGAATTCTTTATCCCGTGCCTTGTTTATGGTCAACTCCAAGCCGAATAAGGATTCTTGGAGTATGGCTTCATTCGCAAACTTAGAATGACGATTCCAGATGTCGTCCACTACCCAAGGGCATAGCAGTGCGGGACCTCACTGGATTCAAATCAGGTCATCCTCAGCCGATTTGCGGACCTCGTGGAGCAGTGTTTGGACCCTAACCTTCTTTTTTCCTCTAGCCATGAAAATCCTGAGAACATCCAAAGAAGTTAGTAAGTAATTGTCAGAATCAATAACGCCATGGATTCAGACATAGAAAGGGGAGAACGAAATAATTCAAACCCCCTTACCGGCCTCCGTTCCTACCAAAGTTCAAATTTCTAGAGGCACTACCAAAAATACGAGTTTTAGCCGGAGTTTGTTAGCCATGGTTATAATAACCATAGCAAACCCAACTAATACTACCCAAATCTGCTACGAAGTTGGCCCACGCGTGCCCGTTACTCCCTCCTTTTTCTTTTTTCATTTCCCTCCTTATTATTCTTAAGCAATTTTTTTTTTTTGTTTCTTTTTTAATCTCCCACATGCACCACTCTTCGTCCCCCTTTCTCCATTCCCCCAATCTTACTGAAACCCCATCATTCTCCAATCATCCATCATTATAGCTACTGCTGCCTCCGCTGCAGTCGTTCCTCGTAATCTTAACTAACAGTGAAGTGAATGTGTTTTGGGCCTTTCACTCTTCTTCTTCAATCCCTTTACTCTCTTCGGTTTGGCTTTTCAGCTTCTCGGAACCGACACCTTGAGCTTCGCATCTTCATCAAAGCGTCGACGTTTTGGAGCTGAACACACACACAACAGTAAGTATATTTCAAAACCTGTAACTATCAAGCATCATTTTGGTTTTTGCATGCTTCTTTCTAGAATTTGATCTTGTTAAGTTCCGGTTATTTATTTGTGTATAGGAATTGGAGCTTGTGTATCTGCATTTTCAGTTAGTGTTGAAGGCGTTTTGTAGTTGCTGCTACCTTTGCTGGTGTAATTGTTTGTGATTTCGACTCAATTTCTTCGTGAATTTCATTGTTTATTTGACCATTTCAATTCCGTTTAGTTGGTTAAACAAGTAGATCTGAGTTGAGTGCCTCTGGTTTTGGTTCTTTATGCTTCATCTACTGATTTAATGTTGTTATGTGATGTTGTTTGCTATTTGTACAAGTGCCTCTGTTTGCTATTTGTTATGCTTCATTTGTTGAGTTGAGAGCCTCTGGTTTTGGTTCTTTATGCTTCATCTTCATCTGCTTATTATATTATCTGGCCTAAAAAAAATCTGAAAGAGAGAAAAGAAAATGGAGATAAGAACTATATATATATATATATATATATATAGTTCTGAAGAAAAAGATGATTTTGCTTCAGTTATAATTTTCTAGATAAGGTACATTAAGAAAGAGTTTGGGCAAAATGTTTAATATAGTTTGATTGTCACACTTCCAAGTTCTAACTGTCATTTGCAGAAAACATAATGGCCCAACATTTAAAAATTGGGTATAAGAGTTATAAGAGTTGAAGTTCTATTATAGATTGGGTATCTTTGCAGTTATAAGAGTTTCACACTTGTACTTCCTTCCATTATGTCAGACTCAAATATAGAAACAAACGTCAAGTAGACTGGATTAAATTGAGAAAATCAGTTATTCTTTTATCTCTTAAAATAAGGGTACAATGTATGAGGCTCCCAACTTCGTGAGATTTAGAAAAGGTTAATAATTTAATATGTTGGCAACTTTATCCCATGAGTGAAGAGGTTGTTTTCATGACTAAAACATTGATCATCTGATCATAAAACAACAACCATTGAGTCAAGAATCACCCTCTCTTATGTTATCTCTCTCCTCTCTTTTTTTTAAATTTTTTTTTACTTGAAGAAACATAATCTGGATCTATGAGTTCAATAAATCACCTTTCCACTTGTAGCTGAGCAAAACTCTTAAAGGATTTGTACTATTTTTGCCCAATCAGTTGTTCAATTAAGTGACAAAGCAAAGGGTTGTGGTAGGGGCCATATGCATATGTATCATTGATTGATAATGTAGCAGTGCCCCTGCAGCCCAAAAAAGACAACCAATTTATTGCAATTAACTAAAAAGTTAATGATGTGAGATAAGCTAGATTAATGGGGTAGGGAAATATCACACGTGTGAGCTTTTATTTGGGTTCTTCAAAGTAAGTAAGAAAGGTGCACTTAATCTTTAGTTCTAAAGGGACGTTTCAAAGAAAGAAATAGACAAGCTGTTGGCAGTGTACAGAGCAACCAGTGCCGTTGTATTGATGCTGTTGTGTTCCCTTTACTGACTCAGTTCTTCCGTCTCCTACTGCCATCCTCTCTACTTGTACTGCTCCTATCGTTTATTGCACTAGCTAATTCCACTTGTAGCTTATATTCTATTGCTATATTACATTGTAGCTCATGTACCATCATAAATAATGAAATCTAACTTTCCATGCTTCTGTTGGGCATAGTCCAATTTTATGTGTTAGTTGCCTCCTTTTTCTCCATTTACCAACTTTTATGCGAGAAACTAGTAGTATTTGAAAGGGGAAGGTTCCAAGTGGCTGGAGGGCTTTATATTCTTGTTCTCTTCCATGTTTAACGCTTCATAATTATTACTTTTATTGTGTTCAACTTCTTGTCTTTTCTTTGAAACTTAATATAATTTTATTTATTTCCCATGATTGTTACTTTTGATTTATTTTTATTTTTTTCACCTTACTATCCCTTCACTTTTCAGTTTCACTTCTCAGTTTTGCTATATTTTGTAGATGAGAACAAATTATCTTTTATTTAGTTACTTAATGGAGAATCTTAGCAGGGAAAAATAAGCTATGTGAAGAGAAAAATTTCTTAGGGTGTTGTGAGGTCTCATGTAAATATAAGTAGAGTAGGCACTTGTCTACCACAAGCAATTGAAGAATGAATCAGATGATGAGGATGAAAGCCAATGTAAACAGGAAATCACACAAGCTCCCAATAATGATAATGATGATGATAATAATAATAATAATAATAATAATAATAATAATAATAATAATAATAACAACAACAACAATGCAAGCACAACAACTTATTCAAGTGACAGAATTACTGACCCCAAGAGGGTTAAAAGGTAATCAAACATTCATGTCACACTTTATGCTTTTCGTGGTAAAATTGCAGTAGTGCATGACATAATTTATCTTTTTTTGGTCTTGGTTTCTGGTTTTCTTTATTTGATTTTGCTGCAAGTGAAACATGAACAATGCTAAGTAAGATTTTTTTTTTCTTTTATCTGCTTCTAATTCTCGTTTTTGCATCAGAATCTTGGCAAATAGACAATCTTCTTAAAGATCAAGAGTGAGGAAGCTGCAATACATATTAGAGCTTGAGCGAAGTGTAACTTCATTACAGGTGCGTTAGGTGACTAATAAATTAAGTTTGGACTTATTGATTCATTTTGACACTATATTTGCCCAATATATTTTGCTTAATTGATTCTCTTAGTTTGGACTTACTTATTTAATAGTTTTCCTATAATTTAAGTATCTCTTAGTTAAGTACTATTGATTTGGCTCTGTTTCTTGTCATTATATGCAAGCAGAACATTACAAGGCCTAGTTGTGGTAAGAGAGGCTGCCAATACATACATTGCTTCTCAACCATTGATTTTACCTTGGACATCCTTGTTGCTGGTAGAGACTAAATGGATGGAGTTGGTTGTTACTAAATGGAAATAATTTTACCAAGAATTTCTCTTCTTTTTTTTTGTAATTTTTTACTATATTTTATTCATTATCTATTTCTTATCTTTTCCATCTAATCCCTAAATTTTAGAAGTTATATATGTGTATATGGTTAAATCACGTGGTAAATAAAAGGGTGTTGTTTTATTCCCCATTTTTTTATTTTTCAGACCTTCTGCCAGTTTTGCTTACAATTCCAAATTTGATAATGTTGGCTGGTTCTATTAAAAGTTATTTCTATCTTTTGAGTGCTAATGGGTCAAAATTATTGTATGTATATTATTTTACAGGTCCATTGTACAAACTCCAAAAGTCATTAAAAATTTGAGATGAATAACAAGTGTGCCACTATAGGACTTATAACAATGACAAATGGCAGATTTTATGCTTCTTATACATGTTCATGCATTGATTAAAGCACTCTTATCAACTTTGTATTGATATTGCTTTAATATTTCTACTTTATCCAATTATTCGTAAGGTCTGATGCATAAAACAAGTTAAGGAGATTATTTTTTTTAAAATTTTTTGGGATGATTTCAAGTTAAAGTCAAGAGGAGAGGGGATGATACAAAATATGTGGCTAAGGTACGTCTCCTATGAAGGAGTTATCCTTGTTTTTACATGCCAATTTCTTGACTACCTAAAAATGCTTTCCTCCTCCTATGAAGGAGGAAACCACCGTGTATGTGCCTATTGTAAGTACCCTCTGAATCCACTTCAAAACATTTTGGAGTGACAATCACTGGCTTTCCATCTAAATAAAGATCTTCATAGGCATTTTCTTATAGAGTAAATACATAAAAAGTAAAAATCACTAGACTTATTACCTGGCATAGAATAAGCAAGACAAATTCAAAAATAAATGGGAAATTTCTAGAAGACACAACAGCAGATAAACTGCATAGCTACATCAAATGAAGGGGAATAACGGGGAGAGCCAGAGAATAAGTTGAAAATAATAACATACCAGAAAACAGAGAAAACTATGGTATATGTGTGACAAGCATAGTGGAAGTTCATTATCTCTGCAATCATTATTGAATAACATTGAATTGATTGTTGAAATCTGAAAACTAAAAAAAAATTGAACAAAATTAGGAAGATAGGAAGAATAAGATTAACTCTTGTTCTCGACCCACTAGAATTGGATCTCTGATATTTATGAACACTATTAGATAAGTAAATTTACGTATTTATAAGGAGTAAATCTCTCACAAGATCTCTCATAAATAAGAACATCAATTACATCCCACATAAATAAGAGATTCAATTATAAGAGATAATAATCTTATTAGATTCTTATCTTAATTAATAACATTTAATGCATATTGAACTATGATTCTTATAATCCAATATGTTCTTATAAATACCACACAATGTAGTAAAGGTATGCACTCTAATTCCAAACACTACTCACCCTGTGCATGGTCTAACTTGAGCGTCAGAGTGCCTTTTGTAGGTACCCACCCCCTCGCACCATTGTCGCAACTACTGTGCATTCGAGGAAACCTCCTTCATCAACCTTATTATGGTATTCACCTGAATCTCATTTAGAACATTGGCGCTGTCTGTGGGGATGATAAACTTCAATTCCTATCATCACCATCATGGTCACTACTAGGCGAAATCATGTCTCTGCCATTCAGAATTGTGCCTCTGTTGCGTAGAGCCAACCTTCTTCTAGCAGTTTTTTGGCGTATGCTCCCGTTCATGAGCCGATCTAGGATCCAATTACTGCCTAATCGGAACCCAAGCAAGATGGGATAGAGACTTCCCATACTGGTAAAAATCTCTCTCCTCCATCGCGGCAAGTTCTAGTGAAACAACGATTCAGTCCGCAAGGGGCACCATCTAGAGATACCAGACAACGGGTATCGACACTGCAGCACCTAGGAGCACGAGTGGATAATGGTGAAGTTTGGTCTGCCATATTGAACCTAGTCTTCTAAAACTATCTAGAGAAGAACTCTTCTCTCTTGTTAGACTCCAAGACGAACGTATTCATAACCTGGAGAGAGTTGTCAATTTGGAGAAAGAAAAAGAAAAATGAATTCCTAACAGGAATAAAGAAAACCAAAGGGACAAAGTCCACGATGGGATACATCATCCAGAGTATTCTAAGATCATGGAACTCGGTCAGAGTGCTGAAATCCCAGTTGGGGGAAAAATGAGTAGGATCAAGGATTAAGGAATTCAGTTACACAAAACCAACCTTTCTCTGACAAACTGATGGCCTTTGAGATCCCTAGGTGTTTCAAATATCCAACAAATATTAAAGCTTATGATGGGACCATGGACCCTCAGGAGCACTAAGATGCTTATATTTTTGCTCTCCTATTCGTTAGAGGATATGATCTGGTTATATGCTGCTCTTTCCCCTTTCTTTGAAAAAAGTCGCATTGAAATGGCTCACCACTTTGACTCCTAAATCCGTTGTTAATTGGGAAGACTTATCCTCAAGATTTTTGCTACAATTCAGCACTAGTAAGGTGCAGCTGAAATCCATTTCACGTCTCTCCCAGATTAAATAGGGAAATGAGGAATCTGTTGTGATATTGGCAAGTGCACCAAATTGCAAAAGTAGTAAAGAGTGAATAAGAGTATCATTCCCACGAGGAATATGTTATCAATTATTAACTTCGCTAAATTGATACTATTCAAGCTGTCAAAGAGAGAGTTAGTAAAAACAACAATAAGAAAGAATAAGCAAAAATAACAAAAGCAAAATTTAATTAATTGGGTAAAGTTGGGAGACAATGATATGAAAGTTTTAGGGGTCAAACTTCACTTGAACTTTTTTAACGCAAAATCAAATATTGGTTTAATCAAGTTTTATTCTAATGTTACAAGGTCAATTCCCAAAATTAATCAATATACAATCTCTTGGCATCTTAATCCTCTTACACTATTGAGAATCAACTAATCCCTTAGTCTAACCCCAAATAGAAAGGCATTATCAAGAACAAGGGAATTAAGAGAAAGACCACACAACTGAAAATGTCTATTCCCAGCGATTGTAGAAATTGTGGTGTTTATCACATGTTCTAGGTTCATGCAAATTTTCTCAAATCATACATCAACCCAAAGATCTTTCCCAAATTGGCCAAATTTAGAAAAGCATTAATAAAAGTGATAAACACATAATCATAAAATAATAACATAGATTAAACCCATAAAAAAATTTACATCATCCAAGTATCAAGATCGATCATCACCCTAATGAAAAAGGTTTAGTTGCACATAGAAAAAGAAGAACACAAAGGGAAGAATATGATAAACTCCATTGTAGAAAGGTAGAAAGGTTGAAGAAAATTCCTAATCTTCAAGCCTAATTGCACCTACACCATTTTTAGGTTTGTGCCTCTTGATGCCTACTGCGTTTTGTCCAAGTGTGTGTTCAATTTAGCAAAACTTTTCTTTTTATAAAGAATTAACGTGTCGACCTACGCGTTCAGCGCTTAAGCGCTGCCTTCCCAGCGCTCAGGCACTGGGACACTAAAGAGAAATTTGCGCGCTCAAGCGGCGGGTGTCCAACGCTCAAGCACTAGACACTAAAATGAAATTTTCTTCTTTTTGCTTGCTTCTTCAAATGTTCAGTCTTTTCCACATGCAATTACCTATTAAAAACACATAAAACATGTAATAAGAACATAATCTAATATAACAAAACTTGAGAACAAAACTCAATCAAAGAGATTAAAAGAGGATGGAAACCTAAGATTTTGAGATTTTGCTTGTCCTCAAGAAAAAGAAAAAGAAAAAGAAAACAAAACAAAAAGGCTAAACAAACAAAAACTCAAAACACACAAACTCAAACATGGCAATACCGATTAATGAAAATCATGCATATCCTCAGAAACTGTTTCATAATCTAATTTCAAAATGTCACACATGTATAATCTAATTGTCATACTGCTCTCACATGCAACTCTAATGTAAAAATGAATTCTCAAAAACATGAATGAAAGACCAAAACTACTTATAAAGTACAAGCCTAGATAGGTTTATAAATCTGTAAATGCACATCAAACTTGCATCCATAGGGTTCTTCATCTCTTTCTGCACTAATGTAAACAGCACATAACCAATGATCAAAAGGGACTTTATAAAACTTATAATGTAAAGCCAAGGGTAAGGATTAAGAAAGAAGGGGTAAGATAATGAAAACAAAAGTCGAGATATAAAATCATACCAATTTTAAAATTCAAGCCATAGAATATAGAATAAGTGCAAAATGGAGCATAAGAAACAACACATTCTTCTTCTTCTTTTTTCTTTTTCTTCTTTGTTAACAACCTCCACCCCTAAACTTATTTCTTTACAATACTTTGAGTGGACTTTCTCGTTTTGAATTTTTTTTAGCTCTTGAAATATTTCATGCACTCAAAAAGAATAAAGCTTGAATAGAAAAATAATATAAGGTATGCACTCAACAAAGAGTGTGTAAAAGAGAAATATTTTTTTATTCTTTTTCTTAATGGGTATGGGAAAGGTAAATGTGGGAAAAGAAAGGAATAGAGGCCAAACATAAATAAGGCTGCAAAAGAAACCTAAGAATATACTGTGTTTACAAGTTGGCTTGAAAGGCTCAAACGGTCCAAAGAAAGCCCTTATTATTTCCTTAATCATGCACTGCCTTGGATTTCATCTCAAGAGAGAATCTAACAACTTCTAAATGCAAATTATCCACACAAATGCAATCCTATAAACTTTCTCTAAGCTTGACATGTAATTAAACTCCAAGGTCGATCAAACATAAAGATGGGAAATGCATTCATACATAATTAAAACAATAAAGATAAACATAACTCCTGAATTCTCATGTGATTTCCCAAGAAAATAGATCAATCCATAGCTTATGCAGTCATCCAATATTCAATTCAACAAACCGGTATGCTCAGTTTCAAAAATGTGACTCAAAACACAATAGGATGATGATGACAAAATAAAATTAATAAGAACAAATAAATAAATGTGGAAATAAAATACTAAAGGAAAGAGAAGAAAAAATATTTTTAACTACTGAAAGCTATATATATCCCCCTATTAAGGCTCTGAACTCAGGGAGGCACCTAAGCTGACTCAACATTACCTTCAAAACAAAGACACAAAAATATTAGTTAATAAAATAAGAAATAACAAAATAATAGCAAAAACAAATAATGAAGAAAAACTTAAAGGATAAAATAATGAAGAAAGGAAAAGAAAATTTAGGTTGCCTCCCAAAAAGTGCTTGTTTAATGTCATTAGCTCAACATTGCCTTTTGTTTATGGTGGCTTGAAGCAGGAGAAACACGAGGACACCTTTCTTTTTTCAGATTTTTGCCTCCATACTCAGTCACTGGCCTTGGAATCCCCTCCAAAAATATTTTGAACTGGAGTTGTACTTATTTGTCCAGAAAACACCTTAGCATTTGTAACTCCACTAGGCCATGAGATTTTTAATTTATCAACAAGTAAAGTACTAAGTTTTAACTTGTTAAAAGATTTCAAATCAGCTTACAATGAATTATGAGAGATGGGAGGACCTTCTTCTATTTTAACCATCTTGGATATACAAAAATCAACATTACTCAATGGTGCAGAGTTCTTACCAGCCGACTCCTTTTGAGATTCACCTTTAATGCAATTAATAGGGGCATGAAGATCTGATATTAGGACAAACTTATCAAAAATATTTATAGTCACTTAATCTCCTTCCATCCTCAAAATAAGCTCACCTCTAGGCACATCAATTAATGCTCATGAAGTTACTAAGAATGGTCTTCCAAGAATTATTGGGAGATCAGCATCCTCGCCCATATCTAAGACCACAAAGTCATCTGGGAAAATAAATTTGTCTACCTTCACTAGCAAATCTTCCACAATATAGTATGGACATCTGATTGATTGATCTGCTAATTGAAGGGAGACCATAGTAGGCTTAACTTTCTCAATTCCCAGCTTACACATGATTGACAATGGAATTAAATTAATATTAGTGCCTAGGTCGCATAAAGGCTTATCAATATTCAACTTTCCAATGGTGCAAAGGATGCTAAAACTTCTTAGATCCCTTAACTTCGGTGGCAACTTCTGTTGAATTAAAGCATTACAATTTTCAGTAAGTGCCACAGTCTCATCTGCTTCCAACTTCCTCTTCTTAGATAGTAAATCCTTCATAAACTTAGCATAAGAGGGCATCTATTCAAGTGCCTCAACAAAAGGAATATTTATTTGTAACTTCTTGAAAACATCCAACAACTTTGAGAATTATCTTTCCTCCTTCTCTTGGTTGTCTTTCTTCAAACGCTGAGGGAATGGAAGTCTAGAGTACAATGAAGGGTCCAATGGTTTCTTCAAAGCTGAGTCCTTCTTATTTCTTCTTTCTCCCTTCACTTTTGGTTATTCCTCTTTAGCTTTTTCCTTTTCGATCTCATCTCCCTCATTGTCAGCTTACATTAAGACATCTTGAAGTGAGGCATCTTTAATGGGGATATCATCTTTTCCTTTTTCAGCTCCTGAAGAACTAGGTGCTACTTTCACGTTTTCTTTCAACAACTTTCCAGTTCTCAAAGTGATTACCTGACAATACTCCTCTGGATTTACCACAGTGTCTCCAGGTAGACTACCTTGAGGTCTCTTTGTGAGCTATCTAACTATATGTCCCACTTGATTTTTTAGACTTCTGATGGCTACCTCTTAATTTTTAAAATTAGCCTTTGTCTCCTCAATAAAAGTGCAAGTGCTAAGAGCAAGTTTTTCCACAATACTTTTAAGATTAGATAACTTATCTTGTGGAGGTTGAGTAGAAGATGACTGAGGTTGATGTTGTGGAGGTGGTGGTGGTCTCAGCATATTTTAATTACTCCATGAAAAATTTGGATGATTCCTCCACCCCGGATTATATATATTCGAAAAGGGGTTACCTTGATACCTTGCAGGATTACCCATGTAATCAACCTACTCTTAAGGAATTGCACCTGAAATTCTTGCTTCACATCCACCATTGGCATGGTTTGTAACACCCCAAATTTTAGACTATGTTACTGTAATGACAGAATTACACTGTTTTGTGTTTTCTGTGCAATATAAAAATAATTTAACTGTTTCGTGAGTGTATTTGATTGTTGTGTGTGATTTGCTCCGAGTCAAGAAAATAATCATTTTTTAGCCGAAAAAAATCTTATTTTAATTGTTCGGAGCTGGGGGATCTTACTAAACTCAATTCCGAGTGATATGTATATTAATCTTTTAATTTTTAGGAATTAACTGTGTAATAAAATAATTTTATATTATTATAATATTATTTTATTTGACAGTACCTACTATCTCAAAACAGTAGAAATCTGCTCCAAAATGACCATGGACCCTAAAAAGTCTGTGGGACCCACGTTTAAAAAAGCAGTCAACGATTCTGACTAAAATAAATTCTGAGCCAATAGGAACAAGTTAACAAAAGTGGCTTGAAAATTCTAAACTAATAAGAATTGGTCAAACAAGGTGGCAAAGACTTCATTGTGGACCCTTGGATGAAAAGTTTGATTAAGATGTTTTTTATCATAACCACTGATCAGATCAATGGTGTGAGAAGAATTCTGATAAAATCACTAAGTGATATCCACCTTAGATTAGATCAATAGATAGGAAACAAAGTTAAATTCAATGGCTAGGATTGAGTTAAATATAGTGGCTTGACTTTCACTTAGTAGCTAATTAAACCTAATTTGGTTAATCTAGTTACCTAATTAAGGAACTAAGTAAGCTAACCTAGTTATTGATTAGTTATAATCTAATTACTAATTAGATATCCTAATTTTATTTAGAAGCTATGATATATGTAATTATATATTTAATTAATTAGTTATGTAATTAGAATGTTAATTAAGTGGAATTAAGAAACTTAACCTAATTAATTAGCTATTTAATTAGTATGCAATTAGGCTTTAATTGAAATCAAATTAAGCCCTAATTCCCCTAGACACCCCACGGCCAAGGAGGGCAATTTCACCAAGTTCCACAAGCTTCTAGGTTCATCTAAGTAACCAAGTGTGACATATGCCATGTGCTTCAAGTGTGAACACAAAATGGGATATTTTACTTCAAGTAAATCCTTTAATCACTCCTACACTCACCTCACATGACTGCACTACTTCAATATCACTATCAATATTCACTTTCTCTCTCTCCAAAAAGCAAGCATCATTTTCTCTCAAATTTCCCAAGAACACTAACCATTTTTTTTCCTATTTTCTCTCTAAGTTTCGGCCCTTCACCCTAAATTCACTATCCATCTTCTATAATTTTTGTTCTTATCATTTCCTAAACCTAAACCACCTCTTAAACACTTTTCATTTAGGAAGTTTTGTGAAAATTGTAAAATCTCGAAAACTGTTCATTCATTTATAAAATGTCATTTTATAATATTCTTGATTTTTAGGAATTTTTCTAGAATTTTACGGAAACGTCGAATATTTTAATATATTCTTTATTTTGCGTGCACACTGGGCTGAGAATTTCTGAGACCAGTGTAACACTCCAGAAATTGATTATTTCATCACCAATAGTCATTTTCTAATATTTGTGATTTATGGGAAATTTTCTGGAATTTTACGGAAACGTCGAATATTTTACTATATTCCTCGTTTTGCATGCGTACCGCGCGGAACTGAGAAAATGCGACATTTTCTCTGTGAACCTTGGACTATGGATAAGTCGACGGGGGATCTTACTAAACCCGAGACTTGACACAGTTTACGAGGTTCGCACCATTTTTCGAGAAATCTTAACAGATAAAATAAATTAATACAGCGAAAAATTCATCTGTCAGATTAATTAAATTTCGATTTCTATCAACTGTAACTATTATCTATGGGATAATAGTGTGTAATAAAAATCCTATCACATTATCCTAATGCAATCTACTTTATGTCTAATCCATTCACTTTAATTCAAATTTAATAGTATTTTATTCTAAGCTTCCATGACAAGCTTTGACCCAAGCTTTGACTCAACCAATTAGCTTCCTTTGGAAGCCAAAATTCTGACCTCCCACTCACACTCTCTCTTTCACGTCTGCTGCTGTTTGGAAAAGGGGAGGAATTGGTTTTAATTAACCAAATATCACATTACATCATTTATTCACCCAAAAGCCTATTTCCTTCTTCATTTACGTTCTTCCTCTTCTATTGTCTTCTTCAACATTTCTTTCTTTCTCTCCCACTCACCTCACGGCAGCCCACTTTCCCATTTCCCTAACCATCACAAAAACAATACTTGATCATACTTTCTTAATCTCCTACTCATTCTCTTCAACATTTGTGCTTGAAGTTTCAAGGAAAGCTTCCATCTTCAACCTCTTTTCAAGCTTTGAAGGTATGCTTCCATGGCTGGAAAAATTTCAGATTTGGACTCCATTTTCGTTTTCTATTTTCACCTTGATTTAATGGCTATCCTCTTCTTCATTTTCACACCATAACCTTGTTCTAACTCATATTGCATTTTCTAGGGTTTTTGGGGCCAAAATCCGAAAATCAAAAGGGGTTCTTGGAAGTGTTCTTGGTTCTTCTTCTTGGTAAGAGGAAGATTAATCCCCCTCAACCTCTTTAGCAACTAGGGACCTTGTATTTAATCTTTGGAAGAAAAACCACATAGTGGTTATTCTTGAATGTGCTTGTAAATTTGCTTACTTGATTGCTACCTTAGTTTAGCTTTGAGAAATGGATCGAATGGTTGTTTAATCATGTATGCTTGTGATTGGAATCCATGTTGGCTTGCTAAAAATTTTGGTTGCTGGACATGCATTGTGTGCCACGGTTTTGGGCTGTTTTGGCTTGGAAAATGCATGGTGAATGATGCTTAATTTTTTATCAATGCATGCTTAATTAAATCAAGTGGTTAATGTTGGTTTAAGTGGAACAAAATTCTGGTTGTGTGACTCCTAAGTGTGCCACGGTTTTGGCTGGAAAATGTGGGGAAATTATGTTAAAATTTTGATCAATGTAAAGCTTAATCAAGACAAGGAATTAAGGGCAAGTTAAGTGGACTAAAATCTGAAAAATTTTAGCTAGAAGTCCTATGGTTCTTGGGGCTGTTTTGTGGGCTAAACTTGGATGGAATTTATGTCAAGAATGGTGCTAGGTCAAATTGATGAAAAGAAAATGGTAATCTAGTAACTCTTGAGTGCCACGGTTTTGAGGACTTGAATGAGGGAAATGATGACTAAAATTGTGAGATACTAAGACTTGAGTTAATCAAGAAATTAAGTAAAGCTTAATAGAAGATAATTTGTAACATTAATTTTCATAATGAATTATGGTTAAGACTTAGGAAATAAGCAAGAATTGCAAGGTAATCATAGTGATTAAATAAATTGGATCAAGTAACACTTAAATGGGACTAATCATGTGAATATGACTTAATTGAGACCTTGGGAAGGCCACGGTCTCTAAGTGAGATTTGGGCTAAAATTCCATAACCCATAACTTGAATTACAAGTATTTAAAGAGTACAAGAAATTAAGGGTTTCATAAACCTTAATGAGCCAATGGGATAATTATTATAAGACTTGAGGTTACTAGAAGAAAAGCACAAGAGGGTGTGAAACTTGGAGAGTTTGGGAAATCCATAATGAACCTAAAATGTGCTTCTTGATTTTAAATTGATGCTATTCTGATGATGGGTTCTCTTGAATGCTAATTTGCATATTTGTACTCTCTTGGCCAATTATGGCATATTATGTGATGATTATCATATTTTGAATTATCATCATGATGCATAATATTTTATGCATTGAAATGTCCTATGGACTGTTGTAAGGCCAAGTTGCCTAGGAAATTGAACACACCTTTTGTGCGGGTGCGAATAGACTAGTGTAGGTCTTTAATGACCTTGGGGGCGTCGGGGTGCGGGTTCCTCGCAATAGGCGGTTGGTAGCTCTTCTGCCTGTGGGGTAGACCGATGCAAATGCACCGACGATCCGGACCGAGACACTGTCCTATATCGCGATCGAGCGCAGATTGTCTGTACAATGCCATGATGTGCACATGGAAAATATATATGTTTATATAGCACAAGGCCTCGGCAGCCGAGATACAGTACACGTCTCCTGATCTTTCTCTCTGACTATTTTGTGTCTAGCTCCATGGAGTAGGATATTGGGCGTCCATGCATATGCATCACATTATCATACATTTATTTATTGATCTTGTTTTGTATACTATGAATGGTTGATTTGCTCTTATTATTATTACTGGATTTAACCGCCTTGATTTAACCGCTCTGGATTTAACCGCCTGGATTTAAGCGTCTCGGATTTAATCGCTGGATTTAACTGTCTGGATATTATGACTTATTCATATTCCCCGTCGATGACCGCACTGATGGTTATCTGTTTAGAAATTTATTTATTGCCTTTACATGCTACGTGGGCGCTATGCGTGCCGATTCGGTTCTTAGTTCTTTGTATTGGTATTGATGGTAGGATATCTTACCTCTTTTACGTATTGCTATTGTGCATTATCTGTATATACCTTATATTTGTCGAAGACGACGGCAAGGAGGTCGGTGCTACTGAACCTTCGAGCGGGTGGCCGTACCTCGACTAGCATTTGCTTGGAGATGGAGGCGACACGAGATGCCGGTTCTCACCGCCATATTCGACTACGTCTGGAGTTCTATCTACCCATTCGCGAGATGTGGGGTTCTCGTTTCCACAACCCGCGTGAAGACTCATTTGATTCTACTGCTCGGGCCCCGTCCCGTGCTTCTGTTGTTTCAATGGAAGTTTCCTCTGAGGAGGAAGATCTGAGGAAATCCCGAGAATATGATCCCGAGGAGGATCTGTAGAGGATCTTGCTACGGTTCCTCCCCATTTGAGGGATTGACATCACCGGTAGCTACCGATGGTTGCTAGTCTTTTATTTTGGGGGCCGATGTTATTTTTGTCTTATGGGTTGTATATTTTGTTATTCTCGGGAGTGGTGTTGATGTGTAAATCCATGAAATTTGGTATAGTTTTGCTTTTTGGATTAATTTCAGGCTTGTAACTAAAACACCGTTATATTTAAGTATATGTATGTATGTTATTCAGGTGAAATTTCGTTTACTGTTTTATTTTACGGTAATTAACATTCCACATTGTCATCATTATTATAAGAAAAAATATATATATACTGCTATTTTTACATATTAAAGTATCTGGTAATTCAACCTTTAATTATTTAAACCGGGTCTTAAGAGATTAATTATTTAATTTCCGCTTTTTATTTTATTTGACAATGTGACGTTCCCTCCAGAAAAGGGGCGTTACATCAGGTTAGTATCAGAGCCCCGGTTTATGTTTTCTTTGGGTCTTGTGTGTAAGTCTGTCTTGTTTGTGCTGTGTGAAATCTCTGTGATTGGCATTCTGAGTGAATATATTTAACTCTCTCCATATGTTTCAGCTTACATAACTTTAGAGAAAGTGAAATGGCGAGAAGTGGAGATATTGCAGCTGCAGTAGAAGCGATGCAGCGGATGGCAGAACTTATTGCGCAGCAAAATGAGCGTGTTGTTCAACAGCAAGGACAATCTGCTCAACAACATGAGGCGGCTAATGAGATGCGAGAATTTAGCGAGAATTTCGTCGTCACAACCCTCCGCAATTTCGGGGAGAATTTGATCCCGACAAAGCTAGTCTATGGATCAAGGAGCCGGAAAAGGTCTTTCGTGGCATGAAGCTGTGTCGAAGACAAGAAGGTGAATTATGCTACTTTCATGCTTACGGGCAATGCCGAAAAGCGGTGGAACGGAGACTCTGAAAGCATTGGAAGCCGCAGAACCGATACCACTGGGAAATGTTCAAGATCAAGTTTTTGGACAAGTATTTTCCGAAAACGCGAGACATGCAAAGGAGCTGGAATTCCTCAACTTGCGACAAGGAGGTATGACCGTCGGCCGAGTATGCGACTAAATTTGAGAGCTTGGAGCAATTTTCTACACACTACCAACACCGGACCGATGAAGTCCGGAAGTGTTGGAAATTCACCGAAGGACCGAGATATGAGGTGAAGAAAGCCGTCATCACCCGAAGATGAAGGTATTCTCGAATTGCTAGACACGTCTTTGTGAAGTTGAAGCCTTGGAACGGGCTAAAGACTCGAGAAACAAGAACTTCGGACCTACTAGGTTCCAAAGAGGTGGAAGCAGTGGTTCAAACCGCTTTCAGAAGAAACCTTATTCCCGACCGGGAAATCAGCAACAATTTGGTGGAGGTTCTTGGGAACCGATCTGGTCAGAATATGACACGTTCTTCTAAGTGCCTGAAGTGCGGAAAAGATCATCCTACGAGGGAGTGTACCATCAAAGGAGTCATCTGTTTCCGATGTGGCAAACCAGGTCACATATCTAGAGACTGCAATCAAACGAAGGTGAACCATCAGTCAATGCGACTCGAGCCAAGAAACCGCAAGTTGGAGGTCGAGTTTACACTATGAGCGGAGCCGAAGCTTCTGAATCCGAAGACTTGATTCAAGGGGAAGGCACCATAGGAGGTAATCTTTTAAAAGTACTGTATGACTCTGGGGCAACCCATTCTTTCATATCGTATGACTGTGTGATACGACTTGGCTTGTCTATGTCTGAACTACCTTTTGAGTTGACTGTTTCAACCCCTATTGATAAACCTGTAGTTACTACCAAATTCTGTCTAAAATGTCCTCTGATTGTTGAAGGTCGCGTCTTTTCTGTTGATCTAATCTATCTACCTTTATCACAGTTAGATATAATCTTGGGAATGGACTGGTTGTCTTCTAACCATGTTCTGTTAGACTGTTCTAGAAAAACCATAGTCTTTCCTGTGGATGAGAATTCTAGATACTTGACGGCCAACCAAGCGCGAGCTCTATTGAAAGAAGGAGCTCAGGGATACATGCTGCTATCTTCTTTGAGAATCGAGATTGAGGCTGACTTGAGCACTATTCCTGTAGTGAGGGAATTCTCTGAAGTCTTTCCAGAAGAAGTGCCTGGATTACCACCAACTAGTGAGATAGAGTTTGCTATTGATATGGTACCGGGAGCTGGTCCTGTGTCTATAGCACCCTATCGGATGTCACCAACTGAAGGCACGAGCTTAAGAAACAGTGGAAGAGCTTTTGGAGAAAAAGATTCGTCCGACCAAGTGTATCACCTTGGGGAGCGCCTGTGTTATTAGTTAGGAAAAAGGACGGTACTTCAAGATTGTGCGTGGACTACAGGCAATTGAACAAGTTGACGATCAAGAACAAGTATCCTCTCCCGAGAATTGACGATTTGATGGACCAACTGAAGGGAGCAGTGGTGTTTTCGAAGATCGATTTGAGATCTGGGTATCATCAGATAAGAGTGAAAATAGAGGATGTACCCAAGACTGCTTTTTGTACCCGATACGGTCATTATGAGTATCTTGTGATGCCGTTTGGCGTGACGAATGCACCTACTATCTTCATGGATTACATGAATCGCATCTTTCGTCTGTACTTGGATAGGTTTGTTGTCGTCTTCATTGATGACATCCTGATATATTCTCAAAATCAGGAGGATCATGCTGAACATTTCAGCATAGTTCTTCAAATTTTGAAGGAGAAAGAGCTGTATGCAAAACTATCGAAGTGTGAGTTTTGGCTTGACGAAGTGAAGTTTTTGGGCCATGTGATCTCAAAGGAAGGAATCGCGGTAGATCCGTCAAAAGTAGAAGCAGTATTACAATGGGAACAGCCAAAGTCTATAACGGAGGTTCGTAGCTTCGTGGGCTTAGCTGGATATTACAGGAGATTCATTGAAGGATTTTCCAAAATTGCTTTGGACCACTCACCCGGTTGACAAAGAAGAATCGGACTTTTGAATGGATCGATAGGCTGTGACGAGTTTCCAAGGATTGAAAGAACGACTTACTACTTCACCAGTATTGGTATTACCTGATCCGAATGAGCCATTCGAGGTGTATTGTGATGCTTCGTATCAAGGGTTGGGATCTCGTCCTTATGCAACACGAGAAAAGTGGTGGCCTATGCTTCGCGACGTTGCGAGTGCACGAGAAGAACTACCCGACACACGATTTAGAGTTGGCAGGTGTGGTCTTTGCTCTAAAGATATGGAGACATTTCCTTTATGGAGCAACGTTCAACGTCTTCAGTGACCACAAGAGCTTGAAATACTTATATGATCAGAAGGAGCTGAATATGAGACAGCAGAGATGGCTAGAATTCCTGAAGGATTACGACTTTCAGTTGTTGTATCATCCTGGCAAGGCAAATGTCGTGGCTGACGCCTTAAGTAGAAAGACTATCAGTGTTTCTGCTTTGATGATCAAGGAAAAGGAACTCATCGAACAATTTAGAGATGTGTGGTCGTTTGTAGAGTTGAAACCGGGAGAAATCTGCATGAATATGGTTCCCATCTCAAGCAAGCTGATGGAAGATATCCGGGAAAAGCAGAAAGCCGATGAATTTTTGCAAGAAGTGCGAGAGCTGATAAAGCAAGGCAAAGAAACAGAGTTCAAAGAAGGAACGGATGGAATTCTAAGATTTCGGGAAAGAATTTGTATTCCTCGTGACCAAGAGCTTAGACAATATATTGTGGATCACGCTCACACGAGCAAGCTGAATATGCACCCGGGCATAACAAAGATGTACCAGGATTTGAAGAAGTTGTTCTGGTGGCACGGATTGAAAAGTGACGTTACTAGATGTGTATCGACTTGCCTAGTCTGTCAGAAAGCAAAAGTGGAACACCAACGACACCTTTCGATTGCTGCAACCATTGTCTATTCCTGAATGGAAATGGGACAGCATTGCAATGGATTTCGTTGTGGGGTTACCTAAGACAAGAATAGGACATGACTCGATATGGGTAATAGTTGACCGACTTACAAAGTCTGCTCATTTCCTCCCGATTAACATAAGGTACAGTTTGGAGAAACTGACCCGACTGTATATTGGAGAAATCGTCAGACTGCATGGTATACCTACGAGTATAGTTTCGGATAGAGATCCGAGGTTTACTTCAAAGTTTTGGCAGAGTTTGCAAGCATCGTTGGGAACGAAATTGCGCCTAAGCTCGGCGTATCATCCGCAAACCGATGGTCAATCGGAAAGAACGATCCAGTCTCTAGAAGATTTGCTTAGAGCTTGTGCCATTGAACAGACTGGAGGTTGGGATCAGATCTTACCATTAATAGAGTTCACTTATAATAACAGTTACCATTCGAGTATAGGGATGGCACCCTATGAAGCTCTATATGGAAGACGGTGTCGAACACCATTGTGTTGGTACCAAGACAGAGAGCGTCTTACGATTGGGCCAGATATCATTCAACAGACGACTGAGAAAGTTAAGGTGATTCAAGAAAAGATGAAGACTGCTCAGAGCCGACAAAAGAGTTATGCCGATAAGAGAAGGAAACCTCTTGAGTTCGAAGAAGGTGAGCACGTATTCTTGAAAGTCACACCCACGACTAGGGTCGGCCGGGCTTTGAAATCTAGAAAACTCACTCCAAAATTCCTTGGACCTTACCAAATTCTTCGCCGTGTAGGTCCAGTAGCTTACCAAATAGCCTTACCTCCCATTCTTTCAAACATACACAATGTTTTCCATGTGTCACAGATTCGTAAGTATTTGCTTGATCTAAGTCATGTGATAGCACCAGACACAGATACAGTTGAAAGAGAACTTAACCTATGAGGCACCTCCCGTGAGAATCGAGGATCGACGGATAAAGCAACTTCGAGGCAAGGAAATTCCATTAGTGAAGATGATCCTGGAATGAAGCAACCGGTGATGCTACTTGGGAATTAGAAGACAAGATGAAGGAGCAACATCTGAATTGTTTTGAGGTATGTAAATTTCGAGGACGAAATTTCTTTTAGTTGGGGAGTGTTGTAACATCTCGAAAACTGTTCATTCATTTATAAAATGTCATTTTATAATATTCTTGATTTTTAGGAATTTTTCTAGAATTTTACGGAAATGTTGAATATTTTAATATATTCCTCGTTTTGCGTGTACCTTGGGTGAGAATTTCTGAGACCGTGTAACACTCCGGAAATTGATTATTTCATCACTAATAGTCATTTTCTAATATTTGTGATTTATGGGAAATTTTCTGGAATTTTACGGAAACGTCGAATATTTTACTATATTCCTCGTTTTGCGTGCGTACCGCGCGAAACTGAGAAAATGCAACATTTTCTCTGTGAACCTTGGACTATAGATAAGTCGACGGGGGATCTTACTAAACCCGAGACTTGACACAGTTTACGAGGTTCGCACCATTTTTCGAGAAATCTTAACAGATAAAATAAATTAATACAGCGAAAAATTCATCTGTCAGATTAATTAAATTTCGATTTCTATCAACTGTAACTATTATCTATGGGATAATAGTGTGTAATAAAAATCCTATCACATTATCCTAATGCAATCTACTTTATGTCTAATCCATTCACTTTAATTCAAATTTAATAGTATTTTATTCTAAGCTTCCATGACAAGCTTTGACCCAAGCTTTGACTCAACCAATTAGCTTCCTTTGGAAGCCAAAATTCTGACCTCCCACTCACACTCTCTCTTTCACGTCTGCTGCTGTTTGGAAAAGGGGAGGAATTGGTTTTAATTAACCAAATATCACATTACATCATTTATTCACCCAAAAGCCTATTTCCTTCTTCATTTACGTTCTTCCTCTTCTATTGTCTTCTTCAACATTTCTTTCTTTCTCTCCCACTCATCTCACGGCAGCCCACTTTCCCATTTCCCCAACCATCACAAAAACAATACTTGATCATACTTTCTTAATCTCCTACTCATTCTCTTCAACATTTGTGCTTGAAGTTTCAAGGAAAGCTTCCATCTTCAACCTCTTTTCAAGCTTTGAAGGTATGCTTCCATGGCTGGAAAAATTTCAGATTTGGACTCCATTTTCGTTTTCTATTTTCACCTTGATTTAATGGCTATCCTCTTCTTCATTTTCACACCATAACCTTGTTCTAACTCATATTGCATTTTCTAGGGTTTTTGGGGCCAAAATCTGAAAATCAAAAGGGGTTCTTGGAAGTGTTCTTGGTTCTTCTTCTTGGTAAGAGGAAGATTAATCCCCCTCAACCTCTTTAGCAACTAGGGACCTTGTATTTAATCTTTGGAAGAAAAACCACATAGTGGTTATTCTTGAATGTGCTTGTAAATTTGCTTACTTGATTGCTACCTTAGTTTAGCTTTGAGAAATGGATTGAATGGTTGTTTAATCATGTATGCTTGTGATTGGAATCCATGTTGGCTTGCTGAAAATTCTGGTTGCTGGACATGCATTGTGTGCCACGGTTTTGGGCTGTTTTGGCTTGGAAAATGCATGGTGAATGATGCTTAATTTTTTATCAATGCATGCTTAATTAAATCAAGTGGTTAATGTTGGTTTAAGTGGAACAAAATTCTGGTTGTGTGACTCCTAAGTGTGCCACGGTTTTGGCTGGAAAATGTGGGGAAATTATGTTAAAATTTTGATCAATGTAAAGCTTAATCAAGACAAGGAATTAAGGGCAAGTTAAGTGGACTAAAATCTGAAAAATTTTAGCTAGAAGTCCTATGGTTCTTGGGGCTGTTTTGTGGGCTAAACTTGGATGGAATTTATGTCAAGAATGGTGCTAGGTCAAATTGATGAAAAGAAAATGGTAATCTAGTAACTCTTGAGTGCCACGGTTTTGAGGACTTGAATGAGGGAAATGATGACTAAAATTGTGAGATACTAAGACTTGAGTTAATCAAGAAATTAAGTAAAGCTTAATAGAAGATAATTTGTAACATTAATTTTCATAATGAATTATGGTTAAGACTTAGGAAATAAGCAAGAATTGCAAGGTAATCATAGTGATTAAATAAATTGGATCAAGTAACACTTAAATGGGACTAATCATGTGAATATGACTTAATTGAGACCTTGGGAAGGCCACGGTCTCTAAGTGAGATTTGGGCTAAAATTCCATAACCCATAACTTGAATTACAAGTATTTAAAGAGTACAAGAAATTAAGGGTTTCATAAACCTTAATGAGCCAATGGGATAATTATTATAAGACTTGAGGTTACTAGAAGAAAAGCACAAGAGGGTGTGAAACTTGGAGAGTTTGGGAAATCCATAATGAACCTAAAATGTGCTTCTTGATTTTAAATTGATGCTATTCTGATGATGGGTTCTCTTGAATGCTAATTTGCATATTTGTACTCTCTTGGCCAATTATGGCATATTATGTGATGATTATCATATTTTGAATTATCATCATGACGCATAATATTTTATGCATTGAAATGTCCTATGGACTGTTGTAAGGCCAAGTTGCCTAGGAGATTGAATACACCTTTTGTGCGGGTGCGAATAGACTAGTGTAGGTCTTTAATGACCTTGGGGGCGTCGGGGTGTGGGTTCCTCGCAATAGGCGGTTGGTAGCTCTTCTGCCTGTGGGGTAGACCGATGCAAACGCACCGACGATCCGGACCGAGACACTATCCTATATCGCGATCGAGCGCAGACTGTCTGTACAATGCCATGATGTGCACGTAGAAAATATATATGTTTATATAGCACAAGGCCTCGGCAGCCGAGATACAGTACACGTCTCCTGATCTTTCTCTCTGACTATTTTGTGTCTAGCTCCATGGAGTAGGATATTGGGCGTCCATGCATATGCATCACATTATCATACATTTATTTATTGATGCTGTTTTGTATACTATGAATGGTTGACTGCTCTTATTATTATGGACTGCCTGGATTTAACTGTCTGGATATTATGACTTATTCATATTCCCTGTTGATGACTGCCTGACTGGTTATCTATTTAGAAATTTATTTATTGCCTTTACATGCTACGTGGGCGCTATGCGCCGTTCGGTTCTTAGTTGCTGTATTGGTATTGATGGTAGGATGTCTTACCTCTTTTCTGTATTGCTATTGTGCATTATCTGTATATACCTTATATTTGTCGAAGACGACGGCAAGGAGGTCGGTGCTACTGAACCTTCGAGCGGGTGGCCGTACCTCGACTAGCATTTGCTTGGAGATGGAGGCGACACGAGATGTCGGTTCTCACCTGCCATATTCGACTACGTCTGGAGTTCTATCTACCCATTTGCGAGATGTGGGGTTCTCGTTTCCACAACCCGCGTGAAGACTCATTTGATTCTACTGCTCGGGCCCCGTCCCGTGCTTCTGTGGTTTCGATGGAAGTTTCCTCTAAGGAGGAAGATCCTGAGGAAATCCCAGAATATGATCCCGAGGAGGATCCTGTAGAGGATCTTGCTACGGTTCCTCCCCATTTGAGGGATTGACATCACTGGTAGCTACTGATGGCTGCTAGTCTTTTATTTTGGGGGCCTGATGTTATTTTTGTCTTATGGGTTGTATATTTTGTTATTCTGGAGTGGTGTTGATGTGTAAATCCATAGGCAGGTATAGTTTTGCTTTTTGGATTAATTTCAGGCTTGTAACTAAAACACCGTTATATTTAAGTATATGTATGTATGTTATTCAGGTGAAATTTCATTTACTATTTTATTTTACGGTAATTAACATTCCGCATTGTCATCATTATTATAAGAAAAAATATATATATACTGCTATTTTTACATATTAAAGTATCAGGTAATTCAACCTTTAATTATTTAAACCGGGTCTTAAGAGATTAATTATTTAATTTCCGCTTTTTATTTTATTTGACAATGTGACGTTCCCTCCAGAAAAGGGGCGTTACAAAAATCCTATCCTAAGTGCTTCAAAATCGAAGTTTGGTTTACTTTCCTAAAGGTAAACTTTTGATTCTTTGGGTTTACATTTAGTTTGTGATTTTATAAACCATGTTTGTTCTATGGTTTATAATTATTAAGCTTTGTTTGTGATTTTACTTATTATTTAAGAATTTTAGGGATTTATTTTGAGAGCTACACGAAAATCAAAGGAGAGGAGGAGACTAGGAGATCCTTGTCTTCAAGAGGTAAGAGGGAGATTTAATCTCATCAACCCTATGTGGTGATGAGAAAATGGATTGTTTGTGTGTAAAGATTCTATAAGGATTCATTTATGTGGTTGTTTAATGCTTTCCTATTTGTGGTTGATTTTATTTGTATGCATGTCTATAGCTTTAAAATATATTGCATGTGTTTATAAATGTATGATTATTGATGTAGGATGTGAATAATATGTAAGGATTGCATGAGTGTTCCAAAGAACACCAAAGAGGCTCACGGCTTCTCAGAGAAAAAGAGAACCAAAATGTTCTCAACCATTTTCTAAAACAATAATTTAATGAATCTAGGTAAAACAATTAGTTTGGAAATGATTTAGAAGTTAGTAAATGATTTAATGATTAGTTGTGAAGGATAGGTTGATTTTGCCCAACATGCCATTTAATGTACATTTGAATTCCAAAGTTATTTTCTAAGGTAGGTTAAGTAGCTAATTAGAATTCTGAATTAGAAGAATTTATTATAAGTAAGAATTAAAGAGAACACTTGAAAAATACTAACGTAGAGCTCACTCTATGAGTTTTGAAGCGTGTTTGCAAGTTTCAAGGTGTAAATAATGGTTGAGGTTAAAATATGTCGTATTTAGAGAGAAACATAGGAAATACCATTTAATGGATTTTCTAGGCAGAATGCTACCGAAATTTACTAAAATCAGACAAATAAAAGAAAAGGTTCCATAATATGTTTATAACTTATGAAAAATATTCTATGTAATTTAAAAGTACTAGAAATAGCTTACACATATTTGAAATAATGATTTTTAAGCTATATGGTTAAGAAAACGATTTAAAAATCTTACGCGATTGAGAAAATGATTTAAAAACATTACGCGATGTTCAAAAATATCAAAATATATTTACGCGATTTAAAAATGTTTACAAAAGTGATGCGATTGTGAAAACGCGATAAAATTTCTACAGGACTAAATGGAATAGTGAGTTTTACTGTCGGGTCAAAGTGGTAGACCCAGACATGTTGTGATATAGTACTGTCAAGTGGAGACATACTATACTTTAGAATATTGAGACTAAGGGTATTTTTATAATTATAGTTTTTAATCATGCATCGAGAGTCATGTCAATTTAGTTAAAAATTGGTGATTGATTGACGAGATGAATTATATCGTGTTGTGGGTGTGATAGGCGTAGTGTGGTTCATTAATTGAACTTGGAGGTGTTAGTGTGCGGACAATTCCACATGCGGATAGTTGGTAGCTCTTCTGGGCCGTGGTAATGGCAACACACTAATGATCTCGACAAACACTATTCTTAATCAAGATCTTGTGGAAACTATTTAGTACAATGCCTGTAGTGCACGATGTTTTGGATTGTGTACTACTACACGATGTTTTGGACTGTGGACTATAGACACGACGTTGGACAGTGTAATAGTTTGGTTGGGCAGTCTGGGGTACTGATAGTCATTTTCAGATCATTCTCTCTAATGTCTGTGTTTAGCTCCATGGAGTAGGGACGAGTCAATATGCATTAGCATCCATGATCTGCATTTTAATGTTTTACTATAATCTGTGATAGCATGTATGATGTGTTAATTTGAGGTACTGTATATAATATGATTATATGTGTTATTGTAATATTTATTTGTATTGTCGTTTTCTTTATTGCCATGCGGGTACTGATGTAGATTGTCTCACCTCTCTATACGTATTTCTCTGTATTATTATTATATTCTGTAAAGAGTTTGAGGAAGAGGAAGAGGAACAACCTCTTGATATTCAGTATCCGGAAGAGCGCCAGCCAAGTGAGCATTGCGAGGACGGCGAGCCATTAGATCACCTTTACCATCTGGATTGATCTTGTGATCATGGCGTTGTCGGGATTCTTTGGTTTTGTGAGACTAGATTTCCATGGAGGCTCGAAGGCCTGGCGACTGCGTGAGGATAGAGGATCGGTAGTTTATGTGGGACGTCTGACAGTGTTTTTGTGTAGAGAGTTTGATGGGGAGATCATCTTTACTATTACTTTGTATTTACATCTTGAGTTGCCTTTGACTCTTAGGCGTTATTGGGGAGGAATTTTCCATGCGCCTAGTGAGCTTAGTAGTGAGTCGACAGCACGGACTCAGGTCCGTAGAGCTGCGAGATATCCAGGATTTCTGCTATCCAAAGATCTATCTGAGAGTGATCCTTCGGAGGGTTAGAAATCTTTGATGTGCACTTGGGCATGTTATGTTTTAGTATTATGCTGACTTTTTACTGTTTTGTTAAATATTTGTAGTTGTAAATTATTTGTATGCTTAAGACAAAATCATATGTATATTATGGGGTGTGATTATGTTTTGTTTTATTCTATGTTCTGTATTATTTTATTTAGTATAAAAGGAAAAATTTTACAACTCGTATTATTTATGTATCAAACGTTTTACAACTTGGGTAAAAATTTTATTTGATTTTATTTTATTGCATTAAAAATGCGACATCCCCACAAGGGTGTTACATGGTTTCCTATCTAGAAATCGCAAGTCAACACTTGATGGTTCACTGAATTCTCCTGCAAATTCCTAACTTGTTTCATTAGGTTGGCTAATTGCTGCGCAATACTCTTATTCTGAGCAAGTAAGGCATCAAGAGTGCCAAGCTCCATAACTCCCTATTTGATCACTGCTCTCCCACTAGGAATCTGATATTCATTGGTAGCCATAGTCTCAAATAATTCCTACGCCTCTTCAGGAGTCTTAGTGTTCAGGATCCACCTGTAGATACATCTACCATAGTTCTGGTAGGATGATTCAATTGATTATAGAAGTTCTGCAACTGTTACCAAACTTCGAAAGCATGATAAGGACACTTTCTGAGTAGCTCTTTATTTTCACAAACATTGATAGAGGAAAATACCGAGTGAGGAACTTACTGACCAAATCATCCCATGTGGAAATGCTTCCTTGAGGCTAGGCTTGTAGCTAGCTCTTGGCTTTATCTCTCAAAGAAAATAGAAAAGGTCTTAATCTAATGGTATCATCACTAGCTCCATTATATTTGATAGTATCATAGAGCTACAAAATGTTAGCAATATGCAAATTTGGATCTTCAGCTTGACCTCCTGCAAACTGATTTTGTTGCACCAGCTGTAGAAGCGCTAGTTTAATCTCAAAATTATTTGTTTGGATAGTAGGTCACACAATACTGGTTGAGATATTTTCAGAAGATGGAGTAGCATAATTAGATAAAGTACATCTTCTCTATGCAGTAGTGTTCTGCGTGATCTTTTCTTTAAGGCTCCATCTTTCTTTGACTGCTTTCTTATTTGCTCTTTCTGTTCTTGTTATCTTTGAATCAAAAAGTAATTTTTCTAAATCCACAATACCTTGCATAAACAAACAAACACGGAAACTAGAGTGAAGTAAAGAAAAGAAAAAAAAAAGACTAATAAAAATAAACAAATAAAAACAAAAGTGAATAAAAAGAAAAAAATTAAAATGAAAATTAAATAAAGAAAAAGAAAATTAAATAAGAAAAATAAGTGCCTAAATTAGTGTTTCTTCAACTACTATTTAATATTGACAACAATAATCCTTGGCAACGACGCCAAAAACTTCTTGTGATATTAGCAAGTGTACCAAATTGCAAAAGTAATAAAGAGTGAATAAGAGTATCTTTCGCACAAGGATTATGTTATCAGTTACTAACTTCGCCAAATCGACACTATTCAAGCTATCAGAAAGAGAGTTGGTAAAAACAATAGTAAGAAAGAATAAGCAAAAATAACAAAAGCAAAATTTAATTAATTGGGTAAAGTTGGAAGACAATGATATGAAAGTATTAGGGGTCAGATTTCGCTTGAACTCTTCTAATGCAAAATCAAATATTAGTTTAATCAAGTTTTATTCTAATGATTCATGGTCAACTCCCAAAATTAATCAATATCCAATCCCTTAGTATATAAATCCTCTTACACTGTTTAGAATTAACTAATCCCCTAATCTAACCTCAAATAGAAAGGCATTATCAAGAACATGGGAATTAAGAGAAAGACCACACAGCCCACAACGTCTATTCCTAGCGATTGTAGAAATTGTGGTGTTTATCACATGTTCTAGGTTCATGCAAATTTTCCCAAATCATACATCAACACAAAGATCATTCTTATATTGAGCAGATTTAGAAAAGCATTAAAAAAAGAGATAAACACATAAATCATGAAATAAAAACATAGATTAAACCCATAAAAGAATTTACATCATCAAAGTATCAAGATCCATCATCACCCTAACGAAAAAGGTTTAGTTACACATGGATAAAGAAGAACACAAAGGGAAGAATATGACCAACTCCATTGTAGAAATGTGGAAAGGTTGAAGAAAATTTCTAATCTTCAAGCCTAATTGCACCCACACAACTTTAGGGTTTGTGCCTCTTAACGGCTACAGTGTTCTGTCCAAGTGTCTATTCAATTTGGCAAAACTTTTCTTTTTATAAAGAATTAATGTGTCAGCCTATGCGTTCACGTGGCAAAATTGCTCAAGCTGTGGGGTGCAGGTGATAACTCCATGAAATGTAGTTATTTATGCCCCATATTTGTGCTTCATGGTATGCTTAGTCCTTGTTCTTATGCATATTTAGAAGGTTTTATGCTTATATTTATAGAATTCTATTTTGAGATCTTCCTTTACGTTTTTGAGCAATTTGTGCATATTTGTTGATTAATTAAGTAGATTTGCAATTATATTTAACTTGGTGCTTTCGCTAATGTAGGAAGGGCTCAAAAGAGACAAATTGATGCAAGCTAAGGCCCAGTATTGGAGGAAAGAAGCCAAGGATGCATTCCAGTATACCACGCCGCGGTGCAATCTATGTCACGCCGCGGCGTGATGGTCTCAGCCAGCGCATACTGACAAGACAGAGAGCTCCACGTCGCGGCATGGGAATTATTCACGTCGCGGCGCGCATCGGTGAACTGAGTCTATTTGTTCTATTTTTCACATTCTCTCTCAGTTTTTTCTTTTAGGATTTTTAGGTTTTTAGCTTTATAGGGTTAGAGGCTGTGGTTGGGTCCTCTATTAGAGGTGGATATGGGGCTTGGGGAGCTAAGGATGGAAGCCCTCTTTCCATTGGAGGACGATCTGAGCTTCAACGGTGAAATCCATAAGCTTTCTCTTGCCCCTTTGCTCTTTTCTCTTCCTCATTTCTTGAAAATGTATTTTGATTTGTATTTTCATGTTCAATGATGTAGTAGCTGTTTTAGGAATGATTTTGAATCCTTTTTATGAATATTAATGACTTGTTCTTCTCTAAATTTGTGTAGATCTTTGATTTTATTCAATCATATTGTTCTTAATGCTCTTGAATGTTTGACCAACATTTAAGTTGATTTGATAAAGTCCAATGAACCTAGACATAGGAATTTGGGTTTGAGATCGTATGTATGATTGATGCATATTCGATTCTATTCCAATGACGGGATGAGTTAATTCACTAATGGGATAGAAATTTATCTCTTAGCCATGCATAGCACGTGTTTGAGAATAGACCTTAAAGAGTGGATTTTGTGTTAGCTCTCAAGGACACTTAGTGAGTTAGACAATTGAAACCATGGTTAGATGACCTAGACATAGGCGTTTAGCTAATGTAGATTCTCAAGCTAACCTAATCATTGCATTCATATTTATGAAGAGGTTTGCATGTTGTTGGTTGAAGTAAAGGGTGAAGAAGGATTTCCCTAATCTCTAACCATTATCTTTACTGCTTTTTAGTCTTTAGTTTAATTGTTTTCCCCTATTTTTATGTTCTTGAATAGAATTAGGTAAGCTATCGGTTAATACTTAGCATTGGAAATAAACTTATCCTCGTGAGAACAATCTCTTACTCTGTATCTGTATTACTTGCGCGACCCGTACCCTTGTGGTTAGCAAATGGGCAAATAAGTTTTTTTTGGCCCTAACAAGTTTTTGGCGCCGTTGCCGGGGATAAAGTTTATTTCCAAGTTAGTTAGCATGATAAGACTTTATGTCCCGGAAACGCAAAAACAAGTTTTTGGAAAAACTTGTTAGGGCCAAAAAAACTTGTTTGCCCATTTGCTAACCGCAAGTGCACAGGTCGCGCAAGTAATACAGATACAGAGTAAGAAATCGTTCTCAAGAGGATAATTTTATTTCTAATGCTAAGTATTAACCGATAGCTTACCTAATTCTATTCAAGAACATAAAAATAGGGGAAAACAATTAAACTAAAGACTAAAAAGCAGTAAAGATAATGGTTAGAGATTAGGGAAATCCTTCTTCACCCTTTACTTCAACCAACAACATGATAACCTATTCATAAATATGAATGCAATGATTAGGTTAGCTTGAGAATCTACATTAGCTAAACGCCTATGTCTAGGTCATCTAACCATGATTTCAATTGCCTAACTCACTAAGTGTCCTTGAGAGCTAATACAAAATTCACTCTTTAAGGTCTATCCTCAAACATGTGCTATGCATGGCTAAGAGGTATATTTCTATCCCATTAGCGAATCAACTCATCCCGCCATTGGAATAGAATCGAACATGCATTAATTATACATACAATCTCAAACCCAAATCCCTATGTCTAGGTTCATTGGACTTTATCAAATTAACTTAAATGTTGGCCAAACACTCAAGGGCATTAAGAACAATATGATTGAACAAAATCAAAGATCCACACAAACTTAGAGAAGAACAAATCATTAATATTCATAAAAAGGATTCAAAATCATCCCTAAAATAGCTGCTACATCATTGAACATGAAAATACAAATCAAAATACATGTTCAACAAATGAGGAAGAGAAAAGAGCAAAAGGGGAAAGAGAAAGCTTATGGATTTCACCATTGAAGCTCAGATCCTCCTCCAATGAAAAAAGGGCTTCCATCCTTAGCTTCCCAAGCTCCATCTCCACCTCCAATGGAGGACCCAACCACAGCCTCTAATCCTAAAAAGCTAAAAACCTAAAAACCCTAAGAGAAAAAACTGAGAGAGAGAGAGAGCATGAAAAATAGAATAAATAGACTCAGTTTGTTGATGTGCGCCGCGGCGTGAACAATTCCCACACCTCGGCATGGAGCTCTCTGTCTTGTCAGTATGTGCTCATCACGCTGCGGCGTGACATAGGTTGCGCCGCTGCGTGGTATACTGGAGTGCATCCTTAGCTTCTTTCCTCCAATGATGGGCCTTGGCTTGCATTAATTTGTCTCTTTTAAGCCCTTCCTGCATTAGAGAAAGCACCAAGTTAAATATAATTGAAAATCTACTTAATCAATCAACAAATATGCACAAATTGCTCAAATATATAAAGGAAGATCTCAAAATAGAATTCTATAAATATAAGCATAAAACCTTCCAAATATACATAAGAACAAGGACTAAGCATGCCATGAAGCACAAATATAGGGCATAAATAACTACATTTTATGGAGTTATCACACCCCCAAACTTACGATGTTGCTAGTCCTCGAGCAACACAAATGACTAAGAAAACTCACTTTGACAATTCATGCTCACATGCATTCAATAATGATAAATTCAATTTTCTTTTAACCACAACCAGTGCACAATGATTATAATGGCCCTCAAAGAATACGCATGCCTCACAGTTAAGCTCATTACATACACAATCCTTAACATGCCATCAATCAAGCTTCCAATCATGCATATGACATCTCTCACAAACATACAAGTTAAACTTATCTTTTTCAAATCATGCTCATCCGGATAAGTTTATGAACCTACACATGGATACAAATCAAGATTCCACAAGATTGTAGCACAACTCTCTCTCCACTAATGTAAATCACACATGATTGAGGATCAAAAGGGACTTTATATCTTGTAATGTAAGGCCAATGGTAATGGGTAAAAGAAATGAATGGGAAAGGATACAATACAAATATTGAGAAACATAACATATTATTTTAATTCATGAGCCACTAACTGATATTAAAAAGGGTATTCAACAGTGAATGTAGAAAACTTGCTAGAACCATTTTGATGCTTTTCGTACTTTTCTTTACTCATTCATTCCTTTGTTTATTTTTCTTTTCTTTCTTTTATTTTTTCACAAAGAAATGATTTTTCTTTGACTGCATCTGGTTCCTTCAGGGTCATTTTGTATTGAAGATATTAATATCCCTAATCACTGAACTCACTTCAAGAAATAACACATTATGAACTCAACAAACATAGAGGGAAGGAAAAGAATGCAATGCTTTCGCATGCATAGAAAGGTTAACAGGGTAACGAACACAATGGTTATGAAAAACAAATAAAGCCAAACAATTATAGGGCTTCAAAAGGGGACCTAGGGATATAATCATGTAAGGGTAAGCTTGAAAGGCTCAACTGGTTCAAACAATGCCCTAATCATTTCTTCAATCATGCACAATCTAGAATTTCACCTCAAGAGAGTTCCAAAACAATTTTAATGATAAAAAAAATCATCCACATGCACAATTCATAAACATTCTCTAAACAAACACTCATATTTTTTCAAAGTTAAACAAGCATCTAAGTGAGAAACACATCATGCATAAAAACAAACAAGATTGCATAAGCATGCTTCAATATCGCAAATGGTTTCACAAAAGAATTGAGGATAATCGCAAACATTTATATCATTAGCCAACCATCACACACCAGCAAATTGCATAATGTCATACATTCCAAAGATCCATCATTTTCCATTCAAGGATGCATAACAGCATATACAAAGTGCTGAAAATTGAAACTTGCATCAATAACTCACCAGTAATAGCCAAAATAAGATATAATCATGAAAGCATGATGACTATCACTAGCACATACTTAAAATATCAAAACATGTGTAAACACTAAGCATTAAGGGTGAAAAACATGCAATGATACACCCCCAAACCAAAGTTAATGTGTGTTCTTGGTGTTCATGGTCTATAGGGTACTTGAGCATGTCAAAACAGCAGCCTAACTAGAACTGAGCATTATTAAATAAAGAAAAACTAGAAAAATAACAGAAAAATACAAAATAGGGGTGTTGCATCGTGGCGTGAACACGTGTGCCGCAGCATGGAGCTCTCTGGTGTGTTTTCTTGATATGGCAGAGACTGGCACACCGCGACGTGAGAAGTCATGCTGCAGAATTCTACAGCAGACCAATTTCTGCTGGACCTAGTGCTCCATTTTGGCCCCTAGCACCTCCAAAATGTGTCTAAAAGTTTAAAGCACAGAATGTACAACAAAAATATAACACAAACACAAAAATACACTATTAACACTTATATACAAAACAAGAACATAAACTAAAAATAACATAAAAAGTTAAATACTAAAGGATCTAAACATGTCCAAATGGCTTTATTATTCATACTAAACAAGGTTTGGACAACAAAAATGCAATAACACACAAAATCAAACTATTGGCATATTTAAAGACTTAAAGCTAAAGAACTAAAACATGTCCAAATGGACTTATTGAGCTAAACTAAAAACAAAACTTGAATTAGAACTAAGTAAACTCCTTGTCAATATTAGCAATACGGAAATAATGTCTTATCCACGGCCACGATGCCAAAAACTTGTTTTTGTATTGTTGGGACATAAAGTTTTATCATGCAAACCAACTTAGAAATAAATCTTATCCCCGACAACGGCGCCAAAAACCTGTTAGGGCCAAAAAAGCGTGTTTACCCATTTGCTAATTGCAAGTGCATGGGTCGTGCAAGTAATACAGATACAGAGTAAGAGATCATTCCCACGAGATAAGTTTATTTCCAATGCTAAGTATTAACCGATAGCTTACCTCATTCTATTCAAGAACATAAAAATAGGGGAAAACAATTAAACTAAAGACTAAAAAGTGGTAAAGATAATGGTTAGAGATTAGGGAAATCCTTCTTCACCCTTTACTTCAACCAACAACATGCAAACCTTTTCATAAATATGAATGCAATGATTAGGTTAGCTTGAGAATCTACATTAGCTAATTGCCTATGTCTAGGTCATCCAACCATGGTTTCAATTGCCCAACTCACTAAGTGTCCTTGAGAACTAATACAAAATCCACTCTTTAAGGTCTATTGTCAAACATGTGCTATGCATGGCTAAGAGGTATATTTCTATCCCATTAGCGAATCAACTCATCCTGCCATTGGAATAGAATCGAATATGCATCAATCATACATACGATCTCAAACCCAAATCCCTATGTCTAGGTTCATTGGACTTTATCAAATTAACTTAAATGTTGGCCAAACACTCAAGAGCATTAAGAACAATATGATTGAACAAAATAAAAAATCCACATAAACTCAAAGAAGAACAAATCATTAATATTCATAAAAAGGATTCAAAATCATCCCTAAAATAGCTGCTACATCATTGAACATGAAAATACAAATCAAAATACATGTTCAAGAAACAAGGAAGAGAAAAGAGCAAAGGGGGAAAGAGAAAGCTTATGGATTTTGCCATTGAAGCTCAGATCCTCCTCCAATGGAAAAAGGGCTTCCATCCTTAGCTCCCCAAGCTCCATCTCCACCTCCAATGGAGGACCCAACCGCAGCCTCTAACCCTAAAAAGCTAAAAACCTAAAAACCCTAAGAGAAAAAACTGAGAGAGAGAGAGCATGAAAAATAGAATAAATAGACTCAGTTCACCGATGCGCGCCGCGGCGTGAATAATTCCCACGCCGCGGCGTGGAGCTCTTTGTCTTGTCAGCATGCACTGACTGAGACCATCACGTTGCGATATGACATAGATTGCGTTGCGGCGTGGTGTAGTGGAATGCATCATTGGCTTCTTTCCTCCAATGCTAGGCTATAACTTGCATCAATTTGTCTCTTTTGAGCCCTTCCTGCATTAGAGAAAGCACCCTATTAAATATAATTATAAATCTACTTAATCAATCAACAAATATGCATAAATTACTCAAAAACATAAAGGAAGATCTCAAAATTGAATTCCACAAATATAAGTATAAAACCTTCCAAATATGCATAAGAACAAGGACTAAGCATGTCATGAAGCAAAAATATGGGATATAAATAACTACATTTCATAGAGTTTTCAGTAGGATGTAATAGCCCAACTTTCTCTTGCTTTTGGTTTATCTGTGTTATCTGTGTTGTTGTGAATTTTTGTGAATTTTTATGAATTAATTGATGTATATGGATTATTTTAATATTATTTTTAGAAAAATTTGGACTATTAAACTGGAGCCGGAGGATCTTATTAAACTCGAACCCGGAGATAGTTTTCAGATTTTTCACTGTTTAAAATTTTATTTGGCAAATAAAATTTTGGGTACGCTCTATTATCTATTGGACAATAAATACTGGCTTGGTTAACTGTAACTTTTGTCCATTGGATAATAGCTTGTAATAAAGTGCTAATTATCTTTTCTAGAGTATTCTCCTTATGTGACATCACTAGATGACATCACTTGTTGACTTTTCCAAAAGGGTCAAACCAAGCTTCCTAAAGAAGCGTCATCAAAGATTATTGGAGAAGCTTCTTTTCTCTCTCCTTGGGATGGGCACAAGGTATTGGAGGGAAAAGATGACCATGTTGTCATCTTTTCAATTAAGTTCATTTCACTTTTCATCTCAAAATGTTTCCACCTTTCTCTCTCACTTTTTCTCTTCTCTCATTTTCTCTCCCTACCTCACGGTCCCCACCCAAGATCCACTATCTCTTCTTCTTTAATTCTAGTTAATCACATTTCTTGAATCTACGTCTCCTTCTATGACCATTTGGTGTGAAGATCTTAGCTTGTTCATCACTTTTTCAAGCGTTTCTTCAAGATAGGGCTTGAAGACCCTTGAGGTAAAAAGTTCTCTATTTTCATTCTTCTTTTTTTTTCTTCTTCCTTTTCTTCTTTCTAAGATCATGACTTTCATCCATGATCATTCCTTCCAAGCCTTTTTGATGTTGATTCTTTGGTGTCATTTTCATTTTTCAAGAAGCTCTTGGAAGAGGAAGCTTGTTTCAAGGAGATATTCAAGAAGCAGTGGGATATTCTCCAAGGTAAGAGGGAGATCACTCTCATCAACCTTTCATGGTGATGAGAGACGTTTTATTGCGTTGAGAGTGGAGAATCCATGTGAGGATTCTTCACTTGATTGTGTTTGGCTCTTGGTGATTTTAGTGATTTTTGTAACCTATATGATTTTTTTGGTTTGATATTATTTTTGTTTATGACTTTGATGGAATGGAAAGTTTGATGCTTGATTTATGTATATTGCTTGCTTGAAATTCTTGTGGAAGTTGAAATTTTTGAGACCCAAGAACCCTAGAGAGCTTATGGCCAAGAGACCCAAAAAGGGGGATCCAAGAGAAAATTTTGTGTTGATTGGGAACTTGGAAGCCTAAATAAAAATGGAATTGGATTAGGAATTTCATAAAAATGAAAGAGTGGAAAAACAAAATCTTGACTACTTAATTAGAGAGGGGTTTCGGCCTTGAGAGGGAAAAATAAGTTAGAAAGAGAGATCATAAAAAGTTAGAGTGCTTTTAAGGGCTTAGGAGAAAAAGGAAATGAATTTTTGAGATTAAAATAATGTAGTTTTCTTTTTAGGGTTTTAATGAAAAATGTGATGAAATGTTACCTAGAGGAACCTAACGAAGGGAGTTTAGGATTAGAGCTAAGTTCCATATTAATTCTTGAAAGTATCATAATTGAAGTTTGAAAGTAAGGTGATGGTCCTACATGTTAAGGAAACTAGCGAGAATGCTTCATGTGTTTTGGAAAATGAGGGTTCTTAAACTTGTACTTTTGAAGATACTTTGTGAACGAATATAATGGCTCCTCTTAGTGAAACTTTTGTTGTTTGTGAATATTGTTGCTCATTATCATGAAATCATGCATTTTGAAAGTCTTGGTGACTTTGTGTTAAGGCTGTATGGCTAGGAGATGAATTACACCTTAGTGCGGGTACGATAGAACTTTAGAAAGACTATGACTTCCAGCTTCAATATCATCCCGGAAAAGGCAAATGTCGTAGCGGACGCTTTGATTAGGAATATGCTTAACGTTTCTACTATGATGCTCAAAGAGAGTGAACTAATAGAACAGTTCAGGGATATGCATTTGTTTATGGAGTTGACACCAGGAAGAATGTGCTTAATTATGATCACTATCTCGAGCAGATTAATGGAAGATATCTGAGAGAAACAGGGAAGTGACCCATACCTACAAGAGGAGAAGAAGCTGGTGAAGCAGGGTACAATGTCTGAATTCAAGGAAGGACTTGACGGAATCCTAAGATTCAGAGATGGAGTCTATGTACCAAATGATTCTGAGCTTAAGAAGATGATTCTTGATGAAGCCCATAAGAGCAAGTTGAGTATGCACCCCGAAACTACTAAGATGTACCAGGATCTAAAATAGTTATATTGGTGGCAAGGAATGGAAAGGGATGTTGCCAAGTATGTGTTGTCTTGTTTTGTTTGCCAAAAAGCTAAAGTGAAACATCAAAGACCTTCTGGAATGCTGCAACCTTGGACTATTCCAGAATGGAAATGGGATAGCATTGCGATGGATTTTGTGAGCGGATTACCAAGGACTAGGAAAGAATCTGATTCAATGTGGGCAATTATTGAATGATTTACGAAGTCAGCGCACTTCTTATTGATTAATATAAAGTATTCGATGGAGAGATTGACTCAAGTGTATGTCAAGGAGATCGTTAGACTTCATGGTGTGGCTTCGAGCATTGTTTCGATTAGAGACTTAAGATTTTGGCAGAGTTTGCAGAAAGCAATGGGAACGAAGCTTCATCTAAGTTCTGCGTATCACTAACAGGCAGACGGTCAGTCAGAGAGAACAATCTAATCATTAGAATATCTGGTAAGGGCTTGTGTCTTAGAACAGATGGGAAGTTTGGATGAATTCTTGCCTTTGATAGAGTTCACCTACAATAATAGTTTCCACGCAAGCATCGGGATGACACCTTATGAGGCATTGTATGGGCGACGGTGTAGAACATCTTTGTGCTGATACCAAGACGGGAAAATTTTACAGTAGGACCTGAGCTTGCGCAACAAACAACTAAGAAAGTTAAGTTAATCCAGGAGAGAATGAAGGTAACTCAAAGCTAGCAAAAAAGCTATGCCGACAAGAGACGATGATCTCTTGAATTTCAGGAAGGTGAGCATGTGTTTTTGAGAGTTACACCTACGATTGGTATTGGAAGGGTCCTTAAATCCAGAAAACTCACCCCTAAATTAATCAGACCGTATCAAATTCTTCGTCGGACAGGTCCAGTAGCCTATCAAATAGCCTTACCACCTTTTCTTTCCAATCTTCATGATGTCTTCCATGTGTCGCAGTTGCAAAAGTATATCCCTGATCCAACCCATGTCGTTGAACCAGATACAGTACAACTAAAAGAGAACTTGACCTATGAGACACTTCCTATCAAGATTGAGGATAGGAGAGTGAAGCAACTCAGAGGCAAGGAGATTGTATTAGTAAAAGTGATCTAGAACGATGCAACTAAGGATACAATATGGGAGCTAGAGGACAAAATGAGATAACAATATCCGCACTTATTTTAAGGTACGATGAATTTCGAGGATGAAATTCCTTTTAGAAGGGGAGAATTGTAACACCCCAACTTTCTCTTGCTTTTGGTTTATCTGTGTTATCAATGTTGCTGTGAATTTCTGTGAATTTTTATGAATTAATTGATGTATATGGATTATTTTAATATTATTTTTAAAAAAAAATTAGACTGTTGAACCGGAGCCAGGGCATCTTTCTAAACCCAAACTCGGGGACAATTTTTAGAGTTTTCACTGTTTGAAATTTTATCTGGCAGATAAAATTTTGGGTATGCTCTATTATCCATTAGATAATAAATACTGGCTTGGTTAACTGTAACTTTTGTCCATTGGATAATAGCTTGTAGTAAAGTGCTAATCATCTTTTCTAGAGTGTTCTCTTTATGTGACATCACTAGATGACATCACTTGTTGACTTTCCCAAAAAAGTAAAAAAGCTTCCTAAAGAAGTTTCATCAAAGTTTGTTGGAGAAGCTTCTTTTCTCTCTCCTTGGGATGGCCACACAATTTTGGAGGGAAAGAAAAAGATGACCATTTTGTCATCTTTTCACTTAAGTTCATTTCACTTTTCATCTCAAAAAGTTTTCACCTTTCTCCCTCAGTTTTTCTCTCCTTACCTCGCGGCCACCATCCAAGATCCACCATATCTTCTTCTTTAATTCTAATCAATCACATTTCTTGAATCTACATCTCCTTCTAAGGCCATTTGGTGTGAAGATCTTGGCTTGTTCATCAATTTATCAAGCATTTCTTCAAGATAGGGCTTGAAGACCCTTAAGGTAAAAAGTTTTCTATTTTCATTCTTCTTTCATTTCTTCTTCATTTTCTACTTTCTAAGATCATGACTTTGATCCATGATCATTCCTTCCAAGCCCTTTTGATGTTGATTCTTTGGTGTCATTTTTGTTTTTCAAGAAGCTCTTAGAAGAGGAAGCTTATTTCAAGAAGATATTCAAGAAGTGGTGGGATATTCTCAAAGGTAAGAGGGAGATCACTCTCATAAACCTTTCATGGTGGTGAGAGATGTTTTACTATGTTGAGAGTGGAGAATCCATGTGAGGATTCTTTACTTGATTGTATTTGGCTCTTGGTGATTTTGGTGATTTTTGTAACCTATGTGATTTTTGTGGTTTGATGTTGTTTTTGTTTATGACTTTGATGAAATGGAAAGTTTGATGCTTGATATATGTATATTGCTTGCTTGAAATTCTTGTGGAAGTTGAAATTTTTGAGACCTAAGAACCCTAAAGAGCTCACGGCCAAGAGACCCAAAAAGGGGGATCCAAGAGAAAATTTTGTGTTGATTGGGAACTTGGAAACCTAAATAAAAATGGAATTGGATTAGGAATTTCATAAAAATGAAAGAGTGGAAAAACAAAATCTTGACTTCTTAGTTAGAGAGGGGTTTCGGCCTTGAGAGGGAAAAATAAGTTGGAAAGAGAGATCATAAAAACTTAGAAATAATGTAGTTTTCTTTTTAAGGTTTTAATGAAAAATGTGATGAAATGTTACCTAGAGGAACCTAACAAAGGGAGTTTAGGATTAGAGCTAAGTTCCACATTAATTCTTGAAAGTATCATAATTAAAGTTTGAAAGTAAGGTGATGGTCGTACATGTTAAGGAAACTGGCGAGAATGCTTCATGTGTTTTGGAAAATGAGGGTTCTTGAACTTGTACGTTTGAAGATACCTTGTGAAGGAATATAATGGTTTCGTGCTGACGGGCCGACGTATTAGACCCAGGGATGTCAGTGTTTGATTTAAGCCTTGTTGTGGCTCCTCTTGGTGAAACTTTTGTTATTTATGAATATTGTTGCTCATTATCATGAAATCATGCATTTTGAAAGTCTTGGTGCTTTGTGTTAAGGCTGTATGCCTAGGAGATGAATTACACCTTAGTGCAGGTGCGATAGGCGTAGTGTAGGTCATGTGTTGACCTTGGGGGCGGCGGGGTGCGAGTTTTCCACAACGACCAGCTAGTAGCTCCCCTATGTCGTGGATCAGACCAATGCAAACACACCGACGATCCAGACCAAGACACTATCCCTACTTATGATTTGGTGTAGACTATCTTGTATAAAGCCGTGTTGCGCGAATTGAGAAATTGAGAAATTATGGCACTTGACTTGAGGCTAACGAGATACAGACAGGTTTTCTAGATCATTCTCTCTGATGTTGGTTTGAACTCCATGGAGTAGATGTCAAGCCATTTTGCATTCGCATGAATATTGAACATTTAATTGTGATGCATTATCCTGTGAGACTATCTATTGATATATCATTATTATGTCTACTGATAATTTTATGGTTGCGTTCGTTATCTCTGTATTTTCTTGATTTGACTGATATTACTATTTCTCGCTACCATACTGGTATTGGTGTAGAGAATCTCACCTCTTTGTTTGTTATTCTGTATGTTTTCTATTTTATGTGTTCTTGTTGATAAAGATTAAGTGAAGAACAAGGAGTTTTACAGTTTTCTTGGTTTTGCTTTTGGGATGGCTGCTAGTATAGGTTCTCTTGGTTTTGTTAGAGTTCTTTTCCACGGAGGTTTAGACGCGTGGCGGATTGACTGGGGCATAGAAAGGATTAGATATGTAGGAGAATTGACTCTGTCTATTAGTAGGACCCATGATGGGGCCCCTTTCTTCTCTCTTAGTGTCTTTGTGCATCTCAAGTTTTTCATGCCAATTAGGGAGCTATGGAGTGACTTGCATTACACCCCTACGGAAGATCCAGACCCTGTGGTATCATCTACTAAGACTCCTATCCGCAAGCTTCTACCACAGTTGAGAGGCTTGGTTGGGGAAGAGTCTGTGGAGGAGGACCCAACGGAGGAGTCCAAAGAGGGTCCAATGGAGGGTCAAGGGGAAGATCTTGCTCCCTAGGTCTCTAGACTTGGGTTGGTCTATATTTTGTTAAACTATTGTTTATGTCTTTTGTGTATAAACTTGTAATTTTGGGTGGACTGTGATCCATGCCACTTATGTGTATATCCTTTTTGGTGTGTAACATTTAGTAAGTTATATCATGTGTTGTTTATGCTCTTTCAAGTTTATGTTTTTTGTAACACCCCTCGATTTAATAACCACGGCACAATCGTCATTATATCACGGTTACTAAATTTCGACGTGTTACAATTGTCAGATAACAATTTTCTAAAAATATCATTTGTTTCGCATATGAGGAAAATAGGAGCCACGAATGAATAGTTACCTATACCATCAGTTAAAAATATACATTACAAGATATACTCAAATTACAGTATCTAAGGCTAGATAATCACCTTACAACTTACATATACTACAATACACTTTATACAGGTAATGCAAAATAAAATATAAGCTACCCACAACCTATCCACAACTATGGAGTTGGGAGCTCCATCGGAATCCCGAATGTATGAGGCAACTCCGGGCTCACCAGTATAGTGAGAAATACAAGATAAGGTCTTCCATCGCAGTCCTCTTCATCGTCAAAGTCAGATCCCCAGCATGTCACACACGCTTACTGGTCCAGTTGACTTGCCAGTCTTGGTATCACCAAGTGAAACAATTCGAACCAAAACCCAAAAGAAGCTCCCTTCGCGACAGCGTCACACGGGTACAACGGGTCAAGCCAATAAAGTCCAAGGGAAAACCAACCTCGTTCCCACTTACAGTCTTTAACCAAAGATTTACATAGAATAAAGAAAGTACAAGAAAGAGGTAAGACATCCTACCATCATTACCAATTATAGCATCAAGAAACCAAAGCAAGAAAGCGCCCACATAGCATTTATGACAAGACAATAATGGAGATAAGCATTTAGTAGCGATTATGATCATCCAAACAGTTCGAGCGATACATATATATATATATATAGATATATTAAAAATGCAACAGATTCCAATTATAATAACCTTGTATGCCGATAATTCATGGACTCACTATGCACATGTGCCCTCAATAACCAAGATCCTACTCCATGGAGCTAAACACAAAACAATCGGAGAGAATGATCGGGAGACATGCCAAGTATCTCGTCACCATACAAGTGCTTACCATATAATATAATCGGTCATTTTGCGCAACAAGGCTTTATACGGCGGCATTCTCACAAGATCTCGATATAGGGGTGTGGCCGGTCAGGATCGTCGGTGCGTTTGCATCGGTCGTCCCACGGTCCAGAGGGGCTACCATCGCCCTTTGTGAGACTCCCGCGCCCCGATGCCCTCAAGGTCGTCTACAGGACCCCACGTGTCTATTCGCACCCGCACTAAGGTGTTATTCAACTCCTAGGCTAAAATCCTCAACAAAGTCCAACAGACATTCTCTTTCTCTTTTTATGCCATGCATGACTCAATCATGCTCCTCATGACAAGCTAAGTCAATCATGCCTCAAATGCATATCATATGATTTAACAATCAGGTTTGTTCCCATTCTTGGATCCACAAGATATTTACAATGCATAATATGTATGATTCAAAATTCCATACAATTTCATAATATGCCACAATTGGCCAAGAGAGCATCAATATACAAGTGGTCATTCACGTGGACCCTTAGCATCATAATATTAAGGTCAAACATTAGGTTCATTATGTTCCTTACTACCTCACCCATACTCTGGTTCTTCCTTTATTCCAAGTTCTCACTAGTTGTAAGGCTCAATCACGCTCCTTGTTTTTCCTTCATTATGTGTCCCTACTTTGTTTCTAGTCATCTGATGTTATTTATGATTAATATAGTGTATATTAGTCCCAAAAGTTGAAATCAGGAGGTCACAAGGCCAGAATCATCCATTCGTTTGCTAGGTAAAAAGAATTGAAATATACTTATGATTTCGACGGAACAGTGTATCTAGTGAGAAACTGGAGCTGCCGTTCGACGAGTAGTAGCACGACAGGATCAAGGTAAATGGAAAACAATCTGGCAGGGGATAAACTCTAAGTGCTATCGAATTGGGAACGAACTTCGACCAGATGAAGTATATAACTGTCGAATATGCTACCACATTTATAGAAAACATGATTCGATGGACACTGACATTAGGTCGGTTCCTCTAGTAAACCTTCAGAATTCTACTCGACGGATTTGGAGAAAATCTCTCTATTTAATAATCAGGAACTCCACTCGACGGGCATTCACATCCTAACTCGACGGATATAATTCTCAGCCTAACCCGATGGATTTTCACATCTTAACTCGACGGATTTCCACACTTTAGTTCGACGGATATTCTCATTGGGTAAGTTTCTCCATTAAACCTTCAGAACTCTACTCGACGGACTTTCACACCTTAACTTCGACGGATATTCCCATCCTAACTCGATGATTTTCACATCTTAACTCGACGGATATGATTCTGACCTAACTCGACGAATTTTAACTTTGAAGGAGTTTCACTCGTGTTCAACCGACGAATACGCTAAAAGTTCAATTCTAACTCGACAGATTTTGGATAATGGGGAAAGTCCCGTTCCTGTCGAACCGACAAGAATGTTAGGGTTACAAGGTTCTAATTCGACGGATTCTGGAAACGTTGAGATTTCACTCCTACTGATCCGACAGATGCAACTCGACAGATCCTGGAAAACGCTAAGGTTTCACTCATGCTGATTCGACAGATACACTCGACAGATCCTGGAAAATGCTAAGGTTTCACTCATGCTAATTCGACAAATACACTCGACGGGTTTTGACATTCAACGGAAAAGTAAGAAGTCTAAACTCGAAGGATTTTCACATTGTGTTTTAGTGGTCAGAAATCTAAACTCGACAGGTATGTCACTCGACGGATTCTGACTTTGGGAAAATGTTGAGGTCTCACTTAAGCTGATCCGACGGATTTAACTCGACCGATTTCTGGAAAAATGTTGAGGTTTCACCTATACTAGTCCGACAGACACTAAGAGGGCCACACTTTCTAATTCGACGAATTCACCGACGGAGGTGTTAATGGGGGGGGTCACTAGCTTCGACAACTTTTGACATGATGAAGGGCCCCACTTGTCGACAGGTTTGGCCAGGAGCTCATACTCGACAGGTTTTAACATCTTAATTCGACGGACATGGCTTACTCACTCTCGATGGATTTTAACATTTACTTTAGAATGGATCAGCAAACCAAGTCATTACCATTTTCAATATAGGATCTCTGTTTTCTGGGTTCAAAACCGTGACCATACGAGAACCAAAACAGGGCTCATTTCTTTCCATATTACACATTCCAAATATATATATATATACATACAAAACTCCAGCAATCAGCTAGCATCTATACATCACAGACAACATTTAAAAACAGAAAGACCCTCAACACAAATTACTGACGTTCCTAAATGCTAAGAGAGGTTGAGGAGGAGTGTCTTCCTCTTACCTAAGTGAAGAACAGGGATAAAGAAGCTCCTTTCATGCTTGAAAATCTGATTTTCTTCACCACCACCAGAACCTTAAAGGTTCAAGCTTTGGGGCTGTTTTGAGCAGAAAGAAAAATGAAGACACAGGGAGGGGTTCCAGCAGAAGCAAGGTGTGAAGGTGGAGAGGGGAAAATGGTCTCTGTCGGGTTGAGTAAAGGAGGCTTGAAGGATCAACAATGGTGAATGTGGGTGGTGTGCAAGCCATGAAGAAGAAGAGAGAAAAGAGAGTGAGAGCTGCGTGAGGGGGAGGAGCAGCGTGAATGAGAGAAAATGGGAGAAATGAAATGGAAAATGTGAATGAGCAGCAGACGTGGGGGAGTGGGAAAAATGGAATAGTCAATGTAATAATTCCCTCAACAGTAGCCGTGCAGCATAAATTGGGGAGGAGAGAGGAAAGGTTGATTAGATGGAAATAGGAAGCTTCCTTGAGAAGCTTTGTGCGCTTCTCGAGGAAATGAAGTGTAAGGTTGTCACCTTAATTAAATTCATCTGACAGATGAATAATTAAGCTGCTAAAATTATTTTCTCAATGAAATAAAATTACAATTGATGAAAATAATATTTTCTTACTCATCAGATGATTTTATGATACAGTGATTTCATGTATCAGATAAAGTCTCGTGAAGCGTAAACCTCGTAAACTGTGTCCAGCCTCGGGTTTAGTAAAATCCCCCGTCAACGTTTCCACAGTCCAAAGTTTATCAGCCTTAGGAAAAAAAATATTTTATTTTCCCGACTCAGCAAAATATACACGTAAAACGAAAAATATATTAAAATATTCATCGTTCACAGAAAAAAATCCAGAAAATTTCCTAAAATTCACAAATATTATAAAATAATTATTTATAATGAAATAAAGAATTTTCAGGATGTTACATTTTTGCAAAGAAAAATTATAATCTATATTTTCCAAGATTAAACTTTTTCCACGTTTTGCTAAGTAAATGACGTTTTAATAAGTAAATGTGGCACCCTAAGGAGGGTGTTACATTAGTCGGTATCAGAGCCCAAGTTTGAGTCTTTTGGGGTTTGTGGTTAAGTTTGTCTTGCTTGTGTTGTGTGATTCTCTGTGTTTAGTTTTTGAAAGGAGATAAAATTATTTAATATAACTTCATTTGACGTTCCTTGTGTATTGTTTAGTTTAATTTCAAAGGAATGTGATGGCCCGAGGCGGAGCTGTACGTGTGAACTCTGAACGAGACAACGATAGTATGGCCGCAGTAATAGAAGTAATGCAAAGGATGGCGAAGGCTATGATGCAGCAGAATCAAAGAGCCACCCAACAACAGGAAGCTGCCGCTGAAACTCAGAATCTGTTAGAGTTTCGCCACAACAATCTACCACAGTTCAAAGGAGAGTTTGACCTAGCAAAAGCAAGCCTTTGGATCAAAGAACTAGAGAAGATATTTAGAGGAATGGGATGCGCTGACGCCCAGATGGTAACCTATGCTACCTTCATGCTTGTTGGAGATGCTGAAGGCTGGTGGGTAGGAGCCCATCGACTGTTGGAAGCTGAAGGAGCAGTGATTACTTGGGAAACCTTCAAGAACAAGTTCCTAGAGAAGTACTTTCCAGCTAGTGTGAGGCAAGCGAAGGAAATAGAGTTTCTAGGCTTAAAACAAGGGAGCATGTCTGTCAGTGAATATGCTGCCAATTTTGAAAGTTTGTCAAAGTTCTCGAGATACTTCCAGCTGCAACCGGATGAGGAATGGAAATGTTGAAGTTCGAAGAGGGATTGAGGCATGATCTAAAGAGAGCAGTGTTGCCCTTGGGAATTGATCAGTTCCTAGCGCTTTTGGACAAGTGTCGTAGGTTTGAAGAATTGGACCAGTGACATGAAACAAGGAACCATAACTTTAGACCCTTTCAGTTCCAAAAGGGGAGGAATGGCAGTGGCAATCGTTTTTAGTAGAAGCCATATTCGAGATTGCATGGAAATCAAGCTCAACCACAATCACGTAGAGAAGGTTCTAGTGGCCAAAAGTTTGGTCAGACCGTGGCATCAACGCCAAGATGCTTCAAGTGTGGAAAGGACCACCTGACGAGAGACTATACCATCAAAGGGATCCTTTGCTTCAAATTCGGGAAGCCCGGGCATATTGCAAAAGATTGCAATCAACCCAAGGCAGAGCCTACAGTTAAAATGTATGTGTCGCGAGACCACTGGCGAGAGGAAGAGTTTACACTTTGAGTGGAGCAGAGGCCTCCCAATCCAAAGATCTGATCAAGGGAGATTGTGCCATAAGAGGTAATCTTTTAACTGTACTGTAAGACTCAGGGGCGACCCATTCTTTCATTGCCTATGATTGTGTGCACAGATTAGGGTTATCTATGTCTTTCTTACCTTTTGATTTGATTGTTTCTACTCCTACTACTAAACCCGTTGTTACTGCTCAAGTTTGTTTGAACTGTCCTATTTCTATAGAAGCTCGACTCTTTTTGGTTGATTTGATTTGTTTACCTCTTTCTCAAATAGATGTTATCCTAGGAATGGATTGGTTATCTTCTAACCATATCCTTTTTGATTGTTCCAATAAGACGGTAGTATTTCCTAATTTTAAGATTTCTGGATTTATAACTGCTAACCTAGTCAGAAATTTCTTGAGGGAAGGAGCTCAAGGATACATGGTTTGTCTTCCTTAGAAGTCAAGAGTGAGATCGATGTGAATGCTATTCCCGTGGCTAATGAATTTCCTGAAGTCTTTTCTGATGTATACCTAGTTTGCCAGCTACAAGAGAGGTAGAATTTTCTATCAATCTTGTGCCAGGATTTGGTCCTATATCCATGGCACCATATCAGATGTCACCATCAGAGTTAGCTGAACTCAAGAAGCAGTTGGAGGAGCTATTGGAGAAGAGTTTTGTGAGACCTAGTGTTTCGTCGTGGGGAGCTCTAGTGCATTTGGTCAAGAAAAAGGATGCGACTTCACGATTATGTGTGGACTACCATCAGCTAAACAAAATTACAATTAAGAACAAGTACCCACTCTTGAGGATAGATGATTTAATGGATCAACTGAAGGGAGCTGCCATTTTCTCTAAGATTAATCTGCATTCTGACTATCATCAGATTCATGTGAAAGTAGAGGATGTACCTAAGATGGCTTTCTGGACGCGTTATGGACATTATGAGTACCTGGTGATTCTATTAGGAGTAACCAACGCTCCTGCCATATTCATGGATTATATGAATCAGATCTTTTGCCCTTATCTGGATAGATTTGTTGTTGTCTTTATTGATGACATTTTGAAGGAGAAGAAGTTATACGCCAAGCTACCTAAATGCGAGTTTTGGTTGGAGGAGGTTCAGTTTCTAGGTCATGTGATTTCAAAGGATGTAATCGCAGTAGACCCATCGAAAGTAGAAGAGGTTCTTCAATGGGAAAGGCCAAATACTGTAATAGAAATTCGTAACTTCGTGGGATTAGCTAGCTATTATCGAAGATTTATTGAAGGATTCTCCAAGATAGCAGGACCTCTCACCCAGCTTACGAGAAAGAATCAAGCATTCGTATGGACTGAGGCATGTGAAGAAAGTTTCCAAGAGTTGAAAAGATGGTTGACTACTTCGCTAGTGTTGATCCTTCCTGATCCCAATGAACCTTTTGAAGTGTATTGTGATGCTTCAAATCAAGGCCTAGGATGTGTCCTTATGCAGAATAGAAGGGTGGTAGTGTATGCTTCAAGGCAATTAAAGGTACATGAGAAGAACTACCCTACGCATGACTTGGAGTTAGCTGCTATTGTGTTTGCATTGAAGATTTGGAGGCACTTCCTCTATGGAGCAACCTTTAATGTCTATAGTGACCACAAGAGTTTAAAATATCTATTTGATCAGAAAAAGCTAAACATGAGGCAAAGGCGATGGCTAGAACTTTTGAAAGACTATGACTTCCAGCTTCAATATCACCCCAGAAAGGCAAACGTAGTAGCGGATGCTTTGAGTAGGAAGATGCTTAACATTTCTGCTATGATACTTAAAGAAAGTGAACTAATAGAATAGTTCAGGTATATGCGTTTGTTTGTGGAGTTGACACCAAGAAGAATGTGCTTAAGTATGATCACTATCTCGAACGGATTATTGGAAGAGATCCGAGAGAAACAGGGAAGTGACCTATACCTACAAGAGGAGAAGGAGCTGGTGAAGTAGGGTGCAATGTCTGAATTCAAGGAAGGACCTGATAGAATCCTAAGATTTAGAGATAGAGTCTGTGTATCAAATGATTCCAAGCTTAAGAAGATGATTCTTGATGAAGCCCATAATAGCAAGTTGAGCATGCACCCCAGAACTACTAAGATGTACCAGGATCTAAAATGGTATATTGGTGGCAAGGAATGGAAAGGGATGTTGCCAAGTATGTGTCGTCTTGCTTAGTTTGCCAAAAGGCTAAAGTGGAACATCAAAGACCTTCTGGAATGCTGCAACCTTTGACTATTCCATAATGGAAATGGGATAGCATTGCGATGGATTTTGTGAGTGGATTACCAAGGACTAGAAGGGATATGATTCAATATGGGTAATTATTGATCGACTTACGAAGTCAACACACTTCTTACCAATTAATATAAAGTATTCGATGGAGAGATTGGCTCAAGTGTATGTCGAGGAGATCAGAACTTCATGGTGTGCCTTTGAGCATTGTTGCGGATAGAAACCCAAGATTTACATCAATATTTTAGCAAAGTTTACAGAAAGCAATGGGAATGAAGCTTCATCTAAGTTTTGCGTATCACCCGCAAATAGACGGTCAATCAGAGAGAATAATCCAATCATTGGAATATCTGTTAAGGGCTTGTGTCTTAGAACAGACATAGAGTTGGGATGAATTCTTACTTTTGATAGAGTTCACCTACAACAATAGTTTTCATGCGAGCTTTGGGATGGCACCTTACGAGGTGTTGTATGGACGACGGTGTAGAACACCTTTGTGCTGGTGCCAAGATGGGGAAAATTTTGCAATAGGACCTAAGCTTATGCAACGAACAACTAAGAAGTTAAGTTAATCCAGAAAAGAAGGAAGACAACTCAAAGTCAGCAGAAAAGCTATGCCAACAAGAGATGGTGACTTCTTGAATTTGAGGAAGGTGAGCATGTATTTTTGAGAGTTACACCTGTGACTGGTATTGGAAGGGTCTGTAAATCCAGAAAACTCACCCCTAAATTCATCAGACTGTGTCAAATTCTTCATCGGATAGGTCCAGTAGCCTATCAAATAGCCTTACCACCTTTTCTTTCTAATCTTCATGATGTCTTCCATGTGTCGCAATTGCGAAAGTATATCCCTAATCCAGCCTATGTCATTGAACTGGATATAGTACGACTAAAGGAGAACTTGACCTATGAGATACTTCCTATCAAGATTGAGGATAGGAGAGTGAAACAACTTAGAGGCAAGGAGATTGCAATAGTAAAAGTGATCTGAAACGATGCAACTGGAGATACAACATGGGAGTTAGAGGAAAAAATAAGAGAACAATATTCACACTTAATTTAAGGTATGATGAATTTTGGGGAAAAAATTCCTTTTAGAATGGGAGAATTGTAACACCCCAACTTTCTCTTGCTTTTGGTTTATCTGTGTTATCTATGTTACTGTGAATTTTTGTGAATTTTTATGAATTAATTGATGTATGTGGATTATTTTAATATTATTTTCAGAAAATTTTGGACTGTTAAACCGAAGCCAGGGGATCTTACTAATCCCAAACCCGGGGATAGTTTTCAGAGTTTTCACTGTTTGAAATTTTATCTGGAAGATAAAATTTTGAGTGCGCTCTATTATCCATTGAACAATAAATACTAGCTTAGTTAATTATAACTTTTGTCCATTGGATAATAACTTGTAGTAAAATGTTAATCATCTTTTCTAGAGTGTTCTTTTTATGTGACATCACTAGATGACATCACTTGTTGACTTTTCCCTAAAGTTGAAACCAAGCTTCCTAAAGAAGTTTCATCAAAGCTTGTTGGAGAAGCTTCTTTTCTCTCTCCTTGGGATGGCCACACAATTTTGGAGGAAAAGAAAAAGATGACCACTTTGTCATCTTTTCACTTAAGTTCATTTCACTTTTCATCTCAAAAAGTTTCCACCTTTCTCTCTCATTTTTTCTCTCCCTACCTCACAGCCACCACCCAAGATCCACCATCTCTTCTTCTTTAATTCTAATTAATCACATTTCTTGAATCTACATCTCCTTCTAAGACCATTTGGTGTGAAGATCTTTTCTTGTTCATCACTTTTTCAAGCATTTCTTCAAGATAGGGCTTGAAGACCCTTAAGGTAAAAAGTTCTCTATTTTCATTCTTCTTTCTTTTCTTCTTCCTTTTCTTCTTTCTAAGATCATGACTTTGATCCATGATCATTCCCTCCAAGCCCTTTTGATGTTGATTCTTTGGTGTCATTTTCATTTTTCAAGAAGCTCTTGGAAGAGGAAGCTTGTTTCAAGGAGATATTCAAGAAGTGGTGGGATATTCTCCAAGGTAAGAGGGAGAATACTCTCATAAACCTTTCATGGTGGTGAGAGACGTTTTATTGTGTTGAAAGTGGAGAATCCATGTGGGGATTCTTCACTTGATTGTATTTGGCTCTTGGTGATTTTTGTAACCTATGTGATTTTTGTGGTTTGATGTTGTTTTTGTTTATAACTTTGATGGAATGGAAAATTTGATGCTTGATATATGTATATTGCTTGCTTGAAATTCTTGTGGAAGTTGAAGTTTTTGAGACCCAAGAATCCTAGAGAGTTTACGGCCAAGAGACCCAAAAAGGGGGATCCAAGAGAAAATTTTGTGTTGATTGTTAACTTGGAAGCCTAACTAAAAATGGAATTGGTTTAGGAATTTCATAAAAACGAAAGAGTGGAAAAACAAAATCTTGACTACTTAGTTAGAGAGGGGTTTCGGCCTTGAGAGGAAAAAATAAGTTGGAAAGAGAGATCATAAAAAGTTAGAGTGCTTTTAAGGGCTTAGGAGAAAAAGGAAATGAATTTAATGAAAAATGTGATGAAATGTTACCTAGAGGAACCTAACTTATAAAGTTTAGGATTAGAACTAAGTTCCATATTAATTCTTGAAAGTATCATAATTAAAGTTTGAAAGTAAAGTGATGGTCCTACATGTTAAGGAAACTGGCGAGAATGCTTCATGTGTTTTGGAAAATGAGGGCTCTTGAACTTGTACTTTTGAAGATACTTTGTGAAGGAATATAATAGCTTCGTGATGACGGGCCGATGTACTGGACCCAGGGATGTTAGTGTTTGATTTAAGCCTTATTGTGGCTCCTCTTAGTGAAACTTTTGTTGTTTGTGAATATTGTTGCTCATTATCATGAAATCATACATTTTGAAAGTCTTGGTGACTTTGTGTTAAGGCTGTATGCCTAGGAGATGAATTACACCATATTGCAGGTGCGATAAGTGTAGTATAGGTCATGTGTTGACCTTGGGGGCGTCGGGATATGAGTTTTCCATAATGGCCAGCTGGTAGCTCCCCTGTGCCATGGATCAAACCGATGCAAACACATCGACGATCCGGACCGAGACACTATCCCTACTCACGATCTGGTGTAGACTGTCTTGTATAAAGCCGTGTTGCGCAAATTGAGAAATTGAGAAATTATGGCACTTGACTTGAGGCTGAAGAGATACAGACAAGTCTTCTAGATCATTCTCTCCGATGTTGGTTTGAACTCTATCGAGTAGATGTCAGTCCATTTTGCATTCGCATGTATATCAAACATTTCATTGTGATGCATTATCCTGTGAGACTATCTATTGATATATCATTATTATGTCTGCTGATAATTTTATGGCTGCGATGGTTATCTCTGTATTTTCTTAATTTGACTGATATTACTATTTCTCGCTACCATACTAGTATTGGTGTAGAGAATCTCACCTCTTTGATTGTTATTCTATTTGTTTTTTGTTTTATGTGTTCTTGCTAATAAACATTAAGTGAAGAAGAAGGAGTTTTGCAGTTTTCTCAATTTTTCTTTTGGGATGGTTGCCAGTAGAGGTTCTCTTGGTTTTGTTAGAGTTCTTTTCCACGGAGGTTCAGACGCATGGCAGATCGACTGGGGCGTAGAAAGGATTAGATACGTAGGAGAATTGACTCTGTCTATTAGTAGGACCCGTGATGGGGGCCCTTTCTTCTCTCTTAGTGTCTTTGTGCGTCTAGAGTTTTTCATGCCAATTAAGGAGCTATGGGGTGACTTGCATTACACTCCTGCAGAAGATCTGGACCCTGTGGTATCATCTGCAGAGGAGGACCCAATGGAGGAGTCCAAAGAGGATCCAATGGAGGGTCCAGGGGATGATCCTGCTCCCTAGGTCTCTAGACTTGGGTTGGTTTATAGTTTGCTAAACTGTTGTTTATGTCTTTTATGTATAAACTTGTAATTTTGGGTGGACTGTGATCCATGCCACTCGTGTGTATATCCTTTTTGGTGTGTAATATTTAGTAAGTTATATCCTATGTTTTTTTTTTTTGTTTAAACAAAGAAGATATGCAAAAGCATCACTGCAAAGCAAGGCATCCCAACTATGTTGGCACCCCAAGTAACGCCAATCATCTGCAGCATATCAATAATTTATTAATAATAAGAAAGAAGAATACAAAAAAAAAAACTAAAATGGGGAGGGGGGGCATAGACCAAACCCATGAAAACAGTTAAGAAAATCTATAACTAGGCAAACCATATCTATTTTGGTAAAAATCATCACTAATGAAATGTAGAATTGAATTCCACTAAGTAAAACTATGAATACCTAAACCATGAGAGGCCAGTTTATCAGCACAATTATTACATTCCCGAAATATGTGAGTACAATAAAAATTCAAATCCTTTCTCAGAATCTTGCAATTTTCCCATCTATTTCTTAATTTCCAAGAAATACTAGAGAGTCCTTTAAATGCCTGAATCACTAACATAAAATCACATTCCAACCAGAAATTCCTCCAACCTCTTTTATGGGCTATTTCTATTGCAAACATAGCTCCAATGAGCCCAGCATGATAGGCAACAGAAATACCAATATTCGCTGAAAAATAACCAAAAGCTGAAGCTCTAAAGTCCCTGAAGATGCCACCACAGGCTGCTAATCTCGGGGATCCCATTGCAGCACCATCCGTGTTGCATTTGATCCAATTGCAAGAGGGAGGGGACCAAATAACTTCAATAATTGTTGGAGATCTTCTCGGATGACCAGTAATAGAAAAGAATTTCATGATGGTAAATTCCATTATGTCCGAAGACATGATTCCTTTATTGAGATTTCCTAAAAGAGAAGTATTTGCTATTATCAAGTTCTTTGCTGCCCTTAAAGCAATGCTTATGTTGTCAAATTTAGCTTTGTTCCTAGAATACCAGATCACCGAAATGATATTTACAATGGCTGCCGTAACTACTTCTCTAACCTGCAGGCTCCAATTTCTGTCACATAAAGAGAGGATATCAAGCATGTTTAAACTAATAGCATTAATCAGCAAAATCGAGAAAAACTAGTTCCAAAGACTCATTGCAAAATAGTAATCAAAAAACAAGTGGGAGGTGCACTCATCACTTGCATAGCATAAATGACAAGTGGAAACAATTATGCAACCTCTCTTTTTTAGTTGATCATTAGTAGGCATTTTGTCTTTGAGAATTCTCCAAACAACAAATGATTTTGATGGAGGAATGCTGCTGCTCCAGACATTCTTGTGCCAATGAACTTGCTGACTAGGTGGGCTGACAAAAGAATAAGCCTCCTTGAGTGACAAACAACCCGAGTCATTATTCCATCTTCTGTGATCAATTGCATTTCCTAATGGAATATGAATCCATTTAAGCTCCTTCAATATTGGAGGACATTTCTGCAACAGAACCTCAAGAAATTGCAGGAAGCCATTCACTATAAATTCCTGAAGATTAGATTTTAATCTAGCCCGAACTCTAGCAGGAATTTCTAAATAATCAGCTAGTGGTTTTTTAAGCCAAGGATCATGCCAGAAGTTAATTCTCTCCCCATTACCAATTTGCCAAGATGAAGAGTCTAGAACAACTTGAATTTCTGATTTCAAACCATTCCATAAAGAGGATGTAAGGTGATAGGTCCTAGGAACATTGTTTTTGAAAGCTCTAGCTCTAAGAATGCAGGACCATTGACATTGAGAAGTTACTAATTCCTTAGCCAATTTAAGCATTGAAGCTTTATTTATAGATTGGATAGATCTTAGTCCCAGTCCTTCTTTAGAAACAGGATTGGATACATCCTTCCATGCAACAGTTATAATTTTCCTATGATCAGTGCTACCCGACCATATGAAGTTTCTTAGCCAACTGTCCACCTCTTTTATACATTGCACTGGCCATTTATAAATCTGAAAACTGTATAAAAGCATACTTTGTGCCACTGTTTTCACCAGCATCACCCTCCTCATAATAGACAATAGAAAGGCTTTCCAGGCAGCAATTTTCGATTTGATCCTATCCATGATAGGCTGTAAATAGGATTTTTTAGGCTTGCCCTTGAAAAGGGGAATCCCTAGATAGTTAAATGGAAGTGATCTTGCAGAAAAACCTAGGAAAACAGCTATATCAGCCTTCCTTCTTGCAGAGATGGAACCAGAATAAAATTTAGATTTTGCACAATTTATCAATTGACCTGATGCATCACCATAGTCAAAGAACAACTTCATCAAAATCCTCATGTTTCGCTGAGTACCTCTACAAAACAGCATAATATCATCAGCATATAATATGTGGGAGGGAGTTGCATAATTCCTTGGACCTGCCATTAATTAAAGCTCTCCAGAAATAGCCAATTTAGTAAGCCCCCTGCTAAGAACCTCCTCAACTAAGCAAAATAAAAGGGGAGACAAAGGATCACCTTGTCTAACCCCTCTATTACAAGAGAAAAAGTCAGCTGCCTTCTCATTAACAGAAATGGATAATTTGGCTGATTGAAGTATCACTTTGATCCAATTACAAAATCTATCATTAAAACCAAAACAGTGCAGCACCTTTAATAGAAAATTCCAATCTAAAGTGTTAAATATCTTTCTAATATCAATCTTCATTGCTATATTACCTCTAAACACTTTCTTATCCAGCATATTTACAGCTTCTGAAGCTGTACAAATACAATCTCCAATTTGCCTACCTTTAATGAAACCTCTTTGACTTTTAGAAATGATTCCTGGAGCCAATCTAGCCAATCTGTCTGCTAGCACTTTTGTAATGATTTTAAATTTGTAGTTAGCCAGAGCTATAGGTCTGAATTTGTCAATTCTATCAGCTCCGTCCTCCTTAGGAATAAGAACTATCAAATTTGCATTGTAGTTTGGTAATAACCATCCTGTTTTGAAAAATTGAATCACTGCATTATGGACTCATTTTCAATCAAGTTCCAGTAATTTTGGTAGAAAAATCCACCAAAACCATCAGGACTAGGAGCACCATTAGCATTCATTGAAAACACTGCATTCTTGACTTCTTCAATTATTGGCAAATCCGTTAAGTATTGATTATCTTCTTCTGACAGTAGGTTTGGAATCATTTGGTCAATTAAGCCATTATCAACATAAGCATTGTTTGAAGCAAAGAGACTTTCATAATAACTAATGACATGCTGTTCTATGTCTTCAGCTCTGTCCAACACTTGATCATCCTTCTTTAACAATGAAATTTGCTTTGTGACATGTCTTATTTTGGAAATTTTGTGAAAATATTTAGTGTTCCTATCTCCCTTAATAAACCAGTTGGTTCTAGGCTTTTTTAGCCAGAACTCTTCTTGACAAAGAAGGGCATGCTGCAATTTCAACTGAGCCTCATTCTCCTGAAAACAGAGTATCTCAGAAGAACTATCAAGGTTCAGATCAGCTTGAATTCTGTTCAATTCTGTTTCAGCAACCAGCACTTGAACATTTACATCACCAAAAATGTTTTTATTCCACATTTTAAGCTTTGCTTTGATATTTTTCAGTTTTTCAGACAGAATAAACATTGGACATCCAACTACAGGAAATTCCCATGCTTTCTTGATTAACTTTGCACAGTAAGGGTGGCTAGACCACATTTTCATGAATTTAAAAGAAGAAACCTATTTATTCATACCATCTTCCAAACAGAGAAGGATTGGATGATGATCAGACTTGCTTCTGACCAAGGTGCAATAATTAATACTAGACCAAAAATCCATGCTATTACTGTTGACAACTGCTCTATCTAGCCTTTTTTCAGTTAATATTGATCCTCTTCTGCCATTTGTCTAAGTAAATTGAGATCCTCTTGTCATAACATGGATAAGATGATTGGAGTTAGACCAAAGTCTAAATTCCTCACAAGCAATTCTAGAAGGCAATCCACTCCCTCTATATTCATGCGCACCAAGCACCACATTAAAATCACCTATATAGCACCAAGGACCAACGTGAGCAGACTACAAAGTACTTAAAACCTGCCAAAGATTTCTTCTTACTGCATAATTAGTACTAGCATATATAACAGCAAAGTAAATAGCTTGACTATTAATCATCAGAGAAAATGCCATAAACTGACTAGAGGCAGCTATTATGCATGGATCCAAAAGAGTGTCACACACGCACCAGAGATTAGGCATGAGATTATTTCTTTCATTAATAGCAAACATTTTTAAGTTTAATTTATTCCAAAATCTAGCTAGAAATCTTTCAGCTTGTAACAAAGGTTCAGCAATAAAAAGTAAAGTAGGTTGATTCACATTGCATAACCTTTTCAACACTAATCTTGTTTCCTTATTTGCTAGCCCTCTAGTATTCCAAAAGAGAACTTTCATTGAGTAGAATGTTGAAGAGCAACCCTTGATCGGGTAATATGGACCAATTGCTAAGCTTTTAATTTCCTTTGTTTCTTTTTCTAAGACTCGGTCAGAACTTGAGTAAATTCTGCATCTGTATCGGAAATGACTTTTTCCTCTTCACTAACATTACCATCAGTCCAAAATCTGGAAACAATTTTAACATCCTTCTGAGTTTGACCATGTAATCTATCAACTGAACAAACTCTAGCTTGAGAGTTAACTTCAGTCCTAACATCACCTGACACTCCATTCCTGTCATGATCATTTAAAGAATCCTGGACCGAATTTGACACATGATCAGGGATTTGAAAAGAATTGGGATCAACCCTTGGAGAATTAATTCCAGTCCTAACAACAGCTGATGCATCATTCCTATCATGTGAATTTAACAAAGGCATATGGTCTTGAATTTGAAAAATGGGATCAGCTCTTGGTGAATTAGGATGGAGAGATTCATCATACTCAGACCTATCATCAGTATTTTTATTCACTGATTCTCTTGTTGAACAATAGTCCTCCTCCATCTAGTTTTTGGAGTGAGCAGACTGCCCTTTAAATGATGGAACATGAGCACCATTAGTAACTGGATCTTGCTGTATATTTTCATTCTTGTCATTCTTCACCGACCCGTTCCTCACATTATTTTATTTTGGCACATACATTTGAGCAACCCTTCTTTCTTTGGTTGCCTTTAAATTACCATTTTTCTTATTACAGTTGGTAGAGACATAACCAATTATCTGACAGAAATCACAAAAAGATGGAATTTTTTCATACTCAATTCCAACAAAGAAAGCAAAATCATTCCTTTCTACCATTAAATCATTCGGCAGACTACCGTTCAAATTTATTTCCACTAAAATACGAGCAAAATGCCCCAAAGTTCTTGATCTTGTTGCTTCATCCAGAGTTATTGGAGTCCCAATGCCATTAGCAATTTCAAAGAGAATCTTTGGTCTCCAGTATTCTTGTGGCAAATCATAAATCCTAACCCAGCATTGTACATAAGTTTGCCTTTGTTTGTTTGGATTAAAATCTGAACTCCATCTTGATAACCTTAGTATTCCAGAACCTATAATCCAAGATCCTGATGACCATATTCTCCTCAAGTCATTCTGTGATTCAAAAAAGAATTCAAAATAACCTTTCCCAAGAGGAGTCAAACGCCAATTAGATACGGGTTTCCATAGAGCAACCAATTTAGCTCTTAATTCATCAGCCTTTAGAGGTTGATTCCTTTTAGCAATAATTAACCTACCATGTAAACAATTTTTGGAGCCTTCTAAGCCAATCTTATACTCATCCTTCGAAATTTTAATTGAGATCAAATCCCCCTTAACACAAGGTTGGGGAAGTTGACTCAATGAAATATCCAACGAAGATTGACTCACAATTTGTGCAAAAGTTTTGCAATGCTCAACAGACTTTGTAGCAATCTCAGTTTCTTAATGAACAAGATTCTCATTGAAAACCTGATTAGAGGAAGAAAGAACACAGGTAGGAGAAAAAGAATGCAGGGGGGTTTAGAAGGAGTATTCAAAGGAGGAATAAGATCAGGGAACATAAACCCCCATGGACAATCCGAAAGAAAAGCCATGTTTGTTAAAAGATCATCGCTTCACAAATTGAACCTTCAGTTATATCCTGTGTTGTTTATGCTCTTTTAAGTTTATGTTTTTGCAAAGAAATATTATAATCTGTATTTTCCAAGATTAAACTTTTTCCACATTTTGCTAAGTAAATGACATTTTAATAAGTAAATGTGGCACCCTAAGGAGGGTGTTACACAGGACACTGATATGAAATTTTCTTCTTTTTGCTTACTTTTTCAAATGTCTAGTCTTTTCCACATATAATTACCTATCAAAAATATATAAAACACATAATAAGAACATAATCTAATATAACAAAACTTGAGAACAAAACTCAATCAAAGAGATTAAAAGAGGATGAAAACCTAAGATTTTGAATCATAAAAATATGAATTTTTACAAGTTCATCAGATCTCTTCGAGACTTTGTATCCTGGTTCAACAAAGAAATAGTAAATATTCGTGATTGGGATGAAAGACTCAAACTACACTACATGAGGGAAGGACTCCGTCCTAGCTTGTTATCTTTTTCCCTAGCTAAAAAGGAAACCAAGGCTATGGACGATTTTCAAGCTAAAGCAGAAAAATACATCAATGTTGAAGATGTTTTCCAGGCTAGGAAACACCTAGAGAAAGGAGAAGATGCTAAACGTAAGCCTGCACAACCCAACCAACAAGGCCAAAACTTGAAGCCACCTTTGAAGTGAAAGTTTGAGAGCTTCACCCCCCTTAACACACCTTGGACTCAAATTTTCCAGGAGGAGGTGAATATGGAGTTCAAGGACATGCAAATACCCCCTCGAGAAAACATACACAGAAGGATAAGTCTAAACACTATGCATGACATGAAGGTCATAGGCATAATACAAAAGACTATGTCAACCTTCAAGACGCAGTTGAATCTTTGATCCGAGATAGCCTCCTGGGTCGTTATGTGTGCCAATCTCATAATAATAATTGGAGGGGAGGACAAAATTATAGGAAAAAGAGTTACAACCCTCGAAGAAGCCCATCTCCACCATACCAAAGAAGACGCTCACCTAGAAGGAATGAAAATCCTGGCGCAGGCCCATCTTGGGGTAATGCTTAGAATCAGGAAAGGGCAAATCCCAGGACAATGATCAGGATAACGATCGTCGTCATGACGAAGTAACCCGAACAACAACACCATCTCAGGGGGCTTTGCTGGTAGTGGTGAGTGAGGGAATGCAAGGAAAAGAGCACTCCAAGCTATATTGAGCGTGGCATCCCCCTCAGGAACCAAGTCGAATAGCAGAGCAAGAAAGACCTCACCGATTTTGTTTACTGATGAGGATTACAAATGCACTATCCAAACCATGATTACCCTATGGTGATCTTGGGAATAATAACTAATGCCAAGATTCATCGTATATTTGTTGATTAGGGGAGCTCAGCTAACATCATGTTCTTAGACTTATTCGAAAAACTAGTATTATGAAGGAAGGAACTGATTCTATACACCGACGAGCTAATCGGATTCATTGGAGACAAGATCACCTTGGTGGGATACATCGAGACCTATTTGACTTTGGGGAAAGATTCTCTTTTCAAGACACTCTAGGTCAAATTCCTTGTGGTAGGCTATCCCTCGACCTATAATGTCATATTCGGTCGCCCCTCACTCAATGCCTTTGGGGTTGTGATCTCCATACCCTACTTGGCCATGAAGTTTCTTAACCAGCATGATAGAGTCGTTATGGTCAAAGGAGTCCAGGCTACAGCTAGAAGATGTTGTAATGAAATCTTAAAAATTATTAAGAAGCCTCAGACCATGAACTAACACAACAATTCAACTTTAGTAATTACGGACCCTGTCAACGTCTTCTTGAATGAGCTAGATATTCGCGAAGAGATCTGTGGTACGCACCCTCAACTTGATGGAGACCATCAATCCCTTCAAGTTAGTGCTAATCCAGATCAGGTAACCAAAATTGGGTGACATCTGAGCTAGGAGGAATGATCCCAACCAGTTGAGTTTCTTGTGAAAAACAAAGATCTTTTTATTTGGACATTCGCGAATATGTCGGGATTAGACCCAGGGTTCATTTGCCACCAACTTTCTATCATAAAGGTGGTGAAGCTGGTGGTCCAATGAAAAAGGAAGGTCAGACCTGAGAGGCAAGAGGTAATTCAAAGGTAGGTAAAGGAATTCTTGGACGTTGGATTTATCAGAGAAGTCTTTTATACCACTTGGCTCTCTAATGTGGTCTTGGTAAAAAAAGCTAATGAAAAGTAACGTATGTGTGTCGATTGCACTAACCTGAATAAGGCGTGCCCAAAAGACCCATATCCACTTCCCAATATTGATAAACTAATGGACAATTCATCCGGGTTACGCTTATTGTCATATGCCTATTCTGGATACAATCAAATTCCAATGAACCCGAAGGACGAAGATAAAACTACATTCATAACTGAGATGGGAAGTTACTATTATTGTGTCATGCCATTTGGATTAAAGAATGTTGGTGCAACTTACCAATGGATAATGAATAAGGTCTTTGAAAAACAAATTGGCAAAATGCTAGAAGTCTATATAGACTACATGATAGTCAAGACAACGGAGATCGACAACCATGTGAAGGACCTAGAAGAGGTGTTCGCCGAGATACGGAAGCACAACATGAGATTGAACCTGGAGAAATGCATTTTTGGTGTACAGGTAGGTAAATTTTTGGGATTTTTGTTGACAAATAGAGGTATTGAAACTAACCCAGAGAAATGTCAGGCCGTTCTCGACATGCGTAGCCCATAGTCTGTGAAAGAGGTGCAATAATTGACAAGTCGGATAGTGGCCCTCACTCGCTTTCAAGCTAACACCGCTCAAAAATCTCTTCCCTTCTTCGAAACCTTGATAAAGGGAAAGAATTTTGAGTTAACCCCACAGTGTGAGGCTACCTTTCAAGAGCTAAATAAGATGCTATCCACACTACCGATTTTAACAAGATCGAATCCCGGTGAAACACTTTATGCTTGCCTTTTCGTTAGCAATGAGGCAATCAATTCAGCTTGATAAGAGAAATTGATGAAGGTCAGAGACTAATTTATTTCGTCAGCAAAATCCAACAAGGCCTTGAGATTTGCTATCAGAAGATTGAGAAACTAGCTCTAGTATTATTGGTTATTATAAGAAGGTTATGACAATATTTTCAATGTCACCCTATGATAGTGAGGACAAATCAACTAATTTGGCAAGTACTGCATAAGCCAGATCTTGTTGGGAGAATGATTGCTTAGAAGGTGGAGCTCTCTGAGTTTGGTATCACTTATGAACCAAGACAAGCCATAAAGGCTTAAGTCTTATCTAATTTTTTGATCGAGCTTACACGAGATTCTGGCCATCCTAGAGCGATTTCCTGGACCATCTACATTGATGGACCTTCGAATCCCAAAGGGAGTGGCACTAGAGTAATATTAGAAAATGAAGACTCATATTAGAACATTCTCTAAAGTTTGAATTTTTTACATCAAACAACCAAGTTGAATATGAAGCATGCATTGTAGGTATTAACATGGCAAAAGAGATAGGGGTTACAGATACAAATCTATGTAGTGATTCGTAGATGGCAACATCCCAGATCCAAGGAGAATACCAAGTTAAGGAGCCCTTGTTACAGAAATACTTAGCCAAAGTCAAGAAGTTAATGGAAAGTTTTGATAATGTTAAGGTAGAACAACATTCTAAGAGAGTAGAATTCCAGAGCCAACATCTTGTCAAAGCTTGCCAGGAACAAGAACCTTGGTATCAATAGGTCCGTAACCCAAGATACCTTACTCACTGCCAATATTACGGATAATGAAGTCCTCCTACTGGGAGATGATGAAACTTGGATGACACCTATAGTTGCCTACCTCCGCAATGGCTTGTTACCTAATGACCAGAAAGAAGCCCAAAAAATAGTATGGACAGTAGTTTGGTATACCATCCTTGATAATCAGTTGTATCATTTTTTACTCCTCTCTTTAAATGCTTCGGTCCTAAGGAAGCAGAATACGTCTTGGCCAAAATCCATGAAGGGAGCTCTGACCATCACCTCAAAGGAGAGTCCCTAGCATGGAAAGCGCTAAGGGCTATATGTTACCAAGTGGATTCAGGACTCAAGAGGGGGGTGAATTGAGTATATAAAAGTTTTTTGCAAACACTTGTAAAACAAATTTCGTTGAAGCTATATTTTTAAATGAAGTGAATAAATAGAGAAGATAGAGAGCCTTAAGAACAGAAAATAAACATGTAAAAATATAAAATAAATTCCAGGAAATGAAAGAGATTGAGAAGAAAAGCACAAGCACAATATTTATCCTAGTTCAGCAACCAACCACTTGTGGTGAACGTCCAGTCCTTGAAAAATTATCCGAGATTTTTCACTATCAATGCAAGCTTGAATAAGTGCTTGCTACCATTACAAACTAGATCACTCTTCACACATAGGGAAACTTCACCCTTGTGGGAAAGCCTTAATTTTCAGGATACCTCACTCTTACAAAACCATTGAGGGATACCTCACCCTTTTTACAATAAAGTAAAATATAGTAGAAGAAAAACTCCCAGAAGAGTAAATAATGCAACCCGAAGCTCTATGAAGCTCTATAAGCTATCTCAAAGTTTTGGTGAAAAAGAGCAAAGAAAATATGTAAAAATAAGAATCATGAATTAAAGCAAGAAAGAATTGTTTCAGATAGTTGGGGTGTTTTGAAAGATAACCCAAGGCCTTGTATTTATAGAGTTTTAAGAAAATAGCCATTGGGGGTAATTAAATTACGCATTCAATGCAAAAATGGCTATTTCTTTCTAAAATTGGAACTTGTGTTTATTCGGATAACCTTTATGTTATTCAAATAACACATTTTGAAAAACCACGAGAAACCTGATTCTAAGACACGTTATTCGAATAACTCATTTTAAAATATACGTTCTGGAATGCCTCTATTCGAATAGCATGGGTGCTATTCGAATAAAACATTTTTGAAAACATAGGCACACAGCAGGTTTATAAACATTATTCAAATAACTTTAAAGTTATTCGAATAAACCTTGATATACAAAGAATAATTTGACTTGGTTTATTCGAATAAAGGGAGCTTTATTCTAATAGACCTATTTTAAAAACAATTTTAATCATTTTTGAAACTTGCCAGGTTATTTCCAAATATCTAAAAACCTTTTAATTATTTTCAAAAACTATTATGAAATTTTAGATTTTACTAAAAAATATGTATAAGATTTTTCTTCCAAAATCAAAGAATATCTAGAAGGCTTTGTACAAAAAGACTCTAAGTCCTAAAGCCATTATTGAAGTTCATGGACTTGGTCTTCTAATCATCTTCTTGTTTGTTATCGTCAAAACTAGTCTTCATTGTCATATAGTCAATTACAGTCTCCCCCTTTTTTATGATGATACACTAACATTGAGAAAAGAATTAGTTCATTTAAATTGGAATTCACAAAGTCAATTTGAGAAATTACTTCCCCTCTTTTTCGTAAGAGGTGATTTATATCAGAGATGTGCGCAGCTCCCCCTTACTTTTAGAATCCAATTTTCCATTTAAGTTTACCTGTCTTTTCTTAATCACAGAAACTCATAAAAGAGAGCTCAAGCTTTTTCTTCGCCTTTTGTCATGATAAAAAAGATGGGGCAAGAGAAAGCAAATATTATTTATTGAAGTTCAGCATGTAAAAGCAGTAAATTGAGCACATAAATACAGGTCAAACAGCAATGATATAATTTAGTAAAGCAAATGATAGGCAAGAAATAATGCATTTTTTTCATAAAAGTACTTTGGCCAGTTACATTAATAGTCGCAGCAAAAACAAAAATAGCCAAAAACAAGCAAGGATCCTAAGACTAGGGATCTAAAAATAGGCATCTAGTGGCGAAGGAGGGGAGTTAGGTGTCTTGTTAATCAGGAAAATCTCATAGGGCTGCTTGTTCCTACTCTACACCTTCTATTCCATCAAACAGAATAGAAAAATGTGTTCTCCATGTAAGCTCTGGTGTCCAGCATGGTTGCCATGAGCTGCTCATTTGTGACTGGACCAACAGTAGCAGCAGGAGCAGGAGCAACAGGAGCATCAACAGGAACATTAGCAGTAGGCGCAGTAGGGTGGTATTCTTGCTCATTCTCATCATCTTCAACTTCATCTAAGTACACCCAGCCTTTGGCAGTTCTGATCATCTTCATTTTGTTCAAAGTAAAAGTGCTGAAAACACTATGAAAGGTCAACTTGGTGGCCCGCTCAGTTTCCAGAATCTGAGGGTATTTTCCAAGAAAGGTCGTGATAATCAAACCATAGGGCAAATCAGACTTCTCTTTACCCTTTGCCTTCATCATATGCTTCATGATGAAGTTAGGCTAGTTGACTTGGTATCCTTTCTTCAAAACCCATAGCATTAAGATGTCATCCTCACTCAGGTAGGCATAGTTGCCTCCTCGAGGAGCCAGGATATGTCCATCAACATAGTGTAAGAGATTGTTTTAGTTCTTCAGCATGCCTCCCTTGACACCTTTATCTGGAAAAGCTAGGTCAGGTTTCAAAATATCTTCAATGGCCCGTATCTTGTTATATTCTAGAAAAAGAGGCAAACTACCATCTTCTTCAAAAATGCAACCAGTGACCTGCAAGCCAAACAGCACAAACCAATCTTGAGTGGTGATTATCACGTGCTGATCACAGATATCTGAGTGAAGATTCTGACCATTAATCGTCAATTTGTAATAGAACATCTTGACTAAAGCAAGGTAGACAACAACCTAGTGAGAGCAGAGCCAGAGTACTCCTTGATGATTCAGTAGGTTTAGAAAGTCAAAGCCACCTTCTTTCTGAAACAAATTCAAATCAAGATACTTGGGTTGCACAAGATTGTGCTACCAAAAGTGAGTGACGAAGAGACCTAGTTCATCATTATTAGAGGATAGCCTTTGTAGGTCTAGTGGGTTGTTGCAGGGAGTAGTCTTCATATGAGCATGTTTTACCCTAGAAGAAGAAGAGGCCATGGTTATGGTGACTGAGAGAGAGAGAACGGTGGAAGGGAAGGTACGGTGAAACGAAGGTTGCGGAGAGATATAATGGTGGAAGATTAGAGGGTAATGGTGGATGATTTGGAGGATAATGGTGGAGGAGGTGTTTTCTGGTTTTAGGTTGCAGCACAAACAGAGAGAAAAAAAGAAGGATAAAATAGAGATAGAGAGGAGAAATGGAGAGAAAAAAGCTTTGTGGGCATATATAGAGAGCCTGTGTTTATTCGAATAACATGGGCGTTATTCGAATAAACTTCTGTGGTAATGCAAAAAACGTGGCCTTCTGCTAGATGTTATTCAAATAACTATAGAGTTATTCGAATAACTAGGCCTACAAACCTGGCTTTCTGCCAAGTTTTATTCGAATAACCATTTGGGTTATTTGAATAAAACCAAAAGGATTGGACTTCTATCAAAAACTTTATTCAGATAAGTGTTTATTTATTTGAATACAACATACATCATAGATAGAGAAGATATTGATCTTATTTGAATAAATATGACGTTATTCGAATAAAACAATTAAAAAAAATAAGAAATTGAACATCTGACTTGTGGTTATTCGAATAGCCACAGGGTTATTCGAATAAACTTATCAGGAAAACACCAGTAAGCATGTTCAAAAAGACAGTTTGAGAGAAGAAAATTTACCTAATAATGAGATACCTGCAAAACAAAATTTGGGATACCTCCAATGCACAAGTTAGTAATAATTCAACAATGATAAACCAATAAAGTAATAAATACAAGCATTTATTTATATGTATGATTGATCAATAATGCCTAATTTCTCTTCTAATATAAAAGAATGCTTCTTTTGCTAAGGGTTTAGTGAAAATATTTGCAAGTTGTTCAGATGTTTTAAGAAACTCAAGTATGTTGTCTCCTTTTTGGACATGATCTCTAATGAAGTGATGCATTATTTCTATGTGTTTTGTTATAGAGTGCAAAATGGGATTTTTAGACAGATTGATTGCACTAGTATTGTCACATCTTATAGGGATGTGATCAAGCTGAAGACCATAGTCTAGAAGTTGTTGTTTCATCCAAAGGATTTGAGCACAACAACTCCCATCTGCGACATATTCAACCTCAATAGTAGACAATGTCATCCTATTTTGCTTCTTTCTATGCCAAAAAACTAAAGAGCTTCCAAGCAAGTGGTATGTCCCACTAGTACTATTCCTATCCATTTTGCATTCAGCAAAATCAGAATCAAAATAACCAATTAGACTACATGAGGCACCCTTAGGTACCACAAGCTTATTTGTGAAGTGCCTACTAGATATTTCATGATTCTTTTAACAGTACATAGGTGTGATTCTTTAGGATTAGCTTGATATCTAGTACACATGCATACATTAAACATTATATCTGACCTACTAACAATAAGATAAAGAAGAGATCCAATCATACCTTTACATTTAGTAATTTCTACATATTTTTCTCCTCCATCTTTGTCCAAATAACAAGAAGTGCCCGTTGGTGTAGCCATGTGCTTGGCATTGTCCATTCCAAATTTTTTGAGCAGTTCTTTGCAATATTTGGCTTGACTTACGAAGGTCCCTTCTTTAGTTTGTTTGATTTGAAGTCCAAGGAAGAAATTGAGTTCTCCCATCATTGATATTTCAAACTCATTTTTCATTGTGTTAGCAAATTCCTTACAAAAAGGATTCATTAGTAACACTAAAAATTATGTCATTAACATAAACTTTTACAAGGAGAATATCATGTATTTTATTTTTAATATAAAAGGGTTGTATCAACTTTTCCTATTGTAAAACCATTTTCTAAAAGAAACTTACTCAACCTTTTATACCAAGCTCTAGGAGCTTGTTTTAAGTCATACAAGGTCTTTCTTAGTTTAAAAACATGGTTGGGTAGTTCATAATTTTCAAAATCAGAGGTTGTTCAACATACGAGGCTTGAATAAAACCATTTAAAAAAGGACTTTTAACATCCATTTAATATAACTTAAAATCCATGATGCAAATATATGCAAGTAACATTCTAATGGCTTTTAATCCAGCTACAGGTGCATAGGTTTCCTTATAATCTATTCTTTCTTCTTAATTATAGCCTCTTTTGCAACCAACCTAGCTTTATTTCTGATTATTGGGCCAATTTCATCAAGTTTGTTACTAAAGACCCATTTGGTGCCAATTATAGGTGGTGTGTGAAATCCGCAAGTGTACGGTTTCGTCGTCAAGTAATAAAAGATCGAATCCACAGGGACTGTGTCTATGAATACCAATTAATTAATTAATTCAATTAGATTAAACAAAGGGGGATAAAATTGTTGATTGATGAAATCTTAATATCCAAGAAATTAAATAAATAAATATTAAAGTACAAAATTAAGAACAAAAACAGCAAGTTAATAAGAAAGATTTTTCAGATTCAAGAAAGCTTCCAAGATTGGGGTAACCACAATGATACAAGAAAAATCTTAATTGACAACCATTTTATTAAAATTGAAATTCAATTGAAGGTGAATTACCCTAAATTAGTTAATGTTATTTCTCAAGAGACAAGAACCGTGCCCAATTAAACAAATTTCTACTCTCGTGGTAATTGAATTTAAATTAAACTCATTATGCTTTATGGTAATTCATTGAATCCTCAAAAGGCTAAACTTACTCTCGTGATTTAGACCTTAAGTTCAATTCTTATGGCTCTAACACCTAGGTTCACCTCTCAGTATGTCCCTAGATATCTATGAGATGCAAATATGTGGCCAGCAAATTCACATGAATAAGCACAATAAGGATTGAATCAAAGAACATTCAAGATTAATAAAAAGGGTAAACAAAGTCAATTAATCATCATCAATGTATCAAAGGGCATTGCCCAATCCTAGAAACAAACAGAACTACTCAGACATGGAGAAGAAGAAACAAGAAAACATATTCATGAACATCCAAACTCATAATCAAAGAAAGAAGAGGGAAGAAAGATCAAGATCCAGAGCCTTCAAACGTGCCTCCTTCAAACCAAATTGGAACCCCAAAACTGTATTCAAAACATGTATTTATACCCCTAGGGTTTTAACTCTCTAAAAGGCCCCAAAAGAAATAAAAAATAAAACTTAAAAACTGATGCGTACTGCGATCCACGGCCTGGCCGTGGATCTCTCTACCACAGGATACTTTTTCTTCAGCTTGAATTCCACGACCATGGATCATTCCACGGCCTGGTTGTGGAACTCTCTGGAGTTTCTCTTTTGCTTCTTCAAGTTGCTGCTCGATTCATGGTCGTGAAAAATTCCACAGGCAGGCCGTGGATCTCTCTAGAGTGAGCTCTTTGACCCTGTTTGCTATTCGTAAAGCTCCAACTTCAATTATGCAAGCTTTCCATTCATTTTAAGGCTAATTTAACACCAATCCTGCACAACAACACCAAAAACACCGCAGTTATTCAAACTAAAGGAAAAATAAATAAAAATAGAAACTAAAATGCCTAAAATACCTAAAAATGTATGCAAAACAAGACTAAAATGTGATGTTGTTTCACACATATCAAATTTCCCTAAGCTTAAGATTTTGCTTGTCCCCAAGCAATAACTAATGCCAAACCAAGAAGTGGGATCAAGAGACCATAATGAATGAGGAACCCGAAAAAATAACCAAACAAGCAATAAGCAAAGGCATACCAAGAATTAGAGAGGTAATCAAAATCAAGTCCAATTAGAGGCTAAAGTTCTCAGAAATCATGCTCCTCACAAAATTAGGTTCACTATACTAACCACACTCAAAGTGTTTAAGGGTAAAGACAATGCGCTCAAGATTCTTCAAAGAAACAGCACTTCTATAAGCTTGATAAGAAACCAAATTTCCATAAATAATTTGCATGCATGCAAGAATCAAAAGGTCTTTCAAGGGTTGTAATGGGACCATGGGAATGATGTCAGGTAGGGTAAAGAAAGGAAGATATACACAATGGGTTAACAAAATTTTCAATAAGCACAAGCAATCCAATAGATCATAAATGGAGCAAGGGCATTTTTCAATCAAGAGTATAACTCCACATTTCCAAGCATTTTCTTCCTTACTTTTCCTTCTTCTCTTTCTCTTTTTTTTCAAGCTTTCCTCTTATGATTTTCTTTTATTTGCTTTTTTTTTTAGAAAGAGAAGGGTCAAAAACATATGATTCCCAACATAACTTTACACAACTTTCAAACCCAATTTGCTCTATTTAATATTCTAAATGATTACTAACAATATATCATCATAGGCATCAAGAAAAATAATTATGCAATAAGCTCAAAATGGGTAACTAACGGATGAAAGTGTGGCAATTATTTCAGAAGGCCAGAAAAATACCTAAGATGCCTTAATCACATTCAAGCATGCAAACAAAATTTTTGCCTCAAAATGGTTTCAAATCAAGTTCTAGAGCACAAAATCAATGAGGAATATCACTCAACACAAAGAATGAGAGCAAAAATCATATAGTGTATAAATCCTATAAAGGCTCAAAAATCACATTTAGAGGTTCAAAAATCAACGAGAAGCACTAATTCAGAGAACATATGCTAATTATCAATTATCAAGAAATCACCTCCTCTATCAATTAAAACAATGCCTGTTGCTTACCACAAGAATCAACAAGTTGGGTTCCAAATCAATACCATCTCAAAATCCTCAAAAGAGAGAGGTACAAAGTTCAACTAAAAAGTTGAGAGATATGATGATGTGAAAATACAACATGAAGATCTAAAGCAAAATGAGACATGAAAATGCATGAAACTAATGATCTATACTAATGATCTACAATGAAAATGAAAATACTCCCCCCCAAGATTAGAACCTACATTGTCCCCAATGTAAAAATCTATAACCAGAGAATGGAGAAAAGAAAAGAACTCACTGTGGTGGTGGAAAAGGGTGCTGACTCAAATGCCAACTATGAATGGCCTGGACCATGCTCGCCATACTCTGAACCGTCCCCTCCAAGGCTTGCAGGCGGCCATCAGTAGCTTGACCCTGCTGACGAAGCTCCTCTAGCATGTGGCACTGCTGCACCTGCTCAGCATGAAGTCCCTCCAGAGAGGTATAAATCCATATGAGAGCATCCTCCGAAGGACCTGCAAAAGAAGAAGAAGAAGAAGAAGAAGGAAGAAAGGTGCCTGCCCCTGGTGGAGGGCAAATGGGGCGCTGAACATCAATTAGTTCATCTGCTGCACTCCCAGGTGTGCGCCAATTTTCACAGTTGCGCACAATGATAGCAAGAGGGTTAGGAAGGGGTAGGGGTGGAGCTCTATTATTCAAACAGAGGCAGTAAATTTTGTCCTCTTTGACAATCATCTTGATAGCTAAACAAGACTCTAGATCAATCCTAGAGTTACCTCTAACTGCCTCCAGACCATCCAAGTCATATTCAAAGAAATGAGCTATCATTGTGATAAGCCCACCAATAACAATGGTCCCTGATTAGGCTCTACCCACCCTAAGCAGATACCTGGCAAGAAAAGATCCAGTGTCTATTTTGACATCATTTAGAATAGCCCACATAAAAGCAAGCTCATCAACACAGACATTGCCATCACTATCCCCACGCCCAAATAGAGTATGAGCCATGATTCAATGGAGATAGCGAAGGCAAAGATTTGGCATGAATGATGCCTTACAATTTGAGGAATCATATGTGCCTGACCCATAAGAGATGTTAGCCCAAAAAGAAATTACTGAAATACCACGTGGGTGCTTCCGTTGCCCCCATCAAGTAATCCCAAAATCTCATTAAATTCTTCTAAGTTCAAGCAATGGTCATTATTGAACAGCCGAAAAGTGATCCGGCTTTCAGTGCAGCCTTCCCCCTAAATAATATGAGCCTCAATAGAACTAAGAAACTCCAGTGTAAGCTCAGTGTAAGTGGGATATTTTAAATTCAAAAAATAAGTCCACCCTGCCTAGTCAAGCATCTAGTCAAAGTCATCTCGCAAGCCTAAGGTATCTAGGACAGCATCATCCATATACCTAGTGCTAACTATCCTTCTATTCACAAGCATATTGTACCGATCCCTCTGCTCATTATTCTTAAAGTTAAAACCATGGGGATTAGGGGGATTACCTCTTGGAGCAGCAGTGCCTCTTCCTCATGTCCTTGAGCTTGAAGCAGCTTCTCCCCTCTGACAGTAATTCGTCATTCTGCTTAACCACACCAACACAGCAAGCACAAAGCAAAAATCCCCTCTTGTCAGAGCTATTCACGAAATTGGGGCAAATTTGCCAAATTTAGGGTTTTCCAAATTTGAAGGAGTGAGTGGTTAGGTAGAGGTTAGGAAGGTGAGAAATGGTAGAAAAATGGAAGAAAAGGGTGGTTTGTGGAGTAAAGTAGTGGTTTTGAAGGTTTGGGTATGGTGGTTTATGGTGGCCATGGTGGAGAAGGAAGAAGGAGAAGGAAGGAGAATGGGGGTGAAGGGCTAGCTTTGAAAGTGAGGAAGAAGGTGGTTTATGTGTGGTTGTGAGGGAAATAAGGAGTAATGGAGGTTTGGGATGATGGGTATGGAGGTTAAGGGAGAGAAGAAGGAGAAGAAGCAAAGAGGGGAGTGAAATGAAGGAAGGGAAGGGGAGGCTGTGGATTTTAAATTTGGGCAGCAACGAACCACGACCGTGGTTTGATTTACGGCCAGGCCGTGGACGTTGCTGACTCCCCCCCCCCTTTTTTTTGAGACAGAATTCCACGGCTGTGGTTTTATCCACGACAAGGCTGTGGAATTCTTTGACTTTTCTCTTCTTCTCCTTTTTTTTTGAAGACTTGAAATCCACGGCCATGTAGGATTCCACGGCCAGGCCGTGGAATTCTCTGACTTTGATATTTTCCTCTAGTTTTCATTCCATGGCCATCAAATTTTCTATAGGCTGGGTGTGGAACCTTTTGACTTCACTCTTCTTCTAAATTTAGCTTCAAAAAGGGTCAAACCTAGACAAAATCCATGAGACAAACATCAAACCAATAATCTAACACACAAAATCAAAAGAAAAAGAAGGAATATATAAAAAAAAAGAAAAAGAAGAAAAACTTGGGTTGCTGACAACTGTCGAGATTACCAAATTTAAATCAATAGCTAACCGATTTACCAAAACTACTTGTAGCATAAGGTAACACCGGGTCGAGCCCGTAGATCATTCTAATTATGAAGTCAGATTAAGAGGTTAATAAACAGGGGGGAAAAGTTTTGCAAAATTAAACAACAAAGAGCAATTAAAAAGAGTAAACAAGATTAGGAAAACAACCAATCCAAGAGAATTAACCAATCTTGATTTTAATCCATCCTTGATCTTTATAGATCCGTTCAACTATCAACCAAATCCTTGATTTTAGATCACATCAAGAAGCCTCTCAATGATCCATGGATCTTCCATTAGAAATGCTTCTAGAATTTAATTAATTAAGGTTAGACAAATTAAGCATCCATCCAAAACCCAAATTAACTTAAAAACCAAGATCCAACCAAGCTAAACATTCATCAAACACCTTTGATGCATTATTTAACCTCTGAATTCATCTCTTGGCACATGATAATTATGCAATTAACATATGCAAATCCCAATCAAATTAAGCATTAAATCAGAATTTAAACAAGAGAAGAAGAGAAAGAGAAACTTGATTAATAGATGAATGTATAGCAATTAAAACAAGATCTCAAGATTAATCATCAAGCTTGTCAATCTCTTGGATTGATTAAAGAAGTTTAGCTCTCCATAGCCATCACCATTGGAGAACCTTCAAGAACCATACAAAAATGAAAATAACAAAGAGAGAGGAGGAGAGGAAGAGAAGAAGAGAATTCTCCAAAAATGAAAACACTAAAACTACAAGAACCAACTACAAATCACACCCTTCGTAGAAGCTCTCCCCTCCTTCTTTACAAATCTGATTGCTCTCCTCTTAATCATTCACAAAGAGTCAAAAGTAATTCACCCACTCTTGTTAATTATTCATCCATTATCAAAGTATGTCTCCCACCTTCCATTGAATTATTTTCTCATTATGAAAGTGTGTCTCCCACCTTCTAATGATTCCTCCACTTTTTCCACGTTGCTATCTTTTCAATTTCTATCATAATCTCAAATTCAAATCAAGTCCATCAGATAGCCTTTGAAGTAAGCTTTCCAAGGAGTACTCATATGCTTAATTTGGGCTTGAAATGAGTGAGATATGCCCAAAATAGTGAAGGTGTGTCTAGAATTTGTAACAATACTGCTAGTCGAACTTCAAGGCTATATTTGACCATGTAAACATCCGAATCTTCCAATTTGACATTTCACAAAACTTGTAGATCTTTTTATTATCTTTCCTAGCATATAAAGAACATCAAAATCAGAGATCTACAACTCAAGTTATGGTTACAATACTGAACTATGTCAATATGCATTAAAATCCAAAAATTTTGCTTTAAAGCCCAATTTAACCCAATGATCTAAATGTGTGCTAAGATCACTTAATTACAATCTGGACATCATTAATAAGGTAATTATGTGGATAATTAATATGTTAAAAATTATAATTATCAAATACCCCCACACTTACTCTTTTGCACGTCCTCGGGCAAAACAGAAAAAAAAATAAAATAAAATAAAACTGACTCAAAAGTTAAACATTCTAGAAGACTCAATTTCTAATAATATTTAAGAATGAAGAGCAATTAATAATTCAAGTAATCAAAACATTCATGAGGTAACACATCTTCAGATCTCAAATCAACAAGCAAGGATACTTCAATTGAAAAGCATGAGTAAAGAATGATAGATCTTCACAGAATTCACTCTCAATCTCTCAAGTATTTAAAAGGTAGGTATTTCACTCAATTCAACCATGAAAATTGCACTACCATAAGCTTGCTTATCTTCTACTTCTCCACTACTCAAAACACATGCATACACAAATCATGAGGACTTTATTCAAGGTTGTAGTGAGGTCAAGGTAAAAGAAGAGGGTAAAATGGATATGAGAGGATAAATACCAAAGAGAATAAAAGCAAATGAGAGCTGAGTTCAAATAATAAGCATAAAAGTTCATCCCAACTCTAATGTATAACCCTTTACATATTCATTTCTCAATCCTTTTCTTTTCTTTTCTTTTTTTTATATATATATGAACATAACTATATACATACATTTTTTTTTCTCTTTTTGTTTTGTTTTGTTTTTTTTTTGTTTTTAGGAACTCTTTCCTTTTTCAACAACCATTTTGTACACACACCCCCACACTTGTTCAAAAACTCATCCATTAACCAAGCTAATGTTCTTTTATTCCCTAAGGTAAAGTAAGAACACGATTTTTCATTTAAGGCACATAATGAGCTAGAAACAAGGAATGGTCAAATAAGCTCAAAGAGGTTAAGTAAAGGAAAATATACAAGGTTGGCAAGAATCAGAAAATTTTCAAGAAGTCAAAAGAGTGCTTGATATCATATTGAAAACAGGGTTGGCTATTTGGTTAAACTAGCTAAGAAAGAGGGCCTCAATCATGTTCATGCATGCAAGTGAAATGTAGCCTCAAAAAGAATCAAAGCAAGTTCTAGAGTGATCATTAACATGAGTGAAAATCACACAAGAAAGAAGAGAATGACATAAATGTTGAATCCATCCATTAGGCTCAAAATCTCACAAGGTATGCATCCATCAAACTCAATTCATCAATTCAATCATCCATAACCAAGCATATCAGTTCAAGAAGGGAGAAACGTTATTCAATCATACAATGAACCTTTTTTTTTTTTTTTGAAATTAAGAATTTTTTTTTTGAAAATGCTAAAATCTCTCCCCACACTTAATATAAGCATTGTCCTCAATGTGAAAAGAGATATAGAAAAGAGCAACACAACCCGATAAGAAGTGAATCAACGCAAGCGTAAAAAAGCACACTCTTGTCGGTCCGCATCGACACGAAAAGAAATCAAATCATAAAACTTTAGTACTTCTACAATTTAATACTAATTATTTACTACCTAAAAACACTCCTTACTCTGCCACCAATTAAGATGCGTCTCAAGAGTAAATAATTTACTCTTTACTCTGCCATCCCTAATTACTAAATTGATGACAAATACAACAAACATATTAATAAACACAATTTTTTTTTTTTTTACAACAACCATCCTTCCCCCCAACCAGATCACAACATTGTCCTCAATGTCAAAACATAGATAGGTAAATGATAGAATATATTACCTGTTGCTGTAATTACTGAAAAGAAAAAATCTCACACAAATTTAAACAGAAAGAAAAAAAATACGATAAATAAAACTAAAGATGAAGGAAAGTTATAGATGAAGTGATAAATCACACTCTTGCTCCTTGCTGCCTCCCTTACTATTGCCTCTCTTGCTACACTGTCACGACCAATCTATCTCGAAGTACATTCTTGGATCAGGTTTATAAACAAAAACTTCTAATTTTTCAATCAACTCATCAACAGTGGAAGCAAAAATAAGGAGTTGTCTTGTCGAAAGTGTGATGAATTTCTGTTCCACAGCATAGTCAAGAAAATATAACAAAAGATAAAAGAAATTATTAACATTCAGCAAACCTATGGGTTTATGGTGGATATTCAGTTGAGCCCAAGAGACAATTTGAAAAATTTCATCCAAAGTACCAAAACCACCTGGTAAGGCTATGAATGCATCAGAATTTGCAAGCATTGTCTTCATTCGTTCATCCATAGATGATACTTGAAGCTCTTCTCCAACTGTCTTGCCAGTGATGTTATTTTCAGCTAAAGGTTTCGGAATAACACCTAAAACCCGACTGCCTCCTATAAAAGAAGAAAGTGTGAAACACCCCCATTAACCCACGACAACCTCCCCCATATACAAGATGAATATTCCTCGCAGCAAGTGATCGACCAAGAGAGCTAGCTGCGTTACATAAATTCTAATCCCTTCCCATAACTCGACCCACAAAAACACAGACATTTTTGAGGTTACGAATAGAAGGCCCCATTCTATACTCTTCCTCTCTTTGAGTGTTTCTGAGTTGAAGGTTAGTAGAGAAAATGGAGTGTTTAAATAAGAAAAAAAACGGGAAGGGAAATAATTGCACCTATAAGGGTAGGTTGGCTGTTGTTAGAAAAGGTTGAATTTTAGAAACATAAAATCTTTTTTTTTTGTTTTTTTTTTTTTTTTTGTTTTTTTTGTTTTTTTTTGTTTTTTTTGTTTTTCGAAAGATGATATGAAGAAGAAGAAGAGGATGATACGTACAGATTATTTATGGATATGGCTCACATCTGCCTCTGGTTTAACGTCTAGTAACGGCTTAAACGTCTTCTATGAGTCGAGGATAAGCTTCCCATCCAATTTTCTTATAAATTGGCAAACAGGGTCTTTTAGAGTCAAATTCCCAAGACTGTAGCGTTTTTCTTCATCCTTGAAGAGATTCCACAATTTAAGAATTTCACGATGCACCAATCCACAAGAATGCGTCTCAAGAGTCAATAAGATATCATCTAATGACTCCTTACTCAGTCCATTCTTAATGAAGAAAATTTTATCTTCTCTATTTGCGGAAACCATCCCCAAAGTACGACATCGCTTGTTATAGTTCCATCGTCCACATTTGTGACAAACTTGTAACCTTTTTGCTCTTCTCCTTTTAGAATATGAACTTCTTCCAAAACCAGGCATATATGAGTTAAATGAAATTGAGGACTCACCTGCTAATCGGACCTTTGCTTCAATTATCCAGCGTACATCTTCTGGCATACCTTTATGCATTAACACTCTCAATCTTTCACATCGAACTTTGTAGATTGTTCTCAGAGCATTTTGAGGAAGAGAAGGAAAATATTTGCTTAGGTTTGAAAGAATGACATCCATTTTGAAGGAGAAGAAGGATTCAGTTATTTTGGGAAACTGAAAAATAAATCGACTTGAGAGTCACGGAGTACCGTATCCGCCACTTAACCGGTAACACAAAGAACTCAAGAACTTGGTTTTCCAGGAATGGTTGAGTCTTTGGCCATTAACTTTAAGCGCATTACCATTCCTAGGATCCTCAATATCTACGGCCCCACGTGTTTGACAACCAAAGAACCGCGCCAACTAGATCTCAATTTTCCAAGGAGTAGGTGCAGATGATAATCTCAAAGCAGAACTTTTGTTGACCAATTTTCGCAGCTTTTGCAAAAGGTGTAACAGACCTTGCATAAAGTAGGCCAATAAAATCCATACTGCAAGATTTTCGCAGTTGTTGTCGTTGAAGAAGAAAAATGACCTCCACATGCGTCCGAGTGACAAAAGTCAATGACACTACTTACCTCATTGTCGGGTACAAATCTCCAAAAGATTTGATCAGGACAATAATTGAACAAATTTGGGTCATCACAAATTTTTTTTTTTTTACCTTAATCAAAAACTTTTTTTTTTGTTTTTCTTTTTTTTTGTTTTTTTATTTTATTTTATTTTTAACAATTAAGGCGGCATCTTACTTATCAAGTGGGATAGACGACTTCTTGCAAGTGGACCTCCTCCAAAATATCCTCTTGAGCTCCCTCATAAAAAGGTTTGAGGCGATGTCCATTGACTGTGAAAGCTTTTGTAGTAGTCTCACTTGTAATCTGCACAACACCATAAGGAAAAATCTTAGTAACAACAAATGGACCAAGCCACCTAGATCTAAACTTTCTAGGCATGAGCTTGAGGCGGGAGTTATAGAGAAACTCCCACCAGGGTCCCATTGCTTGAAGTATAATGTCTGAGACCAAGTTAAGCTTGAAACATGACTGGAAAAATGACTTGAAACAGGAGAGCTTCCATCGGGGTCCCATTGGCCTTCCTTAATTCCTTTGGCTTCAGCACTAGAATGCAATATGTATACTTGATCAACTTGATTTTCCTTGTTTATGTTGGACCATGGCTCAAAAATAAAATTCACCACAGTAGTGACCGCCATCCGGTGCTCTTCTTCTCCCTTTTTCGAAAATTCTTCAATGGCTTTCAACTCAAGGGTAGGTGGTTGCTCGCACTTGAAGGTATCAAGCTAGTTGAAGAAATTAATTCTGGCTGATTTAATTGCAAAGATCACCGTAATATGTGTACCATCTTCCAAAACAACATGATCATAACTCTTAGAATAAGGAAATTTCGAACATGTAGCAAGATCTCCCACAACAAGTAAAAATTTCAGAACATATAGCACACAACTTATCACCATTACAAGAAGCACACAAATCACCACACACAAAGTCATCAAAATCAAGCAATCTCGGAAACTCCTCACACAAGTCAAGATATGAATTATCAACCAAATTATCAATTAAATCAACATGAAAATATAGAATGTTCTTCATGGAGCTCTTTATCCTTCTCACCTCATGTATCTTTTTGGTCTCAATGGCTCTCTGTGGAAAGGAAAGAGCCACCGCAGTCGTTTCTTCGCTCATGGGCAACAACCGATTTCTTCGACCCTCGATTCTTGGGGTGGTTCATCGAAAATGTTTCTTTTACTTGGTTGATGCTTGCGGCTAGTTGAGGCTCGATGATGCTTCTACAGCTGATTTTTTAGACCTCAAAGATAATGGCACTCACATTCCCATTTGGATTGGGAATTGTTTGGGAAGGAGTTGGCTAGAACCTTGGGCACATTCTTCGACTCAATGAGGAGGCCAATTGTCTAATATGGGTTTCTAAATTGTGTGTGATTGCCTCGTCCTCCGTTGGAATTGAATATTGTTAGTGGCCATCGCTTTACCAAATCTTCTAATGATGGCTCGTGTTTCATGGCTACTTGGACTTGGTTGTTGCATAGGAAATTTCTTTGGTATGGTGGTTTACTAAGAAAGACACTGTTGTAGTAATGATTGATATGGAAAAATAGAACTACCATCTTGAAGTGTATGACATGCATATGTGGGATGAGATGAATAAGAACAAATGGCACACACAGTTGCAGCTATTTGCACAGGTAATTGTTGTCTCACTACTAACTGTCTCACCAAAGAAGTCAATTCCTCAAGTTTGTACTCCATTATGCAAAGTCATATCAATCTCAGAATCAATATCAAGTAATTGCCTAGCAAAAGACCTAGTCATGCATTATCCAAAACACATAAAACACAAAAATAACAAACAAGCAGAATACACTAGACAACACTAAAAATCTACCAAAATAAATATAATTCACCTATCTAAACATTTTTAAAAATTATGGGACTTGTACAGCATAAAAACTACACAAAAATGAAACTAAAAAATACAATAAAAAATATTAAAAAATTAAAAAAATGGTCTAAACGATGGATTTTGGAAAAACCATGGGTGACCTCACAGTTCACTATGAGTCTTGTTTATTAGGCCATTTTCCTTCAAGTGACCAAGTTTCAACACATTCTGGGCACATTTTCTGTCAGAACGAAATTCTGCAAAATGACCCGTAATCACCCGTTTTCTCCTAAAAATCACCAAAACACAGCAACATAAAGGTTAGTGAGGGATTAGTAGTTAAATATACTCTTAATAAGATTGAACAAAATCAGAATGCTCCCCGACAACGGCACCAAAAATTTGACAGCTGTCGAGATTACCAAATTTAAATCAATAACTAACCGATTTACCAAAACTACTTGTAGCATAAGGTAATACCGGGTCGAGCCCGTAGATCATTCTAATTATGAAGTCAGATTAAGAGGTTAATAAACAGGGGGGAAAAGTTTTTCAAAATTAAACAACAAAGAGCAATTAAAAAGAGTAAACAAGATTAGGAAAACAACCAATCCAAGAGAATTAACCAATCTTGATTTTAATCCATCCTTGATCTTTATAGATCCGTTCAACTATCAGCCAAATCCTTGATTTTAGATCACATCAAGAAGCCTCTCAATGATCCATGGATCTTCCATTAGAAATGCTTCTAGAATTTAATTAATTAAGGTTAGACAAATTAAGCATCCATCCAAAACCCAAATTAACTTAAAAACCAAGATCCAACCAAGCTAAACATTCATCAAACACCTTTGATGCATTATTTAACCTCTGAATTCATCTCTTGACACATGATAATTATGCAATTAACATATACAAATCCCAATCAAATTAAGCATTAAATCAGAATTTAAACAAGAGAAGAAGAGAAAGAGAAACTTGATTAATAGATGAATGTATAGCAATTAAAACAAGATCTCAAGATTAATCATCAAGCTTGTCAATCTCTTGGATTGATTAAAGAAGTTTAGCTCTCCATAGCCATCACCATTGGAGAACCTTCAAGAACCATACAAAAATGAAAATAACAAAGAGAGAGGAGGAGAGGAAGAGAAGAAGAGAATTCTCCAAAAATGAAAACACTAAAACTACAAGAACCAACTACAAATCACACCCTTCGTAGAAGCTCTCCCCTCCTTCTTTACAAATCTGATTGCTCTCCTCTTAATCATTCACAAAGAGTCAAAAGTAATTCACCCACTCTTGTTAATTATTCATCCATTATCAAAGTATGTCTCCCACTTTCCATTGAATTATTTTCTCATTATGAAAGTGTGTCTCCCACCTTCCAATGATTCCTCCACTTTTTCCACGTTGCTATATTTTCAATTTCTATCATAATCTCAAATTCAAATCAAGTCCATCAGATAGCCTTTGAAGTAAGCTTTCCAAGGAGTACTCATATGCTTAATTTGGGCTTGAAATAAGTGAGATATGCCCAAAATAGTGAAGGTGTGTCCAGAATTTGTAACAGTACTGCTGGTCGAACTTCAAGGCTGTATTTGACCATGTAAACATCTGAATCTTCCAATTTGACATTTCACAAAACTTGTAGACCTTTTTCTCATCTTTCCTAGCATATAAAGAACATCAAAATCAAAGATCTACAACTCAAGTTATGGTTAACATACTGAACCACTGTCAATATGCATTAAAATCCAAAAATTTTGCTTTAAAGCCCAATTCAACCCAATGATCTAAATGAGTGCTAAGATCACTTAATTACAATCTGGACATCATTAATAAGGTAATTGTGTGGATAATTAATATCTTAAAAATCATAATTATCAGTTGCCTCCCAAGAAGCGCTTGTTTAAAGTCGTAAGCTCGACTCTTGTACTTTCATCCTTCTTTAGTTGGGTCATGGAGGGCAATGTTCATCCTCTTCTCAAGTTGCTCCTCCGCTAGATAATGCTTCAATCTCTAACCATTTACCTTGAAAGTCCCTCGCTCTTCATTCCAGACCTCTACGGCACCATAGGGAAACACTTCACTAGAAATGGCCCAAACCACCTTGACTTAAGCTTTCTGGGAAAGAGTTTCAATCTGGAATTAAAAAGAAGCACCAGTTTTCCTTCACGAAACTCTTTGCGAAGAATTTTCTTGTCATGCCACCTCTTGGTTCTTTCTTTGCATGACTTGGCAATTTCATAGGCATCCAATCTCAACTCATCAAGCTCATGAAGTTGAAGCTTGCTCTTTTCTCCTACCACTTTTAAGTCAAAATTTAGAAGCTTAATAACCCAAAAGGTTTTATGTTCAAGCTCAATGGGTAGATGGCAAGGCTTCCCATAAATCAATTGAAAATGTGTCATCCTAATAGGAGTCTTGTAAGCAGTGCGGTAAGCCCAAAGAGCATCATCAAGCTTCAAAGACCAATCTTTTCTTGATCTAGACACAGTTTTCTCCAGAATACTCTTTATCTCTCGATTAGATACCTCCACTTGACCAGAAGTCTGAGGATGGTAAGGTGTAGCAATCTTATGAGTGACTCCATATTTCTTCAAGAGGTTCTCAAATTGTCTTTCTATGAAATGTGAACCTCCATCACTTATCACAGCCCTAGAAACTCCAAACCTTGGAAAGATGACCTTCTTGAATAGTTTGATCACGGTCTTTGCATCACTTGTTGAGGATGGAATGGCCTCCACCCATTTAGATACGTAATCAATAGCTACAAGAATGAATTTGTTGTTACAAGAGGATGGAAAAGGGCCCATGTAGTCAATTCCCCAAATATCAAAGATCTCCACCTCAAGAATAGTATTCATTGGCATCTCATGCCTTTTGGAGATACTTCCAGCTCTCTGACATGGATCACATGATAACACAAAATTCTGAGCATCTCTGAAAATATAAGGCCAAAAGAAACCAGATTGAAGAACTTTGACTGCCGTCTTAGAGGCACTGGCATGTCCTCCATAGGATGCGGAATGACAACAACTCAATATACTCGGAGCCTCTTCCTCAGAGACACACCTTCTATAAATACCATTAGCACACCTCCGGTATATGTATGGCTCATCCCACATAAAATTTTTCAGATCTGAGAAGAATTTCTTCTTCTGCTGATAGTTAAGCTCAGGAGGTAGAACCTTGCTAACCAAGTAGTTTGCATAGTCAGCATACCAAGGAGCATTCTCTGCAAAAACTACGAACAATTGCTCATCAGGGAAAGAATTATCAATAGGTAAATCGCTCTTCCCAATCACTGGTTGCTCAAGCCTGGATAAATGATCTGCCACTTGATTCTCCGTCCCTTTTCTATCCAGAATCTCCAGATCGAACTCTTGTAGAAGAAGAATCCAATGGATAAGTCGAGGCTTTGCTTCCTTCTTGCTCATGAGATACCTAAGTGTTGAATGGTTAGTGTACACAATCACCTTTGAACCCACTAGATAGGACCTAAACTTCTCAAAAGATAAGACTACCGCTAGCAATTTTTTCTCTATGGTGGCATAGTTTACTTGAGTTCTATCAAGTGTCTTGCTAGCATAGTAAATTACATGCACTTTCTTGTCTTTTCTTTGCCCCAACACAGCTCCTATGGCATAGTCACTAGAATCACATATGACCTCGAATGGTAGATTCCAATCCGGTGTTTGCAAAATGGGAGCAGTGATCAAAGCTTCTTTCAACCTGCAAAAGGCATTCAAACAGTCACTATCAAAATTAAATGGAACATCTTTTTCCAAGAGATTAGACAAAGGTTTAGCAATTTTAGAAAAATCTCTAATGAATCTTCGGTAAAAACTGGCATGTCCCAAGAAACTACGCACTCCCTTCACATTCACCGGTGGAGGCAATTTCTCAATCACTTCAATTTTTGCCTTATCCACCTTAATTCCTTTTCCAGAAACCAAATGGCCAAGCACTATCCCCTCTTGTACCATAAAATGGCACTTCTCCCAATTCAAGACAAGATTAACCTCATCACATCTCTACAAAATCTTAGACAAATTAAACAAACAATCATCAAAGTTAGTTCTATATACTAAAAAATTATCGATAAAAACTTCCATGATGTTTTCAATAAATTCAGAAAATATTACAGTCATGCATCTTTGGAAAGTAGCAGGGGCATTACATAAACCAAATAGCATTCTCCTATAGGCAAAAATGCTATAGGGGCAAGTAAATGTGGTCTTCTCCTGGTCACTAGGATGGATAGGGATTTGGTGGAATCCCGAATATCCATCTAAGTAACAAAAGTATGTATGCCTAGTTAGCCTCTCAAGCATCTGATCAATAAAAGGTAGAGGGAAATGATCTTTCCTAGTTGCATTATTCAACTTCCTATAATCAATGCACATCCTCCAACCTGTGACTGTCCTAGTGGGAATTAATTGATTTTTCTCATTTTTAATTACAGTCATCCCCTCTTTCTTAGGAACCACATGCACAGGACTAACCCATTCACTATCAGAAATTAGGTAAATTACCCCAGCGTCAAGCAACTTAAGAACCTCTTTTTTAACAACCTCTTTCATATTAGGATTCAACCTATGTTGATACTCAACAGAGGGTTTATGGTCAGGTTCCATCAAAATTCTATGCATGCAAAAGGAAAAATTTATGCCTTTAATATCATCAAGAGTATATCCTATGACCTTTCTATGCATCCTAAGAGCCCTAAGCAATTTCTCAGTCTCTAACTCATTCAAGCTAGCACTTACAATGACAGGATAAGAAGAGTTGGGACCAAGAAACTCATACTTGAGAGTGGAAGGAAGGGTTTTAAGTTCTACCTTAGGAGCCTTTTCCTCTTCCCAATCTTCAGACTTAGGCTTTAGCTCAAGTTTTTTCACTTTGGCTTTGTAAGGTGGAATTTTCGAGGTTGCCTCCAACAAGCAGGCATATTCAGCTACCTCTCCTCCAAAATCAAAAGAGCCGCCACCAACCAAGCATCTCTCAATGGATCTTCCAATTGAATTTTGGTGGATTCTTCTTCCACCACCTGGTGCAATAAATCAATCCTGTAACAAGAGTCCTCAAAAGAAGGTTGTTTAATAGATTTAGAAATATCAAACTTAACCTTATTATCACCAATAGTTAAAGATAATTTGCCATTTTTAACATCAATTATAGCACCAGCAATAGCTAAGAAAGGCCTACCAAGAATAATGGGGATTTGGGAATCCTCCTCTATTTCTAGCACAATAAAATCAACAGGTATGAAAAACTTGCCAACTCGGATAGGAACATCCTCCAAGATGCCTACGGGGTACTTGACGGACCGATCTGCCAATTAAAGTGAGATAGTTGTGGATTTTAGCTTACCCACCTCCAACTTCTTACACACCGAAAGGGGCATAAGACTAACACTAGCCCCCAAATCACACAGAACTTTATCAAAATTCGTGTTGCCAATCAAACATGGAATAAATAAGCTACGTGGATCTTTTAACTTAGGAGGCAATTTATTTTGAATTAAAGCACTACACTCCTCAGTTAAAGCTAATGTCTCATATTCCTCGAGCTTCCTCATATTAGACAAAATGTCCTTAAGAAACTTAGCATAGGTAGGCATTTGTTTCAACTCCTCAGTGAAGGGTACATTAATGTACAATTTCTTAAGGACCTCTATTAATTTCCTAAACTGCCTATCTAACTTTGCCTTAGCCAATCTTTAAGGGAAGGGAATCGGGGGTTGGTAAGGTTCAGGGGGTACATACTTAGACACGTTCTTAGTAGTTTTCTCTTTTTCTAAGGGTTGTGTCTTAGTCTCTTTATCCTCAATTTCCTTATCTTTTTCACTCTCCCCCTTACCCGTGGAATCTTCTAATTTCTTTCCACTCCTCAAACTCACAGCTTTACAATGTTCATTGCCTGGGTTGACTTCAGGTTGACCAGGAAACTTACCCTGTTGCCTATGTGAAGTGCTTGCTTATTGGGCAATTTGGGTTTTTAACATCTTATTATGAATAGCCAAATTTTCAACCTTAGCTGACAACTCTCAAATGGCCTCAGTCACAACTTGCCCATGTTGCCTAAACTCCTCATTTTGCTTAGATTGACTCTCAACAAAATTCTCAAGAAGAGACTCAAGTCTAGATTTTTGTACCTGTTGGAGTCTAGAAGAGGGTTTAGCACTACCTTGCCCAGCCTGGTACTGACTATTCCGGTAAGAAAAGCTAAGATGTGACCTCCAACCGGGGTTGTAAGTTTGAGAATACGGATTATTCCTCCCCTTTTGGTTGAAGTCATGGAAATTATGGCATGATTCCACTTGCTCCATCGGTGCACCTTATGAGGATCCAATTCTAAGTTGGCATTCAGCACCTATGTGTCCCTATGCTCCATAAATCTCACAAAAATTGTTAGAAGCACCTATGACATTAACATAAGCTTTCTCAAACATGTAAAAATGTTTATTCAGATAATCAAATTTTGACATGATTAAATCAACACCGTCTACCTCAAACTTACCTTCCGAGAGTTTCCTCGGGTTATGACCTCTTTCATTTGCCCATTGGTGATGATTTGCAGCTACACTCTCAATAATCTCATAAGCTTCTGTGAGCCTTCTATTCATCAAAGCTCCACTAGCTGCAGAGTCAAGAGACACCTTTGAAGAATATTATAAACCATTGTAGATGGTGTGGACGATCAACCATTTCTCTAACCCGTGGTGTGGGCAGGCTTCCAGTAAAGCCTTATATCTGTCCCAAGCTTTTGACAATGACTCTCCATCTTTCTAAATGAAGCTTGTAATTTGGGTCATTAGATGAGTAGTCTTGGAAAGTGGAAAGAATTTGTCCAAGAAAGCTTGCTCCAATTAGTCCCAAGTAGTTATCGTCTCAGTGGGAACAGACTTCAACCAGGCCCTAGCTCTATCTCTCAATGATAATGGAAATAGGCGGAGACGAATAGCATCAACAGAGGCACCTTCAATTTTGAGGGTCTCATAGACCTCAAAGAACATATCCACATGATCATTCGAGTCCTCTAATGGCAATCCTCCAAACTGGTTCTGCCTTATCATAGAAAGTAAGGCAAGAGGTATGGTGAAGTGCCTAGCTTCAATGTCTGGCCGAGCAATTCTAGATCGTAAACCCCGAGCATTAAAGGCTGCATACTCTTTTAGCGGTTTATTATCCTCAGCTTTAGCCATAACAAGTGTTGGTTCAAGTATTTCTCTCGCTCTTTGCCTTTATTGTCTTCTCCTTCTACGAAGAATTCTTTCAATTTCAAGATCTGCTTCAATAAGAGTCCCGGAACGTCTAGTACTTTGCATAAACAAGAGAAATTACCTGCAGAGAGTCAAAGAGAAATCAAGAACGTAAGAATATGATAAAAAGAAAAAAGGTTTAAAATAATTAAATTAAAAATAAAATTAATATTCAAGAAAAACACAGTCTCCGGCAACGGTGCCAAAAACTTGGTGTGTGAAATCCACAAGTGTACGGTTTCATCATCAAGTAATAAAAGATCGAATCAATAGGGACTGTATCTATGAATACCAATTAATTAATTAATTCAATTAGATTAAACAAAGGGGGATAAAATTGTTGATTGATGAAATCTTAATATCCAAGCAATTAAATAAATAAATATTAAAGTACAAAATTAAGAACAAAAACAGCAAGTTAATGAGAAAGGTTTTTCATATTCAAGAAAGCTTCCAAGATTGGGGTAGCCACAATAATACAAGACAAATCCTAATTGACAACCCTTTTATTAAAATTAAAATTCAATTGAAGGTGAATTACCCTAAATTAGTTAATGTTCTTTCTCAAGAGACAAGAACCGTGCCCAATTAAACCAATTCCTACTCTCGTGGCAATTGAATTTAAATTAAACTCATTACGCTTTATGGTAATTCATTGAATCCTCGAAAGGCTAAACCTACTCTCATGATTTAGACCTTAAGTTCAATTCTTATGGTTCCAACACCTAGGTTCACCTCTCAGTACGTCCCTAGATATCTATGAGATACAAATATGTGGCCAACAAATTCACATGAATAAGCGCAATAAGGATTGAATCAAAGAATATTCAAGATTAATAAAATGGGTAAACAAAGTCAATTAATCATCATCAATGTATCAAAGGGTATTGCCCAATCTTAGAAACAAATAGAACTACTCAGACATGGAGAAGAAGAAACAAGAAAACATATTCATGAACATCCAGACTCGTAATCAAAGAGAGAAGAGGGAAGAAAGATTAAGATCCAGAGCCTTCAAACGTGCCTCCTTCAAACCAAATTGGAACCCTAAAACTGTATTCAGAACATGTATTTATACCCCTAGGGTTTTAACTCTCTAAAAGGCCCCTAAAGAAATAAAAAATAAAACTTAAAAACTAATGCGTACTATGATCCACGGTCGTGGATCATTCCATGGCCTGGCCATGGAACTCTCTAGAGTTTCTTTTTTGCTTCTTCAAATTGCTGCTCGATCCATGGCCATGGAAAATTCCACAAGCAAATCGTGGATCTCTCTAGAGTGAGCTTTTTGACCCTGTTTGCTATCCCTAAAGCTCCAACTTCAATCATGCAAGCTTTCTATTCATTTGAAGGCCAATTTAACACCAATCCTGCACAACAACACCAAAAATATCGCAGTTATCCAAACTAAAGGAAAAACAAATAAAAAGAGAAACTAAAATGCCTAAAAATGCATGCAAAACAAGACTAAAATGTGATGTTATTTCACACACATCAAAAGGATGATCATTGGGTCTTGGAACTAATTCCCAAACTTGATTTCTTTCAAATTGATTTAGTTCCTCTTGCATGGCCAAGATCTAATGTTCACTATCAGGGACTTCATTTAGGTCTTTAGGCATTTCTAAGATACTTTATCGTAATTACTGTAACACCCACCTTAGGGTATCACATTTAAAAACTAACTTCTTATCATTGATTTCTCAAATTATAAAATATTTAATATTAACTTAATACGGGTTTCAAAATTTCTTTTTCGCGGAGAACATAAACTTTACTGAATTAGAGAAAACACAAAGTATAAGAACTGAATAAAATACATCTCTTGTACATAATATGGATTAATAACATCTTCATTACATAAGACTTATGTACTCTAGTCAATATTTAATTACCATATAAAAACTCGACCTGACCCAAACCAAAACACCTGGAGAGTAAGGTTTTGAACCTGATCCTCTCTCGGATCCTCTAAAGGCACATTCTCTGGTCGGGACGTGTCCTTTAGACAGGAGTCTGAGTAGTTGACTCTGTAGAGTCTTCACTAGGGAAACGATGAGCAATGTCCCACAGTTCTACAATAAGCATGGAAAACTCTACATGTACACAAGCATTATGTGTAATAGTAGGGGTTCCATGGTAGGTATCACTCTGGGATAGAGTCACCTCTCCAATATAACTAAAACGTTGAGTATCTGAGTCGACATGCCAGGCATCAGTGCCTCTGTGGAATTGCGCTTGCATAAAATCAGAGAAATCCCTTCTTGCAGCCATTGCAAATCGATCAAACAGAGTCAATCCAGCTTAACCCTGGATGATCCAACCTCAACCCTCTTACAGTCTTTACCAAACATAACCATAAAACATAACAGACAGACCGTACAGCAAAGAGGTTAGATCCCCTACATCGCATACCAATATGGCAGCAAAGAAATGATACAAACAACGATGTCGTTCCATACATACAATCCATAGATTAATATAAAACTAGCAGATATATTCATAACATATAATAGATAAACAATCCAATAAACTTGCAACACAATATCAGACATAATGATAATAACACAATTATATTATATCACAATAATACTATATCACGAAAGCATGAAATGCTGACTATGCATATACACGATATGTATGCTGACCATCCTCATGCACAATGCAACCAGTTCCTACTCCATTAAGTTAGACTCAAATTCAAATATGAATGTTCTAGGAGATCTGTCCCCCCTAAAAGACAGTCTAACGCCGGATAAAGAAAAGAAATAGTGGTTGTCGTGCTGCCAGTGCGTTGCAGTTGGTTGATCACGGCTAGGGGTATATATATATATTGTGATAGCATAATCACAAAGTGAATCACCGCGCCCTGACATCCCCCAAGATCTGGTCCAGATCCACTTATTTCTACAAATTCCCATTCACTCTTTAGGCATAAAACACCACAACAGTCACCAACTGTATAATGCTCAAATGCATATCAAACTACCGTTATACCATTCCCAATGATATTAAAGCAACTGCCCATACAATTGTCCAATACCATTAGTATCAATGATATTATATAACTACTCATACAACTATATAATACTAAAGATCCATTCAGGTCCAGAACTACGGTTCCACAAGCACAATGCTAGAAACATAAACCACTTGGGTATAGTATGTCGGCCCTACAGTAAAACTCATTGTTCCTCTCAATCGCGTAGCAATATTATCGCATTTCCACAATAGCGTAACACTTTTGTTACGTTTTCAAATTGCATAATGATTTTTTAACGTTTTCTCAATCGCATAAAGATTTTAAAAATTTCTCAATTGCGTAGCTAGAAATCACTGCTTTTAAAACCGCGTAAAATATTTCTAATATATTTTGAGCTTAAATTAAAACTTTTCTCATTTGTTTTCAAAATTGTACTTTAATTCCAATATTTCCTTAATAAATCATCTTTAAATAATGCTTTTAACATTTTCTCTCTAAAAATAGCATTTTCCACTATTTTCCACAAAACTATGTTTCTTTAATTAACTTGGAATATTACAGCTCAAAATTTCCTAACGCGCTTCAAAACCCAAAAGGTGAGCTATACGTCAGTAAATTTCAAGTTTTAACTTTTATCTTACTTAATAACTTATTTACATTAATTTAATTTTAAAAATTCGTTTACTTTCTTTATAGATTTAAAAACTTATCAAATTATTTTCCTATTAATCAAATACCTAAGTTTACACTTAGTAAAATAATTTTGGATCTAAGACACTAAAAAATGGCATGTTGGCCGAAATTTCACTATAGGTTTCTCAAATCACATTTAATTATTTTCTATCACTTTATTCTTTACAAAAACTCTTAATCCACTTTCTTATCATTAAATCATTTAATTCATATTTAGGAAAATAATTTAGAACACTTGGCTCCCTTGGTAAGGTTGAGGCCGTGAGTCATCAATTGGTCATTGGAACCAAAATTCTTTCCTTTCTCATGTGATTTATGGTATGCAACATACATCAATCATAAAAACTATACCATAAACATTTCATATATACTATCAAAATCACATATTATCACATATATTCAAAAATCAACCAAAACAATTCCATGCATAATATCACATAATATAAAAATGCATAATCAAGTAAACACAAACCAAAAACCACACAATCGAGTGAATAAATCCTCACATGGATTTTCTGCTCATAAATACAAACAAGCCATTCCTTCACCACCACATATGGCCGATAAGGTTAATCTCCCTCTTACCTGGTTGATGTCCTCCTAGCTCCTCGTAAGACTTTTTTTGTATCAGATTTTCACCACCAAGTAGATCTTAGAATCAAGACAAACACATAAAAATTAGTATCTAAGGCTTGATTAAGATGACCATAGATCAAACATGGGCTTAGGATTCTAACAATCAAATAAGAAGTTAAGTTTCAAGACCTTTATCTTGAAACCTTAGAACTTAAATCCAAGATTCAAGCATGAAGATGATGGATTTAGACCAAAGTCTCAACATCAAAGAGTCTTAGAATGATATGAGGATTCAAGAAGTATGGTTAGTTTAAATTAAACAAACTTGGAAGGTGGTCTTAGGGTGGTTGGCCATGAGCCTTCAAGAGAAAAGAAAAGATGAAGTTCTTTGTGTTCTTGGAAGATTGGAAGAGAGAGAAAGGATGAAGGGTTTCTTCTTGTCATAAAGTGTTTAGGAAATGAAATGCAAAGTCCAAAAATTAAGTGTATGGCCATGGGGTTCTTTTGAGAAAAGATGAGAGAATTGGTTGCATAACAAAGTAATGGAAATGAAATGATTTAGCCTATGCTCAATGCATTGGCCGTGGATTAGCTTAGGATAGAAAGACTATGGCTTGTTTTGCAAGATAAAGCATAAGCACATGGGCTCACATGGGTGCACATGGTTTAGGTCATCAAGTGGTCATCTATTGATCATTAGAAAATTCAAGAACCTCCTAGAACAACATAGGTGGCCGTGTGACTCATTAGGATAGCTAACTAAGCTTTGTTTCCAACTAAATTCTAGTTACACAAAGCTTAGATAGTTAATTCATCTAGTTGTACTTAAACTAACTTAGTTAGATCATTTAGTTGCATTCTAACTATCTAGTTACATGATTAAATCATGCTCTTGTCATGTATAGGTAATGATTCTAGAAACTCTAGATATTTTTCTAGTAACTAAAGACTCTAAGTATTTGCAAACTTAGTTTATCCCATTTAGTTACTAATTAGACTATTAGAGTAACTAAGTTAGATTATCTAGTTACTTAACTAACTAGTCTAACCACTTTTGTTGACCTTTTAACAAACTAACTTGATTCTAATTGGTTGGCCATTAATCTATGTAATGATGGTTCATCATTACTCCTAAGATATTTAGCTTAGATATTTTCAGCTTTCATGATTACACTTAAGATATTTTCTGCTTAGATATTTTCATCCAGATATTTTCCAAAAGATATTTTCACATAGATATTTTACGTAGATATTTTGCTAAGATATTTTCCTATTAGATATTTATTCCTAGATATTTATCCTTAGATATTTACTAGGTGAGTCATCATAGAATTTTCTAGAACAGTTGAGTCAACACTCTACTACCTTCTAGAATATGGCGAGTCATCGCTTCTAGAAAAAGAATGACAAAACAAGCTCAAAATATCTTGAAAGAGTAAGTAGCCAAATTGAATTTGTCTTCTAGTTTAAATAGTAAATTTGAATTTCTCTTTTTCAAGTTGAGTACCCAATTCACCTTCTTCCTGCTTACCATTGGTCCATCGCTTTGACTCATCGCCATTAAGATATTTTCTGGCAGATATTACCCAATGGACAATAGCTACTACTATTATTACACAATGGATAATAAAAAACTCAGATACAGAAAATCTCTGTCAATTGTTCTCAGTTTCGAGTTTAGTAAGATCCCCCGATCCCGCCTTGACAGTCCGAAACTTTTTGGTACACGAAAAAATTTTATTTTTCCGGGCTCGCCTTAAACACACATGCAGCTTAATATAATATTAAAATAATCACAACCTCAGAAAATTTCACAAAAATTCTCAAAAATCATAAAAATTATAAAACTCATATATTTTCAAAAAAATGAAATTCAGACATACAGTTCAAAAATAATATTAAAATAATTAAAATAATATTAAAATTTTCAAAATAATTAATTTTTTTAAAAATTTACAAAAACTCATAAATATTGTAAAACTTATTTATTTCAAGAAAAAAATAAAAAATTGGGGTGTTACAATTACCCCTTTTGAGATATCACCTATCAGAGAGTCAAGAGGATGGTATCTTAAAGTCCTCCACTCCTTGGGAATGTCCATGACTTGTGAATCCTCTTGTCTTGGGGTGTCTTCTTGACTTTCCTCTTGCTTCTTGACTTCTTTCTCCTTATTGTCCAAATGTGTATTCGCTAAGATTTTTGCAACATCATCAACAAAATCCTTTCTTGGTCCATTTGGATTAGTTTCTTCAAAAGCAACATGAATAAACTTTTCAATAGTCATAGCTCTTTTATTATAAATTCTAAAAGCCTTGCTATGATTACAGTAGTCAAGAAATATACCTTCATCAGACTTAGCATCAAACTTTCCCAAGTTATCATTTCCATTATTTAAAACAAAACATTTACATCCAAAAACATGAAAATGTGAAACATTTGGCTTCCTTCCTTCGTATAACCCATATGATGTTTTCTTTAAAATTGGCCTTATCAGGGCCTTATGCATTACATAACAAGTGGTACTTATCGCATCCACTCAGAAATACTTACGAAGTGTAGCCTCATTGAGCATAGTTCTTGTCATTTCTTCTAAAGATCAATTTTTTCTTTCTACAACTCCATTTTGTTGTGGAGTTCTATGGGCAGAAAAATTATGCTCAATGCCATGTTCATCACAAAAAGTTTCAAAATCATGATTTTCAAATTCACCACCATGGTCACTTCTTATGGATGTAATACAAAATCCTTTTTCATTTTAGATAACTTTGGCAAGTTTCTTAAAAGTTAGAAATGCAAAATTTTTGTGAGAAAGAAATAAAGTCCATGTGAATCTAGAAAAATCATCCACAATTACTAAGGCATAGTAATTCCCACCAAAGTTCATAGTTCTAGATGGTCCAAAAATATTCATATGCAGAAGTTGTAAAGGTCTAGAAGTTGAAACAATATTTTTACCTTTAAAAGAAATCTTTACTTGTTTTCCCTTTTGACATGCATTACATAATTTATCTTTTTCAAATTTGAGCTTGGGTAGTCCAATTACTAACTCTTTAGAGACCAACTTATTTAAGTGATCCATGTGAATATGTGCAATTCTTCTATGTCATAACCATGAATCTTCTTCCTTACTTAAAAAGCATTTCACATCATTTGAAGATATGTCATCAAGGCTAATCATATAAATATTATTAACTCTACGACCAACAAACTTAGCATGCTTATCATTTTTACCTTCAATTATGCAACAATTAGAATCAAATATTACTCTATTTCCTTTATCATATAATTGACTAATACTAAACAAGTTATGTTTAAGCCCTTCAACCAGTAATACATTATTAATAGAAGAATTAAGACTTTTACCGACTTTGCTAACTCCAAGAATTTTTCCTTTGTTGTTATCTCCATAGGTTACATGTCTATGAGTCTTTGGAACAAGGAATGAGAACTTGGAGTCATCTCTAGTGATGTGCTTGGAGCAACCACTATCGAGGTACCAATTTGAGCTCCTAGCCTTCAAGCACACCTACAACCCATATTTAATTTTTAACTTTTGGTAATCAAATTTTCTTGAGTCCTTGTGTGTTAGTTTTGGGTATAGTACCTTTGGAGACACAAACCATTTTAGTCCTAATTTTTGTGTTAATGTTTTTCCTTATATTACATGTTGAGGCACTATGCCCTTTCTTCCCACAATGAAAACATTTAATAAAAGGACTACTAGAAGTGCTTGAGTAGATAAAGAAATTTTAATAAAATTTTTGCTAATTTTTGGGATTATATCCTATCCCGGCTTTTTAAAGAACAACTCTTTATTTTCCTAACAAAATATTCAAATTATCTCTTTCGAAAGTAAATTTAGAAAGGGTGTTCTTTAAGTCTTCAATTTTTTTTTCAAGATCTTGGCATGATAAACAAGATGAAGAAGTTGAAGTATATGAAGAACAAGTTGTGCAAGAAGAATTAGCATCAATTAATCCTAATGTCTCATTTTTAATTTTAAGCTCTTCAATTTCTTTATTTAACATAAGAATTTGATTTTCTAAAGAACAAATTGTTTTCTTAGATGAAGAAACTAATTTTGTGAGACTTATTGATTCATCATGCAATTCTTTGAAAGCATCTTGTAATTCATTAAAAGAAGGAGATAAGTCAAAGTTAGAAATTACCTCATTATCGCTTTCTTCTTCTTCTTCTTCTTCTTCTCCTTTGGCCATAAGACATGGGTGAGCTTCCTCACTATCTGAGCTATTAGTGGAGTCCATATCATTGTCATCTCATATTATGTAGACTCTTCTTCCTTTTCTTTCCTTGGAGGGTTTCTTTTCAAACTTTTCCATATTCTTTTGATAAATTGGGCACTCCATCTTCATGTGTCCTAGTTTTCCGTACTTGTAGCAAGTTGGAGTTGATGATGCTCCTTCCCTTTTGTGATGGGTCTTCTTTGGAGGGAAATGTAGTCTTCTTTGAGTTCCCTTTTTCCTACGAAATTTCCTAAATTTCCCTTCTTCAATGTTCTTTGTGCCATTTCCATCATCCTCCTCATCATCATCATCGATTACAAATGAAGTAGCCTTGAGTGCAATTCCTTTCTTTTTCTTATCATTTTCTTCAGTTTGATCAAGCTTGTTTAGCTCTAATTAATGCTCTTGAAGTTTTCCAAATAGGGTAGCTAGTGTCATTGTTGACAAATTTCTTGATTTTAATATAGCTATCACCTTGGGTTACCAAATCCTAATCAGACATCTCAAAACTTCGATAATAAGATCTTGATTAGAAAAATTCTTTCCTAAAGATGCAAGATGATTTAGAATGTGAGTGAACCTCTTTTGCATTTCTTGAATGCTTTCTCCTTAGTTCATTGTAAATAATTCATATTCGCGAGTTAGAGAATTGATTATCGACCTCTTTACTTCACTAGTACCCTCATGGATAACTTGTAAAGTGTCCCACATTTCTTGAGTAGTTTTACAGTTTAAAATTTTGAAATATTCATCATACCCCAAGACTGTGGTAAAGATGTTTTTGGCTCTTAAATTATATTGAACCTTTCTCTTGTCATCATCAGTCCATTCACTTCTTGGTGTTTCAAATTTTACACCATCGACCACACGTGTGGGAACAAAGGCATCATTTTCAACAGCATCCCACACATCTAGATCAATAACTTCAATAAAAATTTTCATTCTTTCTTTCCAATAAGCATAATCATCCCCATTGAAAAAGGGTGGCCAGTTTATGGAATATCCTTCTAAAAAACCTTTTGAAGAAGCCATGTTCTCTTGAAGCTGCTAAGCTTTTTATACAAAAGTCTAGCTCTGATACCATTTGTTACCAAGTGGCTTTAGTATTCAAGAGGGAGGTGAATTGATTACATAAAAACTTTCCGCAAACACTTGTAAAACAATTTCGTTAAAGCTATTTTTTTAAATGAAGTGAATAAATAAAGAAGAAAGAGAGCCTTAAGCATAGAAAATAAATGCGTAAAAATATAAAAAAAAATTACAGGAAATAAAAGAGATTGAGAAGAGAAGCACAAGCATAATATTTATCCTAGTTCAGCCACCAACCACATGTGGCCTACGTTCAATCCTCGAAAAACTATCCGATATTTTTCATTATCAATGCAAGCTTAAATGAGTGCTTGCTACCGTTACAAACTATAGCATTCTTCACACGTAGGGAAACTTCACCCTTATGCTAAAGCCTCAATTTTCAGGGATACCTCACCCTTACAAAACATTTGAGGGATATCTTAACCTCTTTACAATGAAGCAGAATATAGTAGAAAAGAAACTCCCATAAGTGTAAATAATATATTTCGAAGCTCTATAAAGCTCTTTAAGGATATCTCAATGTTTTAGTAAAAAAGAGCACAGAAAATATGTAAAAATAATCATGAATTAAAGGAAAAAAATAATTGTTTCAGATAGTTGGGGTGTTTTGAAAGATGACCTAAGGCCTTGTATTTATAGATTTTTTGAGAAAATAGTCATTGGGAGCAATTAAATTACGCATTCAATGCGAAAATGGTCATTTTTTTCTAAAACTAGAATTCGTGTTTATTTGAATAACATTTGTGTTATTCGAATAACACATTTTGAAAAATCACGAGAAAACTGATTCTGAGACACGTTATTCAAATAACTATGAGGTTATTTTAATAACTCTTTTTAAAAGAGTTTTATGAGAAATGCATCTATTCGAATAATAAGTGATTTATTCGAATAGCTCTTTTTAAAATATACATTTTGGAACGCCTTTATTCAAATAGCATGGGTGCTATTCAAATAAAACATTTTTGAAAACAAAGGTGCGCAGCAGGTTTAAAAACATTATTCGAATAACTTTGAAGTTATTCGAATAAACCTTGATATACAAAGAATCATTTGACTTGGTTTATTCGAATAAAGGGAGCTTTATTCGAATAGACCTGTTTTAAAAACATTTTTAATCTCTTTTAAAACTTGCCAAATTATTTCCAAATGTCTCAAAAACCTTTTAATTATTTTCAAAAACTATTATTAGATTTTGGATTTTATTGAAAAATATGTTTAACATTTTTCTTCCAAAATCAAAGAGATATCTAGAAGGCTTCGTACAAAAAGACTCTAAGTCCTAAAGATATTCTTGAAGTTATTGGACTTGGTCTTCCTATCATCTTCATATTTGTTATCATCAAAACTAGTCTTCAATGTCACATAGTCAATCACACTAGATACTGTTGCCCTAGTATGGAAGTTGATAACAAGGAGCATGTACAGAAATGTGATCAATGTCAGCGATTCTCAAATATCTATGCTGTCCCACTAGAAGAACTATTTATGATGTATGTCCCTGGCCTTTTTACCAATGGGGGATGTATATCCTAGGTTTTTTTACCCAAGCGCCAGGACTGGTCAAGTACTTAGTGGTGATGGTTAATTATTTCACCAAGTGGATTGAGGTTGAACCGTTATGTACCATCACTTCAGGCAGGATCTAGAAATTTGCTTATAAGAATATTATCAGCAGGTTTGGTATCCCGGAGTTTATTATCACTAATAACGAAACCTAATTCACAGATCACAAGTTAAAGGATCTCTTACCCGGTCTCAAGATCAAACAACATTTTACCTCAGTGGAACATCTAAAGACCAACGAGCAAGTTGAAGTTGTCAACTGGGTCATACTTAGAGGAATCAAAAAAAGACTTGATCATTCTAAGAGGAATTAGGTGGAGCAGCCCGATCGTTTCTTATGGGCATATCGGACCACACCCTATTCCTCCACATGAGAGACTCCTTTTAAATTGACCTATGGTTACGAGGCTACGATTCTAGTGGAAATAAGAGAACTTAGCTAGAGGAGACAAAACTTTTCTGAGGAGGCCAACCCATAGCTCATCCGTCATGACCAAGACTTGTTGGAAGAACAACGTCGCATTGCTCATGTCTATGAAGCCGCCCTTAAATAGAGGATTGTAGCACGATATAATTCTAAAGTGATTCTATGAAGGTTTAATCCTAGTGACCTCATACTTTGTAGGGCAGATATTAGAGGTAAAAATGCCAAAGATAGAAAGTTAGCTCCTAATCGGGAAGGATCACACAAGATCGTGTCCAAAATAAATACAAGAGCCTATACTCTAGAAACCCTCTTTAGTAAAACTATCAAGAATTTCTAAAATTCTAATAAGCTAAGGACATATTATAGTTAGTTGCCTTTAAATGTTAATTTTATAATGTAAGTAATGAGCTCTGACATGAATAAGTTAGTTATTATTTCTTCAATACTTGGTTACTTTATTTATTTATAACTATTATAACCCAAAAGGTTATTACACCTTGGAAAGGTCTAACGAACACAAGGTCCAATTAAGATCAGACACTCTAATGTGTAAATGAAGGCCAAAAAAGAGAATCCACTTAACTGGTATCCGAGTTCTAGGAGAGAATTCAAGGGTTTAACTCGTACCCTAATGAGCCTGACCTTAACCCATAAACTTAGAAGTTTAAAGAGGTTAAAAGTATTCGACCGTAGCCTAGGATATGTGGAAGCCATTTCAAGAGGCTTTTGTGTCAAAATCAAACTTTATAATTTCATCATTGTGCCTGGCCCATAAGCGTAAAAAAGGTTTAAAGAGGTTAAAAGTATTAGACCATTGCCTGAGATATATAGATGCCACTCCAAGAGATTTCTGTGTTAAAACCATACTTTATAGTTTCATACTTAAAAATTTGACTAAGTGTCAGCAAAAGTGGAGAAACATTTCTAATAAATAAACCGAGCATTCACTAAGTGTTAAAGAACCACCGAGATCGAGCGTTAGACCCATCTCAATTGAGAAAAAACACGAATGTTCGCAAAGTGTAAAATAGAACCACTGAGATCAAGCATTAGACCCATCTCAGTTGAGAAAATCATGAGCGTTTGCTAAGTGTAAAAGAAAAATACCGAGATCGAGTGTTAGACCCATCTCGATCGAGTGTTGGACCCATCTCAATCAAAGAAAAGTAAGAATATACGCTAAGTATAAATGGAATAACCGAGATTGAGCATTGGACCCATCTCAGTAAGGAAAAAGAAAAGGCAACAAGAATATGAAGAAAAATATTCTAAGGGCTGAAATTAAATAAATGCCTGAAATCGGGACTTGTCTAAGTACAAATAAAATTAACCCCACGCAGGAGGTAAATTAAAAAGAAATAGAAGAAATAATCAAGCTTCTAGGGTAGGCTCCTCTGGGGTAGGCTCTTCTTCCGCCTCGGCCTCTTTTGCAAGGTCGCCCTCTGAATTCTCCTTTCCCTCTTCCTTGCTGACCTTTGTCGTCACAGGAACTTGATTCACAAGATTGACTTCGGGGAATGGCATCCACAACGCGACCATCTCGAACCACCTTCCTCGAACTGGTTCCCTCCTCGATAAGTTCCAGGTTTAGCAGGCAAAGTTGAGCAAGAGCATTATAGAATGATTCGTCCTCCGAGTTTGCTCATTCATCCTCGATATATAAAATATCATCTTTAAGTTTGGCCTTGGACTAGTTGAGAATTTTGTTCTTAGTTCGGAGGGCGGTTAGGCTGGACTCAGTAGAAGATATTTGATCTTTTAAAGTGTTCTCCCAAGCAACTCTCTTAGCAACTTGGGCCTAGAGCCTGGCTACCTCAATGACCCTTTCAACGATTCTAGCCTAAAGCCGGGCGATCTCGGCTCTATGCAAGCTGAACTCTTTAGTGACTTGAGTCAACTACCCGTCCTTTTGAGCAATGGCTAGCTTGAGCCCTTGCTTTTCACCTTGGAAGGCATCCAACTCCCGAATTTGGTGAACAAACTCCAAAGCAGACCCTAGTAATCGAAGGATAGAAGCATTGTGTAGAACTCGCACCTAGGCATCCCGAAGAAGCTTTATCAAGTCTTGCTTTTTCAGGACGTCCTGGTTAGCCGAGGACAGAAGGGCATTATCAATGATCTACCCAAGATCAAACACGCTGCCCCAAACTGACCCTAGAGAAAAGGGTAGAGGTGTGCCCTATGGGATTTCAGCCTCCCAGCCAGCAGTAAGGTCAATGAAAGCAGCCTCGATTGCCAACCTCTTCCCTCTTTGCTTCCTTCGGCTATTCGCCTTCCTCTTCCATTTCCGAAGAGGTTATGCAGGAGATTTAGGCTTTGCTTCCTATACAACAAGTTAAGGTGGAGGACAACAATCGTGGGTAGAGGAAGAATAACGACCATGGGTCAGAATCCAGACCTCGAGGCCCAGTTTTTCTTGTAGCCAATCATAAGGTCAAAGCTTCAAGACCACCAGGAGGTGCCATACTTTCTACAATTAGGAAACAAATATGTTATAACACTTAAGGAAAAAATTGAAAATATAAGTCAATCAAATATATGTATGGCAAGATACCTAATAATGGTTTTATTGAGTCAGAGGGCACATCTAGGACATATTTACACTAGATGGCCCAACCCTTATCGGCTAACTCAATAATGAAGTTGAGGACGTCAGCCTCCTCTTTAAATAGCATGGATATCAAAGTTTGTATTTCTTCCAAGCTCCAGTCCTATATTGCCTGGGTCCAGTACAAATACATAAGAGGTTCGCCATCCGGGGTAACAAAAAAGGTGTTAACCCTAGAGCTCCTTCAACTCGGAAGAAATCATTCTTGAAGTTCTTGAAGGACTGTTTAAACATTTTTTGCCCTGCTAGTGTTTGTAAAGTGTGACCCACCCCTTTTGAAAACTGTTCCTAGAGGGTGAAAACCGGGTGAAAAGAAAGAAGGATGACTTAATAGAGTACAACCATATAAAAGTCCTACAAATAAGCTCGAAAGTCCTAATAAAACCCCATGCTTTTGGATGTAGATGAGTTAGAGCTACCCGCAAGTGGTTTAGGACTCCGATCTCAAAGTCGAAGAAAGGAAGCCGGATACGCATCATAAATAAAATTGAAGTGGTCACCTTCTATCCTTGTTGAGCAGACCCTTTCTTAGTTTGACGGGGCTCGAATTACATATTCTCCATCTCGAAGTTAGTCTTTAGTGAGGTGCAAGTATTCTTTCTTGGTATGAGTGTCCTCCGAGCTTTCTACATTGGAGGGAGTGCCTAAAACTTATCAGTTAACCCATTGGTATAGGTCGACGTCTCTTTGGAAGATGTGCTCTCTTGGTTTAGAAGTGGTTGCTCTCTTATGTGCCACGTCCTGTTGGTAGTGTTACCTACAGAGGTCGTACTTATATTAGAATCAAAAGAAGACTCACTAAGATTCTCTAACTTTATCATTAGGGCAGAGAGCAGACATGTTGGTCTTTGTCTTGTAAGTTCTCTTCCACGATCTGCCCTTTATAATGCTTTTAGGATATCCATCTCAGTTATTGGCCTTAGACCTCTTTCAAAATCCCCACTATGAAAAGAACATCTTCGCTGCGCCTGCGGTGGCAGAGATGGCAGAGCACTAAGGATTTCTAAGGAAACATTCTCCTCATCATTATTTTGTGACATTTTCTCTTTCACAATGAAAGATTATGGAAGAAAAATAAAGTGGGAAAATGAAGCACCTTGTTTTATAAGAAGGAAAAAGTGTTGAGAGGTTGAAACTACAAGAAAATGGTCGCTAGTGTTTCACCAGAAAGTCACCAGAAATCACCTTGGTTATTGGAAAAGCAAGCAGAAACTTGAAGAAGGCAGAAGAGTAAGGGGAAAACCCTTCACTCCTTATTTATAGGATAGGGAAAACCTTCCCTAATTGTTGCCTTGAGAAGGGGATAAATTGGGAAATTTGCATCGAATTTGAAATGGCAATATGGTGGTACGAATTCCAAATGACAACTTCCAATACTTTTTAGCCACGTGGCGTACTGTGCCTAAGCAGAGCAGTTGAAAGGACAATGCTCAGAGTTGAAATGACACATGACGTTGTATGAGAATATATAAATCGAATCATGGACTTATATCATGACAGTATGATAAATCATAATACGGATCTCTATTCAAGACTAAATTACTTTCAGAATTAGATGGGCTCCATAAACAAATCTATATGGGGGCAACCTATTATGAATCCCAGATGATGGTGTAATGACTTTAAGCAGAGTGATCCATTTCAGATCCTGGCCTTATTCATTAACACTAGGGGCATTCTACGACACATCACGGACCTTGACCCTTTGGAAAAAAGATCGCGAGATCTAACATTTATGTTATGACTTGGATCCCTTTTCCCCATGCGTGCCGTTTGCTTCCATTGAACTCGGATATCTTAACACTCAGCTGTCACATCTAAGCGTCAAGCTGGGAGCAACTGTTCTAGACTAGGTTTTGGGTTAGCAGTTTATGAATAACCTGACTCGCTAGAATTGGATCCTAGACATTTATGAGCACTATTGGATAAGTAAATTTACCTATTTATGATGAGTAAATCTCTCACACAATCCCTCATAGATAGGGACATCGATTATATCCCACATAAATAGGGGATTCGGTCATAAAAGATAATAATCTTATTGGATTCTTATCCTAATTAATAGCATTTAATATAGACAGAACTATGAATCTCATGACCCAAGATGCTCCTATAAATACCACACAAGGTAGCAAATGTATGCATTCTAATTCCAAACATTACCCACCTTATACATGGTCTAACTTGAGCATCGGAGTGCCTTTTGCAGGCACCCACCCCCTTGCACCACTATCGCAACCACTATGCATTGGAAGAAACCACCTTTGTCACCCTTATTCAGGTATTCATCTGAACCCTGTTCAGAATAACTCTCAAGTCTCAATCTTATGTTAAGGTAGATTCCTAATGAAGTACGCCCCTTTCCTAGGCTAAAAGCGTTCAACATTAAGGAAGAAATCATTGAGGAAGAAAATAAACTCCACTCCAATGGCAAGCGTTTGAAGCCTAGTCTAAATGGTATTTATGAACCCATAAAACCACATAACGTCATGAATGATTTGTAATGACCAAAGTCCTAACTATCTAAGATAGCTCAACACTCGAGTAGCACTATACAAGCCGCATAAATTAAAGAGAATAGTCACCAACAGAAAATGAAAAGTTTGAAAAATTAGAAGTGAACCCACCACATACATTAGTATGCAAATCCAATAATGGGTGCACACAATGAAGATAAGACCAACTCAACACAACTGTCTAATAAAGTGCCTATAAGCAATCTACAATATAAGCTTAGTAGGGTCAATTATCATGATGACCTCATTCTAAACAAGAGATTCTCATTTAATACCCATTAGTACAAAGGATCTATAGCAAATATGTATCTACATAAAAATTTAAATAACTACTAAAGCAGAAGCTCATAAATGGCCAATTCCTAGAAGCTTACCAAAATAACCAATCCAAATACCAACTAACAAATCAAGCTTAATTTCCTAATTTGAATCCAAAACAAAACACAGTCTCCAAAAAGGCTACAAAAGATAAGAAGACAACAACATTAACAAAGCAGCTACTCCAACTGAATTTACTAATGTAGCAAGTTAAGCATAACAACCAAGAATACACAAGTAACTTGGTACTTAAAGAATAGGAATGTAATTGTATTTAATTCATATCAAAGGTCATCTTCTACACAATACACCTATAGGGTATTTATAACCCATGTTTGGAAATTCGAGAACAAAAGCACAAGGGAAAAAGGATGACCTAAGGATCCATGTGAAAAGATAGCCATGAAACGTGATGTTTTTAGTTTACCTCTTGAAGTCAGATGAAAAATAATCAAGCAAATCACTAGCACCGCAGCAATGACGGTACCTCTACATTGTCCACATGAACAGACTCACAAATATCCAACGTCTACGATCTTGGAGTCTCACGTCCCTTACACATTGCTAGCTGCGAAGAGAAGAGAAACCTGTCACTCTCTCACTCACTGTTTTTGTTACGGTGTGACTAGGGTTTGTAATTTGATGTCCATGACAGTCCCTTAGCAGTACTATTTATAATAGTGACTACCTTATGCGAATGAGAGTAAGAGTAGGTATAGCAATGCAACCTTGGACTTGTAACACCTCCTCCGAGAGGCATTACATTTTAGACTGACTCCTTTCTCTAAAAAGAACTTTTAACCAAGTTAAAAAAGTTGATGTTATAAAATATAAGTTTTAAAAAATTTCTTTTTAACGGATAACATAAGCTTACCGAAATAAATAAAAGACTCAAGTCATAAGAACTGAATAGAGGGTTTTTCATAAAACAAAGTGTACTACATCTTTAAGTACATCATCTCATGTTCCAAAAGCATCAAATTTAAGTACTCCAAAAAGTAAATATATACATATCACTACCAAATGAAGATTGAGCCTTATCCAAGTCCAAACACCTGAAGAATAGGGTCCTGCACCCGATTTCCATCTAGATCCCCTTCGGAATTCCCAGCAGACAAAGCCCCCAGTCAGGGCATGACACAACGGGCAGGAGTCCGAGCAGTCGACTCCACAGAGTCCTCCCTAGAGGAAGCTCTCCAATCATCCTAAAGTTCCCCAAGCGGCATGTAGAATTCCAAGTAGACAACTGCATCCATAGTAAACGTAGCCGCCTCATGCTGGGTCCTACTACAAAGCAAAGTGACATCTCTGTCATACCGAATCTGCCCCGTGTCCCACTGAACACTCCACGCTTCGATGCCCTCGTGAAATTGTAGCCTAGTGAAACCTCACGGATCTTCCCTTGCCGCCATCATGGTCTTTTCCATCATAAGTATAAAAAAATAGAAACAGACAGAATAATACAATAAAAGAGGTGAGATCCCCTACATCAATACCATTATGACAGTAAGAAATACAACGAAAGACAATAATGCCTTTCATATATAACGATATCAAGGAATAACAGATATAATCATATTAACACAAGGATATGACAAATCAGCAAGTATAGTCATGTTATCAACTAATATATAATTCAGCAAAGTACATCAAATACATAAATACTGACCAAACCACAACAAGATGTACACTGACTATGCATATGCACAATGTGTATGCTAACCATCCTTATACACAATGTGACCGGTTCCTACTCCATGGAGCTAAAGAATTCAGAGATGAACGTTCTAGAAGATCTGTCCCCCCTCAAAAGATAGTCTATGCTAGACCACGAAAGGGATAGTGTTTGTCGGGTCCTTGTCATGTATTACAACCGTTTTCCATAGCTAGGGGTATACAATGTGATAACAAATCACTAAGTGGATCACCTCGCCCTGACGTCCCCTGAGATCCATCATAGATCACATTATCCTGTAAGTTCTTATTCACCCCTAGGCACAAAAGCCGACTATATAATTTTCAATGCATGAACAATGAAATCAAACCACCAGTATACTGTTCCCAATGGTATTAAAGCAACCGCCCATACAATTATCTAATACGATTAGTATCATTGATATTATATAACTGCCCATACAATTACATAATACCAATGATCCACTCGGGTCCTATACATCAGTTCCACAATCCACTCGGGTCCAGTACGTCGGTCCAAAAGCAAAATGTTAAATCCACAATCCACTTGGGTCCAGTACGTCGGCCTAAAAGCACAATGCTAATGCATTCATTCACAAAGTATGTCAGTCGTGCAAATTCAAGAGTTATCACTATCAATTCACATGAAGCATTCTTACAATTTCTTTAGCATATAGAACCATTGTTTCACCATTAGGCCTTAATTGTAACATTTTCACGAAAAAGGTAGAAATCATTCCTAATCACCCAATTCTTCTAACTAAGTTCCTCGAGTGACCTCTCCTCATATCTTTCACAAAAGTCTTAAAAAGAAACCACAATATCTTTACCTCACAATTCTTTTCCTTTTCCTCTAAGTCTTTCAAGTTTTCATTATTCCTTTCTCATGATTATTTTTCCTCTCAAAACCAAAAAATCATTCTTTTGCCTAATGATAAAAATTTATTCTTTTCCATTATTATCTTATAAATCCTTAATTAAATTTCTCTATTATCAAGTCAACTAGATTCACTACTAATAAATCATTTTTCATTATCCTAATTATCCCCAAAATTATTTTCATTGGTATATCCAAAAGTTATTACTCGTCAAATCATGACATTATAATTATCTTCTCTCTTACTTATAAATCATTTAACCCTAATTTGTCTTCCAATTTACCTAAATAATATTTTCTAATGTTCTTTCTAAAACTTTCATTATTCAACTTCTAAATAAAATCCTTCCCATCCTAATTACTCTTCCATCTCATTATCAAATATTTTAGGTCTCCAATTCAATTTTTCGTCCCATTATCCGATATCATGGCCAAAAATCAATTCTTTTTAATGGTAAAAACTTGTTTCTTTCCTCTTTTAACTTGTAACCTCATGAATCATATTTTTGTCACCTAATCATCTAAGTCCTTAATCAATAAATATTTTTCCTTATGGATATTTCTTCCTAGGCCAAGGAGGCCGTGAGCCTCAAGAGATTAAGGAAACCCAAAAAAATCATTTCTTTGCAATGTAATCATAGCATGCCACATACTTTAATCATCATAATTAATTTAGTTCATGCTCACTATCAAAATCACATCTTCACATATATCCATTAAACCATCACAATCATCTTTGCATACAACAACATCATATAATCATACAAAATTAAACAAACATAGATCAAAAGTCACACAATCGAGTGGATGAATCCTCACGTGGACTCTCCACTCCCAATGCAACCATTCGTTCCTCACCACCATAGCATGGTTGATGAGGTTAATCTCCCTCTTACCTTAGGTGTAGCCTCCTAGCTCCTTGTAAGTCCTCTTGAAAAAGCTTCTCCTTCCAAGAAGATCCTTAAAATAAAACAACACACAAGCATCAACATTTAGGACTTGGAAACAAGATGATTTTGAAAGAACCCACAACAACAAAATGTCTTAGTATGGGATTTTAATTCAAGAGATGTGGATGAATAAAATTAAAGAAGATTAAGAGAGTGGGTTAAGGGTGTGGCCGTGAGGCTTTCCAAGAGAAAAGAAGAGAGTTTTATACTTTGTTTTCTTGATTCTTGGTAGAAAAATGGAAATGAACTAGGTGATAGCATAAAAATCAAATCTTTGATCCTTCAAGGGCCAATGGCCGTGAGCCTTAGGAGAAAGAAATGGAAGAAAGTGTTTGATAGATGGTCATTCACAAACAAACAAGGAAAGCTTCAGAAAGATAAGAACTTTACCTTAGAAGCTTTCAAGTCCTAGATTGTAGAATCACTTGAACAAGCTAAAATCTTCTCCCAAATGGTCTTAGGAAGAGATATAGATTCAAGAAGGTAGATAAGTGAAATCAAAGAAAATGAGTTAGGGGTTTTGGTGAGAGTGGCTGTGAGGTATAGAGAAAAATGAGAAGAGAGAAAATAGAAATCAAGAATCTCACCTTAAGAGCTTCAAGTTAGGGCTTGAAAGAAAATGATGAAGATGAGAGAATTTGATGATGATCACAACATAGAAAATCATCCAAAGAGTGTGTAGATTCTAGAAATATGATTGATTAGAGCAAACTAAATGGAAGAGGGAATTTGAGAGTGTTGGTCGTGAGCCATTAGAGAGAAAATGAGAGAAAATAAAAGAAAGTGAGGGAAACGAAAAAGTGAGAGAAAAGATGGAAACTTGTGAAATGAAAGTGGAAATGATGTTTTGAGTGAAAATATGACAAAGTTGTCATCTTTCCCCCCCTCCAACACCGTGCACTCCTTAGGAGAAGGAGCAAGGCTTCCTTTGCAAGCTTTTCCCAAAGCTTCCTTGAGAAGCTTATCACATTTTCCCAAAAAGTCAAATCGTGAAGTCATGTAGTGATGTCACTTAGATGATATCATAAAAGTGACTAGATAGAAATAATTTATTAGATTTTTATTACAAGCTTTTACCCAATGGATAAAAGTTACAGTTAACAATGCCGGTATCTATTGTCCAATGGATAATAGAGTGTACCCAAATTTTATCCGTCAGATAAAATCTCAAAAAATGAAAACTTCGTAAACTGTGTCCGACATCGGGTTTAGTAAGATCCTCCATCACCATTTCCACAATCCAAGGTTTTCTAGCCTCAGAAAAATATTTTATTTTCCCGACCCCGCTTAGTGAGGAATATACTAAAATAATCAAACAATTCAAATAATTCTAGAAAAATTCACAAAAATCACAAATATTATAAAATGAGTATATATTATGAAACAACCAATTTTCAGGATATTACAACTCTCCCCTTCTAAAAAGAAATTTCATCCTCGAAATTTGTTATACCTTAGAACATATACGGATATTTTTCCTTGTAGAAAATGTCTCTAGATTTCTAAAGCAACCACACAGCTAACTCCGAGTTTGTGTAGAGTACCTCTTCTCATGTATTCTCAGTTGTTTTGAAGCATACATCACTATTCCTTTTATTCGCACAAGCACACGTTCTAAGCTCTAGCATGGAGCATCACGAGACGTCTCAAAAGGTTCGTTGGGATTGGGCAGAATCAACACTTGCGAAATAGTCGAGTATCTCTTTAAGCCTTGAAAATTTTCCTCATATACATCAATCTATACGAAAACTTGACTTTTTCGTGTGAGCTAGATAAGAGGTTCTACTGTCTTAGAAAATCCTGTGGTGAATCTCTAATACTAACCAGCTAATCCCACAAAGATATGAATCTCTGATATGGTCTTCAGTCTTTCCCTTTGAAAAACTGCTTCAACTTTCGATGGATCCACAACAATTCCTTCTTTTAAAGTTATATGCCCTAAAAATTTAATCTCCTCCAACCAAAATCCGCATTTTGATAACTTGGCATACAACTTCTTCTCCTTCAGAATCTGAAGAACCACACTAAAAGGTTCAGCATGTTCTTCTGAGTTTCGAGAATCAGTCAAAACATTGCTAATGAAAACAACAAAAAATCCATCTAAATAGGAAAGAAAGATCTTATTAATGTGATCCACAATGTCACTGGAGCATTCGTTACCTCGAACGGCATTACTAAATACTCGTAGTACTCATAACGCGATAGAAAAGTTATTTTAGGAACATCTTCTACTTTCATGCAAATCTGATGGTAACCAAAACATAATTTGATCTTGGAGAAAACAGCGGCTGTCTTCAGTTGGTCCATTAGATTATCTATTCTAAATCTTAACAGGAAGTGTCTCATAGGTCAAGTTATTTTCTAATCGTAATGTATTTAGTGTAATGACATGGTTTGGATTAGGGACATATTTTCTCAATTGAGATACACGAAAAACATTATGAAGGTTAAAAAGAAAACTAGTAAAGCTATTTGGTATGCTATCAGACCTATCCAACAAAATTCGATATAGTCCGATGAATTTCAAGAGTGAGCTTTGTAGGTTCAAATCCAGAAATCTCAACCTCAGGGAATGATAAAGCCTTATTGAAACAAAATAACAAGATGTGGTTAAAAGATAACTAATCCATTCCTGAGATCATGTCTTTTGTGAAAGAACAGGCTTGAGTAGTAATAGCAATTTTAGTAATGGGAAATAGTGATATTCAAGTCAAAAGGGTAATGTCAACACAACCAAACCCAAATGGTTCACACAGTCAAAGGTAACAAAAGGAAGGGTCATCCTTGAGTCAAATAGTACAATTTAAGGCTTACTTCCTATGGTACCATCTTCCTTGGGTAAACCTTCGGATTGGGAGGCTTCTGCTCCACTCAATGTACCGATTTCTCCTCCGGCTTGAGCCCTTATCGCATGCTTATTGCTAATGGAAGGCTTCGTCTCCTGAAAAGTACAATTCCTAAACATGTGTCCTGGCTTTCCGCACTTGAAACAAATTTTTCCCTTGATCGTACAATTCCTTGTTGCATGACCTTTTGCACACTTCTTACATATCTGCAAAAGTGTCACGGGCTGACTGGGTCTACTGCCACTAGCACTACCTCCATATGGTTACTATTGTTGTTGATTTCCTAGTGATCGCGATTATGATTTCTGCTAGAATCGCTTGACCTTACGACTTCTCTTTTTTCGGAACCAATATGGTCCAATGTTATGGGGTTCCATATCTTGAGACTGATTCAACTCTAACAAAATATGAGCCTCAGCTATCAATTCCTGCTGTTGTGCAGTTGATGATCACATATTTGATACATTACTAAGCTTTCATTTTTAGTCATTTACACTCTCCATGTACTTAATTGATTGAGTTTGATTATGTTTTGTAAGTTTGGACTCAAATTGGACTTAATTGAATTTTTTAGCATAATTTACGTCTTACGTTATTTCTGTATTTGGGCTATATCTTGGGATGTAGGTAGCCAAATAAGGTGAATCTGGTAGCATTTTAAAAATAAGAGAGAGCTCTATAACTTTTATGAAGACCTCAAAGGCCCAATCACACGAGTAGATAACTCAAATTGGGGTTGAAGCAAGAACTAGAGTGCTGTTCCTGATAGCTTGACCTATTTGTACTGTTCATGCCATATTTTGGGCTAGAAGTTATCAAATGGGCTGAAATTTTGATACTGAATAGTTAAGACCTATATCTACAAATTTCATGTCACCTTTCCAGAATCGGAGGCCTAATGAGTGATATTAGGCTTACAAGTCAGAACAGAGGAGCTATGACTGGGCCTGAGCAGTGTGCAGTAATTTGAACGTATCTGGAGTTATAGAAATGATATTGGACTCAAGCTAAAGCCATTTGAAAGCTAAGATCCAAGCCTACAATGTTCATGAAGATCATATTTGCTCATTCTGACACATTCAATAACTTCAGAGCTAAATAATTTTGGAGACAAGGAATCTCCATAATTTTCCACTCACCAAAAGTCATTTGGCATTTTCCACTCATTTTCCACTCATCCACTCACTAATGACTCAGCTCCCTTGTCATTTTGTATCTCTAATCCTCTATAAAATGGGGCCTTGGTAGATCATTGAAGGTGTTAGGTGTTAGGTACCAAAATGATGCTAGTTTGTTACTAGGTTTTCTTGTAGTAATTTTCCTTTGTTCTAAATTGAACTCATGTTATTCTTCTTCTCTCTTTCTTTCTTCTTATCTATGAGTAACTAAGTTTCATTTTGCTTGGGTGAAAGAGTGAAACTCTTGGTAATGAAATAATGTTAGATTAATTTCTCTCTTGTGCTTAAATGATATATTTTCAAGTGGTCATTATACGTATTATATTTTGTTTCCAATTAATTTAAAAACCTCCTTGTAAAATGGAGTTCTTGATTTGTTGTAGATAAGATATTGGCACAATGAATGCTTTAACCCATTTACAAGTGGTGGTGCTAGAAACTCTCCTTAAAAAGTGGAGATCTTGATTTGTTGTAGATAAGATTTTGGCACAATGAATGCTTGATCCCATTTATGTGTGGTGATGTTAATAGATGGTTAAAGGAATCATAATGTAATTACGTATATAATTTTTAATGAACTTTGAACATTGTATTTTCCGATTGGAACCTCCGTTATGTGTGGATTTTAATTGAGTTATAAAAGAATTAATCTTGTCCTTAATTTATTTACCAAGAGTGGATCTCCTAACCCAAGCAATTCTTTTTTACTTGTGAACAATTTTATTTATCATCTTTATTATTGTAACAAAATATTTACTTTATTTTAATTAATTTTTCTTCATCAAGTCTCTGTGGTTCGACCTCGGACTCACCAAGAATTTATTACTTGAGATAACCTGTACTTGAGTTTGCAACCTTTAATCCCGCATCAAGTTTTTGGCGCCGTTGCCGGGGACTTGATTTGAAGAACAGATTTATGGTGTAAATATTTTGTATATATATTCTACTTTTTTAATTTTTTTTGTACTTACTAACGTACTAACTTAGTGGGGAAAACTCTCCTTAATCTCTCTATAATCTGTAATCATTAATAAAATAATCTTTTTTCTTCTCCTCTCTCTCGCTGGAGCAAAAAATCAGCTTTGTCGATTCTCTGATTTTCATATTTTAAATTTATTTTTTGCACTTTATTTTCGTATATTATTTTTTGTACTTTATTTTTTGTATTTATCTTCTATCATTTATTTTTTGTTATTTATTTTTTGTTATTTATTTTTGTTTACTAACTTACTAACTTTCTTACTAACTTTCTAACATTTTAATTTATCTCGCATACTAACTTTTTAATTTTTTCGCTTATTAACTTATTTGGTGGTTGATTTATACAACACCCTTGTTAATATTTATTTAGTGACTGGTTTATACCACATATTTGTTAATATTTAATGGACGGTTTATATTGCTAGCTTATACATTTTATTTTATATTTTAAGTTACTTGTTTATACTTAATTGGTATCCTGATTTAAATTCTGGTCATTTGGTTAAAGTTAATCCCAGTACTTTATATATTGATTTGTCTGAATCACATTCACACACATCAAACACAATGGCTGTAAATGAAAGTGTGCATGATGAACATGAAAATCAACCGTTGCGAACCATGTGTGAGTATTTGCAGCCATCTCAAAATTCTAGTCCATCATGTTTTATCTTTCCACTTAATGCTAACAATTTTAGATCCAAGGCAAGTATGATTTCTTTACTTCCTAATTTTCATGGTTTAGAATCTGAAAGCCCATATTTACATCTAAAAGAATTTGAGGAAGTATGTACTGCTTTTCATGATCAAACTTGCACTGAAGAGGATGTTAAGCTTAAATTGTTTCCTTTTTCTTTAAAAGATAAAGCAAAAGCTTGGCTTAACACTTTGAAACCAAGATCAATTGGCACATGGCAAGAAATGCAAGGTGAGTTTTTAAAGAAATTTTTTCTAACACATAAAACCAATGCTTTGAAAAGACAAATCCAAAATTTTTCTCAAAATTCAAATGAAGCATATTTTCAAAGTTGGGAACGTTTTAAAGATTTGTTGAATTCTTGCCCATATCATGGTTTTGAAAAATAGCGCACTATAAGCTTCTTTTATGAAGGGTTAACACCTGAAACAAAATAATTTGTGGAAATAATGTGCAATGGTAAGTTTCTTGATAAAGAACCTGAAGAACCTTTAGACTATTTAGACCATTTGGCTGAAAATTCTCAATCTTGGCATGATACTAATCCTTCTAAAAATTCAATCAAATCTAACTTTGCAAATGCTAGTAAAGGAAAATATCATCTTAGTCAAGAAGAAGATTTAAATGCTAGGTTTGCTAGTTTGGCTAGAAAGGTTGAAGCCATGGAATCCAGGAAAGTAAAAGAAATCAAATCTGTGCAAAATGAAGAAATTTGTAGCATTTGTGATGAATTGGGACACTCAACAAATGAATGTCCAAAAATTCTTGTTTTTAAAGAAGTTGTGCATGAGCAAGTAAATGCAATGAATAATTTTAAAAAGTCATTCACTTCTTTTTTTTCAGATACATACATTCCGGGATGGAGAAATCACCTGAACTTTAGTTGGAGGACCAACAATCAAGCACAATTTATGCGACCACCACCTCCTTATGCACAGCAAGATTCTCAAAATCCCCAAGGATATGCATCCTATGTCCCACCATATAGGAAAAACCTTGAAGGAACATTGCATGCATTCATGGAAAAACAAGAGGCCACCAATAACTAAAACACTCAAGCCATGATTAACATAAAAGACACTCTTGCTAAACTTTCTTCTGCACTTGCCATTCATGAGAAAGGAAAGTTTCCCTCTCAACCTCAACCAAATCCCAAGGGTCAGTATAGCCTAAATGAGGGTAGTTCAGAAAGTCAAAAAACAGATCAAGTCAACTCAGTGATAACTCTTAGGAGTGGAAAGGTTATTGAAAAACAAATTCTTGAACTTTTTGAGAGAGATGATGAGTCAATTCCCAAAGATGAGGAAGTGGTTGATAAGCCACTTAGTCAAAAGGAGACCAAACCCTCGTCTTCACCCCCATTTCCTCAAGCATTAAACAATTCAAGTAAAGTGAACCATAACAATGATATTTTTGAAATTTTTAAACAAGTGAAGGTCAATATTCCTCTATTAGATGCTATCAAATAGATTCCTTCTTATGTCAACTTTTTGAAAGACTTGTGCACTGTTAAAAGGAAACATAATGTGAAAAAATGCATTTTTGACTTAACAGGTAAGCTCCATTATTCAAAACAATAATGAGTTGAAATATAAAGACCCTGGTTGTCCTACAGTTTCATGCATTATTGGTGAACATAAAATTGAACGAGCTTTACTTGATCTTCGTGCTAGTGTTAATTTGCTTCCATATTCAGTTTATCAGCAACTCAACCTTGGTGAGTTATAACCAACTTCTATAACTCTTCTACTTGCTGATAGATCAATTAAAATCTCAAAAGGAATAATGGAAGATGTGTTGGTACAAGTTGATAAATTCATATATTCATTGGATTTTATTGTCTTGGAAACTGAACCTTTGGTTGATAGCTCTTAGTCAGTTCCTGTTATTCTAGGTCGCCCATTTTTAGCAACATCTAATGCTTTGATAAATTACAGAAATGGAGTGGTGAAGCTAACTTTTGGAAATATGACACTGGAGCTTAATATTTTCAACATGTGCAAGTAACCACATGAAGTTTATGATGAAAAGGAAGAAGTTGAAGGGATTGAGGCCATTATAGATGATCATTTTCAAACCAGGAGTTCTTCTGACCCATTAGAAATCTGTTTAATTAATTCATTTGATTCAGCTGCACAATTAGATAATGATATTTCTGAAATATGCTCTTTGCTTGACTGTACACAGGAAATGGAATACAAAGGAAGGAAGCCAAGATTCGAAGAGCTAAAACCCATGAATGATGATACCTATGAAGAAGTACCCACACTAGAACTGAAGCCATTACCTACTGGGTTGAAGTACACATTTTTGGGAGAAGAACAAAGCTTTCCAATGGTAATTTCCTCATCCCTGACCAAAGAACAAGAAGGTATATTGATAGAAGTACTTAAAAGGCATAAAAGTGCAATTGGATGGACATTAAAGGACATAAAATGCATTAATCTATTAATTTGTACACATAGAATACATTTAGAGGATAATGCTAAAACATCTCAACAACCTCAAAGAAAATTAAATCCACACATGAAAGAGGTAGTTAGAGCTGAAGTTCTTAAATTACTTGATGTTGGAATTATCTATCCTATCTCTGATAGCCAGTGGGTAAGTCCTACACAAGTTGTGCCTAAGAAATTTGGAATAACAGTGGTTGAAAATGAAAAAGGAGAATTAATACCTACCCGAGTCTCATCTAGTTGGCGTATGTGTATTGATTTCAGAAAATTGAATGCAACCACTAGGAAAGATCATTTTCCTTTGCCATTTCTTGATCTGATTCTAGAAAGAGTAGCAGGACATCCCTACTATTGTTTTCTTGATGGTTATTCAGGGTATAATCAAATACCAATTGCATGGAGGATCAAGAAAAGACCATTTTTACTTGCCCCTTTGGCACTTTTGCATATAGAAGAATGCCTTTTAGTCTTTGTAATGCTCCGGCAACTTTTCAAAGATGCATGTTAAGTATTTTCAGTGACATGATTGAGCATTATTTAGAGTTTTTCATGGATGATCTGAAAGTTTCTGGAAATTCTTTTGAAAATTGTCTTGATAATTTGGAAAAAGTTCTTCAAAGATGCGAAGAAAAAGGATTTGTGTTAAATTGGGAAAAATGTCATTACATGGTTACCTCAAGAATAGTGTTAAGTCATATGATATCTTCTAAGGGAATTGAAGTTGATAAGGTCAAAGTTGAATTAATTGTTCATTTGCCTTCCCCAAAAATAGTCAGAGAAGTTTGTTCCTTTTTAAGAAATACAGAATTTTACAGAAGATTCGTAAAAGACTTTAGTGCCATATCTAGACCTTTATGTAATCTTCTAACAAAAGATGTACCATTTGATTGGACCCAAGATTGTCAGAAATCTTTTAAAAAATTAATTGATTTTTTGATTTCTGCTCCTATCATGCAATCTCCTGACTGGTCTTTGCCTTTTGAGTTAATGTGTGATGCTAGTGATTTTACTGTTGGTGCTATTTTAGGACAGAGAAAGGAAGGTAAGCCTTATGTAATTTATTACGCAAGTCAAACTTTGAATAGTGCATAAATGAATTACACCACAACTGAAAAAGAACTACTTGTTGTAATTTTTGCATTAGACAAATTTCGAGCTTATTTAATTGGTTCTTCCATTGTTGTTTTTACTGATCATGCTACTGTTAAATATTTAATGTCTAAGTAGGATTCCAAACCTAGGTTGATACGGTGGATCTTGTTGCTTCAAGAATTCAACATCACAATAAAAGATAAGAAATGAGTCGAAAATGTTGTTACAGATCATTTGTCCAGACTTACAACAAGCTCATCTTTTGATAGCACACCTATTAATGATTCTTTTCCTGATGAATTTTTATTTTCTGTCAATTCCATGCCTTGGTTTGCTAACATTGTCAATTTTCTTGTAACAGGTAAGATGCCGCCTTAATGGACACACCAAGATAGAAAAAAGTTTTTGATTGAGGTGAAAAATTTCTATTTGGATGACCCATATTTGTTCAAATATTGTCCTGATCAAATCTTTCAGAGATGTGTACCCGACAGTGAGGTAAGTAGTGTCATTAAATTTTGTCATTCAGAAGTATGTGGAGGTCATTTTTCTTCAAAGAAAACAGCTACGAAAATCTTACGGTGCGGATTTTATTAGCCCACATTATTTAAGGACAGCTATATTTTTTGCAAAAGTTATGAAAGTTGTCAGAAATTGGGTTCCATTTCTAAAAAAGACATGATGCCTTTGAACCCTATCATTGTCATTGAAATTTTTTATTGTTGGGGAATTGATTTCATGGGTCCATTTCCATCATCATTTGGATTTGTGTATATTTTGGTTGCAGTTGATTATGTCTCAAAATAGATTGAGGCGATTCCATATCGACACAATGATCACAAAACTATTTTGAAATTTTTAAAAGAAAATGTTTTGAGTCGATTTGGAATCCCTCGAGCTATCATCAGTGATGGGGGAAAATATTTTTGTAATAAACCATTTGAATCTTTAATAAAGAAATATGGCATCACACACAAAATTACTACCCCTTATCACCCTCAGACAAGTGGACAAGTTGAATTAGCAAATAGGGAAATTAAACAAATTTTAGAAAAAATGGTTAACCCAAATCGTAAAGATTGGTCTTTAAGACTAAACGATGCACTTTGGGCTTACCGTACTGCTTTCAAAACATCTTTAGGCATGTCACCCTATCAGTTAGTCTATGGAAAACCTTGTCACTTGCCTGTAGAATTGGAACATAAAGCATTTTGGGCCATTAAAGCTTTCAACTCAAATCTTGATGATGCTTCGAAGTTACGCAAATTGCAATTGAATAAACTTGAGGAATTGAGAAATGATGCATATGAAAACTCCAAAATTTATAAAGCTAGAACAAAAGCTTTTCATGACAAATCAATTTTGAGAAAATCTTTTGAAATTGGTCAAAAAGTTTTACTTTATAATTCTCATCTTCACCTATTCCCTGGAAAATTGAGATCTAGGTGGATTGGTCCCTTTATTGTCAAACATGTGTATCCTTATGGGGCCATAGACATTGAGAATCCTAGGAATGGTAATGTTTTAAAGGTCAATGGACAAAGACTCAAACCATTTCTAGAACATCAAGTTGCTGAGGTAGAATTCATCTCCCTTTCTAATCCTTGTTATGTGTAGAATTTATTTTAAGTTTGTTTCATTTTTTTTTGCAGTTACCGGTTAAATGGGGGATAATGGTACTCCGTTACTCTCAAGTCAGTTTGTCTTTCAGTTTCTCATAATAACTGATTCCTTCTCCTTCAAAATGGATGTCATCCTAAGAAAGCATTTCCCTTCTGTTCCTAAAAATGCTCTAACCAAAATCTACAAAGTTAGGTGTGAAAGACTGAGACTGTTAATGTACAAGGGCATCCCAGAAGATATACGCTGGATAATCGAAGCAAAGGTTCGTTTAGCTGGTGAATGTTCAGATTCATTTATCCCATACATGTCTGGTCTTGGTAAAAGTTCTTTTTCAAAAAGGAGAAGAGCAAAAAGAATGCAAGTTTATTACAAGTGTGCACGATGGAATTGTAACATGCGATGTCGCTCTTTGGGGATGGTTTTCGTAAACAGAGAAGATAAAATATTCTTCATTAAGAATGGACTGAGTAAGGAGTCATTAGATAATATCTTATTGACTCTTGAGACGCATTCTTGTGGAGTTGTGCAACGTGAACTTCTTAGTTTTTGGAATCTCTTTAAGAACGAGTAAGAGCGTTATAGTCTTGGGAATCTGACTCAAAAAGACTCTGTTTGCCAATTTATAAGAAAATTGGATAGGAAGCTTATCCTCAACTCATAGAAGGCGTTTAAGCCGTTTCTAGACGTGAAGCTAGAGGAAGATGTGAGCCACAATCACAACAACATGTATATATTATCTTGTACATTTTCAAAAAGAAAAGACAAAAGAGAAAAAGAAGAAAAAAAAGAGAAAAAAAGAGAAAAAAATGAAATAAAAAAGAATAAAAAAGGGCAAAACTTCAGTTGTACTTATTTTTTAATTAAATTAGGAGCCCCTGCCAACGGCAGCCCCGTCATTGACTCGGGTGGACCATCACACGCCGGTCCGTAAATAAGATTTGTGTGTTACAATATGCCTATAAATAGGCTTTGGACGTGCAAATTGAGGGAGAATTGGGAGAGGGAGAAAGGGGGAAAGGCTGCTAGGAGAAGGAATCCCTCCTCCCTTCAGTTTTTTTTCTCGTCTTCTTCCTTCTAGTCTAGGTGTAAAAAGATTGCTTTTACTTGGGTCAAAGTGTGAAGCTCTTAGTAATAAAATAAGATTAGATTTATTCCTCTCTTGTGCTTTAATGATTTATATTTTCAAGTAATTATTATACGTGTTATATTTTGTTTCTGATAATTTAGAAACTACCCTTGTAAAGAGGAGTTCTTGATTTATTGTAGATAAGATTTTGGCACAGTGAATGCTTTAACCCATTTATAAGTGGTGGTAATAATTAAAGGAAACATAATATAATTACGTATATTATTTTAATGAACTTTTCTTAAATGATTTATTTTTCAAGCAGTCATTATACGTATTATATTTTGTTTCCAATCAATTTAGAAACTCTTCTTGTAAAGTGGAGATCTTGATTTGTTGTAGATAAAATATTGGCACAGTGAATGCTTGATCCCATTTATGAGTGGTGGTATTAATAGATGATTAAAGGAAACATAATATAATTACGTATATTATTTTAATGAACTTTTAACGTTGTATTTTCCGATTGGAACCTCCATATTGCGAGGATTCTAATTGAGTTACAAAAGGAATTAATCTTACTTTTACTTTATTTACCAAGAGTGGATCTTTTTGCCCAAATAAATAATTTTTACCGTAGTAACAAAATATTTACTTCACCTTAATCTTCAACAATTCCCTGTGGATCGACCTCGGACTCACCGAGAATTTTATTACTTGAGACAACCTGCCCTTGGGTTTGCAACTCTTAAATCCCGCATCAAGAAGAAGATTTAAATGCTAGGTTTGCTAGTTTGGCTAGAAATGTTGAAGCCATGGAATTAGGGAAAGTAAAAGAAATCAAATCTGTGCAAAATGAAAAAATTTGTAGCATTTGTGATGAATTGGGACACTCAACAAATGAATGTCCAAAAATTCCTATTTTTAAAGAAGTTGTGCATGAGCAGGTAAATGTAATGAACAATTTTAAAAAGCCATTCACTTCTTCTTTTTCAAATACATACAATCCGGGATGGAGAAATCACCCAAATTTCAGTTGGAGGAATAATAATCAAGCACAATTCATGCAACTACCACCTCCTCAAGCATAACCAGATTCACAAAATTCTCAAGGATATGCACCCTATGTCCCACCATACAGGAATAACCTTGAAGAAACATTGCATGCATTCATGGAAAAGCAAGATGTCATTATTAATCAAAACATTCAAGCTATGATTGACATAAAAGACACTCTTGCTAAACTTTCTTCTACACTCACCATTCATGAGAAAGGAAAATTTCCTTCTCAACCTCAACTAAATCCCAAAGATCAGTACAGTCTAAATGAGGGTAGTCTAGAAAATCAACAAATAGATCAAGTCAAGTTAGTGATAACCTTTAGGAATGGAAAGGTTGTTGAAGAAAGCAAGGAGATAATGAGCCAAGTGTCCAAAGTGATGAACTCCTTTAGTATGAATGAACTTGAGGATGTGGAAAAGAATCAAGATAATAGTGATGCTAAGCTACCCAAGGAACTTGAGGTGACAAAAAGTCTTGTTAAGCTAGAAAATGATGACGAGGATCACTAGACATACATGATTGACTCAATCATAGATAGGGAAGTTTCTACAACCTATGATTTTGATCCCCTTGAGAATTTTCTTGTTAATTCTGAGTTTGATTCTATTAGTAATCCCTCTGATGTAGTTGATATTTCTACTATTTTTTATAGAACTCAGGATCATGACACTCAGGCATGGCAACCAAATTTTAAAGAGTATCCTAAGAAATGTTGGAGCATTGCTGATAAAAAAGGTGTTTATCCCTCGGTCTGTTCTTATAAAATTAATTTGGAAGATGGTAAATGGTTAGTGGTTGAAGCTATAACTTGAGTTGAAGGATCCAGATGTAGCAGAGACTTTGGTAGACGATCATGTCTGCCAAAGCTGAGGTAAGTTTTTAGTATTTCGTGTTTTTATTGAGTCGGCTTAAGTGCCTCCCAAATTTCGGAGCCTTTGTATGGGGATGTAAATAGTGTCGGCCAACAAAAAAAAATAAAACAAAAGAACCCAAAAAAAATTTGTTTGCATGCTTATTTATTTCATTTTACTTTATTTTTTTTTATTTTTGTCATTACTAACCATTGTCAAGATGTAGTTATTCTCTTCTCGTCTAAGCATTTCGGGTATGTGACTTCTCCCAATTACTTTGTTTAATGTTGTCCTAATAATTTCTTTGATGTATATTAATGCTTATTTCTTCAGTCTGATTTTAATTTTTAACATTGAGGACAATGTTGTGATCTGTTTGGGGGGAAGGATAGTTGAACAAAAAAAATGTGGGGAAGTATGATATGATTGTTAGCAACTTACTAAACCAAGGAAGGATGGCAGAATAAGAAGTGATTTTACTCTTGAGACACATCTAAATTGGGAAGTATGTTTATTGTTATGATTGTCAGAAACCTACAGCAAAACCAATTAGGGATGGCAGAGTAAGGAGTAATTTTACATGTTTGAGTAAATTGTCTTCTTTCTTAAAATTCACTTGCTTGGTTATGGATGTTGAATTGGTGGACTGAGAATGATAGAATTATGCCTTGTGAGATTTTGAGCCTATTGATGAATGGATTGAACATTTGTACCATTCTCTTCTTTCTTGTGTGAATCTCACTCATGGAATTGTTATTCTAGAACTTGTTTTGATTCTTTTTGAGACTACATTTTCATATGCATACATAAATATGATTGAGGCATTTTTCTTGAAATATCTACTTTAATCAAATAGCCAGCCTTACTTAGCAGCATATTGTCTCAATATGATATCAACACTCTTATGACTTCTTGGAAATTCTCTAATTCCTAATATGATATCAAACACTCTTCTGACTTCTTGGAAATTCTCTGATTTCTGCCAATGTAAAGCATTGAAAATGGCCTATTTCCCCTTGCTTAACCCCTTTGAGCTTATTTGACCATTCTTTGTTTCGAACTCATTATGTGCCTTAAATGAAAAACCATGTTCTTACCTAACCTTAGGGAATAAGAGAACATTAGCTTTGTTATTCGATGAGTTCTTGAACAAGTGTGGGGGGGTGTGTACAGAATGGTTTAAAAAATGTATATATGATGTTCTTTTTTATAAATAAAAATAAAATAAATCAAAAAATCAAAAATCAAAAATAAAAAAATTGTAAAAAGAAAAAGAGGGTCAACAAGACAATAAAGGAAAGTAAAAGAATATGTAAAGGGAATTAGTATTAGGTGGAGTTGGGATGAACTTTCATGTTTGTTAATTGAACTCAGCTTTCATGCTCTTTGATTCTCTTTGATATTTAACTTGACATATCTATATTACTTCCACCTTTACCTTGACCCCATTACAACCTTGATTAAAGTCCTCATGATTTGTATGTGTATGTGCTCTGTGTAGTGGAGAAATAGAAGATAAGCAAACTTATGGTAGTGCAATTTTTTGGGTTGAATTGAGTGAAATACCTACCTTTTAAACACTTGAGGGATCGAGAGTGAATCTTTTGAAGTGCTATCATTCTTGACTCATGCTTTTCAATTGAAATATCCTTGCTTGTTGATTTGAGATGTGAAGATATGTTACCTCATGAATATTTTGATTACTTGAATTATTGATTGCTCTTCATTTTTAAATATTATTAGAAATTGAGTCTTTTAGAGTGTTTAGCTTTTGAGTCTGTTTCATTTTTTTTGGTGAGTGGTCTTATGTGTTTTGCTCAGGAGTGTAAAAAGCTAAGTGTGAGAGAATTTGATGATCACATATTTGATACATTAATAAGCTTCATTTTTAGTCATTTCCACTCTCCATGTACTTAACTGATTGAGTTTGATTATGTTTTGTAAGTTTGAACTCAAATTGGACTTTTTATATGAATTTTTCAGCATGATTTATGTCTTACACTATTTCTGTATTTGAGTCATATCTTGGGCTATAAGTGGATGTTTGAGGTGATTCTAGTGTCATTTGAAAGATAAGAGAGAGCTCTAAAACTTTTATGAAGACCTAAAAGGCTTAATCATATGTTTGGATAACTCAAATTGGCATTGAAGCAAGAACTAGGGTGCTGATCCTGATAGCTTGACCTATGAGTACTATTCATAACATAGCTCAGGTTAGAAGTTGTCAAATAGGCTGACATTTTGATGGTTGATAGTTAAGACCCAAATCTACAACTTTCATGCTGAACACTTTTCCAGAATCGGACTCCTTAGAGGTGATATTGGGCTTGCAAATCTGAATAAAGAAGCTGTGATTGGGCTTGAGTAGTGTCCAGTAATTGGACCATATCTTGAGTTCTAAGAATGATTTTGGACTCAAACTAAAGCCATGTGAAATCTAAGATCTAGGCCTACAACTTTCATGTTGAACATTTTTTCAGACTACGAGGTCTACGAGGTCATATTGGGCTTTCAGTAAAATTATAGGGTTTACATTAGATTACAGGGCCTGCATCAGATTATAGGGCCTAGGCCATGTATTAATACACGGCCGTGCAATAATACACGGCTTAGGCCGTGTACTCCTCTGACTTTTGATCCAGAAAGTATCAATACATGGCTATTTGTTCAATTATTGAAAACTTAATGGCTAAGTTTGTCGTACAGTTCACTGTAGCTCCACTGTAGCTTCACTGTAGATTACTGTAGCTCCTGTGCATCAATATGCCTATAAATAGGCCTTGGACGTGCAAATTGAGGGAGAATTGGGAGAGGGGGAAAGGCTGCTGGGAGAAGGAATCTCTCCTCCATTTAGTTTTCTTTTCTTTTTTTTCTCTTCTTCTTCCTTCTAGTCTATGTGTAAATAAGTTTCCTTTTACTTGGGTCAAAGTATGAAACTCTTGATAATAAAATAATGTTAGATTTATTCCTCTTTTATGCTTTAATGATTTATATTTTCAAGTAATTATTATACGTGTTATATGTAACACCCCAACTTTTGGGATAATTACAATATAGTCCCAAAATGTACTGTTTTGTGAATTCTGTGAGCAGTAAATTTAATTTGACTGTTCCGTGAGTGTACTTGACTGTTGTATGTGATTTGCTCCGACTTGAGAAAATAATAATTTTCTGGCCGGATAAATCTTATTTTAATTAATTGGAGTTGGGGGATCTTACTAAACCCAAATCTGATTGATATATAAATTAATATCGTAATTTTTTAGATTTAACTGTGTAATAAAATAATTTTATATTTTTATAATATTATTTTATAATACAGTACCTACTGTCTCAAAAATAGTAAAAATCTGCTTCGATTTGACCACAGATCTTTAAAAGTGCTGTGGGACCCGCGTTTAGGAAAAACAGTCAACTGTGCTGACTGGATAATTTCTAACCAATGAGAGCAAGTCAACAAAGGTAGGCTTGACTTTCTAAACCAATAGGAATTGGACACCTAAGGGAGCATGTGTTTTCATTTGAACCGTTAGATGAAGACTTACTGATGAAGCCTTTAATCTAAGTCGTTGATCTAATCAATGGTGAGATTAGAATGATAGGTTTTTGACCAAGTGATATCTACCCTAGATCTAATCAATGGTTAGGAATTAAAGATGAATCAAGGGCTAGGATTGAGTCAAAGATTGTAGGCTTGAAAATGGTTAGTAACCTAATTAAGCTAAATCTAACTAATCTAATTACTTAATTAGCATACTAAGTGAACTAGTTTAGTTATAAATTAATTATAATCTAAATATTAATTAGCTATATTAATATTGATTAAAGGATATAATATATGTTAATATATATTAAGTTAATTAGTTATGTTAGTAGTATGTTAATTAAGAATGGTTAGGATAATTAACCTAACTAATTGCCTAATTAACTAACATATAATTAGGTGTAATTGGAGGACAATTAAGACATTAAGGAGAGGAGAGAGAGCACGGTTTTGGCAGCAACAAGTGGGCTTGGAGGTGGCTTGGTTCTACATGGTTCATGAAGGATCCAACATGACAAAGCCATGTGCACCTAGTGTGAACACTTGGTGATATTTTTGCATGCAAAATTGAACACTCAAGCTCTCTACACTCTCTCACACGGCTGCTGCCCTATCTATTCACCTTTCACTTTGTTTTTCACACTTATCACATTTTAACTATCCATTTCTCTCTCTATAAACACCAAAAACTCAAGAACACTTCTCTCCCATTTTCTCTCTCTAAATTCGGCCAGCCACCATACATGCACACCCAAGCGTTCATAATTTTATCTCACCTTATTTCTTGAACCCAAATACCATTCTAAGCATCTTTCATTCACAAAGTTTTCCCAAATTTCCACTCTATCTTGCCTAAAATTCCACTTCTTGCTTACTTACTTAAGGGTAAGTTTGATTTCTATGGTTCAAAACTAAAAATTTAATTTTTCTAACCATGTTTGTTCCATGGTTTTCCTATTTTGTACCTTGTATGTGTATTTGCTAATTGTTTGAGAATTTTAGGAATTGTTTTGGAGCTTGTACGAAAATTTGGAGAAAAGGAAGGAATCTAACCGATTAATTTGCCTACAAGAGGTAAGAGGGAGATTTAATCTCATCAACCCTAAGTGGTGATGGGAAAATGGATTTTTATGTGTGTGTAGAATCCATAAGGATTCATTTGTGTGATTGTTTTATTGTTTGTATTATTATTGTGTGATTGTTTATGGTTTTATTATCTTTGTGATTGTTTAAATGCTTTCTTATTTGTGATTTATTTTGCTAATGCATGATTATAGTTTTATTATTTTTGCTATGCATATTTATGGTTTTAAAATATATTGTATATATATTGTATGTGATTATATAATTGCATGTGTTTATAATTGTATACTTATTAAAGTAGGATGTGAATAACATGTACGATTTGCATGAGTGTTTCAAAGAACACATTATGAGGCTCACGGCCTTACATCAAAATAGAGAACCAAAATGTTCTCAGTAATTTTCTAAATTACCGATTTAAGGAATCTAGGTAAAATAATCAAATTAAAGTTGATTTAAGTTAATTGTGGCCAATATGCCATTTTAGTATATAATTAAATGCCATTTTATTTTGATTTGGCCAACATGCCATTTTAATTGTTAAGATAGGTTATGTAATTGTTTTATAACATAAATTTATAAATTGATTCCAAAGAATCATTGAGAAAATCAAAGGAATTAATTCTGTTCTAGAATTTTAACTTAGCGTAATCGGTTTAAGTAAGAAATTAATCAGACACTTGAAAAGTACTAACGTAGAGCTCATACTATAAATTTTGAAGCGCGTTAGTGAATTTCAAAGTGAAATTATTGGGTAAAAATAAAATAAACTATATTTAGAGGAAAGCGTTAAAAATACCTTATACTGATTTTATAGGCAAAATGCTGCCAAAATTTATTAAAATCAGACGCATAAAATGAAAAGATTCCATACTATATTTAGAACACAAGGAAAATACATTACGTATTTTAAAAGTACTAGATATAGTTTTACACATATTAAAAATGACAATTTTAAGCTATTCGGTTAAGAAAATGAATTAAAAATCCTACGCGATTGAGAAAATAACTCAAAAACAATTTACGATGTTTAAAAATGTCAAAATATCTTTACGCGATTTAAAAATGTTTGTGAAAATGATGAGATTGTGAAAATGCGATAAAATTCCTACACCATTGAAAGATACAGTAAGATTTGTTGTCGGGCCAAAGTGGTGGACCCAGACATGTTGTAGTGTAGTACTGTCAGGTGGGACGTACTATATTTTCTTATCTGGTGACTAGGGGTATTTTGATAATTTCTCGTAAATATGGTAAAATTTGGATAATAGGGGTATTTTTGTAATTTTAGCTCATGTTTAGAGTGTTGTGCCAATTTGGGTTATAATTGGTGATTGATTGACGAGGCGAATTACACCGTGTTTGGTGTGATAAGCGTAGTGTGGTTCATTTATGAACTTGGAGGCATTAGTGTGCGGAGGATCCCATATGTGGACAGTGGTAGCACCTCTGGGCCGTGGTAACGGGCAACACACTAATGATCTTGACAAACATTATTCTTAGTCGAGATCTTGAGGGGACTATTAAGTACTATGCCTGTGGTACACGATGTTTGGACTGTGTACTGCTACACGATGTTTTGGACTGTGGGCTATAGACACGCGTATTGACAGTGCAATAGCTTGGTTGGGCAGCCATAAAGTATTATTAGTTTCTATTCGGATCATTCCCTCAGATATCCGTGTTAGCTCCATGGAGTAGGAACGAGTTGGTGTGTGTTCATGCATTACCTGCATTTTACTGTTCATGCATCATCTGCACTTTACGGCTTACCATATTCGTGATAAAATATATGATGTCTTGTTTTAATATATTATGTATGATATGTGTTATTTTAATATTTATTGCTTTAATATAGTATGCATAATATAATGGTATGTGTTATTTTAATATGTATTACTTTGTTATATTATGTATGAAATGTTGGTATGTGCTATTGGAATATTTGTTTGTATTGTCATTTTCTTTATTGCCATGCGGGTAATGGTGTAGATTGTCTCACCTTTCTATATGTTTTCTCGATATTACTATATTATTTCCGTAAAGAGTTTGAAGTAAAGGAGGATCAGCCTCTTGAGGTACAGTACCCTAACGAGCAACAGTCGGGCAACTTATATGAGGAGGAGGAACCGGTTGATCACGCTGATTGTCAAGATTGATCTTGAGATCATGGCACTGCCAGGATTCTTCGGGTTCGTGAGACTGGAGTTTCACGGGGGTTCCGAGGCGTGGCGTATGTATGTGGACCGAGGGATAGTAGCTTATGTGGGACGATTGACTGTGTCCCTATGTAGGGAGTATGACGGGGAGGTCATATTCACTACTATGCTTTATTTACATTTAGAGTTACCTTTGACCATTAGGCGTTATTGGCAGGGAGTTTTCCATGCGCCTAGTGAGCTCAGTAGCGAGTCAACTGCTCGGACTCGTGTCTGTTGTACTATGGGACCTAGAACTATGGGACCTCCAGGAGCTCTGAATTACGAGGATCTTTCTGAGGATGATCCATTGGAAGATTAGAGAGCTCTGAGGTGCACTTGGGCAATATTATGTCTTAGTTTTATGTTGTCTTTTACTGTTTTATCAAATGCTTGTAGATGTAAATTATGCGTGTACTAAAGAAAAATCACGTGTATATTATGGTGAGTTTATGTTTGTTATATTTTGTGATCCGTGTTATTTTATTTAATGTTATAATTATAAAAGGAAAAATATATATATATATACCACAATTATTATTTAAGTATCAAAATGTTTTTACAACTTGGGTAAGGATTTTATTTATTTTTATTTTTTGCATCATAAATGTGACATCCCCAGAAAGGGTGTTACATTATATTTTGTTTATGATAATTTAGAAACTACCATTGTAAAGAAAAGTTCTTGATTTATTGTAGACAAGATTTTGACACAGTGAATGCTTTAACCCATTTAGAGGTGGTGGTAATAATTAAAGGAAACATAATATAATTACGTATATTATTTTAATGAACTTTTAACGTTGTATTTTCCGATTGGAACCTCCATGTTGCGAGGATTCTAATTGAATTATAAAAGGAATTAATCTTACTTTTACTTTATTTACCAAGAGTGGATCTTTTTACCCAAGTAAATAATTTTTATCGTAGTAACAAAATATTTACTTCACCTTAATCTTCAACAATTCCCTGTGGATTGACCTCGGACTCACCGAGAAATTTATTACTTGAGACAACCTGCACTTGGGTTTGCAACTCTTAAATCCCACATCAAGAACTAGAGTGCTGTTCCCAACAGCTTGACCTATGTGTACTGTTCATGCCAAATTTCAGGCTAGAAGTTGTCAAATGGGCTGAAATTTTGATGCTAAATAATTGAGACCTATATCTACAACTTTCATGTTGAACACGTTTCTAGAATCTAAGGCCTAATGGGTGATATTGGGCTTGCAAGTCAGAACAGAGGAGCTATGACTGGGCCTGAGCAGTGTGTAGTAATTTGAACTTATCTGGAGTTATAGAAATGATATTGGACTCAAACTAAATCTATTTGAAAGCTAAGATCCAGTCCTACAACTTTTATGAAGATCATAATTGCTCATTCTGACGCATTCAATGACTTCAGAGCTAAATGATTTCGGAGACAAGGAATCTCCATAATTTTTCACTCACCAAAAGTCATTTGGCATTTTCCACTCATTTTCCACTCATCCACTCACTAATGACTCAGCCCCCTTGTCATTTTGTATCTCTAATCCTCTATAAAAGGAGGCCTTGGCAAATTATTGAAGGTGTTAGGTGTTAGGTACCAAAATGATGCTAGTTTGTTACTAAATTTTCATGTAGTAATTTTCCTTTGTTCTAAATTGAAGTCATGTTCTTCTTCTTCTTCTTCTCTTTTTCTTTCTTCTTATCTATGAGTAACTAAGTTTCATTTTGCTTGGGTGAAAGAGTGAAGCTCTTGGTAATGAAATAAGCTTAGATTAATTTTTCTCTTGTGCTTAAATGATATATTTTCAAGTGGTCATTATACGTATTATATTTTGTTTCCAATTAATTTAAAAACCATCCTTGTAAAGTGGAGTTCTTGATTTGTTGTAGACAAGAGATTAGCACAATGAATGCTTTAACCCATTTACAAGTGGTGGTGCTAGAAACTCTCCTTATAAAGTGGAGATCTTGATTTGTTGTAGACAAGATTTTGGCACAATGAATGCTTTATCACATTTATGAGTAGTGGTGTTAATAGATGATTAAAGGAATCATAATATAATTATGTATATAATTTTTAATGAACTTTGAATGTTGTATTTTTCGATTGGAACCTCCGTTATGTGTGGATTCTAATTGAGTTATAAAAGAATTAATCTGGTCCTTAATTTATTTACCAAGAGTGGATCTCCTAGCCCAAGCAATTCCTTTTTATTTGTGACCAAGTTTGATAACCTTTATTGTTGTAACAAAAATATTTTCCTTACGTCAAATAAATTTTTCTTCATCAATTCCCTATGGATCGGTCTCAGACTCCCGAGAAATTTATTACTTAAGATAACCTGCACTTGGGTTTGCAGCTTAACCTTTAATTCCGCATCAAGTTTTTGGCGCCGTTGCCAGGGACGTGATTTGAAGAAAAAATTTCTGGTGTAAATATTTTGTATATTTATTCTACCCTTTTAATTTTTTTCTTTGTATTTACTAACGTACTAACTTAGCGGGGGAAACTCTCCCTAATCTCTCTATAATCTTTAATCATTAATGAAATAATCTTTCTTCTTCTCTTTTCTCTCGCCGGAGCAAAAAATTGGCTTGCCGATTCTCTGGTTTTCTTATTTTAAATTTACTTTTCGTACTTTATTTTCTCGTATTTTATCTTCTTCGTCATTTATTTTTTGTTATTTATTTTTCTGTCATTTTTTTTTTTTTGGTTTACTAACTTACTAACTCTCTTACTAACTATCTAACTTCTTACTTTATCAGTTATCTAACTTTTTACTTTACCTGCTTCGAACATTTTAATTTATCCGCATACTAACTTTTTAATTTTTCTGCTTATTAACTTATTTGGTGGTTGGTTTATACCACACCTTTGTTAATATTTAATGGACGATTTATACTGCTAGCTTGTACATTTTATTTTATATTTTAAGTTACTTGTTTATGCTTAATTGGTATCGTGATTTAAATTCTGGTCGTTTGGTTAAAGTTAATCGTAGTACTTTATATATTGATTTGTCTGAATCACAATCACACACATCAAACACAATGGCTAAAAATGAAAGTGTGCATGATGAACATGAACATCAACCGTTGCAAACCATGCGTGAGTATTTTCAACCATCTCGAAATTCTAGTCCATCATGTTTTATCTTTCCACTCAATGCGAACAATTTTAGATTCAAGCCAGGTATGATTTCTTTACTTCCTAATTTTCATGGTTTAGATTCTGAAAGCCCATATTTATATCTAAAAGAATTTGAAGAAGTATGTACTGCTTTTCATGATCAAACTTGCACTGAAGAGGTTATTAAGCTTAAATTGTTTCCTTTTTCTTTAAAAGATAAAGCAAAAGCTTGGCTTAACACTTTGAAACCAAGATCAATTGGCATATGGCAAGAAATGCAAGGTGAGTTTTTAAAGAAATTTTTTCTAACACATAAAATCAATGCTTTGAAAAGACAAATTCAAAATTTTTCCTAAAATTCAAATGAAGCATATTTTCAAAGTTGGGAACGTTTTAAAGATTTGTTGAATTCTTGGCCACATCATGGTTTTGAAAAATGGCGCATTATGAGCTTCTTTTATGAAGGGTTAACACTCAAAACTAAACAATTTGTGGAAACAATGTGCAATGGTGAATTTCTTGATAAAAAACCTGAAGAAGCTTTAGACTATTTAGACCATTTGGCTTAAAATTCTCAATCTTGGCAAGGTACTAATCCTTTTAAAAATTCAATTAGATCAAATCTTGCAAATGCTAGTAAAGGAAAATATCATCTTAGTTAAGAAGAAGATTTAAATGCTAGGTTTGCTAGTTTGGCTAGAAAGGTTAAAGCCATGGAATCCGAGAAAGTAAAAGAAATCAAATTTGTGCAAAATGAAGAAATTTGTAGCATTTGTGATGAATTGGGACACTCAACAAATGAATGTCCAAAAATTCCTGTTTTTAAAGAAGTTGTGCATGAGCAAGTAAATGCAATGAACAATTTTAAAAAGCCATTCACTTCTTTTTTTTTCAGATACATACAATCCGGGATGAAGAAATCACCCGAACTTCAGTTGGAGGACTAACAATCAGCCACAATTCATGCAACCACCACCTCTTCAAGCACAACAAGATTCTCAAAATCCTCAAGGATATACACCCTATGTCTCACCATATAGGAAAAACCTTGAAGGAACATTGCATGCATTCATGGAAAAATAAGAGGTCATCAATAACTAAAACACTCAAGCCATGATTGAAATAAAAGATACTATTGCTAAACTTTCTTCTGCACTTGCCATTCATGAGAAAGGAAAGTTTCCCTCTCAACCTCAACCAAATCCTAAGGGTCAGTACAGCCTAAATGAGGGTAGTTCAGAAAGTCAAAAAATAGATCAAGTCAACTCAGTGATAAATCTTAGGAGTGGAAAGGTTGTTGAAAAATAAATTCCTGAATATTGTGAGAAAGATGATGAGTTAATTCCCAAAGATGAGGAAGGGGTTGATAAGCCACCTAGCCAAAAGGAGACCATACCCTTGTCTTCACCCCCATTTCCTCAAGCATTAAATAATTCAAGTAAAGTGAATCATAACAGTGACATTTTTGAAATCTTTAAACAAGTGAAGGTCAATATTCCTCTGTTAGATGCTATCAAACAGATTCTTTGTTATGCTAAATTTTTGAAAGACTTGTGCACTGTTAAAAGGAAACATAATATGAAAAAGAATGCCTTTTTGACTGAACAAGTAAGTTCCATTATTCAGAATAATAATGCGTTGAAATATAAAGACCCTGGTTGTCCTACAGTTTCATGCATTATTGGTAAACATAAAATTGAACGAGCTTTACTTGATCTTGGTGCTAGTGTTAATTTGCTTTCATATTCAGTTTATCAGCAACTCAACCTTGGTGAGTTAAAACTAACTTCTGTAACTCTTCTACTTACTGATAGATCAATTAAAATTCTAAAAGGAATAGTGAAAGATGTGTTGGTACAAATTGATAAATTCATATATCCTGTGGATTTTATTATCTTAGAAACTGAACCTATGGTTGATAGTTCTAATTCAGTTCCTGTTTTTTTAGGTCGCCTATTTTTAGTAACATCTAATGCTTTGATAAATTGTAGAAATGGAGTGGTGAAGCTAACATTTGGAATATGACACTGGAGCTTAATGTTTTCAACATGTGCAAGCAACCACGTGAAGTTTATGATGACAATAAAGAGATTGAAGGGATTGAGGCCATTATAGATGATCATCTTCAAACCAGGAGTTCTTCTGACCCATTAGAAATTTGTTTAATTAATTCATTTGATTCAGCTACACAATTAGATTATGATATTTCTGAAATATGCTCTTTGCTTGACTGTACACAAGAAATGGAATACAAAGGAAGGAAGCAAAGATTCAAAGAGCTAAAATCCATGAATGATGATACCCATGAAGAAGTACCCACATTAGAACTAAAGTCATTACCTGTTGGGTTGAAGTACACATTTTTGGCAGAAGAACAAAGTTTTTCAGTGGATTCCAATGATACAGTGGATCTTGTTGCTTCAAGAATTCAACATCACAATAAAAGACAAGAAAGAAGCCGAAAATATTGTTGCAGATCATTTGTCTAGACTTACAATAGGTTCATCTTTTGATAGCACACCTATCAATGATTCTTTTCCTGATGAATTTTTATTTTCTGTCAATTCCATGCCTTGGTTTGCTAACATTGTCAATTTTCTTGTAACAGGTAAGATGCCGCCTCAATGGACGCACCAAGACAGAATTTTTTTTTTATTAAGGTGAAAAATTTCTATTGGGATGACCTATATTTATTCAAATATTATCCTGATCAAATCTTTTGGAGATGTGTACCCGACAATGAGGTAAGTAGTGTTATTAAATTTTGTCATTTAGAAGCATATGGAGGTCATTTTTCTTCAAAGAAAACAACTGCAAAAATCTTGCAGTGTAGATTTTATTGGCCCATATTATTTAAGGACAGCTATATTTTTTGTAAAAGTTGTGAAAGTTGTCAGAAATTGGGTTCCATTTCTAAAAGAGACATGATACCTCTGAACCCTATCGTTGTCATTGAAATTTTTTATTGTTAGAGAATTGATTTCATGGGTCCATTTCCATCATCATTTGGATTTGTGTATATTTTGGTTGCAGTTGATTATGTCTCAAATTGGGTTGAGACGATTCCATGTCGACACAATGATCACAAAACTATTTTGAAATTTTTAAAAGAAAATGTTTTGAGTCGATTTAGAATTCCTCGAGCTATCATCAGTGATGGGGGAAAACATTTTTGCAATAAATCATTTGAATCTTTAATGAAGAAATATAGCATCACACACAAAATTGCTACCCCTTATCACCCTCAGACAAGTGGACAAGTAGAATTAGCAAATAGGGAGATTAAACAAATTTTGGAAAAAAATAGTTAACCCAAATCGTAAAGATTGGTTTTTAAGACTAAACGATGCATTTTGGGCTTACCGTACTACTTTCAAAACATCTTTAGGCATGTCACCCTATCGGTTAGTCTATGGAAAACCTTGTCACTTGCCTGTAGAATTGGAACATAAAGCATTTTGGGCCATTAAAGCTTTTAACTCAAATCTTGATGATGCTTCCAAGTTACGCAAATTGTAATTGAATGAACTTAAAGAATTGAGAAATGATGTATATGAAAACTCAAAGATTTATAAAGCTAGAACAAAAACTTTTCATGACAAATCAATTTTGAGAAAAACTTTTGAAATTGGTCAAAAAGTTCTGCTTTATAATTCTCGTCTTCACCTATTCCCTGGAAAATTGAGATCTAGGTGGATTGGTCCATTTATTGTCAAACATGTGTATCTTTATGGGGCCATAGACATTGAGAATCTTAGGAATGGTAATGTTTTAAAGGTCAATGGACAAAGACTCAAACTTCTCGAACATCAAGTTGCTGAGGTAGAATTCATCTCCCTTTCTAATCCTTGTTATGAGTAGAATTTATTTTAAGTTTGTTTCTTTTTTTTTTGCAGTTCCCGGTTAAATGGCGGATAACGGTACTCTGTGACTCTCAAGTCGGTTTGTCTTTCAGTTTCCCATAATAACTGATTCCTTCTCCTTCAAAATGGATGTCATCCTCTCAAATCTAAGAAAGCATTTCCGTTCTGTTCCTAAAAAATGCTCTAACCAAAATCTACAAAGCTAGGTGTGAAAGACTGAGACTGTTAATGTACAAGGGCATCCCAGAAGATATACGCTGGATAATCAAAGCAAATGTTCATTTAGCTGGTGAATATTCAGATTCATTTATCCCATACATGTCTGGTCTCGGTAAAAGTTCATTTTCAAAAAGGAGATGAGCAAAAAGAATGCAAGTTTGTTACAAGTGTGCACGATGGAATTGTAAAACGTGATGTCGCTCTTTGGGGATGGTTTTCGTAAATAGAGAAGATAAAATATTCTTCATTAAGAATGGACTGAGTAAGGAGTCATTAGATAATATCTTATTGACTCTTGAGACGTATTCTTGTGGAGTTGTGCAGTGTGAACTTCTTAGTTTGTGGAATCTCTTTAAGGATGAGCAAGAGCGTTATAGTCTTGAGAATCTGACTCAAAAGGACCCTGTTTGCCAATTTATAAGAAAATTGGATGGGAAGCTTATCCTCGACTCATAGAAGGCGTTTAAGCCGTTTCTGAACGTGAAACCAGAGGAAGATGTGAGCCACAATCACAATAACATGTATATATTATCTTGTACATTTTCAAAAGACAAAAGAAAAAAAAAGAAGTAAAAAGAAATAAAAAAGAATTAAAAAAGGGCAAAACTTCGTTTGTAGTTGGTCTTTAATTAGATTAGGAGCCCCTGCCAGCGGCAGCCCGTCATTGACTCAGGTGCACCATCGCACGCCGGTCCTTAAATAAGGTTCGTGTGCTATGCTCTGTAGAGAGCCGCACTCCACAACCCAATGTTCACCATCTAGGCACTGTGGAGTTGATGGACAGGTAGAAGCGTCCCACTTTGGTTATTAGTGAGAAGTAACCCGCAGCTGCCAAAGCGTATGAGGCATCTGAGCTTGATCCTCTCTTTTATTAGAAAAGGCTCTCAACGCCCTCGGATGGAGCATTCTAGATCTTGGACATTGCGGGTTTCAGATTTTAGCATCTTTGTTGATGTTACGAACCCAAGTATAAGCTCTCCAGGTTCTAGACCTAGGATGGAAACCCACGATGGTTTCTTTATTCTCTTTTCTTCAAACAAGCGGGAGGGAGAAGAATTCCAAGATTAGCTGAGCCGTCTTGGTATTACTGCACTCATGACGAGCAGTATAAAGATACGCCATGAATCCTGTACATAAAGGTATGTCATCATTTGTTATTATTATTTTATCTTTGTATAATTTTGTTGTATTTTGATTTTGGACAGATGATCCTTTGGACGGGATCCTTCGGGGTTTCTAGACTTCTTTACCCTGATGGTTTTCTTGAAGTAAAAATATAATAATAATAATAATAGAAAAATAATAAAAAATAAAAAAAAATGAAAAAAATTTATGTTTCTTACTTTCAAAGTTTTCTGACAACAGTCAACCTACCCATATAGGAGCTATTATTACTTTTTCTATTATCTTCTCTATTTAAACACTCTGTTTTCTTCACTTTCTTGTAACTCATAATCATTCAAAGAGAGTGTGAGTGTAGAAATGGAGGGAGCTTCTTCTTCTGTTCGTAGATTTGCCAGTATCTGTGTATTTTGTGGGACAAGTTATGGGAAGAGTTTAGAGTTTGTAACCGCAGCAAGCACTGTTGGTAGAACACTTGCTGCGAGGAACATTCGTGTAGTATATGGGCAAGGTTGCCTTGGGTTAATGGGGGCTGTATCACTTTCTGCATTTGTAAGAGGTGGTTAAGTTTTAGGTGTCATTCCTGAACCTTTAACTGGAAGGAACATCGTTGGAAAGACAATTGGACTGGAAATTCAAGTATCATCTATGCATGGACGAATGAAGGCAATGCTTGAAAACTCTGATGCATTCATTACCTTACCTGGTGGTTTTGGTACTTTGGAAGAAGTCTTTCGAATTGTCTCTTGGGCCCAACTAAACATCCACTATAAACCTATAAGTTTGTTGAATGTTAATAATTTCTTTCATAATTTATTATCTTTTGTTGACCATGCTGTGGAACAGAAATTTGTCACACCCTTTAGCACGACGACTCCTTATCTCTGCTTCCACTGTTGATGAGTTGATTGATAAATTAGAAGCTTTTGTTTATGAACCTGATCCAGTAACAGCTCAGATAGATTAGTCCGAAGGAAGCGGTGAGGGAAACAGAGCGAAAAGAAAGCCAGCCAAGACACTCCAACTATTTAAATAATTACAAGCTTTGGTTTTATTTATCATACTTTGTTTCTGTTTAAATTTGTGTGAGATTTCTCTTTTCAGTAATTGCAACAACAGGTACTATCTTCTATCCTTTACTTATCTATCTTTGACATTGAGGACAATGTTGTGATTTGGTTGGGGGAAAGGATAATTGTGTAAAAAAAAACCAAAAAAAAATTAGGAAGTGTGTGTATTAATATGTTTCTTGTGTTTATATGTTTGTCAGTAACTTACTAAACCATTTAAGGATGGCAGAGTAAGGAGTAAATTTTACTCTTGAGACGCATCTTAGTTGGGGTAGATAACTACTTTGTGTGGAAGTAGCAATTCAAATTCAGGAAAATTTGCATGATTGAGTTAATTGTCTTCTTTTTTAAAAATCACATGCTTGGTTATGGATGTTGAATTGGTGGATTGAGATTGATAGAATTATGCCTTGTGAGATTTTGAGCCTATTGATGAATGGATTGAACATTTGTACCATTCTCTTCCTTCTTGTGTGAATTTCACTCATGGAATTGTTATTCTAGAACTTGCTTTGATTCTTTTTGAGACTACATTTTCATATGCATACATAAATATGATTAAGGCATTTTTCTTGAAATAGTTACTTTAATCAAATAGTCAGCCTTGCTTAGCAGCATATTGTCTCAATATGATATCAAGCACTCTTATGACTTCTTGGAAATTCTCTGATTCCTGTCAACGTAAAGCATTGGAAATGGCCTATTTCCCCTTGCTTAACCCCTTTGAGCTTATTTGACCATTCTTTATTTCAAACTCATTATGTACCTTAAATGAAAAACTATGTTTTTACTAGACCTTAGGGAATAAGAGAACATTAGCTTTGTCATTCGATAAGTTCTTGAACAAGTGTGGGGGTGTGTGTGCAGAATGGTTAAAAAAAATGTATATATGATGTTTTTTTTGTAAAAAAATAAAAATAAAATAAAAAAAATCAAAAAATCAAAAATAAAAAATAAAGAAAATGTAAAAAGAAAAAGAGGGTCAACAAGCCAATAAAGGAAAGGAAAAAAATATGTAAAGGGAATTTGTATTAGGTGGAGTTGGGATGAACTTTCATGCTTGTTAATTGAACTCAGCTTTCATGTTCTTTTATTCTCTTTGGTATTTAACTTGTCATATCTATATTACCTTCTCCTTTACCTTGACCCTATTATAACCTTGAATAAAGTCCTCATGATTTGTGTATGCATGTGTTCTAGTAGTGGAGAAATAGAAGATAAGCAAGCTTATGGTAGTGCAATTTTCATGGGTTGAATTGAGTGAAATACCTACCTTTTAAACACTTGAAGGATTGAGAGTGAATCTTGTGAAGATCTATCATTCTTGACTCATGCTTTTCAATTGAAGTTTCCTTGCTTGTTGGTTTGAGATGTGAAGATATGTTACCTCATGAATGTTTTGATTACTTGAATGATTGGTTACTCTTCATTTTTAAATATTATTAGAAATTAAGTCTTTTAGAGTATTTAACATTTGAGTTTGTTTCATTTTTTTTTTTTTTTTTTAGTTTTGGTCTTGTGTATATTGCCCAGGAGTGCAAAAAGCTAAGTGTGGGAGAATTTGGTGATCACATATTTGATACATTAATAAGCCTTCATTTTTAGTCATTTACACTCTTCATGTGCTTAATTGATTGAGTTTGATTATATTTTGTAAGTTTGGACTCAAATTGGACTTAATTGAAATTTTTTAGCATAATTTACGTCTTACATTATTTCTGTATTTGGGCTATATCTTGGGATGTAGATGGCCAAATGAGGTGAATCTGATGGCATTTTAAAGATAAGAGAGAGCTCTATGACTTTCATGAAGACCTCAAAGGGCCAATCACACTAGTAGATAACTCAAATTGGGGTTGAAGTAAGAACTAGAGTGTTGTTCCTGACAGCTTGACCTATGTGTACTGTTCTTGCCAAATTTGAGTTATCTGCTCGTGTGGGATTAAAAACTTGATGCGAGATTAAAAGTTACAAATCCAAGTGCAGGTTATCTCAAGTAATAAATTCTTGGTGAGTCCGAGGTCGAACCACAGAGGCTTGATGAAGAAAAATTAATTAAAGTAAAGTAAATATTTTGTTACAGCAATAAAGATGATAATTAAAATTATTCACAAGTAAAAAGGAATTACTTGGGTTAGGAGATCCACTCTTGGTAAATAAATTAAAGATAAGATTAATTCTTTTATAACTTAATTAGAATCCATTTATAACGGAGGTTCCAATCGAAAAATATAATGTTCAAAGTTCATTAAAAATTATATACGTAATTATATTATGATTCCTTTAATCATCTATTAACACCACCACTCATAAATGGGATCAAGCATTCATTGTACCAAAATCTTGTCTACAACAAATCAAGATCTCCACTTTATAAGGAGAGTTTCTAGCACCACTACTTGTAAATGGGTTAAAGCATTCATTGTGCTAATCTCTTGTCTACAACAAATCAAGAACTCCACTTTACAAGGAGGGTTTTTAAATTAATTGGAAACAAAATATAATACGTATAATGACCACTTGAAAATATATCATTTAAGTACAAGAGAGAAATTAATCTAACCTTATTTCATTACCAAGAGCTTCACTCTTTCACCCAAGCAAAATGAAACTTAGTTACTCATGGATAAGAAGAAAGAAAGAGAGAAGAAGAAGAAGAAGAACATGACTTCAATTTAGAATAAAGGAAAATTACTACAAGAAAACCTAGTAACAAACTAGCATCATTTTAGTACCTAACACCTAACCCCCTCAATGATCTGTCAAGGCCCCATTTTATAGAGGATTAGAGATACAAAATGACAAGGGGGTGAGTCATTAGTGGGTGGATGAGTGGAAAATGAGTGGAAAATGACAAATGACTTTTGGTGAGTAAAAAATTATGGAGATTCCTTATCTCTGAAATCATTTAGCTCTGAAGTCATTGAATGAGTCAGAATGAGAAACTATAATCTTCATCAAAGTTGTAGGGCTGGCTCTTAGCTTTCAAATGGCTTTCGTTTGAGTCCAATATCATTTCTATAACTCCAGATATGTTCAAATTATTGCACACTACTTAGGCCCAGTCACAGCTCTTCTGTTCTGAATGGCAAGCCCAATATCACCCTTTAGGCCTTAGATTCTAGAAAAGTGTTCAACATGAAAGTTGTAGATATAGGTCTCAACTATTCAGCAACAAAATTTTAGCCTATTTGACAACTTTGAGCCCAAAATTTGGTATAAACAGTATACATAGGTAGAGCTATCAGGAACAGCACTCTAGTTCTTGCTTCAACCCCAATTTGACTTATCCACTAGATTCGCCTCATTTGGCCACCTACATCCCAAGATATAGCCCAAATACAGAAATAATGTAAGACATAAATTATACTAAAAAATTCAATTAAGTCCAATTTGAGTCCAAACTTACAAAACATAATCAAACTCAATCAATTAAGTACATGGAGAGTGTAAATGACTAAAAATGAAGGCTTATTAATGTATTAAATATGTGATCATCAAATTCCTCCACACTTAACTTTTTGCACTCCTGGGCAAAACACACAAGACCAAAACTAAAAAAAAAAAAGTGAAACAGACTCAAAAGTTAAACACTCTAAAAGATTTAATTTCTAATAATATTTAAAAATGAAGAGCAACCAATTACTCAAGTAATCAAAACATTCATGAGGTAACATATCTTCACATCTCAAACCAACAAGCAAGGAAACTTCAATTGAAAAGCATGAGTCAAGAATGATAGATCTTCACAAGATTCACTCTCAATCCTTCAAGTGTTTAAAAGGTAGGTATTTCACTCAATTCAACCCATGAAAATTGCACTACCATAAGCTTGCTTATCTTTTACTTCTCCACTACTCAGAACACATGCACACACAAATCATGAGGACTTTATTCAAGGTTGTAATAGGGTCAAGGTAAAGGAGAAGGTAATATGGATATGACAAGTTAAATACCAAAGAGAATAAAAGAGCATGAAAGCTGAGTTCAATTAACAAGCATGAAAGTTCATCCCAACTCCACCTAATACAAATTCCCTTTACATATTCTTTTCCTTTCCTTTATTGCCTTGTTGACCCTCTTTTTCTTTTTACATTTTTTTTAATTTTTTTTATATTATTATTATTATTTTTTTTTTTTACAAAAAGAACATCATAAATACATTTTTTTAACCATTCTGCACACACACCCGCACACTTGTCCAAGAACTCATCGAATGACAAAGTTAATGTTCTCTTATTCCCTAAGGTCAGGTAAGAACATGGTTTTTCATTTAAGGCACATAATGAGTTCGAAACAAAGAATGATCAAATAAGCTCAAAGGGGTTAAGCAAGGGGAAATAGGTCATTTCCAATGCTTTACGTTGATAGGAATCAGAGAATTTCCAAGAAGTCATAAGAGTACTTGATATCATATTGAGACAATATGCTGCTAAATAATGCTGACTATTTGATTAAAGTAGCTATTTCAAGAAAAATGCCTCAATCATATTTATGTATACATATGAAAATGTAGTCTAAAAAAGAATCAAAGCAAGTTCTAGAATAACAATTCCATGAGTGAAATTCACACAAAAAAGAAGAGAATGGTACAAATGTTCAATCCATTCATCAATAGGCTCAAAATCTCACAAGGCATAATTCTATCAATCTCAGTCCACCAATTCAACATCCATAACCAAGCATGTGATTTTTAAGAAAGAAGACAATTAACTCAATCATACAAATTTTCCTGAATTTGAATTACTACTTTCACACAAACTAGTTGTCTACGCCAACTAAGATGAAAATTTATTCCTTACTGTGCCATCCCTAACTGGTTTAGTAAATTACTGATAACCATATAAACACAACAAACATATTAATACACACACTTCTAAAAATTTTTTTTTGGTTTTTTTATTATTATTTTTACACAACTATCCTTCCCCCCAACCAGATCACAACATTGTCCTCAATGTCAAAGATAGATAGGTAAAGGATAGAAGATAGTACCCGTTGTTGCAATTACTGAAAAGAGAAACCTCACACAAATTTAAAATAGAAACAAAGTATGATAAATAAAACCAAAGCTTGTAATTATTTAAATAGTTGGAGTGTTTTGGCTGACTTTCTTTTCATTCTGCTTCCCTCACCGCTTCCTTCAGACTAATCTATCTAAGTTGTTACTGGATCAGGTTCATAAACAAAAGCTTCTAATTTATCAATCAACTCATCAACAGTGGAAGCAGAGAGGAGTCGTCTTGTTGAAGGTGTGACAAATTTCTGTTCCACAGCATGGTCAACAAAAGATAACAAATTATCAAAGAAATTATTAACATTCAACAAACCTATGGGTTTATGGTGGATATTCAGTTGGGCCCAAGAGACAATTTGAAAGACTTCTTCTATAGTACCAAAACCACCAGGTAAGGCAATGAATGCATCAGAGTTTTCAAGCATTGCCTTCATTCGTCCATACATAAATGATACTTGAATTTCCAGTCCAATTGTCTTTCCCACGATTTTCCTTCGAGTTAAAGGTTCAGGAATGACACCTAAAACTTGACCACCTCTTACAAATGCAGAAAGTGATACAGCCCCTATTAACCCAAGGCAACCTCCCCCATATACTACACGAATGTTCCTCACAGCAAGTGTTCTATCAACAGTGCTTGCTGCATTTACAAACTCTAAACTCTTCCTAAAACTTGTCCCACAAAATACACAGATACTAACAAAACTACGAACAGAAGAAGAAGCTCCCTCCATTTTTACACTCACACTCTCTTTGAATGATTATGAGTTGTAGGAAAGTGAAGAAAATGGAGTGTTTAAATAGGGAAGAGAATAGAAAAAGTAATAATGGCTCCTATATGGGTAGGTTGGCTATTGTCAGAAAACTTTGAAATTAAGAAACACAATTTTTTATTTTTATTTTTATTTTTGTTTTTGTTTTTGTTTGTTTGTTTTTTTTTTGACTTCAAGAAAACCATCAGCATAAAGAAGTCTAGAAACCCCCAAAGGACCCCATCCAAAGGTTCATCTGTCCAAAACCAAAATTTAACAAAATCATACAAAAATAATAATAATAAATAATTACATACCTTTATGTACAGGTTTCATGGCGTATCTTTGTACTACGCGTCATGAGTACAGTAATACCAAGACGGCTCAGCCAATCTGGGCATTCTTCTCCCTATCGCTTGTGGGATAACCTAGCCTATGCATCATCTCTCTAGTTAAAGAGAGAAAATTTGAATACGACGACCAGTGACCACAGCCATTGAAAGGTCGCTGAAGAGCCCATGGCATTAAATCACATGATCTAGCTCAGAGGCATTGTCACGTGAGAATGCAAACACGGGACGCTTCTTTCTGTCCATCAGTAAGCAGAGCCTACAGTTAAAACCTGGGAATACTTGCGCGGCTCTCTACAAAGCATGGCACACGAACCTTATTTACCGACCAGCGTGCGAATGTCCACCCGAGTCAATGACGGGGCTGCCACTGGCAGGGGCTCCTAATCTAATTAAAGACCAAGTACAATCAAAGTTTCGCCCTCATTTTTTTATTTTTTATTTTTTTATTTTTTTATTCTTTTTTATTCATTTTTTTGTTTTTTTTTTTTAAATGTATAAGATAATATATACATTGTGATTGTGGCTCACATCTTCCTCTGGTTTTACGTCCAGTAATGGCTTGAACACCTTCTATGAGTCGAGGATAAGCTTCCCATCCAATTTTCTTATAAATTGGCAAACAATGTCTTTTTGAGTCAGATTCACAATACTATAATGCTCTTGCTCATCCTTGAAGAGATTCCACAAACTAAGAAGTTCACGCTGGACAACTCCACAAGAATGCGTCTCAAGAGTCAATAAGATATTATCTAATGACTCCTTACTCAGTCCATTCTTAATGAAGAATATTTTATCTTCTCTGTTTACAAAAACCATCCCCAAAGAGCGACATCGCGTGTTACAATTCCATCGTGCACACTTGTAACAAACTTGCATCTTTTTTCTCTTCTCCTTTTTGAAAATGAACTTTTACCGAGACTTGGCATGTATGGGACAAATGAATCTGAAGATTCACCAGCTAAATGAACCTTTGCTTCGATTATCCAGTGTATATCTTCTGGGATGCCCTTGTATATTAACAGTCTCAGTCTTTCACACTTAGCTTTGTAGATTTTGGTTAGAGCCTTTTTAGGAACAGAAGGGAAATGTTTTTTTAGATTTGAGATAATGACATCCAGTTTGAAGGAGAAGGAATCAGTTATTATGAGAAACTGAAAGACAAACAGACTTGAGAGTCACGGAGTACCGTTATCCGCCATTTAACCCGGAACTGCAAAAAGAAAGAAAGAAACTTAAAATAAATTCTACTCATAACAAGAATTAGAAAGGGAGATGAATTCTACCTCAGCAACTTGATGTTCCAGAAATGGTTTGAGTCTTTGTCCATTAACCTTTAAAACATTATCATTCCTAGGATTCTCAATATCTATGGCCCCATAAGGATACACATGTTTGACAATAAAGGGACCAATCCACCTAGATCTCAATTTTCCAGGGAATAGGTGAAGACAAGAATTATAAAGCAGAACTTTTTGACCAATTTCAAAAGATTTTCTCAAAATTGATTTGTCATGAAAAGCTTTTGTTCTAGCTTTATAAATTTTTGAGTTTTCATATGCATCATTTCTCAATTCCTTAAGTTCATTCAATTACAATTTGCGTAACTTGGAAGCATCATCAAGATTTGAGTTGAAAGCTTTAATGGTCCAAAATGCTTTATGTTCCAATTCTACAGGCAAGTGACAAGGTTTTCCATAGACTAACCAATAAGGTGACATACCTAAAGATGTTTTGAAAGCAGTACGGTAAGCCCAAAGTGCATTGTTTAGTCTTAAAGACCAATCTTTAAGATTTGGGTTAACCATTTTTTCCAAAATTTGTTTAATCTCCCTATTTGCTAACTTTACTTGTCCACTTGTCTGAGGGTGATAAGGGGTAGCAATTTTGTGCGTGATGCCATATTTCTTCATTAACGATTCAAATGGTTTATTACAAAACTATTTTCCCCAATCACTGATGATAGCTCGAGGGATTCCAAATCGACTCAAAACATTTTCTTTTAAAAATTTCAACACAGTTTTGTGATCATTGTGTCGACATGGAATCGCCTCAATCTATTTTGAGACATAATCAACTGCAACCAAAATATACACAAATCTAAATGATGATGGAAATGGACCCATGAAATCAATTCTCCAACAATCAAAAATTTCAATGACAATGATAGGGTTCAAAGGCATCATGTCTCTTTTAGAAATAGAACCCAATTTCTGACAACTTTCACAACTTTTGCAAAAAATATAGCTGTCCTTAAATAATGTGGGCCAATAAAATCCACACTGCAAGATTTTTGCAGCTATTTTCTTTGAAGAAAAATGACCTCCACATGCTTCTGAATGACAAAATTTAATGACACTACTTACCTTACTTTCGGGTGCACATCTCCGAAAGATTTGATCCGGACAATATTTGAACAAATATGGGTCATCCCAATAGAAATTTTTCACCTCAATCAAAAACTTTTTTCTGTGTTGGTGCGTCCATTGAGGCGGCATCTTACCTGTTACAAGAAAATTGACAATGTTAGCAAACCAAGGCATGGAATTGACAGAAAATAAAAATTCATCGGGAAAAGAATCATTGATAGGTGTGCTATCAAAAGATGAGCCTGTTGTAAGTCTGGACAAATGATCTACAACAACATTTTTGGCTCTTTTCTTGTCTTTTATTGTGATGTTGAATTCTTGAAGCAACAAGATCCACCGTATCAACCTAGGTTTGGCATCCTGCTTAGACATCAAATATCTAACAATAGTATAATCAGTGAAAACAACAGTGGAAGAACCAATTAAATAAGCTCAAAATTTATCTAATGCAAAAATTATAGCAAGTAATTCTTTTTCAGTTGTGGTGTAATTCATTTATGCACTATTCAAAGTTCGGCTTGTGTAATAAATTACATAAGGCTTTCCTTCCTTTCTTTGTCCTAAAATAGCACCAACAACAAAATCACTAGCATCACACATCAACTCAAAAGGCAAAGACCAGTCAGGAAATTGCATGATAGGAGTAGAAATCAAAAGATCAATTAATTTTTCAAAAGATTTTTGACAATCTTGGGTCCAATCAAATGGTACATCTTTTGTTAGAAGATTACATAAAGGTCTAGATATGGCACTAAAGTCTTTTATGAATCTTCTGTAAAATCCTGCAAGTCCTAAAAAGGAACAAACTTTTTTGACTATTTTTGGGGAAGGCAAATGAGCAATTAATTCAACTTTGGCCTTATCAACTTCAATTCCCTTAGAAGATATCACATGACCTAACACTATTCCTGAGGTAACTATGTAATGACATTTTTCTTAATTTAACACAAAATATTACTTTATCTTCTGTCATTTTTTTTGTTATTTATTTTCTGTCATTTTTTTTTGTTTACTAACTTACTAACTTTCTTACTAACTATCTAACTTCTTACTTTATCTGCATGCTAATTTTTAAATTTTTCTACTTATTAACTTATTTGGTGGCTGGTTTATACCACATCCTTATTAAGTTTCTTATGTATGCTTAATTGGTATCAGAATTTCAATTCTGGTCATTTGGTTAGAGTTAATCTAGGTACGATACATATTGATTTGTTTGAATCACAATCACACACATCAAACACAATGGCTGAAAATGAAAGTGTGCATAATGAACATGAAAATTAACCGTTGCGAACCATGAGTAAGTATTTGCAACCATCTCGAAATTCTAGTCCATTATGTTTTATCTTTCCACTCAATGCTAACAATTTTATATTCAAGCCAGGTATGATTTCTTTACTTCCTAATTTCCATGGTTTAGAATCTGAAAGCCCATACTTAAATCTAAAAGAATTTGAGGAAGTATGTACCGCTTTTCATGATCAAACTTGCACTAAAGAGGTTGTTAAGCTTAAATTGTTTCTTTTTTCTTTAAAAGATAAAGAAAAAGCTTGGCTTAACACTTTGAAACCAAGATCAATTGGCACATGGCAAGAAATGCAAAGTGAGTTTTTAAAGAAATTTTTTCTAACACATAAAACTAATGTTTTGAAAAGACAAATCCAAAAATTTTTTCAAAATTTAAATGAAGCATATTTTCAAAGTTGGAAACGTTTTAAGAATTTGCTGAATTCTTGCCCACATCATGGTTTTAAAAAATGACACACTATAAGCTTCTTTTATGAAGGGTTAACACCTGATATTAAACAATTTGCGAAAACAATGTGCAATAGTGAGTTTCTTGATAAAGAACCTGAAGAAGCTTTACACTATTTAGACCATTTGGCTGAAAATTCTCAACCTTGGCATGATACTAATCCTTCTAAAAATTCAATTAGAACTAACCTTGCAAATGCTAGTAAAGGAAAATATCATCTTAGTCAAGAAGAAGATTTAAATGCTAGGTTTGCTAGTTTGGCTAGAAAGGTTGAAGCCATGGATCAAGGAAAGTAAAAGAAATCAAATCTGTGCAAAATGAAAAAATTTGTAGCATTTGTGATGAATTGGGATACTCAACAAATGAATGTCCGAAAATTCCTATTTTTAAAGAAGTTGTGCATGAGCAAGTAAATCCAATGAACAATTTTAAAAAGCCATTCACTTCTTCTTTTTCAGATACATACAATCCGGGATGGAGAAATCACCCGAATTTCAGTTGGAGGAATAATAATCAAGCACAATTCATAGAACTACCACCTCCTCAAGCACAACCAGATTCGTAAAATTCTCAAGGATATGCACCCTATGTCCCACCATACAGGAATAACCTTGAAGAAACATTGTATGCATTCATGGAAAAGCAAGATGTTAATATTAATCAAAACAGTCAAGCCATGATTGACATAAAAGACACTCTTGCTAAACTTTCTTCTACACTTGCCATTCATGAGAAAGGAAAATTTCCTTCTCAACCTCAACCAAATCCTAAGGGTCAGTACAGTCTAAATGAGGGTAGTCCAAAAAATCAACAAATAGATCAAGTCAAGTCAGTGATAACCCTTAGGAATGGAAAGGTTGTTGAAGAAAGCAAGGAGATAAAGAGCCAAGTGTCCAAAGTGATGAGCTCTTTGAGTGTGAATGAGCTAGAGGATGTGGAAAAGAATCAAGATAGTATTGATGCTAAGCTACCCAAGGAACCTGAGGTGACAAAAAGTCTTGTTAAGCCAGAAAATGATGACAAGGATCACCAAACATACATGATTGACTCAATCATAGATAGGGGAGTTTCTACAACCCATGATTTTGATCCCCTTGAGAATTTTCTTGTTAATTCTGAGTTTGATTCTATTAGTAATCCCTCTGATGTAGTTTATATTTCTACTTTTTTTTATAGAACTCAGGATCATGACACTCAGGCATGGCAACCAAAGTTTAAGGAGTTTCCTAAGAAATGTTGGAGCATTGCTAATAAAAAAAGTGTTTGTCCCTTGGTCTGTTCTTATAAAATTAATTTGGAAGATGGTAAATGGTCAGCGGTTTAAGTTATAACTTAAGTTGAAGGATCCAGATGTAGCATAGACTTTGGTAGACGATCCTATCTACCAAAGTTGAGGTAAATTTTTAGTATTTCGTGTTTTTATTGAGTCGGCTTGAGTGCCTCCCAAATTTCAGAGCCTTTATATGGGGATGTAAATAGTATCGGCCAACAAAAAAAAAATAAAACAAAAGAACCCAAAAAAAAATTTGTTTGCATGCTTATTTATTTCATTTTACTTTTTTTTTTGTCAATGCAAACCATTGTCAAGATGTAGTTATTCTCTTCTCGTCTAAGCATTTCGGGTATGTGACTTCTCCCCAATATTTTGTTTAATTTTGTCTTAATAATTTCTTTGATGTATATTAATGATTATTTCTTCAGTCTGGTTTTAATTTTTAACATTGAGGACAATGTTGTGATCTGTTTGGGGGGAAGGATAGTTGAACAAAAAAAATGTGGGGAAGTATGATATAATTGTCAGCAACTTACTAAACCAAGGAAGGATGGCAGAATAAGGAGTGGTTTTACTCTTGAGACGCATCTAAATTGGGAAGTATGTTTATTGATATGATTGTCAGAAACCTATAGCAAAACCAATTAGGGATGGCAGAGTAAGGAGTAATTTTACTCTTGAGACGCATCTAGATTGGGGTAGATAACTAGTTTGTGTGGAAGTAGCAATTTAAATTTAGGGTAATTTACATGATTGAGTAAATTGTCTTCTTTCTTAAAATTCACTTGCTTGGTTATGGATGTTGAATTGGTGGACTGAGAATGATAGAATTATGCCTTGTGAGATTTTGAACCTATTGATGAATGGATTGAACATTTGTATCATTCTCTTCTTTCTTGTGTAACTCTCACTCATGAAATTGTTATTCTAGAACTTGATTTGATTCTTTTTGAGACTACATTTTCATATGCATACATAAATATGATTGATGTATTTTTCTTGAAATAGCTACTTTAATCAAATAGCCAGCCTTGCTTAGCAGCATATTGTCTCAATATGATATCAACACTCTTATGACTTCTTGGAAATTCTCTGATTCTAATATGATATCAACACTCTTATGACTTCTTGGAAATTCTCTGATTCCTAATATGATATCAAGCACTCTTATGACTTCTTGGAAATTCTCTGATTCCTGCCAATATAAAGCATTGAAAATAACCTATTTCCCCTTACTTAACCCCTTTGAGCTTATTTGACCATTCTTTGTTTCGAACTCATTATGTACCTTAAATGAAAAACCATGTTCTTACCTGACCTTAGGGAATAAGAGAACATTAACTTTATCATTCGATGAGTTCTTGAACAAGTGTGGGGGTGTGTGTGCAGAATGGTTAAAAAAATGTATATATGATGTTCTTTTTTGTAATAAAATATAAAAAAAATAAAAAAAAATCAAAAAATCAAAAATAAAAAAATGTAAAAAGAAAAAGAGGGTCAACAAGACAATAAAGGAAAAGAAAATAATATGTAAAGGGAATTTGTATTAGGTGGAGTTGGGATGAACTTTCATGCTTGTTAATTGAACTCAGCTTTCATGCTCTTTGATTCTCTTTGGTATTTAACTTGACATATCTAAATTACTTCCACCTTTACCTTGACCCCATTACAACTTTGAATAAATTTCTCATGATTTGTGTGTGTATGTGCTCTGTATAGTGGAGAAGTAGAAGATAAGCAAGCTTATGGTAGTACAATTTTTATGGGTTGAATTGAGTGAAATACCTACCTTTTAAACACTTGAGGGATTGAGAGTGAATCTTTTGAAGATCTATTATTCTTGACTCATGCTTTTCAATTGAAATATCCTTGCTTGTTGATTTGAGATGTGAAGATATGTTACCTCATGAATGTTTTGATTACTTGAATTTTTGATTGCTCTTCATTTTTAAATATTATTAGAAATTGAGTCTTTTAGAGTGTTTAGCTTTTGAGTCTGTTTCATTCTTTTTGGTGAGTGGTCTTATGTGTTTTACTCAGGAGTGCAAAAAGCTAAGTGTGGGGGAATTTGATGATCACATATTTGATACATTAATAAGCTTCATTTTTAGTCATTTACACTCTCCATGTACTTAACTGATTGAGTTTGGTTATGTTTTGTAAGTTTGAACTCAAATTGGACTTTACTAAATTTTTCAGCATGATTTATGTCTTATACTATTTCTATATTCGAGTCATATCTTGGGCTGTAGGTGGATGTTTGAGGTGATTTTAGTGTCATTTGAAAGATAAGAGAAAGCTCTAAAACTTTTATGAAGACCTAAAAGGCTCAATCATACTTTCGGATAACTCAAATTGGCATTGAAGCAAGAACTAGGGTGCTGATCCTGACAGCTTGACCTATGAGTACTATTCATAATATAGCTCAGGTTACAAGTTGTCAAATGGGCTGACATTTTGATGGTTGATAGTTAAAATCCAAATCTACCACTTTCAGGTTGAATACTTTTCTATAATCGGACTCCTTGGAGGTGATATTGGGCTTGCAAGTAAGAATAAAGAAGTTGTGACTGGGCCTGAGCAGTGTACAGTAATTGGACCATATCTTGAGTTCTTGGAATGATTTTGGACTCAAACTAAACCATTTGATAGCTAAGATCTAGGCATACAACTTTCATGTTAAACACTTTTCTAGACTACGAGGTCTACTAGGTCATATTGAGCTTTGAAGTCAAATTATAGGGTTTGCATCAGATTATAGGGCTTGCGTCAGATTACAGGGCCTAGGCCATGTATTAATACACGACCGTGCAATAATACACGGCATAGGCCATGTACTCCTCTGACTTTTGATCCAGAAAGTGTCTATACATGGCTATTTATTCAATTATTGAAAACTTAATGGCTAAGTTTGTCGTACAGTTCACTGTAGCTCCACTGTAGATTACTGTAGCTTCTGCTCATCAATATGCCTATAAATAGGCCTTGGACGTGCAAATTGAGGGAGAATTGGGAGATGGGGAAAGGCTGCTGGGAGAAGGAATCCCTCCTCCCTTCGATTTTCTTTTCTTTTCTTTTTTCTCTTCTTCTTCCGTCTAGTCTATGTGTAAATAAGTTTCCTTTTACTTAGGTCAAAGTGTGAAGCTCTTGGTAATAAAATAAGGTTAGATTTATTCCTCTCTTGTGCTTTAATGATTTATATTTTCATGTAATTATTATACGTGTTATATTTTGTTTCTAATAATTTAGAAACTACCCTTATAAAGAGGAGTTCTTGATTTATTGTAGACAAGATTTTGGCACAGTGAATGTTTTAACCCATTTACAAGTGGTGGTAATAATTAAAGGAAACATAATATAATTACGTATATTATTTTAATGGACTTTTCTTAAATGGTTTATTTTTCAAGCAGTCATTATACGTATTGTATTTTGTTTCCAATCAATTTAGAAACTCTCCTTGTAAATTAGAGATCTTGATTTGTTGTAGACAAAATATTGATACAGTGAATGCTTGATCCCATTTATGAGTGGTAGTATTAATAGATGATTGAAGGAAACATAATATAATTACGTATATTATTTTAATGAACTTTTAACATTGTATTTTTCGATTGGGACCTCCATGTTGCGAGGATTCTAATGGAGTTATAAAAGAAATTAATCTTACTTTTATTTTATTTACCAAGAGTGGATCTTTTTACCCAAATAAATAATTTTTACTGTAGTAACAAAATATTTACTTCACCTTAATCTTCAACAATTTCCTGTGAATCGACCTCGGACTCACTAAGAAATTTATTACTTGAGACAACCTGCACTTGGGTTTGCAACTCTTAAATCCCGCATCAAATTTTTGGCACCGTTACCGGGGACTTAATTTGAAGAATAAATTTTTGGTGTAAATATTATATACTAACGTACTAACTTAGTGGGGGAACCTCTCCCTTTTATTTTTTTTTGTACTTTACTAACTTAGTGGGGGAAACTCTCCCTAATTTCTCTGTAATCTTTGATCATTAATGAAATAATCTTTCTTCTTCTCTTCTCTCTCGCCGGAGCAAAAAATTGGCTTGTCGATTCTCTGGTTTTCATATTTTAAATTTACTTTTCATACTTTATTTTCTGTATTTTATTTTTTGTACTTTATTTTCTGTATTTATCTTTTGTCATTTTTATATTTATTTTTTGTCATTTTTTTTGTTTACTAATTTACTAACTTTCTTACTAACTATCTAACTTCTTACTTTAGCATACTAATTTTTTAATTTTTCTACTTATTAACTTATTTGGTGGCTAGTTTATACCACATCCTTATTAAGTTTCTTATGTATCCTTATTTGGTTAGAGTTAATCCAGGTACGTTACATATTGATTTATTTGAATCACAATCACACACATCAAACACAATGGCTGAAAATGAAAGTGTGTATGTTGAACATGAAAATCAACCATTGCGAACCATGCGTGAGTATTTGCAACCATCTCGAAATTCTAGTCCATCATGTTTTATCTTTCCACACAATGCTAACAATTTTAGATTCAAGTCAGGTATGATTTCTTTACTTCCTAATTTCCATGGTTTAGAATCTGAAAGTCCATATTTACATCTAAAAGAATTTGAGGAAGTATGTAACGCTTTTCATGATCAAACTTGCACTGAAGAGGATATTAAGCTTAAATTATTTCTTTTTTCTTTAAAAGATAAAGTAAAAGCTTGGCTTAACACTTTGAAACCAAGATCAATTAGCACATGGCAAGAAATGCAATGTGAGTTTTTAAAGAAATTTTTTCCAACACATAAAACCAATGTTTTGAAAAGACAAATCCAAAATTTTTTCCAAAATTTAAATGAAGCATATTTTCAAAGATGGGAACGTTTTAAGGATTTATTGAATTCTTGCCCACATCATGGTTTTAAAAAATGGCACACTATAAGCTTCTTTTATGAAGCGTTAACACCCGAAACTAAACAATTTGTGGAAATAATGTGCAATGGTGAGTTTCTTGATAAAGAACCTGAAGAAGCTTTAGACTATTTAGACCATTTGGCTGAAAATTCTCAATCTTGGCATGATACTAATCCTTCTAAAAATTCAATTAGATCTAACCTTGCAAATGCTAGTAAAGGAAAATATCATCTTAGTCAAGAAGAAGATTTAAATGCTAGGTTTGCTAGTTTGGCTAGAAAGGTTGAAGCTATGGAATCAGGGAAAGTAAAAAAAATCAAATTTGTGCAAAATGAAAAAATTTGTAGCATTTGTGATGAATTAGGACACTCAACAAATGAATGTCCAAAAATTCCTATTGTTAAAGAAGTTGTGCATGAGTAAGTAAATGCAATGAACAATTTTAAAAAGCCATTCACTTCTTCTTTTTCAAATACATACAATCCGGGATGGAGAAATCATCCGAATTTCAGTTGGAGGAATAATAATCAAGCACAATTCATGCAACTACCACCTCCTCAAGCACAGCTAGATTCATAAAATTCTCAAGGATATGCACCCTATGTCCCACCATAGAGGAAAAATCTTGAAGAAACATTGCATGCATTAATGGAAAAGCAAGATGTCATTATTAATCAAAACACTCAAGCCATGATTGATATAAAAGACACTCTTGCTAAACTTTCTTCTACACTCACCATTTACAAGAAAGGAAAATTTCCTTCTCAACCTCAACTAAATCCCAAAGATCAATACAAGCTAAATGAGGGTAGTCCAAAAAATCAACAAATAGATCAAGTCAAGTCAGTGATAACCCTTAGGAATGGAAATGTTGTTAAAGAAAGTAAGGAGACAAAGATCCAAGTGTCCAAAGTGATGAACTCCTTGAGTGTGAATGAGCTAGAGGATGTGGAAAAGAATCAAGATAGTAGTGATACTAAGCTACCCAAGGAACCTGAGGTCACAAAAAGTCTTGTTAAGCCAGAAAATGATGACGAGGATCACCAGACATACATGATTGAATGCAGAAAATTGAATGCAGCCACTAGGAAAGATCATTTCCTTTTGCCATTTCTTGATCAAATTCCAGAAAGAGTAGCAGGACATCCCTACTATTGTTTTCTTGATGGTTATTTAGGGTATAATCAAACATCAATTGCATTGGAGGATCAAGAAAAGACCACTTTTACTTGCCTATTTGGCACTTTTGCATATAGAAGAATGCCTTTTAGTCTTTGTAATGCTCCAGCAACTTTTCAAAGATGCATGCTAAGTATTTTCAGTGACATGATTGAGCATTATTTAGAGGTTTTCATGGATGATCAGACAGTTTTTGGAAATTCTTTTAAAAATTGTCTTGATAATTTGGAAAATGTTCTTAAAAGATGTGAAGAAAAATGATGTGTTAAATTGAAAAAAATGTCATTACATGGTTACCTCAGGAATAGTGTTAGGTCATGTGATATCTTCTAAGGGAATTGAAGTTGATAAGGTCAAAGTTGAATTAATTGCTCATTTGCCTTACCCAAAAATAGTCAAAGAAGTTTGTTCCTTTTTAGGACATGCAGGATTTTACAGAAGATTCGTAAACGACTATAGTGCCATATCTAGACCTTTATGTAATCTTTTAATAAAAGATGTACCATTTGATTGGACCCAAGATTATCAGAAATCTTTTGAAAAATTAATCGATCTTTTGATTTCTGCTCCTATCATGCAATCTCTTGACTGGTCTTTGCCTTTTGAGTTGATGTATGATGCTAGTGATTTTACTGTTGGTGCTGTTTTAGGACAAAGAAAGGAAGGTAAGTCTCATGTAATTTATTACGCAAGTCGAACTTTAAATAGTGCACAAATGAATTATACCACAACTGAAAAAGAACTATTTGCTGTAATTTTTGCATTGGACAAATTTCAAGCTTATTTAATTAGTTCTTCCACTATTGTTTTCACTGATCATGCTGCTGTTAGATATTTAATGTCTAAGCAGGATGCTAAACCTAGGTTGATACGATGGATCTTGTTGCTTCAAGAATTCCACATCACAATAAAAGACAAGAAAGGAGCCGAAAATGTTGTTGCAGATCATTTGTCCAGACTTACAATAGGCTCATCTTTTGATAGCACACCTATCAATGATTCTTTTCCTGATGAATTTTTATTTTCTGTTAATTCCATGCCTTGGTTTGCTAACATTGTCAATTTTCTTGTAACAGGTAAGATGCCACCTCAGTGGACACACCAACACAGAAAAAAGTTTTTGATTGAAGTGAAAAATTTCTATTGGGATGGCCTATATTTGTTCAAATATTGTCCTGATCAAATCTTTCGGAGATGTGTACCTGACAGTGAGGTAAGTAATGTCATTAAATTTTGTCATTCAAAAGCATGTGGAGGTCATTTTTCTTCAAAGAAAACAGCTGCAAAAATCTTACAGTGTGGATTTTATTAGCCCACATTATTTAAGGACAGCTATATTTTTCATAAAAGTTGTGAAAGTTGTCAGAAATTGGGTTCCATTTCTAAAAGAGACATGATGCCTTTGAACCCTATCATTGTCATTGAAATTTTTGATTGTTAGGGAATTGATTTCATGAGTCCATTTCCATCATCATTTGGATTTGTGTATATTTTGGTTGCAGTTGATTATGTCTCAAAATAGATTGAGGCGATTCCATGTCGACACAATGATCACAAAACTGTGTTGAAATTTTTAAAAGAAAATGTTTTGAGTCGATTTGGAATCCCTCGAGCTATCATCAGTGATGGGGAAAAACATTTTTGTAATAAACCATTTGAATCTTTAATGAAGAAATATGGCATCACACACAAAATTGCTACCCCTTATCACCCTCAGACAAGTGGACAAGTAGAGTTAGCAAATAGGGAGATTAAACAAATTTTAGAAAAAATGGTTAACCCAAATCGTAAAAATTGGTGTTTAAGACTAAACGATGCACTTTGAGCTTACCGTACTGCTTTCAAAACATCTTTAGGCACGTCACCCTATCGATTAGTCTATGAAAAACCTTGTCACTTGCCTGTAGAATTGGAACATAAAGCATTTTAGGCCATTAAAGCTTTCAACTCAAATCTTGATAATGCTTCCAAGTTACGCAAATTGTAATTGAATGAACTTGAGGAATTGAGAAATGATGCATATGAAAAATCAAAAATTTATAATGCTAGAACAAAAGCTTTTTATGACAAATCAATTTTGAGAAAATCTTTTGAAATTGGTCAAAAAGTTCTACTTTATAATTCTCGTCTTCACCTATTCCCTGAAAAATTGAGATCTAGGTGTATTGGTCCCTTTATTGTCAAACATGTGTATCCTTATGGGGCCATAGACATTGAGAATCCTAGGAATGGTAATGTTTTAAAGGTCAATGGATAAAGACTCAAACTATTTCTAGAACATCAAGTTGCTGAGGTAGAATTCATCTCCCTTTTCTAATCCTTGTTATGATTAGAATTTATTTTAAGTTTGTTTTTTTTTTTGCAATTCTCGGTTAAATGGCGGATAACGGTACTCCGTGACTCTCAAGTCGGTTTGTCTTTCAGTTTCCCATAACAACTGATTCCTTCTCCTTCAAAATGGATGTCATCCTCTTAAATCTAAGAAAGCATTTCCCTTTTGTTCCTAAAAATGCTTTAACCAAAATCTACAAAGCTAGGTGTGAAAGACTGAGACTGTTAATGTACAAGGGCATTGTAGAAGATATACTTGGGATAATCGAAGCAAAGGTTCGTTTAGCTAGTGAATCTTCAGATTCATTTATCCCATACATGCCTGGTCTCGGCAAAAGTTCATTTTCAAAAAAGAGAAGAGCAAAAAGAATGCAAGTTTGTTACAAGTGTGCATAATGGAATTGTAACACGCATGGTCGCTCTTTCGTGATAGTTTTCATAAACAGAGAAGATAAAATATTCTTCATTAAGAATGGACTGAGTAAGGAGTCATTAGATAATATCTTATTGACTCTTGAGACATATTCTTGTGGAGTTGTGCAGTGTGAACTTCTTAGTTTGTGGAATCTCTTTAAGGACGAGTAAAAGCGTTATAGTCTTCGGAATCTGACTCAAAAAGACCCTGTTTGCCAATTTATAAGAAAATTGGATGGGAAGTTTATCCTTGACTCAAATAGAAGGTGTTTAAGCCATTTCTAGACGTGAAACCAGAGGAAGATGTGAGCCACAATCACAACAACATGTATATATTATCTTGTACATTTTCAAAAAATAAATACAAAAGAAAAAAAAAAAAAAAAAAAAAAAGAGGAAAAAAATAAAAAAGAGAAAAAAATGAAATAAAAAAAAAAAAAAAAAGGTGAAACTTCGGTTGTACTTAGTCTTTAATTAGATTAGGAGCCCCTGCTAGTGGCAGCCCCGTCATTGACTCGGGTGGACCATCACACGCCGGTCCGTAAATAAGGTTCGTGTGTCATGCTCTGTAGAGAGCCGCACTCCACAACCCAATGATCACCATCTAGGCACTGTGGAGTTAATGGATAGGTAGAAGCGTCCCACTTTGGTTATTAGTGAGAAGTAACCCACGGTTGCCAAAGCGTATGAGGCATCTGAGCTTGATCCTCTCTTTTATTAGAAGGGACTCTCAGCACCCTAGGATGGAGCGTTTTGGATCTTGGACATTGCGGGTTTCAGATTTTAGCATCTTTATTGATGTTACGAACCCAAGTGTGAGCTCTCCAGGTTTTAGACCCAGGTTGGAAACTCACGATGGTTTCTTTATTCTCTTTTCTTTAAACAAGCAGGAGGGAGAAGAATTCCAAGATTAGCTAAGCTGTCTTGGTATTAATGCACTCATGACAAGCAGTATAAAGATACGCCATGAATCCTGTACATAAAGGTATGTCATCATTTTTATTATTATTTTATCTTTGTATAATTTTGTTGTATTTCTGTTTTGGACAGACGATCCTTTGAACGGGATCCTTCAGAGGTTTCTAGACTTCTTTACCCTGATCGTTATCTTGAAGTAAAAAAAATATAATAATAATAGAAAAAAAATAAAAAAATAAAAAAATTGTGTTTCTTACTTTCAAAGTTTTCTAACAACAGCGAACCTACCCATATAGGAGCTATTATTACTTTTTCTATTCGCTTCTCCATTTAAACACTCTGTTTTCTTCACTTTCTTGTAACTCATAATCATTCAAAGAGAGTGTGAGTGTAGAAATGGAGGAAGCTTCTTCTTCTGTTCATAGATTTGCGAGTATCTGTGTATTTTGTGGGACAAGTTATGGGAAGAGTTTAGAGTTTGTAAACACAGCAAGCACTGTTGGTAGAACACTTGCTGCGAGGAACATTCGTGTAGTATATGGGGGAGGTTGCCTTGGGTTAACGGGGGCTGTATCACTTTCTGCATTTGTAAGTGGTGGTCAAGTTTTAGGTGTCATTCCTGAACCTTTAACTCCAAGGAACATCGTTGGAAAGACAATTGGACTAGAAATTCACGTATCATCTATGCATAGATGAATGAAGGCAATGCTTGAAAAATCTGATGCATTCATTGCCTTACCTGGTGATTTTGGTACTTTGGAAGAAGTCTTTCAAATTGTCTCTTGGGCCCAACTAAACATCCACCATAAACCCATAAGTTTGTTGAATGTGAATAATTTCTTTGATAATTTATTATCTTTTGTTGACCATGCTGTGGAACAGAAATTTGTCACACTTTCAGCAAGACAACTCCTTATCTCTACTTCTACTGTTGATGAGTTGATTAATAAATTAGAAGCTTTTGTTTATGAACCTGATCCAGTAACAGCTCAGATTGATTGGTCCGATGGAAGCGGTGAGGGAAGTAGTATGAAAAGCAAGCCATGCCAAACACTCCAACTATTTAAATAATTACAAGCTTTGGTTTTATTTATTATACATTATTTCTGTTTAAATTTGTGTGAGGTTTCTCTTTCAGTAATTGCAATAACAGGTACTATCTTCTATCATTTACCTATCTATCTTTGACATTGAGGACAATGTTGTGATCTGGTTGGGGGAAGGATAGTTATAAAAAAAAACCAAAAAAAAATGTAGAAAGAAAAAAATAAACAAAAAAAAAATTAGGAAGTATGTGTATTAATATGTTTGTTGTGTTTATATGTTTATCAGTAATTTACTAAACTAGTTAAGGATGACAGAGTAAGGAGTAAATTTTACTCTTGATTCGCATCTTAGTTGGGGTAGACATCCAGTTTGTGTGAAAGTAGCAATTCAAATTCAGGGAAATTTGTATGATTTAGTTAATTGTCTTCTTTCTTAAAAATCACATGCTTGGTTATCGATGTTGAATCGGTGGACTGAGATTGATAGAATTATGCCTTGTGAGATTTTGAGCCTATTGATGAATGGATTAAACATTTGTACTATTCTCTTCTTTTTTGTGTGAATTTCACTCATGGAATTGTTATTCTAGAACTTACTTTGAATCTTTTTCAGACTACATTTTCATATGCATACATAAATATGATTGAGGCATTTTTTCTTGAAATAACTACTTTAATCAAATAGTCAGCCTTGCTTAGTAGCATATTGTCTCAATATGATATCAAGCACTCTTATGACTTCTTGGAAATTCTCTGATTCCTATCAACGTAAAGCATTGGAAATGACCTATTTCCCCTTATTAACCCCTTTGAGCTTATTTGACCATTCTTTGTTTCGAACTCATTATGTGCCTTAAATGAAAAACCATATTCTTACCTGACCTTAGGGAATAAAAGAACATTAACTTTGTCATTCGATGAGTTCTTGAACAAGTGTGAGGGTGTGTGTGCAGAATGGTTAAAAAAATGTATTTATGATTTTTTTTGTAAAAAAAATAATAATAATAATATAAAAAATTCAAAAATAAATAAAAAATAAAAAAAATATAAAAAGAAAAAGAGGGTCAACAAGGCAATAAAGGAAAGGAAAAGAATATGTAAAGGGAATTTGTATTAGGTGGAGTTGGATGAACTTTCATGCTTGTTAATTGAACTCAGCTTTCATGCTCTTTTATTCTCTTTGATATTTAACTTGTCATATCTATATTACCTTCTCCTTGACCTTGACCCTATTACAACCTTGAATAAAGTCCTCACGATTTGTGTGTGCATGTGTTCTAAATAATGGAGAAGTAGAAGATAAGCAAGCTTATGGTAGTACAATTTTCATGGGTTCAATTGAGTGAAATACCTACCTTTTAAACACTTGAGGGATTGAGAGTGAATCTTGTGAAGATCTATCTTTCTTGACTCATGCTTTTCAATTGAAGTTTCCTTGCTTATTGGTTTAAGATGTGAAGATATGTTACCTCATGAATGTTTTGATTACTTGAATGATTGATTGCTCTTTATTTTTAAATATTATTAGAAATTGAGTCTTTTAGAGTGTTTTACTTTTGAGTGCGTTTTGTTTTTTTTTAGTTTTGGTCTTGTGTGTTTTGCCCAGGAGTGCAAAAAGCTAAGTGTAGAGAAATTTGATGATCACATATTTGATAGATTAATAAGCCTTCATTTTTAGTCATTTACACTTTCCATGTACATAATTGATTGAGTTTGATTATGTTTTGTAAGTTTAGACTCAAATTGGACTTAATTGAATTTTTTAGCAGAATTTATGTCTTACATTATTTCTGTATTTGGGCTATATCTTGGGATGCAAGTGGCCAAATGAGGTGAATCTAGTGGCATTGTAAAGATAAGAGAGAGCTGTATAACTTTCATGAAGATCTTAAAGGCCCAATCACACGAGTAGATAACTCAAATTGGGATTAAGGTAAGAACTAGAGTGTTGTTCCTGACAACTTGACCTATGTGTACTGTTAATGCCAAATTTAGGTTTAGAGGTTGTCAAATGGGCTGAAATTTTGATGCTGAATAGTTGAGACCTATATCTACAATTTCATGTTGAACACTTTTCCAGAATCTGAGGCCTAATGGGTGATATTGGGCTTGGAAGTCAGAATAGAGGAGCTGTGACTAGGCCTAAGCAGTGTGCAGTAATTTGAACTTATCTGGAGTTTTAGAAATGATATTGGACTCAGACTAAAGCCATTTGAAAGCTAAGATTTAGGACTACAACTTTCATGAATATCATAATTGCTCATTCTGACGCATTCAATGACTTCAAAGCTAAATGATTTAGGAGACAAGGAATCTCCATAATTTTTCACTCACCAAAAGTCATTTGGCATTTTCCACTCATTTTTCACTCATCCACCCACTAATGACTCACCCCCCTTGTCATTTTGTATCTCTAATTCTCTATAAAAGGGGCCCTTGATAGATCATGGAGGGGGTTAGGTGTTAGGTACCAAAATGATGCTAGTTTGTTACTAGGTTTTCTTGTAGTAATTTTCCTTTGTTCTAAATTGAAGTCATGTTCTTCTTCTTCTTCTTCTTCTCTCTTTCTTTCTTCTTATCTATGAGTAACTAAGTTTCATTTTGCTTGGGTGAAAGAGTGAAGCTCTTGGTAATGAAATAAGGTTAGATTAATTTCTCTCTTGTGCTTATATGATATATTTTCAAGTGGTCATTATACGTATTATATTTTGTTTCTAATTAATTTAAAAACCCTCCTTGTAAAGTGGAGTTCTTAATTTGTTGTAGACAAGAGATTGACACAATGAATGCTTTAACCCATTTATAAGTAGTGGTGCTAGAAACTCTCCTTATAAAGTGGAGATCTTGATTTGTTGTAGATCAGATTTTGGCACAATGAATGTTTGATCCCATTTATGAGTGGTGGTGTTAATAGATGATTAAAGGAATTATAATATAATTATGTATATAATTTTTAATGAACTTTGAACGATGTATTTTTCGATTGAAACCTCCTTTATGTGTGGATTCTAATTGAGTTATAAAAGAATTAATCTCATCCTTAATTTATTTACCAAAAGTAGATCTCCTAACCCAAACAATTCCTTTTTACTTGTGAACAATTTTATTTATCATCTTTATTGTTGTAACAAAATATTTACTTTACTTTAATTAATTTTTCTTCATCAAGTCTCTATGGCTTGACCTCAGACTCACTGACAATTTATTACCAGACATACATGATTGACTCAATCATAGATAGGGGAGTTTCTACAACCCATGATTTTGATCCCCTTGAGAATTTTCTTGTTAATTCTGAGTTTGATTCTATTAGTAATCCCTCTGATGTAGTTGATATTTCTACTATTTTTTATAGAACTCAGGATCATGACACTCAGGCATGGCAACCAAAGTTTAAAGAGTTTCCTAAGAAATGTTGGAGCATTACTGATAAAAAAGGTGTTTGTCCCTTGGTCTGTTCTTATAAAATTAATTTGGAAGATGGTAAATGGTCAGCGATTGAAGCTATAACTTGAGTTGAAGGATCCAGATGTAGCAGAGACTTTAGTAGACGATCTTGTCTACCAAAGCTGAGGTAAGTTTTTAGTTTTTCGTGTTTTTATTGAGTCAGCTTAAGTGCTTCCCAAATTTCGGAGTCTTTTTATGGGGATGTGAATAGTATCGGCCAACAAAAAAAAATAGAACAAAAGAACCCAAAAAAAAAAATTTTGTCTGCATGCTTATTTATTTCATTTTACTTTATTTTTTTTATTTTTGTCATTGCTAACCATTGTCAAGATGTAGTTATTCTCTTCTCGTCTAAGCATTTCAGGTATGTGACTTCTCCCCATTACTTTATTTAATTTTCTCCCAATAATTTCTTTAATGTATATTAATAATTATTTCTTCAGTCTGGTTTTAATTTTTAACATTGAGGATAATGTTGTGATTTGTTTGGGGGGAAGGATAGTTGAAAAAAAAAAATGTGGGGAAGTATGATATGATTGTCAGCAACTTACTAAACCAAGGAAGGATGGCAGAATAAGGAGTGGTTTTACTCTTGAGACGCATCTAAATTGGGAAGTATGTTTATTGATATGATTGTCAGAAACCTACAGTAAAACCAATTAGGGATGGCAGAGTAAGGAGCAATTTTACTCTTGAGACGCATCTAGATTGGGGTAGATAACTAGTTTGTGTGGAAGTAGCAATTTAAATTCAGGGTAATTTACATGATTGAGTAAATTGTCTTCTTTTTTAAAATTCACATGCTTGGCTATGGATGTTGAATTGGTGGACTGAGAATGATAGAATTATGCCTTATGAGATTTTGAGCCTATTGATGAATGGATTGAACATTTGTACCATTCTCTTCTTTCTTGTGTGAATCTCACTCATGGAATTGTTATTCTAGAACTTGCTTTGATTCTTTTTTAGACTACATTTTCATTTGCATACATAAATATGATTGAGGCATTTTTCTTGAAATAGCTACTTTAATCAAATAGCCAGCCTTGCTTAGCAATATATTATCTCAATATCATATCAACATTCTTATGACTTCTTGAAAATTCTCTGATTCCTAATATGATATCAAGCATTCTCATGACTTCTTGAAAATTCTCTGATTCCTGCCAATGCAAAGCATTGGAAATGGCCTATTTCCCCTTGCTTAACCCCTTTGAGCTTATTTGACCATTCTTTGTTTCGAACTCATTATGTGCCTTAAATGAAAAACCATGTTCTTACCTGACCTTAGGAAATAAGAGAACATTTGCTTTGTCATTCAATGAGTTCTTGAACAAGTGTGGGGGTGTGTATGCAGAATGGTTAAAAAAATGTATATATGATGTTCTTTTTTGTAAAAATAAAATAAAAAAATAAAAAAAATCAAAAAATCAAAAATCAAAAATAAAAAAATGTAAAAAGAAAAAGAGGGTCAACAAGACAATAAAGGAAAAGAAAAGAATATGTAAAGAAAATTTGTATTTGGTGGAGTTGGGATGAATTTCATGCTTATTAATTGAACTCAGCTTTCATGCTCTTTGATTCTCTTTGGTATTTAACTTGACATATCTATATTACTTCCACCTTTACCTTGACCCCATTACAACCTTGAATAAAGTCCTCATGATTTGTATGTGTATGTGCTCTGCGTAGTGGAGAAGTAGAAGATAAGCAAACTTATGGTAGTGCAATTTTTATAGGTTGAATTGAGTGAAATATCTACCTTTTAAACACTTGAGGGATTGAGAGTGAATTTTTTGAAGATCTATCATTCTTCACTCATGCTTTTCAATTGAAATATCTTTGCTTGTTGATTTGAGATGTGAAGATATGTTACCTTATGAATGTTTTGATTACTTGAATTATTGATTGCTCTTCATTTTTAAATATTATTAGAAATTGAGTCTTTTAGAGTGTTTAGCTTTTGAGTCTGTTTCATTTTTTTTGGTGAGTGATCTTATGTGTTTTGCTCAGGAGTGCAAAAAGCTAAGTATAGGAGAATTTGATGATCACATATTTGATACATTAATAAGCTTCATTTTTAGTCATTTACACTCTCCATGTACTTAATTGATTGAGTTTGGTTATGTTTTGTAAGTTTGAACTCAAATTGGACTTAACTGAATTTTTCAGCATGATTTACGTCTTACACTATTTTTGTATTTGAGTCATATATTGGGCTGTAGGTGGATGTTTGAGGTGATTCTAGTGTCCTTTGAAAGATAAGAGAGAGCTCTAAAATTTCATGAAGACCTAAAAGGCTCAATCATACATTTGGATAACTCAAATTGGCATTGAACCAAGAACTAGGGTGTTGATCCTGACAGCTTGACCTATGAGTACTATTCATAACATAGCTCAGGTTACAAGTTGTCAAATAGGCTGACATTTTGGTGGTTGATATTTAAGACCCAAATCTATAACTTTCAAGTTGAACACGTTTCTAGAATCGGACTCCTTGGAGGTGATATTGAGCTTGCAAGTAAGAATAAAGAAGTTGTGACTAGGCCTGAGCAGTGTGCAGTAATTGAACCATATCTTGAGTTCCAGGAATGATTTTGGACTCAAACTAAAGCCATGTGAAAGCTAAGATCTAGGCCTACAACTTTCATGTTGAACACTTTTCTAGACTACTAGGTCATATTGGGCTTTGAAATCAAATTATAGGGTTTGCATCATATTATAGGGCCTGCGTCAGATTACAGAGCCTAGGCCGTGTATTAATACACGGCCATGCAATAATACACGGCATAGGCCATGTACTCCTCTGACTTTTGATCCAGAAAGTGTCTATACATGGCTATTTATTCAATTATTGAAAACTTAATGGCTAAGTTTGTCGTACAGTTCACTGTAGCTCCACTGTAGCACCATTGTAGCTTCACTGTAGATTACTGTAACTTCGCTGTAGATTATTGTAGCTCCTGTGCATCAATATGCCTATAAATAAGCCTTAGACATACAAATTGAGGGAGAATTGGGAGAGGGGGAAAGGCTGCTGGGAGAAGGAATCCCTCCTCCCTTCAGTTTTCTTTTCTTTTTTTTTCTCTTCTTCTTCCTTCTAGTCTATGTGTAAATAAGTTTCCTTTTACTTGGGTCAAAGTGTGAAACTCTTGGTAATAAAATAAGGTTAGATTTATTCCTCTCTTGTGCTTTAATAATTTATATTTTCAAGTAATTATTATACGTGTTATATTTTGTTTATGATAATTTAGAAACTACCCTCCTAAAGATTGGTCTTTAACACTGAATGATACACTTTGGGCTTACCGTACTGCTTTCAAAACATCTTTAAGCATGTCACCCTATCAGTTAGTTTATAGAAAATCTTGTCACTTGCCTGTAGAATTGGAACATAGAGCATTTTGGGCTATTAAAGCTTTCAACTCAAATCTTGATGATGCTTCCAAGTTACGCAAATTGCAATTGAATGAACTTGAGGAATTGAGAAATGATGCATACGAAAATGCAAAGATTTATAAAGTTAGAACAAAAGCTTCTCATGATAAATCAATTTTGAGAAAAACTTTTGAAATTGGTCAAAAAGTTCTGCTTTATAATTCTCGTCTTCACCTATTCCTTGGAAAATTGAGATCTAGGTGGATTGATCCCTTTATTGTCAAACATGTGTATCTTTATGGGGCCATAGACATTGAGAATCTTAGGAATGGTAATGTTTTAAAGGTCAATGGACAAAGACTCAAACCATTTCAAGAACATTAAGTTGTTGCCATAGAATTCATCTCCCTTTCTAATCCTTGTTATGAGTAGAATTTATTTTATGTTTGTTTCTTTTTTTTTTTGCAGTTCCTGGTTAAATGACGGATAACGGTACTCCGTGACTCTTAAGTCGGTTTGTCTTTCAGTTTCCCATAATAACTGATTCATTCTCCTTCAAAATGGATGTCATCCTCTCAAATCTAAGAAAGCATTTCCCTTCTGTTCTTAAAAATGCTTGATGCACACTTTTTAATTGTTGTATTTGCAAACCCAAGTGCAGGTTGTCTCAAGTAATAAATTTCTCGGTGAGTCCGAGGTCGATCCACCGGGAATTGATAAAGATTAATTATGGTAAGGTAAATATTTTGTTATTACGGTAAAAATTATTTACTTGGGTAAAATGATCCACTCTTGGTAAATAAAGTAAAAGTAAGATTAATTTCTTTTATAACTCAATTAGAATCCTCGCAACATAGAGGTTCCAATTAGAAAATACAACGTTAAAAGTTCATTAAAATAATATACGTAAGTATATTATGTTTCCTTTAATCATCTATTAATATCATCACTCATAAATGAGATCAAGCATTTACTGTGCCAATATTTTGTCTACAATAAATCAAGATCTCCACTTTACAAGGAGAGTTTCTAACACTAATACTTGTAAATGGGTTAAAGCATTTATTGTACCAATCTCTTGTCTACAACAAATCAAGAACTCCACTTTACAAGGAGAGTTTCTAAATTGATTGGAAACAAAATACAATATGAAATAAAATAATATACGTAATTATATTATATTTCCTTTAATTATTACCACCACTTGTAAATGGGTTAAAGCATTTACTGTGCCAATATTTTGTCTATAATAAATCAAGAACTCCTCTTTACAAGGGTAGTTTCTAAATTATCAGAAACAAAATATAACACACATAATAACTACTTAAAAATATAAATCATTAAAGCACAAGAGAGGAATAAATCTAACCTTATTTTATTACCAAGAGCTTCACACTTTGACCCAAGTAGACTAAAACTTATTTACACATAATTTAAAAGAAAGAAAAAGAGAAAAAGAGAGAGAAAAGAAATTGGAGGGAGACTGAGGAAAGAGGCAGGGCACTGCCCAAAAACCTCTCCCCACAGCGTCTTCCCCCCTCGTCGAATTCTCTTTCGAATTCTGAATCTGAAATGTACGTTTCCTGCTCGAATTCTTTGCCTTTATAGGAAAAAAAATGGTTATTGTGCAATGCACAGTAGCCTGAATGATTAAATTCAAAAACGGCATCCGTGACATTTCTTTAATTTCTCTTTTCTTTTTTTTTTAAAATAATAATTGAGTAAATGTACAGCCGTGCGTCCAGTCATCTTTTCATTTTTGAGAGAAGTGGTATTCATGAAAGTTGTAGGCCTGAATATTTTCTTTAAAATGGCTTTGATTTCAGTCCAAAATCATGCCTAGAACTCAAGATATGGTCCAATTACTGCAGAGTGTTTAGGCCCGGTTTCAGCTCCTCTATTCTGACTTCAAAGCTTAATATCACCTCCAAGGAGTCCGATTCTGGAAAAGTGTTCAACATCAAAGTTGTAGAGAATTGTCTAAGCTTTCCTACAAGACCAAAATCACATCAATCAGATATTTGAAACTCAAATTATAGTCAGTTTACTAAACTTTGCCAAAGAGATAACTAAGGCTAATTTATGCAATAATTTATTTAATTGTCCAATTTGGCTCAAAATCATAAAATGTGTCAAAACCAACTTAATTAAGCCTAATTGAACCTTAAGAAGCCTAGTGAAAGGATTACAAAATGTATAAAATACAGTGTTATTAAATTCTCCCACACTTAACTTTTGCACTGCTAGGCAAAACACAAAAGACAAAAACCAAAGAAAAACCACACAGACTCAAAAACTAAAAACTCTAAAGGATTAAATGACTCAAGAAGAGCAACTAGACAATCAAGAGATCAAAACAGTTATGAGGTAACATTTCTTCGCATCTCAAACCAACAAGCAAGGAAACTTCAGTTGAAAAGAATGAATCAAGAATGATAGATCTTCACAAGATTCACTCTCAATCCCTCAAGTGTTTAAAAGGTAGGTATTTCACTTAATTCAACCTATGAAAATTACACTACCATAAGCTTGCTTGTCTTCTATTTCTCCACTACTCAAAACATATACATACACAAATCATGAGGACTTTATTCAAGGTTGTAATGGGATCAAGGTAAAGGAGGAGGTAATATGGATATGACAAGTTAAATACCAAAGAGAATAAAAGAACATAAGAGTTGAGTTCAATTAACAAGCATGAAAGTTCATCCCAACTCCACCTAATATAAATTCCCTTTACATATTCTTTTCCTTTCCTTTATTGCCTTGTTGACTCTTTTTTCCTTTTTACATTGTTTTATTTTATTTTTTATTTTTTATTTTTTTACAAAAAGAACATCATATATACATTTTTTTAACCATTCTGCACACACACCCCCACACTTGTTCAAGAACTCATCTAATAACAAAGTTAATGTTCTCTTATTCCCTAAGGTCAAGTAAGAACATGATTTTTCATTGAATGCACATAATGAGTTCGAAACAAAGAATGGTCAAATAAGCTCAAAGGGGTTAAGCAAAGGAAAATATGCAAGGTTGGCTATTTGGTCAAAGTAGTTAATTCAAGAAAATACCTCAATCATTTTTATGTATGCATATGAAAATATAGTCTCAAAAAGAATCAAAGCAAGTTCTAGAGTAACAATTCCATGAGTGAAATTCACACAAGAAAGAAGAGAATGGTGCAAATGTTCAATCCATTCATCAATAGGCTCAAAATCTCACAAGGCATAATTCTATCATTCTCAGTCCACTAATTCAACATCCATAACTAAGCATGTGAATTTTAAGAAAGAAGACAATTTACTCAATCATGCAAATTTTCCTGAATCCATTTGCTACTTCTACACAAACTAGTTGTCTACCCCAACTAAGATGCGTCTCAAGAGTAAAATTTACTCCTTACTCTGCCATCCTTAACTGGTTTAGTAAGTTACTGACAAACATATAAACACAACAAACATATTAATACCCACACTTCCTAATTTTTTTTTGGGTTTTTTTTTTACACAACTCTACACACGACAAAAAGAAACACACTTACTATTTTTTTTTTTTTACATTTTTTTTACACAACTATCACAACTATCCTTCCCCCCAACTAGATCACAACATTTTCCTCAATGTTAAAAAATAGAAAGGAAAAAGATAGAAGATAGTACTTGTTACCGCAATTACTGAAAAGAGCAACCTCACACAAATATAAACAGAAACAAAGTATGACCAAATATTGAAATTATTTATACAGATGGAGTGTCTTGACTGGCTTCCTTTTCTTACTGCTTCGCGCAACATTTCCTTCGGACCACTTCTAGCTGAGCTGCTACTGGATCAGGGCTGTCATAAGAAAAAGATATACAAAAAAATATATACATGTAGTTGTGATTGTGGCTCACATCTTCCTCTGGTTTTACGTCCAGTAACGGCTTAAACGCCTTCTATGAGTCGAGGATAAGCTTCCCATCCAATTTTCTTATAAATTGACAAACAGGGTCTTTTTGAGTCAGATTCCTAAGACTGTAACGCGCTTACTTGCCTTTGAAGAGATTCCACAAATTAATAAATTCACACTGCACAAATTCACAAGAATGCATCTCAAGAGTCAAAAAGATTTCATCTAATGACTCATTACTCAGGCCATTCTTTAATGAAAAATATTTTATTTTATTTTTTAATTTACGGAAACCATCCACAAAGAATAACTTCGCTTGTCACAAGAAAAATTGATAATATTAACAAATCAAACCATAAAATTGAAAATTAAAAATTCATTAGGAAAATGATTATTGATAGGTGTGATTTCAAAAGGTGAGCCTATTGTAAGTATGGACAAATCAAAATTTTAGGCTCATTTTGAATTCTTGAAGCAACAAAATACACCGTATCAACCTAGATTTACAAAAACTTGTTGAGAAAATCGACAAATGACCAAAAGGTCAAAGTTAAGTTGATACTTAAAAGGTAAAAGAAAAACAAACACTAAGACACACGAAATTAGAAAAAAAAGAAAACAAAGGTTTTTTTTTATTTTTTTGTTTTTTTTGTTTTTTTTATTTTGAAATGAAAACACATGAAATTAGAATACTAGGGATCAGATTTCACTTGATTCAATAATCTATCATAGACAAAAGAGTAGCTTTGGGACCTTCCTTCTAATCAATTTCTAATCATTCAATTGATGGGGAGAATCAGTAATTTAAAAACATTTAAAGGCATGACTTTTACTCTATGGATTCTCATGAAAAAATACCACAGTTCTCCCACACAACCTATAATCTCTATTCCTAGATGATTATAAATCATGACACTTTATTATTTATGGTCTAGGTCATATGCAAACCTTTTGGGTTCTACATATACCCACTAGATCAATTTATGAGTGGCCAATTCATAAAAGCATTATGAACCATAATAAGCACTCAAATTGAATAGAAAAGAGTTAATTAGAATTCCAATCTTAATACATGTCAATTGAATCAAGTTACGTCGTCACCCTAAAATACACAAATTTAATTACACATGACAAAATAGAAGAAGAAATAGAAAAATAAAAATAAAAATAAAAAAATATATATATACAAAGGTGTGGTATAAACCGGTCACCAAATAAATTTTATAAAGGTGTGGTATAAACCTACCACCAAATAAATTTTATAAAGGTGTGGAATAAACCAACCACCAAATAAAAAATTAAAAATAGTGTGGTAGGAACCAACCATCAAATAAAAAAAAAAATAACAAAGGTGGGGTAATAAACCAACCAACCACCAAATATATTAATAAGCAAAAAATAAAAATAAAAAGTTAGTATGCGAGATAAATTAAAATGTTAGAAGCGAGTAAAGTAAAAAGTTAGATAGTTAGTAAGAAAGTTAGTAAGTTAGTAAACAAAAATAAATGAAAAAAATAAATAAATAAATAAATAACTAAAATAAATGACAGAAAATAAATGATGAGAAAATAAATAAATGACAAAAAAAAATAAATAAATAAATAACAAAAATAAATGATGAGAAAATAAATGATGAGAAAATAAATAACAAAAAAATAAAATAAAATGAAGTGCAGAAAATAAAATACGAGAAAATAAAGTGCAAAAAGTAAATTTAAAATATGAAAATCGGAGAATCGGCAAGCCGATTTTTTGCTCCAGCGAGAGGGAAAAGAAGAAGAAAGATGATTAAAGATTATAGAGAGATTAGGGAGAGTTTCCCCCACTAAATTAGTAAAGTATAGAAAAAAAATAAAAGGGAGAATTACCCCCACCAAATTAATATATACAAGAATTAAAAAGGGATAGATTTCTCCCACAAAGTTAGTATATACAAAAATTAAAAGGGAGAATTAACCCCACTATTAATATGTACAAGAAAAGAAAAGGAAGAGTTTCCCCTACTAAGTTAATATGTAAAAAAAATAAAAGGCTTAACTTTTTTTTTTTTTTTGGTGGTCTGAGTGTGACAACTTTTTTTTTTCAATTTTTGTTTTTTATAATATATAAATTTTTTTTACTTTTTACTTTTTTTTACTTTTTTACTATTCATACTATTCACAAATCTTTTTTTATTTTAATATTTTTTTATATTGTTAAATTTTTTTTTTACTTTTTTATTATTATACTATTCACATATTATTTACCCTATTCATACTATTCACATTATTCACACAAAAATATTTTTTATTTTTTTATTTTTTTACTATTTATACTATTCACGTTACTATTTACACACTATTCACACACTATTCATGCTCTTATTCACACACTATTCACATACTATTCACTTTTTACTATGTACAAAAATATTTACACCAGAAATTTATTCTTCAAAACAAGTCCCTGGCAACGGCGCCAAAAACTTGATGCACACTTTTTAATTGTTGCATTTGCAAACCTAAGTGCAGGTTGTCTCAAGTAATAAATTTCTCGGTGAGTCCGAGGTCGATCCACAGGGAATTGATGAAGATTAATTATGGTAAGGTAAATATTTTGTTACTATGGTAAAACTTATTTACTTGAGTAAAATGATCCACTTTTGGTAAATAAAATAAAAGTAAGATTAATTCCTTTTATAACTCAATTAGAATCCTCGCAACATGGAGGTTTCAATCAGAAAATATAACGTTAAAAGTCCATTAAAATAATATACGTAATTATATTATGTTTCCTTTAATCATCTATTAATATCATCACTCATAAATGGGATCAAGCATTCTTTGTGCCAATATTTTGTCTACAATAAATCAAGATATCCGCTTTACAAGGAGAGTTTCTAACACAAACACTTATAAATGGGTTAAAGCATTCATTGTGCCAATCTCTTATCTACAACAAATCAAGAACTCCACTTTACAAGGAGAGTTTCTAAATTGATTGGAAACAAAATACAATACGAAATAAAATAATATACGTAATTATATTATATTTCCTTTAATTATTACCACCACTTGTAAATGGGTTAAAGCATTTACTGTGCCAATATTTTGTCTACAATAAATCAAGAACTCCTCTTTACAAGGGTAGTTTCTAAATTATCAGAAATAAAATATAACACGCATAATAACTACTTAAAAATATAAATCATTAAAGCACAAGAGAGGAATAAATCTAACCTTATTTTATTTCCAAGAGCTTCACACTTTGACCCAAGTAGACTAAAACTTATTTACACATAATTTAAAAGAAAGAAAAAGAGAAAAAGAGAGAGAAAAGAAATTGGAGGGAGACTGAGGAGAGAGGCAGGGCACTGCCCAAAAACCTCTCCCCACAGCGTCTCCCCCCCTCGTCGAATTCTCTTTCGAATTTTGAATCTAAAATGTACGTTTCCTGCTCGAATTCTTTGCCTTTTATAGGCAAAGAAATGGTTACTGTGCAATGCATAGTAACCTGAATGATTAAATTCAAAAACGTCATCTATGACGTTTCTTTAATTTCTCTTTTCTTTTTTTTTAAAAAATAATAATTGAGTAAATGCACAGCCGTGCGTCCAGTCATCTTTTCATTTTTGAGAGAAGTGGTCTTCATGAAAGTTGTAGGCCTGAATATTTGCTTTAAAATGGCTTTGGTTTTAGCCAAAATCATGCCTAGAACTCAAGATATGGTCCAATTACTGCAAAGTGTTTAGGCTTGGTTTCAGCTCCTCTATTCTGACTTCAAAGCTCAATATCACCTCTAAGGAGTCCGATTCTGGAAAAGTGTTCAACATCAAAGTTGTAGGGAATTGTCTAAGCTTTCCTACAAGACTAAAATCACATCAATCAGATATTTGAAACTCAAATTATAGCTAGTTTACTAAACATTGCCAAAGAGATAATTAAGGCTAATTTATGCAATAATTTATTTAATTGTCCAATTCGGATCAAAATCATAAAATGTGTCAAAACCATCTTAATTAAGCCTAATTGAACCTTAAGAAGCCTAGTGAGAGGATTACAAAATGTATAAAATATAGTGTTATCAATGCTCTAACCAAAATCTACAAAGCTAGGTGTGACAGACTGAGACTGTTAATGTACAAGGGCATCCCAGAAGATATGCACTGGATAATCAAAGCAAAGATTCGTTTAGCTGGTAAATCTTCAGATTCATTTATCCCATACATGCCTGGTCTCTGTAAAAGTTCATTTTCAAAAAGGAGGAGAGCAAAAAGAATGCAAGTTTGTTACAAGTGTGCACGATGGAATTGTAACACGCGATGTCGCTCTTTGGGGATGGTTTCCGTAAACAGAGAAGATAAAATATTCTTCATTAAGAATAGACTGAGTAAGGAGTCATTAGATAATATCTTATTGACTCTTGAGACGCATTCTTGTGGAGTTGTGTATTGTGAACTTCTTAGTTTATGGAATCTTTTTAAGGATGACCAAGAGCGTTATAGTCTTGGGAATCTGACTCAAAAAGACCCTGTTTGCCAATTTATAAGAAAATTAGATGGGAAGCTTATCCTCGACTCATAGAAGGTGTTTAAGCCGTTTCTGGACGTGAAACCAGAGGAGGATGTGAGCCACAATCACAACAACATGTATATATTATCTTGTACATTTTCAAAAAGACAAAAGAAAAAAAAATGAAATAAAATGAAATAAAAAAGAATAGAAAAAGGGTGAAACTTCGGTTGTACTTGGTCTTTAATTAGATTAGGAGCCCCTTCCAGTGGTAGTCCCGTCATTGACTCAGGTGGACCATCACACACTGGTCCGTAAATAAGGTTCGTGTGCCATGCTCTGTAGAGAGCCGCACTCCACAACCCAATGTTCACCATTTAGGCACTGTGGAGTTGATGGACAGATAGAAGCGTCCCACTTTGGTTATTAGTGAGAAGTAACCCACGGCTATCAAAGCGTATGAGGCATCTGAGCTTGATCCTCTCTTTTGTTAGAAGGGGCTCTCAGCGCCCTAGGATGGAACATTCTGAATCTTGGACATTGTGAATTTCAGATTTTAGCATCTTTGTTGATGTTACGAACCCAAGTGTGAGCTCTCCAGGTTCTAGACCCAAGATGGAAACCCACGATGGTTTCTTTATTCTCTTTTCTTTAAATAAGTGGAAAGGAGAAGAATTTCAAGATTAGCTGAGCCGTCTTGGTATTACTGCACTCATGACGAGTAATATAAAGATACGTCATGAATCTTGTACATAAAGGTATGTCATCATTTGTTATTATTATTTTATCTTTGTATAATTTTGTTGTATTTTGGTTTTGGATAGACGATCCTTTGGACGGGATCCTTCAGGGGTTTCTAGACTTCTTTACCCTGATGGTTTTCTTGAAGTCAAAAATAATAATAATAATAGAAAAAAATAAAAAATGATAATAAAATAAAAAAGAATTGTGTTTTTTACTTTCAAAGTTTTCTGACAATAGCCAACCTACCCATATAGGAGCTATTATTACTTTTTCTATTCTCTTCTCTATTTAAACACTCTGTTTTCTTCACTTTCTTGCAACTCATAATCATTCAAAGAGAGTGTGAGTGTAGAAATGGAGGGAGCTTCTTCTTCTGTTCGTAGATTTGCCAGTATCTATGTATTTTGTGGGATAAGTTATGGGAAGAGTTAAGAGTTTGTAAATGCAGCAAGCACTGTTAGTAGAACACTTGCTGCGAGGAACATTCGTGTAGTATATGGGCGAGGTTGCCTTGGGTTAATGGGCGAGGTTACCTTGGGTTAATGGGGGTTGTATCACTTTTTGCATTTGCAAGGAGTGGTCAAGTTTTAGGTGTCAAGGAACATCGTTGGAAAGATAATTGGACTGAAAATTCAAGTATCATCTATGCATGGACGAATGAAGGTAATGCTTGAAAACTCTGATGCACTCATTGCCTTACCTGGTGGTTTTGGTACTTTGGGAGAAGTCTTTCAAATTGTCTCTTGGGCCCAACTGAACATCCACCATAAACCCCTAAGTTTGTTGAATGTTAATAATTTCTTTGATAATTTATTATCTTTTGTTGACCATGCTGTGGAACAGAAATTTGTCACACCTTCAGCACGAGGACTCCTTATCTCTGCTTCCACTATTGGTGAGTTGATTGATAAATTAGAAGCTTTTGTTTATGAACCTGATCCAGTAACAACTCAAATAGATTGGTCCGAAGGAAGCAGTGAGGGAAGTAGTATGAAAAGCAAGCCATGCCAAACACTCCAACTATTTAAATAATTACAAGCTTTGGTTTTATTAATCGTACATTGTTTCTGTTTAAATTTGTGTGAGGTTTCTCTTTTCAGTAATTGCAACAACAGGTACTATCTTCTATCCTTTACCTATCTATCTTTGACATTGAGGACAATGTTGTGATCTGGTTGGGGGGAAGGATAGTTGTGTAAAAAAAAAATTTAGGAAGTGTGTGTATTAATATGTTTATTATGTTTATATGTTTGTCAGTAACTTACTAAACCATTTAAGGATGGCAGAGTAAGGAGTAAATTTTACTCTTGAGACGCATCTTAGTTGGGGTAGACAACTACTTTGTGTGGAAGTAGCAATTCAAATTCAGGGAAATTTGCATGATTGAGTTAATTGTCTTCTTTCTTAAAAATCACATGCTTGGTTATGGATGTTGAATTAGTGGATTGAGATTAATAGAATTATGCCTTGTGAGATTTTGAACCTATTGATGATTAGATTGAACATTTGTACTAATCTCTTCTTTCTTGTGTGAATTTCACTCATGGAATTGTTATTCTTGAACTTGCTTTGATTCTTTTTTAGACTACATTTTCATATGCATACATAAATATGATTGAGGTATTTTTCTTGAAATAGCTATTTTAATCAAATAGTCAGCCTTGCTTAGCAGCATATTGTCTCAATATGATATCAAACACTCTTATGACTTCTTAAAAATTCTCTGATTCTTGTCAGCGTAAAGCATTGGAAATGGCCTATTTTCCCTTGCTTAACCCATTTGAGCTTATTTGACCATTCTTTGTTTTGAACTCATTATGTGCCTTAAATGAAAAACTATGTTCTTACCTGACCTTAGGGAATAAGAGAACATTAACTTTGTCATTCGATGAGTTCTTGAACAAGTGTGGGGGTGTGTGTACAGAATGGTTTAAAAAAATGTATATATGATTTTTTTTTGTAAAAAAATAAAATAAAAAATCAAAAAATCAAAAATCAAAAATAAAAAAAATGTAAAAAGAAAAAGATGGTCAACAAGGTAATAAAGGAAAGGAAAAGAATATGTAAAGAGAATTTGTATTAGGTGGAGTTAAGATGAACTTTCATGCTTGTTAATTGAACTCATCTTTCATGTTCTTTTATTCTCTTTGGTATTTAACTTGTCATATCCATATTACCTTCTCCTTTACCTTGACCCTATTACAACCTTGAATAAACTCCTCATGATTTGTGTATGCATGTGTTCTAGTAGTGGAGAAGTAGAAGATAAGCAAGCCTATGGTAGTGCAATTTTCATGGGTTGAATTGAGTGAAATACCTACCTTTTAAACACTTGAGGGATTGAGAGTGAATCTTGTGAAGATCTATCATTCTTGACTCATGCTTTTCAATTGATGTTTCCCTGCTTATTAGTTTGAGATATGAAGATATGTTACCTCATGAATGTTTTGATTACTTGAATGAGTGGTTGCTCTTTATTTTTAAATATTATTAGAAATTAAGTCTTTTAGAGTGTTTAACTTTTGAGTTTGTTTCGTTTTTTTTAGTTTTGGTCTTCTGTGTTTTGTCCAGGAGTGCAAAAAGCTAAGTGTGGAAGAATTTGATGATCACATATTTGATACATTAATAAGCCTTCATTTTTAGTCATTTACACTCTCCATGTACTTAATTGATTGAGTTTGATTATGTTTTGTAAGTTTGGACTCAAATTGGACTTAATTGAATTTTTTAGCATAATTTACGTCTTACATTATTTCTGTATTTAGGCTATATCTTGGGATGTAGGTAGCCAAATTAGGTGAATCTAGTGACATTTTAAAGACAAGAGAGAGTTCTATAACTTTCATGAAGACCTCAAAGGCCCAATCACACGAGTATATAACTCAAATTGGGGATGAAGTAAGAACTACAGTGCTGTTCCTGACTGCTTGACCTATGTGTACTGTTCATACCAAATTTTGGGTTAGAGGTTGTCAAATGGGCTAAAATTGTGATGCTGAATAACTGAGACCTATATCTACAACTTTTATGTTGAACACTTTTCCCGAATCTGAGGGCTAATGGGTGATATTGGGCTTGCAAGTTAGAACAGAGGAGCTGTGACTGAGCCTGAGTAGTGTGCAGTAATTTGAACTTATCTGGAGTTATAGAAATTATATTGGAATCAAACTAAAGCCATTTGAAAGATAAGATCCAGGCCTACAACGTTTATGAAGATTATAATTGATTATTCTGACGCATTCAATGACTTCAAAGCTAAATGATTTCAGAGACAAGGAATCTCCATAATTTTTCACTCACCAAAAGTCATTTGGCATTGTCCACTCATCCACTCACTAATGACTCAGCCCCCTTGTCATTTTGTTTCCCTAATCCTCTATAAAAGGAGGCCTTGGCAGATCAATGAAGGTGTTAGGTGTTAGGTACCAAAATGATGCTAGTTTGTTACTAGGTTTTCTAGTAGTAATTTTCCTTTGTTCTAAATTGAAGTCATGTTCTATTTCTTCTTCTTCTCTCTTTCTTTCTTCTTATCTATGAGTAACTAAGTTTCATTTTTCTTGGGTGAAAGAGTGAAGCTCTTGATAATGAAATAAGGTTATATTAATTTCTCTCTTGTGCTTAAATGATATATTTTCAAGTGGTCATTATATGTATTATATTTTGTTTCCAATTAATTTAAAAACCCTCCTTGTAAAGTGGAGTTCTTGATTTGTTGTAGACAAGAGATTGACACAATGAATGCTTTAACCCATTTATAAGTGGTGGTGCTAGAAACTCTCCTTATAAAGTGGAGATCTTGATTTGTTGTAGACAAGATTTTGGCACAATGAATGCTTGATCCCATTTATGAGTAGTGGTGTTAATAGATGATTAAAGGAATCATAATATAATTATGTATATAATTTTTAATGAACTTTGAACGTTGTATTTTCCGATTGGAACCTCCGTTATGTGTGGATTCTAATTAAGTTATAAAAGAATTAAGGTTGTCCTTAATTTATTTACCAATAGTGGATCTCCTAGCCCAAGCAATTCCTTTTTATTTGTGACCAAGTTTTTATCACCTTTATTGTTGTAACAAAATATTTTCCTTACGTCAAATAAATTTTTCTTCATTAATTCCCTGTTGATCGACCTCGGACTCTCGAGAAATTTATTACTTGAGATAACCTGCGCTTGGGTTTGCAACTTAACCTTTAATTCAGCATCAAGTTTTTGGCGCTGTTGCCGGGGACTTAATTTGAAGAACAAATTTATGGTGTAAATATTTTGTATATATATTCTACCATTTTAATATTTTTTCTTTGTACTTACTAATGTACTAACTTAATGGGGGAAACTCTCCCTAATCTCTCTATAATCTTTAATCATTAATGAAATAATCTTTCTTCTTTTCTTCTCTCTCGCCGAAGCAAAAAATCGGCTTGCCGATTCTCTCGTTTTCATATTTTAAATTTACTTTTCGCATTATATTTTCTCGTATTTTATCTTTGTCAATTATTTTTTGTTATTTATTTTTTATCATTTTTTTCGTTTACTAACTTAGTAACTCTCTTACTAACTATCTAACTTCTTACTTTTTCAGTTATTTAACTTTTTACTTTACCTGCTTCTAACATTTTAATTTATCCACATACTAACTTTTTAATTTTTTTGCTTATTAACTTATTTGGTGGTTAGTTTATACCACACCTTTGTTAATATTTAATGGATGGTTTATACTGCTAGCTTGTACATTTTATTTTATATTTTAAGTTACTTGTTTATGCTTAATTAGTATCGTGATTTAAATTCTGGTCGTTTAGTTAAAGTTAATCCTAAAACTTTATATATTGATTTGTCTAAATCACAATCACACACATCAAACATAATGGCTGAAAATGACAGTATGCATGATGAACATGAAAATCAACCGTTGCGAACCATGTGTGAGTATTTGCAACCATCTCGAAATTCTAGCCATCATGTTTTATCTTTCCACTCAATGCTAATAATTTTAGATTCAAGCCAGGTATGATTTCTTTACTTCCTAATTTCCATGGTTTAGAATCTGAAAGCCCATACTTACATCTAAAAGAATTTGAGGAAGTATGTACCGCTTTCCATGATCAAACTTGCATTGAAGAGGTTGTTAAACTTAAGTTGTTTCCTTTTTCTTTAAAAGATAAAGCAAAAGCTTGGTTTAACACTTTGAAACCAAGATCAATTGGCACATGGCAAGAAATGCAAGGTGAGTTTTTAAAGAAATTTTTTCCAATACACAAAATCAATGCTTTGAAAAGACAAATCCAAAATTTTTCCCAAAATTCAAATGAAGCATATTTTCAAAGTTGGGAACGTTTTAAAGATTTGTTGAATTCTTGCCCACATCATGGTTTTGAAAAATGGCGCACTATAAGCTTCTTTTATGAAGGGTTAACACCCGAAACTAAACAATTTGTGGAAACAATGTGCAATGGTGAGTTTCTTGATAAAGAACTTGAAGAAGCTTTAGACTATTTAGACCATTTGGCTGAAAATTCTCAATCTTGGCATAGTACTAATCCTTCTGAAAATTCAATTAGATCAAACCTTTCAAATGCTAGTAAAGGAAAATATCATCTTAGTCAAGAAGAAGATTTAAATACTAGGTTTGCTAGTTTGGCTAGAAAGGTTGTAGCCATGGAATCAGGGAAAGTAAAAGAAATCAAATCTGTGCAAAATGAAGAAATTTGTAGCATTTGTGATGAATTGGGACACTCAACAAATGAATGTCTAAAAATTCCTATTTTTAAAGAAGTTGTGCATGAGCAAGTAAATGCAATGAACAATTTTAAAAAGCCATTCACTTCTTCTTTTTCAGATACATACAATCTGGGATGGAGAAATCACTCGAACTTCAGTTGGAGGACTAACAATCAGGCACAATTCATGCAACCACCACCTCCTCAGGAACAGCAAGATTATTAAAATCCTCAAGGATATGCACCCTATGTCTCACCATATAGGAAAAATCTTGAAGGAACATTGCATGCATTCATGGAAAAGCAAGAGGCCATCAATAACTAAAACACTCAAGCCATGATTGACATAAAAGATACTCTTGCTAAACTTTCTTCTGCACTTGCCATTCATGAGAAAGAAAAGTTTCTCTCTCAACCTCAACCAAATCCTAAGGGTCAGTACAGCCTAAATGAGGGTAGTTCAGAAAGTCAAAAAATAGATCAAGTCAACTCAGTGATAACTCTTAGGAGTGGAAAGGTTGTTGAAAAATAAATTCCTGAACCTTGTGAGAAAAATGATGAGTCAAGTCCCAAAGATGAGGAAGGCGTTGATAAGCCACCTAGCTAAAAGGAGATTAAACCCTCGTCTTCACCCTCATTTCCTCAAGCATTAAACAATTCAAGTAAAGTGAATCATAACAGTGATATTTTTGAAATCTTTAAACAAGTGAAGGTCAATATTCCTCTGTTAGATACTATCAAGCAGATTCATTGCTATGCCAAATTTTTGAAAGACTTGTGCACTGTTAAAAGGAAACATAATGTGAAAAAGAATGCATTTTTGACTGAACATGTAAGCTCCATTATTCAAAACAATAATGAGTTGAAATATAAAGACCCTAGTTGTCCTACAGTTTCATGCATTATTGGTGAACATAAAATTGAACGAGCTTTACTTGATCTTGGTGCTAGTGTTAATTTGCTTCCATATTCAGTTTATCAGCAACTCAACCTTGGTGAGTTAAAACTAACTTCTGTAACTCTTCTACTTGCTGATAGATCAATTAAAATCCCAAAAGGAATAGTGGAAGATGTGTTGGTACAAGTTGATAAATTCATATATCCTGTGGATTTTATTATCTTGGAAACTGAACCTTGGTTGATAGTTCTAAGTCAGTTCCTGTTATTCTAGGTCGCCCATTTTTAGCAATATCTAATGCTTTGATAAATTACAGAAATGGAGTGGTGAAGCTAACTTTTGGAAATATAACACTGGAGCTTAATGTTTTTAATATGTGCAAGCAACCACATAAAGTTTATGATGAAAAGGAAGAAGTTGAAGGGATTAAGGCCATTATAGATGATCATTTTCAAATCAGGAGTTCTTCTGACTCATTAGAAATCTGTTTAATTAATTCATTTAATTCAGCTACACAATTAGATGATGATGTTTCTGAAATATGCTCTTTGCTTGACTATACACAGGAAATGGAATACAAAGGAAGGAAGCCAAGATTTGAAGAGCTAAAACCTATGAATGATGATACCTATGAAGAAGTACCCATACTGGAACTGAAGCCATTACTTGCTAGGTTGAAGTACACATTTTTGGGAGAAGAACAAAGCTTTCCAGTGGTAATTTCCTCATCCCTGACCAAAGAATAAGAAGGTATGTTGATAAAAGTACTTAAAAGGCATAAAAGTGCAATTGGATGGACATTAAAGGACATAAAAGACATTAATCCATTAATTTGTACACATAGAATACATTTAGAGGATAATGCTAAAACATCTCAATAACCTCAAAGAAGAGTAAATCCATACATAAAAGAGGTAGTTAGAGCTGAAGTTCTTGAATTACTTGATATTGGAATTATCTATCCTATCTCTGATAGCCAGTGGGTAAGCCCTACACAAGTTGTGCCTAAGAAATCTGAAATAATAGTGGTTGAAAATGAAAAAGAAGAATTAATACCTACCCGAGTCTCATCTAGTTGGCGTATGTGTATTGATTTCAGAAAATTGAATGAAGCCACTAGGAAAGATCATTTTCCTTTGCCATTTCTTGATCAGATTATAGAAAGAGTAGCAGGACATCCCTACTATTGTTTTCTTGATGGTTATTCAGGGTATAATCAAATATCAATTGCATTGGATGATCAAGAAAAGATCACTTTTACTTGCCCCTTTGGCATTTTTGCATATAGAAGAATGTCTTTCGGTCTTTGTAATGCTTTGGCAACTTTTCAAAGATGCATGTTAAGTATTTTCAGTAACATGATTGAGCATTATTTAGAGGTTTTCATGGATGATCTGACAGTTTTTTGAAATTCTTTTGAAAATTGTCTTGATAATTCAGAAAAAGTTCTTTAAAGATGCGAAGAAAAATGATTTGTGTTAAATTGGGAAAAATGTCATTACATGGTTACCTTGGGAATAGTGTTAGGTCATGTGATAACTTCTAAGGAAATTGAAGTTGATAAGGCCAAAGTTGAATTAATTGCTCATTTGCCTTCCCCAAAAACAGTCAGAGAAGTTTGTTCCTTTTTAAGACTTGCAGGATTTTACAGAAGATTCGTAAAAGACTTTAGTGTCATATCTAGACCTTTATGTAATCTTCTAACAAAAGATATACCATTTGATTGGACCCAAGATTGTCAAAAATCTTTTGAAAAATTAATCGATCTTTTGATTTCTGCTCCTATCATGCAATCTCTTGACTGATCTTTGCCTTTTGAGTTGATGTGTGATGCTAGTGATTTTGCTGTTGGTACTATTTTATGACAAAGAAAGGAAGGTAAGCCTCATGTAATTTATTACGCAAGCCGAACTTTGAATAGTGCACAAATTAATTACACCACAACTGAAAAAGAACTACTTGATGTAATTTTTGCATTGGATAAATTTCGAGCTTATTTAATTGGTTCTTCTACTGTTGTTTCCACTGATCATGCTGCTGTTAGATATTTAATGTCTAAGCAGGATGCCAAACCTAGGTTGATACGGTGGATCTTGTCAAGAATTCAACATCGCAATAAAAGATAAGAAAGGAGCCAAAAATGTTATCACAGATCATTTGTCCAGACTTACAATAGGCTCATCTTTTGATAGCACACCTATCAATGATTCTTTTCCCGATGATTTTTTATTTTCTGTCAATTCCATGTCTTGGTTTGCTAACATTGTCAATTTTCTTGTAACAGGTAAGATGCCACCTCAATAGACGCACCAAGACAGAAAAAAGTTTTTGATTGAGGTGAAAATTTTCTATTGGGATGACCCATATTTCTTCAAATATTGTCCTGATCAAATCTTTTGGAGATGTGTACCCGACAGTGAGGTAAGTAGTGTCAAATTTTGTCATTTAGAAGCATGTGGAGGTCATTTTTCTTCAAAGAAAATAGCTGCAAAAATCTTGCAGTGTGGATTTTATTGGCCCACATTATTTAAGGACAACTATATTTTTTGCAAAAGTTATGAAAGTTGTCAGAAATTTGGTTCCATTTCTAAAAGAGACATGATGCCTTTGAACCCTATCATTGTCATTGAAATTTTTGATTGTTGGGGAATTAATTTCATGGGTCCATTTCCATCATCATTTGGATTTGTGTATATTTTGGTTGCAGTTGATTATATCTCAAAAAGGATTGAGGCGATTCCATGTCGATACAATGATCACAAAACTGTGTTGAAATTTTTAAAAGAAAATGTTTTGAGTCGATTTGGAATCCCTCGAGCTATCATCATTGATGGGGGAAAATATTTTTGTAATAAATCATTTGAATCTTTAATGAAGAAATATGGCATCACACACAAAATTACTATCCCTTATCACCTTCAGATAAGTGGACAAGTAGAGTTAGCAAATAGGGAGATTAAACAAATTTTGAAAAAAATGGTTAACCCAAATCGTAAAGATTGGTCTTTAAGACTAAACAATGCACTTTGCGCTTACCGTACTGCTTTCAAAACATCTTTAGGCATGTCACCCTATCGGTTAGTCTATGGAAAACCTTGTCACTTGCCTGTAGAATTGGAACATAAAGCATTTTGGGTCATTAAAGCTTTCAACTCATATCTTTATGATGCTTCCAAGTTACGCAAATTGCAATTGAATGAACTTGAGGAATTGAGAAATGATGCATATGAAAACTCAAAAATTTATAAAGCTAGAACAAAAGCTTTTCATGACAAATCAATTTTGAGAAAATTTTTTGAAATTGGCCAAAAAGTTCTGCTTTATAATTCTTGTCTTCACCTATTTCCTGGAAAATTGAGATCTAGGTGGATTAGTCCCTTTATTGTCAAACATGTGTATCCTTATAGGGCCATAGACATTGAGAATCCTAGGAATGGTAATGTTTTAAAGGTCAATGGATAAAGACTTAAACCATTTCTAGAACATCAAGTTGCTGAGGTAGAATTCATCTCCCTTTTCTAATCCTTGTTATGAGTAGAATTTATTTTAAGTTTGTTTCTTTCTTTTTGCAGTTCCCGGTTAAATGGCAGATAAAATAATAATAACAAATGATGACATACCTTTATGTACAGGATTCATGACGTATTTTTATACAGCTCGTCATGAGTGCAGTAATACTAAGACGGCTCAGCTAATCTTGGAATTCTTCTCCCTCCCTCTTGTTTGAAGAAAAGAGAATAAAGAAACCATCGTGGGTTTCCATCCTGGGTCTAGAACCTGGAGAGCTCACACTTGGGTTCATAACATCAACAAAGATGCTAAAATCTGAAACCCGCAATATCCAAGATCCAGAACGCCCCATCCCAGGGCGCTGAGAGCCCCTTCTAAAATAAAAGAGAGGATCAAGCTCAGATGCCTCATACACTTTGGCAGCCGCGGGTTACTTCTCATTAATAACCAGAGTGGGACGCTTCTACCTGTCCATCAACTCCATAGTGCCTAGATGGTGAACATTAGGTTGTGGAGTGCAGCTCTCTACAGAGCATAGCACACGAACCTTATTTATGGACAGGCGTACGATGGTCCACCCGAGTCAATGACGGAGCTGCTGCTGGCAGGGGCTCCTAATCTAATTAAAGACCAAGTACAACCGAAGTTTCACCCTTTTTTTATTCTTTTTTATTTCTTTTTTTTTCTTTTGTCTTTTTTTTAAATGTACAAGATAATATATACATGTTGTTGTGATTGTGGCTCACATCTTCCTCTGGTTTCACGTCCAGAAATGGCTTAAACGCCTTCTATGAGTTGAGGATAAGCTTTCCATCCAATTTTCTTATAAATTGACAAACAGAGTCTTTTTGAGTCAGATTCCCAAGACTATAATGCTCTTGCTCATCCTTAAAGAGATTCCATAAACTAAGAAGTTCACGTTGCACAACTCCACAAGAATGCGTCTCAAGAGTCAATAAGATATTATCTAATGACTCCTTACTCAGTCCATTCTTAATGAAGAATATTTTATCGTCTCTATTTACGGAAACTATCCCCAAAGAATGACATCGCGTGTTACAATTCCATCGTACACACTTGTAACAAACTTGCATTCTTTTTGCTCTTATCCTTTTTGAAAATGAACTTTTACCGAGACCAGGTATGTATGAGATAAATGAATCTGAAGATTCACCAGCTAAACGAACCTTTGCTTTGATTATCCAGCGTATATATTCTGCAATGCCCTTGTACATTAACAGTCTCAGTCTTTCACACCTAGCTTTGTAAATTTTGGTTAGAGCACTTTTAGGAACAGAAGGGAAATGTTTTCTTAGATTTGAGAGGATGACATCCATTTTGAAGGAGAAAGAATCAGTTATTATGGGAAACTGAAAGATAAACCGACTTGAGAGTCACGGAGTACCATTATCTGCCATTTAACCGGGAACTACAAAAAAGAAAAAACAAATTAAAAATAAATTCTACTCATAACAAGGATTAGAAAGGGAGATGAATTCTACCTCAGCAACTTGATGTTCTAGAAATGGTTTGAGTCTTTGTCCATTGACCTTTAAAACATTACCATTCCTAAGATTCTCAATGTCTATGGCCCATAAAGATACACATGTTTGACAATAAAGGGACCAATCCACCTAGAACTCAATTTTCCAGGGAAAAGGTGAAGATTAGAATTATAAAGCAGAACTTTTTGACCAATTTCAAAAGTTTTTCTCAAAATTGATTTGTCATGAAAAGTTTTTGTTCTAACTTTATAAATCTTTGAGTTTTCATATGGATCATTTCTCAATTCCTCAAATTCATTCAATTACAATTTGCGTAACTTGGAAGCATCATCAAGATTTGAGTTGAAAGCTTTAATGGCCCAAAATGCTTTATGTTCCAATTCTACAGGCAAGTGACAAGGTTTTTCATAGACTAACCGATAGGGTGACATGCTAAAGATGTTTTGAAAGCAGTACGGTAAGTCCAAAGTGCATCGTTTAGTCTTAAAGACCAATCTTTACAATTTGGGTTAACTATTTTTTCCAAAATTTGTTTAATCTCCCTATTTGCTAATTCTACTTGTCCACTTGTCTAAGGGTGATAAGGGGTAGCAATTTTGTGTGTGATGCCATATTTCTTCATTAAAGATTCAAATGATTTATTACAAAAATGTTTTCCCCCATCACTGATGATAGCTCGAGGGATTCTAAATCGACTCAAAACCTTTTCTTTTAAAAATTTCAAAACAGTTTTGTGATCATTGTGTCGACATGGAATCGCCTCAATCCATTTTGAGACATAATCAACTGCAACCAAAATATACACAAATCCAAATGATGATGGAAATGGACCCATGAACTCAATTCCCCAACAATCAAAAATTCAATGACAATGATAGAGTTGAAAGGTATCATGTCACATTTAGAAATGGAACCCAATTTCTGACAACTTTCATAACTTTTGCAAAAAATATAGCAGTCCTTAAATGATGTGGGCCAATAAAATCCACACTACAAGATTTTTGCAGCTGTTTTCTTTGAAGAAAAATGACCTCCACATGCTTCTGAATGACAAAATTTAATGACACTACTTACCTCATTGTCGGGTACACATCTCTGAAAGATTTGATCAGGACAATATTTGAACAAATATGGGTCATCCTAATTGAAAATTTTAACCTCAATCAAAAACTTTTTTTCTATCTTGGTGTGTCCATTGAGGCGGCATCTTACTTGTTACAAGAAAATTGACAATGTTAGCAAACCAAGGTATGGAATTGACAGAAAATAAAAATTCATTGGGAAAAGAATCATTGATAGGTGTGCTATCAAAAGATGAGCCTGTTGTAAGTCTGGACAAATGATCTACAACAACATTTTCGGCTCCTTTCTTGTCTTTTATTGTGATGTTGAATTCTTGAAGCAACAAGATCTACAGTATCAACCTAGGTTTGGCATCCTGCTTAGACATTAAATATCTAACAGCAGCATGATCAGTAAAAACAACAGCGGAAGAACCAATTAAATAAGCTCAAAATTTGTCCAATGCAAAAATTACAGCAAGTAGTTCTTTTTCAGTAGTGGTGTAATTTATTTGTGCACTATTAAAAGTTGGACTTGCATAATAAATTACATGAGGCTTACCTTCCTTTCTCTGTCCTAAAACAGCACCAACAGCAAAATCACTAGCATCACACATCAACTCAAAAGGCAAAGACCAGTCAGGAGATTGCATGATAGGAGTAGAAGTCAAAAGACTGGTTAATTTTTCAAAAGATTTCTGACAATCTTGGTTCCGATCAAATGGTGCATCTTTTGTTAGAAGATTACATAAAGCTCTAGATATGGCACTAAAGTCCTTTACGAATCTCCTGTAAAATCCTGCATTTCCCACGATAGTTTCTTTATTCTCTTTTCTTCAAACAAGCAGGAGGGAGAAGAATTCCAAGATTAGCTGAGCCGTCTTGGTATTACTGCACTCATGACGCGTAGTATAAAGATACGCCATGAATCCTGTACATAAAGGTATGTCATCATTTGTTATTATTATTTTATCTTTATATAATTTTGTTGTATTATGATTTTGGATAGACAATCCTTTGAACGGAATCCTTCAGGAATTTCTAGACTTCTTTACCCTGATGGTTTTCTTGAAGTTAAAAAGAAAATAATAATAATAGAAAAAAAATAAATAATAATAATAAAATAAAAAAATTTGTGTCTTTTACTTTCAAAGTTCTTTGACATCAGCCAACCTACCCATATAGGAGCTATTATTACTTTTTCTATTCTCTTCTCTATTTAAACACTTTGTTTTCTTCACTTTCTTGCAACTCATAATTAGTCAAAGAGAGTGTGAGTGTAGAAACGGAGGGAGCTTCTTCTTCTGTTCGTAGATTTGCCAGTATCTATGTATTTTGTGGGACAAGTTATAGGAAGAGTTTAGAGTTTGTAAACGCAGCAAGCACTATTGGTAGAACACTTGCTGCGAGGAACATTCGTATAGTATATAGGGGAGGTTGCCTTGGGTTAATGGGGGCTGTATCACTGTCTGCATTTGTAAGAGGTGGTCAAGTTTTAGGTATCATTCCTGAACCTTTAACTCGAAGGAACATCATTGGAAAGACAATTGGACTGGAAATTCAAGTATCATCTATGCATGGATGAATGAAGGCAATGCTTGAAAACTCTGATGCATTCATTGCCTTACCTGGTGGTTCAGATACTTTGGAAGAAGTCTTTCAAATTGTCTCTTGGGCCCAACTGAACATCCACCATAAACCCATAGGTTTCTTGAATGTTAATAATTTCTTTAATAATTTGTTATCTTTTATTGACCATGCTGTGGAATAGAAATTTGTCACACCTTTTGCAAGACGACTCATTATCTCTACTTCTACTGTTGATGAGTTGATTGATAAATTAGAAGCTTTTGTTTATGAACCTGATCCAGTAATAGCTCAGATAGATTAGTCCGAAGGAAGTAGTGAGGGAAACAGAATGAAAAGAAAGCCAGCCAAGACACTCCAACTATTTAAATAGTTACAAGCTTTGGTTTTATTTATCGTACTTTATTTCTGTTTAAATTTGTGTGAGGTTTCTCTTTTTAGTAATTGCAACAACAGGTACTATCTTCTATCATTTACCTATCTATCTTTGACATTGAGGACAATGTTGTGATTTGGTTGGGGGGAAGGATAGTTCTGTAAAAAAAACACAAAAAAAATAAAAAAATAAAAAAAATTTAGGAAGTGTGTGTATTAATATATTGGTTGTGTTTATATGTTTGTCAGTAACTTACTAAGCCAGTTAAGGATGACAGAGTAAGGAGTAAATTTTACTCTTGAGACGCATCTTAGTTGGGATAGATAACTAGTTTGTGTGGAAGTAGCAATTCAAATTCATGGAAATTTGCATGATTGAGTTAATTGTCTTCTTTCTTAAAAATCACATTCTTGGTTATGGATGTTGAATTGGTAGACTGAGAATGATAGAATTATGCCTTGTGAGATTTTGAGCCTATTGATGAATGGATTGAACATTTGTACCATCTCTTCTTTCTCGTGTGAATTTCACTCATGGAATTGTTACTCTAGAACTTGCTTTGATTTTTTTTTAGACTACATTTTCATATGCATACATAAATATGATTGAGGCATTTTTCTTGAAATAGCTACTTTAGTCAAATAGCCAGCCTTGCTTGGCAGCATATTATCTCAATATGATATCAAGCACTCTTATGACTTCTTGGAAATTCTCTAATTCCTGCCAACGTAAAGCATTGGAAATGACCTATTTCCCCTTGCTTAATCCCTTTGAGCTTATTTGACCATTCTTTGTTTCGAACTCATTATGTGCCTTAAATGAAAAATCATGTTCTTACCTGGCCTTAGGAATAAAAGAACATTAGCTTTGTCATTGGATGAGTTCTTGAATAAGTGTGGCGGTGTGTGTGCAGAATGGTTAAAAAAATTATATATATGATGTTCTTTCTGTAAAAAAAAATTCAAAAAAATCAAAAAAATCAAAAATAAAAAAAATGTAAAAAGAAAAAGAGGTCAACAAGGTAATAAAAAAAATATGTAAAGGAAATTTGTATTAGGTAGAGTTGGGATGAACTTTCATGCTTGTTAATTGAACTTAACTCTCATGCTTTTTTATTCTCTTTGGTATTTAACTTGTCATATCCATATTATCTTCTCCTTTACCTTGACCCCATTACAACCTTGAATAAAGTCCTCATGATTTGTGTGTGCATGTGTTCTGAGTAGTGGAGAAGTAGAAGATAAGCAAGCTTATGGTAGTACAATTTTCATGGGTTGAATTGAGTGAAATACCTACCTTTTAACCACTTGAGGGATTAAGAGTGAATCTTGTGAAGATCTATCATTCTTGACTCATGCTTTTCAATTGAAATATCCTTGCTTGATGGTTTGAGATGTGAAGATATGTTACCTTATGAATGTTTTGATTACTTGAATGATTGGTTGCTCTTCATTTTTAAATATTTTTAGAAATTAAGTTTTTTAAAGTGTTTAGCTTTTGAGTCTGTTTCGTTTTTTTTAGTTTTGGTCTTGTGTGTTTTGCCCAGGAGTGCAAGAAGCTAAGTGTGGGGAAATTCACATATTTGATACATTAATAAACCTTCATTTTTAGTCATTTACACTCTCCATGTACTTAGTTGATTGAGTTTGATTATGTTTTATAAATTTGAACTCAAATTGGACTTAATTGAATATTTTAGCATAATTTATATCTTACGTTATTTCTGTATTTGGACTATATCTTGGGATGTAGGTAGCCAAATGTGGTGAATCTAGTGCAATTTTAAAGATAAGAGAGAGCTTTATAACTTTCATGAAGACCTCAAAGGCCCAATCACAAGAGTAGATAACTCAAATTGGGATTGAAATAAGAACTAGAGTGCTGTTCCTGATAGCTTGACCTATGTGTACTGTTCATACCATATTTAGGGTTAGATGTTGTCAAATGGGCTGAAATTTTGATACTGAATAGTTAAGCCTATATCTACAATTTTTATGTTGAACACTTTTCTAAAATCTGAGGCCTAATGGGTGATATTGGGCTTACAAGTCAGAACAGAGGAGCTGTGATTGGGCCTAAGTAGTGTGTAGTAATTTGAATATATCTAGAGTTATAGAAATGATATTGGACTCCAACTAAAGCCATTTGAAAGCTAAGATCCAAGCCTACAACGTTCATGAAGATAATATTTGCTCATTCTAACGCATTCAATGACTTCAGAGCTAAATAATTTTGGAGACAAGGAATCTCCATAATTTTTCACTCACCAAAAGTCATTTGGCATTTTCCACTCATTTTTCATTCATCCACTCACTAATGACTCAGCCCCCTTGTCATTTTATATCTCTAATCCTCTATAAAAGGGAGCCTTGGCAGATCATTGAAGGTGTTAGGTGTTAGGTACCAAAATGATGCTAGTTTATTACTAGGTTTTTTTGTAGTAATTTTCCTTTGTTCTAAATTGAAGTCATGTTCTTCTTCTTCTCTCTTTCTTTCTTCTTATCTATGAGTAACTAAGTTTCATTTTGCTTGGGTGAAAGAGTGAAGCTCTTAGTAATGAAATAAGGTTAGATTAATTTCTCTCTTGTGCTTAAATGATATATTTTCAAGTGGTCATTATACGTATTATATTTTGTTTCCAATTAATTTAAAAACCCTCCTTGTAAAATGGAGTTCTTGATTTGTTGTAGACAAGAGATTGGCACAATGAATGCTTTAACCCATTTACAAGTGGTGGTGCTAGAAACTCTCCTTAAAAAGTGGAGATCTTGATTTGTTGTAGACAAGATTTTGGCACAATGAATGCTTGATCCCATTTATGAGTGGTGGTGTTAATAGATGATTAAAAGAATCATAATATAATTACGTATATAATTTTTAATGAACTTTGAACATTGTATTTTTTGATTGGAATCTCCGTTATATATGGATTCTAATTGAGTTATAAAAGAATTAATCTTGTTCTTAATTTATTTACCAAGAGTGGATCTCCTAACCCGAGCAATTCCTTTTTACTTATGAACAATTTTATTTATCATCTTTATTATTGTAACAAAATATTTACTTTACTTTAATTAATTTTTCTTTATCAAGTCTCTGTGGTTTGACCTCGGACTCACTGAGAATTTATTACTTGAGATAACCTGCACTTGGGTTTACAACCTTTAATCCTGCATCAGTGGTCCTCTGATTCTATTGTACTGTTACGCTAGCCACTCTTTGTATTACTTCCGCAGTCGCCGCCATCCCTTCGTTGTTGCGTTCCACATTCCCACGTGTACGGCTATCGCGAGCCATTGCCCTTTCTTCAAAAATAGATAAGTCAAAACACAATGGAAATAATAAGTAACCATTTCAAATAATATTGTCTCCTTCAAGAGACCATACAATACATCTCTGCGTTTAGTTTTAGAGAAACACACAGCACAAATAAAGCAAACTTATCCATAAACCCAAAGACTCAAACTTGGACTTCACTCACACTAGAGGTAACACTCTAAAGGGTGTAGGTACAAATAATTCTGCACGAGTTCAGTTATCCGAATGGACTCTTACTAGAAGAACCCTTATTCTCCTAGTTCGCCTAGTTAAAGTCATAGTTTCCTGTCCACACAGAACATTACATATTGAGTTAGCCAGTCCTCAATATCATGTAACTACGTAACAGTAACTACAAACATCCATCCTAAAGCAACTTATGCAATCCTCTTTTAACATCTCAAACAAGAGACAAGGAAATGCACAATACACACACACACAGGAATTTCTACCTACCTAAGCATAGTCAGTCCATACCCCAGCTCAACAGGATGAACTGCTCTGATACCACCTAATTGTAACTCCCCCCTCCGAGAGGCATTACATTTTAGATCGACTCCTTTCTCTAAAAAAAACTTTTAACCAAGTTATAAAAGTTGATGTTGTAAAATATGAGTTTTAAAAAATTTCTTTTTAACGGATAATATAAGCTTACCAAAATAAATAAAAGACTCAAGTCATAAGAACTGAATAGAGGATTTTTCATAAAATAAAGTGTACTACATCTTTAAGTACATCATCTCATGTTCCAAAAGCATAAAATTTAAGTACTCCAAAAAGTAAATATATACATATCACAACCAAATGAAGATTGAGCCTTGTCCAAGTCCAAACACCTGAAGAACAAGGTCCTGCACCCGATCTTCATCTAGATCTCCTTTTGAATCCCCAGCAGACAAAGCCCCCAATCATGGCATGACATAACGGGCGGGAGTCCGAGCAGTCGACTCCATAGAGTCCTCCCTAGAGGAAGCCCTCCAATCATCCCAAAGCTCCGCAAGGGGCATGTAGAATTCCAAGTGGACAACTACATCCACAGTAAACGTAACCGCCTCATGTCGGATCCTACTCCAAAGCAAAGTGACATCTCCATCATACCGAATCCGCCCCTTGTCCCACTGAACACTCCATGCTTCGATGCCCCCATGAAAATGTAGCCTAGTGAAACTTCGCGGATCTTGCCTTGCCACAATCACAGTCTTTTCAATCATAAGTACAAAAAAATAGAAACAGACAGAATAATACAATAGAAGAGGTGAGATCCCCTACATTAATACCATTACAGCAGTAAGAAACACAACAAAAGATAATAATGTCTTTCATATACAATGATATCAAGGAATAACAGATATAATCATATTAACACAGGGATATGACAGATCAGCAGGTATAGTCATGTTATCAACTAATATATAATTCAGCAAGGTACATCAAACACATAAACACTGACCAAACCACAACAAGATGTACACTGACTATGCATATGAACAATGTGTATGTTGACCATCCTTTTGCACAATGCGACCAGTTCTTACTCCATGGAGCTAAAGAATTCAGAGATGAACATTCCAAAAGATTTATCCCCCCTTAAAAGACAATCTATGCTGGACCACAAAAAGGATAGTGTTTGTCAGATCCTCGTCGTGCGTTGCAATAGTTTTCCACGGCCAGGGGTATATAATGTGATAACAAATCACTAAGTGGATCACCTCGCCCTGACGCCCCCTGAGATCTATCATAGATCACACTATCCTGTAAGTTCTCATTCACTCCAAGGTACAAAAGCCGACTGTATAATGTTCAAAGCATGAACAATGAAATCAAACTACTGGTATACCATTCCTAATGGTATTAAAGCAGCCGCCTATACAATTGTCTAATGCCATTAGTATAATATATAACTGTCCATACAATTACATAATACCAATGATCCACTTGGGTCCTATACATCGGTTCCACAATCCACTTGGGTCTAGTACGTCAGCCCAAAAGCAAAATGTTAAATCCACAATTCACTTGGGTCCAGTACGTCAGCCCAAAAGCACAATGCTAATGCATTCTTTCATAAAGCATCTCAGTCGTGCAAATTCAAGAATTATCACTATCATTTCACATGAAGCATTCTTACAACTTCTTTAGCATATAGAACCATTGTTTCGCCATTAGGCCTTAATTGTAACATTTTTACAAAAAAGGTAGAAATCAATCCTAATCATCCAACTCTTCTAACTAAGTTCCTTGAGTGACCTCTCCTCATATCGTTCACGAAAGTCTTAAAAAGAAACCACAATGTCTTTACCTCACAATTCTTTTCCTTTTCCTCTAAGTCTTTCAAATTTTTACTATTCCTTTCTTAAACTTATTTTTCCTCTCAAGACTGAAAAATCACTCTTTTGCCTAATGATAAGAAATTATTCTTTTCCATTATTATCTTATAAACCCTTAATTAAATTTCTTTATTATCAAGTCAACTAGATTCACTACTAATAAATCATTTTCCATTATCCTAATTATCCCTAAAATTATTTCCATTGGTATATCCAAAAGTTATTACTCCTCAAATCATGACATGATAATTATCTTCTCTCTTACTTATAAATCCTTTAACCTTAATTTGTCTTCCAATTCACCTAAACAATATTTTCTAATGTTCTTTCTAAAACTTTCATTATTCAACTTCTAAATAAAATCCTTCCCATCCTAATTACTCTTCCATCCCATTATCAAATATTTTAGGTCTCCAATTTACTCTTTCGTCCCATTATCCAATATCATGGCCAAAAATCAATTCTTTTCAGTGGTAAAAACTTGTTTCTTTCCTCTTTCAACTTGTAACCTCATGAATCATATTTTTGTCACCTGATCATCTAAGTCCTTAATGTATAAATATTTTTCCTCATGGATACCTCTTCTTAGGCCAAGGAGGCCGTGAGCCTCAAGAGATCAAGGAAACCCAAAAAAATCATTCCTTTGCAACATAATCATAACATGCCACATACTTTAATCATCATAATTAATTTAGTTCATGCTCACTATCAAAATCACATCTTCACATATATCCATTAAGCCATCACAATCATCTTTTCATACAACATCATATAATCATACAAAATCAAACAAACATAAATCAAAAGTCACACAATCGAGTGGATGAATCGCTTTAAGAATCGCTTATGACATTCACGTAATGATCCACATAGCTCGTGGTGGGTCAATCCAATACATCATTACTCTGATATGTATCCATGTGAAGACTTGATATCTTATATCCATGACCCGTGAGATATGGCCATCAATCTATGCATATACTAGTCTCAATGCATTATTGTTGTCCTAATTAACAATAATACTTGACTAGGGACATTTAAGAATAATGTTCTGATTCTATCCAATAGGATCTCATGATCAAGTCATCCACTTGATGTCCTATGGCATTAAACTTACTATTCTAAGAACTTTATTATATTTATAATAATTAACACAATAAATGAAAATCCTTATGTATTAAATAAATAGTATAATACAATGTATGTAAATATGGTCAAAATAACTTGGCCTCTTGGGCATACACTAACCATCTCCCACTTGCACTAGAGCCAATCAAGCATATGTTTAATGCCTAAAGATCTAGTATGACCCTTATATTTTTGCTGCGCAAGAGGATTTGTCAGTGGATCAGCGATATTATCGCCTGTTGGTACTCTATATATCTTCACATCTCCTTTATCGATGATCTCATGAATAACATGGAGGCGCCTAAGTATATGTTTATATCGCTGGTGAGATCTAGGCTCTATAGCTTGTGCAATGGCTCTATTATTGTCACAATAGAGGTCCACTGGGTCCAAAATGCTAGGAACTACCCCAAGCTCAGTAATGAACTTCCAAATCCAAACGACCTCTTTTGTTGCATTGGAGGAAGCAATATACTCATCCTCTATGGTAGAATCAGCAACTGTCTCCTGCTTCAAGCTTTTGTAGCTCACAGCCCCACCATTCAAGCAAAAAACAAAACCCAATTGCAATCGAGAGTCGTCCTTATTGGTTTGGAAACTAGCATCAATGGAACCTTTTACAATTAGCTCCTTCTCGACTCCATATACCAAGAACGAATCCTTAGTCCTTCTCAAGTACTTAAGGATGTTCTTGACAGCAGTCCAGTGACTATCATCGGGATCATACTGGTACCTACTCATCATGCTCAAAGTATACGAGATATTTGGTCAAGCACATAACATGGCATACATGATAGATCCAATTGCATATGCATATGGAATCTTGCTCATGCAATCCCTCTTGCCCTGGGTGGAGGGGGATTGAGCCTTAGATAGGCTTACACCATGTGACATAGGTAAGAGTCCTTCCTTGGATTCATGCATGTTAAACCGTCTTAACACTTTGTCTATGTATGTACTCTGACTTAGGCCAAGTAGTCTCTGTGATCTATCTCTATAGATCCTGAAACCTAATACATAGGTAGCTTCGCCCAAGTCCTTCATGGAAAAGTATTTCCCTACCAAGTCTTTACAGATTGTAGGGTAATGATGTCATTTTCGATGAGTAACATGTCATCTACATACAACACCAAAAAGACAATTGTGCTCCCACTAACCTTCTTGTAGACATAAGATTTTTCTTCATTCTTAATGAAACCAAATAGTTTTAATGTATCATCAAAACAAAGATTCCAATTTCTAGAACCTTGCTTCAATCCATAAATAGATTATTGCAACTTGCACACCTTTCCAGCATCCTATGGAGTGGCGAAACCCTCAGGTTGTGTCATGTACACATCCTTAAGAAGATTTCCATTAAGGAAAGCAGTCTTGACATCCATTTTGTAGATTTCATAATCGTGGTATGTTGTAATAGCAAGCAAGATCCAAATGGATTTAAGCATCATAACTGCGAAAAAGTCTCATCATAATCAACACCATGATTTTGCTTGAAACCCTTAGCCACTAATTGCGCCTTAAAGGTATACATGTTACCATCCATGTTAGTTTTCGTTTTGAAAACCCACTTGCACCCAATGGGTTTTACCCCTTCAGGTGGGTTAACCAAGGTCCATACCTAGCTAGTATACATGGATTCCATTTCAGATCTCATGGCCTCAATCCATTTCTCATATTCTGGGCTAATTATGGCTTCCTAGTGAGTCACAGACTCACCTTGATCCATGAGCAATATGTCTCCTTTTTGGGTCATGAGAAATCTATATCTCTCTAGTTAATGAGGTATCTTGTTGGGCCTACACAGGTCTTGTGCAACTAAAGTAGGTTATTGTTCCACATCGTTTTGTGGAGGTCGCTCTATTTCCACTATTGATTCGTTGCTACTCTGTGAATTTTGAATTTCTTCAAGTTCAAATTTCCTCCCACTAGTTCCTTTGGAGATAAACTCCTTTTCTAGAAACACAGCAGTTCGTGTGACAAACATTTTATCCTTAGTAGGATTATAGAAATAGTATCCCTTGGTTTCCTTGGGATACCCCACAAAGAAGCATTTATCTGATTTAGGTCCAAGCTTATCAGAAACTTGACGTTTCACATAAGCTTTGCACCCCTAAATCTTCATGAAAGACATATTGGGTCGTCTCCTAGTCCATATCTCGTATAGTGTCTTTTGAATCATCTTTGATGGAACACAGTTAAGTGTTAAAGCTACTATTAATAAAGTATGTCCCCAGAAGGAGCCTGGAAGGTTTGCATGACTCATCATGGATTGGACCATGTCCAACAAGGTCTGGTTCCTCCTTTCAGAAACACCATTCCATTGTGGTGTTCTAGGAGGAGTGAGTTGAGACATTAGTCTACACTCTTTTAGATGATCATCAAACTATTGGCTTAAGTATTCACCACCTCGATCTGATCAAAGCACTTTAATACTCTTGCCAATTTAGTTTTGTACCTCATTCTTGAATTCCTTGAATTTTTCAAAGGATTCTAATTTGTGTTTTATAAGATACACAAACTCATATCTACTAAAATCATCAGTAAATGAAATGAAGTATTGAAAACCACCTCTAACTAGTGTGTTGAGGGGTCCACATACATCACTATGTATGAGGCCCAAAAGATCACTAGCCCTTTCACCTTGTCCAGTGAATGGGGCTTTAGTTATCTTCCCCAATAAACAATGCTCACATATCTCATATGATTCTAAATCAAATGAGTCCAAGAATCCATTTTTATGGAGTTTGGAGATGCGTTTCTCATTTATATGGCCCAAATAATGCCAGAGATAAGTTGGGTCCATATTATTTGATTTGAACCTCTTAGTATTTATGTTATATATGGGCATTTAAAGATCAAGGACATAAAATCCATTACTCAGTTGTGCACTACCATAAAAAATATCATTCAAATAAATAGAATAACATTTGTCCTTCATTATAAAAGAAAAACCTTTCTTGTCCAAATAATAAACAGAAATGATATTCCTACTAATAGCAAGTACAAAATACCAGTTCTCCAACTCAACAATAAGCCTAGTGGGCAAAGATAAAAAATAAGTCCCTATAGCTAAAGCAGCAACTTTTGCTCCATTTTCAACTCGTAGGTCGACTTCACCCTTAGCCAATGGTCTACTCTTGTTTAGATCCTACACATTTACATAAATGTGAGACCTATATCCAGTATCTAATACCCAAGATGCAGAAGTTGATAAATTAACTTTTGTAACAAAAATACCTAAAGTAGAAGCCTCACTTCCCTTCTTCTTCTTAAGCTCCTCCTGGTACCTATCGCATTTCCTCTTCCAGTGTTTAGTCTGACCATAGTGGAAACACATACCTTCCTTAGCCACTTCGCCCACAAGTTTCAAGTTAGAAATGTTGGGCTTGGATTTTTCCTTGCCCTTGCCCTTCCAATTGTCCTTGGGCTTCTTTAGCTAGTTTTTGCCCTTATTCTTTTGGACCATCATAATGGCTTTTCCCTTTTCCTTTGTTTATATTATGCTCAGTAGTTCTCAACATGCTTAACAATTCTAGTAGAGGTTTGTTAATTTTGTTCATATTGTAGTTCATGATAAATTGACTGTAACTTTTTGGCAACGATTGTAGGACTAAGTTAGTGGCTAACTCTTGACCTAAAGGGAAACCAAGTCTCTCCAGGTTCTCAATGTTCCTAATCATTTTGAGCACATGAGAACCAGCAGGGCTACCCTTTACTAGTTTTCATTAAAATAGTTCCTTTGAAACTTCGTATCTTTCATGTCTGGCTTGCTCTTGATAGAGCCTTTTCAGGTGTACGATCATATCATATGCATCTATATTCTCATGTTACTTCTAAAGCTCAGAGTTCATGGTGGCCAGCATGAGATAGTCGACATCCAAGGTGTCATCTTAATGCTTCTTATAAGCCTCCTTTTTAGCTCTAAGGGCATTTGTAGTAGGTGGCTCAGGCGTAAGCTGCTCTAGAATATACTACTTTTTCTTGTGTTTGAGGACAACCCTCATATTCCTGTACCAATCTAGAAAGTTGGTTCTAGACAATTTGTCCTTCTCAAGGACTTATCGTAATGACAAGTTATTTGAAGTGTTTGTAGCCATGATAATCTATCAACAAAAATATGCAAAGTATAAGTATCAAGCCATAAACATATTTAACAAGGTCTTTAATTAAATATGCCTCCCACTATTTTATTCAAATCAATGATCCTCATCATTGACTCAGAAAATCCTATCATAAGATTTCCTAGTGGGCCAAGATCCATATTTCACTGAGCTTTGAGTCAGCTTTGGCTGATCACTCAAAATTTGGTTATTTAGGTAGGAAACATTTTCTAATTACATCACGTGCAACTCTTGGATAGTTGGGTTAATAACACTTATTCTAATCCATCAAATGGACTAAAGCCCAACTCTATGCCTCTAAGCCTTCAATCCTATTAAAATGGCCCAGTTAAGTCAGACCCAATGGTTGGCAGTTGGATATTACCTTCATCCTATCGTGTCTTACTAATATAGATAAAGGCATCCTACTTTGGCAGACCTACACTTAATCGATACTAGCCTTGATGAGTGCCATGCATTGGAAGATATCATCACATAATGACTTAATATTTGCTTTGAGAGATTTTTTTATATTAGATCTCACAATTTGTTAAACTACATACCATAAACATCTATGCATCTCATACATATAAAGCATATAAAGAATGTGACATGGTTATGGCCCCTAACGCAATGATTCTCCCAAGCCAATGAGAGTATAAAAAACTAAACCTAGTGAGCGAACTAGCTTCACCAAGCGTCTCCCATTAACGTCCTCATTAGATGCCATCTTCTTGCCTCCACATCAAGATTACATTACAAAGTATAAAGAAACCTCATTTTATATACGAGGGGAGTTATGAGAAGAGAATGTACAACCAGAATGTAGAGAGAAAGGCATAACATGCAGGCTGTATTTTAAAATAACCCATAAAGGAAAAACATGAGTACTAAGGCCATAACCATGCACCATGCACCACAAAAGGTCAAAATAATAATACATTATTATCTTTTTGAAACATAAAAATGGATTTGAATTTCGTGCCTTCGAAAAACACACTACACAGAGGTAGTACAGGGGTCCCGCTGCTTGGTCAGCGAGCGGGGATCCTTGATTGCTAGGGTATCAACACTTGAACCCTCATAACCACTAGGATACGAACACTTCATGTCGTAGGAACCCTTATGCTATTGTCTAGAAACAAGGTTTGCTTGACATCAACCTTTGATGCCGCCGCAGACCAAAAATAAGGTTTCTAGAACCCTTGCACCACGCCATTATCCAAACATAAGGTTTACTTGACATCAACACTTGATGCATCTGTAAACCAAAAACAAGGTTTCCAGAACCCTTGCAGCACTACATTGTATATATCACATATATACTAGAAAACTTCGCAAAAAAAAAACATGCATACAAAATGATTTTCACAGAATATATGAACATCTTCATGGTTTCGAAAACATCATCATGGTTTCATATACAACATATCAAACAAGTTAAGTTTTCGCAAAGGTTTCTTTCGATTTCTGAAATAACACATTAAAGATCATATCTTTTAGCAAAAAGAGAACAACTAATCATGTTATTTCATATAACACGTAAACAAAAAAGACCGAATCATGGTTTCGCAAGTGGCTTTGATACTGCTGTTGGGAAATCCGAGAACAATAGCACAACAAAAAAAGGATTCCCACTAAGGATCCATGCAAAAAGAGAGAAATAAAACGTGATTTTTCAAGTTTATATCTTGAAGCCAGACAAAGAATGATCAAGTAAATTACTAGCACCGCAGCAACGATGGTACCTCTACGTTGTCCACAGGAACAGACTCATAAACGTCTAACGTCTGCAATCTTGGAGTCTCACGTCTCCTACACAGTGCTAGCTGTAAAGAGAAGAGAAACCTGTTACTCTTTCACTCACTATTTTTGTTAGGGTGCGGCTAGGGTTTGTAATCTAATGTCCTTGATAGCCCCTTAGCAGTACTATTTATAATAGTAACTGTCTTATCCGAGTGAGAGTAGCAGTAGGCTTAGCAGTGCAACATTGGACCCATCTGTTATGAGTCTGGCCCACGATAGAACCCCAGTCCAACTTGGATTCTAATTACTCCAATACAGTATGTTCTATGTGTGTGACCTTGCAGGTTCTCATGACGTTGTCAGTAATATTAAAATCCTATTTTAATATTACAAGTAGTGAGCAATATCTAGCAACACATCGTTGCTACCCAAGTAATGAGAATGTTAGTGATTTGACATAACCTTTCTGTGACCAATGTTTTCGTATAGTTTAGTCCCTTTGTCCAGATATCTAAATTGAACATAGGGCATAGAATGTGTCACCCTTGTATAGTTCAATCTTCCATTTCCTGATACTTGAGTAGACTTAGTAATAATAAATGATATTAATATCTCATATTAACTCATTTGAGTATGACCATGCATTTCATAGTCTCACTCAATCAGAGGGCCCAAAGATATCGCTTCTGTTATGTAGGAGGGACAAATCCCATCTAGGTCACTCATATCCTTCTGCATGATTCATGGTATGTCTAATAACTAACTTTATAATCACCTTGTTACAGATGATGTTTAATGGCATTAAAACATACAACTCCTTATGTAGGAATCGTAGTGATTTTAGGTCAGAGGGCCACATATATCATTTTCACTTTGAGAATCACTTATGACACTCATATAACGATCCACGTAGCATTCTCATGGTGGGTCAGTCCAATACATCAATACTCTAATATGTATTCATGTGAAGACTTGATATCTCATATCTATGACTCATGGGATGTGGCCATCAGTCTACACACATACTAGTCTCAATGCATTATTGTTATCTAAATTAATAATAATACTTGACTAGGGATATTTAAGAATAGTGTTCTGATTCTATCCAGTAGGATCTCATGATCAAGTCATCCACTTCATGTCCTATGGTATTAAACTTACTATTCTAAGGACTTTATTATGTTTATAATAATTAACACAATAAATAAAATGCCTCATGTATTAAATAAATAGCATAATATAATGTATATAAATACAGTCAAAATAAATTGGCCTCTAGGGCATACACCAATAACCCAATGATAATAAAGTCCTAATTAAATATAAAATTCTAGCAAATAATTAAAATGATAACTTCTTAAAATAAAAATCCTAATAAAATGTAAAATTCCCAAAATATAAAATCCTAATCAAATAACTTATTAAAGAAAAGATATCTAAAAATAAGGAAAGATCTAAAAATCCCTGAATAACAAAATAAAATATTCTAATATACTAAATTATCTAAATAATAAAGATAAGATCACAAAAATATCACAACCATAAATTATCCGATGTCATGATGAGATTGTAAAAATCTTCTACAAAACGTTTCATGTCATTGACTACAATATGTTGTTATCAATTTAATTTTGTTTTAAATGAAATTCTAAGAAGGTATAATCGCAAGGGGTTTTAAACTTCTACACTCAAAATGTGTTGAAAGGTTATTTGCACCTTTTCAAACCCTTAAGTCTAATCTGCATATGACTTACAATTGAAGGGTGTAAATTGCAATGTACTCTAAATGTTTAAGAACTCCTTATGGATGCCAATAAAAAGGGAACTTGGTGCTATAAAGCTCCCACTATGGAGAAATACTTGTAAATAGACATTGTCTATACAAATTATGTAGACTAAACTAATCAATACATGACACATTGTTACTTTTAATGTAAAATAATTGTGTGGCACATAGATTTATGTAATTATTCAACTGCTGATTGGTTTAATCCACGAAGTTGGGTAGACAAGTTCTACCTAAGTTTTTCTCCCCACTGTGGGTATGATCTAGGGAAGGGGAAGGGTTGGACCCTTATGGATGCCAATAACCGGGGGGGGGGAATCAGGTATCCTATCAACACAATATTTAATTTAATAACTCACATATGTCTAAACACATAGTAGTAGGTGATTGCTAATTAGGATGCAAACTAATGTTTTGTATGATCACTTAGTTTGTATGAAAATTTAGAAACTACTGTAGAGGAGCAAGTAAGCAAAAACTCTATCTATAACAACCTAGTCTTTTGAATTGAGATACATTAACATTGGCATTACTAGTTTTCCCATCACAAGACTTGTTTTCATTTTGTTTTTTCAAAGAAACAAAGAAATTATTTAACCATAAAGTGACTTTTATTTGATTAAACAATTAGCACAGACCATAAAATAACTAGTTGTCATGACAAAGCATAAACAGAAAAAATAAGAAAAAGAAGAAGGCAAATATCCTGGCTAAATGATTCCATAAAACTAGTTTTCTTATATCAAAATTTTCCACTTGATTGTTAACTGAGAAAGGGTTTTTGTAGAAGACCCATCTTCTTTGAGTGCATTAATAGTAGCTTTTTATAATTCCTTCATTCTTTTGTGTAATTTCCCACATTCTTCCTCTTCTATTAGATGCTTTATCACCTCAACAAATTTCTACCCTTTCCACTATGCCATCTTCATTAACTCTTGGACTTAGTCCCACTTTGAGGCCATCACATAGCATAACCACATTCATTCTCTGCTCTACAAACAGAGGACATGTGATTAGTGGCACACCATGCAACACACTCTCAAGGGTTGAATTCCAACCATAGTGACTCAGGAACCCACCAATTGAATTGTGACTAAGGACTTGAATTTGGGGTACCCATGAAGGAATAACCAAGACTTGCTCTTTGGTTCTCTCCAAGATCCCAGATGGTAAGAACTATAATGGGTCATCATCATTTTGGGCACTAAGATGTGTAACACTAGCTAAACTACTTGGTGCTCTTACAGCCTATAAGAATTTCTGATTACTCAATTCCAAACCCAAAGCCAGCTCAATAGTTTATTATTGTGACAGTGTCCCACCACTCCCAAAAGAAACATACAAAATAGAACTTGGTTGTTGTTTGTTCAACCATGTTAAACACTCAAACCCATTTGCATCATCACCAGATCCTGTCCCTTTTTGGACAATAGGTCCAACAAGATACACAGGAGGGTGATAAGGATTTTCACTACAAGCTATTACCCAATGGACAATTGTTACAGTCCACAAAGTCAGTATTTATTGTCCAATGCATAATAGAGCGTACTGTAGAGTTTTTATTTAACAGAACGTACTGCGATTTTATTTATTAGATAAAATCTTGAAAAACATAAACCTCATAAATTATGCTCAGCCTCGTGTTTAGTAAGATCCCCGGTCGATATTTCCACAGTTCAAGGTTTACCAGCCTCGGGAAAAATATTTTATTTTCTCGGCTTCGCTCAGTTTGCATGTAAATTGAGAAATATATTAAAATAATCAATAACTCGAAAAAATCTAAAAAATTCAAAAAAATCATAAATATTATAAAATGACTATTTTTCATAAAACATATAATTTTTGGGGCGTTACACCAGCTCTGCTTAGTGTGCACGTAAAATGAGAAATATATTAAAATATTCAACATTTTCAAAAAAATTCACAAAAATTCACAAAAATCACAAATATTATAAAATGAATGTTTATCATGAAATAAGAAATTTTTGGAGTGTTACAACTCTCCCCTTCAAAAAGAAATTTCGTTCTCGAAATTTGGTCTATCTTAGAATACCTGTGGATATTGTTCCTAGTAGAATGTTTCCAGATCTTTAACACAGTCCCAACGGCTAACTTTGAGTTTTTTGTGTAGAGTAACTCTTCTCATGTGCTTTTCATTGTCTTGAAGCATACGCTACTACTCCTTCCATCCCGAACGAGCATACGTTCTAAACTCCAACGTGAAACATCGCGAGTCGTCTTAAAAGGCTGGTTGGAATTTAGCAGAATCAACACTGGCGAAACAGTCGAGTGTCTCTTCAATTCTTGAAAACTTTCTTCAAATGCCTAGGTCCATAGAAAAACTTGATTCTTTCTCATAGGCTGAGTGAGTGGTCCTGCTATCTTGAAAAACCCTTTGATGAAAATAACCAGTTAATCCCATAAAGCTACGAACCCGTGTTACGGTCTTCGGTCTTTCCCATTGTAAAACTATTTCGACTTTTGACAGACTCTCAGAATTTCCTTCCTTCTAATTTACGTGCCCCAAAAACTGAACTTCCTCTAACCAACTTGCATTTTGATAGCCTGGCGTACAGCCTCTTCTTCTCCAGGATCTGGAGAACCATATCGAGATGTTTAGCATGTTCCTCCTAATTTCAAGAATAGATCAGAATGTTGTCAATTAAGACAATGATAGATTTGTCTATATAAGGACAAAAGATTCGATTCAAGAAATCCACGAATACGGAAGGAGCATTTGTTATTCCGAATGGCATCACAAAATACTCTTAATGCCCATAGCGTGTTCGAAGGGTCGTTTTGGAAACATCCTCTACTTTCATGCAAATTTGATGATAATCGGAGCGCAGATTAATCTTGAAGAAAACAACGGCTCCTTTCAGCTGATCCATTTAATTGTCTGTCTTCTTCCTAGGATGCTCATTCTTGATCGTAATCTTGTTCAACTGGTGATAGTCTACATATCACCAAAAAGTTCCATCCTTCCCCTTAACTAACAGCACTGAAGCTCATCATGAGAAACTTATTGACTACAAGAGTGACATTCACATTCTCCTTATTTTCAACCTCCAAAAAAGATAATAACATGCATCCTTGGGCTCTTTTCCTTAATAAACTTCAACTTGGTTAGTCGTTAATGATATGTGTGAAACAACATTATATTGTGTTCTTGTTTTGCATGCATTTTTAGGCATTTTAGGTATTTTAGTTTCTCTTTTTATTTGTTTTTCCTTTAGTTCGGATAACTGCGGTGTTTGTGGTGTTGTCATATAGGATTAGTGCTCAATTGGCCTTGAAATGAATGGAAAGCTTCATTGATTGAAGTTGGAGCTTTACGGATAGCAAAAAAGGTGCAAAAAGCTCACTCCAGAGAGATCCACGACTTGCCTGTGGAATTCTCCAAGGCCATGGATCGAGCAGCTGCGTGAAGAAGCAAAAGTGATTTTCTAAAGAGTTCCACGGCCTGGCCGTAGAATTTCCCATGGCCGTGGAATTCAGCCAGCAAGATCCACAGCCGTGGAATTCATATAGCAAGATCCACGGCCTAGCCGTGGAATTTCCCACGGCTGTGGATTGCAGTCTGAGTCAATTTTTAAGTTTCATTTTTATTTCTTTTAATGGGCTGGGACCAGTTGAAACCCTAGGGGTATTTGTAGATGTTCTAAATATAATTTTGGGGTTCCAATTTGATTTGAAGGAGGCACATTTGGAGGCTCTAGATCTTCATTTTCTTCCTCTCTTCTCCCTTCGCTACGGGTTTGGATGTTTTTGAATATATTTTCTTGTTTCTTCTTCTCTATATCTGAGTAGTTTTTTTTTGTTTTTAGGATTGGGCAATGCCCTATGATACATTGATGATGATTTATTGATTTGGTTTACCCCTTTTATTAATCTTGAATGTTCTTTCATTCAATCCTTATTGTACTTATTCATGTGAATTTGCTAGCCACATATTTGTATCTCAAAGATATCTAGGGACGTACTGAGAGGTGAACCTAGGTGTTGGAACCATAAGAATTGAACTTAAGGTCTAAATCACGAGAGTAAGTTTAGCCTTTCAAGGATTTATTGAATTATCATAAATCATAATGGGTTCAATTTAAATTTAATTACCATGAGACTAGGAATTGGTTTAATTGGGCACGGTTCTTGTCTCTTGAGAAAGAACATTAACTAATTTAGGGTAATTCACCTTCAATTGAATTTTAATTATAATAAAAAGGTTGTCAATTAGGTTTTGTCTTGTATCATTGTGGTTACCCCAATCCTAGAAGCTTTCTTGCATCTGAAAACCTTTCTTAAAAACTTGCTATTTGTGTCCTCAATTTTGTATTTTAATTTTTATTTATTTAATTACTTGGTTACTACATTCTTATCACTCAACAATTTTATCCCCTTTGTTTAATTTAATTGAATTAATTAATTAATTGGTATTCATAAACACAGTCCCTATAGATTCAATATTTTTATTACTTGACGATGAAACCGTACACTTGCGGATTTCACACATCAAGTTTTTAGCACCGTTGCTGGGGAACTATGTTTTTCTTAAATATTAATTTAATTTTTAATTTAATTATTTTAAACCTTTTTCTTTTTATCATATTCTTATGTTCTTGTTTTCTCTTTGACTCTTTGCAAGTAATTTCTCTTGTTTATGCAAAGTACTAGACGTTCTGGAACTCTAATTGAAGCAGGTCCTGAAATTGAAAGAACTTTTTGCAGAAGAAAAAGACAACAAGGGCTAAGAGTGACAGAAATACCTAAACCAACGCTTGTCATGGCTGAACCTGAGGATAATAGACGCTAAAAGAGAATGCAGCCCCTAATGCTCGAGGTTTGCGATCTGGAATTACTCAGCCAGACATTGAATCTAGACACTTCACCATGTGGATAAATGACCCTAGTGTGTTTTGATTAATGACTAAACTGAACATGATTATTATTTCTTTAATTCACTAACTACTTGCCAAGCTTGATTTTTTCAATGAGATTTAATGGAGCAAGAAAAGTGGATGCAAAGAATCATGGAGCAAAGCATTTCACTGCAAGGATCATGAAGGAAAACTTGAAGAAGGAGCATCCTGAAGAAGGAATTCAAGGAAGATCATTAGAAACTTTTTGTAAAGAAAAGACTTAGTATAATTCTTTGATTAAGCTCTCTAAAATAAGTAAAAATGGACTAAGAATGAAAAAGGTTAATTAATAAGTTTGTACATCTATGTGTACATCTATGTACTTTCAGTTAATTAACTAACTTTTAATGAAAACCTATGTGTACATCTATGTATACATATTATACATCTATGTATACATCGATTGATTTTGGACTTACTTGATCAATATGCGCGTTTGCGTATGTACATCGATTTGTACATCTATGTATAAATCAAAACAGAAGTAAGAATGCATTTTTGACATATATACATCTATTGATACATCGATGTATAAGCCAAAACAGAAGCAAGAACGTTTTGAAATAACTATACAATCAATTAGTTAATCCATGTATAATCTTCTGGGCTGAAAATATAAGTGTTTTTCAAGAACAACATCGATGTATTCATATGTGTATCATTCAAGATCAAGAACATCCAAGAAAACAATCGATTAGGCAATCGATGTACATATGTTATAAAAGTGAAATCTTGTTTAATACATCTGTGTACACATCGATTGACTAATAAAAGAAATTTTTCTGATAAGTTAGTTATGATCTCAACTGACTTGTAAAGTGTATCCAACGAATCTATTTTGAGATAAACCTATATAAGGACATTGGGAAACACCTTTTAAAAGGGAAATCATTCAAAATTTGAGAACACACATATAAATATTGAGTGAGCTTTTCATTGAAGAAAAACTGAGTATTTTCTCTAGAACTTCAATTTGTAATTTTTAATTTCTTAGAATCTGATTCAATCTTTTCAAATTTTGTAAAAGAGAGATAAGATAGACGGTTCTCTCGCTGGTTAGATCAAGAGTAGAAGGGACTCATAGTGCTGTGCAATAGTAGAAAGAACTCTTGTGGGAATTACAAGATTGCTTTGACTGAAAAGCTGTCATTTGGGTAGAAGGAACCAAGAAGTGGAGTTTTTGTAAAGAATCTTGTATATTGATTTTCTATATTGGATAAATCTCACAGTGGTGAGAGGACTGGATGTAGCTTACTAGTGGAAGTAGTTGAACTAGGATAAATCTCAGTTTGTAATTTTCTCTATCCCTTAACTCTTTATTTGCTTTATTGTTGAATGTATGAATTAAGCAATATGTTAGGGATGCTTGTATGATCTGATTTATTAATGATCTTATTCTTATCTGAAATCAATCTTACTGTTAATATTTCTTTATAAGTTTCAATTCTTGATTGCAATACATCTTACAAAAACACATTTTGGTTTATTGGTTGACAAAATCTCTCTCTTGATTAAAGAAAAGAATCAGTTTTTGCAAAAAGGGGAAAAGTTTCAAAAACTTATCATACTCAATTCAACCCCCCTTCTTGAGTAATCAGAAGCCACAACCAACAAGTGGTATCAGAGCTTTCACTCTTATGTAAAGCTTAACAGTTTAAAAGGATGGCTTCAAATGACATCTTTGGAGAATGGGCTTCCTTGGAAAGACCCCCTGCTTTCAATGGCAATGCCTATATGTATTGGAAAGAAAGGATGTTAATATTTCTTGAGGCAAGTGGCATTGATGTTTTAGATGTTGTTGAGAATGGTCCATACATTCCTCACTCTCTTGATGCTAATGGCAACAAGATAGAAAAACTTAGAAGTGATTGGGATGATGAGGACAAAAAGAAAGTAGGTTATAATGCTAAAGCTAAGAATATTATAACTGCTACCTTGAGTTATGATGAATTTTTTAGGATTTCAAATTGTAAGACAGCTAAGCAAATGTGGGATACGCTGTAAATTACTCATGAAGGAACCAGTGATGTAAAGAGAGCAAAAATGAACTCACTCATGCACGGGTGTTAACTCTTTCACATGAAGAATGGTGAAGACATCAATGATATGCAAAGAAGGTTCACTCATATAGTGAATCAGCTGAAAGGACTAGGAAAGAGCATTTCAGATGAACAACAAATCAATAAGATCATGAGATGTTTGACAAGAGAATGGCAACCAAAGATTACTGCTATAGCTGAATCAAAGGACTTGGAACCATGAATATTGCTATATTATTTGGAAAACTCAGAGAACATGAGATGGAGTTGCATAGATTGAATGACCATGAAGAGAAGGAGAAAAAGAAAAGAGGCTTATCACTCAAAGCACATGTCTCCAAAGAAAGTTTTGACAGTGATGAAGATGAAGAAATTGAAGATGAAGATGAATCTGAAGAGGATATGAGACTGCTAGTTAGAAAGTTCAAAAGATTCCTCAAAAAGAAGAAAACCTACAACAAAAGGCCCTCAAACTTCTTTTCCAAGAAGAACTCTTCAAAAGTTGAAAGTTCAATATCAAATGTGAAGTGCTATGAATGTGGCAAACCTGGACATTACAAGAATGAGTGTCCTAAACTTTAAAAGAAGGACAAGCATGACAATCATGAGTCCAAGGACAATAAGAATAGAAAGCCAAGAAGAGCATACATAGCTTAGGAAGAGAATGATATGGATTCCTCTGAACATTCTGAGGAAGAAGAGGCCAATCTTTGTCTCATGACTAATCATCAAAGTGACAATGAAGATGAGGTAAATGAAATCCCCCCTACCTATGATGAACTACAAGATGCTTTTGATGAATTACATAGTGAATATCTAAAAATTGCTAAGCAATTAATGTCATCCAGGAAAGTCATTGCTAAACAATGTAGTGAATATGCATCTCTTCAAATTAAGATTAAAGAATTAGAAGCTAAAAACATTAAGCTAAGTACATCTAGTTCTACATGTTCTAATTGCAACATTCTAGAAAAAGAAGTGAAAAAACTGAAAACCACTCTATCTAAATTTACAATGGGAAGAGATAATCTAAATGCTATGTTAGGACAACAAAAAGGAGTATATAACAAAGCTGGAATAGGCTATAAATCAGCATTACATGAAAAGGCTCTTAAGAAACTCTTTGTTGCACCTAAATCCTCTACTAGTCCTTTTGTTAAATGTTTCTATTGTGCAAGAAAAGGACATACAGCTTCTACATGCTATTTTAGAAATCCTTCAAGGATTTGTGTTAAACAAATTTGGGTTCCCAAGGGAACATATGTTATAACTAACACTAAAGGATCCAACAAAGTTTGGGTACCTAAGAAAAATGCTTAAAATCTGTTTTGTAGGTGTGTTTGAAAGCCAAAAATTTAAATTGGTATCTTGATAGTGGCTACTCTAAACATATGACTAGAGATATCACTAAGTTCTCATCCTTCACTCCTAAACAAAGTGGAAGTGTCACCTATGGTGATAACAATAAAGGAAGGATCCTAGGAGTTGGAACAATTAGAAGAAGCACAACTACCAAGATAGAAGGTGTACTATATGTTGAAGGGTTCTAATCTACTAAGCATCAGCCTATGCGATAAAGGTTATAATGTATTCTTTAACTCTAGTAGTTGCATTATAGAAAACAAGCATGATAGAAATGCAAAGCTGATAGGTAATAGGTTGAATAACATATACATGATAGATTTAGAAAGTATTTCTACTAGTGATGTATGTTGTTTGATATCTAAGGAAGAGGAAAATTGGCTATGGCATAGAAGAATAGGACATATTCACATGGATCATCTAAACAAACTCATTTCTAAAGAATTGGTAATTGGACTTCCTAAAATCAAATTCTCAGAAGATGGTTTATGTAATGCATGCCAAAAGGGCAAACAAACTAAAGTATCTTTTAGGGTTAAAAATATAGTTTCAACTGAAAGACCTTTACAACTACTGTACATGGATTTATTTGGACCCTCTAGGACCAAAAGTTTTGGAGGAAATTTGTATGCATTAGTTATAGTTGATGATTACTCTAGATTTACATGGACCTTCTTCTTAGCACATAAGAATGAAGCTTTTACAGCCTTTAAGAAAATGGCTAAGTTAGTACAAAATGAAAAAGACATGAAAATAACTACTATAATGAGTGATCATGGTGGAGAATTTCAAAATGAAGAATTTGATAATTTCTGTGAAGAGTTGGGAATTCAACATAATTTCTTTGCTCTAAGAACTCCACAACAAAATAGAGTTGTCGAAAGGAAAAACAGATCCTTAGAAGAAATAGCAAGAACTATGTTGAATGACTCAATCATGCCAAAATATTTTTAGGTAGATGCTGTAAACATAGGTTACTATTTAATGAATAGAGTCTTGATTAGACCAATTTTGAAAAAGACTCCATATGAACTCAATAAAGGTAGAAAACCAAATGTTTCACATTTCTATGTTTTTGGTTGTAAATGTTTTGTACTAAATAATGGAAAGGACAATCTAGAAAAGTTTGACCCTAAAGCTGATGAATGAGTCTTTTTAGGCTATTCATCATCTAGTAATGCTTTTAGAATTTTCAATAAAAGAACACAAATAATTGAAGAATCTGTACATGTTACATTTGATGAAACTAACCCCAAAAGATTGGGAAAGGAATTTGTTGATGATGTTGCAGAAACTTTAGAAGAAATTCAACTTGAGAAAAATCAGGATAATGCCAAAGTGGATGAAGCAGTGGAAATTCCAGAAGATGCTCAACATGAAGATCTACCTAAAGAATGGAAAACTGCAAGGAATCACCCTCTAGACAACATAATTGGTGAAATATCCAAAGGGGTAATCACTAGACATTCCTTAAGAAATGTATGCAATAATATGGCTTTTGTATTACAAGTTGAACCTAAAACTATAGATAAAGCAATTGTTGATGAAAACTGGATTATGGCAATGCAATAAGAACTTAATCAGTTTGAAAGAAATAAAGTTTAAAAACTTGTTCCTAAATCCAAGGACAAACAAATAATTAGTACAAAATAGGTGTTTAGGAATAAGCTTGATAAAAATGGTATCATAATAAGAAATAAAGCAAGATTAGTAGCCAAAGGTTATAATCAAGAAGAAAGAATTGACTATGATGAAACATATGCACCTGTGGCTAAATTAGAAGCAATTAGAATGTTGCTAGCATATGCATGCATCATGGATTTTAAATTGTATCAAATGGATGTTAAGAGTGCATTCCTAAATGGATATATACAAGAAGAAGTGTATGTTGGTCAACCTCTAGGATTTGAAATAAATGAATTTCCTAATCATGTGTATAAACTCACTAAAGCCTTGTATGGACTTAAACAAGCTCCAAGAGCTTGGTATGAAAGACTAAGTAATTTCTTACTTCAAAAGGGATTCATAAGAGGAAAAGTTGACACAATACTATTCAAAAAAAGAAAAGCTCAAAACATACTACTTATTCAAATTTATGTTGATGATATTATATTTAGTGCTACTAATGAATCTTTGTGTAAGGAATTTGTTAAATTAATGCAAAACGAGATTGAAATGTCTATGATGGGAGAGCTTACATACTTCCTCAGACTACAAATCATACAATGTGATGATGGGACTTTCATAAGCCAAACAAAGTACTGTAAAGAACTATTGAAGTTTGGAATGGAGAATTCAAAGGAAATGGCTACTCCAATGAGTCCATCATGCTACTTAGACAAAGATGAGAAAGGTAAATCAATAGATGTTTCCAAGTACAGAGGTATGATTGGTTCCTTACTCTATTTAATTGTAAGTAGACCTGATATAATGTTTAGTGTTTGTATGTGTGCTAGATATCAATCAAATCTTAAGGAATCACACTTAACTACTTTAAAAAGAATCATGAAATACTTATTAGGAACTAAAGAAATGAGATTATGGTATCCTAAAGGATCAACATGTAACTTAGTAGGATATTCTAATTCTGACTTTGCTGGATGCAAGTTAGATAGGAAAAGTACTAGTGGAACTTGTCACCTACTAAGAAACTCATTAGTTTCTTAGTTTAGTAAGAAACAAATAAGTTATTGTGCACAAATTCTTTGGATGAAATAACAACTTATTGACTATGGTGTTTTCTTAGAGAAAGTACCAATCAGATGTAATAATACTAGTGCTATAAATCTCACTAAAAATCCTATAATGCATTCAAGAATCAAACATATTGAGATAAGACATCATTTCATAAGGGATCACATTCAGAGTGGAGATATAATCATTGAATATGTTGATACATCTAAACAATTAGCTGATATTTTCACTAAACCATTGGCTAAAGATAGCTTTTTCTACATAAGAAGAGAATTATGAATAATTGATCCTACCTATGCTTGATGTTTTGAATGTTGAATGCGTGATATTTTGATGTTTGATGTTATACACCGATTGCACAATCGATTGATATAAGCATTATATACTTAAAATAATTAGAACATCAATTTGTACATCGATTGAAGTCAAAAATCAGAAAACATGACTCTCTGAAAAATCATTATGCATTGATTGGATAATTGATTCATTTGATTAAATAGGTACAGTATATGATAGGCATCGATTGACACATCGATTAACCTGATATGAAATTTTAGCAATTCCAATTTAATCTAATATAAATCGATTTACACATTGATTGAATCACAAATCTCAAATGCACTACTCACTGTAAGTGACTATGCATCGATTGCTACATTGATTAGAATGGTTTTAAAAACATTGACCCTGTGTATACATCGATTGTAACATTGATTGAGTAATAATTCCAAAATTTAGAACTCACTGACTTACTTTATACATCGATTGGATGTATGCTACAAATTGTTGGACTCTCTGACATTGCTTACACATAGATTCACACATCGATTGATTTCAAGCTTTTAAAACTTGGTACTCTTTGACTTAGCTTATACATCAATTAATACATCGATGTACCTGATTTAAACTAAAATCCTGATGCTAAGTACATCGATTAGCATGTGCGTATTAGCGGTAAAAACCCTTTAACACATAGATTGGGAAATCGATTGACTATTCTGGGTTTATTAATTTCAACTTCCCTCCAAATTCTCCGCTCTTCTAAACCAAATTTCAGAGAACCTAAACCCTAGCATAGCTCAAAATCTTCTCCAATGGCTCATGCGAAGCGTCCTGAACCCTCTACACCTGTTCCCTCTAACTCCACATCTTCCTCCTTAACTCAATCTTCCACACCACAATGTGTTTCACCCACAGCAACCCCTGTTCGCCCCAAAAGAAAAGGAACTGAGAAAACTCAGGTTTCTCAAAGGATTGACAAGCTTCCAATCAAAAGCTTGAAGAAGAAAACACAAGACAAAGGCAAGAAAGTTGTTGAATCTTCAAAACCAGCACCTAAGAAACAAGAAAAGAAGAAGAAAGTGGTGAATGACACACCCAAGAAGAAGATTGCTCAAAAGAAAAGAAAAAGGACAGAGGAAAAAGAAGAAAATGATGAAGGAGTTACTGAGATTGAACTTCTCAGAAGGTATTTCTCTGATGAGGAGTACATTATGCTTTATAAGAACAATTTTAAACATGGAGATACTCATGAGGCTAGGACTGTTGATTTCAATTATTTTGAGACCAACGAGTTCACTTTTCATAAGATTTTAGAGGAGTATAATCTGAGTCAATTTCTTCAGATTAAGAGTGATATTTACCCTACATTGATCAAAGCATTTTATTGTATATATGAAATGGACAATGAGGGATTCTCTGCTAAAGTAAAGAATACTAGAATTGAGATGACTTTTGTTGAGTTTGCTCAATTTACTGGACTAGATTACAAAGGAAGTAATCTTGCTGGTACTGGACCAGACAGTGCTTGGATTAAGAATTTTGACAGGAAAGAAGCAAAGAAGATGCTTCTAATTGAAAATGCACCAGAAGGAAGACTGATAAACATCAGCTCTATGCACATTCAGCATAGGCTCTTGCAATATGTGCTAAGCAAGATACTTCAACCAAGATCAGGAAATCATGTTGTGGTGCAGAACAATGATATTTTGATGTTTTGGGCTATGCTACAGAAGAAGCAGCTAAATTGGAGCTTCATAGTTGCCAGGCACATGTTGGACTGTAAAATCAGTGGAGCTACCCTACCCTATCCTGGATTAGTGGTGAGTTTGCTGGAATACTTTGGAGTCTCTCTAGATAATAAAGATAGATTTGAAGCTACAAAGTTAACTCACAAGTTTGGTGAAGGAACCATTAGTAAGATGAAGCTTGCTAAAGTAAACGGAGAGTGGGTTAGGATAACTAGTGAAGAGCAAAGAGCTGCAGAGGACAACTCAGAGCTGAATAGCAAAATGGACAAGCTGATTCAAATGTTTGAAAGCTTTGAGACTAGGCAAACAAAACATCATATTATGCTAAAATAATCTATTGACTACTTGAGTATTAGACTCAACACTTTGGAAGGCCAAATGGCCACTCTACATCAACATCTAGGCATTTCTGTCACTGCACCTTCAGAAGTTCATCCTACTTCTGAAGATGTTGTGAACATAGTTAGAGAAGCTGTTGTTGCTGCTACACCTGAAGAGGAAGACAATCTTGAAGGGCAAGCAGGCCAAGCTTCACAGCACACTGAAGAACCAAGGACCAATGAAGGTGCTTAGATCTTAGGATGTCTTAAGTGTGTCTGTAATGATGTTAATATGTTGCTTTTGATATTTGTTCAACTATTTTCAATTTTAATTTTTCTTTGAACAATGATGATGATAAATGACTGTATAACTTGTTTTGATCATGTTGATATAAATGAATGAATCAATGAATGGTTGAATTTCTAGTATGTACCTTGTTTTACATGCTTTTGTACTTTGATTCTCCCGTACATATTTTTTTGATAATGACAAAGGGGGAGAATAGGTACCATATAACATCCTAAAAATTATTTATTTCATTATAAATAATTATTTTATAATATTTATGATTTTTAGGAATTTTTCTGAATTTTTTGAAAACGTTGAATATTTTAATATATTTCTCATTTTACATGCACATTGAGCAGTGTCAGTGTAACACTCTGAAAGTTGATTATTTTGTAATTAATAGTTATTTTCTAATATTTGTGATGTTTGATTATTTTTGTGGAATTTTCTGAGAGCGTTGAATATTTTAATATATTTCTCATTTTGCGTGCGCACTGAGTAGAGCCAAGAAAACGAAATGTTTTCCCTGAGGCTGAAAAACTTTAAACTATAGAGACGTCGATGGGGGATCTTACTAAATCCGAGGCTGGACACAGTTTACAAGGTTTTCATTTTTCAAGATTTTATCTGACAAATAAAATCACAGAATAATTAATTATCTGATCAAACAATAAAATATTATTTGCGCTAACTATAAAATTTTGTCCACTGAGAAATAGTTCTAGTAGATTATTTCTACTTAGTTATTTTTATGATATCATTTAAGTGACCACACACTTCACTTTATCGAGAAGCGTGCGAAGCTTCTCAAGGAAGCTTCAAGGAAGCTTCCTCCAACCACTTTACACTCTCTCTCCTCTCTAAAAGTGCTGCATTTGGGGGGGCTAAATTCATTATCTCTTTCCATATTTCACCTCTCATTTCTCCTCTTCTCTCCCTCTTACGCAGCTCTCTTCTTCTCCCTCTCTTCCTCTCTTCTCCTACACACACACCTCTGTTGTTGAACTTAAAGCTACCATGCTCAAGCCATTGTCTTTCCTCACCATCATCAAGCTTTCTTCTTTGTGGAACTCTCATTGACTCCTCCATTTTCGTGGTTGGCAGCCCAACACCAAAGCTTCAAGCTTTAAGGTAAAGCTCTCAACTTTCTTCCCTTTTTCACCCCATTTTCATGGTCCATGGTCACATTGGTGACTATAGATGCCATTTCAACTCTTTGATCTTGATTTGTTAGATTTGAACACCCAAGGATCTTGTGGTGGTGCAGCATGAAATTTCAAGGATAAAAGGAGCTTGCTTTCCTTGTTCTTCACTAAGGTAAGAGGAAGATTATTCTCTTCAACCCATTTTGGTAGTGAGAAACTTATTGTTCTGTTGGTGGGGTGAAACCCATTTTGGGAAACCTCTTTGTTTGATTGTGTTTGGTTGAATCTTAAGTGTTTGAATGGTATGCTTTTGATGTGCATTGATGGATTTTGGGATGATTGAGGTTTGGAATGGTTTTCTGGTGATTTCTGCGTCCACAGAGGGATACACGGCCTAGGCTGTGTATGAATACATGGTCGTGTATCTCCCTGTGTGACTAAAACATCTTTTTGGTGCACTCTAGAAGAGTACCCTAGGCCGTGTATGACCACACGACCGTATACTCGGGGCCGTGTATTTTACACACGGCCGTGTAACATGATCAGTAATGGAATTGAGGCTTTTCTAGCCCCTTGGAGGTTCAAGGTCCCCTTAGACACTTAACTCAAGGCTTTTGGACTAATGTGAGTGTAATAATCTTGAATAATTAGGTGACTAGAAACTAATTAGGGATTCATAAAGAGGGGAAAACAAAGAACAGGAGCATGCCTTACAACTTATAAGAACTTTGAATAGAGATGAAACATGAGTGTGATAGAGATTGTGAGTGACATAATGAAATTAAGAATTGACTTACTTGAGGACTTTGAATAAGGTGTGAATGCCTAGAAACTTATTATTGATTTAGTATGGACCCTTGAAGGGGATCAAATGTTAATGATAAATGACATAACATGTGATCTTAGACCTGAAATGCTATGACTGTGAATTTGTATATATACACATGAGTATGTATTAAATCTACATGCATTTGAAGCATGATTGACCTAGTTGTCATGATAAGCATGATTGAAACATGCATTGAAAATGTCCGTTGGACTATTGTTAAGGCCAAGTTGCCTAGGAGTTGAATCACACTTTTGTGCGGGTGCGAATAGACAAGTGTAGGTCACTCGTTGACCTTGGAGGTGTCGGGGTGCGGATACCTCGCAATGGACAGTTGGTATATCTTCTATCCGTGGGGCAGACCGATGCAAACGCACCGATGATCCGGACCGAGACACTATCCTATATCGAGATCTGTGTAGAATGTCTTGTACAATGCTATGATAAGCAATTGGATAAATAGAGAATTTCAGCACTTGATGGCCTCGGCAGCCGTGATACAGACATATCTCCTGATCATTCTCTCCAATTGTTTTATGTCTAGCTCCATGGAGTAGGATTTTTGGTATCATATGCATGTGCATAGTGAGTCACCATATCATTTGATATTTGCTTATTCATATGAAAGTTTAAACTGCTATCTTATTACTTTTGTATCTGCTTGTAATTGCCGAGTTATTCACTGTCTGCTTTAATACTGCTTATTATTATTGAATTATTATGTGGGCGTCATGCGCCGTTTTGTTTCTTTACTGCCATCATAGGTAATGAATGTAGAATAACTTACCTCTTCTCTGTATTTGTTGCTATTCTGTGTTGGTTTTGGTTAAAGTCTGTAAAGGGGGCGAGGTTGAATCTCCTAGATTCCACTTGGTTTGATCTTCTATATTTGGTAAGGACAACTTGAAGGGATTCTACTGGTTTCATCATGATTGAGTTCACCGAAGGTGCCAAGGCTTGGCAAGTTGTCTGGACCGACAAGCATATGCTATATGTTGGGGACTTGACCTTGACCTTGAAGAGGATTGCGATTGAAGATCTTATCTTATATTTTTTCACTACACCGGTGTGTTAGGAGTTGCTTTATGCATTCGGGATTCAATGGAGTGCCCAACTCCCTAGTCGTGGATATGTTGTGGGTAGTTTATATTTTATTTTGCATTTACCTGTATAAAGTGTATTTTGGGTATATGTATGTCTTAAGGTGATTATCCAGTCTTAAATGCTGTAAGTTGAGTACATATTATAATTCATATTTATAGCTGGTTGTATATATAACTATTCATTCGTGGCTCCTATTTCCTCATATGCGAAATGATTAATTCTTTTGGAAAAAAAAAGAATTTGTTATTTGACAATCGTAACACATCAAAATTTAGTGACCGTGATATAATGACGATTATGCCGTGGCTACTAAATCGAGGGGTGTTACATTAGGTGGTATCAGAGCTCAGTTCATCCTGTTGAGCCGGGGTATGGACTGACTATGCTTAGACATGTTAGAAGTTTCTCTATATGTTGTGTACTTCCTTATCTCTTGATTGAGATGTTAGGAAAGGAAGGCATGACTTGCTATAGGTTGAGTGTTGGTAGCTACTATTGCACAGTTACATGATATTGAGTACTGGCCCACTCAATGTGTAATGTTCTATGTCTATGAGAAACTATGACTTCACCTAGGCGTATTAAGGTAATAGGAGTTCTTTAGAAAGAAGCTCAGCTGGTATGACTGAACTTGCTTAGGATTTGTTTGCATTTATACCCTTGTTGTGTTATCTCTAAAATTATTTGAGCCAATGGGTTAGAAAAAGAGTAGTTAGATAAGACTTGCAAGGTTGGTGGACTAAGGTGTCCAAGAGGTTTTCAAAAACCGATTCTCTTTGGAAAAGAGTATCTGGCATAAGTTTGGTTTAAGGAACTACTTGGGAGTCAAAGACTTACAGGAGAAAGCGCCGCAGAAGGCAGAGTGAAGGAGCTCAAGTTAGAGTCTTTTGGGTTTGTCTTGTTGGGTTGTGTGACTCATTGTGTTTGGTTTCTGAAAAGAGACAATATTGTTTGGACTGAATGCTTTTGATTTTCCTTATAGTTTAATTTGTTTGTCCTTGAAGGAAGACAATGACTCAAAGTGGACATAAGCGCATGAACACGGGGAGTAACGATGATGGTACGACTGCGGCAGCCGAAGTGATGCAAAGAATGGTTGATGTAACAACACACCGGGATGAGAGGGCCGCACAGCGGCAGGAATTAGAGGTCGAGGTTCAGAATTTGTTGGGAGAAAGTCAGTTTTTGGGTAACTCTGAACTACCTAAGTTCCAAAGGAGGAATAAAAGGATGATCAATTAGTTTAAGCCGAAACTGTGTTCGCGACAACCGAAGGGATAACAGCAACAACAAACGTTTAAAGAGGATGCGAGTGGTAGTAAATCCAATCCGACCGTGGTACCGTTATCAAGGTGTAAGAAGTGTGGAAAGGACCACTTCACGAGGGACTGTAAGATCGAAGGAATAATTTGTTTCAAGTGCGAAAAGCAAGGACATGTGTCAAGGGATTGTGCTTTACATGGGACGAAGCCTCCATGTGCGATCACGGGGATAATTTGTTTCAAATGCAGAGAGCTAAGACATGTGGTGAGGAATTGTACTTCGCAAAATATGAAGCCTTACGTCAGAGATGTACGTACTTCAAAATCTCATGGACAAGGAAGAGTTAATTCCTCCACCCAGACTGAAGACCGAAATGAAGAAAGGGACTGTGCTACAGTGGATAACCCTGTGACTTCATTGTATAATTCTGGGGATAGCCCATTACTTTATGACGCATGACTGTATGAGTATGTTAGGGTCGTATGTACCTCCAACATCTTTTGACTAAGTTATTTCTATTATTGGCTGCTAAGAACTTGTTGATGGTAGCCAAGTTGTTTAAATTGTCCTATGACCTGTTAAATACTGAATCCTTCTATTGATCTGATTTGTTTACTTCTTTTACAAATTAGATGTAATGTTAACGAAGGGATTGGTTATCTTCCAACCATATCCTGTTGAAATATTCCAATGAAATTCTAAGAGTACGTTTCTGAAATTGGGTTATCTGTGTATTTACTTCCCTTCAACCCGAATGATACTATTCTCATTTGTAAGCCTACTCTCATTACAACAAGTTTATTTAAAAACTATCCTATTGTTGTTAGAAATTGGAATCCCTTTACCAATTCAATCATCTACTTTCTTCACGAATAGGCTTGATCTCAAGAAGGAGATTGATCATTTTCTAAACGAGTCTCGTCATTCGATTCCAATGGAAACTTAGTGTTTCTTGAGACAGAAATTTCCTAGATGTGAATTGATGTGTGTGGAACAACATCATGTTTTGTTCTTGTTTTACATGCATTCTTGGGCATTTTAGGCATTTTAGTTTTCCTTTTAGTTTGTTTTTCCCTTAGTTAGGATAACTACAGTATTTGTGGTGTTGTTGTGTAGGATTGGTACTCAATTGGCCTCCAAATGGATGGAAAGCTTGCATGATTGAAGTTGGAGCTTTATGGATAGCAAAAAGGTGCAAAAAGACCACTCTAGAGGGATCCACGGCCTGCCTGTGGAATTCCCCATAGCCATGGATCGAGCAGCAGCTTGAAGAAGCAAAAGAGAAGTTCCAGAGAATTCCACAGCTTGGCCGTGGAATGATCCATGGCCATGGAATTCTGACAGCAAGATCCACGGCCAGCCCGTGCAATGATCCACGGTCGTGGATCATAGTGCGCATCAGTTTTTAAGTTTTATTTTTAATTTCTTTTGGGGCCTTTTAGCTAATTAAAACCCTAAGGTATAAATAGATGTTCTGAATACAATTTAGGGGTTCCAATTTGGTTAGAAGGAGGCACATTGGAGGCTCTTGTTCTTGATCTTTCTTCTCTCTTCTCTCTTGGATTACAGGTTTGGATGTTCTTGAATTTGATTTTTTGTTTCTTCTTCTCCATGACTGAGTAGTTCTCTTTGTTTCTAGGATTGAGCAATGCCCTTTGATACTTGGATAATGATTAATTGACTTTGTTTTCCCTTTTATTAATCTTGAATGTTCTTTGATTCAATCTTTATTGCTCTTATTCATGTGAATTTGCTGGCCACTTATTTGCATCTCATAGGCATTTAGGGACATATTGAGAGGTGAACCTAGGTGTTGGAACCATAAGAATTGAACTTAAGGTCTAAATCACGAGAGTAGTTTTAGCCTTTCAAGGATTCAATGAATTACCACAAAGCGTAATGGGTTCAATTTGAATTCAATTACCACGAGAGTAGGAATTGGTTTAATTGGGCACGGATCTTGTATCTTGAGAAAGAACATTAACTAATTTAGGGTAATTCACCTTCAATTGAATTTCAGATTTAATAAAAGGGTTGTCAATTAGGATTTGTCTTGTATCATTGTGGTACCCCAATCTTGGAAGCTTTCTTGAATCTGAATACCTTTCTTGATGAGTTACTATTTTTGTTCTAAATTCTGCACTTTGATTTTTTTGTATTTAATTGCTTTGTTACTACATTCTTCTTAATCAAAAATTATATTCCCTTTTGTTTAATTTAATTGAATTAATTAATTAGTTGGTATTCATAGCTACAGTCCCTGTGGGTTCGATCTTTTTATTACTTGACGATGAAATCGTACACTTGCGAATTTCACACACCATGAATCAATGAAACTCACTCCTAAGTTTTACTGGACCATATCATATTCTTCGCTGGATGGGTCTAGTGGTAAATCAAGTGATTCCCCTACTTTCCTTTCTGACCATTAAAATGTTTCTAGTATACTTCGATTGAGGAAATGTGTTCCCGAATCTGAACCATAACAATGCGCCAAGTGTAGCACAATTAGGTGAGAACTTACCCAATGAGATAATTTGTTCGAATCAAGGAAAGATGGTTTGACAAATCAATTGAAGAACGCCGCTATTTTCTCCAAGACTAGCTTGTGTTCTGAACTATCATCGAGTTCGCTCAAAGGTAGGAGATTTTTCCAAAATAACTTTTCTAACGCGTTATGGGAGCTACAGGTATTTCTTAATGTCATTCTGAGTAACGAACGCTTAGGTAATATTCATCGATTACCTGAGTGGAATCTCTCTTCCTTGCTGAAAATAGTTTTGTCGTGTCCTTGTTGGCGACATTTTGATCTATTCTTAACGGTTGGAGGAACGTATTGAATTTCTTGTTGTACTTCTTCAAAATCCTAAAGAAAAAGGAGAAGTTATGCGTAAAGTTGTCTAAGTACGAATTCCAGTTGGAGGTAGTTCAACCTTTGGGTTACGCGATCTCAAGGGAAGGAATTGCTGTGAACCCCTCGGAACTCGAAGCATTTCTTTAATGGGAAAGATGGACGACCGTAACGAAGATTCGTAGCTATATAGGATTAGCTGGTTAATATGGGAGACTCATCACAGAATTCTCCAAAGTGGCAAGACTTCTCATCTAACTCATGTATGAGGGTCAAGAATTCTCCAAAGTGGCAAGACTTCACCGGTGATGATTCTACCCAAATCCTAACAAACTTTTTTGGGATGCCTGGTGATGCTTCGCATTAGAAGTTTAGAACCTGTGTTTGATCGGAATAGAAGGAATGGTAACGTATGCATTAAGACAATCGAGAGCACATGAAAAGGATTACCTTACACCAACTCAGAGTTAGCCTTTGTAGTGCATTGAAGATTTGGAGGCATTTTCTACAAGGAGAAGTTTTCAATGTCTATAGTAATCTTAAGAGTCAAAGGTATTTTGTCCTATTGGAATGAATTGAAATATGAGGCAGAGACGATGATTAGAAGTTTCAAAAGATTTCAAATTTTCCATTTTAGTATAATCTCAGAAGAGGCGAATGTCGTAGCGGATGCCTTAAGAAGAAAACAAGCTTAGTTTGTCTACTACGGTGAGCAAGGAGAATAAGTTCGATAGAGCCACTCGGCGATGTACAGTTGTTTGGAGAGTTGGCTATTGGAATGGCGGAAGACACAAGGAACGTAAAATCTTTTATTAATCGGCCTACGACGTCAACACGTTTTTGCCCGTTAATATAAGGTACTTAATGAACAGAGGTATCCTTAGTACTGGTGATTTGGATTAATGCAGTTGGAGATGCAGCATGAGAACTAGAAGACAAAATGAAAGAAAACATAGACGTATTTGTCCTAAGATATGATGAATTTCGAGGATGAAATTCCTTTTTAGAAGGGGAGATTTGTAACATGCCGAAAATTATTTATTTTATTATAAATAATTATTTTATAATATTTATGATTTTTAGGAATTTTTTTGGATTTTTTTGAAAATGTTGAATATTTTAATATATTCCTCATTTTACATGTACACTGAGCAGTGTCAGTGTAACACTCCAAAAGTTGATTGTTTCGTAATAAATAGTCATTTTCCAATATTTGTGATTTTTGATGATTTTTGTGGAATTTTCTGAGAGCGTTGAATATTTTAATATATTTTTCATTTTACGTGCGCACTGAGCAGAGCCAGGAAAACAAAATATTTTCCCTGAGGCTGGAAAACTTTAAACTGTAGAAACATCGAGGGTGGATCTTACTAAACTCGAGGCTGGACACGGTTTACAAGGTTTTTGTTTTTCAAGATTTTATTTGACAAATAAAGTCACAGAATAATTAATTATCTGATAAAATAATAAAATATTATTTACGCTAATTGTAAAATTTTGTCCACTGAGAAATAGTTCTAGTAGATTATTTCTACCAAGTTATTTTTATGACATCGTTTAAGTGACCACATACTTCATTTTATCGAGAAGCGTGCGAAGCTTCTCAAGGAAGCTTCTAGGAAGCTTCCTCCAACCACTTTACACTCTCTTTCCTCTCTAAAAAAGTGTTGCACGGTTTGGGGGGGCTGAATTCATTATTTCCTTCCATATTTCACCTCTCATTTCTCCTCTTCTCTCCCTCTTATGCAGCTCTCTTCTTCTCCCTCTCTTCCTCTCTTCTCCTACACACACATCTCCATTGTTGAACTTAAAGCTTCTATGCTCAAGCCATTGTCTTTCCTCACCATCTTCAAGCTTTCTTCTTTGTGGAACTCTCATTGACTCCTCCATTTTCATGGTTGGCAACCCAACACTAAAGCTTCAAGCTTTAAGGTAAAGTTCTCAACTTTCTTCTCCTTTTCACTCCATTTTTGTGGTCCATGGTCATATTGGTGACTATGGATGCCATTTCTACTCTTTGATCTTGATTTGTTGGATTTGAACACCCAAGGATCTTGTGGTGGTGAAGCATGAAATTCCAAGGACAAAAGGAGCTTGCTTTCCTTGTTCTTCACTAAGGTAAGAGGAAGATTATTCTCTTCAACCCATTTTGGTAGTGAGAAACTTGTTGTTGTGTTGGTGGGGTGAAACCCATTTTGGGAAACCCTTTTGTTTGATTGTGTTTGGTTGAATCTTAAGTGTTTGAATGGTATGCTTTTGATGTGCATTGATGGATTTTGGGATGATTGAGGTTTGGAATGGTTTTCTGGTGATTTTTGCGTCCACAGAGGGATACACGGCCTAGGCCGTGTATGAATACATGGTCGTGTATCTCCCTGTGTGACTAAAACATCTTTTTGGTGCACTCTAGAGGAGTACCCTAGGCCGTGTATGACCACACGACCGTGTACTCGGGGCCGTGTATTTTACACACGGCCGTGTAACATGATCAGTAATGGAATTGAGGCTTTTCTAGCCCCTTGGAGGTTCAAGGTCCCCTTAGACACTTGACTCAAGGATTTTGGACTAATGTTAGTGTAATAATCTTGAATAATTGGGTGACTAGAAACTAATTAGGGATTCATAAAGAGGGAAAAACAAAGAACAGGAGCATGCCTTACAACTTATAAGAACTTTGAATAGATATGGAACATTAATGTGATAGAGATTGCGAGCGACATAATGAAATTAAGAATTGACTTACTTGAGGACTTTGAATAGGGTGTGAATGCCTAGAAACTTATTATTGATTTAGTATGGACCCTTGAAGGGGATCAAATGTTAATGATAAATGACATAACATGTGATCTTAGACCTGAAATGCTATGACTGTGAATTTGTATATATACACATGAGTATGTATTGAATCTACATGCATTTGAAGCATGATTGACCTAGTTGTCATGATAAGCATGATTGAAGCATGCATTGAAAATGTCCATTGGACTATTGTTAAGGCCAAGTTGCCTAGGAGTTGAATCACACCTTTGTGCGGGTGCGAATAGACAAGTGTAGGTCACTCGTTGACTTTGGGACCTCGCAATGGACAGTTTGTAGCTCTTCTGTCTGTGAGGCAGACCGATGCAAATGCACCGACAATTCGAACTGAGACACTGTCCTATATCGAGATCTGTGTAGAATGTCTTGTACAATGCTATGATGTGCAATTGGATAAATTGAGAATTTCAGCACTTGATGGCCTCGGCAGCCGCGATACAGACATATCTCCTGATCATTCTCTCCGACTGTTTTGTGTCTAGCTCCATGGAGTAGGATTTTTGGTATCATATGCATGTGCATAGTGAGTCACTATATCATTTGATATTTGCTTATTCATACGTAAGTTTAAACTGTTGTCTTATTACTTTTGTATCTGCTTGTAATTGCCAAGTTATTCACTATCTACTTTAATACTGCTTATTATTATTGAATTGTTATGTGGGTGTCATGCACCGTTTTATTTCTTTACTGCCATCATAGGTAATGAATGTAGAATGTCTTACCTCTTCTCTATATTTGTTGCTATTCTATGTGGTTTTTGGTTAAAGTCTTGAAAGGGGGCGAGGTTGAATCTCCTAGATTCCACTTGGTTTGATCTTCTATGTTCGGTAAGGACAACTTGAAGGGATTCTACTGGTTTCGTTATGATTGAGTTCACCGGAGGTGCCAAGGCTTGGCGAGTCGTCTGGACCGACAAGCGTATGCTATATGTTGGGGACCTGACCTTGACCATGAAGAGGACTGCGATTAAAGATATTATCCTGTATTTTCTCACTACACCGGTGTGTTAGGAGTTGCCTTATGCATTCGGGATTCGATGGAGTGCCCAACTTCCTAGTCGTGGATATGTTGTGGGTAGTTTTATATGTTATTTTGCATTTACCTGTATAAAGTGTATTTTGGGTATATGTATGTCTTAAGGTGAATATCCAGTCTTAAATATTGTAAGTTGAGTACATATTATAATTCATATTTATAACTGGTTGTATATGTAACTATTCATTCGTGGCTCCTATTTCCTCATATGCGAAATGATTAATTCTTTTGGAAGAAAAAAAAGAATTTGTTGTTTGATAATCGTAACACGTCGAAATTTAGTGACCGTGACATAATGACGATTGTGCCATGGTTACTAAATCGAGGGGTGTTACATACCATACACATACTAAATAAAATAACAACCTAAACAATGAATACCATACTAAATCAACTTGAACTAATGATCTAAAATAATGAAGCAATGATCCTATACATGTTCAAATGATAAGAACTGTCAATTAGACAGGGGGAGTAAATGGTAAGCAACTGATGCATTGTATTACTCTGATATGCATTGTATTACTTTGATATATTGAATGTTAAACATGTTATGTACGGTAAGTTTGTCATCAATCAAAAAGGGGGAGTTTGTGGATAAATGACCCTAGTGTGTTTTGATTAAAGACTAAACTGAACATAATTATTATTTCTTTAATTCACTAACTACTTGCCAAGCTGGATTTTTTCAATGAGATTTAATGGAGCAAGAAAAGTGGATGCAAAGAATCATGGAGCAAAGCATTTCAATGCAAGGATCATGAAGGAAAACTTGAAGAAGGAGCATTATGAAGAAAGAATTCAAGGAAGATCATTAGGAACTTTTTGTAAAGAAAAGACTTGGTATAATTCTTTGATTAAGCTCTCTAAAATAAGTAAAAATGGTTTTCAAAAGTAAAAATGGACTAAGAATGAAAAAGGTTAATTAATAAGTTTGTACATCTATATGTACATCTATGTACTTTCAGTTAATTAACTAACTTTTAATGAAAACCTATATGTACATCTATGTATGCATATTATACATCTATGTATACATCGATTGATTTTGGACTTACTTGATCAATATATATGTTTGCGTATATACATCGATTTGTACATCTATGTATAAATCAAAACAGAAGTAAGAATACATTTTTGACATATATACATCTATTGATACATCGACGTATAAGCCAAAACAGAAGCAAGAACGTTTCGAAATAACTATACAATCGATTAGTTAATCAATGTATAATCTTCTGGGCTAAAAATATAAGTGTTTTTCAAGAACAACATCGATGTATTCATATGTGTATCATTCAAGATTAAGAACATCCAAGAAAACAATTGATTAGGCAATCGATGTACACATGTTATAAAAGTGAAATCTTGTTTAATACATCTGTGTACACATCGATTGATTAATAACAGAATTTTTTCGATAAGTCTGCTATGATCTCAACTAACTTGTAAAGTGTATCCAACGAATCTATTTTGAGATAAACCTATATAAGGACATTGGGAAACACCTTTTAAAAGGGATTTCATTCAAAATTTGAGAACACACACACAAATATTGAGAGAGCTTTTCATTGAAGAAAAACTGAGTATTTTCTCTAGAGCTTTAATTTGTAATTTCTGATTTCTTGGAATCTGATTCAATTTTTTCAAATTTTGTAAAAGAGAGATAAAAGAGATGGTTCTCTCGCTGGTTAGAACAAGAGTAAAAGGGACTCTTGGTGCTGTGCAATAGTAGAAGGAACTCTTGTGGGAATTACAAGATTGCTTTGACTGAAAAGCTGTCATTTGGATAGAAGGAACCAAGAAGTGGAGGTTTTATAAAGAATCTTGTATATTGATTTTCTATAGTGGATAAATCTCATAGTGGTGTGGGGACTGGATGTAGGTTACTAGTAGAGGTAGCTGAACCAGGATAAATCTTGGTTTGCAATTTTCTCTATCCCTTAACTCTTTATTTGCTTTATTGTTGAATGTATGAATTAAGCAATATGTTAGGGATGCTTGTATGATCTGATTTGTTAATGATCTTATTCTTATCTGAAATCAATCTTACTGTTAATATTTCTTTATAAGTTTCAATTCTTGATTGCAATACATCTTGCAAAAACACATTTTGGTTTGTTGGTTGACAAAATCTCTTTCTTGATTAAAGAAAAGAATCAATTTTTACAAAAAGGAGAAAAGTTTCAAAAACTTATCATACTCAATTCAACCCCCCTTCTTGAGTAATCAGAAGCCACAACCAATACACCATACCTCCTGCCTTACTTTCTATGATAAGGTAGAACCAGTTTGGAGGATTGCCATCAGAGGACCCGAATGATCATGTGGATATGTTCTTAGAGTTTTGTGAGACCCTCAAGATTGAAGGCGCCTCTATTGATGCTATTCATCTCCGCCTATTTCCATTATCATTGAGAGATAGAGTTAGAGCCTGGTTGAAGTCTGTTTCTGCTGAGACAATCACTACTTGGAACCAACTGCAGCAAGCTTTCTTAGACAAATTATTCCCACCTTCTAAGACTACTCATCTTAGGACCCAAATCACAAGCTTCATTCAGAAAGATGGAGAGTCATTGTTAGAAGCTTAGGATAGATATAAGGCTTTGCTGAAAGCCTGCCCACACCATAGGTTAGAAAAATGGTTGATTGTCCACACCTTCTATAATGGGCTAGAATATTCTTCGAAGGTGTCTCTAGACTCCGCTGTTGGTGGAGCTTTGATGAATAGAAGGCTCACAGAAGTTTATGAGATTATTGAGAGTGTAGCTGACAATCATCACCAATGGGCAAATGAAAGAGGTCATAATCCGAAAAAACTCTCTGGAGGTAAGTTTGAGGTAGACGGTGTTGATTTAATTATGTCAAAATTTGAATCTTTGAATAAACGTTTTGACATGCTTGAAAAAGGTCATCTTAATGTCATAGGTGCTTCTAACAATTTTTGTGAGATTTGTGGAGCATAAGGACACATAGGTGTCGAATGCCAAGTTAGAATTGGCTCCTCACAAGGTGCACCGGTAGAGCAAATGGAATCATGCCACAATTTCCATGACTTCAACTAAAAGGGGAGGAATGATCCATATTCTCAAACTTACAACCCCGGTTGGAGGTCACATCCTAACATCTCCTATCGGAATAGTCAGTACTAAACTGAGTAAGGTAATGCTAAACCCTTTTTCTGGACTCCAACAGGTACAAAAATCTAGACTTGAGTATCTTCTTGAGAATTTTATTGAAAGTCAATCTAAGCAAAATGAGGAGTTTAGGCAACATGGGCAAGTTGTGAATAAGGCCATTAGAGAGTTGTCAGCTAAGGTTGACAATTTGGCTTTCATAATAAGATATTGGAAACCCAGATTGCCTAACAAACGGGTACTTCACATAGGCAACAGGGTAAGTTTCTTGGTCAACCTGAAATAAATCCAGGTAATGAACACTGTAAGGTTGTGAGTTTGAGAAGCGAAAAGAAATTAGAGGATCCCAAGGGTAATGGGGAGAGTGACAATGATAAGGGAAATGAGGAAAATGAGACTAAGACACAACCCTTAGAAAAAGAGGAAACTAATGAAAAGGTGTCTAAGTATGTACCCCCTGAACCATTCCAACCCCCAGTTCCCTTCCCTCAAAGATTGGCTAAGGCCAAGTTAGATAGGCAATTTGGAAAGTTCCTAGAGATCCTTAAGAAATTGTACATTAATGTACCCTTCACTGAGGCATTGAAACAAATGCCTACCTACGCTAAATTTTTTAAGGACATTTTATCTAATAAGAGAAAGCTAGAGGAATATGAGATAGCAGCTTTAACTGAGGAGTGTAGTACTTTAATTCAAAATAAATTATCTCCTAAGCTTAAAGATCCAAGTAGCTTCTCTATTCCTTGTTTGATTAGTAACACAAATTTTGATAAAGCTCTGTGTGATTTGGGGGCTAGTGTTAGTCTTATGCCCCTTTCTGTGTGTAAGAAGTTGGAGGTGGGTGAACTAAAACCCATAACTATCTCCCTTCAATTGGTGGATCGATCTGTCAAATACCCCATAGGCATTTTGGAGGATGTTCCTATTAAGGTTGGTAAGTTTTACATGCCGACGGATTTGTTGTGCTTGACATGGAAGTTGATGCTAAAATGTCGACCATACTTGGGCATCCATTCCTTGCCACTGGAAGGGTGATCATTGATGTCTATGAAGGGAAACTGACTTTGCGATTAAATGATGAGGAAGTAGTTTTTGATGTTTTTAATTCTGAAAATAATTATAATTCCTTAAATTCATGTAATCACATACATGCTACTAATGTTGTGGATAGTGTTTTGCTTTCAGGTATGCAGGAATCAGTGACTGATGCTATGCTAGAAAAGACCTTGCCCAAGGGTACCACAAAATTTCAGAAGTCTAAGCCCTGTAAGAAAGGACCTAAGAAGTAGAATGACAAGTGTGTCGAGAAGCGTGAATTTAAACTCGGGTATAAAGTTCTTGTCAATAATTCACTTCTACATTTCTATTCTAGTAAGTTATGGTCGAAATGGTCAGGGCCATATGAGATTGTTCGAGTTTTATCCTACGGTGTGCGTGAGGTGAAGAAAGAAGGCCATGAGCCTTTCATGATAAATGGCCAGAGAGTGAAACACTTTAAAGGAGTGAGGACTGAGCACTACTCTGTTGACATCACCTGAGCACAGAAACTAGATCAAAGTCGAGCTAATGACTTTAAACAAGTGCTTCTTAAGAGGCAACCTAAGTTTCTTTATTTTTTTTTCCTTTTAATTTCTTCTTTCTCTTTTGATTTTGTGTGTTAGATCATTGGTTTGATCTTTGTCTCATGGATTTTGTCTAGGTTTGACCCTTTTTGAAGCTCAATTTGGAAGGAGAGTGAAGTCAGAAAGTTCCACACCCAACCCATGAAAAATTCCATGGCCATGAATTGAACACCAGAAGATTTGCCACCACCGCAGTGAGTTCTTTTCTTTTATTCCTTCTCCAGTTATAAATTTTTACATTGGGGACAATGTAAGTTCTAAGCTTAGGGGGTATTTTCATTTTCATTTCCATTTTCATTTTAGATCATTAGTTTCATGCATTTTCATGTCTCATTTTGCATTGCATTTTCATGTTGCATTTTCACACCATCATATCTCTCAGCTTTTTGGTTGAACTTTGTGCCCCTCTCTTTTGAGGATTTTGAGATGGTATTGATTTGGAACCCAATTTGTTGATTCTTGTGGTAGGCAACAAGCATTGTTTTTATTGACAGTGGAGGTGATTTATTTATAGTTGATAATTAGCATATGTTCTCTGAATTTGTGCTTTTCATTTATTTTTGAACCTCTAAATGTGAGTTTGGAGCCTGTATGGGATTTATGTACTATATGATTTTTGCTCCTATTCTTTGTGTTGAGTGATAATTCCTCATTGATTTTGTGCTCTAGAACTTGATTTGAAACCATTTTGAGGCAAAATTTTTGTTTGCATGCTGGAATGTGATTAAGGCATCTTAGGTATTTTTTTGGCCTTCTGAATGAATTGTCACACTTTCATCCACTAGTTGCCCATCTTGAGCCTATTTCATAATTATTTTTCTTGATGCCTATGATGATATATTATTAGTAATCATTTAGAATAATAAATGGAGCAAATTGAGTTTGAAAGTTGTGTTAGGAATCATATGTTTTTTAGTCTTCTCTTTCTCAAATGAAAAAAAAAAATGAAGTCTCTTCCCTTTGTTAATTAAAAAAAAGAGAGAAAATATAAGGGGTAAAGGAAAAGAAAATAAAAAAAAACATGAGATGAAAGCTTAAAAAGGATGAAGAGAAAGAAGGGAAAAAAAAGAAAAAAAATGCTTGGAAATATGGAGTTATGCTCTTGATTGAAAAATGCTTTTGCTCCATTTATGTTCTATTGGATTTCTTATGCTTATTGAAAATTTTGTTAACCTCTTGTGCATTCCTTCCTTTCTTTACCCTACCTAACATCATTCCCATGGCCCCATTACAACCCTTGAAAGACCTTTTGATTCTTGCATGCATGCAAATTGTTAGTGGAAATTTAGTTTCTTATCAAGCTTATGGAAGTGCTTTTTCTTTGAGGAATCTTGAGCGCATTGTCTCCACCCTTAAATACTCTAAGTGTGGTTAGTAGAGTGAACCCAATTTAGTAAGGAGTATGATTTCTGAAAACTTTAGTCTCTAATTGGACTTAATTTTGATTACCTCTCTAAATCTTAGTTTGCCTTTGCCTATTGCTTAGTTGAATATTTTCTCGGGTTCCTCATTTAATATTGTCTCTTGATCCCACTTCTTGGTTTGGCATTAGTAATTGCTTAGGGACAAGAAAAATCTTAAGCTTGGGGGATTTGATGTGTGTGAAACATCATATTGTGTTCTTGTTTTGCATGCATTTTTAGGCATTTTAGTTTCTCTTTTTATTTGTTTTTCCTTTAGTTTGGATAACTGCGGTGTTTGTGGTGTTGTTGTGCAGGATTGGTGCTCAATTGGCCTTGAAATGAATGGAAATCTTGCATGATTGAAGTTGGAGCTTTACGGATAGCAAAAAGGTGCAAAAAGCTCATTCCAGAGAGATCCACAACTTGCCTATGGAATTCCCCATGGCCATGGATCGAGCAGCTGCGTGAAGAACCAAAAGTGATTTTCCAGAGAGTTCCACAGCCGTGGAATTCAGCCAGTAAGATCCACAGCCTGGCCGTGAAATTTCCCACAGTCGTGGATCGTAGTTCGAGTCAGTTTTTAAGTTTCGTTTTTATTTCTTTCAATGGGCTGGGACCAGTTGAAACCCTAGGGGTATTTATAAATGTTCTGAATACAATTTTGGGGTTCCAATTTGGTTTGAGGGAGGCATGTTGGAGGCTCTAGATCTTCATTTTCTTCCTCTCTTCTCCCTTCGCTACGGGTTTGGATGTTCTTAAATATGTTTTCTTATTTCTTCTTCTCTATATCTGTGTGGTTTCTTTTGTTTCTAGGATTGGGCAATGCCCTATGATACATTGATGATGATTAATTGATTTGGTTTACCCCTTTTATTAATTTTGAATGTTCTTTGATTCAATCCTTATTGCGCTTATTCATGTGAATTTGCCGGCCACATATTTGCATCTCATAGATACCTAGGGACGTACTAAGAGGTGAACTTAGGTGTTGGAATCATAAGAATTGAACTTAAGGTCTAAATCACGAGAATAGGTTTAGCCTTTCGAGAATTTAATGAATTACCATAAAGCATAATGGGTTCAATTTAAATTCAATTACCACGAGAGTGGGAATTGGTTTAATTGGGCACGATTCTTGTCTCTTAAGAAAGAACATTAACTAATTTAGGGTAATTCACCTTCAATTGAATTTCAATTTTAATAAAAAAAGTTGTTAATTAGGATTTGTCTTGTATCATTATGGTTACCCCAATCCTGGAAGCTTTCTTGCATTTGAAAACCTTTCTTAAAAACTTGCTATTTGTGTCCTCAATTGTGCATTTTAATTTTTATTTATTTAATTACTTGGTTACTACATTCTTATCACTCAATAATTTTATCCTCTTTGTTAAATTTAATTGAATTAATTAATTCATTGATATTCATAGACACAGTCCCTGTGGATTCGATCTTTTTATTACTTGACGACGAAACCGTACACTTACAGATTTCACACATCAGTTAGAATCCAGAAATCTCAGTTTCAGGAAACTAAGGTTTTATCAGAACGATCTAATAAGACATGATTAGAAAATAACCAATCCATTCCTAAGGTTACGTATATTAGAGAAAGAGGTAAACATACTAATTTAACAGAAAAGATTTGATCTTTAACAAAAGCAGGACAGTTTAATCAACTGGATAGTAACAATAGGTTTAGTGATAGAAGTAGAAATAAACAAGTCAAAAGGTAATGAAAACACCGATAACTCTAATCGATCCACATAGTTATAAGCCATAACGGAATGGGTTGCCCCCTGAGTTGTACAACATAGTCAAAGGATCACCCCCTAAGGCACGATCTCCTTTGGTTTAGTCTTCAGATTAGGACGCTTCTACCCCACTCAGGGTATAAACTCTTCCTTCCTTCAATTTGAGGTCTTGAAGCACGTATCTCACCAACAGAAGGCTTCGTCTTTGATTGAGTACAGTCTCTAGAAATATTTCTGGGCTTTTCGCATTTGAAACAAATGACTCCCTTGAATGTACAATGCCTTGTTAAGTGGCCCTTTCCACACTTGAAGCAGATTACCTGCTAGATCTTACACTCTCTCGTTGAGTGGCTCTTTCCACACTTCATACATTTTGGTAAAGATATCACGGTCAAATTGGATTTATTACCACTCGCACTTCCTTCATGCGTTTGTTGCTGCTGTTGCTCCCTCGGTCGTCATGAATACAGTTTCCCCTTAAACTGATTAACCTTTCTATTATTCCTCCTTTAGAACTTAGGAAGTCCAGAGTTTCCCCAAAATTGACTTTCTTCCAGCAAATTCTAAACCTCGACTTCCAATTCATGCTGTTATGCGGCCCTCTAATCCCGGTGTGTTGTTACATCATCCATTCTTTGCATTACTTCTGCTGTCGCAGTCATATCATCATTGTCACTCCCCGCATTCACATGCTTACGTCTACCCCGAGCCATTGCCTCTCTTCAAGGACAAACAAATCGAAACATAAGGAAAATCAAAAGCAATCAATTCAAACAATGTTGTCTCTTTTCAGAAACCAAACATAAAGAGTCACACAACACAACAAGACAAACCTAAGCACCAAACCCAAAAGACTCTAACTTGAGCTCCTTCATTTTGCCTTCTATGGCGCGATCTCCTGTAAGTCTTTAACTCCCAAGCAGCTCCCCGAACCATACTTATGCTAGATATTCTTTTCCCAAGAAAATTGGTCTTCCAAAGCCTCTTGGATGCCTCAGTCTATAAGCCTTGCAAGTCCTATTTAACTACCCTTTATCTAACTCATTGGCTTAAACAACTCCAAAGGTAACACAACAAGGGTGTAAATGTAAACAAATCCTAAATGAGTTCAGGCATACCAGCTGAGCTTCTTACTAAAAGAACTTTTATTCCCTTAATACACCTAGGTGAAGTCATAGTTTCCCATCCACACATAACATTACACATTGAGTGGGCTAATACTCAATATCATGTAACTGTGCAATAGTAGCTACCAACATTTAACCTATGGCAAGTCATGCCTTCCTTTCCCAAACATCTCAATCAAAAGACAAGGAAGTGCATAACATACAAAGAAACTTCTAACATGTTTAAGCATAGTCAGTCCATACCCCGACTCAACAAGATAAACTGCTCTGATACCACCTAATGTAACACCCCTCAATTTAGTAACCACGGCACAATCGTCATTATACCATGGACACTAAATTTTTGGCGTACCATAACTCACATAACAAGTTTCCAAATTTAATCATTGTGCATATAAAGAAAATATGAGCCACGAATGAACAGATACATAGGCTGTCATTCAAAAATATAATTCAACAAAATATTCCCAAAATACAGCACATAAGACTAGATAATTACCTTAAAACATACATAGCATGGTGCATTGCACATACCACTCAAAAGACTAAGTTACACTTCAAAAGAGCCTTTATACAAGCAATGCAAAAGAAACATAAGCTACCCATAATGACGCCCACGTCTAAGGAGTTAGGCACTCCATCGGATTCACCCGGGATCCTCCCCCAGTTCATCGGAAGACACTAGGACAAGACAGAGTGTGGTCTCACGAGCAGTTGCCCTAGCAGTTGATGCCATAGAATCCTCGTCCTCTCTAGGGGTGTGAAGCGGATCACCCCATACCTCTCGAATGGGCAAGGCAAACTCTAGATGCACTGATGTAGTGAGAGTCAAGATAAGATCTCCATCGCGAGTCCTCCTCACGGTCAAGATCAGATCCCTAACATACCGTATACGCTCATCGACCTAGTCGACTTGCCAAGCATTGGCACCCCCGGTGAACACAATCCTGACAAAATTGATAGAACCCCTTCTTGCTACCATCACCGAACACAGGAGATCAAACCAAGTAAGATCTAGGAGATTCAACCTCATCCCCTTTACAGTCTTTAACCAAAATCACAAAGAACGAGAATAATACAAATAAGAGGTGAGATATCCTACATCATTACCATCAGGCAGCAAGAAACACAACAAAAGATAATGATACCTTTCACACACAACAACATCAAATGAAAGCAGACATAATCATGTTGATTATAGGAACATTACAGAATAACAAACATAATCACATTATTACAGGGAAATCGCAAGACAATAGGCATAATTATAATATCAACTGGTAAGTAATTCAACAATATATATATATATATATTGACCATGCCATGAAAATATGTATACTGACTATGCATATGCACAATGCGTATGCTGACCATCTTTATGCACAATGTACTCAATTTCCTAGTCCATGGAGCTAGACTCAAATTCAGAGATGAACGTCCTAGAAGATCTGTCTCCCCTAAAAGACAGTCTACGTCGGGCCACGAAAAGCTATAGTGTATTGTTGGGCTGCTAGTGCGTTGCAATGATGTTCACGGTCAGGGGTATATAATGTGATAGCATACTCACTAAGTGAATCACTGCGCCCTGGACGTCCCCCTTGATCTATCAAAGATCTCACTATCCTATAAGTTCTCGTTCACTCTTTAGGAATAAAACGCCACAACAGCCACAAACTATATAATGCTCATCATGTTGGACTTTCTCAATGCATGCCTCAATGCACGTGGATTCAATGCATATATATCTATACATATATAGATTCACAATAATAACATAACTTGTCCAAAATCACATGGCATATCAAGCCCCATCATTTATCAATAATCCTTGGTCCCATTCACTGACCCACAACATTATATTATCTGATTTTCAATTGTGAAAATATACCTTTAAGGTTTATTATGAAATTACGCTTTAACATCAATGTTTCTCTTATTAGGCCCCTCTAGGGAAATTCTCTTTAGTTTTTCACCTAAGTTTTGTTACTCTAATCAAATAAGTCCTTTACTTTATTTTAAATTAGATTCACTTAGAATAGCTTATTTAGGTTCCTCACAACCTCACCCACAATCTTGTTCTTTCTTTGTCCAAAAATCATCCTAAGTTATAGGGTAAATCTTTATTCTTTGTTCTTTCCATATTATGCATTCCTAATTAAGTATCTACTTATTTAATCACTAAGTTATAACTTGATACAAAAACTTCACATTGATTACCCAATGAGGCCGTGAGCCTCCAAGGAATTGGAAACCTAGATTTTTCTTCATTCCATGATTTATTAACCACTTGATTAGTTAACTTCCCCCTTTGGTTACAAAATTTTAATCATGGACACCCAATTGTTGGGGGGTTTGGCCATGAGCCTCAATTCAAAGGGACTAAGAACCTAAAATTTTCATCATCATATTAATTAATTATTACCTAATAGCTTAAGTCCTAATGTATCATAGAAGTTCCATTCTTAGACCCAAAAAGGTCCCTTCGCCATGAGCCATCAATAAATGGGGGTAAAATCCCATGCTTTTCATACATACACCCAAACATCCAAAATCATTACATTACACAACAATAAGCATTAAAACCATATGAAGCAAAAAAACCACAAGATCAACCACCAAAAACTATACAACAAAGTAAGCATCCCTAACTTGGATTTCTCACTATCAACACAAACACAAGTCTCTCACCACCTTGATAGGTTAAAGAGGATTATCTCCCTCTTACCTAAGAGGAAACAAGAAAAGAAACCTCCTTGTGGGTTCCTTGAAGATTTCGGCCAAGCTCCTTCAAAACCCTAGGAATCACAACTCATCAAATCATCACCAAGGCTTAAGAAAGAGAGGATAAATGGTCATGATGATGGCCATGAAAATGAAAAAGAAGAAGAGACGATAAGAAATCAAGAATATTACCTAAAACCTTCAAACTTTGAGGCTTGAAGAAGATGATGAAGATGGAAGCTTTTTAGGTAGATTCCAACTAGAAAGATGTTTAGAATGTGATGGAGGTTTGGAAAATATGATCACTTGAAATTTTTACAACCATGGAGGCATGGAAGGAGGGTGAAGTCGTGTGGAGAAGAAGAGAGAAGGAGGAGAAAATGTGAAGAGGGAAAATAAAAGAGAAGGGGAAATGTAGAGAGAGAAAGTGATAGTAAAGTTAAAATGAAAAAGAGAAGTTTGACTTAATGAAAATTGAAAACTTTTGGGGATATTTTGGCATGCATTGCCGTGGAGAAGGGAGAGAGAGAGGAGGGAAAACTGTGTTCTAGAATTAGGGTAAAGCTTGTTAGATTTTTCAAAAAAAAAATCAACATGATTAGACATAAAGTAGATTTTCTTTAGATAAGGTGATAAGGATTTTCACTACAAACTATTACTCAATGGACAATTGTTACAGTCCACAAAGTTAGTATTTATTGTCCAATGGATAATAGAGCGTATTGCAGAGTTTTTATTTAACAAAACATACTACGATTTTATTTATCAGATAAAATCTCAAAAAACGTAAACCTTGTAAACTGTGCCGACCTCGGGTTTAGTAAGATCCCCCATCGGCGTTTTCATAGTTCAAGGTTTACCAACCTCGGGGAAAATATTTTATTTTCCTGGCTCCGCATAGTGTGCACGTAAATTAAGAAATATATTAAAATAATCAATAGCCCTGAAAAATTTCAGAAAAAATCACAAAAATCACAAATATTAAAAAATGACTATTTATCATAAAACAAATAATTTTTGGGGTGTTACTTCAGCTCTGCTCAGTGTGCATGCAAAACAAGAAATATATTAAAATATTCAACATTTTTGAAAAAATTCACAAAAATCACAAATATTATAAAATGAGTGTTTATCATGAAATAAGAAATTTTCGGGGCATTACAATTGTTCAGTATAAACTTAGTTAAGGTTATAGCTTGCCTTGTGAATGTTACATAGAGATTGGTGTATATATTCTAATGGTGTTAAGTAGTGGGCAATGGCTCATTTATTTATTGCGAGCAAAATATTATATATTAGTTTAGTTTACTCATTGCGAATGAATAAACTCTGGATTTGGAAATACTTATACTGAGAAATTGAATTTTCACCCCGTGTGTTGCCATGTAAATCCAGGTGGAAGCTCTTCCAAAGAAAAGATGAAGAAGTATGAAGACTAGTGTAGTTTTTGTGCTTAATAGTTAAAGCTTGTATTTATTTATACTGCTTTGAGTTTGTACAAAAAGTGTATGTATTACAATATGCCTTTATGAGGCAATGATGTGTGTGTATGTGTGTGTGTGTGTGTGTGTGTGTGTGTATATATATCTTAGTTTCCACAGTCTCTGCATAATTATTTGCTTAAATGTTATGGGTTAGTTTATGTTTAAATTAGTAGTAGCATGACTAATACTACTTATCTAGGTATATATCAGATACACTAGGTTACCGATATTATGATGTTACATTATGATATCAGAGTAGTTTATCCAGTTAAGCCAGGGTATGGATTGACTAAGCTTAGGCACGAGTAGTAGTTTCGTCTTGTGTTATGCTTTTCTTGTCTCATTATGAGATGTGTGCATAGAATTGCATGACTTGCTTTAGGATGAATTGGTATTACCTACTGTTATACGGTTACATGATATTAAGATTGATTAACTCAATATGTATTGTTTTGTGCATATAGAAAACTATGGCACCACCTAGGCAAAGTATGAATACTTCTAGTGAGAGCCAGATATGGTCGCGGCATTGATGGCGATGGCTAATGCTATGCGAGAGTAAACAACTATCACCAATAGGATGTTGGAGAGGTTGTATGCCGATCGACCTCAACAACCAATACCACTTGTCTAGTCGGAGCACCCAGTCCAAGAGGTACCAACGGGAAGAAATCAAAACTTCCAAGACCTCTCGGAGTCTAGGAAGTCTACTCCATCATCCTACAAGGGTGAGTATGACCCGGTTAAAGCGGAGGGTTAGCTCAAGGAGATGGAAAAGATTTTTATAGTTATGGCTTGCTCAGATGAGCAGAGGTTACATTTTGCTTCCTATATGCTGAAGGGAGAAGCAGAGGATTGGTGGACTGATGCTAAGAAAGTGTTTGATGTAATAGGGACTCTTATCATGTGGGAGATCTTCAAGGATTCATTCTTAGAGAAGTTCTATCCTCAAAATTTGCAAAGTGCAAAGAAGATGGGCTTTCTGAAGTTAGAGCAAGGTGACATGTCTGTTGGACAATATGTGGCCAAGTTTAATGAGTTATACAAATTCTCGTCCTATATCAGACTCAACACTGATGAGAAATGGAAGTGTGGAAAGTTTGAAGAAGGATTGAGAGTGGATATATAGCAAGCTATTAAACCATTTGAGATCCAAGATTTTATAACCTTGGTGAACAAATGCAGGATAATAGAAGGATATGATGGGAAACCTTCAGTGGAGCAGAGATCACAAGATGCTCAAAAGAGGAAAAAAGTGGATGATGGAGATGAGAAAGGTGTTTCAAAATCTAGTTATTCATAAGATAAAATTGAGCAAGTTCAAATGAAGACCATGGAGCTTAAATGCCCTAATTATGGAAGGCAACATGGCGATAGACCTTACATAGTGTGCTATGTTTGTGGACATCTGAGACTTTATGCTAAGGAGTATCCTCAGAGGAAAGGAGATGTACCCAACCCTAGACCGCAAGCTCCAATACGGGTGTATACTCTGATCAGAGAGGACAACGCTCAATCCTTAGATCTTATACAAGGTATCATTTGAGTATGATATCATATCTTGTAGAAACCTCATAATTTTTAGTTTTAAGAGACTAAATTATGGGGACAAAATTTTTAAAATGAGGGGAGAAATGTAACAAAATTTTTAAAAGGAGGGGACAAAATTTTGGTAAGGAGCCTAAGCATAAGTTGAGCGTGCAGGCCTGAGTTCCTGAGCGCCCATCACAGGGAAGAATAAGGGAGGCTCTCTACCTAGAGATCACTTGCGAAGTGATGAGGTGAGGTGCTAGATATGAGAAGACTTGTGATAGGAATTTTACTGCTTATATGATAAGTTGAGGTAAAGTCCTAAGTTACTAGCGTTGTCTTTTGCTTGGTTATGTGAACCTTGTGATGAGTATGTATGTTTTTAATAATAACTTTGCAATTTTGGTTTTCAAACTTGCTATTTGTTATTTCCTATGTATTATAACCCCTTATAGCGGGCAATGCTATTAAGGTTAAGGTTACCGGTATGGGGGTGGTTATAGTACTTTTACATGTGGTGAGGGGAATGAATCCACTTATTACTAGGTAGTCTCAGGGCTCTTTTGCCAATTCTACCTAGTATATACAATGGATACAGAGTTCCTAGGAATTAAACAAGTATCATGTTCTTTCTAAAACTAAAATCTGCATTAGCATTGCATCATCATATTATTAGGACATCGTGTATGCATACGCATTCAACATAACAAGCATTGCATTTGTTAACAGTTGTATGGGTAGTTGTTTGATATCATTGTTTAGTATAAACTGAGTAAAGGTTATAGCTTGCCTTGTGAATGTTATATAGAGATTGGTGTATATATTCTGATAGTGTTGAGCAGTGGCTCATTTATCTGTTGTGAGCATAATCTTATGTATTAGTTTGGTTTACTCATTGTGAATGAATAAACTCTAGTTTTGGAAATACTTATACTGAGAATTGTGAATTCTCACCCCGTGTTGCCATGTAAATCCAGGTGGAAGCTCTTCTAAAGAAAAGATGAAGAAGTATGAAGACTAGTGTAGTTTTTATGCTTAGTAGTTAAAGCTTGTATTTATTTGCACTGCTTTGAGTTTGTATAAAAAGTGTATGTATTACAATATGTCCTTCTGAGGCAATGATGTATATATATATCTTTTAGTTTTCGCAGGCTCTCCATAACCATTTGCTTAAATGTTATGGGTTAGTTTATGTTTAAGTCAGTAGTAGAATGACTAATACTACTTATCCAAGTATATGTCAAATATACTAGGTTACCGGTATTAGGATGTTACACAAATGCTTCGAGCTCTTTGTTGATTCCTACAAGGAATTCAAGGAGATTTATTTTAAGGTGAAGCATTATAAGGCCCTCTCATTCTATCTGAATAGCAACTAGGAACCAAGATTCAATCTGTACTAGAATTAAAACTTTCGTAGTAGCAAAGATATTGATGTAAAATGGAGAATGATGTTGGAGGATGACCAACTAACATTCAAGATCCTCAAGAAATTGACCAAGAAGAAGAACTTCAAGTGAAGCTAATTGATTTGTTATGACCTTAAAGAAGTTGAGGCTGTCGCGACAAGGATCTTGGCAGGAGCTGCGAAAAATGAATTGTTAAGAAATGAAACGGAGTCACCACCAATTTGATTTAAGTCAAGGAAAAATTGGAAAAACTTTTTATTTTAGGAAAAATTAGACTTCAAAAACAGATTGGATTCAAGAGTTAATTATGCATAGGAAAGGGTAGAAACTTAATCCCACAACACTCCTAATATATCCGTGTTAGAAGGGTTACCTTAATTAACCATGCAAAAAAAAATATTGATAACCTTTAGAAATATTTATTTTACCCCATTTTAAAAGATAAAAAAGAAATTAAAAGATAAATTATAAAAATTTAATTTTGGCATGACAGAATAGAGATTCTGCTCATATGTATCCCTAGGTGCAATGAGGAATTCAAAGCCACGCCGTTCTTTAAAAAATATTTGTTGGTTAGTTTGTTTTAATTATTTTATAAAAAAAATTATCTTTTTTATTTTAAAATATTTTTAATTTTTAAAAGTTGAATTAACAAGCTATCACGACTCAGTTAATTCAATTAATTCTTGAAAGGTGAAACTCGATGTCACACTTGAGACATCACCTGTAAACGATTATAATATAAATAACACTTTAAAAAAATTAAAAAAATTCAAAGTTTTTAAATCAACAAGTTGTCACAACTCATTTAATTTTCAGTGCAACATTTGATATTTAATTAAAATACACACCAATAATACATAAGCATGTCATGTAACCCGAATTGATAGAAAAATAGGAATAGACTTTATCTTATTAATTTAAACTCAATTTAATTCCCAAGAATCTAAAGTCACATGGAAACAAAAAGGATAGATGTGATATAGCATGGTGAATGTAACATCCCGAAAATTACTTGTTTCATGGTAAATAATAATTTTATAATATTTATGATTTTTGAAAAAAATTTGGAATTTTCTGAATTATTTGATTATTTTAATATTTTTCTCGATTTACGTGTGCGCTAAGCAAGGATAGGAAAATGAAATATTTTCCCCGAGGTCAGAAAACTTTGAACTGTAGAAACGTCGATGGGAGATCTTACTAAACCCGAGGCTGGACACAGTTTACGAAGTTTTGCTTTTTGAGATTTTATCTGATAAATAAAATCACAGTATATTTTATTATCTATGTGGAAATAAAATATTATTTCTACTGATTGTAACATTTGTCCATTGAATAATAGCTCTAGTAGATTATTTCAATCTGATCACTTTTATGATAGCATCTAAGTGACATCATCACTTTTCACTTTATCGAGAAACGTGTGATTGAGAAGCTTCCTACTAAGCTTCTCAAAGAAGCTTCACACTCTCTCTCCTCTCCTTTGAACTCCACGGTTGGAGAGGAGAAAATATGACAATATTGTCATCTTTTCACTAAAAGCCATAACTCTACTTTTCATCACAAAACCCATTTCACCTTTCTCTCTCTATTTCTCTCTTCTCCCTCACGTGTTCTCTCCTCTTCTTCCTCTCCACTCCACGGAAGCCACACCAAGGGGAGGCCATTTTCACTAGCTTGTTAAACCAATCTCATTTCTTGCTTCCTCTCATTATCCTAAGACTTTTCTCCTTGATGGTCAACCCCTAAATCCACCTTCATCTTCTTCCACCATTGAAGCCCAAAGCTTGAAGCTTTCGAGGTAATGTTCTTGATCTTCATTTTCTCTTCTCATTTTCGTGGTCCTTGGCCACCATTGGGATCAAGGACTCCCTTTTCAAGCTTTGATTTTGGATTTCTTGGGTTTCACTATCTTAGGGTTTTCTTGGAGGTCTTGGACGAAAATTACAAGAAAAGCACCAAGAAGGTTCCTTTTCTTGTCTTCTCTTGAGGTAAGAGGGAGATAATCCTCTTCACCCAATCTTGGTGGTGAGGAAATGTCTTTGGTGTTCATGGTGAGAAATCCATTGTGGGTTTCTCACTTTGTTTGTGATTTCTAATGATGTTATAATTTAAATGTGTTATATGATCTTCTATGCTTGATATTGTGAATCTTGATGATTTTGTATGTGCCTAAATGTTCAAATATGTATATGGATTGGTACCCATTTGATTTGGAAGCTTGGAGAAGCTCATTTTCATGATTTCTGGTGTAGATTCACGGGCTGTGTGAATTTACACGGCTCTGGCCGTGTTTCCCACTGGAAACACAGCTCAATGCACATGACAGAATGTTACACGGTCGTGTAATCGGGTTTTTTAGTTTAGACACATTTTCAGGTACTTCCAGAGGAGTACACGGTCTAGGCCATGTAATTTGACACGGCCATGTGCTCCAGGCCATGAAATTGGACATGGCCGTGTAAATGGGATAGTGAAGAATTGTTTGGTTTTTCTAGTCCCTTGGAGGCTCACAGTCTCATTGGGTACTCATTGTGAGGCTTTGTAACAAGCTAGAACTTAGCTAATTAAATGAATAGGCACTTAAGTAAGACTTCATAATGTGGAAAGGATAATGAACACAACCTTATTATACAACTTAGCGTGAGGTTTGGATAAAGAAAGAACATGAGTGTGAGGAGGGTTATGAGGAACTGAAAGTAAATATTCTAAGAGAGTTAACGCAAGAACATAATGGAATTGAAGCATAACTTCATAGCAACTTTGAATAGTATGTGTTCACCTTGGAGGTTTTAATAATGACTTGAGGTGGGTCCGTATTTGGGATTAAAGATTTTTGGATGAATGATTAGGCTTTATATGGCATGTGAATTTGAATAAGTTATGTTATCATTGTGATTCTATATATGTATATATATGTGTGTGTGTGTGTGTGTGTGTGTGTGTGTGTGTGTGTGTGTGTGTGTGTGTGTGTGTGTGTGTGTGTGTATGTTTGCATTGAATCCATATGCATTGAGGTATGATTGATATAGTTTGACATGATGAGCATGATTGAAGCAGGCATTGACATTGTGATTATGGAACCGAAGTACCGGACCAAGAGACATCAGGTAGACGATTTAGTCAGATGTGGTTTGCTTTATAACCAGAAACATCAGGTAGATGATTTAGTCAAAAAGGACTGGTTATTAGAGGAAACCTAGATAACAGTGGTACTATGTAGTCGCATGGACGGTTATATAGTATCACTGATGAAAATAGTATTGAAACAATTGTATGGACAGTTGCTTTAATACCATTGGGAATGGTACAACGGTGGTTGAACTATTGTTAAGGCCATGTTGCCTAGGAGTTGAATCACACCTTAGTGCGGGTGTGAATAGACAAGTGTAGGTCATAATGTTGACCTTGGAGGCGTCGGGGTGCGGGTACCTCGCAAGGGACAGTTGGTAGCTCTTCTATCCGTGGGGCAGACCGATGCAAACACACCGATGATCTGGACTGAGACACTGTCCTATATCGAGATCTGTGTAGAATGTCTTGTACAATGCCATGATGTGCACGTTGATAATTGAAAATTTTAGCACTTGAGGGCCTCGGCAGCCGTGATACAGACATATCTCCTGATCATTCTCTCCGATGTTTGTGTCTAGCTCCATGGAGTAAGAAATGAGTACATTGTACATGAGGGTTGTCAGCATACACATTGTGCATATGCATGGTCAGTTCACATATTGTCATGGCATGGTTTATGTACATATTGTGGTGACATAATTATTATTTATATATCTATGGTGGATATCTGCTGTTATGGTGCTGTTAATATTTATATTATTGTGGGATATGATTTTATGATAATATCTATGAAATTGATAATTTGAATATATCTGTAATATCTGTATGTATGGAATGACTTTGTCATTCGTATTATTTTCCTTCGCTGCCATGTTGGTAATGATGTAGGATATCTCACCTCTTTGTTGTATTGCCCCGTTTTATTTTGTGTTCGATAAAGGCTGTGAAGGGGACACGATTGAATTGGCTGGTTCTGGTTGAGTTGACTTTCTAATTCCTGTGATGGCGTTGAGGCGAGATTTCCTTGGTCACGTGCGGGTGCAGCTTCATGGGGGCATTGATGCCTGGCGGGTTGACCGAGGCACTGAACGTTTCATTGTATATAGGGGTAGTGGCTCTATCCACAGGTAGTACCTATCCCGGGGTTACTACTTACCCTTTAGTTCTTGGGTACATGTGTTTTGTTATTTGGGTATGTAAGTGCTATGTTTTTACATTAATAGTACCTTGTATTCATTATATATACATATATATATATACATACATATATATATATATATTAGGGGTGTTCTTGGATCGGTTTGGATCGGTTTTGAGATAAAAAATCATCCGATCCAAGCAAGGTAAGTATCATCGATTCGGTTTGGATTGGATGAATTCCAATAGTCAAACCGATCCAATCCAAACCAATTTTAATCGGTTTAGATTGGATTGGATGATTCGGTTTTTGTCCAATAACATAATAAAAATACAATCTAAATAAGAATAATACACAACAACAATATAATTCAAATTCTAAACTACAAACCATTCATAAAGTCATACAAATAAATAAAATTCAGCAATAATTTCAAAGTTCAGAATTTAAACAAATAAAATTAAAATGACAATTTAGCAATTGTAATCTTTCTTGGAATTGAGTTAGCAATTACAACATACTAATATAGTCAACAAGGGGAAGTGAAGTGTGTCTTTGTCTCACACTCAGCCGAAGTGGTTGGGGAAGAATAGGTCATTGGGCCAATGGAGGGATAAGTTTAGTTAGGGATATTTAGGTAATTTTAAGTGTAAAATCGGTTTGGATCGATTTTAAAAAATTAAACTGAAAACCGATCCGAACCGATCAGTTTTTCAAAAACTTCATCCAAATTAATCCAATTTATTTCAGTTTTCATCGGTTTTCAATTTTTTTGGATCCATTTTTGATTTTTTTTTGGATTGGTTTAGATGTGAACACCCCTAATATATATATATTTAATGTTCTTCATTCAGTGATTGTATTTTGGGAGCTATGTAATAAACATATGTTATTCGTGGCTTATATTTTCTTTATTTACACAATGATTATATTTTGGAAACTTGTTATTTGAGTCGTAGCACACCAAAAATTTAGTGACCGTGGTATAATGACAATTGTGCCGTAGTTACTAGATCGAGGGGTGTTACAGTGAAGAGTGCCTGTACGTGTGTGAGTTAATTATAATAGCTCATGTTGAAGACGTAAAAGGAGAAAAATATATAAAAAAAAAGCTTTTGGTTGAAAAAAATAGAAAAACAAAATTCAACTGAGACCAAGCAAATATCAAAATACATTCAACATCATAATTATAACATATCACTGGAATACCGTAACACATAAAATTAACTTCACCAGCATCTAATCCAACACAAGCTTGAATAATGTATGGTAAGAGAACGTACCTATTGGCAATAAAAGAAGTCAAGGACTTCTATTTAGTTAACCTGCACACACCTCTTACTTTGTCCTGATCTCTACCTCTAACTCTAACTCTTCAAGCGGCAAACTCTCTTCTTGTATGTAATTGTGTGTAATTATCTCCTTGTGAATGGGTAAATGTTCTATTTATAGGCTATTATTAAACCTTAATTCTCATGTAAATATAAATCCATTAAGTGATAATTGATCACAAAAACTCTCAACAAAATTAGCCTCCTAAATTATTTCATGATTTATTTTAAGAAAATCAAATCATGATCTCTCATTTAAAACACGTTCCTCCTTTTCCTTTTTATTAAACTATCACAATCTCTTATTTTGAGTCTTTTCTTTTAAATATTGAATTCTTTTTAAGAGTAGTACATCCTTCAATTATTTTTTAAGAAAATCAAATTATCATTTCTTATTAAAAACATATCCTTTATTTTTCAAGAATATCAAATCATGATTTCTCATTAAAAGCATATCCCTATTTTTCTTTTTAATTGAATTATTGTAATATCTTATTTCGAGTCTTTCCTTTTAAATCTTGAATTTTTTTTAAGAGTATCAAATAATGATTCCTCACTAAAAGCACATCCTTCAATTATTTTTCAAGAAAATCAAATCATAATTTCTCATTAAAAGCATATCCCCATTTTTCTTTTTTCTCTCTTTTTTTAAATGTTAATATTCATTAGGCATTGAGGCTCTTATTGGGTCAAGAATTGGACTTGGAAGTTGGGTCATGAGCATTGAGAATTGAGCTACTTTATTTCCCTTCCACCCTTTTCCAAAATATTTTTAGAAAAACTTAGCATGACTCGGATAAAATTAGATGTTCACAATTGCCTCTCTTTACTTGTTTCTTACTATAGAGACTAGGAATAACCGTAATTTTTCATATTATTATTGTAAGAAACGAGTAAGGACATGAACTTAAAATTTGTTTGGCAATGCATGGGATAATGTGAATGGACAAGGCAAAGATGCTAATTGAAAATCATTAGGTTGATTAGTGAATTAACAAGCTGTCACTACTCAATTAATCCTCCAAAAGTGAAACTCAACATATAGCCAGAGACGTCACCACCTTATCGACAAGCTATCACAGCTCAATTAACATTTATTGATTAAAAAGAGTTTGTTAAAAATGGGAAATTAAATGACATTGGGTGACCTTGTGACCAAAAATGTGAAAGATAGTGGGCTTGGCCCTGAATTTAAAAGACAGTGGGCTTGACCTAAAATTTAAAGGATAGTGGGCTTGGCTTGAAATTTAAAACACAGTGGACTTATCTTGAAATTTAAAAAATAGTGGGCTTGACCCAAAATTTAAAAGATAGTGGGCTAAGGCCAAGATTTAAAAGACAATGGGTTTGACCCAAAATTTAAAAGATAGTGGATTTGGCCCAAAATTTAAAAGACAATGGGTTTGGCCCTAAAATTAAATGACAGTGGACTTGACTCGAAATTTAAAAGATAGTGGGCTTGTTCCAAAATTTAAAAGACATTGGACTTGACCAAAAATTTAACAGACAATGGGCTTGGCCTGAAATTTAAATGACATTAGGCTTGACCCAAAATTCAAAAGACAATGGGTTTGGCCTAAAATTTAAAAGACATTGTGCTTGGCCCGAAATTTAAAAGACAGTGGGCTTGGTCTGAAATTTAAATGATAGTGGGTTTCACTCGAAATTTAAGTAACATTGGGCTTGGCTCGAAATTGAAAAGATAATGGGCTTGGCCAGAAACTTAAAAGATGTTGTGCTTGGGCCAAAATTTAAAAGACAATGGCTTGGCCTGAAATTTAAGTGCTTGACCCAAAATTTAAAAGATAGTGGACTTGACCCGAAATTTAAAAGACATTGGGCTTGACCTAAAATTTAGAACACATTTAAAAGACAAGAATTTTAAAAGGCAATAGGCATCTTGGCCCAAAAAAAGATTTTTTTCATACTTTGGCTATTCTTTTATAGTGAAGCTTGGCGTGAAATCCAGAGACGTCACCTTCACAAGCTGTTGCAGCTCATTGACTTTCAATCACGAAAAGATATTGCAATGTTTCCTATAACTCAAAATCTAAAGATCATGATAATAGATTGAAAACATCATGTTAATATATTTCACTTGCGTACTCGATGCTAATTGCTTCTTTAAAAAATTTTGATCCATCAAACCCAGGCGTAGGCTCTCACAAACTAGGGCTTATCAACTTGTATCAAATTCCTTGGGATCTTCAAACATTGGGTATCTTTACTTCCGAGCTTGCTCATCAGGCACATAGCCCCTCTTTTTTTCCTAGCATTGCGGATTACATAGGGGGTTGATCTAGTTTTCTTCCCTTGATTGAAACTTCTAACCCATTCTTGCTCTAACTTGTTAATTGGAGGATTGCCATTAAATTATTAAATCAATGATATTGAATTTATATTCCCTTTTATCGAAGCATTTTATAATAAACATGCATGATTTCACAGGTATGAAAGAAAGAAATGAGACAAGGAATAACATAATAAAGAAAGAAGAAGAAGAAGAAAGAAAGAAAGAAAAAGTGTTTCCATTGATTTACACATTCACAAGCACATAAAGGCACTGAAAGAGACAAATAGTACAAAGGATGATATGAAGACAAAGTGAAAGGTAACTTCCCTAGTTAGGATACCTTTATTCTTATTAGATAGGTCCTAAATCTCATGTGGACATTATAACCATTGATTGCCAGTCACATGAGTTCTCTTCCATTGATCACCGCTTAAATTTGCTGCAGTTTTTGTCAGTAACAAAATTCTTTTCCATCACCACTTAAAATTTCCCCATTTTTTTGTCTCCCTTATGTTATCTGAGTGATCCCTTCAGGTGACATATCCTAGGAGAGCCTTTGCCAACTTTAAACATTTTGCCTAATTTAAATGCCCTAACTTCTACTTAGGCCACCCTTGCGGGTTTTCAACCTAGTGGGCTGTCTTTCTATTTCCTTTTCTTTTTTTCCTCTTCCTTTTTTTTATAGGAGCAAGGAATTAAAAATTCAGAAAAGCTTGAACCTTTTGTCTCAAATTAAAGTTAATGAAAATGATAATAACCCTTCATTGATTAGAATGGACATTTTGAGGCCTGCAACGTGGCCAAAGTTAAGGGTTATAAAAGGAAAGATATAATGCTCAAACAAGTGTTTAAGAATTGAATAGAACCAATGATCTTTAGTAAGCTTTGTCAATTGCCTTTGGCATTATCAAGAGTACTAACACTTTTCACTTACTTTTGTATTCTTTTCCCTTTTTCACTTAATCATTTACCTTTGCTATGAGCCATTTCATTTTTCATCATCGTCTTCTTCTTTTCTTTTTTTACTTTTTTTTTCTTCCTTTTCTTTCCGTAGAAATCACCTTTTTTTACTTTATACTAACCCCTAGTGTAGGGGTGTTCTTTGTCCAAGGTTCTTTAAAGAAACTTTTCAGGTTAAAAAAAAAAAGGTAACAAGGGATAATAAAGATAATAAAATTTTGTAAAGGATAGAGAAAGATGATCAATCTTCATTTTCAAATCATGTCATGATTGTTTATTTTCAAAACTTTAATTTTGAGACAAAAAGATAGTGCACACCAAGTGATTACTTTTTTGCTCCCTTTTATAGATTTCTGAGTCATGTGCTTTATATCGAACTCATAAAGAACCACTTGCCACTTGGAGACTTGTGTGGAAACATGAGGGCTTTCAAATATGTACTTTATTGGGTCCATTCTTGAGATTATCCAGGTTGTATAGTACAACATGTACTGCCTCAACCTTTTTGACATCCATACTAGTGCATATGTCTTCTCAATCATTGAACTTCTTGCTCTAGTAGTAGATGGCCTGTTCTTTCTTTCTTGTTTCATAATGTTGTCCTAACATTGCTCCCATGGATTTCTACAATACTATGAGGTACAATATCAAAGGATGGCCAGGTGTAGGTGGCACCAAAATAGGAGTCTTTGTAGGCAAACTTTTATTTTCTTAAAAGCTTCCTAACAATTTTCATCCCATTCTCCTGGATGTTGTTTCTTTAGTAACTTAAAGATCAACTCGCAGGTGGTAGTTATATTGGCTATGAACTTAGCGATATAATTAAGCCTCTCAAGAAAGCTTCTTACTTCTTTTTCGGTATTAGGAGTGGGCATCTCTTGTATTGCTTTGACTTTATCAGGGTCCACTTTGATCCCTTCCTTGCTAACAACAATACTAAGCAGTTTTCCAGTCAATGCACCAAAAACACATTTTGTTGGGTTTAGCCTCAACTTGTACTTTCTGAGTCTTTTGAACAACTTTTACAACACTACCACATGGCTTTCCCCTTCTAAAGATGCCTCATATCCCAGACCATATCTACTCTTATTCTCTAGCAGGGTGATCGTAGTCTTGATTCCTTGTAGCTAAACTCCTAAACCTTTCCCAACTTGATAACCATTCTTGGTTATGATGTGAGTCACAATTTGATGAACATCTTTAGAAGATGACTCATCCTTTTTCATTTTTTATTCTACCAACTGGAAGCTATGTAAGAAGTTTTCCACCTCCAGATCTGTGTTTTCAATATAAGGCACTGAAGTAGGCTTCATCAGTAGGATTTCTTCTTCTCTTCAAATGGTAACCAAACACCCATTTTCAATGAATTTCAGGCATTGGTGCAAGGTTGAGGGAACAACATTGGCATCATGGATCAATGGTCTTCCTTAAAGCATAGTATATGTAGGCTCAATCTCCATTACTTGAAACAACACCTGGAAGAGGCTTGGGTCTATCTCAAGTGGAAGGGCCACTTCTCTCATAATTCCTCTTTTTCTCCCATCAAAGGCTTGCACCATCATTTCTTGAGGCATTAGGTGTTCTACACTCATAGCTAGTTGGGACAAAGTTGTCCCCGGAAAGACATTCAAGGCAAAACCCCTATCAATCAAAACTTTTGCAACTACATACCCTTGACATTTCAAAGTGATGTGCAAAGCACGCGGATTATTCCTTATCGAATGTACCACTTCTTTCTTAGAGAAAGGGATCACATTGATGTGCCTTACTGGGTCTACCATGTTCACTAAAATTTATACGGTAACATCTGGCTTCACATAAGCTTCATTTAACACTTTCTACAGTGCATTGTGATGAGGTTTAGAGTTCATAATGTAATGCTCCTTTTTGGGAGGGAACGTCACATTGTCATTTATAATGCGAAAAATAAAAATGATAAATTATGACCCGGTTCCTTTGATTATTTAAATTTATCTAGTTAAAGCTGCATAAATAAAATGGCGATAATATATTTTTTTTGTTATAATAATTTATAAAATGTAGTGATGAAACATAAATGGCAATAAAGAGCAAGACATAAGTAAAGCATACATTTGATCAACATTGCATATTCATATATATATATAATTATCCCAAATCTGTTTAATTACAAAGCCCGATGTACAAAAAGTAAAACTATACCTGCCCAACGGATTATACATATATATCCCCAAGATATCAAAAATATATAGCTCACCAAAATAAAGATATATCAGGTCCCCAAAATAAAACACTGGTAGTCATCAGTAGCTACTAACTAAATCAATCCTGAGATGAGGGGGAATCATGTTAGGATCCTCTTCAGGATCCTCTGCGAGATCCTCCTCGGGAACCTCCTCGGGGACTTCCTCATTTGAGAAAACCTCCATAAGAGCCACCGAGCCACGGACTGGAGCTCGAGCAATGGAATCAAAAGAATCATCCTGTGGGGTGTAGTAGCAGTCACCCCACATCTCTCGGATGGGCAGATAAAACTCCAAACGTAGGCTGATGCAGCAGGTAAAGATCGACGGTTCATGACGCCTCCAGGCCAAAGAGATCGACACGTCCCCCAGGTAGACACAGCAATCAAAATTTAGGTTGATGTGCCAGCAGTCTGGCCCTCCAAGGAAGGTCAGACGCACATCACCTAGAAATCCGCGTGAACGTGCCTCCATGCTCCACCGTAGATGCTAGTCGCGATCGAGCCAGAAGCCGGGGAAATCGGGAGCTCCAACCTCCTTGCCGTCGTCTTCGATGGGACACAATATATAGATGGAAAATAATAAAAACACAGGAAAGAGTAAGACATCCTACCATCATTACCAATTATAGCAACAAGAGACAAAACGGCACGAAGCGCCCACAGAGCATATCAAAAAAATAATTATAAGCATTAAATAGCAGAAATAGACTAATAAGCAGTTGCAGGCAATTATATATCAATAATACAACAGTTCCAATTATAATAATAAATAGATGTCAGATAATACGTGGACTCACTATGCACATGCATACAAATTCAAAATCCTACTCCATAGAGCTAGACACAAACAGTCGGAGAGAAAGATCAGGAGACATGTCTGCAACTCAGCTGCCGCAGCCAAAGTGCTATAATTCATCAGTTTATCCACGTGCACATGAAGGCATTGTACAGACAGTCTACGCTAGATCATGATATAGGACAGTGCCCAATCAGGATCGTCGGTGTGTTTGCATCGGTTTGCCCTACGGACAGAAGAGCTACCAACTGTCCATTGTTGGGTACCCACACCTTGACGCCCCCATGGTCAACAATATGACCTACACTAGTCTACTTGCACCCGCACTAAGGTGTGTTCATCTCCTAGGCAACTCGGCCTTAACAACAGTCCAACGGACATTTACAATGCATGACAACTCTATGCATAAACATATATGTTCATCATTACATATTTTTCCACAATATGCCACAATTGGCCAAACTAAGTATCAACACATCATTGGTCACTCACAAGGACCCACAATATCAAAATATTGGAATTAAATGAATTAATACATTTTTAAGGTTTATTATGAATTCTTACTTAGATTTAACCTTTCTTACAAAGTTCGTATCTAGAGAAATTCTCTTGATTAATTAAATTCTCTAAGGTAATTTATTCTCATACACTTAGAAAGTTATTCTAAGGGTCTCAAAGTCTTACACTCTCTTGTTCTTTCCCTAATTAAAATGACCCTAAGTCTTATGATAAATTTCATTCTTGGTTCTTTAAAATTTATGAATCTCAAAGTATATCCTAATCTTCCAATTTTGCTAATTTTCTATCCTATTACTAATAATTTAATCACTTGATTATTTAAGTTCCAAGGTTACCAAGGTTGCATAATCAAGCCCTAAATGGCCCTAGAGGTCGTGGCCTCCCTAGGGAATTAAGTTTCCAAATTTTCCATTCCATTAATTGCACATTGTACACTTGATTAATTATGTCTTTCACTTATTGCAATTGTTCATCAAGAGCCCTAATTTTGGGCCCCCAAAATAGTAGCCATTCAAGAAGGAATCCAAAATTATTTCCTTCCATTTCATGCCCTCCAATCCGTTCAAACATGTCAATATGCATAATCAATCAATCCAATAGCTTAAATAAATTACAAACAACATGTAAACATACCAATCATGCAAACAAAGAATAACCCTCAATAGGGTTTTCTCATAATCAATCACAAACAAGGTATTTTATTACTAATAATGGTTGAGGAGGAGTGTCTTCCTCTTACCTAAGAGAAGAAAACAAGAGAGGCCCTCCTAGAGCTCCTTGCAATTTTCGGATTAGACACCACCAAGAACCCTAAAATTTCAATCTCATCAAAATAACACCAATGCTCGAAAAATAAGGCATGGATGGTCACAAAGGAGACCATAAAAATGAAAATGGGTAAAAGAGAGTGAAGAATAAAAAAACTTACTCAAAAACCCTGAGCTTGAAGCTTGAAGAAAATGGTGAAGATGAAGGTTTTTCAAAGAACCACCAACTAGAGAAGTGTTTATGTGATGGAGGAGATTAAGAAAATGGGGTTGGATGAAATTTTTTGTGATGGATGGGGCATGGAGGGGCTGCTGGCCATGTGGCCCTTAGAGAGAAGGAGGAGAAAAAAAATCAAAGGAAGAAGAAGGTAGAGAGAGAAAGTGCATAGGAAAATGAAAGTTACTTTTAGGTTTTAGAAATTAAGGTGGTATAATTAATTGTGTGAAAACACAAATTTCACCCCCAAAAATTGGTGCAGCAGTCGTGAGGCTTGGGAAAGAGGAGAGAGAGTGGGTAGCTTCCTTGGGAAGCTTGGAGGAAATTTCCTAGAAGCTTCCTTGGAGCTTCCTTGAGAAGCTTCGCGTGTTTCTCAATAAAGTGTAAAGTAAGCTTGTCTCCTTAATTAAATACTCTCGAACAGATGATTAATTACACTGTTAGAATTACTTTTCCAGTGAATAAAAGTTACAGTTGATGAAAATAATATTTTATTGTTCATCGGATAATTTTATGATACAACGATTTTATTTATCAGATAAAACCTCAAAAAATGCAAACCTCACAAACTGTGCTCGGCCTTGAGTTTAGTAAGATCCCCCATCTACACATTGATAGTTCAAGGTTTACCAGCTTCAGGGAAAACATTTTGTTATCCCGACTCCGCTCAGTACGCACGTAAAACGAGAAATATACTAAAATATTTGACATTTTCAAAAAAATCCATAAAAAATTTTAAAAATCACAAATATTAGAAAATAGATATTTGTCATGAAACAAATAATTTTCTAGGGTGTTTGACTGACTCTACTCTGTGCGCACGTAAAATGAAGAATATATTAAAATATTCAGTGTTTTCGAAAATTCCAGAAAAATCTCCAAAAATCACGAATATTGAGAAATGACTATTCATGATGAAACAAATTATTTTCGAGGTGTTACACTGACTCTGCTCAGTGTACACGTAAAATGAGAAATATATTAAATTATTTGACGTTTCTAGAAAAATCCACAAAAATTTTAAAAAATTATGAATATTATGAGATGATGATTAATGATAAAATAAACAATTTTTCGGGGTGTTACATGTAACACCCCAATTTTTTTGGAAAAATGTCCCGAATATTTTGTTTGTTGTTTTTCAAACTTTTGGGTAAATGACTGTTTAGTCCCTATTTTACTGTTTCTTGTTTCGTTGTGCGAAATACAGGTAATTATTACATGTTATAATTTTATTTGGTTGTTTGGCATAAATTGCTTCGAGATCGTAAAATAAAATTTTTTCCAAACTACTATTTTAAATTTTTCTATATGAAATACAGACATATAATACTGTCTGTAATTTTATTTGAGCATTTTGGATGATTTGCTTCGTGATGGAAAAAAATGGAAAAATGACCATTTCGTCCCGAATGTACTGTTTTTGGTTTTTCTATATGATACAGTGTTTGATATTACTGTCTGTGATTTTATTTGGACTTTTTATGTGATTTGCTCCGGGTCAGGAAAATAATAATTTTTTGGACTGGGGAAATCTTATTTTAATTATTCAGAGCTGGGAGATCTTACTAAACCCAATTCTGAATGAGACTATTTTTAATCTTTTAATTTTTAGGATTTAACTGTCCAATAAAATAATTTTGTATTATTATAATATTATTTTATTAGTCAGTATAATTAAATGACAGTGGACCCGAAAATGTTTTGTGGGACCCACGTTTAGCAAAACAGTTAGTTTAGTAGCTTAATTAAACCTCATTAGCAATGGAACTTTCTTGAACATGATGACTAAGCTTAATGACTAGGTTTAAGTAATGATGAAGCTTAATGACAAGGCTTAGTGACAAGGCTAGGATTGACCAATGAGAGCTAAGCTTGCAAAACAAGTTTTAATCTTGACCTTTGATCCATTCTAAGGCTAGGATGAAGCCAAGCCCATGGACACCTTGCATGGCTTGAAGTCCACGGCCATACACTCCATGAGGGCCATAATCACTTGCTTTTCCATGCAATTTTCTCTCTTCTCTCTCTTCCAAAATCACCAAAAACTCCATTGGTGTTCTTGAAGCTCTATTCGGCCAAACACACTTCATGACCATACCATCACTCAAAAATTTATCCAACCAAGTTTTCTAAACCTAAACCCAATTCTAAGAACATCTCTAGTTGAGAGTTCTTGCAAAATCCTTCATTTGAAGCTTGAAAAATCTACTTGGAAGATTTTACCTAGAAGGTGAAATTTCTTGTTTCTCTTTTCTAAATTCTTTTTCAATGTTCTAAGCCATGATTTATCCATGGTTTAAGTTCTCTTTAATATTTGTAACTTGTAGAAATTTGTTTAAGCTTGTTAGGTAATTTTGAAGGAGAAAACCGAAAACCCTAGGAGGAGTGAAAGCATATTTGTCTTCATTTAAGGTAAGAGGAAGACTTAGGTCTTATCATCCTTGTGTGGTGGTAAGAAAATGGAGATTTGTTTGTGATTGTAGAATCCATAAGGATTCTTTTGGTGTGTTTGTTATTATTTGTTAATAGTTTTCCTATTTGTTATTAGTTTTCTTAATTGTTATTTGTAATAATTTGCATGTCTAAAAGCTTTGATAATATTGTATGTGATAGGAATGCATGATAAAATATAGGATGTGAATAATATGTCAAGGTTTGCATGAGTGTTCCAAAGAACACACTCATAAGGTTCATGGCCATCAACCAAAATGGGAACCAAAATGTTCTCTTTAATTTTCCTAAATTGTGATTTAATTAATCTAGGAGAATTAACAAAATATAACATTGTTAAGTTATGGAAAATGAATTTAGAGATCAAATAGCAAAAGTTAAGTATTTCGGCCAACATGCCAAACCAAGTAACAATGATTTCTAAGATCAATTTCAAATCATTTTCAATTAAAAAGAAGCAATGTATATTAAAAGGAAATTTTCCACATTGAGTTTTAAAGAAATAAATTGATTAGAATTAAATTTATGAAATTAAAACTAAATTTACTGTTATAAATGAAATACAGTAATTTTTGAGAATTTCTAACATATGGCTTACTTTATGTTTTGAAGCGTGTTAGAGATTTTCAAAAGGATTAAATTATACGGTTATGAATTAAGTAAAAGTAATTTTTATGGAAAAATTAGGAAACTATTATTATAATTTTTCTAAAGAAAATCTTGTCAATTTTTATTAAAAATGGACAAATAAAATAAATAAGATATCCAAAAGATAGTATACGGTATGAAAAATATTCTACGTAGTTTAAACATACTAAATGTTATTTCTATTTATTTAAACAGTGATTTTTAAGGGAATTGGACAAGAAAACAATTTAAAAATTCTACGTGATTGAGAAAACGTATTAAAAACACTACACGATTTTAAAAGTAGGAAAAAAATAAATTTATGCGATTTAAAAATATTTGTAAAAATAATGGAATTGTGAAAATACGATAAAAATTTCTACGCGATTGACCGTTACTGTATATCTCACTATCGGGAAAGTGTGAACCCGTACAGTTTTTTTTTATTTGCTAGTGAGGGCAAGCTTTTGCTGTCGGGCTATGAGGTGAACCCGTACAAGCTTTGAAACAGTATTTGTCCGGTGGGACTTATTCTTTATTTTTTTACCATTAAGGGTATTCTGGTAAATTTCTCATGCATTGCGTTAATGCCAATTTTTGGTGGATTGATTGACGAGATGAATCACATCGGGTAGTCGGTGCGATAAACGTAGTGTGGTTCATTTTTCTTTATGAACTTGGAGACATTAGTGTGCGAAATCCCATATGTGGACAGTTGGTCGCTCCGTCTGGGCCATGGTAACCGGTAACACTCTAATGGACTCGACGCGCACTATATTTAATCAAGATCATGTAAAGTCTAATAGTACATTGCCTGTTGTGTCACAACGTGAGACCGTGAACTACACCACGCCGTGGAATAAAGGGGTTCCATGTGATGGTGGGCTATAGACGCAACGTATGACAGCGCAATAGTTTGGTTGGGCAGCCGTGGTACTAAAGGACTTTGTGGGCCATTCTCTTTGATATCTGTTGTTGTATGTCTTTAGCTCCATGGAGTAGGATTGTGTCATATTGCATGTGCTTATATATGATATTTGATTTGTTTTGATTCATTAATATTTTATCTGTTCCTTATTATATCTTAGCGGCTATATTATATGTTGTTATGGGATTTAAATGTTTATCTTATTTTATTGTTATAGTTTTCCATATTGTATTGTTCTATATTACATAAACTGTATGTGGTTGTATTTGTCATTTTCTTACTTACCATGTTTGTGATGAATGAGACTGTCTTATTGTATATGTTTTCTGTATATATAAATTATGTGGTAAAGAGTTTGAGGAAGAGGAACAGCCTCCTGAGATTGTATATACTGAAGAGGAGGAAGAACAGCAAGTGGAAGACCAGTACTACGATCAAGAACCATCAGATCATCCCTATCCATTGGATTGACTGTTTGGTATGGCTGTGCCAGGATTCTTAGGTTTTGTGAGGATAGAGTTCCATAGAGGGATCGAGGGCTGGCGTACTCGTGAAGAGAATGGTGTTGTAGCATACATGGGGACTATTACTTTATCTTTACGTCAGGAATATGATTTTGATCCTGTAGTTACTGTTCATTTGTATGTATAGTTAGAGTTGCCTTTGGGAATCCGACGTCATTGGAATGGACTTTTCCAAGTTCCCAATGTCAACAGTGTAGTGTCGACATCCGGACTCAGTTCGTAGAACAGCCGGATTTACGTTCGTAGAAGCTGCGGTGAGACATCCTGGATATCGTCACCCGAGGAGTCATCGGGAATGATGCCCCAGTGGACTAGATACTCATGATGTGCACTTGGGCACTTTTTGCTTTTTGGTGTGGTACTTGTATTTAAAACCTTATGTTTATCTTTTGTCAGTTGTTATAAATATTTTAGGTATGTATTTTCTTCTTTTGTAAGTTATTTGTATATTATCGGCACAACTTATGACGAACCATATGTATATTATGTGTGATGTTTTTTTTATATATATTATTTGGTATTTCTGCATTATTTTATTATACAATATTCTATCTAACAGGAAAAATTTTACAACCCGTATTATTAAGTAACAAATGTTTGACAACTTGGGTAGATTTTATCTTTCTTTTATTTTCTTTATAAATGTGACATCCTCATAAAGGGGTGTTACATTACACATAATGAGAGATAAAAGAGAGATCCAGGCTGGAGTTTTTTTGAGCTATTCTACAATGTCATACTCACTTTGCTTCATGATTTTTAGGAATTCCTCTTCCTTTTTTTCTTTTATTTCTATAAGGCTTGCTTTTCCTTTTCCAGTCTTATCTTCTTGCCCATAGCACCTGCTGCTTCTTGTGATCCCTCTTATGCCCATGACACTAGACATTGCTTGTGCGGGCTCTATTATTTGAGCAATAGGGGTGGACTCTTTCTTTCTCCTTTTCTTATGTGTTTACAACTCCCTTCCCATGATTTGGAATTAGGTTACTATTAATGCTAGGCCCTTTCTCCTCATTAAATTCTAGCTTTCCACAGGCAATCAATCTCCTAACTATTTTTTTAAATACCACGTAATCTTCAATTAAGTGTCTTGGGTTGTCCATATAGAACTTGCAAGTTGCATTGGGATTGTACCAAGCTAGGAATGAGGGTACCATGGGGCGAAAATGAATGCATGTGACCAAGTGTGAATTGAACAACTATTGAAATAAATCAGCATTAGAGATTAGTAACTTTGGAAAAAGGGGTAGATTCGACGAGGGTCGAGCATATCCTTAGTTTCCTTGATTTCGAGGTACGAGAGGACGATTGGTTTAGATAGGATAGTTTGTGCAACACCCTAATACAAATATCTCTATATGCCTGTCATATACAAAGATATATAGTACTAGCCATGTCACTTCTTAAATAACAACATTATAATATATCCATAATCACTAATCAAGTCATTACAGAGAGCCTTGAAGGAATGCAGAAAACATACATACACTAATATATACATTTTTGCCTCAAAGCAGCATAATGTAATACATAACTCTTTATACGTTACAAAGAGAATATAAAAATATACAAACTTTGTTCTATAAGCAACAAAACTAAGCTAATCCAGTCTTTCAACTCTTTTTTCTTCTTACCCTTGGAAGGGCCTGGATTTGAAATTGTCATGGAATAACAAATGGGGTGAGAATCAACAATTCTCAGTACAAGTATCCCACATCTAAAATATACATAACATAGTAAACATAATCTTAACAATTAAAGAGTAAGATATGCTTAAATTCTCTACAAGGTTTAACTTTAGTAACTAGATAAACTAAGTTAAACATCCATACATACATTCATACTTAGCTCATTTGAGACCTAAACATGTTTTATGTAACATCTCGATTTTTTATTTTTCTTGATATTTATGAGTTTTATAATATTTGGGAATTTTCATGAATTTTTGAGAATTTTTAATTTATTTTGATTATTTTAATATTATTTTAAATTGGATGTGTGTTGAGGTGGACCCAAAAAAAATAAAAAAATTTTCGGGACTAGAAAGTTTCGGACTGTTAATGCGAGGCGAGGGAAACTTATTAAACTCGAAACCGGAAACAGTTGACAAAATTTTTTTATATTTGAGTTTTCTACTATCCATTGGATAATGTTATTATCCATTGGGTAATGCTTTTATTCATTGTGTAATGTTATTATCCATTGGATAATAACTAGCAGTAGTTATTATCCATTGGGTAATAGTTTTTGAAAATATCTAGAAAATATATTTTCAAAAATATCTTGAGATTAGTCAACTAAAGAGGCTATGACTTTTGTGAATGACCAATTAGAAACAAGCTTGGAGGAGAAGCTTTGCATATCCACCATTGATCTAATCCATGGTTGTGAGGGCAAGCTTAATGAAGAAGCTTAGGATATCTACCCTTGATCTAATCAATGAATGAGATGAGTTGAGTGTAAACTTAGTGGAGAAGTTTTGGATATTCACCCTTGATTTAACTAATGGTTGTGATGGCTTGTAGCAAAAGAAAATATCTCTTTCTCTCTCCATGAAGGCCCACGGCCATAAGGCTCAAAAGTGATCAAAGTTGATTTATCTATCACATTCTAAAAGTTATCATCTTTTCTCTCAAAGCTAAACACCATTTTCTCTCATTTTTTCTCATTTTCTCTCCACTAGCTCACGGCCTTGGTGCCTAAAAACACCTTCCAATCTCTCATAATTCAAACAAACCTTACCACTTAGTCTTAAACTTCATTCTAAGTAACTTTCATGTTGTGATCAAGACCTAATTCCATCATCTTCAAGCTTGATTCTTGGACTAGTTCTAGGATTTCAGGGTAAAGATCTTCAAACTTGATTTCTTATTTGATTCTTGAAATTCTAAGACCATATTTGATCTATGGTTACCTTAATCAAGCTTTAAATGTTAATTTTTATGTATTTGTTTGGATTTCAAGAGACTACTTGATGGTGGAAGTTGATACAAAGAGTTATACAAGGAGCTTAGGAAGCTACATCTAAGGTAAGAGGGAGATTAACCTCATCAACCAATTATGGTGGTGAGAAATGAAATTTGTATGAAGGTGATGAATCCATGTGAGGATTATTCACCTTGTTTGTATGATTTTGTGATTCGTGTTTAATTGCTTTATGTGATTTTATTGCTTTGATATTATGCATGAATTTGATATAGTAGAATTTTGATGCTTAAAATTGTATTGTATGCTATAAATTGTGATTAAGAGGAAACAATTTTTGGTTCTAAAGACCATGAGGCTCACGGCCTCTATGCCCACAAATGGGTAATCCATTACAAAAATGATTTATTAAGTGATAACCTAAAGGATTAGCGGTAATAAATTTAATTAAGGAATTACAAAATAAAAATGAAAATGGATATATTTTTATCACTAATTAAAATGTGATTTTCGACCAATATATTGGAAAATAGGATTGGGAATTAAGTTTGAAACTTAAAGTATTTTATTTAAGAAGATTTTTAATATGGAAGATGGAAAAGGTTTTATTAAATTAAAATATGTAAGATTTGGAAAGAATATTAGAAATATTATTTAGAGAAGTTTTATCAAGGAAATAATTTCTAAGGATAGTTTGGAGTTTAAAATATTTTATTTAATAAAGTTTTATTAAGAGCAAAGAACAAAGATTTTGAGATATCTTGAATTAATTTAGATGATATAAGTTTTTATGAAAAATGTTAGGAAATATTATTTGGAGGAGGTTTAGTATAAAAATGTTAGATATATTATTTAAAGGTGATTTATTAAGGAAATAATGGAATTAAAGTCCAATTTTGATATTAAAATGAGAAAAGTTTTAATTTGAGCTTAGAATATTGAGAAAATGTTTTACGCAATTGAAAATACATAGAGAAACTCTTACGCGATTTAAAAATGATGATTTTTAGCTACACGATTGAGAAAACATTTTAAAACCTTTACGTGATTGAGAAAACATTTTAAAATCTCTACGTGATTGAGAAAACGTGGAAAAATTGTTACACGATTTGAAAACGTAATAAAAGTGTTACGCGATTGTGAAAATGCGATAAAAATGTTACGCGATTGAGAAATACAGTAATTTGCTGTTAGGCTAATGTATTGAACCCAAATATATGTTAACGCATGGTTATAGCTGGTAGTGGCTTGTGATATTGCATTAAGTCATTGGTCATGCATTATTTGTCAGATGGTATCTGTTAAGGCTATTGTTGCCTAGGAGTTGAATTACACATTGTACGGGTGCGAATTGCATAGTGAAGGTCTATAATGGATTTTAGAGGCATCAGGATGTGGGATTCCATATATGGTCAGTTAGAAAGTGCTATTGTGCCGTGGCAACCGATGCAAACGTACCGACAATCTTGATGAATCACTATTCCTATTCTTGATCTGGCATAGAATGTCTTGTATAATGCCTGATGTACACATTGAGAAATTATAGCACTTGGTCTGAGGCGGCCGATATATAGACATATCTTCTGGATTATTCTCTCTGAAATTGTGTTTAGCTCCATGGAGTGGGAAATGGGTGCATTGTGCATAAGGATGGTTAGTATACACATTGTGCATGTACATAGTCAGTATACATATTGTTGTGGCATAGTCAGTATATTTATTTTTGTGGTATGATCAGTATTCATATATTCTGATATATATTACTGAAATATCTGTTAATTGATAACATGTTTATACTTGTTGTTCTGTGATATTGATATATATGAATGACATTATTGTCACTATTGTTCTTTGCTGCCATGATGGTATTGATGTAGGGGATCTCATCTCTTTATTGTATTATTTTGTTTATTTCTTATGCTTACGTTTGTGAAGACTGCGATGGCAGCACAGAAGGATCTGCTAGGTTTGTTTAGATTAAAGTTTCTTGAAGCTGCTAATGCTTGGAGTGTCCATTGGGACACAAGGCATATAGAGTAATGTGGTGATATTACTCTATCTATAAGTAGGACCCGAGATGGAGTCACTACTTCTTCTTTTACTGTTACATATGTAGAGTTTGTTTTACCTATCAGGGAGTTGTGGAATGATTTTCACTATACTTCTAGGGAAGACTCCGAGATATATTTTGCTCGGATTTCTATCTGTCAAGACATTCCCGGCTAGGGAATTTGTTTTCCGAGGAAGACTATTTTCTTTAGATGTTGTGAATTTGGGTCAGTCTAGGTTGGTTATGTTAGACGTTTTACTTTTGGGTATGTAAGTATAATGTATATATGGTTGTAGTAAACTTTGTTTATATGTAAAGTATATTATTCAGTTTTATGTCTTGTATTTCTATAATTCGGTAAGTTTATGTAATTAGCGAAAAAGAAATTTTGAAACCTGTATTAAAATAATATAAAATATTTTATAACTTGGGTAAATTATTTAGAAGGAGTTAGTCTGAAATGTAATGCCCTTCGGGAGGTGTTACATTTTACTAGGAACTCTGGTTTCTCATGTTTACCTATTGTAGGGAAGAAAAATTATGATCTCATACAACATGTAACCCTAGCTCTATGGGCAGGAATATCTTGTTCCTTTAGAAATATATGATTCCCTTCCTTCTAGCCAAATGACAATGCACATCATGTAAGGTCACACTCATAGGAAAAACACTACCAATCCATCCTAGTATACTTGTATCTAATACACCACATCATCACATCTTAAGTGACATCTAAAGCAACACTAAGTTACCAAAGGTGCTAGATACCTACCTAAGGCAATCCACCACTTTTGGTTGCTCAAAGGCCTAAGCTTTCTTATCTATGCTAGGTGGTTATTTCCATTTTGAAATATTCATAATAACATCTTAACATACTCTAAAAAGCATGCATAAGGGGTCCCACCAAGTAGGAAACCCTATTTCAATAAGATAAAAATCTTGTGAAAATCTATACTAGGAGGTCAGGCGCTAGCTCTTGGGCGTTCAAGTGCTAGCTGCGTGCTTAGGCGCTCTCTAATAGGCGCTTAGGAGCTAGGATGGCAGAGACTCTTTCCTGTTTCCCCTACAGCTGGGTGCTTAGGCGCTCATAAGGTAGAAACTTTCTGCTTATTGGGCGCTTGCATCTGGCACCGAGGCGCCCATTGCCCTGCTGCACTATACACTCACTCTGGTTGATGGGCGCTCCCTGTTGGGCACCTGGGTGCTCAACACCAAAAATCATATTTTTCCTGTCCCATTGAATTCTCAACTGGTTTTAACCCCTCAATCTCAAGTTTTTAATAGTTTTCTAACCCAAATATGGTCCCTAAGCATGTTACAATACTCATGCTCACTCTCAACTCATCAAGCATGGAATCAAATCTAAGAATCAAAAAACTTCATACCCATTTCTCAGCTTTCTTCCTAGGCATTCAAATGAGTTTCCCTAAGGTTTCTATCATCAACCATGCAAGAACTAAGCTAAGATCATACCAACTCAACCATTGAAAGCATAAACAAGCAAGGAAACACCATGAACCACTCAAAAACCTACTTTTCATCCATGAACAAGTAACATGAATCAAAGATGAATTTAGGGAGATGAGAAGCACTTGAAAACATCACCCCTACCCTTTGTAGCAAGGATGAACTTCAAGCTTGAGCTTTGCCTTTAGCCTTCCTCTTCCTTTTCTCCTCTTCCTTCTCTTTTTCTTCCTTCCTTTCCTATTCTTTCTCTTGTTTTATCATCCTTCCTTCTGCTGCTGTTGAACCAGCCGTGAAACAAGAGAGGGAGTAGGTGAGAATGAGAAATATCAAGGAAAGAAAGTCAACATAAGTGACTTATGTGTAGTCGTGTATCACTTAAGCAAAAATTGGATAATTTGATGAAACTTTATACTTATTAAGAACACTTAAATTTTACCAAATCAAGTTTTCTAACTTCCATAATTATTCTAATAAATTCTAAGATTCATCTCAACCCTAGTTTCATCATTTTCATACTTTTCCATATCTACTACAAGTCAATCCGGTATTAAACATACAACTAATGTACTTAAAAATACCAAACTAACTCAGTTTATCCTCAAACTTTAACTACATCATACTTAGTTCATTTGTGACCTAGAAACAAATTCTCTATATCTATTTCCCTTAATTAAGCAACTTATGCCATTATTGAGTCATTTTAAGCTACTTTTCACTTTCTGTGTTGCAGTAAAGTGGCTAAACATGTTAAGCAAGTAATATGCTACCCTTGTAACTATATACAAGTCTGACATGTTATAGAGGATGCTATAGGTTGGAACATATGGACACGGCGAGGGAACATTGTTGACTTTGTATAAGGTTTGGTAAGCTGGAGGTGCAGGTGGAGGAGCTTGATAAGATAGGTATAGTTGTGGATTACGAGGAAAGCATGGGTTTTGTTGTTGCACATAATTGACTTTTGGTTCTTTCTCCTTGTAGGTGCCACCTTTTTAGGAAAACTACTTTCTGTATTTAATAATTATCGAGACTATCAAATTATATCAATTTATAAATTGATTCACCAACATACTTATAGTAAAAGGGACAACTGAGTTGAGCTCTTTGATCACTCTAATCAAACAATCAAATTAAGAGGTTAAAAGGGAGAAAAGGACTGCAAAATTAAATAATAGAAATTAATTAAAAATTGTAAATAAAATTAAGTAAACAATCAATTCAAGAAAATTAACTAATCTCACTACAATAACTTTGACCTTTGGCAAAGGCTGAAAAGCGTTGCCATTGGCCAAAACCATTGCCCAAAGTCTATAGCAACGCTTTTCAACCCTTGCAAAGTCGTTGCCTCTTCCGTCGTTGCCTATTATAATAGGCAACGCTTTTTTAAACTTTTGGCAACACTTTAGAAAAAACGTTGCCTATTCTTATGTTCTGGAAACGCTTTTGAGACGTTGTCCATGGATAGTTCTTGCAACGCTTTTGACATGTTGGATATTGGTACTGCTTTAGGCAACACTTTTCTGTCGTTGCTTTTAAGTATGCCGTAAGACAATGTTTAAAAATCATTGCCTATAGGTTAAGGTTTTGGCAACGTTTTCTACATATTGGTTATAAATATTACTTTAGGCAACGTTTTATTGCCGTTGCTTTTAAGTTTGACGTAAGGCAACTTGTAAAAAGCATTGCCTATAGGTTAAAGATTTGACAACTTTTTTGCTTTAGACAACGCTTTTAGATTTGTTGCTTTTAAATATGCAAAAAAGCAACTTGTATGAAACGTTGCCTATAGGCCATTTTTTTTTGAAATGTTACCTATGTATACCTACTTTAAGGTAACACTTTTTACTTGCATATTAAAAAATCACGTATTAAAAACTAATAATGCATTAAAAAACTAATTCTTCTCAAATAAAATATACTAAATTATGTAAGTGTATTTACTGTATATATACACCAAAACTAAGAAAAAAAAGTCATTTACTACTATTGTACAAAAGTAGTGTGATTGTTCTTGATCACATAACACAAATGAAAGAACCAAAAAACTAAAGCTAAATATCCTTGACAAATCTCCATAATTGTATCCACATGCAAGATGCCTTTGTTTCACTTTATCTAGTATATTCTCACTGCAAAAGAAAAAACAATAAATATATGTAAATAAATATTCTAAAACATATAAGTATTCCTCCTCAATACATATTGAAGTCAGCAACAAAATAAAATATTAAAGTGGTTAGTTACACACACAGTAACTACTAATTAACTAAGAAATTCAATTTATGAATCAATAATGCTTGGTTAGTGGTTAGTACAAATTGAAGGATGACAACAGGGAAATTTTGTGAAATAAAGAATACACACAGATCAGGAAAAAATTAACAGCAAAAATAATAATAATAAAGAGTACAGTTTCTACATGGCTTTTCTCAATCCTCAAATTAGTCCCCTTTAGGCCAAAGCTACAGCCTCTCTCTAATAAATTATTTGACACCTGCTCCTCTTGTTAATATTTGTAGGACTCGTTGCAAGCTGCAATATTGCTTCAAGATATGGTCATTTGTTAAGGAGGACAACCCAAATGTTTCATCACCTGTTTTCATAGGGATTCATCTGTTTCTTGTTCATTGGAATTTTGTGAATAGCTGTATGGCTTATGGTTTTGTAGGTCTCCTAGGATTTTTATATTTATCTGTGGATCATTTATAGATAATTATTTTTCATTCATTGATATCATTCTAGGTTATCTATTATGCTTTGGAGCATGCCAGGAAAATGACTTCTTGTGTAGATCATCTGTAGATAGTTATTCATTGATATAAAACATTTGTTCGTATTTTGTTGCTATAGGTCAGGCATAGCACCATTTCTAAACAAAGGGAAAACAATACTCTCACAAATAATAATGCTAATGCTCTGCAAGCAAATTTAAACATCGGGAACCTTATACAAATGGGAAAGGCCAAAGCTTGATTAGAATAAGATCATCCCATGGATTTGATCATTGCTTTTAAGAAACTCTTGATAATATAAATCTTTATAGGTTTACGAAATTGGCATGGAATATATTCTAACAAATAAAAGTGATGCAAGTATAAATTGTACTCAATATTTAATTTACTCTAGAGTGTGATAAACTTATTTTAGACCCTTTCACCATTTCCTTTATGCAAAAAAACAATATTGTGACCTATTTTCTTGCATTAACATAATGAAGATTTATAATTTATCTAGTAAACACCTCGGACATACCTCCAACCAGTCAACTATAAAAGAAAATCTTGAATAGGCCTCTGGTGTGAACTTGAGGTTGTAGAGTGAGGTGAGGGACAAAAGGATTAAAAGACCCTTATCTTTCAAAACTAGAAGTAGATATACATTACAAAAAATCAAGCCACTCAACAAAGAAAAACAAAACTACTTGAAGCTCAACTTTGCTTATAACAAAATGAAACAAGCCAAAACATTCACTCCCACATAACCCAAGTAAGCTTTTGAACATTAGATCCACCATACGAAAGTTCCAAAACGTGGTCAGTTTCTTTTGTTTCCTTCATTTTGTTGTTTTGGTTGTTTTACAAGGATTCTTTATCCTCCTATGTATTTTTAATCTTTTCCTTAATAAATAATATAAAAAATGCAACACCAAAAGCAAAGTAAATAAGTCGTCTCATACACTTAAAATGTACAGGTGGCTACTAGGCCAAATTTATGAATGTCTTCCAAAATTATAGACATTTTCTAATTGGGTTGAATAAGATTTTTTGCAAGATATGCATAAAATGGGATAAAAAATTGCAGCATCTCAAAATTGATAACATTTCAATATCCTATATACAACCCTATATACTTGCATCAGTGTCTTACATAATGTCCTCAAAATCGGAATCTTTTTCTTGTTCAATTTCATCGGACAAAGGTTCATCCATGTCAATAATGGTTTCTGGAACATCTTTTTTCACAAGTTCAATGTCACCATCATCATTGGGCATAACAAGACTTAGAGAATGGTTAGACGACTCATTACCATAAATTTCTTGAGCATCAGAAATTAGTTCATCATTTATGCTAAACAAGTCTCTTGGAACTGTCTTCATGACATAATGCTTGCTTTCATCAATGGAATCTTGGATATAGAAGCATTGGCATGCTTGAGATGCAAGAATAAAAGGCTCATCACGGTAACATCTCTTATTAAAGTGAACATAAGTAAGTCCAAACATGTCTTCTTAAGCTTCAAGCCAATCACATCTAAACACCACAACTTTAAAATAGCCATAATAATATAATTCTATCATGTCATTTATTCTTCCATAATAAGTTACATCAGCTGTGATTGGGTGCTCATCCTTAGAGCTAACAAAGCTTGTAGTTAATGCCATCAATGTTATACTGTTGTTTTGAGTCTTCCATCTCACATCACGCCGCCTTGTATGAAATCGATATCCATTAATAAGATACCCATTAAATCTTTTTCAATAGAATTAGGCCCTCTAGACAAAGCTTTAATGAATTCTGGAGTATCCTCTTTCATGGCATGAGTTTCAAACCATTCAATGAAGTCTTGGCTTTGAATTTTTGCTTTCTTCCACTTTGTCCTTCTAGCTTGATTTTTAACAACAATCTCATTCTCTCTAAAGTGGAAAAAAATTAAAGGCATTAATATAATTATAATCTTAATCTATTTATGAAAAAGAAAGATAATGAGCATGTCACCATAACTAAGGTATTCTTGTACTTCATCACAATTGATCAATATGTATCCATGTGCTTTGGTTAGTGACTTGTGATCTACATAAATTAGAACACCTTTCTTTTTCCCTCCTATAGGACGTCCTTTGCTAGGAAAAAGACCAAATGAGTCAACCTCACTATTGCATTCATCATTGTTTCAGCTCAATTTATTCAACATAGTTTGCACACCTTCATGCAAATATCTTGAGCAAAATGTCAAGCATTCTTCTGCCAAATATGCCTTTGCAATTGAGCTCTCTAGGCAACTTTTATTGCGAACATAAGACTTAAACTTACACATATACCTTTCTAGAGGGTACATCCACCGAAAATGAACTGTGCCACCTGATTTCACTTCATTTTCTAGATGAATAGGCAAATGAACCATTATATGAAAAAAAACATGGAGGAAAAATTCTCTCCAATTGACAAAGTGTTTCTGCAATCTCTACTTCCAAGCGATCTAATTCTTCTAGTGTAACAACTTTCTGACATAAACATCAAAATAAAGAACAAAGACGGATCAAAGGGATGGCAATAGGATTAGGCAGTATGCTTTTTATTGGTATTTGCAATAGGTAATGCAACATGAAATAAGCATCATGGGTCTTATAGCCTGATATTTTTCTTTCACCAACTTGAACACATCGAGAAATATTTGAGGCACTACTATCTGGCAATTTTGCTAACTTCAAGACACCACAAAGTAAAGATTTTTCTACTGCTGTCCTAGAAAAACAAGCTTTTGCAAACTTAGTGGTTTTTCCATTTTTTGTCTCCTTTGGTTGAAGGTTCTTTCTTATGCTCATTTCTTTTAGGTCAAAATGAGCTTTTGCATGATCCTTTGTCTTCCCAAAGATATCTAATAGAGTGCCAAAAATATTATCACATATATTTTTCTCTAGGTGCATCACATCAAGGTTATGGCGCATGGTGTTATGCTTCCAATATGGCAACTCAAAGAAAATTGACCTCTTTTTCCACGGACCATCATTCTTTTTCTTCTATTTTTTTCTGAATACATTATCAAAGTCTTCTAATTTAGCTCATATTTTTGTCCCACTTAATGTTGGTGGTGGAGATCTAAATTTTGTATCTCCATGAAAAGACTTTTTATTAGATCTCCATGGATGACTCATGGGCAAAAAAATTTGATGATCAATATAGCACATCTTTCCACTATGTTGCAAATAAGTAGAACAAGTCTTATAATTACAACAAGGACAAGCCAACTTTCCTTTGGTGCTCCAACCGGACAACAAAGCATAAGCAGGGAAATCACTAATAGTCCATAAAAGAGCTACTTGCATTTGAAAAGTCTGGTTGGCTAAAGCATCATTTGTTTCTACTCCCAAATCCCATAACAATTTTAACTTCTCAATCAATGGCTCTAGATAAATATCAATGTCATTTCTAGGTGAATGTTTTCCAAGGATTGGTAAGGATAACATGCAATATTCTGGTTTCATGCACAACCACGGAGGTAAATTATATGCCATCAACACCACAGGCCATGTACTATGAGATATATTCATGGTCCGATATGGATTGAATCCATCGCTAGCTAACCCAATCCTTACGTAGCGAGAATCCTTTGCAAAATTAGGATGATCCCTATCGAAGTCCTTCCACGCTTGACCATCAGCAAGATGTCTCAACTTTCCATCCTTTGAAAGCTCGTCTTCATGCCACATAAGCGTATTGGTTGTCCTTGAAGGCATAAACATCCTTTGGAGTCTAGGAATCAAAGGAAAGTGTCTCAAGATCTTTGCATTTACATTAGGTTTCTTGGAAGATTCAGCCTCACAATTGATGCTAGGATATTGAATATATCGTGAAGCTCCACATATATAGCAAAACTCTTTATCAGCATAACAACCCCTATATAGCATGCAATCATTGGGACATGCAGGGATCTTCTCGTAGTCAAGACCCAAGTCCTTTATCATGGCCTTGGTTTTGTTGAAAGATGGAGGAATATTCAAATTAGGTATAGCTTCTTTCAACAACTCAAGGAGAGATGTGAAAGACGCATTGCTCCATCCATGAATACACTTCAACAAATAAAGTCAGATGGTGAATGACAATGTAGAAAAGTTTTGACAACCTATGTATAGTTCTTGATTTACGTCCTAAACCAGTTTATAAAACTTCTTTGCATCTTCATTAGCACCTTCATGAAGTCCATCCTCTTGCACTACATCTCTAAACCTTGCGTTCAATAAGTTATCAATGTCATCACATGGGTCTTCAACATCCATGTCAGCTTCAAGGCCTGTTGCACTTAGCCCTTCTCCGTGGTTGATCCATTTTCGGTAGCTCACAACAAATCCCTTGCATATTAAATGTTCGTACACAACATCTCTTATTCTCCAATAAGAATTTGCATATTTTGCACAAGGGCATAATATCTCCTCTCCATCAAGTTCTCCAATAGTAAATGCAAAATCTAAGAAAAAAAGAATAATGATCATCTTACCTCAAACAGTACCCACACCCCTTTTAACACTACATTAAAGTTGGTTAATGAAGTATAAATTGTTAGTTAATGAATATGTTCAAATATGTAACCCTTCTAGCTTGACCCCATTAACTAACTTATATACGTCATTAACCACTTTTTTGTTCTTCATTAACCAACCTTTTACATACTCATAAACTAATTTCTATATGTCATTAACCATGAATTTGTGCTTCATTAACTAACTTTATGTGGTGTGAAAAGTGGTATGATTGAAAATGGGTAAGATTATCAGTATTGAAGAAAAAATGGACACCATCAATGTACTCTTTGCTAAACCTCTGTAAATCCATCCACTCCTTGAACTCATATTTTAATTCACTGATAAGAAAGTTATTTTCAGTATTAATTTTCAAATGCTAACACGAATATTCATAGTACTAAATTAGTTTAAACAATGATATCATATAAAATAGTTCAGGTAAATAATGCGGGGTAAAAAGTAAGACTTAAATAGGAGAATTTTATGTCTTACCAGGTAAAAGAGTTGGGACCAACCATCCTTTTGAGTTCAGACTCTAGGAGCTAATTGAGTACCTTTACCAATGCTAGTAAAAAACAAAAAGAGAAATTATGGAATTGGGTGAAATATTGGCAAATTGGGAATGATTTGTAATTTAAAAAATCATGAAATTTTAACGACATGTAGCCTTATATTCTACCTTTCAAAAGAAAAAAATAGCAAGCAAAAATGATTCCTACAGCTCTAGTTACGTTGTTGTGCAGATAAGCTGTCAGGGTACCTTTCTTGCAAAACCATATCTGTTTTCACATAAAACAAATAGCAATGCATCCCAAGTGTCATTTTTTGTTGGCACCCTAGCTGAGATAAGGGCAGCAACCACCAACTAGGGACACTAACCAAATAGAGAAGAAATTGAGAAAATGATGAGATTTTGCCTTGAAAAGACTTACTAAGAATGACAAAAAAAAGCCATCTTCCTCTTTCATTCTTCACCCTTAACAGACACTATTAAAAAAAATCATTTTCTGCTTCTTGAATTCTGCATTAAATGACTTATAAAGAATTCTTAAAGGCTATTTAAGTTGACTTAGTCAAGTCTTAAAGGCTATTGACCATTGCTTTAGCATAGTTATGCTTATTTCTTATGCCATAGTCATCAAAAAGTGAACCAAATCAATCAAATTCATTCTGAATATTTCAAGAATCACCACAGTACTGGTTACATATTAGTAACAATATAAACAAAAATCCAATCTTGACGTTCTTGTTGAAACCAACAATAGCAGTTAAAACTATAAACCATCCTTACTTAGTTTTCATTCCTAAAGTTTGTTAATTTTTTTTTAATTCCGATTTCACCCCATCACAGAGATGGACTCTCTGTTACAACAAAAAAAAAAGGACCATTCACCCATATGCCCCTCATATCCAAGGATTACAAAGAAAAGAGAATATTCACAGAAAACCAAGACAATACAGAGGAAAGAAATAAAAAGAGAAAGTCAAAACTTTGCCTCATTATCGTGAATAATAGAGAGGAAAAATGAAGGGAATAACAGAAACAAGTGAATACAGCAATTATATCTGATTTGGTTCTTCATTTGCTTGGGTTGGGATATTGATTACAAGGGTTGTATTGGTGCTTTGTGGTTGTGGTTTTGTGATGTTGGTGAGTTTGATTTATGTTTGACGGTAGAATAAGATTAAGTGTAATTTTAAGGTGGTTTATGTGAAGAATCGGCAATTGTAATGAGCTTCATGAAAGTATTTCACAAAACTAATCCAACAAAGATGAAATTCTATACTCAAGCTTCAAACAGTCACAAGCTTAAATACAAAAGATTTTATACAAAAGCTTTTAGATTAGATAATCATATATTCTAATCCAAATAGTTAATACATAAACAAAGAAAGAAATTAGAAAGTCCTACTTGGAATCTAAAAGCTTGAGAGTGTTCTTTCTTCTCCCTTTTGCTCTATGTTAGCATTGTCCTTCATAAGCCAAGGGAAGAGCCCTTTTTTTTTTCTTCTAACTTTTGTTATTTATTGTTACCTCCAATAATTAGAGGGTATGGCCTAAAAATGACCCCAACATGGCCTAAGTGTTCTTCTTGCTTGCTTTCATAAACTTACCCCCTCTCCCAATTACTTACAAGGAACACTTAATTTGTTGCTTGCTATTTAGTTAGGAAGAAATTAATTATTTGAGATTTTATTGGATTCTAACTAGATGTTGAGGAAATTGAGTTGTTGGCTACTAATGGTATAGCAAGAAGTTCGTTTCCAAAATATTAATGATAATTGCCACAATATTATCACAAGTTCTATTGGAAGAATATGTAAACAATTTAAAGTTTCATTGTCATAGATAAAGGATGTCAAACATTAAAACTTCACTAAAAAAATAAACATATATAGAAGCCAAGACTACAAAAGAACTTACAGTTGTTCTAATTTTATTAGACTCCCAAGTTCTGATACTAAGAAGTTAATTGATCTAAAACCCTTGCAAATTTAACAAACTGAACATTATATACTGATATACTGAACATTATATACTATTAGGAGAGAAATGAATCTTTTACTTAAATCTGCATAAAAAAAAGCTCAAACAGATGTACAAAAGAGAAAATAATTGGGCAGTTGATTTGAAAATTGAAAAGACCACAATATAAATATTTCATGCTTAAATTACTAGAGTATCTATTCAATCAATTTTGGTCTCCTTTGATAGTACTTAATAAGCAGTAGGTGGTTAACATTACATGACTACAGCTCGAGCACAACGCCACCAGCATGAAATATAGGGGCGACATTTAGAACAGTAGCCAGTAAAACATTTAAAATAGTAGCCAATAAATTGAATGAAATCGGAGCACAACCTGAGCACAAAATGGAAATAATAAGGTGTGATTGTAGAAGCCTCAAACAGAACTAAAAACCACCAGAAGAAGGGCAAAAAAGAACTAAAAGGTTCTGAAACTTTACTAAAAGGTTCTGCACATATAGAACTTTAAAACTCTATTGTAAACTTATAAATAGTGATTCAACAGTGCTTGAAACAAAACTGAAGCAAAAAAAGGTCCTGCTCTAGAAAATCAATTTCAAAGAAACTCAATAGAACATCTAACAATCATCATCTTTTTAAGCACAAATCCTGAAGGGAACTCCATTCCACGAAAGAATTCAAAGGAAAATGTCAAGGGAAAAAATAGGGATTGGGAGGGAGGAAGGAGACCTTGCATACTGATGAGTCCTGAACTCAATCAAAATTAAAACCGAGTTGTACCTATGGCTTGTAGCATAAGAGTTAACACTGGATCGTCTCTCAAGGATCTTAGTTTGCAAATTAATCAAATCAAGCCAAAATTGGGGAAGGGGTTTGAGTTGATGAACAGAATATAAAATAACATAATTAAGGAAAGAACAATCAAGTAAAAGAGTAATCATTCCAGAAATCTATCCAAAATTTGGTGGATTCTATCATAGATCATTAAACAAACATTTGGATTACATTTGAATGATTAACTTGGATTTAACCAAGATCTCAGCATTAGATCCAGAATTCTTACTAGACAATCATCTAGAATTCAATTAACAATTGATACACAAATTCGCAATCGCATAATTCATGTTAGATCTATGTTAATTTTAGATCCCATTTCAATTAATCTAAGCACAAATCAGCACTTAACTTCTAATTCCATGACTAAACTAGATTAATCAACCTAATTCAATCACAATTCTTAATCCCAAATCAAGAAAATAAAAAAGAAGGGGAAGAAGAAGAATCCAAATACAATTCAAAATAAGAAATTCGAACAATATCTCAAGAATCCAAGCCGAAATTTCTTCAAGAATCCCAAATTAATTACAAAGTATTTAGCCCTCCATCAGAAAAGAAAAACCCAGAAACGAAAATTAGAGAGAAGGATAGAAGAGAGGAGAAAGTTCTAGAGAGAGGTGAGAAAAATGTAGGATGAAAAAAAACTAATTTTTGGATCCCTCCCTCTCAAACTATAAACTGCCCCCTAAATTGGCCTCTAGTGCCTCATTACACTTCCCAAACATAGTTGGGCTTTGTAGGAATGAAATGGCCTAAGTTTCATCTGAATTGGACTTGAATTGACCAAGATATGCTCACTTTAGTGCCATATGCTCCTCAAACCCGAGTCTGAACTTCTAGGCCCATTAGGCCCACTAGACATCTGATTGAGACTTTGAGCTCCATCAAAGTTGTAGAGCTTCCTCTCAGCTTTCCTACAAGGTAAAATGCATAATTTTTAGATGTCTAGAACTCAAGTTATGGCTGGAATACAGAAACAACATCAAAACTCAATAATGCTGAAAAAATTCAATTAAGCCCAAATTTAAGTCCAACTTATAAAACATGTCCAAGGTCAAACAATTAAGTACATGAAGAGTGTAAATCACTAAAAATGAGGGCTTATTAATGTGTAAAATATGTGATTATCAAATTCTCTCACACTTAGCTTTTTGTATTCCTGGGCAAAACACAAGAGACCAAAACTAGGGAATAAAGAAAAGCAAAAACTCAAAAGCTAAAAATTCTAAAAGACTTAAATTCCAATGACATTCAAGAATGCAAAAGCTTACAAGCAAGAGGAGCAATAAAAGATTCAAGGGAACAAAACATTCATGAATTAAAATTTCTTCACATCTCAAACCAACAAGCAAAGTAGCTTCAACTTGAAAAGCATGAATCAAGAATGATAGATCCTCACAAGATACACTCTCAATCCCTCAAGTGTTTACAAGGTAAGTATTTCACTCAATTCAACTCATGAATAATTGTACTACCATAAGTTTGCTTATCTTCTACTTCTCCACTACTCAAACACATGCATACACAAATCAAGAAGACTTTATTCAAGGTTGTAATAGGGTCAAGGTAAGGGAAGGAAACAATATGAAATTTTATTCCCCAACTTCAAATAATGCACATTCTCTTTACATATTTCTTTCTCTTCTCTTAATTAAATTAAATTTTTTTCAACCTTTGTTGAATTTATTCTTTTTCTTTTCTTTCTTTTTCTTAATTTTTTTCTTTCATTTGGCTTTTTCTTTCTTTTTCTTAATTCTTTTTTTTCTTTTTTTTATATCACCAAACATCTTGCACATTGCACATTAAATTACACAACCCCCACACTTGAACTACTACCCACAAGCCAAAAGAGCTCCTCCAATGAAAATGAACCAATGTTCTCCCATTCCCTAAGGTAAAGGTAAAAACATAGTTTTTCACATAAGATACACAATGAGCTAAACAAAGAATAGGCAAGTAGGCTCAAGGGGGTTAAACAAAGGGAAATGATGCAAGGTTGACTATTTGCCCAAAGTAGTTAATCAAGAAAGAATGCTTCAATCATGTTCATGCATGCAAGTGAAAAATGTAGCCTCAAAAAGAATCAAAGCAAGTTTTAGAGTGATCAAATGATATGAGTGAAAATCACACAAGAAAGAAGAGAATGGTGCAAATGTTAAATCCACCAATAGGCTCAAAATTTCACAAGGTATGCATCTATCAAACTTAATCCATCAATTGAAACATTCACCACCAAGCATATCAAATTCAAGAAGAAAGAAAATCTATTCAATCATGTTATGAACCTTGAATTTCAATTGTCTCAAACTTTTCAACTTCACAAACCTCAAAACATCATTGGAAAGCAAGTCAAAACACACTCTTTCTTTTTTTAAACAGAAGACATAATTAAAAGCGGAAAACAAAATACAAAAAAAAAAATAGCAAAATGACACAAAATACAAAAATAGAAAATAGCGAAGCAGAAAACAGAAACAAAAAAAATACAAAAATAGAAACAACAAAAGCTAAAAAAAAATAGAAATAGCGAGAAACTAAAAATAGCGAGAAAATAGCAAAAATAGAAACAAAAAAATAGAAACAGCAGAAACTAAAAAAATAGAAACAAGACAAAAACTAAAAATAGCAAAAAATAGAAAAACAAAAATAGCAAAAAATAGCAGTAAAGCAGAAATAGCAGAATATTTTATGACAAAAAATAAGTAAACAGAAAAATAGAAATAGTAAAAAATAAGAATGAGAAACAACAAAAATTTTATGACAGCAGAATATTTATGACAGCAATTAGAAAACAACAAACAAAAGATTATGCAGAAAATAGAAATAATAAAAACAGAATGCTAAAATTCCTCCCTCCACTTAAATTCCACATTGTCCTCAATGTAAACACAAAGCAAAAGACAAGTAAGCATGTGAACGAAAAGAGCAAGGGAGGAAAACACCCTCATCAAGGTGGAAAGATTTGCAATTGGGGAAAGGTAGGCTTGTCCAAGGAGAGCTCCTCCACAAGTGCGGGGTTCGCGGGGCTCTCAAGAAAGGGCTTAAGACGGTGCCCATTAACCTTGAAACTCTTGTTGGTGGCTTCATTTGAAATCTCCACTGCACCATAAGGAAAGATGTTAGTGACAACAAAAGGACCATCCCACCTAGAACGGAGCTTACCGGGCATGAGTTTAAGGCGAGAGTTGAATAAAAACACTTTTTGGCCAATGGAGAACTTCTTTCTAGAAATCATCTTGTCATGGAAATGCTTAGTCTTTTCCTTATAGATCTTGGAATTCTCATAAGCCTCCAAACCAAGTTCCTCAAATTGTTACAATTGAAGCTTCCTCTCTGAACTCGCTTGGTCAAATGCTAAGTTGTAACTCTTCACTGCCCAGTATGCACGATGCTCTATCTCCACTAGAAGGTGGCAGCTTTTACCAAAGACAACCCTAAAGGGAGACATCCCTATAGGCATCTTATAAGCAGTACGATGAGCCCAAAGAGCATCTTCTAACCGACGGCTCCAATCCTTCCTATTCAGCTGCACCATATTCTCCAAAATTTGCTTTATCTCTCAGTTAGAAACCTCGGCCTGCCCGTTAGTTTGGGGATGATATGTTGTAGACACTCTATGCACGACCCCATACTTTCGAAACAAGGCCTCCATAGTCCAGTTACAAAAATAAGTCCCCTGGTCACTAATGATAGCTCGAGGAACTCCAAACCTGCAAAATATGTTAGAGCAGACAAAATCCACAATAACTCGAGCATCATTAGTCCTAGTGGCCTTGACTTCCACCCATTTAGAGACATAATCACCGCAAGAAAAATATAAGAAAAACCAAAAGAGACAGGGAAAGGGCCTATAAAATCGATACCCCAAACATCAAAGACCTCGCAGAAAAGAATGGGCTGCTGGGGAATCTCCTGCCTGCAGGTGATGGCCACTCCTACTCTCTAGCACTGCTCACAAGTAGTGAAAGCCTAATGTGCATCTCTAAAAATGGTGGGCAAGTAGAATCCAAAGTCCAGCACCTTCCTAGCTGTCCGCTATGGTCCAAAGTGTCCTCCGACTGGAGAGTCGTGACAGAAGTGAAGAACTGACTGGATCTCATGGTCAGGTATGCATCTGCAAATCACCTGGTTACTACAAAATTTTCACAAATATGGATAATCCTAAACATAATATTTAGCATCACTCTTAAGCTTAGCTCTCTGTGATCTAGATGCATGAGGGGAAAAAACAGATGCAACCAAGTAATTAACTAAATCAGCAAACCAAGGGGCAAGTGAGGTATCATGCAACTGCATAAGCTGCTCATTTGGAAAATCATCTTTGATAGGAGAAGGGTCAACAGCTCTTTCGATCCTGCTCAAATGATCCACCACCAAATTTTCTGCCCCACTCCTATCTTTAATCTCCATATCAAACTCTTGGAGAAGCAGCATCCATCTAATCAACCTAGGCTTCGAATCTGCCTTCTTCAACAGGAACTTTAAGGCTGCATGATCAGTAAAGATAACCACTTTAGAGCCAAGCAAATATGATCTAAACATATCAAGTACAAATACAATAGCAAGCAACTCTTTCTCAGTGGTAGTATAGTTAGCTTGTGCAGCATCTAAAGTCCTGGAAGTATAGGAGATGACATGAGGCAGCCTGCCAACTCTCTGTGCAAGGACAGCTCCCACTGCATAGTTAGATGCATCACACACAAAAGGAAGTGTCCACTTGGGTGGCTGAATGATTGGAGTGGTGGTCAAAGCTCTTTTAAGGCAATCATAAACCTCTCTACACCTGTCATCAAAATCAAAAACAACATCTTTCTGCAACAAGTGGGACAGTGGAAGGGCCTTTTTGCTGAAATCTTTAATAAACCGCCTGTAGAAACCTGTATGGCTAAGAAAAGAACAAAACTCTCGCATGCAAGAGGGGTAAGGTAACTGGGAAATAACATAAATTTTAGTAGGATCTACCTCTATACCCTTCCGAGAGATCACATGGCCTAAGACTATGCCCTGTTCTACCATAAAATGACACTTCTCATAATTAAGAACAAGGTTAGTCTCAATGCACCGATGCAAAACTCTATCCAGACTATCCAAACAGACATCAAAAGAGGAACCATAAATAGTAAAATCATCCATAAACACCTCAATGCAATCCTCTAAAAAGTCTGTAAAGATACTTACCATGCATCGCTGGAAAGTTCCAGGGGCATTGCATAGGCCGAAAGGCATCCTCCTGTAGGCAAAAGTGCCAAAGGGGCAGGTGAATGTGGTCTTCTCCTGGTCCTCTAGTGCTATATGGATTTGAAAATAACCTGAAAAGCCATCAAGAAAATAGTAGTAAGATTTTCCAGCCAAGCGCTCAAGCATCTGATCAATAAAGGGCAAAGAAAAATGATCCTTTCTGGTCACTTAGTTGAGCCGCCTGTAATCAATACAATCTCTCCAGCTACTCTGCACTCTAGCAGGAATCAGCTCATCTTGATCATTCTTCACTACTGTGATTCCTGACTTCTTTGGAACCACTTGAACTGGACTCACCTAAGAACTATCTGATATAGGATAGATGATACCAGCTTGCAGAAGCTTGGTCACCTCTTTCTTTACCACATCCAGGATCAAAGGGTTGAGTTGCCTCTATAGTTGTCTCACTGGCTTAGTTCCATCCTCAAGTAGTATCCTGTGCATGCACATGGAAGGACTAATGTTAGGAATGTCAGCCAAGGTCCACCCGATAGCTCTCTTATGCTTCCTTAGTATTTGCAGCAACCTCTCCTCCTACTTAGCATGGAGGGTAGTAGAAATGATCACTGGCAGCTTCTTATCCTCCTCTAAGTAAACATACTTAAGGTGTTGTGGGAGTGGCTTAAGCTCTAGTATAGGTGGTTGCACTATAGATAGAAGTATCCTGGTGGTAAGAACTGTGTCTACAACCTACAATCCTACAAAATCAAATTTGTGTGTACTTGATGTAATCAAATTGCTGCATTCTGACTCCATTTAATTTGCAGCTGCACCACCATCAAACTATTCAGAACCTGTACAATCTGCATCAAAATCACCATGTAAACACTATGCAATCTCAGTACAAACACTACACATTTCAAACTCAGTACAAGTAGCACATGTGTTAATATCATCAAAATCAGGAAAAATTGGGAAATCAACAGCAAAGAACTCAGACAGGTTATCATCAACTACATCAGCTAGCAAATCTATATGGAAAACAGAATGCTCCTCCATGGGATGCTTCATGGCATCCAAAATGTTAAATCTGACCACACTATCTCCAAACTCCATGGAAAGAGTGCTTGCATGGACATCAATTTTGGTTCTGGCAGTTTTGAGAAAAAGTCTGCCTAGAATGATGGGAGCCTTGCTAGATTTAGATTCTCTATCCATATCCAAAATATAGAAATCTGCAAGAAAAATCAAATCATTAACTCTAACAAGGACATCCTCAATGAGTCCAGCAGGGTATGCAGTACTCCTGTTTGCTAACTGAATGATGACTCCTGCATTCTGCAAAGGTCCAAGGGCAAGAGAGTTAAACACAGACATAGGTATAACATTAATTGAAGCACCTAAATGTAACATAGCATTTTTGAATTTGCTACTGCCTATGGTACATGGAATAGTAAAAATCCATGGATCCTTGCATTTCTGGGGCATTGTAGGCTGTATAAGTGTAGACACATTTTGCCATATACAAATCTTCTCATTTCCCTTTAGTCTCCACATGTGAGTGCACAGGTCCTTAAGGAACTTGGCATATCTTGAAATTTGCTTAATTGCATCAAGGAAAGGAATGTTCACCTCAACCTTCCTAAATATCTCCAAGATCTCTCTATCTGTGTCAGTCTCATTAGTCTTCTTAATCTGCACAACCCTCTGAGGGAATGGAAGTGGAATGGACTGCTCCTGCTCATCATGAACTACACTAGAAGTGGGGACAGGATCTGTTTTCTTAATTTTGCTGTTGCATGAAATTTCTGGTATGGTTTGCTGCTCCTTAGTCTCCTTATCTAAACCATGTTGCAACCTAAAATTTAGTGCATCAACGGTCTTACCAGATCATAGAGTGATGGCACTCACATTTCTAGGATTCACCACAGTTTGTGCAGGCAACTTGTCAAAATCTTATGACTGCAATTGATTCATTGAACTAGCAAGCTGTCCAATCTGGTTCTCCAAATTCTGAATGGTAGCTTCAGTTCTATGCTGGAGCTGCAAGTTGTTCACCGCCATTTGTTTCATTAAGTCCTCCAAGGTTGGCTCAGATTTAGGAGGTGCTGCATTAGGCTGCTGCATATTCTGCTGCAGTATGAAGGGTGGCTGATACGATCTACTAGATGCTGCAGTGGACTAGAAGGGGATCTGCTGCTACTGCTGCCTAAATTGAGTAGGGGTAGATGGTGTAGAGTTATTCCCCCACCTCAGATTGGGATGATTCCTCCAACCTGAGTTATATCTGTTGGAGGACAAATCATCACTCTGCTGCTACTACTGAGGCCTGTAGTTATAGATGTTTGCTGCATAGGCCTGTGGGGTACCATCAGTGTCACCCTCTTGTAGTGTAGGACAAGAATCTGTGGGATGATCAACAGAAGTATAGATGCCACATACTCTGGCAAGAACTACTGCAGCAGGCTGCTGTTGTTGACCCACAGCTAATTATCTCACCAAGGATGCGAGATCATCAATTTTGCTTTCCAATTTCTTGTGATTTGCAGCATAGGCAGCCTCAATGTTGTGGACATCTCTAGTCAATACCACTGAGTTACTTCTAGTGCCAAGCTGTTCAGAATTAGTGGCCATATTCTCAATTAGATTCCTTACAGCCATAGAAGTCTTGTCTACTAATGCCCCTCCACTAGCAGCATCAACTATACTCCTATCCATAGGTAGCAGACCTTCATAAAAATAATGGATGAGTAACTGGTCACTAATCTGAGGGTGAGGGCAACTTGCACACATCTTCTTGAACCTCTCCCAGTATTCATATAATGTCTCTCTGTCAAACTACCTAATACCACATATTTATTTTCTGATTGATGCAGCTCTTAATGCAGGAAAGAATTTCTCCAAAAATAGCCTCTTAAGATCATTCCAGCAAGTGACAAAACTTGGATGCAAATAATACAACCAGTCCTTAGCAGCATCCTGTAATGAGAAAAGGAATGCTCTAAGTTTAATGTGATCTTTTGGAATGCCTTGAGGCTTCATGGTAGAACACACAATGTGGAACTCCTTAAGATGCTTATGAGGGTCCTCACCTGCATGACCACTGAACTTAGGCAGCAAATGAATTAATCCAGATTTAAGTTCAAAAGGAGCATCAACATCAGGATACTGAATGCATAAAGATTGATATGTAACATCATGGGCAGTAAGCTCTTTCAAGGTTCTTTCATCCATAATATCAATGTTCTCAGTAGAACCAGAATGGAAAGATTGATCAATGACAGAATGCACAGAATCAGAAAATTCAGATACAGAATCACTAGTATGATTACTATGTGCAGAATCACTAAAAACAGCAAGATGTACACTACTTCCTATATGCTCATGAAGTGTAGAATCAATCCTATTTAACCTATGCAGGGAATGAAAGGTCTTATCTATCTCAGGATCAAAATGATGCAGTATACCAGGGTTAGACCTAGTCATGTAACATAAAAAACTTAAAAAACACAAAACAAGCAAAATTGACTATCCAACATGAAAAATGCACCCAAATAAATCTAATTGACCTATCAAATGATTTTTAAAAGTTAAGGGACCACCACACACTAAAAACTACACAAAAATGGAACTAAAAAATGCAATAAAAAATCTTCAAAAAATGAAAAAGAGGTCTAAATGAAGGATTTTGGGCAAACCAGGGTGCTGCTTATAGCAAAGCTATAATCCTTGTGGAGAAGGCCATTTTCCTTCAATCCACCAATTTTTAGCTCAATCGGAGCATGTTTGTCCATACAAAAATTACCAAAATGCCATTCTGGCAACTAAATGTGCTCAAAAACCTTACTAGATTATGGATTTTGGCCAAATTCTGAAAAATGATCTTAGGATCACTTTGCTTAGAATGGCGTTTTACCTTTGGAGACCAAGTTTCACTTCAAAATTCCACCATTTGACATTTTCAATCCTACTAGTACTTTTTTGGCTCACAAAAAAAAAATGGAAACCAAGTGAAGGAAAGTGCTGGAGTGGGAAAAAATGTGAGAAAATTAGAAACTCATCCAAAGTGATTCAATGATACTTACAAGAGCAACTTGCAATGCAATTATCAATAGAGGATGGCTAATAGTAGCAAAACCCAATGGAATAGTGATTATGTAGCAGAATTACAAGTATGTGAACAATTGTGTTAATTGCAGCAAAATGAGCAATGTGGTATGCTAAGTAATGCAATATGAGTATAAGGTAATCATGAAATGCACAATAACATAATGCAAAGCAATGCAATGTAACAGAATCCAATGGAACAGTAACACCAAAATTATGCAGCAGAATGGCAAACACAGCAGAATGAACAAACACAGCAAAATAAGCACAATGTAGCAGAATAATGCAATGTAACAGTATGCAACAGAATGCACCTAATACAACTACATGAATGTAACAGAATGCAGAAATAGAATGATGTAATATGATGCAGAAACAGGATGCAAATGCAACTACAACTACAGCTTAATATGATCAAATTACAATTAAAGGATCCCCGGCAACGGCGCCAAATTTTGACGAGTGCCGAACTCAATCAAAATTAAAATCGAGTTGTACCTATGGCTTGTAGCATAGGAGTTAACACCGAATCGTCTCTCAAGGATCTTAGTTTACAAATTAATCAGATTAAGCCAAAATTGGGGAAGGGGGTTTTGAGTTTATGAACAGAATATAAAATAACAGAATTAAGGAAAGAACAATCAATTAAAAGCGTAATCAATCCAGAAATCTATACAAAATTTGGTGGATTCTATCATCGATCATTAAACAAACATTTGGATTACATTTGAATGATTAACTTGGATTTAACCAAGATCTCAGCATTAGATCCAGAATTCTTACTAGACAATCATCTAGAATTCAATTAACAATTGATACACATATTCGCAATGGCATAATTCATGTTAGATTTATGTTAATTTTAGATCCGAATTCAATTAATCTAAGCACAAATCAGCACTTAACTTCTAATTCCATGACTAAACTAGATTATTCAACTTAATTCAATCACAATTCTCAATCCCAAATCAAGATCCAATCAGATCAAGAAAATAAAAAAGAAGGGGAAGAAGAAGAATCCAAATACAATTCAAAATAAGAAATTAGAACAAGATCTCAAGAATCCAAACCCAAATTTCTTCAAGAATCCCAAATTGATTATAAAGTGTTTAGCCCTCCATCAGAAGAGAAAAACCCAGAAATGAAAATTAGAGAGAAGGATAGAAGAAAGGAGAGAGATCTAAAGAGAGGTGAGAAAAGTGTAGAATGAAAAAAATTGATTTTCGGATCCCTCCCTCTCAAACTATAAACTCCCCCCTAAATTGGCCTCTAGTGCCTCATTACACTTCCCAAACACATCTGGGCCTTGTAGGAATGAAATGGCCTAAGTTTCATCTGAATTGGACTTGAATTGACCAAGATATGCTCACTTTAGTGCCATATGCTCCTCAAACCCGAGTCTAAACTTCCAGGCCCAATTAGGCCCACGAGACATTTAATTAAGACTTTGAGCTCTTCATTAAAGTTGTAGAGCTTCCTCTCAGGTTTCCTACAAGGTAAAATGCATAATTTTTAGATGTCTAGAACTCAAGTTTTGGCTGAAATACAGAAACAACATCAAAACTCAATAATGCTGAAAAATTCAATTAAGCCCAAATTTAAGTCCAACTTATAAAACATGTCCAAGGTCAAACAATTAAGTACATGAGGAGTGTAAATCACTAAAAATGAGAGCTTATTAATGTGTAAAATATGTGATTATCACATATAATTGAAAGTGTGTTGTGTTCAGGTTACTTAGAATTAAGCTCTATTCAAAACAGAAAGAATAGTTTACATCGTATTAAGGTTATATAAGCAAAATGCAATTGCAAAAATACACAAAATAAGGTGCTTGCTTCTGATAAAGTAGCCAAAGAAACTGCAAGAGGCATGCTTTCAACCAGGTCCTCAGTCCCACATTCACTAATCACGCTATGAAGGAAACTTTGAAAGCAAAAATAGCTAGCGAGAGCCTGCAACAATTTCATTTCAACTCGATTCATGGAGCAAAGAAATATATCATTTGTACAACACTCAACACATATCAAAATTTATTTACCAATTGAATAAACAAGAAACCACAAAATAGAACTAATGTTTGTACTTATACTAAAACTCCATCAAGCAAATGGCTTCTTTTAAACCTGACCTGCAAAACAACATTGAGGAAACAATTATTCTGGAGATTTTGCAACCCGAGAACCAAGAGAGATTTCTCCAAGCTACTATCTCTACCAAAGGACCATGGCAAGCTAAATGGTATCACCATTTTGCCATCTTTTAGTGCCAATATCACACCTACTATGGCCACAAGGCCACCAACTACTAAGCGAATCCTAGAGGATAGTGTCCAATTCATATGATTATGATACAAAGTTGGAAATCCATGCTTGAGACTTTTTGACCCATCATACCCAAAAAGCTTCGCACCTAACCCCACACCTCTACCCCAAACCCCCTATAGCTACCATTGGGAGTGATTTAAGTTTCAGAGTCATCATACCTAAGCCAAATGATGAACCAAGAGCTAGGAAAACAACATCCAGGGAGTCACGACCCACTAGACCAGGGCAATCTCTGAATTGGTTGTGAGCTAGACAAAGAGAAGAAGATGCTAATCGAACAAGAAAGTGGGAATCGCGTGATATTTTCTTCAAACTAAAGACACTTTCAGTCTACGGCATCGAGAGAGTGGGCTTGTATTTTTTTCAATCAATCTTCAATGTGATATGTTTTTCAAAGAAATGAGAGTGGGTTAGAAAATTTTGCCACTCCCACAGAATAGCTTTAGTTATTTGTGCCTTTTTGGCCAAAATATTTGAAAGAAACTAATAATAGTTAAAAAAAAATCTTAAGCAATATTTTAAAAATATCTTAAAAAGCAATACAATTGGGAACAACTTTAAAATGTTGCCTATTATGTTTCTGGCAACATTTATTAAATGTTGTTTTAAAATCGTTTCCTAAACATGATTAAATTCAGAGAACACCCAAAATGCGTTGCCTGTACACTATATAGCAAAGTTAAACGTTGCTTAAAAGATGTTGCCTATACTAGCAATTAACAGCAACTTTCAAAAAGTGTTGCCTATACAACTTTAGACAACACTTTTGAAGTGTTGCTAAAAATAGCATTGCCTAAAGTAAAAAATGTTGTAGTGTCTTGAATTTAATCCATCATTAATCACTAAGAATCCATTCAATTGTTAATCATATTCTTCGTCTTAGATCATATCAAGAAGCCTTAAGATGATCTATGAATTCTCTACTAGATAAGCATCCAGAATTTAATTAATTAAGGTTAAACAAATTAAGCACTCATCTAATCCTAAATTAATCTAAAACCTAGAATTCAACCAAGCTTCATAAACAACATCCAAGAAGCCTTGATGCATTGTTTAGTCTCTGTAATCCTCATTAAACATATGGTAATTATGCAATTATCACATCAACATCCAAATCAAATTAAGTAATTTAATTTAGATTTAACAAAATAAAATAGGAACTTGATTAACAAGTAAAAGAGAAACTTGAATAGCAAGTAAAAGATAAACTTTATCAACAAGTAAAAGAGAAACTTGATTAGCAATTAAATGTAAAATAATCAAAACAATATCTCAAAATTAAACATCAAGATTGTCAATCTCTAGGATTTATTTAAAAGGGTCTAGCCCTCCATGGATGGAAGGGAAAAATAGAAAAGAAAGAAAACTAGAGAGAAATGAGAAGAAGAAAGATGAAGAAAGGAAATGCAAGCAAGAGCAGCTAGGAGTAAATTAGGGTTTTAGGTTCGTGGTTATAGCTGCTACCTAAATAAATATCTCTAAGATTAAAATTCCAAGTTTAACCTCAGCTTAGGGTTAATCCTCTTTCGCTTAACTTTAATTGGATACCTAATTTGCATAATTTAGGCTTAGGATGAGAAAAACATTCTTAACAGCTCTCTAAACCCATTAGCTGACTTCAAAAGGTGAAAACACCATCAAAATATTACATTTTTTTGTAAGTAGTCTTCATAAGAATTGAAGATATGTGTCTTAGGTTTCATATGGCACCAGTTTGAGCTCCAGATGACACTTATAGCCCAAATTATGGCCTAATCTTTGTACATTATCCAAGTTCCAACGACAACATCTCTGTTCTAACTTTGTGGCTCAATCTAACCTACTATACATCTGATTCAGCCTTTGAATTCTTCATCAAGTTGTATAGATTTCTCTTATATTTTCTACAAGGTAAAATTCATAATTTTTAAATGTTTAGAACTCAAGTTATGCCTAAAATACAGAAACAATGTAAAATTCTCAATAATGCTACAATTACGGCCAATTTGAACCCAAACTTATAAAATGTGGTTAAAACTAATCAATTAAGCATATAAGAGGTCTAAGAGACTAAATACGAGGGTTAACTAATATATGAAAATTATTTATTAAATTCCCCCACATTTAACTTTTGCACTCCCAGGCAAAACTAGAAATTCAACATAGGGAACAAGGAACAACAACACAAACTCAAAAGTTAAAAACTCTAAAAGACTCACTTTCTAATGATGTTCAAGAATGACAAAGTCTATAAGCAAGAAGAGCAACCAAAGCTTAAAGAAATTAAAACATTCATGAAGTAACATTTCTTTACATCTCAAATCAACAAGCAAGGTAACTTTAATTGGAAAGCATAAACCAAGAATGATAGAACCTTACAAGATACACTCTCAATGCCTCAAGTGTTTAGAAGGTAAGTGTTTCACTTAATTCAACCCATGAAAATTTGTATTACAATAAACATTCTTATTTTCTACTTCTCCACTACTCAAAACACATACACATACAAGTCAAGAGGACTTTGTGCAAGGTTGTAATGGGGTCAAGTAAGGGAGGAGAATAATACGAAGATGACAAGTTAAATACCAAAGAGAACAAAAGAACATTGGGGAAGAGTCCAAATAACAAGCATGAAAGTTTATCCCAACTCCATGTAATGCAAATTCTCTTTACATATTCTTTTCCTTTTTTTAATTTTTCAATTTTTCTTCTTTTTTTTTTAATTAGTCACTCTTTCCTTTTTCACCAAACATTTTGCACACTGTAACATCCTAAAAAACATGTTAGGATTGTATATGGTTACAGAGGTATCCTAATACCTACTTAACATGTCTGTATAGTTTTGTGTCTTTCTAAGCACTTTTAGTCCCATTGTTGTAAACACTATGTGTGAAATATAGCTATTATTTGCTTCGTAAGTGGCTTAAACTGCTTAGTTAGTGGAAATAAATGTGGAGAGTTTGTTTCCAGGTCACAAATGTATAACCTGTGTTACAGTTAAAGTTTGAGGTTAATCAGAGTTAGTTTGACATTTTTAAGCATACTGGTTGTGTGTTTTAATGCCGGTTAACTAACAACTGATATGGAAAAATAGAAAAATTGTGAAACAGAATTTTTAATGAATCTTAGGATTTATTTTGAATCTGTTGGAAGCTAAGAAACCAGACTTGGTGAAATCTGTATGTTCTTAGCAGATCGGGATTTTAGTGCTTATACGTGATAAGCCAAAATTGGCTCCTCTTTATGAGTAGTCTCACAGCTGAGGGTGAGAGAAACAAAGGGAAAACCAGATAAGAGAATAGAAAAGAGAAAATGGAAACATAGAGGAGAAAGAAGAAGAAGAAAGAGGAGAAATCAAGAGGTAAACAAGGATTGGAGAGCTTGGATCCATCCTTGGCCATCTTCAAGACCTTAAGGTAGGGGGAATCTTGTATGGATGGTTGTGTTTCTTTTCTTTCATTTTGGTTCTTGAGTGACATAATGAAGAATTTGAGGTTTAATGAGTAATTTAATGATTCTTGAGTTGAATCTTAATGTGGATAGATTGGTTGAGGTAGAAACTAATTTGTTGATGTGCTGAGATAAAGTTTTCATCATTTGGAAGCCTTAATTCCCTTTTAGGTCAGTTTTGGGGGTTTAGGTTAATGTTGGGGTTTTGATTCACAAAGTGTTGTTTTGAGTGAAATTGAAGTGGTTTAAGAGTTGCTATGTGTAGTTGGACCTTGTTAGAGGTTGGAAATCACTTGAAATCGAGTTTTGAGTGATTGGAAGAGGGTCCGCTCCAATGGAACAGTACCTGTATCTATAGAATTCAGCATATTCTGAATTCTACAGTAGGTGCCGCAGCACAAGGCGTAAAACGCTGTGACATGAGTGCATTGCATACCCAGATTTTGGGACCTGAAAGACAGGTGCTGCGTCGTAGCACTTTGAGTGTCGCAACGTGTTGAAGAACAGGGGTGCGCGCCGTGATGTGGATCAAGGATGCCACGACATTGGTGGCATTTTCCTGCCAGTACTTGAACCTATGGCTTGGCTACCGCAATGTGGCACAGGGCAATGCTATAACATGAATGCCAAAAACTAACTAGATGTTGTGCGTATTGCCTTGGAGTCTTCCAATGGTGTAGTTTCTTCTTTTATACTTCTTAGCTAGTGATAAAACTCTAGTAGGAGTATTTAATGAAGTGTGAATGTGTTGAATCAAATGGATTTGTAGTGCTAATTATGTGGGATAATTAGACATGTTTATATACACATATTGTGTATTGTGTTGAATTGAGGAAATGAGCTTCTCTAAGTATTGGAATCACTCATGTGTGCTCTTTTGAGAGTGTTAAAGTACTTTTAGAAGTATTTGATGAAGTGTTGTGAAATAAATTTTGAAATGCATATAAATCAAATTGTGAAACTAGTTATAGGAAATAATTAGTAATTGTTTTGCATGAGAGGTTTGTGGAACATATTGAGGTACGTATATTCTCTCTATGTGATTGTTGAATCATAATGATTTATGATGCTAATTATAAGAGATTAATTAGTCATGATGATATACTTGATTGTATGAGTTGCCTTTTTGAAAGGTGTGAGCCCCGTAGATGTGGGTATTTGTTTTTAAAGAGTAAGAGCCTCGTAGATGTGGATGATTGCTTTTTGAAATGTGTGAGCCCAGTAGATGTGGGTGATCTATGTTAGGTAAGGTCGATTGTATCCTTCCTAATATAGTGTTTTTAAAGATGGATTTCCTTGTTCATTATCGACAATTGTATAGTTGATGGACTTCACTACCCAGGGGGGAATAAATTTCCTCTATGATAATAATGTTTGCTGGATGGACTTCCAATACTTGTTCAAGGTTATGGTTGTGATTTCCATTACTTTGTTCAAGTTTCATGCATTCATGACATTACCATGGAATTGTAAGTTCTTGGATATGGTATCATATATTATTCATTTTCATACTTAGGATTTTGCATAGGCATAAACACTAGACATAATTTGGCATAGCATGACGATTGTATGGGCAGTTGCTTTCGTAACATTATTCATGCATTGCAATTGTATAGGCGATTGCGTGTCTCTGAGATAGAGATGTTGTTTGCTTCTGTGATGAAGTGTTAATTTGATAATTATTAATATTATCTGAATGATTATATATATTTATGCATATGTTGGTATTGGAATACTTCTACTGAGATGTGATTTCTCACCCTGATTGTGTTGCCATATAAATCGAGGTACTAGTTTCTCAAAAGGAAAGAAGAAGATGGATGAAGATTAGTATAGTTATAGGCTTTTGTTGATAAGGCTTATATATTATGCTAGATCTTGTTGTTAAAGTTTATGTATTACGGTATGCCTTCTTCGAAATTTGTGATGTATATATATATATATATATATATATATATATATATATATATATATATATATATATATATATATATATATATATATATATATATGCTCATTCGTGGCTCATATTTTCTATATAATGTTGATATGTTATATTGGAAATTGCATAGCTGTAGTAAGTAGCATGCTTGAATTTAATAATTGTGATATACTTCGGTTATATTACAGTTATTCAATTCGGGATGTTACACATACTATTTAGCACACACCCCACACCTGTTGAAAAACTCTTCCAATAACAAAGCCAATGCTCTCTTATTCCCTAAAGTTAGGTAAAAACATGGTTTTCTATTTAAGGCAAGTAATGAGCTAAAAACAAAGAATGGTCAAATAAGCTCAAGGGAGTTAATCAAGGGAAAATATACAAAGTTGGCTATTTGGCTAAAGTAGCTATTTAAAGAAAAATGCCTCAATAATATTCATATATGCATGTGAAAATGTAGCCTAAAAAAGAATCAAAACAAGTTCTAGAGTAACAAATTTCATAAGTGAAAATCACACATGAAAGAAGAGAATGACACAAATATTCAATCCATTTATTAAAAGGCTCAAAGTCTCATAAGATATGCTTCTATCAAACTCAATCTACCAATTTAATTTCTTTTTCCAAACTAGTCAATCTCAAGATGAAAGATAATTTATTCATTTATGTTATAAACCTTTAACTTCAATTAATTCATGCTCACAACTTTCAGAAATATTAAAATTCCATTGGAAAGTAATTAAAAGCACAATTTCATATATATATATATATATATATATATATATATATATATATATATTTCAAAATAGAAAGAATATAATTGAAAAAACAAAATAGAAACAAGTAAAATTCAAAAACATAAAAAAGTAAAATGAGTGTAAATGCCTCCACTACACTTAAATTTTACATTGTCCTCAATGTAAAACTTATAAAACATCAAATTATCAATATCCATTAAAAATCATCAACAAATTTTAGAAAAATAAAATAAAGGAGAAAAGAAAGAAACATCCTTATGAAGTGATGTATTTAGTCGCTTACAAGTGGACTTCCTCCACTATGCCCTATTGAGCTCCCTCATAGAATAGCTTGAGGCGATATTCATTGACTTTGAAAGCTTTGTTAGTTGCCTTACTTGTGATCTCCACTATACCATAAAGAAAAATCTTAGTGACTATAAAAAGACCTGGCCACCTAGAATGGAGGTTACCAGGCATGAGCTTGAGGCGAGAATTGTAAATGAGAACTTTTTGACCAATCGTAAATTCTTTTCTTACAATCATCTTATCATGAAAGGCTTTGGTTTTTTCTTTGTAGATATGGGAGTTCTCATAAGCTTCTAACTGAATCTCTTAAAGTTCTTGAAGTTGGAGTTTTCTTTGGGATTTAACTTGGTTCAGGTCAAGGTTGCACTTCTTTATTGCCCAATAGGCGTAGTGCTCAATCTCCACTAGAAGGTGACATGCCTTACCAAAAACTATCCTATAGGGAGACATGCCTAAAGGAGTCTTGAATGCAATCTTATATGCCCACAATGCATCCTTAAGCCTCTCCCTCTAATCTTTTCTATTCGGTTGGACTATTTTTTCCAAGATTTGCTTCAACTCCCTATTCGAAACTTCAGCTTTCCTATTAGTTTGTGAATAGTAGGGAGTAGAAACCATATGCATCACACCATATTTCTTGAACAATGCCTCCATGTTTTTATTACAGAAATGAGAGCCTTGGTCACTGATTATGGTTTTCATAACTGCAAACTTGCAAAAAATGTGAGACCTGACAAAGTCTAAAATAACATGAGAATCATCAGTTCGAGTGACCTTTGCCTCCACCCACTTAGATATATAATCAACAGCTAACAGAATGTAAACAAAACCAATGGAATTAGGAAAGGGACCCATGAAATTAATGCCTCACACATCAAATATCTCACAAAATAATAATGGTTATTAAGGCATCTCATTCCTATGGGAAATGTTACTTGTTTATTAGCATTGTTCATGATTCTTACAATAATCATAAGTATAATGAAACAAGGTGGGCCAATATAATTCAGAGTCTAAAATCTTCCTAGTAGTGCGTTGCAGTCCAAAGTGACCACCACATGCAAAGGTATGACAAAAATACAGAATAGACTAAAACTCATAATCAGAAACACAATGTCTAATCACTTGGTCACTACACAGTCTCCACATATAAAGATCACCCCATACATAATATTTAGACTCACTCTTAAGCCTATTAATCTGATGCTTCTTAAAATAAGCTGGTAACTCAAATGCAACTAAATAATTCACTAAATCATCATGCTAAGGGTCCTTATCTCGCAGCTTAAAAAGTTACTCATCTGGGAAGGTCTCTCGGATAGGAAGAGTGTCGATCCAGCTCACATGATCTGCCACTAAGTTTTTGGCTCTGCTTTTATCTCTGATCTCAATATCAAACTCTTGTTAGAGCAACATCCATCAAATGAGTCTAGGATTCTCCTTGGGCTTCTTCAACAAGAACTTCAAGGCTACATGGTTAGAGAAAATAATAACTTTAGTGTTGAACAAATAGGAATGAAAATTATCTAAAGCAAAAATAATTGCTAGAAGCTCTGTTTCAGTGGTGGTGTAATTGGCTTGGGCAGAATCCAAAGTACGAGAGATATAAGATATCACATAAGGTTGCTTACCAACTCATTGATAAAGGATGGTGCCAACTGCAAAGTTAGAGGTATCACACATCAGCTCAAAAAGAAACTCCCAATTTGGCGGCTGAATAATGGGAGAAGAGGTCAGGTTCTTCTTCAACTGATCGAATGCCTTCTTACAATGCTCATCAAATTTGAACTCGACTTCTTTTTGAAGAAGCCTAGACAATGGAAGGGCAATTTTGCTAAAGTCTTTGATGAAACGCCTATAAAACCCTACATGACAAAAAAAGTAATGCACTTCTTGCACATAAGTAGGGTAAAGAGACAATAATATCAATCTTTGCTCTATCTGCTTCAATGCCTTTGCTAGAAACTACATGCCTTAAGATTATACCTTGTTTTACCATGAAATGACATTTTCTCAAAATTAAGAACAAGATGTGTCTCAATGCACCTATCAAGCACCCTAGAAAGGCTATCTAAACATGCATCAAAAGAATATCCATAAACTGTGATGTCATCTATAAAAAATTCCATGCAGTGTTCTAACAAGTCAAAGAAACTACTTACCATACATCACTAAAATGTACCTGGGCTTTACAAAGCCCAAAAGGCATCCTCTTATAAGCAAATGTGCCAAATGGGCAGGTGGAGGTTTTCTTCTCTTGCTCCTCCAAGACTACGTGAATCTAAAAGTATCCTAAAAATCCATCTTGGAAGCAATAGTGTGACTTGCCAGCCAACCTTTCCAACATCTGATCAATGAAGGGTAAGGGAAAGTAGTCCTTCCTATAATCAATATAGACTCTCCAGTTGTTCTGTACTCTAGTGGGGACCAGCTCATTCTTCTCATTGACGATCAAATTATATCCTGGTCTTCTTGGGAACTACTTGCACCAGACTCACCCACTTGCTATCTAAAATGGGGCAAATGATGCTAGCTGACAATAGTTTGCTCACTTCTTTCTTTACCACATCCAAAATTAGAGGGTTAAGTGTTCTTTAAGGTTGCCTCACTAGTTTGGCTTCCTCCTTTAATAAAATTTGATGCATGTATGTGGAGGGGCTAATTCTAGGATTATCTACAAGCATCCATTCAATGGCTTTCCTGCACTGCTTCAAGATTTGCAACAATTTCTCTTCTTATTCAGGCTACAAATTCTTTGATATTATCACAGGTAGCTTCTCATTTGCTTCCAAGAACATATACTTCAGATGTTCAGGTAAAGGCTTTAACTTAAGGGTAGGTGGTTGTTACATTGAAGGTATCAATCTGACTAAAGAAACTAATTATGTTGATTTAACTGTAACATCACCTGTAATTTATGTACAATCTTCCAAAATAGCATAATCATATTCCATAGAATTAAAAAATTCAGAACACGCAGTATCATCTCCCATATACGTTGAAATCTCAAAACATGTGGCACACAAACTAGTCTCATCACAAATAGAAATAGAATATCTAGAACATCTAGAAAAATCAACACTATCTAGAAATCTCATAATTTCAAGAAATTCAGCTAGCACATCAATATGCATATCATCAACAAGTAAATCAATAACATCTAATTAAAAAATAGAATGCTCTTCTAAAGGATATTTCATGGCATCAAAGATATTAAATTGAACTATGTTATCCCCAAATTCAATGGAAAGGGTATCAGCATGCACATCAATCTTAGTTTTCGCGATTTTCACGAAGGGTCTACCCAAAATCAATGGCAGTTAACAAGATGCAAATTCAACTTCTATGTTCAGAACATAAAAATATGCTAGAAATACTTAATTATTTACTATTACTAAAACATCCTCAAGCATTCCTGCAGGATGAGCTGTGTAACACCCTAATACAATTATCTCAATATAACTTGGATATTAAAAGATAACTAGTATCAAGCATGCTACTTTATAAAGACACATAAAACATAAATCTATAATAATTACACCAGTTATTACATAGAGCCAAAAGAGAAGAGAAGATTGTATAAACACATCATTGGCCATAAGAGGCTCCCTATCATATACAAACTTTGCTAAAAAATAAGCAATATTAACATTTATATGCCAGAAAACCAAAAAAACTAAAAGAAACTATTCTAAGCCTTTTTCTAGTTCTTCTGTTTCTTTTTCCCTTTTGAGGGGTCTTATCCTGAATTTACAAGGAAACATAGTGGGGTGAGAATTCACAAATCCTCAGTATAAGTATTCTTAAACTAATATTTATTCATTCACCATAAATAAACAAAACCACAAGTATCAAAACATATCCACAGCAGATAAAAGAGTCTCTACTCATTATTATGAGAATATAAATATACTCGTAATGTAAACCATCACATTATCATTCTTCAAAACCAACACAATTGTCAAGTAATGCAATGTGTAATATGCCATATGAATATGGCGAATGGATGTCCAAAACATATGTTTATGCAATGCTAGTGTAAGCTTTTAGGTTAGAAAACCATGATACTTGCTCAATCCTAGGAACCACGTTCCTTTGTATATACTAGATAGGATAGGCACAAAGCCCTAACACTACCTGGTGATGTGTGGACTTGTTCCCCTCACAAGGTAAGGGTATGTGATTGATTATGTGACTTTGAAGAAAAACTTTTGATGATAACAAACATAAAGATGATGGGAAGACCAAGTCCAAGGATTTCAAGAATAGTTTTAGGACTTAGAGTCTTTTTGTACAGAGTCTTTTGGATATCTCATTATTTGGAAGAAAATATAAAAATGCTTTTTGAAAAATAATTAACAGGTTTAGTGGTTTGCAAAACAATCTAGTAAGTTTTTAACAGAGGTTTAAAAATGTTTTTCGAAAGAATTATTTGAATAAAGTCATCTTATTCGAATAAACCAAGTCAATTAGAATTTGTTTTTATCAAGATTTATTTGAATAACCCTAAAGTTATTCGAATAATGTTTTTCAAAATTCCTTACGTGCCTCTGTTTTAAAAGTAGTTATTCAAATAGAGCCTTGGCTATTCGAATAAAGGTATTTAACTAATTTGTTATTCGAATAGAGCTATTTCACAGAAAACTCTTTTTTTACAGAGTTATTTGAATAACCCTCAGGTTATTCGAATAACATATATCAGATTTAGTTTTCACGTGGTTTTTCAAAATGTGTTATACGAATAACAAAATGTTTATTCGAATAAACATAGGATCCTATTTTAGAAAGAAACGACCATATTTGTATTTATTACATGATTTAATTGCACCCAATGGCTATTTTCTTCAGAACTCAATAAATAGTGACCTTGGGTCATCTTTGAAAACACCTCTAACTATCTGAATCAATCTTTGCTTGCTTTAACACGTATTTTATATTTTTGCATTTTTCTGTACTTGTTTTGGCCAAAATTCTGAGATATTCTTAAAGAGCTTCTTAGTGCTTCAAGTTGTGATATTTACTCTTTTGAGAGTTTCTCTTCTTCTATATTCTATTTTATTGTAAAAAGGGTGAGGTATCCCTCAAAGGTTTTGTAAAGGTGAGGTATCTCTGAAAGTTGAGGCTTTAGAATAAGGGTAAAGTTTTCTTGCATGTGAAAAGTGCTCTTATTTGTAATGGTAGCAAGCACCTGTTCAAGCTTGCATTAATAGTGAAAAATCTCAGATAGTTTTTTGAAGACTGAACGTAGGCCACACGTGGTTAGTCATCGAACTAGAATAAATACTGTGCATGCTCTTCTCATCTTTATTTCTTTTATTTTCCTACAATTTATTTATTATTATCATTTACTCATTTTCTATTCTTAAGGCTTTTTATCTTCTACTCTTTATTCACCTCTTTTAAGAAATAGCTTCAACGAAATTTGTTTTATAAGCCTTTGCGAAAAGTTTTTTTAAATACTCAATTCACCTCCCTCTTAAGTATTGGAAGCCACTTGGTAACAAGTGGTATCTTCAAATGGTTTTTCAGAAGAATCTTCCATAAACTGACCATGTAACTACCCTAGATTTAGTTACCATGGCACAATCATCATTATACTATGGTCACTAAATTTTTGGCGTGCTACAAATAACAAGTTTCCAAAAATACAATCATTATGCATAAAAAGAAAATATGAACCATGAATTAATAGATACACATGTCGTCATTTGAAAATATAATTTTATAAGATATACTCAAAATACAGCACAAAAGATTGGATAATTACCTTAAAACATACATAGCGCGACGCATTGCTCATACCGCTGAAAAACACTTAGATATACATCAAAATGCAGTTATACTCAAAAGAACCCTTATAAAGATAATGCAAAAGAAACATAAATTACCCATAATGAAACCATAACTAAGGAGTTCGGCACTCCATCGGATCCACCTTGGGATCCTCTCCCAGCTCATCTAAAGACACAAGGACAGGACATAGTGCAGCCTCACGGGTAGGTGCCCTAGCAGCTGATGCCATAGAATCCTCGTCCTCTCTAAGAGTGTGAAGCGGATCACCCCATAGCTCCCAGATAGGCAAGGCAAAGTCCAGATGCACTGATGTAGTGAGAGTCAAAATAGGATCTCCTTCGCGGGTCCTCCTCACGATCAAGATCAGATCCCCAACATACCATATACACTCGCCGGCCCAGTCGACTCGCCAAGCATTGGCACCCCCGGTGAACACAATCCTGACAAAACCAATAGAACCCCTTCTTGGCACCATCAACGAATGCAGGAGATCAAACCAAGTCAAATCTAAGAGAATCAACCTCGTCCCCTCTACAGTCTTTAACCGAGTTTCACAGAACAAGAATAGTACAAACAAGATGTGAGATATTTAACATCATTACCAATTATAGCAGCAAGAAACGGAAAATGGCGCAGGACGCCCACATAGCATTATAAGAATAACAAACAGTGTCAGGTAGCAGATATTAAACAACTTAACAATTTCAGGCAATTATAACAGCAATAAGATAGCAATTCCAATCATCATATACACTAAATACCAGGTAATAAATTGATTCACTATGCATATGTACATGATATCAAAATCCTACTCCATGGAGTAAGACACAAACATCAGAGAGAATGATCAGGGAGACATGCTAGTATCTCGTCAGCCTAAAACAAGTGTTTTCTAGAAAATCAATAATTTTTCGCAACAAGGCTTTATACAACGGCATTCCCACAAGATCGCAATATAGGATAGTGTCTCAGTCCGGATCGTCGATATGTTTGCATCAGTTTGTCCCACGGCCCAGAGGGGCTACTAACTGTCAGCTATGAGACGCTCGCGCCCTGACGCTCCCAAGGTCAACATTATGACCTACACTAGTCTATTTGCACCTGCACTAACGTGTGATTTAACTCCTAGGCAACATGGCCTTAACAATAGTTCAACTGACTTTCTCAAAGCATGCTCAATGAAATCAACCCTCGTTGTACCATTCCCAATGGTATTAAAGCAACCGTCCATACAATTGTTTCAATACCATTTGCATCAATGATATTATATAACCGTCCATACGACTACATAATACCACTGGTGTCTGGGTTTCCTCTGATAACCTGTCCCATCTGATTCGATCCTCTATCTGACGTTTCTGGTTATAAAAGTAAATCACATTTGAATAAATCGTCTATCTGATGTTTCCTTGTCTGGTACTTCGGTTCCAAAAGCACAATGTTGATGCATGCTTATCATGTTAGACTTTCTCAATCATGCCTCAATGCATGTGGATTCAATGCATACATGTATAATCAACAATAATATACATTTTCATAACATGCCACAATTTGACTAAGATAAGCATCAACACATTCTTGGTCCCACTCATGGACCCACAATAAATATTATCAAGTCCTCAAACAAGACATTACACTTTTAGGGAACATTATGGAATTATGCCTTAATTTCTACATTCTTCTTAATAAGTTTCTATTTAGAGAAATTCTCTCACATTATTCATTTAATCTTTATTATCTTAATTAAACAAGTTCATCAATTAATTTTAGACTTAATTCCCTTAAGATAATTTAAATTGAATTATTCAACATTCTTACTTACACTCATGGTCTTCCTTTAATTAAGAATTATTCTTAGTTTTAGGATAAGATCTCATTCTTGATTATTTTCCATTTTTATGAATTCCTAATTAATTTCTAATTATCCAATTAACTAAGTTTCACTTTAATTTAGCATTTCTTATGAAATCATTCTTTAAAGGTCTCTTGATTATTAAGTTCCTCACTTTAAGTTTATTTTTACTCACTTAGAAAATTAATTTAAGGTTTTTCCAAGCCTCACACACTCCTATTCTTTTCTTAGGTCTAAAGAATCACTTTAAATTATCAATTAGATTTCTTTCCATCACATTGTTAACTACTTAATCACTTGATTAATTAAAATCAAAGGTTACATAAAATTACATGATTAAGCCCTACAATGGCCGTAGGCCTCCCAAGGGTAGAAACCCTAAATTTTCCTTTACTCCATTACATTTTATTCACTTGATTGGTTATGTCACCACTTGTTACCAATTTCAATCATGAATACCCTAATTAAGCGTCATGGCCATGAGCCACATAATAGGGGAGAAAGGAACCCTTGCTTCCATTTCATATATCCAATCCAACAAAATCCATCCAAGGTCATCAATATACATATATATTTAATCAAATAAATCATACAAGGTAAAATCAATACATAGCCATTAAAATCATACATCAAAGAAAGTAACCCTAATAAGGGTTTCACACAACCAACACAAAATCAAGTCCCTCACTACCAATAGGGGTTGAAGTGAACCATCTCCCTCTTACCTAAGAGGAAACAAGAAAAGAAATCTCCTTGTTTGCTCCTTGTGAAATTCGGCCAAGAACCTTCAAAACTCTAGAAATTACAACTTCATCAAATCAACACCAAAGCTTGAGAAAAGGAGGGCAAATGATCATGATGAAGACCATTAAAACGAAAATGATGAAGAGAAGATGAGGAGTCAAAAATCTTACCCTAAAGCTTCAAACTTTGAAGCTTGAAGAAGATGATGAAGATGGAAGCTTTTCAAGTAGATTCAAACTAGAAAGGTGTTTAGAATGTGATGGAGATTAAGAAAATGTGTTTACTTTGAATTTTTGCAAACTTGGAGGCAAAGAGAGGGAGTGAGGCCATGTGGGTGGTAGAGAGAAAGAGGAGTAAATGAGAGAAAGATGAGTGTAGAGAGAGAAAGTGATAGTAAGAAATGAAATGAACTTTTAGGGTTTGAAAATAGAATGGAAACTAATTAAGTGAAAAGCCAAAATTTTGGCTCCTAATTGGCCCTCATGGCCATGTAGAAGGGGGAGAGAGAGGAGGGAAAAGTGTCACCAAGAATTAGGGTTAAGTTGCTAGATTTTTCAAAAAGTAGATTTGATTAGACATAAAGTGGATTACATTTGGATAAGATAATTAGGTGACAGGGAAATAAAATAATACGATAATAAGGTGATTAGGATTTTCACTACAAGCTATTACCCAATGGACAATTGTTACAGTACAGAAAGCCAGTATTAATTATCCAACGGATAATAGAGTGTATCGCAGAATTCTATTTAATAGTACGTATAGATATTTTATTTATCAGATAAAATCTCAAAAAATATAAACTTCGTAAACTGTGCCTAGTCTCGGGTTAAGTAAGATCCCCCGTTGACGTTTCCACAGCTCAAAGTTTACCAGTCTTAGGGAAAACATTTCATTTTCCCAGCTTCGCTCAGCTCGCACGCAAAATGAATATTATATTAAAATATTCAATATTTCTGAAAAAATTCAAAAAAATTCTCAAAAATCATAAATATTATAAAATAATTATTTATCATGAAATAAATAATTTCTGGGGTGTTACACTGATTCTGTTCAGTGTGCACATAAAACGAGGAATATATTAAAATATTTGACATTTTTGGAATAATTCAGAAAAATTCTCAAAAATCAAAATTATTATAAAATGATTATTTATGTTGAAACAAATAATTTTTGGGATGTTACAACTCTTCCCTTCTAAAAAGAAATTTCATCCTCAAAATTTTCATACCTTAGAATACATGCGGATATTGTTCCTTGTTGAATGTGTCCAAATCTTTAACGCAATCCCAACGGCTATCTTTGAGTTTTTGTGTAGAGTAACTCTTCTCATGTGCTTTCAGTTGTCTTAAAGCATACGCTCCTACTCCTTCTATCCGCACAAGCTCACGTTCCAAATCCTAACGCAAAGTATCAATAGGTATTTCAAAAGGTTCGTTGAGATTAGGCAGAATCATCACCGGTGAAGTAGCTGAGTGTTTCTTCAACCCTTGAAAATTTCCCCCGTATGCATCGGTCCATATAAAACTTGACTCTCTCGTATGAGTTAGATGAGAAGTCTTGCCATATTGGAAAAATTCTGCGACGGGTCTCCCATATTAACCAACTAATCCCATCTGGCTACGAATCTCCATTACGGTCGTCGGTCTTTCTCATTGAAGAAATGCTTCGACTTTCGACGGATCCATAGCAACTCCTTCCTTTGAGGTCATGTGACCTAAAAGTTGAATTGCCTCTAACCAAAATTTACACTTGGACAACTTCACGCATATCTTCTTCTCCTTCTTTAGGATTTGAAGAATCACAATGAGAGGTTCAGTACGTTCCTCCAAACATTAAGATTAGGTCAGAATGTTGCCAACAAAGACAATGACAAATTTGTTTTCAACAGGGAAGAAGATCCCATTCACGAAATCGATGAATGCTACCAAAGTGTTCGTTGTACGAAACGACGCCACTAAACACTTGTAATGCCTATAACGCGTCTGAAAAGCTGTCTTGAAAATGTTCTTCTACCTTCAAACGAACTTGAAGATAGTCCAGAACACAAGTTGATCTTGTAGGAAATAGTGGCTTCCTTCGGTTAATTTATCAAACCATCTACCCTCGACCTTAATAGGAAATATCTCATAAGGCAAGTTCTTACCTAATTGTACTGTATTCGGCGCTATTTTATGGTTTTAATTCAAGAACACATCTCCTCAATCGAAGCACACTAGAAACATTATAAAGGTTAGAAGGAAAAGATAGTGAAGTCACTTGGAATGCTACCGGACCCATCCGACGAAGAATTTGGCATAGTTTAATAAAATTTAAGACTAAGCTTCATGGATCCAAATCCAGAAATCTCTGTCTCAAGAAACACTAAAGTTTGATTGGAACAATCTAACAGGATATGGTTAGAAAATAGCCAATCCCTTTTCAAGATCACATCAAATTTATGAAGAAGGTAAACAAATCCAATCAACAGAAAAGATTCAGTCTTTAACAGGTCATAGGATAATTTAAACGACTTGGCTATCAACAATAGGTTCTTAGTAGCCGAAGTAGAGATAACTTAGTCAAAAGATGACGAAGACACAAATCACCCTAATGGACTCATACAAACATGTGTCATAAAGGAATGGGTTACCCCCAGAATTATACAGCATAATCAAAGGGTCATCTCCTGTGGCACAATCTCCACTGTTTAGATCCTCAGTCTGAGAAATTTTTGCTCCTCCCAGGGTATAAACTTTTCCTACGGCTTGAGGTCTCGAAGCACGTACCTCACCAACGGAAGGCTTCATCCTATGCAAAGTACAATTTCTAGCCACATGTCCTAGCTTTCTACACTTGTAACAAATTATTCCTCCAATCGTACAATCCTTTGTTAAGTGGTCCTTTCCACACTTGAAGCAGATTACCCTCTTGATCTTATATTCCCTCGTTGAATGGTTTTTCCACACTTCTTACATTTTGGTAAAGATACCACGGTCGGATTGGATTTACTACCACACACACCGCCTTCATGTGTTTGTTGTTGCTGTTGCTTCCTTGGTCATCGTTTTCTGCCAAAATCGGTTGGCCTTACGCTTCTTCCCTTTTTGGACCCTCGATGGCCCAAAATTACAAGGTCTCGCATCCGAAGATTGATCCATATTTGACAGATTCTAAATCTCCATTATCAGCTTCCGCTGTCGAGCGGCTCTCTGCATTACTTCTGCTATCGTAATCGTATCATCATCTTCACTCCCTGCATTCACACGCTTATGCCTACCCCGATACATTGCCTCTCTTCAAGCATAAATAAATCGAAACATAAGGAAAATCAAAAGCACTCAATTCAAACAATATTATCTCCTTTTGGAAACTAAACACAAATAGTCAGACAACACAACAAGACAAACCCAAAAGCCTCTAACTTGAGTTCCTCTATTTTGCCTTCTATGGCGTAATTTCCTGTAAGTCCTTAACTCCCAAGCAGCTCCTCGAACCTCATTTACGCCAGATACTTTATTCCCCAGAAAATCGGTTCTCCAAAACCTCTTGGATGCTCCAGTCCACAGACTTTGCAAGTCCTATTTAACTACCCTTTTCTAACCTATTAGCTCAAACAATTCTAGAGGTAACACAACAAGGGTGTAAATGTAATTAATTCCTAAATAAATTCAGTCATACTAGCTGAGCTTCTTATTAAAAGAACTCTTATTCCCCTAATATGCCTAGGTGAAGTCATAGTTTCCTGTCCACACAGAACATTACACATTGAGTGGGCCAATACCCAATATCATGTAACTATGCAATAGTAGCTACCGACATTCAACTTATGACAAGTCATGCCTTCTTTTCCCAAACATATCAATCAAGAGACAAAGAAGTGCACAACGTACAAAGAATCTCCTAACATGTCTAAGCATAGTCAATCCATACCCCGGCTCAACAGGATGAACTATTCTAATCTACCTCGGGATCCTCTCCCAACTCATCTAAAGACACAAGGATAGGACAGAGTGCGGTCTCACAGGCAGGTGCCCTAGCAGCTGATGCCATAGAATCCTCATCCTCTCTAGGGGTGTGAAGCGGATCACCCCATAGCTCCCGGATAGGCAAGGCAAACTCCAGATGCACTAATGTAGTAAGAGTCAAAATAGGATCTCCATCGTAGGTCCTCCTCACGGTCAATATCAGATTCCCAACATACCATATCGCTCGTCGGCCCAATCGACTCACCAAGCATTGGCACCCCCGGTGAACACAATCCTGACGAAACCAATAGAACCCTTTCTTGACGCCATCACCGAACGCAGGAGATCAAACCAAGTCAAATCTAAGAGAATCAACCTCGTCCCCTCTATAGTCTTTAACCGAGTTTCACAGAACAAGAATAGTACAAACAAGAGGTGAGATATCCAACATCATTAGCAATTATGGCAGTAAGAAACAGAAAATGGCGCAGGACACCCACACAGCATTACAAGAATAACAAACAGTGTCAGGTAGCATATATTAAACAACTTAACAATTTCAGGCAGTTATAACAGCAATAAGATAGCAATTCCAATCATCATATACATTAAATACCAGGTAATATGTTGACTCACTATGCATATGTACATGATATCAAAATCCTACTCCATAGAGCTAGACACAAACATCGGAAAGAATGATCAAGGAGACATGCCAGTATCTTGTCAGCCTAAAACAAGTGCTTTCCAGAAAATCAATAATTTTGTGCAACAAGGCTTTAAACAGCGGCATTCCCACAAGATCACGATATATGACAGTATCTCGGTCCGGATCGTCAGTGCGTTTGCATCGGTTTATCCCATGGCCCAGAGGGGCTACCAACTGTCCGCTGTGAGACACCCGCGCCCCAACGCCCCCAAGGTCAACATTATGACCTACACTAGTCTATTCACACCCGCACTAAGGTGTGATTCAACTCCTAGGCAACATGGCCTTAACAATAGTTCAACAGACTTTCTCAAAGTATGCTCAATGAAATCAACCCCCGTTGTACCATTCCCAATGGTATTAAAGCAACCGTCCATACAATTATTTCAATACCATTTGCATAAATGATATTATATAACCGTCCATACGACTACATAATACCACTGGTATCTGGGTTTCCTCTGATAACCAATCCCATCTGACTCGATCGTCTATCTGACATTTCTGGTTATAAAAGCAAATCACATTTGACTAAATCGTCCATCTGATGTTTCTTAGTCCTGTACTTCGGTTCCAAAAGCACAATGTTGATGCATGCTTATCATGTTAGACTTTCTCAATCATGCCTCAATGCATGTGGATTCAATGCATACATATATAATCAACAATAATATACCTTTCCAAAACATGCCACAATTTGACTAAGATAAGCATCATTACATTCTTGGTCCCACTCATGGACGCACAATAAATATTATCAAGTCCTCAAATAAGACATTACACTTTTAGGGTACATTATAGAATCATGCCTTAATTTCTACATTTTTCTTAATAAGTTTCTATTTAAAGAAATTCTCTCACATTATTCATTTAATCTTTATTATCTTAATTAGACAAGTTCATCAATTAATTTTAGACTTAATTCCCTTAAGATAATTTAAATTGAGTTATTCAACATTCTTACTTACACTCATGGTCTTCCTTTAATTAAGAATTATTCTTAGTTTTAGGATAAGATCTCATTCTTGATTCTTTTCCATTTTTATGAATTCCTAATTAATTTCTAATTATCCAATTAATTAAGTTTCACTTTAATTTAGCATTTCTTATGAAATCCTTTTCTAGAGGAATTCTCTTGATTATTAAGTTCTTCACTTTAAGTTTATTTATGCTCACTTAGAAAATTAATCTAAGGTTTTTCCAAGCCTCACACACTCCTATTCTTTTCTTAGGTCTAAAGAATCACTTTAAATTATCAATTAGATTTCTTTCCATCACATTGTTAACTACTTAATCACTTGATTAATTAAAATCCAAGGTTACATAAAATTACATTATTGAGCCTTACAATGGTCGTAGAGGCCGTGGGCCTCCCAAGGGTAGAAACCCTAAATTTTTCTTTACTCCATTACATTTTATTCACTTGATTAGTTATGTCACCACTTGTTACCAATTTCAATCATGAATACCCTAATTAAGGGCCATGGCCGTGAGCCACATAAAAGGGGAGCAAGGAACCTTTGCTTCTATTTCATATATCCAATCCAACAAAACCCATCCAAATTGATCAATATACATATACATTTAATCAAATAAATCATACAAGGTAAAATCAATACATAGCTATTAAAATCACACATCAAAGAGAGTAACCCTAACAAGGGTTTCTCACAACCAACACAAAATCAAGTCCCTCACTACCAATAAAGGCTGAAATGGACCATCTCCCTCTTACCTGAGAGGAAACAAGAAAAGAAATCTCTATGTTTGCTCCTTGTGAAATTCGGCCATGCACCTTCAAAACCCTACAAATTACAACTTCATCAAATCAATATGAAGGCTTGAGAAAAAGAGGGCAAATGGTCATGGTGAAGGCCATTAAAAGGAAAATGAATAAGAGAAGATGAGAGATCAAGAATCTTACCCTAAAGCTTCAAACTTTGAAGCTTGAAGAAGATGATGAAGATGGAAGCTTTTCAAGTAGATTCAAACTAGAAAGGTGTTTAGAATGTGATGGAGATTAAGAAAATGTGTTTACTTTGAATTTTTGCAAACTTGGAGGCAAAGAGAGGGAGTGAGACCATGTGGGTGGTAGAGAGAAGGAGGAGAAAATGAGAGAAAGATGAGTGTAGAGAGAGAAAGTGATAGTAGGAAATGAAATGAACTTTTAGGTTTGAAAATAGAATGGAAATTAATTAAGTGAAAAGCCAAAATTTTGGCTCCTAATTGGCCCTCATGGCCGTGTAGAAGGGGGAGAGAGAGAGGAGGGAAAAGTGTCACCAAGAATTAGGGTTAAGTTGCTAGATTTTTCAAAAAGTAGATTTGATTAGACATAAAGTAGATTACATTTGGATAAGATAATTAGGTGATAAGGTAATAAAATAATAGGATAGTAAAGTGATTAGGGTTTTCACTACAAGCTATTACCAAATGGATAATTGTTACAATGCATAAAGCCAGTATTAGTTATCCAACGGATAATAGAGTGTATCATAGAATTTTATTTAACAGTAAGTACAGAAATTTTATTTATCAGATAAAATCTCAAAAAATGTAAACATCGTAAAGTGTGTCCGGCCTCGGGTTAGTAAGATCCTCCGTCGATGTTTTCACAGGTCAAAGTTTACTAGCCTCAAGGAGGCTCAACTCAGTGCGCACGTAAAATGAAGAATATATTAAAATATCTGACATTTCTGAAAAAATTCAAAAAAATTCTCAAAAATTACAAATATTATAAAATAATTATTTATCATGAAATAAACAATTTTTGAGGTGTTACACTGATTCTGCTCAATGTGCACGTAAAACAAAGAATATATTAAAATATTTAACATTTTTTAAAAAATTCAAAAAAATTCTCAAAAATCATAAATATTATAAAATAATTATTTATGATAAAAAAAATAATTTTTGGGATGTTACAGACCACCTTTTTTCAATGGGGATGGTTATGCATATTGGAAGGAAAAAATGAAAATTTTTATTGAAACTATTGATCTAGATGTGTGAGATGTTAAAAATGACGCTTTTGTTCCTACGTGTGAGGTCGATGGTATAAAGATTTAAACACCAAGAAGTAAATGGTCTGATGAGGATAAGAAAAATGTTCAACATAATTTAATAGCAAAAAACATCATTACCATTGCTTTAGGATATGATGAAGTTTTCAGAATTTCAAACTGTAAAATTGTCAAAGAAATGTGGGATACTTTAAAAGTTACCCATGAGGGTACTAGTGAAGTAAAGAGGTCGATAATCAATTCTCTTACTCGTGAGTATAAGTTATTTAGAATGAACCAAGGAGAAAGCATTCAAGAAATTCAAAAGAGATTCACCCACATTGCAAATCATCTTGCATCACTAGGAAAGAGTTTTTCTAACGAAGATCTTATTAACAAAGTTTTGAGATGTCTGAGCAGGATTTGACAACCCAATGTAACAGCTATATCAGAATCAAAAGATTTGTCAACAATGACCCTAGTTACCCTCTTTGGGAAATGTCATGAGCACGAATTAGAGCTAAACAGGCTAAATCAAAGTGAAAAGCATGATAAGAACAAAAAGGAATAGCACTCAAAGCCACCTCCTCGGAAATTGATGATGATAATGAAAAAGATGGAGAAGGCATAGAGAACCTTGAGCTCAATGAAGAAAATCTTAGCCTTCTGGTAAAAAAGTTTTGGAAATTTCTCAGGAAAAAGAAAACTCAAAGAAAACCGTCTTTCCCTCCAAAGAAAACCCATCACAAAGGGGAATGAACATCTTCAACTCCAACTTGCTACGAGTGTGGAAAACTAGGACACATTAAGATGGAGTGCCCAATTTACTAAAAGAAGATGGATAAATTTGAGAAGAAACCCTTCAAGGAAAGAAAAGGAAGAAAAGCCTACATAACATGGGATGATAACAATATAGACTCAACTGATAGCTCAGATAGCAAGGAAGTCCATTGATGCGTGAAATCCGCAAGTGTACGATTTCGTCGTCAAGTAATAAAAAGATCGAATCTACAGGGACTGTGTCTATGAATACCAATTAATTAATAATTCAATTAAGTTAAACAAAAAGGAATATGATTGTTGATAAAGAAGAACGTAGTAACAAAACAATTAAATAAAATCAAGAAAACAGAATTCAGAATAAAAATAGTGAATTATCAAGAAAGGGATTTTCAAATTCAAGAAAGCTTCCAAGATTGGGATACCACAATGATACAAGATAAATCCTAATTGACAACCCTTTTATTAAATCTGAAATTCAATTGAAGGTGAATTACCCTAAATTAGTTAATGTTCTTTCTCAAGATACAAGATCCGTGCCCAATTAAACCAATTCCTACTCTTGTGGTAATTGAATTTAAATTGAACCCATTACGCTTTGTGGCAATTCATTGAATCCTCAAAAGACTAAAACTACTCTCATGATTTAGACCTTAAGTTCAATTCTTATGGTTCCAACACTTAGGTTCACCTCTCAGTACATCCCTAAATGCCTATGAGATGCAAATAAGTGGCTAGCAAATTCACATGAATAAAAGCAATAAGGATTGAATCAAAGAACAATCAAGATTAATAAAAGGAGAAACAACGTCAATTAATCATTATCAATGTATCAAAGGGCATTGCCCAATCCTAGAAACAAAAAGAAACTACTCAGACATAGAGAAGAGGAGACAAGAAATCAAACTTAAAAACATCCCAAACCCGTAACAATGGAAAAAGAAGGGAGAAAGATGAAGATCCAAAGCCAAAGCCTCCAATGTGCCTCCACTAGAACCAAACTAGAACTCCCTAATTCTATTCAGAACATCTATTTATAACTTAGGGTTTTAATTGGCTAAAAAGCCCTCAAAAGAAACAAAAAGAAAAACATAAAAATTGCTGCGCACTGCGATCCACGGCCGTGGATGTCTCTGTCAACAGGCTAATTTCTGGTCCTTTGAATTCCACGGTCGTGGATGGTTCCACGGCCAAGCCGTGGAACTCTCTGGAATTCCCTTTTTCCTTCTTTAAGTTACCCCTCGATCCATGACCGTGGTTTGATCCACGGACAGGCCGTGGATCCCTCTGAAATGGCCTTTTTGCACCTTTATTGCTATCCATTAAGCTCTAGCTTCAAACATGCAAGCTTTCCATCCATTCCAAGGCCAATTTAGCACCAATCCTGCACAGGAACACAAAAAACACTGCAGTTATCCGAACTAAGGGAAAAACTAACTAAAAAGGAAAACTAAAATGCCTAAAATGCTCAAGAATGCATGTAAAACAAGAACAAAATATGATGTTATTTCACACACATCATCCATCTATGTCTTATAGCCAAAGGAGAAGAAGAACAAGAAAGTGACACTGAGGTAATTTCTAACATCGACTTATCCCCTTTTCATGATGAATTACAAGAAGCTTTTGAAGAGTTGCATGATGAATCACTAAGGCTCACTAAATTAGTCTCTTTATCTAAGAAAATAATTTCTTTAGAAAATTAAATTCTTATTTTAAATAAAGAAAAGGATTAAAAATTGAAAATGAGACTTAGGATAAATTGATGCTTGCACAACCTATTCCTCACATGCTTCTATATCTTCATCTTGTTTATCCTGTCACGTCCTTGAAAAAGAAATTAAAGATTTAAAGAACACACTTTCTAAATTCACGTTTGGAAGAGATAATTTAATCATTTCGTTAGGAAAAAAAAAGAGCTGTTTTTCAAAAAATTGGAATAGGTTACAACCCCAAAAATCAGCATAAATTTCATAAAAAATTCTTTGGTCATTCAAGTACTTCAAGTAGTCCTTTTAATAAATATTTTTATTGTGGGAAGAAAGGACACAATGCATCAACATGTAATACAAGGAAAAATATCAACACAAAAAATGGAACTAAAATGGTTTAGGTTCCTAAGGATAAAATACCCAAAACTAACACACAAGGACCCAAAAAAATCTAGGTACCAAAAGTTAAAATTTAAATATGTGTTGTAGGTGTGCTTGAAGGTCAGGAGCTCAAATTAGTACCTTGATAGTGGATGCTCCAAGCACATGACTGGAGATAACTCCAAATTCTCATTCTTTGTTCCCAAGACTCACAGACATGTAACATATGGAGATAACAACAAAGGAAAGATTCTTAGAGTCAGCAAAGTCAGTAAAATGTTCTAATTATTCCATTAATAATGTATTACTTGTTGAAGCACTTAAACACAATCTGTTTAGTATTAGTCAATTATGTGATAAAGGAAATAGAGTAATTTTTTATTCAAATTGTTGCATAATTGAAGGTAAAAATGATAAGCATGTTAAGTTCGTTTGTCATAGAGTTAACAATATTTATATGATTAGCTTTGATGACATATTTTCAAATGATGCGAAATGTTTTTTAAGTAAGGATGATGATTCATGGTTATAGCATAGGAGAATTGCACACATTCGCATGGATCACTTAAAAAAATTAGTCTCTAAAGAGGTAGTAATTGGACTACCTAAACTCAATTATATAAAAGATAAATTATGTGATACATGTCAAAAGGAAAAATAAGTAAAGGTTTCTTTTAAAGCAAAAAATAGTTTCAACTTTTAGACCTTTATAACTTTTGCACATGGATCTTTTTGGACCATCTAGAACTATGAGCTTTGGTGGGAATTACTATGCATTAATGATTGTGGATGATTTTTCTAAGTTCACATAGACTTTATTCATTTCCTATAAAAATGATGCATTTCTAGCTTTCAAAAGACTTGCCAAAGTTATCCAACATGAAAAAGGGTCTTCAATTACTTCTATAAGGAGTGACCATGGAGGTGAATTTGAAAATCATGATTTTGAAACTTTTTATGATAAACATGGCACTGAGCATAACTTTCTGCCCCTAGAACTTCACAACAAAATAGAGTTGTAAAATGAAAAAATTGATTTTTAGAAAAAATGGCAAGAACTTTGTTTAATGAGGCTACATTTCCTAAGTATTTCTGGGCAAATGTGGTAAATACCGCGTGATATGTAATGAATAAGGCTCTAATAAGACCAATTTTAAAGAAAACCCCATATGAGTTATACAAAGAAAGGAAGCCAAATGTTTCACACGTTCATATTTTTGGATGTAAATGTTTTGTTTTAAATAATGAAAAAGATAACTTGGGGAAGTTTGATGCTAAGTCTGATGAAGGTATTTTTCTTGGCTATTCTAATCATAGCAAGGCTTTTAAAATTTATAATAAAAGAACTATGACTATTGAAGAGTCTAATCATGTTACTTTTGACAAAACTAATCCAAATAGATCGAGAAAAGATTTTGTTGATGATGTTGTAGAAATATTAGTGGAAACACATTTGGATAACAAGGAAAAAGAAGCCAAAGAGTAAGAAGAAAGTCAAGAAGACACTCCAAGACAAGAGGATTCACAAGTCATGGACCTTCCCAAAGAATGACAGACTTCAATATATCATCCTCTTGATCAAATAATAGGTGATGTATCTAAAGGTGTAAGTACTCAAAACTCTCTTAGAAATGTATGTAATCACATAGCTTTCATTTCCCAAATTGAGCCTAAAGACATAAATCAAGCCTTTAACAATGAACACTAGATCTTGGTCATGCAAGAAGAGTTGAACCAATTAAAAAGAAATTAAGTTTGGGAGTTGGTTCCAAGGCCCAATGATCATCCAATTATAGGAACCAAATGGGTCTTTAAGAACAAACTTTATGAAACTGGCTTAATAACAAGAAATAAAGCTAGGTTAGTTGCAAAAGGATACAACCAAGAAGAAGGAATAGACTATGAAGAAACTTACGCACCAGTAGCTAGATTAGAAGCTATTAGAATGTTACTTGCATATGCTTGCATCATAGATTTTAAGTTATACCAAATGGATGTTAAAAGTGCTTTTTTAAATGATTTTATTCAAGAAGAGGTATATGTTGAACAACCTCCAGGTTTTGAAAATTATGAACTACCCAACTATGTTTTTAAACTGAAAAAGGCCTTGTATGACATAAAACAAGCTCTTAAAGCTTGGTATGAAAGGTTGATTAAGTTTCTTTTAGAAGAGGAAAAGTTGATATAATCTTTTTTATTAAAAATAAAAAGCATGATATTCTCCTTGTACAAGTTTATATGGATGACATTATTTTTGGTACTACTAATGAATCCCTTTATAAGGAATTTGCTAAGACAATCCAAAATGAGTTTGATATGTCGATGATGGGAGATCTTAATTTCTTCCTTGGACTTCAAATCAAACAAACAAAAAAATGGACTTTCATAAGTCAAACCAAACTCAAAAAATTCAGAATAGACAATACCAAGCATATAGCTACTCGAATGGGCACTTCCTGCTATTTGGACAAAGATGAAGGAGGTAAATCTATAGAAATTACTAAATATTGAGGTATGATCGAATCCCTTCTTTATCTTATTGCTAGTAGGCCAAATATAATGTTTAATGTATGCATGTGTGCTAGATATCAAGCTAATCCTAAAGAATCACACCTATGTGCTGTTAAAAGAATCATGAAATATCCAGTAGGCACTTCACAAATAGGTTTGTGGTACCCTAAGAGTGTCTCATGTAGCCTAATTGACTATTCTGATTCTGATTTTGTGCGATATAAAATGGATAGGAAAAGTACTAGTGGGATATGTCACTTGCTTGGAAGTTCTTTAGTTTCTTAGCATAGCAAGAAGCAAAATAGTGTGACATTGTCAACTGTTGAGGCTAAATATATTGCAGCTGGGAATTGTTGTGCTCAAATTCTTTGGATGAAACAATAACTTTTAGACTATAGTCTTCAGGTTGATCATATCCCTATAAGATGTGACAACACTAGTGCAATAAATCTATCTAAAAATCTCATTTTGCACTCTAGAACAAAGCACATAGAAATAAGGCATCATTTTATTAGAGATCATGTATAAAAGGGAGACTGCATACTTGAATTTATTGAATCATCTAAACAACTTGCAGATATTTTTACTAAACCCTTAGCAAAAGAAACATTCTTTTATATTAGAGGAGAATTAGGCATAATTGATCAATCATACATGTAAACGAATGCTTGTGTTTATTGGCTTATTATTCCTGAATCGTTACTGACTTGAGCGTCGGAGGTATCCCAAAACTTGTTTTATAGGTATCTCATCTTTAGGTATGTTTCGTTCTCTCTAATTATATCTCTATATGTGCCTATTATTGTTTTTTGATAGTTTTATTCGAATAATCTTATAGCTATTCGAATAAAAAAAGTCAGCTGCTTAAAGAAATATGTTGTGCATCTATGTTATTTGAATAAAACTCAATTTATTCAAATAACCTGAGCCTATCAACCATATTCTGAGTGTTTTATATTACTGCTATTCAAATAAAATAAATATTATTCGAATAAACTAATATTTAAATCAGTTTCTCATAGCTTTTGGTGTCTGTCTTATTTGAATAAAGCCTAGTTTATTCAAATAAATTATCTGCATAATCTATCTTGTTGCATATGTCTTATTCGAATAAGAGGCTGCTTGTTCGAATAATGCCTTCTTTAATAGAGGCCAACATCCTCTTCTCTATTCGAATAACTAGTTAGTTATTCGAATAACATATGGCAGAAAAAGCCATGACCATTGGATTGCAATGTATTTATTCGAATAACTCTCATGTTATTCGAATAAACATGGGCCTATATATGCCCACTACGCTCTCACTTCTCTCCACCTCTGTTTCATTCTTCTTTTGCACATCCCCTCTGCCCAAACACACCTCTCCATCTCCTCTGTCTCCACCCACGCCTACCTCTCCTCCACCATTTTGCACCACCATTCCTCCACCTCTTTCTATCTTTCTCCACCCACGTTCCACCCTTTCAAAACCCCACTCTCGCTGCTCTCACCATCTTCTCTGCCAAACAACACATCCATGGCTTCCTCTTCTTCCAGAGCAAAACGCCCTCTCGTGAAGACTACTCCCTGTAACAATCCTCTAGACCTGCGAAGACTATCCTCCAACAGAGAGGAACTAAGTCGCTTCATCACTCACTTTCAAGAGTGCAATCTTGTGCAGCCAAAATAATTGGATTTGAATTTCTTCCAGTGAGAATGATGCTTTGACTTCCTCAATCTACTGAACAATCAGGGCGTGCTTCGTCTCTATCCCCACAAAGCTGACTTTTAACCTGATTTAGTAAAGATGTTTTACTGCAACCTGAAGATTGAAGGGCAGGACCTTCTCTCAGAAGTTTGTGATTAACACAATATCACCCCTCAAGATTAGGCTATACTATTTGAACTACAGTTTATGGGCACGCATGTTGAAGAAGATGATAGCCCATTCATCAAGAGTACAACAAAATTTGATCCATTGAGGATTTGTTAAATCTTGGTCTACCCATTCCTGATAAAGGTGTCAAATGAGGCATGCTAAAGAGCCAAGATAGGCTATTGCATTATGCTTATGCATATATCCTGGCTCCTCGAGGAGGGAACTATGCCTACCTTGGTGAAGATGACATCTTCATGCTGTGGGTTCTAAAGAAAGGTCACCAAATCAACTGGTCAATCTTCATCATGAAACATACGATGAAGGCAAAGGGCAAGGAGAAGTCTAACTGACCTTATGGCTTAATCATCACTACCCTTCTTGGGAAATATCCTCAGATTCTGGACACTGAGAGGGCCACCAAGTTAACTCACCACAACATTTTTGGGTCCTACACTCTGCACAAAATGAAGATGATCAGTCTGCTGAAGGATAGGTATACCCGGATGAAGTGGAAGATGAAGAGCAAGAAGACTTTGTTGTTGCTCCTACTACTGATGCTCCTATTGCTCCTGCTCCTGCTCTTGCTCCTGCTAGTCTAGTTACAAATAAGCAAACCATGGCAACCTTGCTGGACCACAAAACCTACATGGAGAACAACTTCTCTATTATGTTTGATAGAATAGAAGGTGTTAAGCGCAAACAAGCAATCCTTCTAGCTTTGCTGACTGATAGAGCACCTGACTCCCCTTCTCCGCCACCAGATGCTTATTTTTAGGATACTTAATTCTTATGATCTTTGTTTCATTCTTATTTTGGCCTCCTGTCTTTCCTTCTTATCTTGTAATTGGACAATTTTTCTTAATAAGATGGATTGGTTATCTTTTGGCCTATTGCATTACTTGCTCTGAATCTTTTTTGTCTTGCATTGCTTGTTCCTTTTACTGTTGTTTGAAATTGGGTAATTATCTCTTTTTTGCATTCACTACTTTGATCTATTTATGGCTTTTACTTGGATAGTTATCACATGTTTCAACTTTACCTTCCCCCATCTTTTTGCTCATGACAAAAAGGAGGAGCTATGATTGATTATGCGACTTTGAAGAATGACTTTTGATGATAACAAACATGAAGATGATGGGAAGACCAAGTCCAAGGATTTCAAGAATAGCTTTAGGACTTAGAGTCTTTTTGTACGAAGTCTTTTGGATATCTCCTTATTTGGAAGAAAAAATAAAAATGCTTTTTGAAAAATAATTAAAAGGTTTGGTGTTTTGAAAAATAATCTAGTAATTTTTTAAAAAAGGTTTAAAAATGTTTTTCAACAGGATTACTCAAATAAAGCCATCTTATTCAAATAAACCAAGTTAATCAGAATTTGTTTTTATCAGGAGTTATTCGAATAACCCTAAAGTTATTCGAATAATGTTTTTCAAAATCTCCTACGCGCCTCTGTTTTAAAAGTAGTTATTCGAATAGACCCTTGGCTATTCGAATGAAAGTTTTTTTAGAATGCCATCTTCTAAATGAGCTATTCGAATAACTCATTTATTATTTGAATAGAGCTGTTTCATAGAAAACTCTTTTTTTTTTACAAAGGTATTTGAATAACCTTCAGGCTATTCAAATAACATATATCTGATTTGGTTTTCACATGATTTTTCAAAATGTGTTATTCGAATAACACAATGGTTATTCAAATAAACACAGGATCCTGTTTTAGAAAGAAACAGTCATATTGCATTTATTATGTAATTTAATTGCACCCAACAGCTAGTTTCCTCAGAACTCTATAAATTGTGACCTTGGGTCATCTTTGAAAACACTTCTAACTATCTGAATCAATCTTTGCTTGCTTTAATATGTATTTTATATTTTTTGCATTTTTTCTATGCTATTTTTTGCCAAAATTCTAAGATATCCTTAAAGGACTTCTTAGTGCTTCAAGTTGTGATATTTACTCTTTTGAGAGTTTTTTTTCTTCTATATTCTGTTTTATTATAAAAAGGGTGAGGTATCCCTTAAAGGATTTGAAAGGGTGAAGTATCCTTGAAAGTTGAGGTTTTAGCACACGGGTAAAGTTTCCCTACATGTGAAAAGTGATCTTATTTGTAACAGTTGCAAGCATCTGTTCAAACTTGCATTGATAGTGAAAAATCTCTAATAGTTTTTTTAGGACTGAACGTAGGCCACAAGTGGTTGTTGGTCGAACCAAGATAAATATTGTGCCTACTCTTCTCATCTTTATTTTTTTTTATTTTCCTACAATTTATTTATTATTATCATTTGCTCATTTTCTGTTCTTAAGGCTTTTTATTTTCCACTCTTTATTCACCTCTTTTAAGAAATAGCTTCAACGAAATTTATTTTCTAAGCGTTTGCAAAAAATTTTTTTAAATACTCAATTTACCTCCCTCTTGAGTATTGGAAGCCACTTGGTAACAGGGTACTAATACCAACCCCATAACACCGGTAACCCTGACCGCAATGAGCCTCCGCTATGAGAATTTAGATCAAACACCTCATTCTCTGGTCACATGGCTGTGCACACCATCTAAGGTTACAATATATAGGAGTAAAGCAAATAGTAAGTTTGAAAACAAAACATGCAAGATATTTGAGCAACACTTATGCACAATACAAGGTTCACATAACTGAGTAGAAAGGAAACTAGCAAACACTCAACCCTACTCACCCTTATCACACAAGGGGCAAGATCTTGTTCGTAGTACTTCTTATTTTCCAAACTTAGCAAATAGAAGGGTAATTGTCTAACTCATGCATACTAGCCCAACTTTACTCGTGAAGGAACATCTATGAACCTAGACAACCGTTAGTGGTTCAACCCTATCACTTAAAGGAACCAACACCCTCTCTATCACACAAAGTAGACAAGTCTGGGAACAATTTAGGAAATATATCACGGTTTCACTGTCCAAGAGTGTCACGGCTCTCCATTTCAAATGGTGGGTGTCGTGGCTCAAACTCCTTTTGTGCCGCAACCCCTAGCTCTTTGGGCCAAAATCCCCACGTTTACACAGACTGAAGTGATGTGGCTCTCCTTGGATGATGTCGCAACCCTCCCTCATTTTTAGGGTTCCCTAGAATTTCTCTCGAATACAACCAAACTTGACCCTTTTCCATCATAGCCAAAGCATACAAACATGCATTTTCCATCGTCTATTCAAAATCTCATCAAGTGATTCATACACAAGCATCCAAAATCCACTTAAAGCAAAAAATCACATGAGGGTTTCCACCCCCTTTTTCAAATCTCAAGCTCATCAAGAAAATGAGGGCCAAGCTTGAAACTTTACTTATAATCAAAGCATAAAAGCATAAACCTTCCATTTGTTAACTCAAAAATTCAACCAAGGTTAGGAATTCATCATTTTCAAGTGGTGATGAAACTCAAGCCCTAACTTTTTTCCTTTGGCCTTTCTTTTCTTTTTCTCCTCTTCCTTCTCCATTTCCTCCTTTTTTTTTCTCTATTTTCTCATCTCCCTCGACGTGCATGGAGAGTGGGTGAGAAAGTGAGAAAAAGTCTCAAGAGAAGTCAGGGAAAAGGGTAAAAAACGTGTGGCTCTAAGGACATAAGGATATTGTACTGAAACTTACTTATCTGTTAAATGTAACATCCCAAAAAACATGTTAAACTTATAAATGGGTACAAAGGTAGCATATTACTTGTTTAACATGTTAGTTAAGTTTTGTGACAAAATGAGTTCATTTAGGCACTTTGTTGCAACCTTGAGTGTGAAAAGTAGGCTAAAATGACCCTGATAGTAGCATAAATTACTAAGTTAAGGAAAATAAACCTAGAGAGTTTATTTCTAAGTCATAAATAGGCATCAGAGTTAAAATTTGTGTGTTTTAATGTTGAATTGACTAGCAACAGATATGGAAAAATAGAGTTAAGGTGAAACAATATTTAAGATGAATCTTAGTATTTATTCTAAAGTTGTTGGGAGTTAGGAAACTTGATTTAGCATACTTCAAGTGTCCTTAGTAGATATAAAGTTTCAACTATAGGTTTAAGTAACAAAAGTTGCATTTTCCTCTTATTTCCCCTAAAGTCCCATAGTTCCAAAACAAAAGAGAAACAGAAACAAAAAAGGAGAGAAGAGAAAAGAAAAAGGAAACCAAAGGGGGAGAAATGGGGAAAAGAAGGAGGATCAAGGAAAGATAAAAATCAAAGCTCAAGCTTGAAGGTTGATCATCTTGTCTTCAGGAGATAGGGGATTTTAACCTTCAATTTCATCTTTCCCTTCATCTTTTTTATTGATTGATGTTGGGTTATTAGATGGAGAAAATGGGTTGTTGATGAGCAAGAATCTATTTTCTTCGTCAGTTCTTGTATTCTTTAAGTGGACTGAGTTAGTCTCTACTTATTGGATGGTGGGAGATTGAGTTTGTCTTAGAACAATTTGTTTAGTTCCTTAAGTTAGAACATAGAGGTTGAGTTTGTGAGATTATGGTTTTAACCACTTATCCATGATTAAATAAGCCAATAGATGAAATGAGTATTTTAACATGATTAGAGGTTGCTAGTGATCATAGAAATAACTTGAAACCATTTTAGGATGGCTGAATTCTTGGTTATGTTATAATGGAACAATAACCAGAATCTGCAGAATTCTGTAGATTTTGAGCTATGCGACCAGCGCTCAGGCACTAGAAATTGGGCGCTCAGGTGCCTGTAACCTAGAGAGAATTTGTGCACAGCAGAGCATTGAGTGCTCAGGCGCTCGATGTTGAGTGCTTAGGCACTCATCGCATGGTAGAACAGAGTTGTTCTCTGCCTAGTCAATGCTCAGGCACTGAGTAGAGAGCGTTCAAGCGTGCAGAGAGCGCCCAGGCACAGAAGAATGGGTGCCCAAGCGCCCAGAGCAGAATTCATCAGAATTCTTATTTTGATGAGATGAGTTTTCCTACTTGCTAAGATCCCTTCTATATGCCTTGTAGAGTGTATTGAGACACTAATAGCAGTATTTCTAAGAGAGAAAGACCATCTTGCATAAATGGAAAAGTAAAAGACTTTTGTGCAACCAAGAGAAATGGATTTCCATAGGTAAATATCTAGACCCTTAGGCAACACAAAGTTGCATTTAGTATCACATACGAGGTGATAAGGATAGGGTACACTAGATACAAGTAAGCTTAGTTCAGTTGGCAATAGTTACTCACCATAGTGCATGAGTTGCTTCTAAGAGAGAAAGTGGAGTTAGTCATGCATGAATGGACTTAATATTGACATAGTATAAAAGTTTAGTCTTTAAGCATTCCAATAATTAGGAATTACCTAAAGTAGGTATCTAGAACCTTGAGTACACTAGGGTGGTATAGTTTACCACTTGTGGTGTGATTGTAAGGCAAGCTAGATATAAGTATCATAAGTATGATTACTTAGTTAGAAATATGGAATATGTTCCTTTATAAGTTAGAAGTGAGCTGAGAGTACATGTTTGCTAATGCTTAGTTCTTCACTTGGTTGGAGAGAACCATATGATGAGTTAAAGTGGTGGTTTTGTATAAGACATACGCAATGCTGCATAGTTTCCTAATACTTGCTAATTCTAAAGTAAAGTAATATTTAATGACGTACAATCATATGGCCAAAGGAGATAGATGGGAAAAAGTCCAAAAGTCTTTGAGTGAGGATTTACCCCTAGCTTCTCATTAGTGCCAGGATTACTAGTTTTTATGTAGTGAAAAATATTACTCTCACTAGAGTAAGTAGGAACCAGTCCACTCATTATTCGGTAGTTTGAAGAGTTAGTCTTCTTAACTACAAGTTTAAAAAGAGTTGGAATAAGCAAGTGATACACACACACACAGTCATATACATTTCCTGTTTCCTTGGCAATTGTATGGGCAGTTGTCTAGGATAGGTGATATTGTATAATTGTATGGGCAATTGTTCAATATCATTGATGGTATGTTTATGAATGAACTAGTTGTGATATGCTACAATTGTGTAGATAGTTGTTCTTATCATATAAGTAAGGGACTTAGGCTTATAGATTATGCATTGTGTTGGTGAACCTTTACATAATAGTAGCATGTGAATGTTTTAGAGATATTGAATAGAGATTTGATTTATAGTATCAACCATAATCTATTATATTGAAGTTCAAGTTTTATAAGATTAAGTAGATATGAGTTAGCTTGGATACGTTATACAGTTGTATGGGTGATTGTATAATGTTGGTATAGTTTATACTGATATGTATGCAGTTTACATTGTATAATGCCATGAAATGTATGAATATTACAGAGAATTGCATGTTCTCACCCTTTTTTTGTGTTTTCATGGTAATAGAAGATCAAGGCCTTTCAAATGGTAAGAAGATAAAGTATCAACAGAGCTAATGTAGTTTAGTTTTATTTGTTTCTTTTATAGGCAAAGTTGATGTATTTAGTTATATTTGCTTTGAGAACATAAAGTTGTATATATAACACTGCCTTTTTGGGCTATTGATGTATATACGTATAACTTTTTAGTTATGGCTCTCCAATATAATTGTTAAATTATACGTGATTAGTAAGATAATAAGAATATTAATAACATGTTTAATGCTTTATGTCTATGTATATGAGTTATAGCTAGAATATTGTATTAAGGTGTTACATTAAGAATACTTAGATTTCTCTAAATCAAGTTTCCTAACTTCTATGAGCATTAAAATAAAACTTAAGATTCATTAAAAATCTCATTTCACCACTTAGATAAGTTTCCATATCTGTTATCAGTCGATCCGGTATTAAAACACACTCTCAGAGTACTTAAAAATACCAAATGAACTCAGTAAATTCTCAGATTTTAACTACAGCTCTCAACAAATGTTTATGACTAGGAAATAAACTCTCCATATTTAATTCCATTAGCTAAACTATTTATGCTAATATCTACGTCACTTTAAGCTACTTTTCACTTTCTGTGTTGTAGCAAAGTGCTTAAACTAACTTAGTTTGTCATAAAATTAAACAAGTATATTGAGCAAGTACTATGCTACCTCTGTAACTATTTATAAGTCTGACATGTTATTGGAGATGTTACATTTCTCCCCTCTTTTTTAAGAATTTTGTCCCAAAAAATGCTTACCTCATATAAACAACTGTGGGTAGTCTTGCTACATGTGGGACTCTGACTCCCATGTAGCCTCCCCAAAGCCAGTTCCACCCCAAAGCACCTTCACTAGAGGAATATGCTTACCCCTAAGCTCTTTGACCCCTCTTTCCAAGATCCTTACAGGTTGCAAAGCATAAGACAAATCATCTTTTAACTACACAGATTCATTCCTTATGACATGTGAAGGATCTGGATTGTACTTCCTAAGTTGTGACACATGGAATATATTATGAAGGTTTGACAAACTGGGAGGAAGGGTAATCTGGTAGGCTACAAGGTCGATTTTATTTAGGATTTGGTAGGGACTGATAAAACAAGGATTCAACTTCCGTGTTCTCAATGCTCTACTAATCCCTGTTGTAGGAGTAACTCTCAAGAATACATGTTCTCTCTCTTTGAACTCTAAAAGTCTCGTCCTTCTATCAACATAGCTCTTCTGCCTACTCTAAACCCTAACTAACCTATCCCAAATCACTTTGATTTATTCAGTGGTCTGCTGTACTAACTCAGGTCCTAGGATGATCCTCTCTCTAACCTCATACCAACATAAAGGGGACCTACACTTTCTAGCATAATGTGCTTCATACAGTGCTATGCTATACTGGTATCATAATTGTTATTGTAGGTAAACTCCACTAAAGGTAAGAACTTATCACAACTACCCTTCTGCTTTAGAACATATGCTCTAAGTATATCCTTGAGAGTTTGGATAGTCCTTTCAGATTAACCATCTGTCTGTGGGTGGTATACTGTACTCAAGCTAAGCTTAGTCCCGAAAGCTTTTTTCAAGGCTACCCAAAATCTAGATGTGAATCTAGAGTCCCTATCTAAAACTATAATAAAGGGAACACCATGTAATCTAACTACCTTCTGAAGGTATAACTAGGCTAATCTATCTAAGAAGTAGTTAGCTCCAATGGGAAGAAAGTGGGCACACTTAGTTCGTCTATCCACAATGACCCAAACTGCATCAAAATCTTGTTGAGTCCTGGGTAACCCCATCACAATGTCCATTGTGATTTTGTCCCATTTCCACTCAAGGATTTCCAAAGATTATAGAGGTTTGGAGGGTTTCTGGTGTTCTATTTTGACCTTCTGACAAGTTAGGAACCTAGACACAAACTTTTCTATGTCCCTCTTCATTCTAGGCCACCAAAACATCTTCTTCAAGTCTTGATACATTTTAGTGTCCCTGGGATGGATAGTGTACTGACTACAGTGAGCCTCTTCAAGGATTTGTTCCTTGATTTTGGATTCACTTGGAATGTAAAGTCTATCTCTAAACTTAATGATTCCATCATCCATTATATCAAACTCTCTCGGGTTTCCTAAGAAGATTTGCTCACTAATATCCCTAAGAGTATCATCTTCCTTTTGAGCTTCTAAGATCTGAGGCTTGAAGTCATTCACTATGTCCACTCCACTCACACTGAGATTACGTGGCAACATAGTCACTGCAAAACTCAAGTCTCTAAAACTCTCAAGGAGTTCACTCTCCTGGATCATTATTCGAGACACATGTACAGATTTCCTACTTAGTGCATCGGCCACCAAATTAGCCTTACCCAGATGATACTTTGTCACACCCCGAAAATTACGTATTTCATAATATACATCTATTTTATAATATTTATGATTTTTGTGAAATTTTTTAGAATTATTTGAATTATTTGATTATTTTATTATATTTTTTGATTTGCATGCATGTTAAGCGAGGCCAAAAAAATAAAATATTTTTTCGAGGTCAAAAAATTTTGGACTATCAAACCGGGGCCGAGGGATCTTATTAAACCCGAAGTCGAACACAGTTTACGAAGTTTTTATTTTTTGAGATTTTATCTGACAGATAAAATTTAGGTACATTCTATTATTCATTAGACAAAAGATATCGACTTTGTTAACTAAGACTATTATTCATCTGATAATAGCTTATAGTAAAAATTTAGTAGATTAATTTTATCTAGTCACTTTTATGACATCATCTAAGTGATATCACCACATCACATCATTGGTTGACCTTTTTGGGAAAATGTGAGAAACTTCTCAAGCAAGCTCTGGAGAAGCTTGCAAGAGAAGCTTGGCTTCCTTTTCCAAGGAGAGTGCACGGCTATTGAGGGGAAGGAGACGTTCTTGAACAAGCTTCCTATTATCTTTTCATTTTTCATACTTTCCTATCACTTTCTCTCTCCTCACTCAAAAAGGTTTCTCACTTTTCTCTCATCATCTTCTTCCTTTTCTCTCCACCATACCTCACGGTCATCACCCAAGGAACCACCATTTTATTTTCTTTGATCCCACTTATCCATAATCTTGAATCTACACCTCCTTCTAAGATCATCTAGTGTGAAGATTTTTGGTTGTTCATCACTTTTCAAGTTTACCTTCAAGCTAGGGCTTGGAGATCTCTAAGGTAAAGGTTCCATCTTTTTCATTCTTTTCCTTTTCTTCCTCTCAAGGCTTTGATTTTCGTCCTTGGTGATTCTTTTCCAAGTCTAAAGATAATGATTTTTGTCTAGGTCATTTTTGGTTTTAGGGGATTCTTGGAGGAGGAAGGTTGTTTCAAAAAGCTCTACCAAAGTGGTCAGATATTTCCCAAGGTAAGAGGGAGATTTTTCTTATCAACCATTCATGGTGGTGAGGGACGAAATTGGTGTGTAGAAAGTGAGGAATCCATGTGAGGATTACTCACTTTATTGTATTGGTTCTTGGTGATTTGTGTGAATTTTACTCTATGTGATTTTTGTGATTTAATGTTGTATATGACCTTGGTGAGATTCTTAATGATTGATATATATTATTTGCTTGAGATTCCTTGTGAAAGTTGAAAAATGTGAGACCCTAGTGTACTAGAGAGCTCACGGCCAAGAGGCCTAAATAAGGCATCCAAGATGAAAACGTTATGTTAAATTGAAATCTAAGTGTTAAGATGAGAAAATAAGTGGATTGAGCATTGGTAATAATGAATAAGTGGTAAAATAAATCTATTCACTTAGTTGGAGAGGGGTTTAAGCCTTGAGAGGGAAAATGAGTGAGGAAGAAAATTCATAATAAATTAGAGTACCTTTAGGGCTTATGGACAAAGAGAAGTGAGATTGTAAAGTTAATATCATGTAGTTCTTTTTAGACCCTTTATGAAAATATAAGGAGACCATACTTAGTGGAACTTGACTAGAATGGTTTTAAATTTTAATATACACCTTCACTTTAATTCTTGAAAGTTTAAAATAATATGACTTGTGGAGAATGATTCATGAAAAACGAAGAGGATGAATTTCTAATAATTGTGTACTTGAGATGCCTTGTGATTGAACAAGATGTTAGTGTGCTTTTGAGCTAATGGATTGGACCCTGAGCGGTCAATGGTTAATTGAGGTCGGTTGTCGCTCCTCTTGATGTGATAAATACTGCTAAAGGTTATTATGCATCTATATCAGGTGATCATGCATTGTGAAAGTCAGAATGACTTGTTGTTAAGGCGGAATGCCTAGGTTCATTATCACGTGATCATACATTGTGGAAGTCGGAATGACTTGTTGTCAAGGCAAAATGCCTAGGAGATGAATTATACTTTTGTGCGGGTGCGAATTGCGTAGTGTGGTTCACTTGTTGAACTTGGAGGCGTCGGGGCTTGGGTATCCCACAAGTGGACAGTTGGTAGCTCCATTGCATCGTGGTGACTGTGCAACGCACCGACGATCTCGACCAGGCACTATCCACTTCCCGATCTGGTTGAGAGTGTCTTGTATAGCCATGTTGCACATTTGATTATATTGAAAAGCACATTATTTGAGGCTAACAATATACAGACAGTGGTTCTCCCGATCATTCTCTTCGATGTTGATTTTTAGCTCCATGGAGTAGGTGTCGGTCTGTTGTGCATTCACATATCATTGAGCATTTTACTGTGAAATTGATTATTATACTGTGGATTTTTCTGTTGGTATAAATTATTGCGATATGTATTGGACAACCTTATAATTGTAAATTGTTATATTTGTACTCTGTGATTTTATAATTATTTGCTATTTCTTGATGCCATGTTGGTAATGATGTAGAGAGTCTCACCTCTTTATATGGTTGTTCTTCCTGCTTCAGTTTTTATGTGTTCCTATGGATAAAGACTGAGAAGAAGAGTTGTAGTTTGCTGCTATCTTATTTTGGGATAGCTGCTAGAAGAGATCTTTTTGGTTATGTCCGAGTTCAGTTTCATGATGGTGCGAGCGCCTAGCGCATTGATTGGGATAATGAACGCATTAGATATGTAGGGGATGTAACTTTGACCATCCACAAGACCCGTAATGATGTTCCTTTCTCTTCTCATACTATTTCTGTGTATTTAGAGTTCTTCATGCCGATTAGGGAGCTGTGGGGTGACTTATATTACACCCCTAGGGAGGATTCGGACCCTGTTGTGTCTTCTGCCAGGACACTGGTTCGTGAGCTGCTACCTCAGTTGAGGAACTTCATTGACTTGGGGTCTGAGGAGGAGGAAGATCCTGAGAAGGACCGCAAGGAGGATCCTATGGAGGATCCAGGGGAAGACCCTACTCCCTAGAAGTCTAGACTTGGGCCTGTTAGGTTTTGTTGTTAGTGGGTATTATATATATCTTTTGGGGTATAAACTTGTATATTTGACTTGTATATTTTGGGTGGATTATAATCCATGCCACTGATATGTATATAATCTTTTTGGTGTGTAATATTAAGTAGCTATTTCTTATTATGTTAAGTCTACTTTAAAGTTTACGCTCTTAAGAGAAAAAAAATATCCTTATTTTATTATGTTACATATGATATCCGCGAAAAGAAAATTATAACGTTGAAACTTATACTTTATGACATCAAATATTTTATAACTTGAGTAAAGGGTATGAAAGTAGTTGGTCGAAAATATGGCACCCAAAGGAGGGCGTTACATAAGTTGGTATCAGAGCCCAAGTTTGAGTCTTTTGGGTTTGTGGGTAGGTTTGTTTGTGCTGTGTGTTTTCTCTGAGATTGAGCACAGAGATGTATTTTTTGGTTTCTGAAAGGAGACAGAATTGTGTAAAAAGATCTCATCTGACTTTCATTGTGTATTGTTTAGTGTAACTTCAGAGAAACGTGATGGTGTGAGGCAGAGCTGCACGTGTGAACCCAGAAAGAGATAGTGAGAGTATGGCTACAGCGGCAGAGGCAATGTAGTGAATGGTAGAAGTTATAATATAACAAAATCAAAGAGTCGTCCAACAATAAGAGGCTGCTGCTGACACTCAAAATTTATTAGGGTTTCGTCGCAACAACCTACCCTAATTCAGAGGAGAGTTTGACCCGGAGAAGGCGAGTCTTTGGATTCAAGAATTGGAGAAAATATTTGAAGGAATGGGATGCACTAATGCTCAAAAGGTGACCTATGCTACCTTTATGCTCATGGGAGATGCCAAAGACTAGTGGAAAGGAGCCCGACGGTTGATGGTAGTTGAGGGAACCATAATCACTTGGGAAGCCTTCAAGGACAAGTTCCTGGAGAAGTACTTTCCAGCTAGTGCGAGACACTCCAAGGAGATGGAGTTCCTAGGCCTGAAGCAAGGGAGCATGTCAGTAAATGAGTATACTGCTAAGTTTGAGAGCTTGTCAAAGTTCTTATGGTATCTTCAAATCCAGCCTGATAAGGTGTGGGAATGCCATAAGTTTGAAGAAGGTCTAAGAGTGGAGTTAAAGAAAGGAGTACTGCCAATGAGAATGAATCAGTTCTCAGCCCTGATGAATATGTGTTGCAGACTTGAAGAGTTGGAACCACCTCGAGAGACAAGAAATTGTAACTTTGGACCATCTAGGTTCCAAAGAGGAAGGAGTAGCGGTGGCGGTCGTTTTTAGCATAAGTCGTATGTGAGGCCATCAGGGAGCTAATCTCAACAATAATCACCTGGTGGAGGCTCTAGTGGAAATTTTGGTGGCCATCGAGCTGGTCAGACTGGGGTGTCTTCACCAAAGTGTTTAAAGTGTGGAAGGAACCACTGGACGAGGGATTGTAGAATCAAGGGGATCATTTGTTTCAAATGTAGGAAGGTTGGACATATCTCGAGAGATTGCGATCAGCCCAAGGCGGAGCCCTCTATAGGCAATGTTTGTGCTGCAAAACCCCAAGCGGGAGGAAGAGTACATACCATGAGTGGAGCGGAAGCCTCCCAATCTAAAGATCCGATACAAGGAAACTGTGAAATAGGAGGTAATCTTTTAACTGTGCTGTATGACTCAGGGGCAACTCATTCTTTTATTGCCTATGATTGTGTACACCGATTAGATTTACCTGTGTCTTCCTTACCTTTTGATTTGAATATTTCTACTCCCACCGCTAAACCTGTTGTTACTACCCAAGTTTGTTTGAACTGTCCTATTTCTGTAGAAGGTCGAGTCTTTTCAGTCAATTTGGTTTGTTTAGCTCTTTCCCAAATAGATGTTATTCTAGGAATGGATTGGTTGTCCTCTCACCATGTTCTGTTAGATTGTTCCAGTAAAACCTTAATATTTCCTGAATCTGATATTTCTGGATTTATAACTGCCAGCTAAGCTCGAATTTTCTTAAGGGAAGGAGCTCAAGGATACATGCTTTTGTCTTCCTTAGAAGTCAAGGGTGAGACTAGTGTGGATGTTATTCCTGTGGTCAAAGAGTTCCCTGAAGTCTTTTCTGATAATATACCTGGATTACCACTGAAGAGGGAGATAGAATTCTCTATCGATCTTGTGCCAGGATCAGGTCCTATATCCATGGCACTATATCGGATGTCGCCATCAGAGTTAGCCGAGCTCAAGAAGCAGTTAGAGGAACTATTGGAGAAGAAGTTTGTGAGACCTAGTGTTTCACCGTGGGGAGCTCTGATGTTGTTGGTTAAGAAGAAAGACAGGACTTCTCGATTATGTGTGGACTATCGTCAGCTGAACAAGGTTACAATCAAGAACAAGTATCCACTTCCAAGGATAGATGACCTAATGGACCAGCTGAAAGGAGCTGCTATTTTCTCCAAGATTGATCTATGTTCTAGCTATCATCAAATCCGTGTGAAGGTAGAGGATGTTCCCAAGACGGCCTTTCGAACACGCTATGGGCATTATGAGTACCTTCTGATGCCGTTTGGAGTAACCAATGCTCCTGCTGTATTCATGGACTTCATGAATAGGATTTTTCGTTCCTATTTGGATAGATTTGTTGTTGTCTTTATTGATGACATTTCGGTCTACTCTCAAAGTCAGGAGGAACATGTTGAACATCTCTGAGTGGTTCTTCAGATTTTGAGGGAAAACAAGTTATATGCAAAGCTGTCCAAGTGTGAATTTTGGTTGAGCGAAGTTCAATTTTTAGGGCACGTGATTTCAGAGGAAGGAATTGAAGTAGATACGTCAAAGGTGAAAGCAGTTCTTCAATAGGAAAGACCAAAGACGGTAATGAAAATCCATAGTTTTCTCAGGTTAGCCGGTTACTATCGAAGGTTTATTGAAGGATTCTCTAAAATAGCAGGACCTTTCACTCAGCTTACAAGGAAGAATCAACCTTTTGCATCGACGAATGAGTGTGAGGAAAGCTTCCAAGAGTTGAAGAGATGATTAACTGATTCACCAGTGCTGATTCTACCAGATCCCAATGAACCTTTTGAGGTGTACTGTGACGCTTCATATCAGAGTTTAGGATGCGTTCTCATGCAGAATAGAAGAGTGGTGGCATATGCTTCAATACAATTGAGAATCCATGAGAAGAATTATCCTACACATGACTTAGAGTTAGCCATAGTTGTGTTTGCATTGAAAATCTGGAGGCATTTTCTGTATAGAGCAACGTTTAACATTTACAATGACCATAAAAGCCTAAAATACTTGTTTGACCAGAAAGAGCTGAATATGAGACAAAAATAGGGGCTAGAGTTCCTAAATGACTATGACTTTCAACTCCAGTATCATCTCGGGAAAGCGAACATCGTAGCAGATGCTTTGAGTAGAAAGACGCTTAGTGTTTCTGCTTTGATGCTTAGAGAAAGGGAGTTGATAGAACAGTTTAGAGATATATAGTTGTTAGTGGAACTAACTCAGGGAAGGATGTGTTTGAGTATGATCACCATTTCCAGTGGGTTGATGGAAGAGATTAGAGAGAAACAAGGAAATGGCCTATATTTACAAGAGAAGAAGGAGCTAGTGAAGCGAGGCACTATATCCGAGTTCTCGGAAGGACCAAATAGAGTCCTAAGATTCAGAAACAGAGTTTGTGTGCCAGATAATCTCAAACTTAAGAAGGTGATTCTTGAGGAAGCCCACAAGAGTAAGCTAAGTATGCACCCTGAAATTACCAAAATGTACCAAGACCTAAAACGACTGTATTGGTGGCAAGGGATTAAGAGGGATGTTGTCGAGTATGTCTCATCGTGCTTAGTTTGCCAAAAAGCTAAAGTGGAACACCAAAGACCTTCTGGAATACTGCAACCCTTGGCTATTCCCGAATGGAAGTGGGATAGTGTTGCGATGGATTTTGTGAGTGGACTGCCAAGAACTAGAAAAGGATACGACTCGATATGGGTAATTATTGATCGGCTTACGAAATCGGCTCACTGCTTGCCAATAAACATGAGGTATTCAATGGAGAAGTTGACCCAAGTGTACATTGGTGAGATTGTGAGACTACATGGTGTGCCTTTGAGTATTATTTCTTATAGAGATCTGAGGTTCATATCAAGATTTTGGCAGAGTCTACAAAATGCCATGGGAACGAAACTTCATTTAAGTTCTGCGTATCACCCGCAGATGGACGGTCAGTCGGAGAGAACAATCCAATCATTGGAAGATTTGTTAAGGGCTTGTGTTTTGGAACAGACTGGGAGTTGGGATAAATTCTTGCCTTTGATATAGTTCACCTATAATAATAGTTACCACGCAAGCATCGAAATGGCACCTTATGAAGCATTGAATGGGAAACGATGTAGAACACCATTGTGTTGACACCAAGATGGTGAAGGTTTTACAATGGGATCTGAATTGGTACAGCAGACAACTGAAAAAGTTAAGATGATTCAAGAAAAGATGATGTCAACTCAGAGTCGACAGAAAAGCTATGTTGACAAGAGACGGCGACCTCTCAAATTCGAAGAAGGTGAGCATGTGTTTTTGAGAGTCACACCTACGACTGTTGTTGGAAGGGTTCTTAAATCTAGAAAACTCACTCCAAAATTCATTGGACCCTATCAAATTCTTCATCGGATAGGTCCAGTAGCCTACCAAATAGCTTTACCACCTTTTCTTTCCAACCTTCATGATGTCTTCCATGTGTCACAGTTACGAAAGTATATTCCTGATCCAGCCCATGTCATAGAACCAGATGCGGTACAATTAAAAGAGAACATGACCTATGAAACACTTCCTATCAAGATTGAGGATAGCAGGGTGGAGCAACTTAGGGGCAAAGGAATTGCATTAGTCAAAGTAATCTGGAATGACATGACCGGAGATGCAACTTGGGAGCTAGAGGACAAGATGAAAGAATAATATCCACATTTATTCTAAGGTATAACAAATTTCGCGGATGAAATTTCTTTTAGAGGGGGAGAGTTGTAACATCCTGAAAATTACTTATTTCATAATATATATCCATTTATAATATTTATGATTTTTGTGAATTTTTCTGGAATTATTTGAATTATTTAATTATTTTATTATATTTCTCAATTTACGTACACGTTAAACAGGGCGAAAAAAATAAAATATTTTTCTTAGGTCAAAAAATTTTGGACTGTCAAACCGGGGCCGGGAGATCTTATTAAACTCGAAGCCAAACATAATTTATGAAGTTTTCATTTTTCGAGATTTTATTTGACAGATAAAATTTAGGTACACTCTATTATCCATTGGATAATAGATACTGACTTTGTTAACTAAGACTATTATTCATCTGATAATAGTTTCTACTAAAAATCTAGTAGACTAATTTTATCTAGTCACTTTTATGACATCATCTAAGTGATACCACCACATCACATCATTGGTTGACCTTTTTGGGAAAATGTGAGAAACTTCTCAAGCAAGCTTTGGAGAAGCTTGGCTTCCTTTTCCAAGGAGAGTGCACGGCTATTGAGGGGAAGGAGAGGTTCTTGAACAAGCTTCCTATTATCTTTTCATTTTTCATACTTTCCTATCACTTTCTCTCTCCTCACTCAAAAAGGTTTCTTACTTTTCTCTTATCATCTTCTTCCTTTTCTCTCCACCATACCTCACGGCCATCACCCAAGGAACCACCATTTTATTTTCTTTGATCCCACTTATCCACAATCTTGAATCTACACCTCCTTCTAAAATCATCTAGTGTGAAGATTTTTGGTTGTTCATCACTTTTCAAGCTTTCCTTCAAGCTAGGGCTTGGACATCTCTAAGGTAAAGGTTCCACCTTTTTCATTCTTTTCCTTTTCTTCCTTCCAAGGCTTTGATTTTCATCCTTGGTGATTCTTTTCCAAGTTTAAAGATGATGATTTTTGGCTAGGTCATTTTCAGTTTTAGGGGATTCTTGGAGGAGGAAGGTTGTTTCAAAAAGCTCTACCAAAGTGGTTGGATATTTCCTAAGGTAAGAGGGAGGTTTTTTTCATCAACCATTCATGGTGGTGAAGGACAAAATTGGTGTGTAGAAAGTGAGGAATCCATGTGAGGATTACTCACTTTATTGTATTGGTTCTTGGTGATTTGTGTGAATTTTACTCTATGTGATTTTTGTGATTTAATGTTGCGTATGACCTTGGTGAGATTCTTAATGATTGATATATATTATTTGCTTGAGATTCCTTGTGAAAGTTGAAAAATGTTAGACCCTAGTGTCCTAGAGAGCTCACGGCCAAGAGGCCTAAATAAGGCATCCAAGATGAAAATGTTATGTTAAATTGAAATCCAAGTGTTAAGATGAGAAAAGAAGTAGATTGAGGATAGGTAATAATGACTGAGTGGTAAAATAAATTTAGTCACTTAGTTGCAGAGGGGTTTCGGCCTTGAGAGGGAAAAATGAGTGAGGAAGAAAATTCATAATAAATTAGAGTACCTTTAGGGCTTATGGACAAAGAGAAGTGAGATTGTAAAGTTAATATCATGTAGCTCTTTTTAGACCCTTTATGAAAATATAAGGAGACCTTATTTAGTGGAACTTGACTAGAAGGGTTTTAAATTTTAATATACACCTTCACTTTAATTCTTGAAAGTTTAAAATAATATGACTTGTGGAGAATGATTCATGAAAATTGAAGAGGATGAATTTCTGAGAATTGTGTACTTGAGATGCCTTGTGATCAAACATGATGTTAGTGTGCTTTTGAGCCAATGGATTGGACCCTGAGCGGTCAATGGTTAATTGAGGCTGTTTGTGGCTTGTAACACCTCAAAAATTAATTATTTCATAATAAATATTCGTTTTATAAAATTTAATATTTTTGAAATTTTTTCTAGATTTTTTTGAAAATGTTGAATATTTTAATATATTTTTTATTTTACATGCACACAGAGCCAAGTCAGTGTAACACCCCAGAAATTATTTGTTTCATGATAAATAGTCATTTTCTAATATTTGTGATTTTTGAGAATTTTTCTGGATTTTTTTAGAAATACTATTTATTTTAATATATTTCTCAATTTACGTGCGCATTGAGCGGAGCTAAAAAAATGAAATATCTTCCCTGAGGCTGGTAAACTTTGAACTATGGAAACATTGACGGGAGATCTTACTAAACTCGAGATTGGACACAGTTTATGAGATTTACATTTTTCAAGATTTTATCTGATAAATAAAATTATTGTACCATGAAATTATCCAATGAACAATAAATACTATTTTTATTAACTGTAATTTTTGTTCACGGGATAATAGCTTTAGTAGAGTGTTAATCATTTTTTCTAGAGTGTTCACTTTAAGTGACATCATCTTGATGATGTCATCATTGACTTTTCAAAAAGGTAAATTTTGGCTTCTTGAAGAAGCTTTGGAGGAAGCTTCCTATAAATTTCCTATTGGCTTGTTTGAGAAGCCAAATTCCCTCACTCCCTCTCTCCTCCCACACACCACAAGGCCATGAAGGCCTCTTTGGAGCCAAAAGTTTGTTTTACACTTTATTACTTTTAATTCTAAATATTTGAAATCATTTCTTTACTATCAACTTCTCTCTATACATTTTCTTCTCTCATCTTTTCTGCAGAATGCCTAGGTTCATTATCATGTGATCATACATTGTGAAAGTCAGAATGACTTGTTGTCAAGGCGGAATGCCTAGGAGATGAATTACACCTTTGTGCGGGTGCGAATTACGTAGTATGGTTCACATGTTGAACTTGGAGGCGTCGGGACGCGGGTATCCCATAAGTGGACAATTGGTAGCTCCACTGGGCCGTGGTGACTGTGCAACGCACCAACGATCTCAACAAGGCACTATCCTATTCCAGATCCAGTTGAGAGTGTCTAGTATAGCTATGTTGCGCATTTGATTATATTGAAAAGCACATTATTTGAGGCTAACGATATACAGACAGTGGTTCTCCCAATCATTCTCTCTGATGTTAGTTTTTAACTCCATGGAGTAGGTGTCGGTCTATTGTGCATTCACATATCATTGAGCATTTTACTGTGAAATTAATTATTATACTGTGGATTTTCCTATTGGTATACATTATTAAGATATCTGTTGGACAACCTTATAATTGTAAGTTGTTATATTTGTACTCTGTGATTTTATTATTGTTTGTTGTTTCTTACTGCCATATTGGTAATGATGTAGAGAGTCTCACCTCTTTGTATAGTTGTTCTTCCTGCTTTTATTTTTATGTGTTCATGTGGATAAAGATTGCGAGGAAGAGTTACGATTTGCTGCTATCTTATTTTGGCATGGCTGCTAGAAGAGATCTTTTTGGTTATGTCCGAGTTCAGTTTCATGATGATGCGAGCGCCTGGCGCATTGATTGGGATAATGAACACATTAGATATGTAGGGGATGTAACTTTGACCATCCATAGGACCCGTAATGATGTTCCTTTCTTTTCTCTTACTATTTCTGTGTATTTAGAGTTCTTTATGCCGATTAGGGAGCTTTGAGGTGACTTATATTACACCCCTAGGGAGGATCCGGACCCTGTTGTGTCTTCTGCCAGGACACTGGTTCAAGAACTGCTACCTCAGCTGAGGAACTTCATTGACTTGGGGTCTGAGGAAGAGAAGGATCCCGAGGAGGACCTCGAGGAGATCCTATGGAGGATTCAAGGGAAGACCCTGCTCCTTAGATGTCTAGACTTGGGCCTGTTAGGTTTTGTTGTCAGTGGGTATTATATATATCTTTTGGGGTATAAACTTGTATATTTGACTTATATATTTTGGGTGGAATGTAATCCATGCCACTAATATATAATCTTTTTGGTGTGTAATATTAAGTAGTTATTTCTTATGCTGTTAAGTCTACTTTAAAGTTTACGTTCTTGAGAGAGAGAAAAATATTCGTATTTTATTATGTTACATATGATATCCGTGAAAAGAAAATTATAACGTTGAAACTTATACTTTATGACATGAAATATTTTATAACTTGAGTAAAGGGTTTGAAAGGAGTTCGTAAAAAATGTGGCACCCAAAGGAGGGTGTTACATACTTTAACTCAAATTCGTAGTCTTTTAGAAACTCTATCCATCTCTGTTGTCTCATGTTTAGCTCTTGCTGATCAAATAAATACTTCAAACTCTTATGATCACTAAACACCTGATCAAATAAATACTTCAAACTCTTACGATCACTAAACACCTCAAACTAGACTCCATAAAGGTAGTGTCTCTAAACCTTTAAGGCAAACACCACCGCAACTAACTCCAGATCATGAGTAGGGTAGTTCTCCTTATGCAGCCTCAACTGCCTAGCTGCATAGGCAATAACTCTTATATATTGTATCAGAACACACCCTAGACCCATCTTTGTAGAATCACAATACACCTCAATGTTCTCTAAGGGATCCAGAATTACCAACACCGGTGAAGAGGTCAATCTCAACTTTAACTCTTGGAAATAATCCTCACAGTCTTGAGTCCATTCAATAGTACTATGTTTCCTAGTCAGTCTAGTCAAGGGTAGTGCTATCCGAGAAAAGCTCTCTATGAACCTCCTATAGTACCTTGTTTGGCATAAGAAACTCCTAATCTCTATCACAATGGTGGGTCTTTCCCACTGCAATACTACCTCCACTTTACATGGTTGCAATGAGATTCCACCCTGAGAAATCACATGGCCTAAGAATTGAACTTACTTGAGCCAGAATTCATATTTAGATAGCTTGGCAAACAATCTTTTTTCCTTAAGGGTTTCCAAAACTATCCTAAGATGTCGCTTATGCTCCTCCATTGTCTTAGAATAGATAAGGATATCATCTATAAATACTACAATAAACTAATCTAGATAAGGTCTAAAGATCCTGTTCATGTAATCCATGAACACCGCTGGTGCATTAGTCAACCCAAAGGACATCACAAGGTACTCGTAATGCTCATACCTAGTTCTAAAAGTGGTTTTAGGAATATCCTCTTCCCTAACCCGTATCTGATGATACACGGATCTAAGATAAATCTTTGAGAAAATCGAAGCTCCTCTCAGCTGATCTATTAGATCATCTATCCTTGATAACAAATACTTATTTTTTATCGTTACCTTATTCAACTGCTTGTAATTCACACAAAGCCTCATGGTACCATCTGTAACATCTCAGATTTTGGCTATTTTATAGTAATGACTGAATTTCACTATTTTGTGTTTTCTATATGCTATAAAATTAATTTGACTGTTCTGAGCCTGTTTTTGATTGTTGTGTGAGATTGCTCTGGGTCAAGAAAATAATAATTTTTGGGCAGGAAAAAATCTTATTTGATTTATTCAGAGACGGGGGATCTTACTAAATCTGAATCTGAGAGACACATAAATTAATCTTTTAATTTTTAACATTTATCTGTGAAATAAAAATATTTCACAGAAAAATATCCACTGTTTTATTTATAGCAGCTTCTATTACCGAGTATTGGACCCGATATAATTTATTTGACAGAAAATGTACTTAGAATATTTTCTGTAACTTGATTTAAAATGAACCAATAGAAATAAGTCAAAAATGATGGTTGGACTTTTTCTAACTAATAGGAAATGGTCTATGTTGAAAAGTTTGACTAGTTACAAAGTAACTAAATAAACCTAATTTATTTGCTTAAATTGCCTAATTACAAACTAAATGAAACTAACCTAGTTACTAATTAGTTAGGATCTAGTTACTAGCTAAATATCCTAATTTCATCAAGAAGCAAGTGATTAGGCATGACATACTCAATGACCTAATTCACTAGTTAGCTATGTAACTAAATAGTTAATCAAGTAACTAGAAAACCTAATCTAGTTAGTTGTTATTTGATTAAAATGTAACTAGAACTAAATTAGAAACAAACTTGGTTAGCTTTTCCTATAAAGCCACATGACCAAGTGGGCTTCTCCAAGCTTCTTGAATGGTCTTTTATGACCATTTGGTGATCCTAAGGTGACATAGCCCATGTGATGTTAAATGTGAATACAAGATGATATTTTACTATCATAATTATCTTCTAAATTTTCCTACACTACCTACATGGTTTTGCACTCAAAGGATTATTATCCATTTTCATTTTCTCTCACCTAAAAGCTAAGCCTTCATCTTTTCTTTCCAACACTCAAGAACATAAGAACATTTTCCTTTCTTTTTCTTCCTTGGAGTTTCGGCCAAACTACCCAAGTACCACTTCCAATCTTCTATAATTTTACTTCTCTACACTTTCTAAACCTAAACCATATTCTAAACACTTTTCATCTTGGAGGTTTTGCCTAAATCAATCTCTAAGGGCTTAAAAAACCAAGCTTTTAATTACTTCTGTAAAGGTAATCCATTGCATCTTTGATTCTAAATTGGAGATTTGATTTTCTAGAGGAGATGGGTTGTTTGTGGTGAAAAATCCATAAGGATTTATTCACTTAATTTTCTATGCTTTCTTACTTGTGTTTGCTATGTTTGTAGTTTTGAAAATATGATTGGATGTGTGATTATATACTTATAGCTTTGATAATATGCTTGTATATATAATTTAGAAAGCATGCAATATTTGTGTGTAATGTAAGATGTGATTCACATGAAGGAATTGATGTATGAAGGTCCCAAAGGGCCATGAGGCATACGGCCTCCACCATTCAAAAGAGACTTAGATTTCTAAATTATTCACCTATCCAAGAAACAAATGATTTTATGATAAGAAAAATAAATTAAGGGTTTTGCAAGGATTTAAATGTTAAAAAGAACTAAATAAGGGATTTTGAAACCCTAAGTATATTTAGGCCAACATGCCATTACTCATAATTTAGGATCAAAATTATTCTAGTAGGTGTAGATTTAAAAGTTTAATTGAGAAGGAAATTATTTTGGAAGGGTTTGATAGCAAGCAATATACTTTTTAGAAAACAAATTGACATAATTAAATAATTAAGTTATGAAATAAAAATAGATGTCAATACTTGAAGTTTTCTAATGTATAGCTCACCCTATGGGTTTTGAAGCGCATTAGGAAAATTTGAGCTGTAATATCTTAAATAAATCAAAGAATTATAATTTTTTTGGGAAATAGTAGAAATACTAATTTTTAGAGGGACTATATTGCAATTATTATATAAAGAGGGACTATTTTACAAATAATATTTTAGGAGGGACTATTATGAAAAAGATTATTTAAACAAGGACTATTATGCAAATATTATTTAATGAAGGACTATTATGCAAATAATAGAAATAAAATCAATTTTTTGAGAAAAGTATTATTTTTGGTTTAAATATGTTAGAAATATTTTACGTGATTAAAAATACGTTGAAAAATATTTACGCGACTCAAAAATAGTAATTTTAGGCTACGCGATTGAGAAAATGCAATAAAATATTTACGCGATTTGAAAATTCCTTACGCGAGTTGAAAACGTAAAAAAAGTGTTTCGCGATTTCAAAAATGCAATAATATAGCTACGCGATTAAGCATAAACAGCAGTTTGCTATCGGGCAGTTGTGGTGGGCCCGATTGTGGTAAGTCTTGATATCACCAAGAAGAGGTGAAGATATGTGAGATGCTGTAGAAATAATAATGGTTGTGTATTTGAATAATATATCATGCATAGTAAAGCATATTTGCTTGTTTGGTTAAGGTTATATGCCTAGGAGATGAAATTACACCTAAGTGCGGGTGCGAATAGACAAGTATAGGTCACTTGTTAACCTTGGGGGCATCGGGGTGCGAGTACCTAACAATGGATGGTTGGTAGCTCTTCTGTCTGTGGGACAGACCGATGCAAACACACCGATGATCCGGACCGAGACACTGTCCTATATCGTGATCTTGCATAGTATGTCTTGTCCAATGCTTGATGTGCACTTTTGACAAAATTGATATATTTTAGCACTTTTGGCCACGGCAGCTGAGTGATAGACATGTCTTCTGGATCTTCTCTCTGAAACTGTGTTTAGCTCCAGGGAGTAGGGTTTGGTCTGTGTGCATTTGCATAGTGATCAACATAATAATATGATACTTATATTCATCTGTTCTATAATTATTGGATTCAATGTCTATGATGTGTGTTTTAATATTGTGATATTTATATGTTTATTTGTTGTTATTTTCTCTACTGCTATACTAGTATTAATGTAGGGGATCTCACCTCGTTATTATGTTATATCTGTTTCATTGTATATGTGTACTGAAGACCGAGAGAACGAGGAGACAAGAGACCCTGTCTATTTTCAGTAGTAGTTTTCTTTGTTTGTTGATATGGCGATAAGACGTCAAGTTTTAGGTTTTATTAGGGTTCAGTTCCATGGGGGAGCTGACGCTTGGAGATTAGACTATAATAATGAAAGATTTGTTTATACTGGGGACTTAACTATGACCTTAAGTGGAACCCTAGATGGGATCTTCGTGTTAACTCAACATGAACCTGTGCGGTTGGAATTCACGATACCTCTTCGTGAACTCTTGGGTGGAGTGGTATCTGTCTACACACCCCAAGAGAATTCTGTGGTGTCGTCTGCAAGGACCCCTGTGAGGCGTTTGTATCCACCTAGGTTCTTTGATGATGAGGCAGAGGAGGAGGAGGATCCTTCAGAGGAACCAAATCCTTAGGTCTGTTTAGAGTTCTGGTTATTAGTATGTTGTAGTTTTTCTTTTGGAACTAGTTTGTATTTATGTAAATTATTTGGAACAATGTTTGTAATATTAATATATATATATATTTCTTTTGGTGTGTTCATTATAAGTTTTACTAATGTTATAATTCGATTTACTTATTTTATTTTATTTCGCAAACAAAATTTTAAAATTGACATTTTTACAAGGTTATTTCGTTTACAACTTGGGTAAGTTCTATTGGGATTAGTCTTAAATGTGATATCCTACGGAGGGTGTTACATTAGTTGGTATAAGAGTCTTTTGGGTTTTGTGGTTAAGTCTGTTTTTGCTTGTGTTGTGTGATTCTCTTAATTTGATTTTCAAAGGATGATATCTGACTTTCATTGGAATTTGTGTGATTGTTTGTGAAGAAAACTATGTCTCGTGGTAGAGGTGTACGTGTAAATGTGGAGCATGACAACAACCCAATGACTGTTGCTGTTGAAGTAATGCAGCGAATGGCTGAAGTGATGGCACAACAAAATCAATGAGCTATGCAACAGCAAGAAGCTAATGCAGAAGTTCAACATTTGTCAGAATTTCGTCAGAATAATCCGCCACGTTTTAAAGACGAGTTTGACCCTGAGAAGGCAGATTTATGGATCCAAGAACTGGAGAAGATCTTTGAAGCGATAGGCTATGCAGATGATCGTAGAGTGACGTATGCTACGTTCATGCTAATGGGTGATGGCTAGAACTGGTGGAAAGCCACTCGAAGTATGTTAATACCTAAAGGGAGAGAAATCACGTAGGAGCTATTTTGTGAAGTACTTCTCGACAAGTATTTTCCGAAAAGTGCGAGACACGCTAAGGAGATGGAATTTCTGGTTTTACGTCAAGGTGGAATGATTGTCAGTGAATATGCTGCGAAGTTTGAGAGCTTGTCTAAGTTCTCAAGGTATCTCCAAATCCAGCCAGACGAGGTTTGGAAGTGTCATAAGTTCGAAGAAGGTTTGAGAATCGAGTTAAAGAGAGGAGTGATATCAATGCATGTGAATCAGTTTTCAACACTGATGGACATGCGTTGTAGGCTAGAAGGGTTGGAGCCAGCACGTGATAATAGGAACCGCAACTGTGGACTGACTAGGTTCCAAAGAGGGGGTAACAATAACAACAACCAGTTTCAACAAAAGCCATATTCTCGACCCTCAGGAAGTCAGCCGCAACAACAACATCAGTAACCTCGTGGAGGTGGTCCAAGTGGAAATCGATATAATCAGATTGCAGCGCCACCAACGAAATGCCTGAAGTGCAGAAAAGGTCACCGAATGAGAGATTGTTCGATTAGAGGTATAATTTATTTCAAATGCGAAAAGCCTAGTCATGTCTCTAAAGATTGTGATCAAGCGAAGATGGAGCCTTTGGTGAGCAATGTTCGAGCTGTGAAGCCACAAGCTGGAGGAAGAGTTTATACAATGAGTGGAGCTGAGGCCTCCCAGTTTGAGAATCTTATTCAAGGAGAAGGTGTCATCTCAGGTAATCTTTTAATTGTACTATATGATTTGGGTACAACTCATTCATTCATTGCATATGACTGTGCGGATCATTTGGGATTACTTGTGTCTTCTTTGAATTTCCAACTGATTGTTTCCACTCCTACTGCCAAACCAGTTAGTACTACAAAAATATGCCTGAATTTTTCTATTACTATCAAAAATCGAGTCTTCTCTGTTAATTTGATTTGTTTGCCTCTTGTTGATATCGATATAATCTTAGGAATAGATTGGTTATCTTCTAACCATATCCTATTAGATTGTTCTAGAAAGACCTTAGTATTTCTTGACGAGGTTTCTAGATTTGTAACTGCCAAACAAGTCAAATCTTTATTGAGGGATGGAGCTCAAGGATACATGCTGCTATCTTCTTTAGAAGTTAAGAGTGAGAAAGATGTGAACGCTATTTCTGTTGTGAATGAGTTTCCTGACGTTTTCCCTGATGAGGTACTTGGATTACTACCAGAAAAAGAGATAGAGTTTTCTATCGATCTTGTACCAGGAGCGGGTCCCATATCAATTGCACCATATCGTATGTCACCATCAGAGTTAGTAGAGTTGAAAAAGCAGTTAGAAGAGTTGCTGGAAAAGCAGTTTGTGAGACCTAGTGTTTCACCCTAGGGAGCTCCAGTGTTGTTAGTCAAGAAGAAGGATGGAACTTCACATTTATGTTTTGACTATCGCCAGCTGAACAAGGCCAATATAAAGAACAAGTATCCACTACCAAGGATCGATGATCTAATGGACCAATTGAAAGGGGCAGCTATCTTTTTCAAAGATAAATCTGCGATCAGGATATCACCAGATTCGTGTTAAGGTAGAGGATATACCTAAAACAGCTTTTCGGACGCGTTATGGTCATTATGAATACCTCGTAACGCCATTTGGTGTGACGGATGCTCCTTCTATATTCCTGGATTATATGAATAGGATCTTTCGTCCATACCTAGATCAGTTTGTCGTTGTTTTTATTAATGACATTTTGATCTACTCTCGAAATCAAGAAGAGCATGTTGAACATCTTAGTATAGTTCTTCAGATTTTGAAAGAGAAAAAGTTGTACGCAAAATTGTCGAAATGTGAATTTTGGTTGAACGAAGTTCAGTTTATGGGCCATGTAATTTCTAAAGATGAAATTGCAATGGATCCAACTAAGGTGGAGACGGTTCTTCAATGGGAAAGACCAAAGACTGTGACAAAGATCCGGAGTTTTGTTGGATTAACTAGATATTATCGAAGATTTATTGAAGGTTTTTCCAAGATCGCCGGACTTCTTATGCAACTTACAAGGAAGAACCAAGGTTTTAATTGGATGGATAAGTGTGAAGAAAGTTTCCAAGAGTTGAAGAAGTTAACTACTGCACCAGTGCTGATCCTACCAAATCCAAATGAGTCTTTTGAGGTGTACTGTGATGCTTCTTATCAAGGGTTAGGATGCATGTTGATGCAGAATAGGAATGTTGTAGCATATGCTTCTAGATAGTTGAAGGTTCATGAAAGGAATAATCCAATGCATGATTTGGAGTTGGCCGCAGTAGTTTTTGCACTAAAGATATGAAGACATTTTTTGTATGGGGCTATGTTCAACGTCTTCAGCGACCACAAACGTTTAAAGTACTTGTTTGATAAAAAAGAATTGAACATGAGGTAGAGAAGATGGTTGGAATTCTTAAAAGATTATGATTTTCAACTCCAGCATCACCCGGGGAAAGCAAACGTTATAGTAGATGCTTTGAGCTGGAAAATGCTCAATGTTTCTGCTATGATGGTTCAAGAGGAAAAATTGATTGAACAATTTAGAGATATATGGTTGTCAGTGGAATTGGCACCTGGAAGGATGCGTCTGAATATGGTCACTATTTTGAATGATTCACTGGAGGAAATTCGGGAGGAACAGGAAGATGACCAGTTTTTGTAGAATGAAATAGAATTTTTGAAGGAAGGCCATAAGGCAACTATTGAGGAATGATTTGACGGGTCTTAAGGTTCAAAAGCAGGATTTGTATACCCGATGATCCTGATCTTAAGAAAGCAATTCTTGGTGAAGCTCATACTAGTAGATTGAGTATACATCCTGGGATGACCAAGATGTATCAAGATCTGAAATGTTTGTTTTGGTGGCCTAGAATGAAAAGAGATGTTGCTAAGTACGTGGCATCTTGTCTAGTATGCCAGAAAGCAAAGGTTGAGCATCAGAGACCGGCAGGCATGTTATAGCCTCTTACTATTCCAGAATGAAAATGGGATAGTATTGCAATGGATTTTGTTACAGCATTACCAAAGACTAGGAAAGGTTATGATTCTATTTGGGTAATTGTTGATCGGCTTACAAAATCTGCTCACTTTTTGCCAGTCAATGTCAAGTATCCAATGGAGAAGTTGACACAGTTGTACATTGGTGAAATAGTTAGACTTCACGGTGTACCTACTAGTATCATATCTGACAGAGATCCAAGATTTACATCGAGGTTTTGGCAAAACTTACATGAAGCAATGGGGACTAAACTATGTTTGAGTTTAGCTTATCATCCTCAGACAGATGGGCAGACAGAGAGAACTATACAATCTCTAGAAGATTTGTTGAGAACTTGTGTGTTAGAACAACGAAGGAGTTGGGATGAATTCTTACCTTTGGTGGAATTTACCTATAATAACAGTTTTCACTCAAGCATAGGGATAGCACCCTATGAGGCTTTTTATGGACGACGATGTCGAACATCTTTGTGTTAGTATCAAGATGGGGAAAGTATAACTATCGGACCCGAAATGGTGCATCAAACCACAGAAAATGTAAAGATGATTCAAGAGAAAATGCGGGCAACTCAGAGCAGGCAGAAAAGCTATGCTGATAAACGAAGAAGACCTTTCGAATTTGAGGAAGGTGAGCATGTGTTTTTACAAGTAACACCCACGACTGGTGTTGGCAGAGTTATAAAGTCCAGAAAACTCTCTCCTAATTTCATTGGACCCTAACAAATTCTTCGTCGGATAGATCCAGTTGCATGTCAAATATCTTTACCGCCTTTTCTTTCAAATCTTCATAATATTTTCCACGTATCCTAATTGAGGAAGTATATCCCTGATCCTTCGCATGTTATACAGCCCGATAAAGTGCAATTAAAAGAAAATTTGATGTATAAGGCACTTCCTGTTAAGATTGAAGACAGGAGGGTGATACAACTCAGGGGCAAAGCGATTCTGTTAGTGAAGGTGATTTGGAATGAGACAATCGGAGATGCTACTTGGGAAATGGAGGAGAAAATAAGGGAACAGTATCCTCATTTGTTTTAATGTATGATGAACTTCGGAGACGAAATGGTTTTTAGAAGGGGAGAGTTGTAACATCCCAGATTTTGGCTATTTTATAGTAATGACTGAATTTCACTGTTTATGTTTTCTGTATGCTATAAAATTAATTTGACTATTCTGTGATTGTTTTTTATCGTCGTGTGAGATTTGCTTCGAGTTAGGAAAATAATAAATTTTGGGCCGGGGAAAATCTTATTTGATTTATTCGGAGACGGGGGATCTTACTAAAACCGAATTTGAGAGACACAGAAATTAATCTTTTAATTTTTAAAATTTATCTATGAAATAAAAATATTTCACAAAAAAATATCCGTTGTTTTATTTATAGCAGCTTCTGTTACCGAGTGTTGGACCCGATATAATTTATTTGACAGAAAATGTACTTAGAATATTTTCTGTAACCTAATTTAAAATGAACCAATAGAAACAAGTCAAAAATGATGGTTGGACTTTTTCTAACCAATAGGAAATAGTCTATGTTGAAAAGTTTGACTAGTTACAAAGTAACTAAATAAACCTAATTTAGTTGCTTAAATTGCCTAATTAGAAACTAAATGAAACTAACCCAGTTACTAATTAGTTAGGATCTAGTTACTAGTTAAATATCCTAATTTCATCTAGAAGCAAGTGATTAGGCATGACATACTCAATGACCTAATTCACTAGTTAGCTATGTAACTAAATAGTTAATCAAGTAACTAGAAAACCTAATCTAGTTTGTTGTTATTTGATTAAAATATAACTAGAACTAAAATTGAAACAAACTTGGTTAGCTTTTCCTATAGAGCCACACGGCCAAGTGGGCTTCTCCAAGCTTCTTGAATGGTCTTTTATGACCATTTGGTGATCCTAAGGTGACATAGCCCATGTGATGTTAAATGTGAATACAAGATGATATTTTACTATCATAATTATCTTCTAAATTTTCCTATACTACCTACACGGTTTTGCACTTGAAGGATTACTATCTATTTTCATTTTCTCTCACCTAAAAGCTAAGCCTTCATCTTTTCTCTCCAACACTCAAAAACATAAGAACATTTTCCTTTCTTTTTCTTTTTTGGAGTTTTGGCCAAACCACCCAAGTACCACTTCCAATCTTCTATAATTTTACTTCTCTACACTTTCTAAACCTAAACCAAATTCTAAACACTTTTCATCTTGGAGGTTTTGCCTAAATCAATCTCTAAGGGCTTCAAAAACCAAGCTTTGATTTACTCTTCTAAAGGTAATCTATTGCATCTATGATTCTAAATTAGAGATTTGATTTTCTAGACCATGATTGATCCATGGTTCTTTGTTCTTAGGCCTTGTTTGGGACTTTTAGAATTGTTTAAGATTTTTAGGGATTTGTTTGTGTGTCACACGAAATCAAGAGAAGGAGGGAGCTTGAAGATCTTGTCTTCCTTGAGGTAAGAGGGAGATTAACCTCATCAACTATGTGTTGGTGGTGAGGAGATGGGTTGTTTGTGGTGAAAAATCTATAAGGATTTATTCACTTAATTTTCTATGCTTTCTTACTTGTGTTTGCTATGTTTGTAGTTTTGAAAATATGATTGCATGTGTGATTATATGCTTATAACTTTGATAATATGCTTGTATGTATAATTTAGAAAGTATGCAATATTTGTGTGTAATGTAAGATGTGATTCACATGAAGGAATTGATGTATGAAGGTCCCAAAGGGCCATGAGGCATACGGCCTCCACCATTCAAAAGAAACTTAGATTTCTAAATTATTCACCTATCCAAGAAACAAATGATTTTATGATAAGAAAAATAAATTAAGGGTTTTGTAAGGATTTAAATGTTAAAAAGAACTAAATGAGGGATTTTGAAACCCTAAGTATATTTAGGCCAACACGCCATTACTCATAATTTAGGATCAAAATTATTCTTGTAGGTGTAGATTTAAAAGTTTAATTGAGAAGGAAATTATTTTGGAAGGGTTTGAATTTAATAGCAAGCAATATACTTTTTAGAAAACAAATTGCCATCATTAAATAATTAAGTTATGAAATAGAAATAGATGTCAACACTTGAAGTTTTCTAATGTATAGCTTACCCTATGGGTTTTGAAGCGCAATAGGAAAATTTAAGCTGTAATATCTTAAATAAATCAAAGAATTACAATTTTTCTTGGAAATAGTAGAAATACCAATTTTTAGAGGGATTATATTGTAATTATTATATAAAGAGGGACTATTTTGTAAATATTATTTTAGGAGGGACTATTTAGAAAAAGATTATTTAAAAAAGGACTATTATGCACATATTATTTAATGAATGACTATTATGCAAATAATAGAAATAAAATCAAATTTTTGAGAAAAGTATTATTTTTGGTTTAAATATGTTAGAAATATTTTACGTGATTAAAAATATGTTGAAAAATATTTACGTGACTCAAAAATAGTAAGTTTAGGCTACATGAATGAGAAAATGCAATAAAATGTTTACGCAATTTGAAAATTCCTTACGCGAGTTGAAAATGTAAGAAAAATGTCTCACAATTTAAAAAATGCGATAATATCGCAACGCGATTAAGCCTAAATAGCAGTTTGCTGTCAGGCAGTTGTGGTGGGCCCAGTTGTGGTAAATCTTGATATCACCAAGAAGAGGTGAAGATATGTGAGATGCTGTAGAAATCATAATGGTTGTGTATTTGAATAATATATCATGCATAGTAAAGCATATTTGCTTGATTGGTTAATGCTATATGCCTAGGAGATGAAATTACACCTAAGTGTCGGTGCGAGTAGACAAGTGTAGGTCACTTGTTGACCTTGGGGCCATCGGGGTGCGGGTACCTCACAATGGATGGTTGGTAGCTCTTCTGTCTGTGGGGCAGACCGATGCAAACACACCGATGATCCAAACCGAGACACTGTCCTATAACGTGATCTTGTATAGTATGTCTTGTCCAATGCCTGATGTGCACTTTTGACAAAATTGATATATTTAGCACTTTTGGCCACGGCAGCCGAGTGACAGACATGTCTTCTGGATCTTTTCTCCGAAACTGTGTTTAGCTCCATGGAGTAGGGTTTGGTTTGTGTGCGTTTGCATAGTAATCTACATAATAATATGATACTTATATTCATCTGTTCTATAATTATTGGATTCAATGTCTATGATGTGTGTTTTATTATTGTGATATTTATCTGTTTATTTGCTGTCATTTTCTCTACTGCCATACTAGTATTGATGTTGGGGATCTCACCTCGTTATTATATTATATCTATTTCATTGTGTATGTGTACTGAAGACCGAGAGAATGAGGAGGCAAGAGACCCTATCTATTTTCAGTAGCAGTTTTCTTTGTTTGTTGATAAGGCGACAAGACGTCAAGTTTTAGGTTTTATTAGGGTTCAGTTCCATGGGGGAGCTGACGGTTGGAGATTAGACTATAATAATGAAAGATTTGTTTATACTGGGGACTTAACTATGACGTTAAGTGGAGCCCTAAATGGGTTCTCCGTGTTAACTCAACATGCAACTATGCGGTTGGAATTCACAATACCTCTTCGTGAACTCTTGGGTGGAGTGGTATCTGTCTGCACACTCCAAGAGAATTCTGTGGTGTCGTCTGCAAGGACCCCTATGAGGCATTTCTATCCGCCCGGGTTCTTTGATGATGAGGTAGAGGGAGATGAGGATCCTTCAGAGGAACCAAATCCTTAGGTCTGTTTAGAGTCCTGGTTATTAGTATGTTGTAGTTTTGCTTTTGGAACTAGTTTGTATTTTTGTAAATTATTTGGAACAATGTTTATAATATTAATATATATATATATATTTCTTTAGGTGTGTTCATTATAAGTTTTACTAATGTTATAATTTGATTTATTTATTTTATTTTATTCCGCAAATGAAATTTTAAAATTGACATTTTTACAATGTTAATTCTTTTACAACTTGGGTAAGTTCTATTGGGATTAGTCTTAACTATGATACCCTACTGAGGGTGTTACATTAGTTGGTATCAGAGCCCCGGTTAGAGTCTTTTGGGTTTTGTGGTTTAGTCTGCTTTTGCTTGTGTTATGTGATTCTCTGAATTTGATTTTCAAATGATGATATCTGACTTTCATTGGAATTTGTGTGATTGTTTGTGAAGAAAACTATGTCTCGTGGTAGAAGTGTACGTGCAAATGTGGAGCATGACAACAACCTAATGACTGCTGCTGTTGAAGCAATGCAGCGAATGGCTGAAGTGATAGCATAACAAAATCAATGAGCTATGCAAAGCAATAAGCTAATGCAGAAGTTCAAAATTTGTTAGAATTTTGTCGGAATAATCTGCCACAATTTGAAGGCGAGTTTGGCCCTAAGAAGGCAAATTTATGGATCCAAGAACTGGAAAAGATTTGTGAAGCGATAGGCTGTATGGATGATCGTAGAGTGACGTATTCTACATTCATGCTAATGGGTGATGGCGAGAACTGGTGGAAAGCCACTCAAAGGATGTTAATAGCTGAAGGGAGAGAAATCACGTGGGAGCTGTTCTGTGAAGTATTTCTAAAGAAGTATTTTTCAGAAAGTGCGAGACACGCTAAGGAGATGGAATTTTTGGGTTTACGTCAAGGTGGAATGACTGTCAGTGAATATGCTGTGAAATTTGAGAGCTTGTCTAAGTTCTCAAGGTATCTCCAAATCCATCCAGACGAGGTTTAGAAGCGTCGTAAGTTCGAAGAAGGTTAGAGAATCGAGTTAAAGAGAGGAGTAATATCAATGCGTGGGAATCAGTTTTCAACACTGATGGACATGTGTTGTAGGCTAGAAGGGTTGGAGCCAGCACGTGAAAATAGGAACCGCAACTTTGGACCGACTAGGTTCCAAAGAGGGGGTAACAATAACAACAACCAGTTTCAACGAAAGCTATATTCTCGACTCTCGGGAAGTCAGCCGCAACAACAACATCAGGAACCAAGTGGAGGTGATCCAAGTGGAAATCAATATAATCAGATTGCAGCGCCGCCAACGAAATGCCTGAAGTGCGGAAAGGGTCACTTGACGAGAGATTGTTTGATTAGAGGTATAATTTGTTTCAGATGCGCAAAGCCTGGTCATGTCTCTAAAGGTTGTGATCAAGCAAAGATGGAGCCTTCGGTGAGCAATGTTCAAGCTGTGAAGCCGCAAGCTGGAGGAAGAGTTTATACAATGAGTGGAGCTGAGGCCTCCCAGTCTGAGAATCTTATTCAGGGAGAAGGTGTCATCTCAAGTAATCTTTTAACTGTACTATATGATTTGGGTGTAACTCATTCATTCATTGCATATGACTGTGCAGATCGTTTGGGATTACTTGTGTCTTCTTTGAATTTCCAACTGATTGTTTCCTCTTCTACTGCCGAACTAGTTAGTACTACAAAAATATGCCTGAATTGTTCTATTACTTTGAAAAATCGAGTCTTCTCTGTTAATTTGATTTGTTTACCTCTTGTTGATATAGATATAATCTTAGGAATAGATTGGATATCTTCTAACTATATCCTATTAGATTGTTCTAGAAAGACCTTAGTATTTCCTGATGAGGTTTCTGGATTTGTAACTGCCAAACAAGTCAAATCTTTATTGAGGGTTGGAGCTCAAGGATACATGCTGCTATCTTCTTTAGAAGTTAAGAGTGAGAAAGATGTGAACGTTATTTCTGTAGTGAACGAGTTTCCTGAGGTTTTCCCTAATGAGGTACCTGGATTACCACCAGAAAGAGAGATAGAGTTTTCTATTGATCTTGTACCAGGAGTGGGTCCCATATCAATTACACCGTATCGTATGTCACCATCAGAGTTGGTAGAGTTGAAAAAGTAGTTAGAAGAGTTGCTGGAAAAGTAGTTTGTGAGACCTAGTGTTTCACCCTGGGTGCTCCAGTGTTGTTAGTCAAGAAGAAGGATGGAACTTCACGTTTATGTGTTGACTACCGCCAGCTGAACAAGGCCACGATAAAGAACAAGTATCCACTACCAAGGATCGATGAACTAATGGACCAATTGAAGGGGGCAATTGTCTTTTCAAAGATAGATCTGCGATCAGGATATCACCAGATTCGTGTTAAGGTAGAGGATATATCTAAAACAGCTTTTCAGACGTGTTATGGTCATTATGAATACCTTGTAGTGCCATTTGGTGTGACGAATGCTCCTGCTATATTCATGGATTATATGAATAGGATCTTTCGTCCATACCTAGATCAGTTTGTCGTTATTTTTATCAATGACATTTTGATCTACTTTCGAAATCAGGAAGAGCATGCTGAACATCTCAGTATAGTTCTTCAGATTTTGAAAGAGAAAAAGCTATACGCAAAATTGTCGAAATGCGAATTTTGGTTGAATGAAGTTCAGTTTCTGGGTCATGTAATTTCTAAAGATGGAATTGCAGTGGATCCAGCTAAAGTGGAGATGGTTCTTTAATGGGAAAGACCAAAAACTGTGACAGAGATCCGGAGTTTTGTTTGATTAGCTGGATATTATCAAAGATTTATTGAAGGTTTTTCCAAGATCACCGGACCTCTTACGCAACTTACAAGGAAGAGCCAAGTTTTTAATTGGATGGATAAGTGTGAGGAAAGTTTCCAAGAGTTGAAGAAGAAGTTGACTACTACACCAGTGCTGATCCTACCAAATCCAAATGAGTCTTTTGAGGTGTACTGTGATGCTTCTTATCAAGGGTTAGGATGCGTGTTGATGCAGAATAGGAATGTTGTAGCATATGCTTCTAGACAGTTGAAGGTTCATGAAAGGAATTATCCAACACATGATTTGGAGTTGGCCGCACTTGTTTTTGCACTGAAGATATGGAGACATTTTTTGTATAGGGCTAAGTTCAAAGTCTTCAGCGACCACAAAAGTTTAAAGTACTTGTTTGATAAAAAAGAATTGAACATAAGGCAGAGAAGATGGTTGGAATTCTTAAAAGATTATGATTTTCAACTCCAGCATCACCCGGGGAAAGTAAATGTTGTAGCAGATTCTTTGAGCCGGAAAATGCTCAGTGTTTCTGCTATGATGGTTGAAGAGGAAAAATTGATTGAACAATTTAGAGATACGTGGTTGTCAGTGGAATTGGCACCTGGAAGGATGCGTCTGAATATGGTCACTATTTTGAATGATTTACTAGGAGAAATTTAGGAGAAATAAGAAGATGACCAATTTTTGCAGAATGAAAGAGAATTTTTGAAGGAAGGCCATAAGGCAACTATTGAGGAATGATCTGACGGGGTCTTAAGGTTCAAAAGCAAGATTTGTATACCCGATGATCTCGATCTTAAGAAAGCAACTCTTGGTGAAGCTCATACTAGTAGATTGAGTATACATCCTGGGATGACCAAGATGTATCAAGATCTGAAACGTTTGTTTTGGTGGCCTAGAATGAAGAGAGATGTTGTTGAGTACGTGGCATCTTGTCTAGTATGCCAGAAAGCAAAAGTTGAGCATCAGAGACCGGCAGGCATGTTACAGCCTCTTACTATTCTAGAATGGAAATGGGATAGTATTGTGATGGATTTTGTTACAGCATTGCCAAAGACTAGGAAAGGTTATGATTCTATTTGGGTCATTGTTGATTGGCTTACAAAATCAGCTCACTTTTTGCTAATCAATGTCAAGTATCTAATGGAGAAGTTGACACAGTTGTACATTGGTGAAATAGTTAGACTTCACGGTGTACCTACTAGTATCATATCTGACAGAGATCCGAGATTTACATCGAGGTTTTAGCAAAGCTTACATGAAGCAATGGGGACTAAACTAAGTTTGAGTTCAGCTTATCATCCTCAGACAGATGGGCAGACGGAGAGAACTATACAATCTCTAGAAGGTTTGTTGAGAACTTGTGTGTTAGAACAACGAGGGAGTTGGGATGAATTCTTACCTTTGGTGGAATTTACCTATAATAACAATTTTCACTCAAGCATAGGGACGGCACCCTATGAGGCTCTTTATGGACTACGATGCCGAACACCTTTGTATTGGTAACAAGATGGGGAAAGTATGACTGTCAGACCCGAAATGGTGCATCAAACCACAGAAAATGTAAAGATGATTCAAGAGAAAATGCAGGCAACTCAGAGCAGGCAGAAAAGCTATGCTGATAAACGAAGAAAAGCTATGCTGATAAACGAAGAAGACCTTTTGAATTTGAGGAAGGTGAGCATGTGTTTTTATGAGTAACACCCACGACTGGTATTGGCAGAGTTATAAAGTCTAGAAAACTCACTCCTAAATTCATTGGACCCTATCAAATTCTTCGTCGGATAGGTCCAGTTGCATATCAAATAGCTTTATCGCCTTTTCTTTCAAATTTTCATAATGTTTTCCACGTATCCCAATTGAGGAAGTATATCCCTGATCCTTCGCATGTTATACATCCCGATGAAGTGCAATTGAAAGAAAATTTGACGTATGAGGCACTTCCTGTTAAGATTGAAGACAGGAAGGTGAAACAACTCAGGGACAAAGCGATTCCGTTAGTGAAGGTGATTTGGAATGAGACAACCGGAGATGCTACATGGGAAATGGAGGAGAAAATGAGGGAAGAATATCCTCAGTTGTTTTAATGTATGATGAATTTCGGAGAAGAAATTCTTTTTAGAGGGGGAGAGTTGTAACATCCCATATTTTGGCTATTTTATAGTAATGATTGAATTTCACTGTTTTGTGTTTTCTGTATGCTATAAAATTAATTTGACTATTCTGAGACTGTTTTTGATCGTTGTGTGTGATTTGCTCCGGGTCAGGAAAATAATAATTTTTGGGGTCGGGAAAAATCTTATTTGATTTATTCGGAGACGGAGGATCTTACTAAACCTGAATTTGAGAGACACAAAAATTAATCTTTCAATTTTTAAAATTTATCTGTGAAATAAAAATATTTCACGAAAAAATATCCGCTGTTTTATTTATAGCAGCTTCTGTTACCAAGTATTAGGCCCGGTATAATTTATTTGGCAGAAAATGTACTTAGAATATTTTCTGTAACCTAATTTAAAATGAACCAATAGAAACAAGTCAAAAATGATGGTTGGACTTTTTCTAACCAATAGGAAATGGTCTATGTTGAAAAGTTTGGCTAGTTACAAAGTAACTAAATAAACCTAATTTAGTTGCTTAAATTGCCTAACTAGAAACTAAATGAAACTAACCTAGTTACTAATTAGTTAGGATCTAGTTACTAGCTAAATATCCTAATTTCATCAAGAAGCAAGTGATTAGGCATGACATACTCAATGACCTAATTCACTAGTTAGCTATGTAACTAAATAGTTAATCAAGTAACTAGAAAACCTAATCTAGTTAGTTGTTATTTGATTAAAATGTAACTAGAACTAAATTAGAAACAAACTTGGTTAGCTTTTCCTATAGAGCCACACGACCAAGTGGGCTTCTCCAAGCTTCTTGAATGGTCTTTTATGACCATTTGGTGATCCTAAGGTGACATAGGCCATGTGATGTTAAATGTGAATGCAAGATGATATTTTACTATCATAATTATCTTCTAAATTTTCCTACACTACCTCCACGGTTTTGCACTCAAAGGATTACTATCCATTTTCATTTTCTCTCACCTAAAAGCTAAGCCTTCATCTTTTCTCTCCAACACTCAAGAACATAAGAACATTTTCCTTTCTTTTTCTTCCTTGGAGTTTCGGCCAAACCACCCAAGTACCACTTCCAATCTTCTGTAATTTTACTTCTTTACACTTTCTAAACCTAAACCATATTCTAAACACTTTTCATCTTGGAGGTTTTGCCTAAATCAATCTCTAAGGGCTTCAAAAACTAAGCTTTGGTTTACTTCTCTAAAGGTAATCTATTGCATCTTTGATTCTAAATTGGAGATTTGATTTTCTAGACCATGATTAATCCATGGTTCTTTGTTCTTAGGCCTTGTTTGTGACTTTTAGAATTGTTTAAGATTTTTAGGGATTTGTTTGTGTGTCACACGAAATCAAGAGATGGAGGGAGCTTGAAGATCTTGTCTTCCTTGAGGTAAGAGGGAGATTAACCTCATCAACTATGTGTTAGTGGTGAGGAGATGGGTTGTTTGTAGTGAAAAATCCATAAGGATTTATCCACTTAATTTTCAATGCTTTCTTACTTGTGTTTGCTATGTTTATAGTTTTGAAAATATGATTGCATGTGTGATTATATGCTTATAGCTTTGATAATATGCTTGTATGTATAATTTAGAAAGCATGCAATATTTGTGTGTAATGTAAGATGTGATTCACATGAAGGAATTGATGTATGAAGGTCCCAAAGGGCCATGAGGCATACGACCTCCACCATTCAAAAGAGACTTGGATTTCTAAATTATTCACCTATCCAAGAAACAAATGATTTTATGATAAGAAAAATAAATTAAGGGTTTTGCAAGGATTTAAATGTTAAAAAGAACTAAATGAGGGATTTTGAAACCCTAAGTATATTTAGGCCAACATGCCATTACTCATAATTTAGGATCAAAATTATTCTTGTAGGTGTAGATTTAAAAGTTTAATTGAGAAGGAAATTATTTTGGAAGGGTTTGAATTTATAGCAAGCAATATACTTTTTAGAAAACAAATTGACATAATTAAATAATTAAGTTATGAAATTGAAATAGATGTCAATACTTGAAGTTTTCTAATGTATAGCTCACCCTATGGGTTTTGAAGCGCATTAGGAAAATTTGAGCTGTAATATCTTAAATAAATCAAAGAATTATAATTTTTCTGAGAAATAGTAGAAATACTAATTTTTAGAGGGACTATATTACAATTATTATATACAGAGGGACTATTTTGCAAATATTTTTTTAGGAGGGACTATTATGAAAAAGATTATTTAAACAAGGACTATTATGTAAATATTATTTAATGAATGACTATTATGCAAATAATAGAAATAAAATCAATTTTTTGAGAAAAGTATTATTTTTGGTTTAAATATGTTAGAAATATTTTACGTGATTAAAAATACGTTGAAAAATATTTACGCGACTCAAAAATAGTAATTTTGGGCTACACGATTGAGAAAATGCAATAAAATGTTGACGTGATTTTAAAAAACCTTACGCGAGTTGAAAACGTAAGAAAAGTGTTCCGCAATTTCAAAAATACGATAATATCGCTACGCGATTAAGCATAAATAGTAGTTTGCTGTCGGGCAGTTGTGATGGGCCCGGTTGTGGTAAATGTTGATATCACCAAGAAGAGGTGAAGATATGTGAGATGCTGTAGAAATAATAATGGTTGTGTATTTGAATCATATATCATGCATAGTAAAACATATTTGCTTGTTTGGTTAAAGCTATATGCCTAGGAGATGAAATTACACCTAAGTGCAGGTGCGAGTAGACAAGTGTAGGTCACTTGTTGACCTTGGGGGCATCAGGGTGTGGGTACCTCACAATGGATGGTTGGTAGCTCTTCTGTCTGCGGGGCAGACCAATGCAAACACACCGATGATCCGGACCAAGACACTATCCTATATCGTGATCTTGTATAGTATGTCTTGTCCAATGTCTGATGTGCACTTTTGACAAAATTGATATATTTTAGCACTTTTAGCCACGGCAGCCGAGGGACAGACATGTCTTTTGGATCTTCTCTCCGAAACTGTGTTTAGCTCCATGGAGTAGGGTTTGGTCTGTGTGCATTTGCTAGTGATCAATATAATAATATGATACTTATATTCATCTGTTCTATAATTATTGGATTCAATGTCTATGATGTGTGTTTTATTATTGTGATGTTTATCTATTTATTTGTTGTCATTTTCTCTACTGCCATACTAGTATTGATGCAGGGGATCTCACCTCGTTATTATGTTATATCTGTTTCATTATATATGTGTACTGAAGACTAAGAGAATGAGGAGGCAAGAGACCCTGTCTATTTTCAATAGCAGTTTTCTTTGTTTGTTGATATGGCGACAAGACGTCAAGTTTTAGGTTTTATTAGGGTTCAGTTCCATGGGGGAGCTGATGCTTGGAGATTAGACTATAATAATGGAAGATTTGTTTATACCGGGGACTTAACTATGACCTTAAGTGGAACCCTAGATGGGATCTCTGTGTTAACTCAACATGCATCTGTGCGGTTGGAATACACGATACCTCTTCGTGAACTCTTGGGTGGAGTGGTATCTGTCTACACACCCCAAGAAAATTCTGTGGTGTCGTCTGCAAGGACCCCTGTGAGGCATTTGTATCCACCCGGGTTCTTTGATGATGAGGTAGAGGAGGAGGAGGATCCTTCAGAGGAACCAAATCCTTAGGTCTGTTTAGAGTTCTTGTTATTAGTATGTTGTAGTTTTGCTTTTGGAACTAGTTTGTATTTATGTAAAATATTTGGAACAATGTTTGTAATATTAATATATATATATTTCTTTTGGTGTGTTCATTATAAGTTTTACTAATGTTATAATTCGATTTACTTATTTTATTTTATTCCGCAAACGAAATTTTAAAATTGACATTTTTACAAGGTTAATTCTTTTACAACTTGGGTAAGTTCTATTGGGATTAGTCTTAAATGTGATACCTTGCGGAGGGTGTTATACCATCCTTCTTTTTCACTACTAAAACAGGTGCTCCCTACAGTGAAACACTTGATCTAATGAATTGTTTGTCTAGCAATTTCTCTATCTGTTTCTTGAGTTCAGCTAGTTCTAATGGTGCCATCCTATAGGGTGCTATAGATATAAGTCTCGTTCCAAGCACTAAGTCTATAGTAAACTCTATCTCTCACTTAGGTGGAAACTCCACTATATCCCTTGAGAAAACCTCAGGATATTCTCTCACCACAGGAATATCATCTAAGCTCTATTCGACCTCAGCACTTAGAGAAAACAAGAGAACATATCCTAGAGTTCCTTCTCCCAAACAAAGATTCACTTAATTGGCATTGAGATACATTGACTCAGAAGGAACAACTTGGGTAGGTGTATCAGATAGGAAAACAAGGGATTTGTCTAAACAATTCAAAACTACATGGTTGGCGGACAACCAATCTATGCTAAGAATGACATCAATGTCTACAAGGGGCAAACAGCTAAGGTTTACGAAAAAAACTTTGTCTTCAACTTTTACACGAAATCCAAGACACACTTTAGATGTTGTAACTGGTTTACCATAGGTGTAGACACAGACAAGTAATGAGTGTCGAACTCAATCAAAATTGTAATCAAGTTATACCTATAGCTTGTAGCATAGGAAACAGCACCAGATCGTATCTCAAGGATTTTAAATGCAATTTGATCTGATTAAACCAAAATTGGGGAAGGGATTTGAGAACTCAGAATATGTAATTAACAGAATTAAAGTGATAAATTCAATTAAAAGAGCAATCAATTCAGAAACCTATCCGAAATTGGGTTCATTCTATCATAGATCATTCAACGAACATTTGAAGTGCATTTGAATGGCTAATTTGGATTTCACTGAGATCTCTGCATCAAATCTATAATTCATACTAGATAATCATCTAGAATTCAATTAATAATTGACACACATATTCTCAATCGCACAATTTATGTTAGATCTATGCTAATTTAATCTCCGAATTCAATTAACCTAAGCACAAATCAGTAACCCAATCTCTATAATTCCATGATCAATTTAGATCAATCGATCCTAAATCCCATCATAATTCTCAATCTTAAATTAAGATCCAATCATATCAAACATAAATAGAATCACTATTCATGCATTCAAGATCAAGAAGAAGAAGAAGAGGAATCCAAATGCAATTCAAACACAAAAACAAAACCAAGATTTCAAGAATCTCTAAATTGATTACAGAAGTTTAGCTCTTCATAGTTATCACCATGAAGGAGCTTGAGGAAGAAAGAGGAAGAAGAGAGAAAAATCTAGATCTAGAGAGAGAATAAAAAGTGTAGAATGAGAAGGTGAATCTCGATTTTCTACCTCTAACCCCTATAACTACCCCTTAATTTGGATTTACATCATTAGAACCCCATTAATTACAAATATGGGTCCATTATGAGTAATTGGTCCCAAACCCTATGTTAATTGGAGGTCTACAACTCAAGTTATGGACAAATCAATTCTCAAAAGGTCTCTGATTTCGTTGGCTAACTTCAAGAGATGAAAAATCCATCAAAACGTCATATTTTGGAAAAGTGATCTTCATATGAATTGAAGATATATGTCTTATATTTCCAATGCCACTGGGTTTAGGCCAATATCATATATACAGCCTAAGTTATACCCTAATTAGTGAACACTGCTCGGGTTCTAATAACAAAACTCGTGTTCTGTCTTCTAGGCCCAATTAGCTCCACTAGATGTCCAAATTAGCCTTGGACATGAAAGTTATAGAGCCATCTCTCATATTTCCTACAAGGTAAGTTACATAAGTTTTAAACATCTAGAACTCAAGATATGGCTGAAATACAAAAATAGTGTTAAATTTCAATAATGCTGGAAAAGATCAATTAAGCCCAATTTGAGCCCAAACTTTACAAAACATGACCAAGCTCAATTAATTAAGTATATAGAGAGTGTAAATGACTAAAAAAGAGAGTTTATTAATGTATAAAATATGTAATTATCAACAAGTCATATGAAAGTTCAGAAACAGGCAAATCCAACATATTCACACAATCATTAGAAACAAAGGAGTGAGATACTCCCGAATCATACAACACATTTAAAAGTTGATCATGAATCATGCATTTACCTTGGATAAGATCTGAAGACTGGGTCGCCTCCTTACCACTTAGAGTGTAGACTTTTCTTGTGGCTTAAGGTCTCGGGGTAGATGCAGTTTCTTTTCTTTGAGGACAAACCTTTTGAGAAATGCCTCGGCTATCCACACACAAAACACACTGAACAAGGTCGATCTTCGTGTTGTTTCCCACACTCAGGGTACTTAGGCCCTATAAACTCCTTCTGAACCTGCTTGCCTTTACCCTAAGGAAAGGTCAGTTTTGAAGATCCATTCTTGAACTTTTCTTCATCTCGCTTCCTCTTCTGGAAGCTAGGTGATTCTTGCTCCATGGGAGGCTTCCCATCATGTCCCTCTATTATCCGGCATTTATTCACCAAGGTGGCAAAGTCCCAGATCTCAAACAATTGAATGGCCTTCCAGATGTCCTTCCTCAATCCTTCCTCAAACTTAACACACTTCCAAGAGTCATTCAGGTTAAGCTTGATGCAGGATGAGAACTTCGACAGCTTGTTGAATTTGGCCACATATTGACTAACAAACATGTCGCCTTGCTCCAACCTTAGGAATTCCATCTCCTTTGCATTTGGTATATTTTGCGGAAAATATTTCTCTAGAAATGAATTCTTGAAGATTTCTCATGTAACAAGGGTTCCCGACGCATCAAACACTCCATTGGCATCCCTCCACTAATCTTCTGCCTCACCCTCCAACATGTAAGAGGTGAAGAGCACTTTTTGCTCATTTGAGCAAATCATAATAGTGAAAATCTTCTCCATCTCCTTGAGTTAACCCTCCGCTCTAACCAGGTTGGACTCCCCCTTGAAGGATAACGGATTAGACTTCCTGCACTCCAAGAGGTCTTGGATGTTTTAATTCCTCCCCACAGGTGCGCCTTGGTTTAGTTGCTCTAATTGATTTGGTGGTGGCGTAGTATGTTGAGGTTGGCTTCCTTGCATCCTCTCAAACATCCTAACAGTGGTAGCTGATTGCTCCCTAATAGCATCTGTGGTCGCGGCTGCCTACTCCCTCATGGCATTAGCCATGTCCATAATTGCTTCATCCATATTAGAGTCCTCACTAGAAGTGCTCCCTAATCCTCTAGCTCGCCTCGGTGGTGCCATAGTTTCTTGTACGCACAGAACAATACATATTGAGTTGATCGGTCTCAATATCATGTAACCATGCAACAGTAGCTAATAACACACAAACACAAGGCAAGTCATGCAATTCCATTCAAATACCTCAAACAAGAGTTGAAAATGCACAACTATATCTAAACACGCCTAAGCATAGTCAGTCCATACCCTGGCTCAACAGGATGAACTGCTCTATTCCATAATGTAATACCCTAATACAATTATCTCAATATAACCTAGATATTTAAAGATAACTAGTATCAAGCATGCTACTTTATAAAGACCCATAAAACATAAATCCATAATAATTACACCAACTATTATAGAGAGCCAAAAGAAAAAAGAAGAGAAGATTGTATAAATACATCATTGGCCACAAGGGGCTCCTTGTCATATACAAACTTTGCTCAAAAATAGGCAATATCAACATATACATGCCAGAAAACTAAAAGAACTAAAAGAAACTATTCTAAGCCTTTTTCTTATTCTTCTGTTTTTTCTTCCCTTTTGAAGGGTCTTGTCCTGGATTTACAAGGAAATGTAGCGGGATGAGAATTCATAAATCCTTAGTATAATTATTCCTACACTAGTATATATTCATTCATCATAAATAAACAAAACCACAAGTATCAAAACATATCCATAATAGATAAAAGAGTCTCTACTCATTACTATGAGAATATAAATATACTCATAATGTAAACCATCACATTATCATTCTTCAAAACCAACAATAGAGAGAATTTCCCATACAATTGTCAAGTAATGCAATGTGTAATGTACTATATGAATATGCTGAATGGATGTCCTAAACATATGTTTATGCAATGCTAGTGTAAGCTTTTGGGTTAGAAAACCATGATACTTGCTCATTCCCAGGAACCGCGTTCCTTTGTATATACTAAATAGGATAGGCACAAAGCCCTAACACTACTTGGTGATGTGTGGACTTGTTCCCTTCACAAGATAAGGGTACTAATACTAACCGCATACACCAGTAACCCTAACCTCAATGAGCCTCTGCTCTGAGAATTTGGATCAAACACCTCATTCTCCGGTCACATGGTTGTGCACACCATCTAATGTTACAATACATAAGAGTAAAGCAAATAGCAAGTTTGAAAACAAAACATGCAAGATATTTTAGCAACATTTACACACAAAACAAGGTTTACACAACTGAGTAGAAAGGAAACTAGTAAACACTCAACCCTGCTCACCTTTATCATACAAGAGGCAAGATCATGTTCCTAGTACTTCCTATTTTCAAAACTTAGCAAATAGAGGGGTAATTGTCTCACTCATGCAAACTACCTCAATTTCACCTATGAAGGAACATCTATGCACCTTGACAACCGTTAATGGTTCAACCCTATCACTTAAAGGAACCAACACCCTCTTTATCACACAAAGAAGACAAGTCTAGGAAGAATTTAGGAAATGTGACGTGGCTTCACTCTCCAAGAGTGTCACGGCTCTCCATTTCAAAAGGTAGGTGCCGTGACTCAAACTCCTTTTCTGTCGTGGCCCCTAGCTCTCTGGACCGAAATCCTTGCGTTTACAAAGACTAGAGTGCCGCGGCTCTCCTTGGATGGCGCCGCGGCCCTCCCTCATTTTTTGGGTTCCTTAAAATTTATCTCAAATACAACTAAACTTGTCCCTTTTCCATCATAACCAAAGCATAAAAACATGCATTTTCCATCATCAATTCAAAATCTCATCAAGTGATTCATACACAAGCATCCAAAATTCACTTAAACCAAAAGATCACATGAGGGTTTCCACCCCCTTTTTTCAAATCTCAAGCTCATCAAGAAATTAAGAGGAAAGCTTGAAACTCAACTCATAATCAAAGCATAAAAGCATAAACCTTCCATTTGTCAACTCAAAAACTCAACCAAGGTCAGGAATCCATCATTTTCAAGTGGCAGAAAAGGATGAACAAGAGAGGAAAACCCTTAACTCAAGGTTATGGTGATGAAACTCAAGCCCTAGCTTTTTCCTTTGGCCTTCCTTTTCTTTTCCTCCTCTTCTTTCTTCCTTTCCTCCTTCTTTTCTTTGTTTTCTCATCTCCCTCTTACTACTGCAGCTAGACGTGCGTGGAGAGTGGGTAAGAAAGTAAGAAAAAGTCTCAAGAGAAGTCAAGGAAAAGGGTGAAAAATGTGTGGCTCTAAGGACATAAGGATATTGTACTGAAACTTACTTATTTGTTAAGAACACTTGGATTTCTCTAAATCAAGTTTCCTAACTTCCATGGGCATTAAAATAAATCCTAAGATTCATTGAAAATCTTGTTTCACCACTTAGATAAGTTTCCATGTCTGTTACCAGTCGATCCAGTATTAAAACACACTCGCAGTGTACTTTAAAATACCAAATAAACTCAGTAAATTCTCATATTTTAACTACAGCTCTTAACAAATGTTTGTGACTAGGAAATAAACTCTCCATACTTGATTCCATCCACTAAACCATTTATGCTAATATTTGCATTATTTTAAGCTACTTTTCACCTTCTGTGCTGCAGCAAAGTGCTTAAACTAACTCGGTTTATTACAAAATTAAACAAACACGTTGAGCAAGTACTATGTAACCTCTGCAACTATTTACATGTCTAACATGTTATTAGGGATATTACAAGTCATGCTCCTATTTGCTAGCTGAATGATAACTCCAATTGGCTTTGACTCTCTAATCTGTAGAGATTCATAAACTGATTTTGGTATTATATTAATTGAGGCACCCAAATCCAACATTGCATAAGTAAACTGCTTGTTGCCTATTGTGCAAGGAATGGTGAATGTTCCAGGATCCTTGCATTTAGGGGGCATATTTAGTTAGATCAAGGCAGAAAATTTTCTTCCCATGCTCACTCTCTCATTTCCTTTCAACCTCCTCTTATGAGTGAACAATTCCTTCAGAAACTTAGCATTTTTTGGAATTTACTTTATTGCTTCCAGGAGAGGCATATTGCCTTCTGCCTTCTGAAAGGTATCTATAATCTCCCTGTCTAATTTAGTTTTAGTTATCTTCTTTGTTTGAGTCATTCTATTGGGAAAAGGAAGAGGAGTGCTGAGAATAGATCTTTCTGTAGAATTTTTTATTAACTTCTTATTTTTCTTTGAATTCTCTACATGTTCTATATTCTGCTGTATTGAATCTTCTGTAAAATTCTAGTTTGCTGGATCTAATTTTTCTCCACAATCCTGTTGCATAATCTCTAGTTGGAGTTTGGTTGGACCATTAACTTTTTTGCCACTTCTCAAGGTTATGGCACTCACATTGCCTCTTGGATTGTTAATTGTTTGGGAGAGCAATTGACCAAAACCTCGAGTCTTCAACTCATTGATGGAAGTTACAAGTTAACAAATTTAAGTCTCCAAGTTTTGAATGTTGGTCTTGGTTCTCTGTTGAAACTAAAGGTTATTGGTTACTAACTGCTTCACCAAGTCTGCCAAGCTAGGTTCTGAATTGCTACTTTGTTGCATGGGCTATTTCAAAGGTTGTTGAAATTATTGCTTGCTCAGGCCTATAATGTTATATCTGGTATGTTGCTATTGTTGCTTAAGTTAGCCAGAATTGTTGCCATACCATAAATTGGGATGATTTCTCCACTAGAGTTATATGTGTTAGAATAAGGGTCATGCTTTGGCTGTTGCTGGTATAGTCTACCAGGAAAGATTCCAGCCATTGCTTCACTACTTTCTTGGTAATGAACCTTCAAAAATTCATTTATTTTACGGTTCAAAATCTTGAGTTTTCATTCTCTTTTAATCGTTTTGATTTAGTTTTGTTCTTATGTTTTATTATGTTTTTAGTACTTTAATTTGTGTTCTTATTATGTATTTTATGTGTTTTTATAGGTAATTACATATGGAAAAGACTTGACATTTGAAGAAGTAAGAAAAGGAAGAAAATTCCATTTTAGAGCGCTGGGTGCTCAACGCTTGAGTGCACAACTTCTCTCTAGTGTCTCTGCTTGAGCGCTGAAAGCGTATACAACCACGTTAGTTTGATTGAGTCAGCGCTCAGGCGTTGGAAAGCCAGTGCTCAAGCGCTAGATGAGTAAACAACAATGTTAACTTTTCTATAAATAGAAAAGTTATGCCAAATTAAACACACACTTGGACAGAACACAGTAGCCATCAAGAGACACAAACCCTAAAGTGATGTGGGCGCAATTATGCTTGAAGATTAGGAATTTTCTTCAACCTTTCCACCTTTCTACAATGGAGTTTGTCATATTCTTCCTTTTGTGTTCTTCGTTTTTCATGTGTTACAAAATCTCTTTTGTTAGGGTAATGATGGATCTTGTTCTTGAATTATGTAAATTCTTTTATGGGTTTAATCTATGTTTTTATTTTATGATTTACATGTTTATCTCTTCTCTTAATGCTTTCCTAAACCTAATCAATTTAGGAATGATTTTTGGGTTGATGTATGATTTGAAAAAATTTGCATAAACCTAGAATTTGTGATAAACACTATAATTTCCACAATCGCTAGGAAAAGACGTTATGGGCTGTGTGGTCTTTCTTGTAATTCCCTCATTTATGATAATACCTTTTCTATTTGGGGTTAGACTAAGGGATTAATTAATTCTAAATAGTGTAAAGAAGATTAATATACCAAGGGATTGAATATTGATTAATTTTGGGAATTGGCCATGAATCATTGAAATAAAACTTATTGGTGTATGCCCCAGAGACCAATTTATTTTGACCACATACATTATATTATACTATTTATTTAATACATGAGGCATTTCATTTATTGTGTTCTTTATTATAAACATAATAATGTCCTTAGAATAGTAAGTTTAATGCCATAGGACATCAAGTGGATGACTTGATCGCGAGATCCTATTGGAATCAGAACACTATTCTTAAATGTCCCTAGTCAAGTATTATTGTTAATTAGGACAACAATAATGCATTGACTCTAGTATGTGCGTAGACTGATGGTCACGTCTCACGGGTCATGGATATAAGATATTAAGTCTTCACATGGATACATATTAGAGTAATGATGTATTGGACTGACCCACCACGAGAACGCTACGTGGATCGTTGCGTGAGTGTCATAAGTTATTCTCAAAGTGACAATGGCATATATTGTCCTTTGACCTGAAATCACTACGATTCCTACATGAAGAGTTGTATGTTTTAATGTCATCAAACATCATCTATAACAAGGTGATTATAAAGGTGGTTATTGGACATATCACGAATCATGCAGAGGGATGTGAGTGACCTAGATGGAATTTATCCCTCCTACATAACATGAGCGATATCTTTGGGTTCCCTAATTGAGTGGGACTACGAAATGCATGGTCATGCTCAAATGAGTCAGTATGAGATACTGTTCTCATTTATTTTTACTAAGTCTACTCGAGTATCAAGAAACAGAAGATTGAACAATACAAGGGTGACATATTTCATGCCTTGTGATCAATCTAAATATATGGAAAAAATGATTAAAATATACAGAAACATTGGTCATGGAAAGGTTATATCAAATCATTGATATTCTCATTACTTGGGTAGCAACGATGTCTTGCTAGATACCGCTCACTGCTTGTGATATTAAATAGGCTTTTAATATTACTGCCAATGTCATGAGAACCTGCAGGGTTACACACATAGAACAGATTAACTTGGAGCAATTAGAATTCAAGTTGGACTAGGGTTCTATTCTGGGCCAGACTCATAACAGATGAGTCCAAGGTTACACTGATAAGCCTACTGCTGCTCTCACTCACATAAGACAACCATTATTATAAATAATACTGCTAAGGGGCTATCAAGGACATCAGTTACAAACCCTAGTCGCACCCTAACAGAAACAATAAGTGAGAGAGTCATAAGTTTCTCTTCTCTTCGTAGCTAGCACTGTACAGGAGATGTGAAGCTCCAAGATCGCAAAAGTTGGACATTTATGAGTCTATTCATGTGGACAATGTAGACGTGCCGTCGTTACTTTGGTGCTTATGATTTGTTTGATCGCTTTTTGTCTATCTTCAAGAGGTAAACTTGAAAATCACATTTCATGGCTCTTCTTTTCACATAGATCCTTGGTGGAAATCCTTTTTCCGTTGTGCTTTTGTTCATGGATTTCCCAACAAAACTTAATTAAACCAATATTTGAAATTATATCAAAAGAGTTCAAATGAAGTCTGAATCCTAGCACTTTAATCTCATCGTTTTTCACCCTTGATCTGATTCTTGATTTTTTAATTATTTTTTAATTTTCTTTTATTTTTATCAACTCTCACTTTTCGGTAGCTTAGATGGTGTTTATTTAACGAAATTAGTAATTGATAATATAATCCTCGTGGGACAATTCTCTTATTCACTCTTTATTACTTTTGCGATTCAGTGCACTTGCTGATTTCACAAAAAGTTTTTGGTGCCATTGTCGAGGATTATTAATTGTCAATATTAAGTAGTAGTTAAAAAACACTAATTTAAGCATTTATTTTATTTTGATTGTTTTTCTTTAATTTTCATTTTCATTTTTTCTTTTTAAATACTTTTGTTTGCTTTGTTTATTTTTATTAGTCATTTTTTTATTTAATTTTAATTTCTTTTCTCTACTTCACTTTGATTTGTTTGTTTGTTTGTTTGTTTATGTGAGGTACTCTTGAAAATCACGTTTCATGGCTCTTCTTTTCACATGGATCCTTGGTGGAAATCCTTTTTCCGTTGTGCTTTTGTTCACGGATTTTCCAACAAAACTTAATTAAACCAATATTTGAAATTATATCAAAAGAGCTCAAATGAAGTCTGAATCCTAGCACTTTAATCTCATCATTTTTCACCCTTGATCTGATTCTTGATTTTTTAAATTATTTTTTTAATTTTATTTTATTTTTATCAACTCTCACTTTTTAATAGCTTAGATAGTGTTTATTTAATAAAATTATTAATTGATAATATAATTCTCGTGGGACGATTCTCTTATTCACTCTTTATTACTTTTGCGATTTGGTACACTTGCTGATTTCACAAAAAGTTTTTGGCCCCATTATTGGGGATTATTAATTGTCAATATTAAGTAGTAGTTAAAAAGCACTAATTTAAGCATTTATTTTATTTTGATTGTTTTTCTTTAATTTTCATTTTAATTTTTTATTTTTAAATACTTTTGTTTGCTTTGTTTATTTTTATTAGTCATTTATTTTTATTTAATTTTAATTTCTTTTCTCTACTTCACTTTGATTTGTTTGTTTGTTTGTTTATGCGAGGTACTCTGGATTTAGAAGAACTACTTTTTGATCCAAAAATTGAATGAACAGCAAGAGCAAACATAAAGCTGCCAAAGAAAGAAATAGAATTGAAGAAGAAAAGATAGTAGAAAATACCATTGAACAAAGAAGACATACTTTAGCTAACTATGCAACTCCTTCTTCTAAAATGTCTCAACCAGTATTGTGCGACTTGCTATCCAAGAACATAATTTTGAGATTAAACCAGTTTTGCTACAGCTGGTACAATAGAATCAATTTGGGGGAGGTCAGGCAGAAGATCCCAACTTACATATTGCTAATTTCTTATAGCTCTATGACACTATCAAATGTAATAGAGCTAGTGATGATGCCATATGCCTACGACTTTTTCCATTTTCTTTGAGAGATAAAGCCAATAGTTGGCTACAAGCCCAACCTCAAGGAAGCATCACTACGTGGGATCAGTTGGTGAGCAAATTCCTTATTTGATATTTTCCTCCCTCTATGTTCGTCAAGATTAGGAGTGAGATTGCATGTTTCACTCAAAATTAGGGGGAATGTCTATATGAAGCTTGGGAGAGATGTAAAGAGTTGTTGAGAAAATGTCCACACTACACTTTCGAAGTTTGACAGCATGTGCAAATCTTTTATAATGGTTTAGATCTTACCACCAGAGCTATGGTGGATGAATCTACAGGTGGGTCTTTAAACACTAAGACTCTTAAGAGGCTCAGGAATTATTTGAGATTATGGCTACCAACGAATACCAATTGCCTAGTAGAATATCTACTATTAAATAAGGAGTTATAGAGGTTAGCACAGTTGATGCTTTACTTGAGCAGAATAAGATGATTATGCAACACATCACCAACCTCACCAAGCAAGTTGATAGTATGCAAGTAAATTTAGTCAATCACCAAGCCTTAACTTGTGATTTCTGTGGAGGCAACCATGTTAATGGTCAGTGTGAGGCAGGAAACTCAGGTGTTATTGCTCTAGAGCAGGTCAACTATATGGGAAATCCTTCGAGAGCATAAGGTAATCCTTATTCTAATACATACAATCTAGGTTGGAGGAATCTTCCCAATTTCTCTTGGAAGAATCAAGTGATACCACTGAATGCTCAACCCGAGTAGAAGTCTTCTCCTGATAGTACATTTTGAAAAGTTTATGCAGCAGGCTTCTTCTTTTATGCAACAAACCTTTGATTTCATGCAAGAATCATAGGGTAATTACAAGAATCAAGAGGTTGCTATTAGAAGTTTGGAAAGTCAAGTGGGGCAAATTGCAAGACAACTTGCTGAGAGACCTCTAGGTAGCTTGCCCAGTGATACTATAGTCAACCCAAAAGAGCTTTGTAAGGTAAACACTTTAAGAAGTGGCAAGACCTTGGAAGAACATGTGAAAGGTGCAGCCAACTCTTCAAAAATTAAGAAAAAGAAAGAGGATGTTTCTATTGAAGAAGTAACAATTCAAGATAACAATAATGATGAAAAAGCCAAAGAGGTACAACCGAGGATGCAAAGAAGGAAAAAGGATCTTAAGCAGCAAAAAACATATGACCCTTCACTATACGCTAGGATTCCATTTCCTCAAAGGTTGAAAAAGGAGAACCAAGAGAGACAATTCTCGAAGTTCTTAGATGTCTTCAAAAAGCTACAGATAAACATCCCTTTTGCTGAAGCACTTGAGAAGATGCCCTCTTACTCTAAATTTATGAAGGACTTGCTATCCAAGAAAAGGAAGCTAAAAGAGAATGAAACAGTGATGATGAACGAAGAGTGTAGTGTCATAATTCAGAGGAAATTACCTCCTAAATTGAAAGATCCATATAGTTTCACCATTCCTTGCACTATTGGACAAATTACTATTGGAAAAACCCTGTGTGATCTTAGGGCAAGTATAAATCTCATGCCCATATCTATAATGCACAAGCTGGGAATTGAAAAGGTGAAGTCAACAATGATCTCCCTTCAACTAGCAGATCAATTTATCAAGCATCCTTATGGTATTGTCAAATATATGTTAGTTAACGTGGATAAATTCATATTTCCAACTGATTTTGTTGTTCTAGATATGAAAGAAGATATAGATATACCTCTCATTCTGGACAAATCTTTCTTTGCAACCAGTAGAGCATTGATTGATGTACAGCAAGATGAGCTTATATTGAGAGTGCAGGATGAGAAGGTCACTTTTAGTGTGTTTGAGGCAATAAAACATCCTATGGAGGAGGAATAATGCCTCAGGGTGGACATCATTGATTCTTTGGTTGAGAAAACATTAGAACAGAGCTTTCCTGTATCTCCACTTGAATCAGTATTGGTTAATTCAAAAGTCTGAGTGAAATATGATAAAGATACAACACCAAAGACACTTGAGTGCATAGCCAATTTGGAATCTTTTCCAGTTTTCCCTCATACAAACTTACAGAAAGAAGAGCTGAAGAAAGATGATGATGTTAAAGAGGGGCCATCAAAGTTAGAATTGAAGACACTTCCCTCAAATCTCAAATATGTTTTTCTTTGTGAGAACAATACTTTTTCGGTGATTGTGAATGTTGAGATCAATTTTGAGGAAGAAGAAAAGCTTGTGAGGGTTTTAAGAGAATACAAGTCAGCTATAGGATGGACCATTGATGATCTTAAGGGTATTAGTTCTACAACTTGCATGCATAAGATCTTAATGGACGATGACTACAAGCCAGTGATTCAACTGTAAAGAAGATTGAATCCTACTATGAAGGAAGTGGTGAGAAAAGAATTAATGAAGCTCTATGATGCAGGTATCATTTATTCAATCTTAGACAGTTTATGGCTAAGTTTGGTACAAGTTGTTCCAAAGAAAGGAGGAATGATGGCCCTAGTTAATGAAAAAAATGAACTTATTCCCACAAGGACAGTCACTAGTTGGAGAATGTGCATAGACTATAGGAGACTTAATGATGCAACAAGGAAGCATCACTTTCCCCTTCCATTCATTGATCAGATGGTAGAGAGGCTAGCAGGTCATACCTATTATTATTTTTTAGATAGTTACTCTGGCTACAATCAGATCTTGGTGGCACCTGAAGATCAGGAGAAGATTCCTTTCACTTGTCCATATGGAGTTTTTGTATACCATAGTATGCCTTTTGGATTATGCAATGTTGCCATAACTTTTCAAAGGTGCATGCTTTCTATTTTTTCTGATATGATTGAAAAGTTTGTTGAAATTTTATGGATGATTTTTTTGTATTTTGATTTTCTTCTGATACTTTTCTTTCTAACCTTTCTTTGGTTTTGAAAAGATGCCAGGAAACTAACTTGGTGTTAAATTAGGAGAAGTGTTATTTTACGATTTAGGAAGGAATTGTTTTAGGACATCGCATTTCTTCAAGGGGCATTGAGGTTGATTGAGCAAAAGTTGAGGTTATTGAGAAATTACCTCATCTTACCAATGTCAAGGTAGTAAGGAGTTTCCTTGGGCATGTTGGATTTTATAGGAGATTCATCATGGATTTCTCCAAGATCACAAAGCCACTATGTGAAATGCTTGTCAAAGATGCACCATTTTTTTTAATGATGATTGTTTAAATGCATTCAATGTTTTGAAAAGCAAACTTATTTCTGCTCCTATAATTGTTGCCCTGATTGGAATTTACCATTTGAATTAATGTGTAATGCAAGTGATTATGTTATAGGTACTATTTTAGGCCAAAGAAAAGATAAAGTTTTGCATGTCATTTATTATGCAAGTAGAATTTTGAATGATTCATAACTTAGTTATGCCACCACAGAAAAGGAAATACTTGTTGTAATATTTGCATTTGATAAATTTCATTCTTATTTGGTTAGATCAAAGGTCATTGTTTATACTGATCATTCAGCTCTTAAATATATGTTGAGTAAACAAGATGCAAAGTCTAGACTCATTCGATGGATTTTGTTTTTGTATGAATTTGACTTGGAGATTCGAGATGAGAAAGGAACGGAGAATTTGGTAACTGATCACTTGTCAAGAATCACACAAGAAAGAGATCCAGAAGAGGAACAAGTGCCAATTAAGGAAGAGTTCCAAGATGAGCAGTTGTTTTCTTTACAAGTGCTTCCTTGGTATGCAGATTTTACAAATTACAAAGCCACTGGATTTATACCATCAGGATTAACATGGCAACAACAAAAGAAGTTTTTATATGATGCCAAATATTATGCTTGGGATGAACTATTTCTTTCCATGATATATGTTGATGGTTTGTTGAGAAGATGTGTTTCAGGTGAAGAAGTGTTATACATTCTTGGGCACTGTCACAGTTTTGATATGGAGGTCACTTTGGAGGTAATAGAACAGCTGCTAAGGTATTACAATCTGGTTTCTATTAGCTTACTCTTTTCAAAGATGCTCATAAATTTGTTGAAAGATGTGACAGGTGCCAACGAGTTAGTAATATTTCTAGAAAACATGAAATGTCCCTCAGTAATATTTTGGAAGTGGATTATTTAATGTCTGGGGAGTTGATTTCATGAGTCCCTTCCCTTCTTCATTCTTTGATCAATTCATTTTGGTAGCTGTTGATTATGTCTCTAAATGGGTGGAGGCCATTCCCACACAAACAAATGATGCTAAGGTGGTTGTCAAGTTTATTAGAAAGAATATTTTCACTAGATTTGGCATCCTTAGGGCAATAATCAGTGATGGTGGGGAACATTTCTGTAATAGGTAGTTTGAGTCTATTCTAAGCAAATTTGGTGTTAGACATAAGATAACCACTCCATATCATCCTTGGTCAAGTGGTTAAGTAGAGGTTTCTAATAAGGAATTAAAAAGCATTCTAGAAAAGACCGTTAGTACCTCTAGGAAAGATTGGTCACTGAAGTTAGATGATGCATTATGGGCATACGAGACTGCATTTAAGATTCCCATTAGTATGTCTCCATATAGGCTAGTCTTTGGTAAATCTTGCCATCTCCCTGTGGAACTTGAACATAAAGCTTTCTAGGCAATTAAGTTTTTAAATTTTGATATGAAAACTGTAGGTGAGAAAAGATTATTTCAGATGAATGAAATGGATGAGTTTCAAAATGAGGCTTATGAAAATGCTCGTCTGTACAAAGAGAAAACAAAGATATGGCATGATAAAAAGATCACCTCAAGGCATTTTGAACCAGGTCAGCAAGTTCTTTTATTTAATTTGAGGCTGAAATAGTTTCTAGGTAAACTGAAATCCAGGTGGTTGGGTCCATTCCAAATTAAAGAAGTTTCTCCTTTTGGAGAATTGAGATTGTAGAATCCCGTTCGGGAAGAACCTTTAAAGTCAATAGCCATAGGTTGAAGCATTATTGGGGATGAGAGTTTGATAGACAGAAGTCCTCTCAAGCCCTTAGTCAGCCTAATTAAGAAAATGCAACGTCGAGTTAATGACGTTAAATAAGCACTTTTTGGGAGGTAACCTAAATTTTCTTTCTTTTTCCTTACTTTTTTATCCTTTTGGTTTTGGTTAGTTTTTGTTTTTGTTATTATTTTGCTATTTCTTTATTTTATTGACTACCAATTTTTCTATTTTTGTTTTGAAGTTAATATTGAGTCAGCTTAGGTGCCTCCCTGAGTTCAGAGCCTTTGTAAGGGGATGTATATAACTGTCGGCCACCAAAAAGAGTTTTTCTTTTCTTTTCTTTAATATTTTATTTTCAAATTTATTTTTATTTATTTTATTTTGTTATCATCACCTTATTATGTTTTGAGTCATTCTATGCATGCTGGTTTATTGAATTGAATATCCAATGATTGCTTAAATTGTGAATTGATCTATTTTCTCGGGATAGCACATGAGAATCCATGAGTTGCATTTATTTCTTTTGTTTCAATTGTGTATGAATGTATTTCTCATCTTTATGTTTAATAGACCTTGGAATATAAATGTATGTCAAGCTTAGAAAAAGTTTATAGGAATGCATGTGTGTGGATAATTTACATTTAGAAGTTGTTTGATTTTCTCTTGAGGAGAAATCCTAGGCAGTGCATGATGAAGGAAATGATAAGGGTCTTCTTCAGACCGTTTGAGTCTTTCAAGCCAACCTATACATACAGTATATTCTTAGGTCCCTTTTATAGCCTTGTTTATGTTTGGCCTCTATTTCTTTTCTTTACCCATATTTACCTTTCCCATACCTATAATAAAAAGAAGAATGAAAAAAATTCCTCTCTTACACACCTTTTGTTGAGTGCATATCCAGTATTATTTTATTATTCAAGCCTTCATTATTTTTGTGCATGAAATATTTCAGAAGCTAAAAGAAAAAGAAAAAAAGAGAAAGTCCACCCAAAGTATTGTAAAGAAATAAATTTGGGAGTGGAAGTTGTTAAATAAAAAAAAGAAAATAAGAAAAAAAAGTAATAAAGTGTTAATTCTTATGCTCCGTTTTGCACTTGTTCTACATTTTGTGGCTTGAATTTTGAAATTTGGATGATTTTGTATCTCAACTTTTGTTTTCATTATCCTGTCCTTTCTTTCTTAACCCGTACCCTTGGCCTTACATTGCAAGCTTTGTAAAGACCCTTTTGATCCTTGGTTATGTGTTGTTTACATTAGTAGAGAGAGAGATGAAAAATAACTTTATGGATGCATGTTTGATGTGTATTTACAATTTTATAAACCTATCTGGGCTTGTATTTTATGAGTAGATTTGGTGATATGGATAGTCTTGAAACAGGAAAAAAATAAAAGGAACTTGACCCTAACCGCGACTTGCGGGTAGAACCAAAGTTATTAAGTGAAGCATGACCCTAGCTGCGACTTGCCGATAGAACCAACACTATAAGATTTAGTTCTTGGCCCTATAACAAAAGGGAAGCTTTCACAATGGAGAAACACTCAAATTTCATTAATATTCAAAAACTGCTTGTCGAAGTACACGAGTTTCCTATTTATAGGCTAAGCTAGAAGCTATTTGAAACCCTTGGAATACAAGAATTAAATTATCATTATCATGCAATGACTAAGAAACTAACATAGGAAAAACCAAGGGACTTATCACCTAGTAAATAAGCACAAACATGGAAATAAATTCCCACTAGCCATCATAATGACTTAGAAACTGACTTGGGAAAGACCAAAAGACATCTCAACTTATTGCATCAAAATTAAATATGAAAATATTAAAAAAAAAACTAATCAAACCCTTACTAATTGTCCCAATAACTAAAGAGATTGCAGTCCATGAATGCTTCTTAAGTAATATGAATTGGGCTTTATTTGGCTCTCCAAGTTATTGTCTTCAAGTTGGGCTCAAATCATCTTTAAGTTGTAGAAAAAAGACCCATTTTGGTGCAGCCTCTATTCCATGTCGATCTTTTTTTTCATTAATCTCCATAATTAGGCCTTGCAAAGCTTGCTTCATCCGCTTAAACTTGGCCCTAGTCATTGGACCTCTAATTCCATGCAAAGGATCTTTAGGTTGGCTGGTTGCATCTCCATCATTCCCTCCCTCTTTGAAAGGATTCGTCCTCGAATCAGATCCATTACCTACATCAAACAAAGATAGATTAGCCACATTAAAGGTAGCACTTACATTGCTATATTCACTTGGAAAATCTAGCTTGTAGACATTGTCATTGATCCTTTCTAGAACTTGAAAAGGTCCATCTCCTCTTAGTTGCAGCTTGGATTTCCTTTGAGTAGGAAACCTCTCCTTCCGCATATGAACCCAAACCCAATCTCCAGGTTCAAAAACCACTTTGACGCGCCCCTTATTTGCTTGCTTTGCATATTACTCCTTTTTCCTCTCAATGTTGGCGCGAACTCTTGCATGCAACTCCCTAACAAAGTTTGCCTTACGCTTACCATCCAAATTAGCATACTCATTAGTAGGAAAAGCTAAGATATCTAAAGGAGTCAAAGGATTAAAGCCATACACAACTTCAAAAGGAGAATAAGAAGTAGAATAATGAACAGTTTTATTATAAGCAAACTCAACATGTGGCAAACATTTCTCCCATTGTTTTAAATTTTTTTGAATGATAGCACACAACAAAGTAGTAAGTGTTTGGTTGACTACTTCGGTTTGTCCATCCGTTTGAGGATGTGCAACAGTAGAAAACAAGAGTTTAGTCCCTAACTTATTCCACAAATTTCTCCAGAAATGACTTAAGAACTTCACATCTCTATCACTTACTATGGTTTTTGGTAATCCATGCAAGTGCACCACTTCTTTAAAGAACAAATCAGCAATATGTGTTGCATCATTAGTTTTAAAATATGCAATGAAATGTACCATTTTACTAAACCTATCAACAACAACAAATATGCTATCTTTTCCACTTTGTGATCTAGGCAATCCTAACACAAAATCCATTGAAACATCAGTCCAAGGTTGATTAGGCACAGACAAAGGTGTATATAAACCATTGCACATGACCTTGGATTTAGCCTTTTTGCATGTAATGCACTTATCAGAAACAGATTGTACATCATGCTTCCTGTTAAGCCAATAAAAATGCTCATGAAGAATTTCTAAGGTCTTTTTCACACCAAAATATCTCATCAATCCTCCACCATGAGTTTCTCTAACTAGCATTTCACGCAAGGAACAAACAGGCACACACAATTTATTTTTATTAAACAAGAAACCATCATGCTTATAATAGTCCCCAAAAGCATGCTTAAAACAAGAATCCCATACTTGGCCAAAATCAGAATCATTGTCATACAAGTCCTTTATAGTCTCAAAGCCAAGTAATTTAGTTTGCAAAGATATGAGCAATGCAAACTTTCTAGACAAAGTATCAGCTATAACATTTTCCTTACCATTCTTGTACTTGATCACATAAGGAAACATCTCAATGTATTCCAATCACTTGGCATGTCTCCGTTGAAGTTTACCTTGAGATTTCAAAAACTTCAAACTTTGATGGTCAAAATGAATTATGAATTCTCTATGCCACAAGTAGTGTTGTCAAGTCCGTAAAGTTCTCACCAAAGCGTACAACTCCTTGTCATATGTGGGATAATTCAATGCTGCCCACCAAGCTTTTCACTAAAATATGCAATTAGTTTAGAGTCCTGCATCAATACAGCCCCTATTCTAAACCCAGAAGCATCACATTCAACTTCAAAAGCTTTATCAAAATTAGGTAAACAAAGCAAAGGTGCATTGGTCAGGTTATCTTTCAATAAATTAAAAGCTTTTTCATGCACATCATTCCATTTGAAAATAACATTCTTTTTAACAAGTTCATTCAATGGTGCAGCAATAGAACTACAGTTCTTTACAAACCTTCGATAAAAACTTGTTAAACCATGAAAACTTCTTACCTAATTTGCATTCTTAAGTGCAGGCCATTCCCTAATTGCCTTTACCTTCTCTTCCTCCACACTTATTCCCTTGGAGCTTACAACAAAACCCAGGAACACAACAAATTCAAGGCACAATGAACACTTTTTAAGATTTGCATATAACTTATTTTCTCTCAAACATCAAAAACATTATGCAAATGTTCAACATGTTCAGCCAAAGTTTTGCTATAAATCAAAATATCAACTACAACAAATTTCCCAATGAAAAGACGCAAAACATGGTTCATTAATCTTATGAAAGTGCTGGGGGCATTAGTTAAGCCAAATGGCATTACTAACTTCTCATACAAACCATATTTTATTTTAAAAGCTGTTTTCCATTCATCTCCTTCTTTCATGCGAATTTGATAGTATCCATTCTTCAGATCAATGTTTAAAAACACACACGAACCATGTAATTCATCAAGCATATCATCCAATCTAGGGATAGGATATCTATGTTTTACACTGATTTTATTTCTGACTCGGCAGTCAGTACACATGTGCCATATTCCATCTTTCTTCAAAACCAAGATTACAGGAATAGAACATAGACTAAGACTCTCCCTCATAAATCCTTTTTGCAGTGATTCATCCACTTGCCTTTGAATTTCCTTTGCTTCCTCAGGACTTGTTCTATAGGTTGGTCTATTTGGAAATGAAGAATCAAGTCAACTTGATGCTCAATACCTCTTAAAGGAGGTAATCCATAGGGCACTTCTTCTGGAAAAACTTCAACAAATTCCTGTAAGAAGGAAACAACCTCACTTGGCAAAGAAGAGTTAAGATTATTAGTGAAATAAACATCCTTGTATATGAGTACAAGTAGCTGCTCTCTAGCTATCAAAGCACTCTCAATCTCTCTTTTTCTTGCAAATGCACTCACTCTCTTTTTACCCTCTTTATTTTGCTTATTCTCACTTTTCTTATCCTTTCTTTCCTTCTCTTGAATTCTCAATTGATCTTCCCTCAACTTACACTCTTTTGAAATCTTGATTTGGTCAGCATAACCCTCAGCAAGTTTCAGAGGTTTTAATACAATGATGGGATTATTCATAGAAACTAAGTACCTATTTTTGTACCCATCATGAGTAACCTTTCTATCAAATTGTCATGGACGCCCAAGAAGTAGATGTCCAGCATGCATAAGTACCACATCACAAAGAACCGCATCCTTATATTTACCAATGGAAAATGAAACCAACACTTGCTTAGACACCCTTATGTCTCCACAATCATTTAGCCACTATAGTCTATACGGATTATGATGCTTTAATGTGGGTAAATTCAATTTCTCAACCAATAAGGTGCTAGCAACATTAGTACAACTTCCACTATCAATGATCAAACTACATACCTTGTCATTTATATGGCATCTTGTATGAAAGATATGCTCACGTTGCTCCTCATCACCATCTACCTTAAGCTGTATATTAAGAGCACGCCTAGTAACAAGCACATCTCCTTTCACAGGTTCAACAACTTGAACATTATTGCAATCCTCCAATGGTGGCATTTCATCATCGCTTGAGCTCACACTCTCTATGTCTCCATTATTCAGCAAAATCATTGCCTTTTTATTTGGACATTGAGAAGCAATATGTCTAACTCCTTAACACCTGAAACATTTGATATCACGTGATCTAGAAGATGTATTAGTTTCGATTTTACTAAAAAACTATGTTGATCTTATAATGTATTAGTTCTGATTTTACCACATCTGGGAGATTTGAGAAACAAAGAAGAGAAGAGAAAAGAAAGAAAAGAAAATAGAAGAGAGAAATCAAAGAGGAAGAGAAGAAGAGGAAGAAGGAGGAGGAATCAAGTGGAGCTTGGATGCGCCCTTGATTTCATTTTCTTGATCTTGAGGTAGGGGGAAACCTTTTTCTTAACTCATTTTCATATTCTCTTCATCTTGTTCATGAGTTTTAGCTTGATGTGGTGAGTTATGTTTTGAGTTATTTTTGGTTGTTTAGGATTGAATCTTATTGTAGAACTTGAGGATGGCTTGTTTATGAGTTGTTAGGTGCATGAAAATGAATTTCTAGCCCTTGTATGCCTTAAATTCCTTTTATGTTGAGATTTGGGATTTTAGGTTTTATAATGGACGATTATCCATGATCTTTGGTTTTGAGTGAAATCAAAGTAGATTAAGAGTTGTTATGTGTAGATGAACCTTGCGGAAGGTTAGAAATTACTTGGATGTGAAGTTTAAGTGATTAAAGGAGGGGAAAGAACCAATGGAACAATTCCACGGTTCTGCAGAAGCTGCTGCAGTGTTTCTAGTTGAGAAACACGGCCCGTGTCCAAAGACACAAGGGGGTAGTGTCCCTTTTTTCCAGTTGAAATTCGTGAACAATGCTCACAGAGAAAGACACGAGGGGACCGTGTAATCAGACATGGCCCGTGTCTGAGGCCAGAATCTTCAAAAATGTCATTTTTGATGTTTTCAAGTTCTTGGCTTGATAGGATCGTTATTATATATTTCCTAAAGTGTGTTGAGACTCTAATATGAGTATTTAATGAAGAATGAATGTGTTGAATGAAGTTTATTTGTAATGTTAATTATGAGGAATAATTGGACATAGTTATATATATATATATATATATATATATATATATATATATATATATATATATATATATATATATATATTGTGTATTGTGATGAATTGAGGAAATAAGTTTCCCTAAGTGTTAGAACCAATCATGTATGCTTTTTTAAGAGTGTTAAAGTACTTTTATAAGTATTTAATGAAGTATGTGTGAGATGAGTTTGAAATGCATATAAATCAATTTTAATGCTAATTATTGAAGGTAATTAGTGATTGTTTTGCATGAGATGTTTGTGAAACACATTGAGGTGAGTAATATCTTCCTTGTGTTGTTTGAGAAGCATAGAATGGTGAGTAATATCCTCTCTATGTATGTGTTGAAAAGGTTAGTGAGTAATATCCTCTCTATTATTCGTGAAGCACATTGAGGTGAGTAATATCTTTTTTGTGTTGTTTGAAGCATATTAGGGTGCTTAATATCCTCTCTATGTTGTGTGTAATAAGGTGAGCAATATCATTATTACATTGTTGAGTAAGGAGGTGAGTAATATTCTCTTTGCTTTGTTTGACCAGTGGAGGTGAGTAATATTCTCTGCTTGTTTTGATGGATAGTATTGGTGAGTCATATCCTCACTATGCCTGATAAGAACATGATTGTATGTTTTGCCTTTTTGAAAGGTGTGAACCCTATAGATGTGGGTGATCTATATTAGGAAAGGTAGATTATATTCTTCCTATTATAATGGTTTTAAGGATGGATTTCCTTGTTCATTGTCAATAACTGTGTAATTGATGGACTTTACTACCCGGGAAGGGGAATGGATTTCCTCTGTAATAATGATGTTTGCTGGATGGACTTCCAGTGCTTGTTCAAGGTTATGGTTGTGACTTCCATTACTTTATTCAGGACTCATGCATTCATGAAATTACCATGGAATTGGAGATTCCTAGATATGGTATCATACATTATTCATTTTCATACTTAGGATATTGCATAGGCATAAACACTAGACATAACTTGGCATAGCAAGGCGATTGTATGGGCGGTTGTTATCATAACATTATTCATGCATTGTAATTGTATGGGCAATTGCGTATCTTTGATATGGAGATGTTGCGTTTGTATCTCTGAGATGGAGATATTGTTGTAGTGTCTCTGAGATGAAGATGATGTTTTTGTGAGCATGGTGATTGCTTGAAGACTGTTTGTGATAAATGAGTTTTTATATAAACTTATAAATGAGAATCTATTTCGGGAAGAGAAAGGACATAGTTTTGGCTTTTGCCACCTTTCTAGCTTGAAGTGTATGAGACTTGAGTTTAGAAATGTATTTTTCCACGAAATGGCTGGAATGATTATGATGACATGTTTAATGGATTAACCTACTGAGAATGTGTGATTCTCACCCCTTGTGTGTGTTTCCATGATTATTCCAGGGATGAAGTCTTATGGAAAGTGAAGACAAGCAAGAGCTTGGAGTACTTAGCTTAGTGTAGCTGAATAGTTTCTTTTGAAATGATGTACATATTGTATTAGTGATAAATACATATTGTTATATATTATTTATACATTCGAGGCTCATATTTTCTATATAATGTTGATATGTTATATTAGAAATTGTATAGCTGTTGTAAGTGGCATGCTTGAATCTAATCACTGTAATATACTTGGTTATATTGTGGTTATTAAATTTGGGCTATTACACAATCATTCAACATGCATCAAACAATAAGAAAGAGAAGAAAGATAGAGTTTGGAGATGAGAGGCAAGAACCCCTACCTCTAGTAGCAAAGATGGTGATCAAGCTTTAGATTTCCCTTTGACTTTCCTCTTTTTTTCTTCTTCTTCCTTTTCCTTTTCCTCCTTTCTTTCAGCTTCCTCTGTTTTATCCTTGTTGTTTTCTGCTGAATCGTGGAGAGAATGATAGAGTGAGTGAGAAAGAGTAAAAATATCAAAGGCCAAAGTCAAGGAAAGGGGCTATGCAGCCTATGGGGAAACTTAAAGAAACTTAGATATTTTGTAGCATACAGTATATCAGTTAAGAACACTTCGATTCCTCCAAATCAAGTTTCTTAACTTTCAACAAGTTTAAAATAAATTATAGGATTCATCAAAAATCTTGTTTCATCATTTTCATAATTTTTCATATTTGTGACTAGTCAATCTGATATTAAAACACACAATCAATATGCTTAAAAGTACCAATCCAACTCTGATTATTCTTAAATTTTAACCATATCACAATTTACACATTTGTGACCTAGAAACAAATTATCCATATTTATTACCATTAGTTAAGCTATTTAAGCTAATATCTAGGTCCTTTTAAGCTACTTTTCACCTTCTGGATTGCAACAAAGTGCCTAAACTAACTCAGATTATCACAAAATTAAACAGACATCTTAAGCAAGTATTAAGCTACCTCTGTAATTATTTAAAAGTCTAACATATTTTAGAGGATGTTACATTTCTCTCCTCCTTTTTAAAATTTTGTCCCTAAAATTTTTTACCTCATATAAACAACTGTGGGTAATCCTGCTACATTTAGGACTCCCAACTCCCATGTAGCTTCCTCAAAACCTGCTCTATCCCAAAGCACCTTCACTAGAGGAATCTGCTTACCTCTAAGCTCTTTGACCCTTCTGTCCATGATCCTTACTGGTTGCAAAACATAAGATAGATCATCCTTTAACTGGATAGATTCATTTCTTATAACATGTGAAGGATTTGGATTGTACTTCCTTAGTTGCGACACATGAAAGACATTATGAAAGTTTGACAAACTGGGAGGAAGGGCTATTTGATAGGCTACAAGACCAATTCTCTTTAAGATTTGGTAGGGACCAATGAAACGAGGGTTCAACTTTTGTGTTCTCAATGCTCTACCAATCCCTGTTATAGGAGTGACTCTCAAGAATACATGTTCTCCTTCATCAAACTCAAGAGGTCTCTTTCTCTTATCAGTATAACTCTTATGCCTACTTTGAGCCATAACTAACCTATCCCTGATTATTCTAATTTGATCTATGGTTTGTTATACTAATTCAAGTCCTAGAATGGTTTTCTCTCCAACCTCATACCAACACAAAAGGGACCTACACTTTCTACCATAAAGTGCCTTAAACAGAGCCATGCCTATGCTGGAATGATAACTGTTATTGTAAGCAAACTCCACTAAAGGTAAGAACTTATCCCAACTACCCTTTTGCTCTAGCACACAAGTTCTAAGCATATCCTCAAGGGTTTGGATTGTCTTTTTCGATTGACCATCGGTCTATGGATGATATATTGTACTCAAGCTAAGCTTTGTCCTAAAAGCTTTCTGTAAGGCTCCCTAAAATCTAGATGTAAATCTAGAATCTCTATCAGAAATTATACTAATGGGATTACCATGCAATCTAACTACCTCCTGTAAGTACAACTATGCTAGTCTATCCATGGAGTAGTTAGCTCTAACAGGTCGAAAGTGGGCAGACTTGGTTAGTCTATCCATAATGACCCAAACCGCATCAAAACTTGGCTGAGTCCTGGACAATCCCATGACAAAGCCCATCATGATGTTATCCCATTTCTATTCAGGGATTTTGAGGACTATAAAGGTCCTAAGGGTCTCCGATGTTCTATCTTGACCTTTTGACAAGTTAGGCATCTAGACACAAACTCTGCTATATTTTTTTTCATTCTAGGCCACCAAAATATCTTTTTCAAGTCTTGGTACATCTTAGTGGTCCCGGGGTGAATGGTGTAATGACTTTTATGAGCATCTTCAAGGATCCGTTCCTTAATTCTGAATTCACTTGGAATGCAAAGTCTACCTCTAAACTTAATCATTCCATTGTCTGCCACATCAAATTCTTTTAGGTTTCCTAAGAAGATTTGCTCAAGTACATCCTCTAGAGTCTCATTTTCCTTTTAAGCTTCTAAGATCTGAGCCCTTAAGTCATTAATAATATCCACTTTACTCACACAGAGACTATACGGTAACATAGTCACTGCAAGACTCAAATCTCTAAAACTCTCAAGAAGTTTACTTTCTTGGATCATCATCCGAGACATATGCAGAGATTTTCTACTTAGTGCATCGGCCACAACATTGGCCTTATCTGGATGGTACTTCAACACAAAATCATAGTCCTTTAAGAACTTCATCCACCTTCTTTGTCTCATGTTCAGCTCTTTCTGATTAAATAAGTACTTTAAACTCTTACGATACTGAACACCTCAAATTGGACTCCATATAAGTAATGTCTCCAAACTTTTAAGACAAACACTACCGCAACTAACTCTAGATTATGAGTAGGGTAGTTCTCTTCATATGGCTTCAATTGCCTCGATGCATAGGTAACTACTCTCCCATGTTGTATTAGAACACACCTAATCCCATCTTTGAACCTCAAAGTTCTCCAAAGGATCTGGAATTACCAACACCGGTGTAGTGGTTAACCTTAACTTTAACTCTTGGAAACTATTCTCACAACTCTGAGTCCATTCGAAAGTACTACCTTTTGTAGTCAACCTAAGCAAGGGTAACGCTAATTGAGAAAGCCCCTTTATGAACCTCCTATAGTAGCCTACCAAGCCTATGAAGTTCCTGATCTCGGTCATAGTGGTGGGTCTCTCCCAATGCAAAACTGCATCAACTTTACTTAGGTCAACAGAAATCCCACCCTGAGATATCACATATCCCAAAAATTGCACTTATGTAAGCTAGAATTCATACTTAGATAGCTTGGCAAACAACCTATTCTCCTTAAGGGTCTCCAGTGCTATCCTTAAATGTTGTTCATGCTCCTCCACATTCTTAGAACAGATTAGGATATCATCAATAAACACTACAATGATCTAATCAAGGTAGGGTCTAAAGATCCTGTTCATATAATCCATGAACACCGCAGTTGCATTTGTCAACCCAAAGGATATCACAAGATACTCGTAATGTCCATACTTAGTTCTAAAGGCGGTCTTAGGGATATCCTCTTCCCTAACCCTTATTTAATGATACCCAGACCAAAGATCAATCTTTGAGAAAATCGCAGCTCCTCTCAGTTGATCCATTAGATCATCTATCTTAGGCAATGGATACTTGTTTTTATGGTTACCCTGTTCAACTTCCTATAATCCACATAAGTCTCATGGTACCATCCTTCTTTTTCACTAGTAATATAGTTGCTCCCCACAGAGAAATACTAGGCCTAATTTGTTTATCTCGTAACATATATTTTGTTTATCCCAGGTACTAAATTTATAGTAAACTATATTTCTCACTCGGGTGGTAACTCAACTATTTCACGCGGAAATACCTTAGGATATTGTCTTACCACAAGTATATTCTCTATGGTCTGCTTAATCTCTGAACCTAGAGAGAAAAGGAGAACATATTCTAGAGCTCCCTCCAACAAATAGTGGTTCACCTGGTTCTCATTAAAATACACTGACTCCGAAGGAATAACTCTAGAAGGCACATCCGATAAGAACACGAGGGTTTTATCTGAACAATTCAAAACTACATGGGTGGACGATAACCAATGCATGCTAAGACTGACATCAATATCTATAAGAGGTAAACCGATTAGATTTATGAAGAAAACCCTATCTTCTACTTTTATACAACAACTAAGACACACTCTTGAAGTTGTAACTGGTTTACCAGTGGGAGTAGACATAGACAAGTCATATGGAAGTTCAGATACAAGTAAATCCAGCATATTCACACAATCATAAGAAACAAAGGAGTGAGATGCTCCCGAATCATATAACACAGTTAAAAGATGATTATGAATTATGCATTTATCTTGGATGAGGTCCGAAGACTAAGTCACCTCTTTGTTGCTTAAAGTATAAACTATTCCCTTAGCTTGAGGTCTCGGGGTAGACGCAACTTCTTTCCTCTGAGGACAATCCTTAGCAAAATGCCCAGGCTGCCCAAACACAAAGCACACCGAGCAAAGTCGGTCTCCGTGCTATTTTCCACACTTGGAACACTTAGGTCCCATAAACTCCTTCTGAACCTACTTGCCTTTTTCCTGAGGAAAGCTAGGTTTAGAGGCTCCCTTCTTGAACTTTTTTGTCATCTCACTTCCATTTTTGAAAGCTTTCTGACTTTGGCTCCACTAAAGGCTTCCCATCATGCCCTTCTATAATCCGACATTTATTCACCAAAATTGCAAAGTCCCGAATCTCAAACGGTTGGATGGCCTTTAGAATGGCTTCTCTTAATCCTTCCTCAAACTTAACGCACTTCCAAGACTCATCTGGGATAAGCTTGATGCAAGACAAGAATTTTGACAACTCATTGAATTTGGCCATATACTGACCAACAGACATATCCCCTTGCTCTAACCTAAGAAATTTCATCTCCTTTGCATTTTGTAGATTTTGTGGAAAGAGCTTTCCCAGAAAAGAATTCTTAAAGATCTCTCATGTAACAAGAGTTCTTGACACCTAAAAGCTCTCTTGATGTCCATCCACCAATCCTCTACTTCTCTTTCTAGCATATAAGAAGCAAAAATCACCCTTTGCTCATCTAAGCAAGCCATAACAGTAAAATTCTTCTCTATCTCTTTGATCCAACCCTCAACTCTAATTGGGTTGTACTCCCCCTTGAAAGAAGATGGATTAGATTTCCTGAACTCCAAGAGGTCTTGGAAAGTTTGATTCCTCTCAACGACCTCTTGGTTTGGTTGCCCCTGATGATGTGGTGGTGGTGTAGGCTGTTGATGTTGAGTCGCACCCATCCTCTCAAACATCCTGGTATTCACAGCTATTTGTTCTCTAAATGCGTCAGTAGTAGCAGCTATTTGCTCCTGCATAACATCAGTGGTAGCGACTGTTTGCTCTCTCATTGTATCAGCCATTGCCATAAAGGCTCCAACCATGTTCAGGCCTTTATTAGATGAGTTCCTACTTCTACAAGTTTACCTTGGAGATGCCATAGTTTCCTGTACACAAAGAATAATACATATTGAGCTAATTAGTCTCAATATCATGTAACCATGCAACAGTAGCTAAAAATAATCATACCAAAGGCAAGTCATACAATTCTATCAAACCTCATATACAAGAGATAAAGAAATGCATAACACACAAGGAACTCCTAAGCATGCCTAAGCATAGTCAGTCCATACCCCGACTCAATAAGATGAGCTGTTCTGATACCAAAATGTAACACCCAAACCCTAATACAACCGTATATTTGTTATATACCATAGTAAAAGAGTTATGCATGTCACTTTTACTTTAACACATCGATAAAGTATTCCATAATAACTATATAAGCTATTAAAGATAGCTAAGAGGGATGGAAAGTTTAATATATACATCACTTGTCACTAACAGGATCATTGTCATATATAAGCTTTACACAAAGATAAGTATCATAAATAATACATGCTTTAACCAAAAGAAACAAAAATAAGCTACTTGAGGTATTTTGCTTCTTCTTTCCCTTCTTTCCCTTTTTAGGGTCTTGACCTAGATTTACATGAAAACACAAACGGGATGAGAAAATACAATTTCTCAGTATAAGCATCCCAATACTAGCATTCACAAATATATTAACTACAAATAAGAGAAATTACAAGCAGCTGAAAAGACAACTGTCCATACAATTATCCAACAATGCAATGTGTAGTATACAATATGAATATGCCTAAAGAATGTCCTATTAGAATGTTTGTGCAATGCTTGTGCAAGTTTTTATTTTAGAAAACCATGACACTTACTTAATTCCCAAGAATCACATTCTTTTGTATTTGTCTTAGTAAGATAAGCAAAGCCTTTACACTACCTGGTCATCGGTGGATTCCTTCTCCTCACTAAAGTAAGAGTACTACTACCACCCCATGTATAGGTAACCCTAACCATAATAGCATAAATACTAGGAGAATTTAGATCCAACACCTTATTCTCAAGGTATATAGTTATGCACACCATCTATGGTTACAATACGTAGGAAAAGTAAGTTAAGAAAACATACAAGGATGTTTCCAAATTTAACACAATACAAGGTTCTCTATAGCCAAGCAGAAGGGCAATACCAATAACTTAATATTCTAACTTAACTTATCATATAAAGTAAGGAGAATCAAGTTACTAGTATTCTGGTGTTCAGTACCTCATGCCATCACTTCATAAGTGAATTCAAAGTCAATCTTAAGTTGAATAAGGTACCACCCTAAGGCAACCCAACACACTTGGATGCTCAAAGTTCCTCACAAATCCCATATATCCTAGGTAAATATTTTCTTCATGAAATATCCCTATTAGTCTCAATACACTTAAGAACGAATAAAGGAAGGATTCCAACGAGTAGGGAACTCCAATTTCCCAAGAAAAACACTCTAAAAGTTTCTATGTTTGGGCGATTAGGCGCCCATTTTCTCAGCGACTAAGTGCCCTATAGTAGAAACACTCCCCTGTTTCATATGTCATTGGGCGCTTAAGTGCACGAGACTTGAGTGACTAATTGGTGACCTCCAAAGCCTTCAGACCTCACGCGCTTAGGCGCTCACAAACTGGGCAATTAAGCACCCTATATGCAGGAGCTCTCTAGCCTTCACCGATTAAGTGGCCATAACTGGGCAATTAAGTGCCCAGCACCTAGAACTACACACACTATTCCATTGGTTTCCAAACCCGATTTTAACACCTAGAATCAGGTTCTAAGAGTCCTCCAACACCATTAAAGGTCACTAAGCTGAAAGAAACTATCATACAACCTATCCACTCATCACCTCAAAGCAAATGGTTTAACCAACCATCCACAGCATCCATTTTCTCAACTTATGGATATGAGGTTCTAAGGATGCAATCAAGTTTCAAACAACCAACCAATACATTCTAACTCAATTTGAGACATCAAACAAGTTCTCAACCAATTCCAACATCTCAAACCATAAAAAAAACCAAAAACCTAATTTTCAATCATTCAACATGCATCAAACAACATGAAGAGAAGAAATATGGAGTTTGGAGATGAGAGACAAGAATCCCTACCTCTAGTAGCAAAGATGGTGATCAAGCTTTAGATTTCCCTTTGACTTTCCTCTTTATTTCTTCTTCTTCCTTCTCCTTTTCCTCCTTTCTTTCTCCTTTCTTTATTTTCTCCCTATTGTTTTCTATTGAACCAGGAGAGAATGATAGAGTGAGTGAGAAAAAGTGAAAATATCAAAGGCCAAAGTCAAGGAAAAGGGTTATGCAGCCCGTGGGAAAACTTAAAGAAACTTTGATATTTTGTAGCATACATTATATCAGTTAAGAACACTCAAATTCCTCCAAATCAAGTTTCCTAACTTTCAACAAGTTTAAAATAAATCATAGGATTCATCAAAAATCCTGTTTCACCATTTCCATAATTTTTCATATCTGTGACTAGTCAATCTGGTATTAAAACACACAACCAGTATGCTTGAAAATACCAAACCAACTCTAATTATTCTCAAATTTTAACTATCTCACAGTTTACACATTTGTAACCTAAAAACAAATTATCTATATTTATTTCCATTAGCTAAGCCATTTAAGCTAATATCTGGGTCCTTTTAAGCTACTTTTCACCTTCCAGGTTGCAGTAAAGTGCTTAAACTAACTCAGATTGTCACAAAATTAAATAGGCATGTTAAGAAAGTGTTAAGCTACCTCTATAACTATTTACAAGTCTAACATGTTTTAGAGGATGTTATAGGAGCCTCTGACAATTACTTTTCACATGCTATAAAAGACTCCAAGCTTGAAATAAAGAATGTTGAACCATTGGAGAACAATCTAAGAAAGATTAAAGCTCATACATAAAAACAACTCTCTCACCTCTACCTACTTTATTTTAAACTTCTATAATCCTTAGTAGGTGTGTTGTAGGTTCTGTAAAATTGAGTTTATACATTCTTTGAATGATTTCGAGACCTACCCACTTATATCAAACACTTAAAACTTATCTTTGATTGCTATGTGTTGATGGTGAGCTTGTTGTAACGCCCCTTTTTGGGAGGGAACGTCACATTGTCAATTACAATGTGAAAAATAAAATTGATGAATTAAGACCCGGTTCTTTATAATATAATATAAATTTACTTGATTATAGTCATGTAATTAAATTGGCGAATATTTTTTTTTTGTTTGTAATTAATAAAATTTAGTGATAAGGCATAATAACGATGATTACCGTAAATGACAATAAAAGAGCAAGACAGAAGTAAAGCATACATTTGATCAACATTGCATATATATATATATATATTAAATCTGTTTAGTTACAAAGCCTGATATACCAAAAAGTAAAACTATACCTGCCCAAAGGATCATACATATACATTCCCAAGATATCAGAAATATACAGCCCACCAAAATAAAGACATCAGACCCCCAAAATAAAACACTGGTAGCCCTCAGTAGCTACTAGTAATATCAGTCCCTCAGATGAGGAGGAATCGTATCAAGATCCTCTTAAGGATCCTCCGCGAGGTCCTTCTCGGGAACCTCCTCGGGGTCTTCCTCATCCGAGCAAACCCATATAGGAGCCACAGAGCCACGGGTCGGAGCCCGAGCAGTGGAATCAAAAGAGTCCTCTTGCAGGGTGTAATAGCGGTCACCCCACATCTCCCGTATGGGCAGATAAAACTCCAAACGCAGGCTGATGCAGCAGGTAAAGATCGGCGGCTCATGACGCTTCTAGGCCAAAGAGATCGACACGTCTCCCAGGTAGACACAGCGGTCGGAATTCAGGTTAATGTGCCAGCAGTTGGGCCCTCCAAGGAAGGTCAGATGCACATCACCTAGAAATTCGCACATGTATGCCTCCATGCTCCACAGTAGATGCTAATCGTGATCCGGCCAAAAGTCGGGGAAAATTGGGAGCTTCAACCTCCTTGCCGTCATCTTCGATGGGACATAATATACAGATAGAAAATAACAGAAATATAGGAAAGAGGTAAAACATCCTACCATCATTACTAGTTATAGCAGCAAGAAACAAAATGGCGCCAGGCGCCCACATAGCATTTCAACAGTAATAATAATAATAAGCATTTAATAACAGTAATAACAACCAAGCAGTTCCAGGCAGTATACATCAGCAATACAACAATTCCATTTATAAAAATAAATAGATGCCAGATAATACATAGACTCACTATGCACATGCATACAAAGTCAAAATCCTACTCTATAGAGCTAGACACAAACAGTCAGAGAGAAAGATCAAGAGACACGTCTGCAACTCGGCTGTCGCGGCCAAAGTGCTATAACTCATCAGTTTATCCACGTGCACATCAAGGCATTGTACAGACAGTCTACACTAGATCACGATATAGGACAGTGCCCGGTCAGGATCGTCGGTGCGTTTGCATCAGTTTGCCCCACCGACAGAAGAGCTACCAGCTGTCTATTGCGGGGTACCCGCACCCTGACGCCTCTATGGTCAATAATATGACCTACACTAGTCTACTCGCACCCGCACCAAGGTGTGTTTAATCTCCTAAGCAACATGGCCTTAACAACAGTCCAAAGGACTTTCACAATGCATAAAGACTCTATGCATAATCACGTATGATCATCATTACATACTATTCTACAATATGCCACAATTGGCCAAACTACGTATCAACACATCATTGGTCACTCACATGGACCCACAATACCATAATATTGGAATTAAATGAATTAATACATTTTTAAGGTTTATTATGAATTCTTACTTAAATTTAGCCTTTCTTACAAAGTTTGTCTCTAGAGGAATTCTCTTAGTCAATTAAATGCTTTATTGTAATTTATTCTCATACACTTAGAAAGTTATCCTAAGAGTCTCAAAGTCTCACACTCTCTTGTTCTTTCCCTAATTAAAATTACCCTAAGTCTTATGAAAAATTTCATTCTTGGTTCTTTAAAATTTATGAATCTCAAAGTATATCCTAATCTTTCAATTTTGCTAATTTTCTATCTCATTATCAATAATTTAATCACTTAGTTATTTAAGTTCCAAGGTTACCAAAATAGCATAATCAAGCCCTAAATGGCCCATAGAGGCCGTGTCCTCCCTAAGTAATCAAGTTCCCAAATTTTTCATTCCATTAATTTCATATTGTACACTTGATTAATTATGGTTTCCACTTGTTACAATTGTTCACAAAGAACCCTAATTTTGGGCTCCCAAAATCGTGGCCATCCAAGAGAGAATCCAACATCATTTTCTTCCATTTCATGCCTTCCAATCCATTCCAATACATCAATATACATAAACAATCAATCCAATAGCATAAATAAATTGCAAACAACATGTAAACATACTAATCATGCAAACAAAGAATAACCCTCCATAGGGTTTTCTCACAATCAATCACAAACAAGGTTTCTTATTGCTAATAGAGGTTGAGGAGGAGTGTCTTCCTCTTACCTAAGAGAAGAAAACAAGAGAAGCCTCCTAGAATTTCCTTGTAATTTTTGGATTCGACACCACCAAGAACCCTAAAATTTCAATCTCATCAAAACAACACCAATGCTTGAAAAATAAAGCATGGATGGTCACCAAGAAGACCATAGAAATGAAAATGAGAAAAGGAAGTGAAGAATCAAGAAGCTTACCCAAAAACCCTAAGCTTGAAGCTTGAAGAAAATGGTGAAAATGGAAGCTTTTCAAAGAACCACCAACTAGAGAAGTGTTTAGGAGGTGGAAAGGATTAAGAAAATGGGGTTGGATGAAATTTTTGTGATGGATGAGGTGTGGAAGGGCTGCTGGCCGTGAGCTCCTAGAGAGAAGGAGGAGAGAAAAATTTCAAAGGAAGAAGAAGGTAGAGAGAGAAGTGAATAGAAAAATTAAAGGTGATAGCTTTTGAATTTTGAAAACTTGAATAGATTTGATTAAATGAATTGAAGCACAATTTTTTGTGCTCCCAAGTGCTGCAGCCGTGAGTATGTGGAGAGAGGAGAGAGAGTGCATGGCTTCCTTGGGAAGCTTGGAGGAAATTTCCTAGAAGCTTCCTTGAAACTTCCTTGAGAAGCTTTGCACATTTCTCAATAAAGTGCAAAGTAAGCTTGTCTCCTAAATTAAATACTCTTGAACAGATGATTAATTACACTGTTAGAATTATTTTCCCAGTGAATAAAAGTTACAGGTGATGAAATAATATTTTATTATTCATCAAATAATTTTATGATACAGTAATTTTATTTATCAGATAAAATCTCAAAAAATGTAAACCTCGCAAACTGTGCCCAGCCTCGAGTTTAGTAAGATCCCCCATTGACACATTAACAGTTCAAAGTTTACCAGCCTCAGGGAAAACATTTCGTTATACCGGCTCCGCTCAGTGCGCACGAAAAATGAGAAATATACTATAATATTCAACATTTTCAAAAAAATTCACAAAAATTCCTAAAAGTCACAAATATTAGAAAATAGATATTTGTCATGAAATAAATAATTTTCTGGGGTGTTTGACTGACTCTGCTCAGTGTGTACGTAAAACGAAGAATATATTAAAATATTCAGTATTTTCAAAAAATTCCAAAAAAATCTCCAAAAATCACGAATATTGGGAAAGGACTATTCATGATGAAACAAATCATTTCTGATGTGTTACACTGACTCTACTCAGTGTGCACGTGAAATGAAGAATATATTAAAATATTTGACGTTTTAGGAAACATCCACAAAAATTCTCAAAAATTATAAATATTATTAAATAATGATTAATGATAAAATAAATAATTTTCGGGGTGTTACAACTCTCCCCTTCTAAAAAGAAATTTCATCCTCGAAATTTACATACCTTAGAATAATTGTGGGTGTTGTTCCTTTATTTTGTCTTCCAGCTCCCACGTTGCATCCCCAGTTATTTCGTTCCAGATTACTTTCACCAATGAGATCTCCTTGCCTCTTAGTTGCTTTGTCCTTCTGTCCTCAATTCTTACAGGAGGTGCCTCATAGGTTAAGTTCTCTTTTAATTGTACTGTGTTTGGTGCTATGACATGATTTGAGTCAGGAAAGTATTTTCGCAGTTGTGACACATGGAAAATATTATGAATGTTTGAGAGGAAAGGAGGTAAGGCTATTTGATAGGCTACAGGACCTACTCGGCGAATAATTTGGTATGGTCCAAGAAATTTTGGAGTAAGTTTTCTAGATTTCAAGGCTCGGCCTACCCCAGTCGTAGGTGTGACTTTCAGAAATACATGCTCGCCTTCCTCAAACTCAAGAGGCTTTCTCCTTTGGTCTGCATAACTCTTTTGTCGGCCCTAAGCCGTCCTCATCTTCTCCTGAATCATCTTAACCTTCTCAGTTGTCTGCTATATAACATCTGGTCCAATAGTAAGGCGCTCGCCATCTTGGTACCAACATAAAGGTGTCCGACACCACCATCCATATAGAGCCTCATAGGGTGCCATCCCTATGCTTGAATGGTAACTGTTGTTGTAGGTGAATTCTATCAACGATAGAACGTCATCCCAACTTCTAGTCTATTCTATGGTGTAAGCTCTAAGTAAATCTTCCAAAGATTGGATTGTCCTCTCCGATTCACCATCGGTCTGTGGGTGATAAGCAGAACTTAGACGTAACTTCATCCCTAATACTTCTTGTAGACTATGCCAGAAATTTGAAGTAAATCTTGGATCCCTGTCCGAAACAATAATTGTAGGCACACCGTGCAGTCTAACAATCTCTCCAATATAGATCTGGGTCAGTCTCTCCAGTTTGTATCTTATGTTGATCGGGAGAAAATGTGCTGATTTCTTGAGTCGGTCCACAATTACCCAAATCGAGTCATAACCTTTTCTTATCCTTGGCAAACCCACTACAAAATCCATTGCAATGCTGTCCCACTTCCATTCAGGAATAGATAATGGTAGTAGCAATCCCGCTGGTCTTTGATGTTCCACTTTAACTTTCTGACAAACCAGACAAGTCGATACACGTCTAGTGACGTCACTCTTCATTCCATGCCACCAAAACAACTTCTTCAAGTCTTGATACATCTTTGTTATGCCCGGATGCATATTCAGCTGGCTTGTGTGAGCATGATTGATGATATACTCTCTAAGCTCTTGGTCACGGGGAATACAGACTCTACCTCGGAATCTCATAATTTCATTTGTTCCTTCTCCAAATGCTGTTTCATTGCCTTGCTTTATTTGCTCCCTCACTTCTTGCAAGAACTTGTTAACCTTCTACTTTTCCCGTATGTCATCCATCAACTCGCTTGAGATGGTAACCATATTCATGCAGATCTTCCCTGGTTCTAACTCCACAAAAGACCATACATCTCTGAACTACTCAATCAGATCTTTCTCCTTAATCATCAGGGGTGAGACGCTGATCATCTTCCTACTCAGGGCATCTGCCACGACGTTTGCCTTGCCAGGGTGATACAGAAGTTGGAAATCATAGTCCTTCAGAAACTCCAGCCACCTTCGTTGCCTCATATTCAACTCCTTCTGATCATACAAGTACTTCAGACTTTTGTGATCACTAAAGATGTTGAACGTCGCTCCATAGAGAAAATGCCTCCATATCTTTATAGCAAAAACCAGAGCCGCTAACTCCAAGTCGTGCATCGGATAGTTCTTCTCATGCACTCGCAATTGCCTTGAAGCATAAGCCACTACTCTTCCTTGCTACATAAGTACAGATCCTAGTCCTTGGTATGAAGCGTCATAGTACACTTCAAACTGTTCATTCGGATCGGGTAGCACTAACACTGGCGAGGTAGTCAGCCGATTCTTCAACTCTTGGAAACTCTATTCACAGTTGTCGGTCCACTCAAAAGCTTGGTTCTTCTTCGTGAGTTGAGTAAGAGGTCCAGTAATCTTGGAGAATCCCTCGATGAACCTCCGGTAATATCCTACCAATCCCACGAAGCTACGAATCTCCATCACTGACTTTGGCCTTTCCCAATGCAACACTGCCTCCATTTTTTATGGATCCACCGCAATCCCATCCTTCAAGATTACAAGACCCAAAAACTTAACTTCTTCTAGCCAAAATTCACATTTTGACAGTTTGGCATATAATTCCTTCTCCTTCAGAATCTGAAGAACTATACTAAAGTGTTCAGCATGATCTTCCTGATTTTAAGAGTATACCATAATGTCATCAATGAAGACTACAACGAATTTGTCCAAGTAAGGATGAAAGATTCAGTTCATGTAGTCCATAAAGATAGCTGGTGCATTCGTCACGCCAAAAGGCATCACGAGGTACTCGTAATGACTGTATCGGGTACGAAAAGCAGTCTTGGGTATATCCTCCGTTTTCACTCGTATCTGATGATACCCAGATCGCAAGTCGATCTTTGAAAACACCGCTACTCCCTTCAGTTGGTCCATTAAGTCATCAATTCTTGGGAGTGGATATTTATTCTTGATCGTCACTTTGTTCAGCTGCTGGTAGTCCACACACAATTTGGATGAACCATCCTTCTTGCGAACTAACAGTACTGGTGCTCCCCATGGTGACACACTCGGTCTGACGAATTGCTTTTCCAAAAGCTCCTCTAGCTGCTTCTTGAGCTCAGCTAATTCTGTTGGTGCCATCCTATAAGGTGCTATGGACACGGGACCAGCTCCCAATACAAGGTCAATAGCAAATTCTATTTCTCGCACCAGTGGTGAACCAGGTACATCCTCAGGAAAGACTTTGGGAAACTCATTCACCACTGCAATTATATTCACATCAACCTCACTCTCAACTTTCAAAGAAGACAGTAGCATGTATCCGTGAGCTCCTTCTTTCAAGAGAGCTTGAACTCGGTTGGCCGTCAGAAATCTAGAATCCTTATTTATGGGAAAAACTATGGTTTTTCTTGAACAATCTAATAGAATATGGTTAAAAGACGACCAGTACATCCCTAAAATTATATCTAGTTGGGAAAAGGGTAAACAGATCAGATCGACAGAAAAGATTCAACCTTCAATAATCAATGGACAATATAGATAGACTTTGGTAGGAACTACCGGTTTATCAGTGGAGGTAGAAACAGTTACGTCGAAAGGTAAGGTAGACACTGGTAAACCAATTCTTTGCACATAGTCATATGATATGAAAGAATGGGTTGCCCTAGAGTCATACAGTACAGTTAAAAGGTTACCTTCTATGGTGCCTTCCCCTTGAATCAAGTCTTCGTACTCAGAGGCTTCAGCTCCGCTCATGGTATAAACTCGCCCTCCTGCTTGTGGTTTCTTGGCTCTTGCAACATTGATTGAAGGTTCAGTCTTCGCTTGATTGTAGTCTCGAGATACGTGTCTAAGTTTGCCACATCTGAAGCAGATGATCCCCTTTATAGTGCAGTCCCTTGTGAAGTGGTCTTTCCCGCACTTCAGGCATCTTGAAGGATACGCCACGTTCTGGACAGTCTAGTTCCCAACAGAACCTCCATCAGAGCTTCCACCCGTGGTCTGTTGCTGATTTCCCGTCGATCGGGAATAGGGCTTCTTTTGGAAGCGGTTAGGACTGTTACCGCCGCCTCTTTGGAACCTTGTAGGCCCAAAGTTTCTATTTCTTGTATCTCTAGATTGCTCCAGAGCTTCTACTTCACAACAGGTATCTAGTAGCTCTGAGAACTCATTGATCTTCAGGGTGATAACAGCCTTCTTCACCTTATATCTCAGTCCCTCTGTAAATCTCCAGCACTTCCAGGCTTCATTCGGTTAGTGCTGAAAGTACATTAAAAACTGGGAGAAGTTTTCAAATCTGGCTGCGTATTCACTAACGGTCATATTCCCTTGCCATAAGTTGAGGAACTCTGACTCCTTTACTTGCCTTGCACTAGCAGGAAAATACTTATCTAAGAATTTATCCTTGAATAAGTTCCAAGTGATCTCACGATTTGCAGCTTCTAGCATTCTCTACACTCCATTCCACCAGTTTTCAGCATTGCTCACCAACATAAAGGTTGCATAGGTCACCTTCTTGTTCTCAGCGCAGTTCATGCCTCGAAAGACTTTCTCTAACTCCTTGATCCACAGACTAGCTTTGTCCGGATTGAACTCTCCTTTGAATTGGGGAGGGTTGTGGTGATGAAACTCCGCCAAGTTCTGAGCATCTGCAATAGCTTCGAGCTGTTGAGTAGCTCGTTCTTGTTGTTGAGCGACTCTCTCTTGTTGCTGAGTGGCTTGTTCAGTTTGTTGTGCGATGGCCTCAGCCATTCTCTGCATTGCCTCAATAGCAGCTGCCATTTCTTCGCGTCATGCCATATTACTGTCTCAAGTCAGAGTAACTGAAATACACAAGGAAAGTTAGTTGCATCCACTAGGAATACCAAACAATACACCTCTGTGTTTAGTTTTTCAGAGAACACACAGCACAAATAAGACAAACTTAATCACAAGACCCAAAGAAACACAAACCAAGGCTCTGATACCAACTTAATGTAACGCCCTTTTTTGGGAGGGAACGTCACATTGTCAATTACAATGCAAAAAATAAAATTGATGAATTAAGACTCGGTTCTTTATAATATAATATAAATTTACTTGATTATAGTCATGTAATTAAATTGGCGAATATTTTTTTTGTTTGTAATTAATAAAATTTAGTGATAAGGCATAATAATGATGATTACCATAAATGACAATAAAAGAGCAAGACAAAAGTAAAGCATATATTTGATCAACATTGCATATTCATATATATATATATATATATATATATATATATATATATATATATATATATATATATATATATATATATATATTAAATCATTTAGTTACAAAGCCCAAAATACCAAAAAGTAAAACTATACCTGCCCAAAGGATCATACATATACATCCCCAAGATATCAGAAATATACAGCCCACCAAAATAAAGACATCAAGCCCTCAAAATAAAACACTGGTAGCCCTCAGTAGCTACCAGTAATATCAGTCCCTCATATGAGGAGGAATCGTATCAGGATCCTCTTCAGGATTCTCCGCGAGGTCCTCCTCGGGAACCTCCTTGGGGTCTTCGTCATCCGAGGAAACCTACATAGGAGCCACAGAGCCACGGGCCGGAGCCCGAGCAGTGGAATCAAAAGAGTCCTCCTGCGGGGTGTAGTAGCGGTCACCCCACATCTCCCAGATGGGCAGATAAAACTCCAAACGCAGGCTAATACAGCAGGTAAAGATCGATGGCTCATGACGCTTCCAGGCCAAAGAGATCAACACGTCTCCCAGGTAGAACACAGCAGTCAGAATTCAGGTTGATGTGCTAGCAGTCCGGCCCTCCAAGGAAGGTCAGACGCACATCACCTAGAAATTCGCATATGCGTGCCTCCATGCTCCACAGTAGATGTTAATCGTGATCAGGCCAGAAGCTGGGGAAAATTAGGAGCTTCAACCTCCTTACCGTCGTCTTCAATGGGACATAATATGCAGATAGAAAATAATAGAAATACAGGAAAAAGGTAAGACATCCTACCATCATTACCAGTTATAGCAGCAAGAAACAAAACGGCACCAGGCTCCCACATAGCATTTCAACAGTAATAATAATAATAAGCATTTAATAACACTAATAACAACCAAGCAGTTCTAAGCAGTATACATCAGCAATACAACAATTCCATTTATAAAAATAAACAGATGCCAGATAATAAATGGACTCACTATGCACATGCATACAAAGTCAAAATTCTACTCCATGGAGCTAGACACAAACAGTCAGAGAGAAAGATCAGGAGACACGTCTGAAACTCGGCTGCCGTGGCCAAAGTGCTATAACTCATCAGTTTATCCATGTGCACATCAAGGCATTGTACAAACAGTCTACGCTAGATCATGATATAAGACAGTGCCCGGTAAGGATCGTCGGTGCATTTGCATCGGTTTGTCCCACGGACAGAAGAGCTATCAACTGTCCATTGCGGGGTACCCGCACCCCGACGCCCCCATGGTCAACAATATGACCTACACTAGTCTACTCGCACCCGCACTAAGGTGTGTTCAATCTCCTAGGCAACATAGCCTTAATAACAATCCATTGGACTTTCACAATGCATAAAGACTCTATGCATAATCATGTATGATCATCATTACATACTATTCAACAATATGCCACAATTGGCCAAACTACGTATCAACCCATCATTGGTCACTCACATGGACCCACAATATCATAATATTATAATTAAATGAATTAATACATTTTTAAGGTTTATTATGAATTATTACTTAAATTTAGTCTTTCTTACAAAGTTTGTCTCGAGAGGAATTCTCTTAATCAATTAAATTCTCTATTGTAATTTATTCTCATACACTTAGAAAGTTATCCTAAGAGTCTCAAAGTCTCACACTCTCTTGTTCTTTCCCTAATTAAAATTACCCTAAGTCTTATGAAAAATTTCATTCTTGTTTCTTTAAAATTTATGAATCTCAAAGTATATCCTAATCTTCCAATTTTGCTAATTTTCTATCTCATTGTCAATAATTTAATCACTTGGTTATTTAAGTTCCAAGGTTACCAAAATAGCATAATCAAGCCCTAAATGGCCCATAGAGGCCATGGCCTCCCTAGGTAATCAAGTTCCCAAATTTTTCATTCCATTAATTTCATATTATACACTTGATTAATTATGGTTTCCACTTGTTACAATTGTTCACAAAGAACCCCAATTTTGGGCCCCCAAAACCGTGGCCATCCAAGAGAGAATCCAACATCATTTTCTTCCATTTCATGCCTTCCAATCCATTCCAATACATCAATATACATAAACAATCAATCCAATAGCATAAACAAATTGCAAACAATATGTAAACATACTAATCATGCAAACAAAGAATAACCCTCCATAGGGTTTTCTCACAATCAATCACAAACAAGGTTTCTTATTGCTAATAGAGGTTGAGGAGGAGTGTCTTCCTCTTACCTAAGAGAAGAAAACAAGAGAAGCCTCCTAGAATTTCCTTACAATTTTCGGATTCGACACCACCAAGAACCCTAAAATTTCAATCTCATCAAAACAACACCAATGCTAGAAAAATAAAGCATGGATGGTCACCAAGAAGACCATAGAAATGAAAATAAGAAAAGGAAGTGAAGAATCAAGAAGCTTACCCAAAAACCCTAAGCTTGAAGCTTGAAGAAAATGGTGAAAATGGAAGCTTTTCAAAGAACCACCAACTAAAGAAGTGTTTAGGAGGTGGAGAGGATTAAGAAAATGGGGTTGGATGAAATTTTTGTGATGGATGAGGTGTGGAAGGCCTGCTGGCCGTGAGCTCCTAGAGAGAAGGAGGAGAGAAAAATTTCAAAGGAAGAAGAAGGTAGAGAGAGAAGTGAATAGAAAAATTAAAGGTGATAGCTTTTGAATTTTGAAAACTTGAATAGATTTGATTAAATGAATTGAAGCACAATTTGTTGTGCTCCCAAGTGCTGCAGCCGTGAGTGTGTGGAGAGAGGAGAGAGAGTGCATGGCTTCCTTGGGAAGCTTGGAGGAAATTTCCTAGAAGCTTCCTTGAGAAGCTTTGCACATTTCTCAATAAAGTGCAAAGTAAGCTTGTCTTCTAAATTAAATACTCTTGAGCAGATGATTAATTATACTGTTAGAATTATTTTTCCAGTGAATAAAAGTTACAGTTGATGAAAATAATATTTTATTATTCATCGAATAATTTTATGATACAGTGATTTTTTTTATCAGATAAAATCTCAAAAAATGTAAACCTCGCAAACTGTGCCCAGCCTCAAGTTTAGTAAGATCCCCCGTCAACACGTTGACAGTTCAAGGTTTACCAGCCTCAGGGAAAATATTTCGTTATCCCGGCTCCGCTTAGTGCGCACGAAAAATGAGAAATATACTATAATATTCGACATTTTCAGAAAAATCTATAAAAATTCCTAAAAATCACAAATATTAGAAAATAGATATTTTTCATGAAATAAATAATTTTTCGGGGCTTTTGACTGACTCTACTCAGTGCACGTAAAATGAGGAATATATTAAAATATTCAGCATTTTCAGAAAATTCCAGAAAAATCTCCAAAAATCACGAATATTGGGAAATGACTATTCATGATGAAACAAATCATTTCTGAGGTGTTACATTGACTCTGCTCAGTGTGCATGTAAAACAAGAAATATATTAAAATAGTCGACGTATTCGAAAAAATTCACAAAAATTCTCAAAAATTATAAATATTATTAGATGATGATTAATGATAAAATAAATAATTTTTAGGGTGTTACACTTGTGGGTTGTGCAAGCCACTTGTAAGCTTAGTAAAACTAATTGTAAGATCCTGAATAGGCTTAGCAAGAAAGAATACTAATGAAACGTGCTTGGAGAGTCTTATGGAAAAGAATACTCGTTTTTAAGAGCTTGAAGAGGCTTGGTAAGAAAGAATATATTTACATAGTGAAAATCTTAGTATTTGCTAGGTATTGGATGTAGCCCTAAGTAGTTTAGGGATGAACCAATATAGATCTTAGTGTCATGCTTCTCTTACTTCACTTTAATTCATTCCAATCTGCTCTAATATTGATCTTGTAAATATGTGTTTTACTCTATAAGAACTAAAGTGTTTTTAGTTAAAGTGAATTTAACAATAATCTTCATACTGTAAAGTCTAAATCTGAGTTTTTGGAACAATTTCTTGTTACTGAGAAGGTCTTTTCAAAGTGTAAGTGTTGATACATTAAGCTATTAATCAGAAAAGTTTTTTGGTGTTGCAATATGAAATTGTAAGAGAGTTCAGGTTTACTCAACCTATGAACTCTCTCACCCTATAATATTAGTTATGGTTCTCTCTTATTGTGAACTCTCTCAGTTAACCTCTATACTATAAGGCAGCTTTCTCACCTCTAATTTAGTTAAACTAAAGAAAAGTATGAGAAGTATGAAAATTTCAAGTGAGAGGTAACACAATTCAACCCCCCTTCTTATGTTACTGCCAACTTCAAACACAACAACAACATTAAGAAAACGTGAAAATCTAGGTGGAGTTGAACAAGTCACTTGCAGAACTGAAGAATAAGGACTAGATGGGTAAACCTAACACCAAGAACAACTGCTATGTGAATTGCTTTCTCGATGGAAATTTGTGGCCAAATTCATAACTTTTTAGGTAGAACCATTAGGTTTGTGACTTGTGAGAGAAGAAAGGAAAATATAACTCACTGATAAGTGTACGAAAGTACTCTCTAAATACTCTATTATTGGACTAAAATGTTAGAATGTGAATAGAAATTATTAGAATTAATGTGTATTTTTAAATTAAGTTTCTATTTACTTTGAAATATTCTTAAATAGATTTTTATGTTTAATTTTAGAGTTTATAAAGAGCAAGTCAAATCTCAATCAAATTTAAAGGAGGATTCAAAGCCCAAACAAAAAAAAAAAGAAACAGTCAAATAAATAAATAATTTTTTAAAAAAAAAAACATAATGCTAAAAGCTGCTTATAAATATGACAGCGAATGAAGCAGCACAGGTCATGCCCTATGTGCCGTGGTGCAAAAGCAAATAGAAAGAAATAGGGGCGTGAGAGTTGCGTTCGTGGGAGAAGAAAAGAGAAAAGAAACAATAAAAAGATAAGTGACCTCGTGCACAAAGAATTGGAGAAAGAAGTGCAGCATGCTGCACGACGATAGAAATAAGAGAAGAAAGGATGTGCTACAACGAAGTGTAGAACGTTGCAGATAGTTTTTGTGCACAATGGAGAATTTTAGTGAGATAATTTTATTATATTCTAATTTCATTATGTTTTGTTAAATTCTCTGTACTAAGGGAATGATGAAATCTTGATTATTTTGGCATTATTGTGTTGAATTATTTTTACCCAAATTTAAGATTTAATATTTATTAATTCTATTTTCCTATTAGATTATATAAATGAATTTTAAGATGAGTTCAGTCATGTTTTTCTCATGCTTTGTAATTTATTTATGTTATCTGAATGTTAGTGATAATTGTTGGATATCAATTGTGATTTCTTATTTGGGATACATTTGATGATTTGATAATTACAATTAATTAGGAAATTTTTATCATACATGTGATTATTATTTTCAATGATTTATTGATATATTTTCTGTGAGCACATGTCTGCCACTAGATGTTCATGAGTTAAATTATTTGGGTATAATAATTTGACATAGTTAATATTAAAATTAATCTTGGTGGATTTTGAACCCTAGTCATCTTACATCTGGTATAAAACTCAATTTGTTTTACTTTGCTTTACTTAATTTTGCATTTAAATTAATATTTATTTATTTTTAATCATTTGATATTTTTCTTTTGTTTCTTTGTTTCTTTAGTTATTCTTTTAATTTGTCTCTTTGTGGAATCGACACCATAAAGTTTTGCTACAATTATTGCGTTATTCTTTGGGTATAATCAAATTTTGGCGTCTTGCCGGGGGAGACGGTAGAAGAATTTCTAATCAAATTTTTCTTTACTGAGTTTGTAAAGACAGTAACTTCATTTCCTTTTTTATCTTGCTGCTTCTTTATTTTATTTTATTTTATTTTTTCTCTTTTTGTATTTTATTTTATTTACTTTATTTCATTTAGTGTTGCATTTTTCTCTACCTTGCATGAACAGGTATAAAGATGCCTTGAGTCGATTTGCTTGTAGACCTATGTCAAAGTCAAAGTCTGAGTATGTTTTTTCTATTCATTTATTTAATACTTCTGATTTTGAGAAAATGAGTGAAAACAAAGATCAACCCACTAAGACCCTTTAGGATTACCTCCACCCTACATGCACAACCACACCATCATGCATCATATTTCTAGCTAATATTCCCCAACTGGATTTTAAAACAAGGATGATAAAGTTACTCCTACTTTTCATGGCTTGGAAAATGAAAATCTATATTTGCACATTAGGGAATTTGACGAAGTTGATGCGACTTTTCATAGTCAAAATGCAACTGATGATATTATGAGAGTTAAGTTCTTTCCTTTCTCTTTGAAGGATAGAGCTAAGAGTTGGCTATATTCGTAGAGACCACGATCTATTAGATCATGGAACTCAGGCCTTTTTTAATAAATACTTTCCCCAACATAATACTAATGCTTTAAAAAGATAAAATCTCTACCTTTGCACAAAAGGATAGTGAGACTTTGTATCAGTCTTGGGAGAGATTTAAGGAGTTGTTGAGTATGTGTCCTCACCATGGGTATGAGAATTGGCGTCTAGTGAGCTATTTTTATGAGGGACTTATACCTAGAGAGCGCCAATTTGTGGAGATGATGTGTAATGGTGAGTTCTTACAAAAAGATCTTGATGAGGCCATATAATATCTTAATGAGCTTGCTGAAAAAGCTCACACTTGGACTAGACCTAGTGCTACTGAAAGCACAAACAGGTCATGACCTGCATGAAACCCAAATGGAGGTGAAATCTACCATCTTAGGGAATAGGACAACCTAAAGGCTAAGGTTGAGATGCTCACTAGGGAGCTAGAGGTGTTAAAGTCAACACATGTGGCTAATTATGCAGAGTCTTTTGGACCATGTTTTATGTGTGGCAGGGTAGATTACCTTGCCCAAGAATGTCCCACATTTGTTGAGATGAGAGGTATGTACAAGAAGCCTTTTACACATTTTTCTGATACTCATGAAGCTGTCTTTCAGAAATATGACTTTCGAGGTGAATATCTTCCATATTGCAAAGCAACCAGAAGATGATGACGAGGGCCACCAAATATACATGATAGACTCAATCATGGATAGGGGAGTTTCTACATCCTATAATTTTGATCCCCTTGCGTATTTTCTTGTTGATTCTTGTAACACCCCAACTTTTGGGATAATGACTATATTATCCAGAAATGTACTATTTTGTGAATTCTGTGAGCAGTAAATTTAATTTGACTGTTTCGTGAGTGTACTTGACTATTGTATGTGATTTACTCCGACCTAGGAAAATAAAAATTTTCTGACCGGATAAATCTTATTTTAATTAATTGGAGCTGTGGGATCTTACTAAATCGAATTCTGATTGATATATATATTAATATCGTAATTTTTCAGATTTAACTGTGTAATAAAATAATTTTATATTTTTATAATATTATTTTATATTACAGTATCTACTGTCTCAAAAACAGTAAAAAACTACTTCGATTTGACCACAGATCTTTAAAAGTGCTGTGGGACCCACGTTTAGGAAAAATAGTCAACTGTGCTGATTGGACAATTTTTAACCAATGAGAGCAAGTCAACGAAAGTAGGCTTGACTTTCTAAACCAATAGGAAAAGGTCAACAAAAGAAGCATAGACTTTATTTAGGACCGTTGGATGAAAAGCATAATTTAGATGCTTTTGATCTTAACCGTTGATCCGATCAATGGTGTAAAACGAATCTAGATAAAATCACTAAGCAATATCCACCATAGATGAGATCAATGGATAGGAAATCAAGATGATTTCAATGGCTAAGATGAAGCCAAATTTAGTGGCTTGGACTTTAGTATGAACCGTTGGATGAAGACTTAGTTAGGAAGCCTTTAACCTTAGCCGTTGATCTAATCAATGGTGAGATTAGAATGCTAGTTTTATGACCAATTGATATCTACCTTAGATCTAATCTATGGCTAGGAATTAAAGATGAATCAATGGTTAGAATTAAGTCAAAAATTGTAGGCTTGAATTTGGTTAGTAGCTAATTAAGCTTAATTTGACTAATTTAATTATTTAATTAGCAAACTAAGTAAACTAGCTTAGTTATTAATGAGTTATAATTTAATTCTTAATTAGATAGCTTAATTTTAATTAGAGATTATAATATATGTAATTATATGTCTAATTAATTAGTTATGTAATTGGATGATTAATTAAAATTGGTTAGGAAACTAAACCTAATTAATTATCTACTTAATTAGCAAGTAATTAGACTTGAATTAAAAAAAAATTGAGACCCAAAGTGCCCTTGGACCACACGGTTTGCAGCAGCCTTGGGAGGCAATATTGGACAAGTTCTACATCATTCTTGAACCAATTAGCATGCACACTAGGTGGCCAAATGATGACATAAGCCATGTGCACCTAAATTGGATATTTGTTTCAAGTAAATCTCTTCATTTTCTCTATGTTATCCCACGGCAGCAGCCCACTCCCAATTTACATACAATATTCATTTCTTTTCTCTCACCAAAAAGCTTTCAAGATATTCTCTCAAAATTCCCAAGAACACCAAGCACCATTCCTTTTCAATTTTCTCTTCTATTTTCGGCCAAGCACCAAAGTACTACCACCAATCTTCTATAATTTTTCCTCTTAGCTTTTCTTGAACCCAAATCCTATTCTAAACACTTTTCATTCACAAAGTTTTCCTAAATTCCTACTCTATCTTACCTAAAATTCCATTTCTTGCTTACTTACTTAAGGGTAAGTTTGGTTTCTATGGTTCAAAATTGAAATTTTGATTTTTCTAACCATGATTGTTCCATGGTTTTTCTATTTTGTACCTTATATATGTTTTTACTAATTGTTTAAGAATTTTAGGAATTGTTTTGGAGCGTGTACGAAATTTAGAGGAAAGGAGGAGAACAAACTGATTAATTTGTCTACAAGAGGTAAGAGGGAGATTTAATCTCATCAACCCTAAGTGGTGATGGAAAAATGGATTTGTTTGTGTATGGAATCCATAAGGATTCATTTGTGTGGTTATTTATTGTATTTATTATTTATTTGTGTAATTGTTTAAATGCTTTCCTATTTGTGATTTATTATGCTATGCATGATTATAGCTTTCATTATTTTTGCTATGCATGTTTATGGATTTAAAATATATTGTATGTATATTATATGTGATTATATAATTGCATGTGTTTATAATTGTATATAATTGTATAATTATTAAAATAGGATGTGAATAACATGTACGATTTGCATGAGTGTTCCAAAGAACACACTATGAGGCTCACGGCCTTACATCCAAAGAGAGAACCAAAATGTTCTCAGTAATTTTTTAAATTACTGATTTAAGGAATTTAGGTAAAATAATCAAATTAAAGTTGATTTAAGTTAATTGTGGCCAATATGCCATTTTAGTGTATAATTAAATGCCATTTTATTTTGATTTGGCCAACATGCCATTTTAATTGTTAAGATAGGTTAGGTAATTGTTTTATAACATAAATTGATTCCAAAGAATCATTGAGAAAATCAAAGGAATTAATTCTATCCTAGAATTTTAACTTAGCAGAATTTAGTTTTAGTAAGAAATTAATCAGACACTTGAAAAATACTAACGTAGAGCTCATTCCATAAATTTTGAAGCGCGTTAGTAAGTTTCAAAGTGAAATTATTGGGTAAAAATAAAATAAACTATATTTAGATGAAAACGTTAAAAATACCTTATCTTGATTTTATAGGCAAAATGTCATTTAAATTTATTAAAATCGACGTATAAAATGAAAAGATTCCATACTATATTTAGAACACAAGGAAAATACTCTATGTATTTTAAAAGTACTAGATATAGTTTTACACATATCAAAAATGATGATTATAAGCTATTCGGTTAAGAAAATGAATTAAAAATCCTACGCGATTGAGAAAATGATTTAAAAAGATTTTGTGATGTTTAAAAATGACAAAATGTATTTACGCAATTTAAAAATGTTTGTGAAAACGACGGGATTGTGAAAAAGCGATAAAATTCCTACGCGATTGAACAATACTGTGAGTTTTGCTGTCGGGCCAAAGTGGTGGACCCAGACATATTGCAGTGTAGTACTGTCAGGTGGGACGTACTATACTTTATTATTTTGTGACTAAGGGTATTTTGGTAATTTTTCGTAATTATGGTAAAATTTGGATAATAAGGGTATTTTTGTAATTTTAGATCATACTTAGAGTGTTGTGCCAATTTGGGTTATAATTGGTGATTGATTGACGAGGCGAATTACACTGTGTTTGGTGTGATAAGCATAGTGTGGTTCATTTATGAACTTGGAGGCATTAGTGTGCGGAGGATCCCATATGTGGACAGTGGTAGCACCTATGGGCCGTGGTAACGGGCAACACACTAATGATCTTGACAAGCACTATTCTTAATCGAGATCTTGATGGGACTATTAAGTACTATGCCTGTGGTACACGATGTTGGACTGTGTACTGCTACACGATGTTTTGGACTGTGGGCTATAGACACGACGTATTGACAGTGCAATAGCTTGGTTGGGCAGCCATAAAGTATTTCTAGTTTCTTTTCAGATCATTCCCTCAGATATCCGTGTTTAGCTCCATGGAGTAGGAACGAGTCAGTGTGTGTATCATTCATCATCTGCATTTTAAATGTTTATTATGTTCATGCATTATTTGCATTTTACTGTTCATGCATCCTTTGCACTTTACTGTTTTCCCTATTCTGTGATAAAATATATGATGTACTATTTTAATATATATTATGTATGATATGTGTTATTTTAATATTTATTGCTTTAATATATTATGCATAATATAATGGTATGTGTTATTTTAATATGTATTACTTTGTTATATTATGCCTAAAATGTTGGTATGTGCTGTTGGAATATTTGTTTGTATTGTCGTTTTCTTTATTGCCATGCGGGTAATGGTGTAGATTGTCTCACCTCTCTATATGTTTTCTCGATATTATTACATTATTTCCGTAAAGAGTTTGAGGAAAAGGGAGAGGAACAGCCTCTTGAGATACAGTATCTGGACGAGCGACAAGCGGGCGAGCTATACGAGGAAGAGGAGTCGGTAGATCATACTGATCATCAAGACTGATCTTGAGATCATGGCACTGCCAGGATTCTTCGGGTTTGTGAGACTGGAGTTTCACGGGGGTTCCGAGGCGTGGCGTATGCATGAGGACCGAGGGACAATAGCTTATGTGGGACGATTGACTGTGTCCCTATGTAGAGAGTATGACGGAGAGGTCATATTCACTACTATGCTTTATTTACATTTAGAGTTACCTCTGACTCTTAGGCGTTACTGGCAAGGAATACTCCATGGGCCTAGTGAGCTCAGTAGCGAGTCAACCGCTCGGACTCATGTCCGTAGTACTATGGGACCTAGAACTATGGGACCTCCAGGAGCTCTGAATTACGAGGAGCTTTCTGAGGATGATCCATCGGAGGATTAGAGAGCTCTGAGGTGCACTTGGGCAATACTATGTCTTAGTTTTATGTTGTCTTTTACTGTTTTGTCAAATGCTTGTAGATGTAAATTATGCGTGTACTAAAGGAAAATCACATGTATATTATGGTGAGTTTATGTTTCTTATATTTTGTGTTCGGTGTTATTTTATTTAATGATATAATTAAAAAAGGAAAAAAAATATATACCACAAATATTATTTAAGTATCAAAATGTTTTTACAACTTGGGTAAGGATTTTATTTATTTTTATTTTTCTGCATCATAAATGTGACATCCCCAGAAAGGGTGTTACATTAGTTGGTATCAGAGCCCAAGTTAGAGTCTTTTGGGTTTGTGGGTAGGTTTGTCTTGTTTGTGCTGTGTGAATCTCTGATATTAAACACAGAGATATGTTTCGATTTCCGAAAGGAAACGACTTTGTGCGAAATAGCTACGTTTAGTTTGTTGTGTGTTGATTCTGTTTATCTTTGAAGAAAGATAATAGAACATTATGAACATGAGCATGTGGACGCGAAACGTGATGAAGATCGTATAGCTATAGCTAGAAGCGTGATGCGCAAGGCGATTGAAGTAGTAGTACAAAAGAGACAAATGATCGCTTAGCAGCAGGAACTGATAACCGAACTTCATAACTCATTAGGTTTGGAGCAGCCATCGGATGCGAGGAGCTGTAACTTAGAATCTTTGATAATTCAAAGTAGAAGGAAGCGTAAGGTCAATCGTTTTCAGCGAAAGTCGTATGTACAATCATCGGGGAAGCAACAACGAATAAAGAGAAGAAGTACGAGTGGCAACAATTTTGGTCAGACTGTGGCATCACCAACGAAGTACTTGAAGTGTGGAAAGCCTGAACACTTATTCAAAAAGTGTGATCAGCTGAAAATGGAAACTTCCGTTAGTAATACACATGCTTCAAAATCTTAAAAGGAAGAAAGAGTTAGTGCAAAGAGTGTAATAAGAACATTCAAATACAAAAACTTAAGAAGCGAGAAAGTCGTGCCATAGAGAGTAATCTTAAAACTGTGCTGTATAATTCATGAGGTAACTCATTCTTTTGTGATCTGTGATTATGCAAATCTTTTGGAGTTATCTGTGTTCTACTCATTTTCATAAAGTTACTTTAACTCCTAAACTTGCTATTACTATTTGAGCCTGTTTAAAACTACCCAATTATTATTAGAGTTTGAAACTTTTTATTGATCGAGTTTGTCTATTTCTTTCTCAAATAGACTGAGTAAATCAATTTGAATCTATTTGTGTCTTTGTTATGGCATGATCGACTATTTTCTACTCTTTTTGATTAAACTTGTTGTTTGTACTCAAGTTTTCTAATTCTACCCTATATCTATTGAATATCAAATCTTTTCTGTTGATTTGATTTGTTTATCTAAAATTACATCTATTTGAGATCCGATTTTTAAGCTGGATTGGTCATTTACCAACCATATCCTACTAGATTGTTGCAATGCAATTTAGTATTTCTTTGACCTCGAGATTTTTGGATTTGAATCTAGAAAGTTCATTTCAAAAATTATTGGACTATGTTCATTTCGAAATCTGTTAGACCATCTCAAATTCTTTGTTGGACTAATTTAGTAATCTATTGAACAGTCTTATTATTCTTCCTTATAACCTTCATAGTATCTTTCATGAATTTCAATTAAGAAGGATTATTCTTGATCCAACTTATGTCATACTACCAAATACAGTGCAATTAGAAGAAAACTTGATCTATGAGACATTTTCTGTTAAGATTAAAAATAGACAAGTAGAATAACTTCTCTTGATGAAGAAAATCTGGAATAATGTGGCAACAGGGGCGCCAGAAGATCAAATGAAGAAACTCGTTGTTCGTTCCAAGATCGATTTGTGTGCTGGTAATTATCAGATTCACGTAGAGGTAGAGAATGTTCCAAGATAGTTTTTCAGATGCGTTGCAAGCACTATGAATATTCAGTACTACGATGAATATTCAGTACTGCCATTCGGGGTAGGGAATGTTTTGACGATGTTCACGAATTATATAAATAAGATCTTTCTTTCTTATCTAGGCAAATTTGTCATTATTGGCAATATTTTGACCTATTCTCAAAAATCAAAGGAACATACTGGAGATCTCAATGCAGCTCTTCAATTTCTGAAGAAGAAGGAGCTATGTGCGAAACTAGTCAGATGCAAGTTCTGTTAGAAAAAGTTCAACTCGTGGATTTAGATTGAGTGTGGACATTGAATAGAAAGGTGGTGGCGTATACTTCAAGGCGGTGGAACGTGTATGAGAAGAATTGTTCGATTTACGTTTTTGGATATTGTGATAGTCGTTTTACAAGGAAAACCTGAAGATATTTTCTTTCCTGTATAGCCTACGATAATTTCAAGAGCTTGAAGTACCTGTTCAATCAAGAGGGACTTGGATACAAGGAAGAGACGAATAGTTAGAATTTTTAAAGGACTTGTTGGGATGAATTTCTACCGTTGATAGAGTTCATATACAACAATAGTTTCGTTCGAGCATAGGAATGACACCCTGTGAGGCATTATATGGGAGACGTTGTAGAATGCCATTGCGTTGGTATCGTACTGGTGAAAGTAACATCGTAGGATCAGAAATTGTGCGGCAAACAACTAAGGAAGTGAAGATATTTCAAGATAAGATGAGGATGACTCAGACGCGACAACAGAGTTATGTTGATGAAAGACAGAAACCGCTTGAATTTGAAGAAGGTGATCATGTATTTCTACGTGTGACACCTATAACTGGAGTTGGACGAGCAATTAAGTCGAGGAAACTCACTCTGAAGTTTATCAGACTGTATCAGATACTTCATTGATAGATCCGATATTTTATCAGATTTCACTACCACCATTCTTATCGAATCTTCGTGATGTATTTTACATATCACAACTACAGAAATATATTTCTAATCTGACTCACGTCATCGAATCAGACACTGTACAACTGAAGGAGAATCTAGCCTATGAGACGTTTTCAGCCAAGATTGAAGATCGAAGGACAAAGCAACTTCAAGGAAAGGAGATCGCATTAGTTAAACTAGTTTAGAATGATGTAGTGGTGGAGCTACATGGGAGCTAGAAGATAGGATGAAGGAGCAATGCTCTCAATTGTTTTGATGTATGATGAATTTCGGGGACGAAATTCTTATTAGTAGGGGAGAGTTGTAACACCCCAACTTTTGGGATAATGACTATATTATCCTGAAATGTACTATTTTGTGAATTCTGTGAGCAGTAAATTTAATTTGACTATTTCGTGAGTGTACTTGACTATTGTATGTGATTTGCTCCGACCTAGGGAAATAAAAATTTTCTGGCCAGATAAATCTTATTTTAATTAATTGGAGCTAGGGGATCTTACTAAACTCAATTCTGATTGATATATATATTAATCTCGTAATTTTTTGGATTTAACTGTACAATAAAATAATTTTATATTTTTATAATATTATTTTATATTACAAGACATTCTCTTGTCTCAAAAATAGTAAAAATCGCTTCGATTTGACCACAGATCTTTAAAAGTGCTGTGAGACCCGCGTTTAGGAAAAATAGTCAACTGTGCTGACTGGACAATTTTTAACCAATGAGAGCAAGTCAACGAAAGTAGGCTTGACTTTCTAAACCAATAGGAGAAGGTCAACAAAAGAAGCATAGACTTTATTTAGGACCGTTGGATGAAAAGCATAATTTAGATGCTTTTGATCTTAACCGTTGATCTGATCAATGGTGTAAAACGAATCTAGATAAAATCACTAAGCAATATCCACCGTAGATGAGATCAATGGATAGGAAATCAAGATGATTTCAATGGCTAAGATGAAGTCAAACTTAGTGGCTTGGACTTTAGTATGAACCGTTGGATGAAGACTTAGTTAGGAAGCCTTTAACCTTAGCCGTAGATCTAATCAATGGTGAGATTAGAATGCTAGTTTTATGACCAATTGATATCTATCTTAGATCTAATATATGGCTAGGAATTAAAGATGAATCAATGGTTAGAATTAAGTCAAAAATTGTAGGCTTGAATTTGGTTAGTAGCTAATTAAGCTTAATTTGACTAATTTAATTACTTAATTAGCAAACTAAGTAAACTAGCTTAGTTATTAATGAGTTATAATTTAATTCTTAATTAGATAGCTTAATTTTAATTAGAGATTATAATATATATAATTATATGTCTAATTAATTAGTTATGTAATTGGATGATTAATTAAAATTGGTTAGGAAACTAAACCTAATTAATTATCTACTTAATTAGCAAGTAATTAGACTTGAATTAAAAACAAATTGAGACCCAAAGTGCCCTTGGACCACACGGTTTGCAGCAGCCTTGGGAGGCAATATTGGACAAGTTCTACATCATTCTTGAACCAATTAGCATGCACACTAGGTGGCCAAATGATGACATAAGCCATGTGCACCTAAATTGGATATTTGTTTCAAGTAAATCTCTTCATTTTCTCTATGTTATCCCACGGCAGCAGCCCACTCCCAATTTACATGCAATATTCATTTCTTTTCTCTCACCAAAAAGCTTTCAAGATATTCTCTCAAAATTCCCAAGAACACCAAGCACCATTCCTTTTCTATTTTCTCTTCTATTTTCGGCCAAGCACCAAAGTACTACCACCAATCTTCTATAATTTTTCCTCTTAACTTTTCTTGAACCCAAATCCTATTCTAAACACTTTTCATTCACAAAGTTTTCCCAAATTCTTACTCTATCTTGCCTAAAATTTCATTTCTTGCTTACTTACTTAAGGGTAAGTTTGGTTTCTATGGTTCAAAATTGAAATTTTGATTTTTCTAACCATGATTGTTCCATGGTTTTTCTATTTTGTACCTTATATGTGTTTTTACTAATTGTTTAAGAATTTTAGGAATTGTTTTGGAGCTTGTACGAAATTTAGAGGAAAGGAGGAGAACAAACCAATTAATTTGTCTACAAGAGGTAAGAGGGAGATTTAATCTCATCAACCCTAAGTGGTGATGGAAAAATGGATTTGTTTGTGTATGGAATCCATAAGGATTCATTTGTGTGGTTGTTTATTGTATTTATTATTTATTTGTGTAATTGTTTAAATGTTTTCCTATTTGTGATTTATTTTGCTATGCATGATTATAGCTTTCATTATTTTTGCTATGCATGTTTATGGCTTTAAAATATATTGTATGTATATTATATGTGATTATATAATTGCATGTGTTTATAATTGTATATAATTGTATAATTATTAAAATAGGATGTGAATAACATGTACGATTTGCATGAGTGTTCCAAAGAACACACTATGAGGCTCATGGCCTTACATCCAAAGAGAGAACCAAAATGTTCTCAGCAATTTTCTAAATTACTGATTTAAGGAATTTAGGTAAAATAATCAAATTAAAGTTGATTTAAGTTAATTGTGGCCAATATGCCATTTTAGTGTATAATTAAATGCCATTTTATTTTGATTTGGCCAACATGCCATTTTAATTGTTAAGATAGGTTAGGTAATTGTTTTATAACATAAATTGATTCCAAAGAATCATTGAGAAAATCAAAGGAATTAATTCTGTCCTAGAATTTTAACTTAGCAGAATTTAGTTTAAGTAAGAAATTAATCAGACACTTGAAAAATACTAACGTAGAGCTCATTCCATAAATTTTGAAGCGCGTTAGTAAGTTTCAAAGTGAAATTATTGGGTAAAAATAAAATAAACTATATTTAGAGAAAAATGTTAAAAATACCTTATACTGATTTTATAAGCAAAATGCTGCTGAAATTTATTAAAATCAAACGTATAAAATGAAAAGATTCCATACTATATTTAGAACACAAGGAAATTACTCTACGTATTTTAAAAGTACTAGATATAGTTTTACACATATCAAAAATGATGATTATAAGTTATTCGATTAAGAAAATGAATTACAAATCCTACGCGATTGAGAAAATGATTTGAAAAGATTTTGTGATGTTTAAAAATGACAAAATGTATTTACGCGATTTAAAAATGTTTGTGAAAACGACGGAATTGTGAAAAAGCGATAAAATTCCTACGCGATTGAACAATACTGTGAGTTTTGCTGTCGGGCCAAAGTGGTGGACCCAGACATATTGCAGTGTAGTACTGTCAGGTGGGACGTACTATACTTTATTATTTTGTGACTAAGGGTATTTTGGTAACTTTTCGTAATTATGGTAAACTTTGGATAATAAGGGTATTTTTGTAATTTTAGATCATACTTAGAGTGTTGTGCCAATTTGAGTTATAATTGGTGATTGATTGACGAGGCGAATTACACTGTGTTTGGTGTGATAAGCATAGTGTGGTTCATTTATGAACTTGGAGGCATTAGTGTGCGGAGGATCCCATATGTGGACAGTGGTAGCACCTCTGGGCCGTGGTAACGGGCAATACACTAATGATCTTGACAAGCACTATTCTTAATCGAGATCTTGAGGGGACTATTAAGTACTATGCCTGTGGTACACGATGTTGGACTGTGTACTGCTACACGATGTTTTGGACTGTGGGCTATAGACACGACGTATTGACAGTGCAATAGCTTAGTTGGGCAGCCATAAAGTATTTCTAGTTTCTTTTCAGATCATTCCCTCAGATATCCGTGTTTAGCTCCATGGAGTAGGAACGAGTCAGTGTGTGTATCATTCATCATCTGCATTTTAAATGTTTATTATGTTCATGCATTATTTGCATTTTACTGTTCATGCATCCTCTGCACTTTACTATTTACCCTATTCTGTGATAAAATATATGACGTACTATTTTAATATATATTATGTATGATATGTGTTATTTTAATATTTATTGCTTTAATATATTATGCATAATATAATGGTATGTATTATTTTAATAAGTATTACTTTGTTATATTATGCCTGAAATGTTGGTATGTGCTGTTGGAATATTTGTTTGTATTGTCATTTTCTTTATTGCCATGCGGGTAATGGTGTAGATTGTCTCACCTCTCTATATGTTTTCTCGATATTATTACATTATTTCCGTAAAGAGTTTGAGGAAGAGGGAGAGGAACAGCTGTAACACCCCAAATTTCCTATATCTTAAACAAGTAATTTTATGGAGTTAATGTAATTTTACTTGTTTAGTAAATCGAGCGCTGTAAAATTATTTTGAATATCCCATCAAGCATATTTAATCGTTTTGAGTGATTTACTCCGTGTCAGGAAAATGATAATTTTCGTGTAGGGAAAATCTTTCTGTATTTATTTCTCTTGATTGTTAATTATTTTTAACAATCTAACTTGATTTTCATACGTTTTCTAATTTTTGTGATTTTATGTGTGATTTTAAATTTCTTTCTGTTTGTGGGCCCCACGAGGGTATGTGGGCCCAGGTGGCCATACGTGGGCCCAGGTGGGTCCCGCAAAGTGAAAAAAATTTCTACGTATAGAAAAATTTGTACTGTTTAGACGGAGACAGGGGATCTTACTAAACCTGAATCCGGAAACAGTTTTAGAAAATTTGTTTTGTATTGTATTTATTTATCGAAAGATAAAAATACAGTAAATATATTCTTTCGTGGGATTTTTAGTAGATAACAATAGAAATTATATTGTTAAGTCAACATTAGTGGTTTAGATATCCACCATTAATTTAATTAATAGTTAAGAAATAAATTTAATAAAGAAGTATAAGATAATCACCATTAATTTAATTAATGGTGTTAGAATAAAATTAGGCAAGCTTCAATATCAACCGTAGATTTAATCAATGGTGTAAAATTGATGATATAAGGTGACCATTTACAACCATTAGATTTAGACTAAATCAAATGTGGAGATTTAGTCTTAAAAAGTGAAGGAGACCATTTATGACCATTGGATGAAGAATTAATCAAGGGTGAAGATTTGGTCTTAAAAAGTAGCAAAGACTAATTATGACCATTGGATTAAAAGTAAGAAGAAGTAATCTTGACCCTTAATTTTTGGAGACACATCTAATGGCTATAATTTAAAGGAAAAAGATCCAATGGCTTAGATTTGGTCTTCTAAAAATAAAAATCTATCTAAATCCTAACCATTGAATTAATCAATGGCTAGAATTGCTTCACATAATTGCATGGAAAAAGATGACCATATTATTGCATGCATAATGCAAGGGGGGGACGGTTGGACAAGAAACAAAGGAGGGGAAACATGTTTAAGACATGTTGGAGTAGCCTTTTTAGGCCAAAGAAAAAGTTTGAAGACTTTAATTGGATGCCTTGACCAATTATTAGTCATTTTTCTAAAACCAAATTATTTCCTTCCTTTCTCTCCATGCAAGGCTACGGTTTCCACTCCAAATGCAGCATCCTTCTTTTCATTTTATCACACTTAACTCATTTTTCTCTCTCTCTCTCTTCCAATTTGTCAAGAACACCAAGAACACCAAGAACAACACCATTTTCTTTCCTTCCTTGAACCATTCGATCACCACCCATGGAACCATTTCTAATCTACCATAATTTTATCTAGCTACATATCTTGAATCCTCTCATCAATCCAAAACACTTTCATGTTGGGGATTTTCTCTAAATCATTCATCTTCATCACTTAACCAAGCCAAGAACACAAAACAACCATTTTCTTCCTTTTCTCTCCATAGATTCGGTCAAGCAGCCCAAAAACACCATCCATCACTTTTAATTTCATCCAACTTGATATTCTAAACCTAAACACCATTCTAAGAACATCTCTAGTTATGAGTTTTTCCAAAATCATTCATCTTGAGCTTCAAATCCAAGCTTCAAGTTTCTATCAAAAATCAAAAATTCAACCTTTGTGCTACAAGAGAAACCATTCGGTCAACCTACCAAAAACCACTCTCCAATATCTTTTAATTTCATCCAACCATAGATCTTGAATCTACATGAGATTCTAAGCAACTTTCATGTTGGAGACTTTCTCTAAATCCTCCATCTTCATGGATTTTCTTCAAGGTCAAAGTTCTTGGGTATTTATGGTGAAGTTTACTAATCTTCACTTTTCTTTTGATTTTCAAAGTTCTAAACCATGTTTGATCCATGGTTCCTCTTAATCAAGCTTAGTATACTAATTTCTATGTATTTTGTTTTGAATTTGAGAAGCCCTTGGTGGTGAAGGACTTGGAAAGAGAAGCAAAATCAAGAAGCTTTGAGGATCTTCAAGAGGTAAGAGGGAGATCCATCTCACCAACCAATTATGGTGGTGGGAGATGGTCTTATATTTGATGGATTGTGAATTCATGTGAGAATTCCAATCCATGGTCATGTAATAATTAATTGTATGTTTTGTGAGCTTTGATTATTTTCCTATGCCTTGATTATTTTTGTCTATACTTAATATGTTTTGCATGATTTTATGATCTTGATGATATGCTTATATTATGCATGATGAGTATATGGCATGTTTGTGATATTCAAGATAAAATATATATATGTATGCCATGATATGTGGATGGAAAGAAAATTAATCTTGGTTCCAATGGCCAAGGAAGGATTCGGTTTTGATTACCCTTGATTAGGGTTAATGTTGAAATTTTTCAAGAACAAGGAAATTGAATTTTGATCCCTAGAACAATGAGAATTTTGATCAAGACACCTCAAAATAGGTGTTTACAAATTAATATTCTTATGAAGAATAAAATTGGATGAATTTGAGAAGTATGAAAAATAAACTAAAGGTTTATTTTTTTTTTAAGAAAACATGAACACAAATTTTAGAATGAATTTTTATTGATTCATTTTGTGTAGAAACAAGAAATAGAATTTATTTAAGTTAAAAGAAAAATATTTCATGGTTCCAATGACCATCTATAAGGTTTTGATAATTTATAAAAATATTTTGATGTTATAAAATACAAGAATTTTCAAATAAGGATTTTGGAAAGGGAATTAAGTGTTATCGATTAAGTGAAGTAGAATTTTCATAAAGAAGATTGAAAGTGTTGAACTTCAAATTATTTTAAAGAGAATCTATTTTTAGAAGTGATTTAGAAATATAAAAGAAAACGTTTGCAAACTTAAATTTACTAACGGAGAATTTATTGAGTTTTGGAAAATGTTAGGAAATTTAAAGTTAAGAAACAATAATTAAATCCACTAAATGTGATTGTGTAAGACTAGATCAATAAAAAGTGATTTTTGAGAAAAATATATTAAGGAATTTCTATTAATTTATTTTGTGTAAAAAGTTTCTAAGTGTTTTACTAAACATGAGTTTTAAATGAAAATAGCAATGTTGATTTTAAGGATTTGCAAAGAAAGTGAAAAAGAATTTGAACAAATGGATTTGGTTTTATAACCAGTGGAAATATAATTGATTTAATACAAGAAGTTTGAAAAGGGAATCAGAGTATTTTACTCACTTGAGTAATTAAATTTTGTAAACAAAAATATTTTCAAACTTCAATTTATTTTGAAGAAAGGATTAATTGGAAATGATTTGGAAAAATGGAGAATATAATGGTATTTTGAAAATTTACTAACGTATGACTTATTTTCAAGTTTGGAAGTACGTTAGAAAATATTAAGTTTTGAAATGATGATGAAAAAGAATTTCTTAAGTAAAAAAACGTGAAAAAAGCTTTTCTTGAGTAAGAAAATGTGAAAAATGAAATACAAAGTCATAATATTTTGAGAAAGGATGAAATGGAATTTTTGAAGATTGAGAAATATTTTCGTAATAGAATTATGGTGAAAAATTATTTACGTATCTTAAAAACGTATTGAAAAGGATATTGATTTATTTGAAAGTCCAAATAATGTTTAGAACATTGAGAAATATTTTGAACTACTGTTGAAAAATCACTAAGTGATTAAATATTTTTATGCGATTATGAAAAAATGGTGGAAAATTGTTATGAGATTTGGAAAGTGTTTTAAATATTTTGAGAATGATAGAAAATGATTTACGTAACTTAAAAGAATGATTTTTTTAGTTACGCGATTTTGAAAATGATGAAAAATCATTACGCGATTTGAGAAACGTATATTTTTATGCGATTAAGAAAAATGTTGAAAAATTAGTACGTAATTAAAAGGTGCAATGTAAAAGTTGCAAAGATTTTGAAAATGTAATAAAAATGTTTTGGAGTTTTAAAAATGTAACAAGAGTGTTACGGTGTTGAGAAAATGTAAAAGAAGTGTTGTGGAATTGTGAAAACGTAACAGAAATGTTTTGGAAATTGTGAGAACGAAATAGAAATGTTGCACAATTTTGTGAAAAACACGGCGAAAGTGTTTTATAACTATGAAAACATGATAACATGATTTTGTGTTGAAAATACAGTATAATTACTGTTTAATCAGTGTATGGACACTGTATGAGAGAATGACGTGTTTTGCCTATGATTAGTATTTGGTGCATTTTATATGCATTGGAAAGAGATGCCCGTATTTGAATTTGGTGCATTATACATGCATTAAAAAGATTTGGCCCGTTGGGGTTGGACTTGCACTGATATACTTGTGCATTGTACAAATGAAATTGAAAAGATTTGGCCCGTTGGGGTTGGACTTGCACTGATAAATTCGTGCATTGTATAAAAGATAGCTAATAGCTATTATGGCCCTTGTGGTTGAAGAGGGAATGAGAATTGATAGTGAGGTCTATGATGGATCTTGGGGCGTCAAGGCGCGCGGTCGACTAGTGGACGGTGGCGAGTACCCCGTGCCACCGGCGATGCAAATTGATCCGTTGCAACGCATTGACGATACCCGACAAGAACACGATTCTTTTCTACTACTTTGGAAGATTGTCTTTGGAATAAGGCTGAATTGACCAGAGCATTCTTCTCGAAATTTGGAAAACCTCCATGGAGTTGTTTTTGAAAACTCGAGTCTTTGTGCACATGCATAATCCGAACATTTATATCTCGTGTGATATATTAATTGAGGAATATTGGTAATGAGCTATGACAATTGTTTTGAATACTTAGATGATGATGATGATAATTGTTGTGGACATTATTATAATTATTGTTTATGATGATTGAACCGATAAATGATTAAATGATGATAGTTGATTAATGCCGATAGCATGAATATGGTATGATCTATCCGTATGATATTATTGGTCGTGTGTTATCTCTCGTGTTGCCATATTGGTATTGGTGTAGGTGATCTCACCTCTTTGTTATGTTATTTTGTTGTGTTTGTACTGTTAAAATCAAATAATAGAAGGATCGAGTTGTCTTAGACATAACGGGCGATGGATACACTGAGATTGGTGACAACAATAAAGAGTGAACATTCAGGACTCGAAGGTGTGCAGTGTTGACAAAGGAACAGATGTCTGATGCATCAAGATGGACAGAAAAATAAAGAAGTAGGTTAAGTTTTCTCGTTAGTGTTGTACCGTGCTATTAGGTAGGACCATCATTGGGTTACAACTGTTAAAAAAAAATTGAGAAAAAGAGTCTGTTAGTTTTATACTTCTCTTTAAATTGTGAAATTTCAAAATATTAATCAGTGTCAGTATTGTATATTAAGCTCTTTAAATATATTGTTTGCAGTATGACCTATAAATTTCAGTAAATTTATATTTTCGCGAAAAGAAATTTTTAAAACCACCTTTTATAACTCAAACTTTGTGCAAACTTATTTTTAGAATATGAGTCGGGAGTCAGACATGTGATACCCTAAGGAGGGTGTTACAACAGCCTCTTGAGATACAGTATCCGGACGAGCGACAGCCGGGCGAGCTATACGAGGAAGAGGAGTCGGTAGATCACACTGATCATCAAGACTGATCTTGAGATCATGGCACTGCCAGGATTCTTCAGGTTCGTGAGACTGGAGTTTCACGGGGGTTCCGAGGCGTGGCGTATGCATGAGGACCGAGGGACAGTAGCTTATGTGGGACGATTGACTGTGTCCCTATGTAGAGAGTATGACGGAGAGGTCATATTCACTACTATGCTTTATTTACATTTAGAGTTACCTCTGACTCTTAGGCGTACTGGCAAGGAATACTCCATGCGCCTAGTGAGCTCGATGAGTCAACCGCTCGGACTCGTGTCCGTAGTACTATGGGACCTAGAACTATGAGACCTCCAGGAGCTCTGAATTACGAGGATCTTTCTGAGGATGATCCATTGGAGGATTAGAGAGCTCTGAGGTGCACTTGGGCAATACTATGTCTTAGTTTTATGTTGTCTTTTACTGTTTTGTCAAATGCTTGTAGATGTAAATTATGCGTGTACTAAAGGAAAATCATATGTATATTATGGTGAGTTTATGTTTCTTATATTTTGTGTTCGGTGTTATTTTATTTAATGATATAATTAAAAAAAGGAAAAAATATATATATATACCACAAATATTATTTAAGTATCAAAATGTTTTTACAACTTGGGTAAGGATTTTATTTATTTTTATTTTTTTGCATCATAAATGTGACATCCCCAGAAAGGGTGTTACAATTCTGAGTTTGATTCTATCACTAATCCAGCTGATGAAATTGATATTAGTGCCATTTTTTATAAAACTCAAGATCATAGCACTCGGGCATGGGAACCAAAGTTTAAGGAGTTGTCTAAGAAAGGTTGGAGCATTACTGATATAAAAGGTATTCATCCCCTGGTTTGTTCTCATAAAATTAATTTAGACGAAGGTAAATGGTCAGCGGTTGAAACTATAACTTGAGTTAAAGGATCTAGATGTAGAAGAGACTTTGGTAGACAATTTTGTCTACCAAAGTTGAGGTAAGTTTTTCATATTTCGTTTGTGTTTTTATTGAGTCAGCTTTAATGCCTCCCAAATTTCGTAACCTTTTTATGGGGATGTAAATAGTGTCAGCCAACAAAAAAATTTAAAAAAATTCAAAACCAAAAAAAAAATTAGTTTGCGTGCTTGTTTATTTTCTTTTTCTTTTTTTTTGTTCTTTTTGTCATTGCTAATCATTGTCAAGGTGTAGTTATCCCACTCTCGTCGTCTTTTTTTAATCGCTAAGCATTTCAGGTATGTGACTTCTCCTCATTACTATGTTTATTTTTGTCCCAATAATTTCTTTCATGCATACTAGTGCTTATTTCTTAAGTCTGAATTTAATTTTAAACATTGAGGACAATGTTTCATTTAAGTTGGGGGTGTTGGTGGTGCAAATTCAACATTTAAAATACTTGTTGGAACTCTATAGCATATTTTCATGTGTCAATTTTTTTTTGAAAAAAATTTACATTACACATGCATCTTTATCACATGTGTTCTCATTCTTATTCATAGTCATCTTCGTGAATTTACCAAACCCACCATAATCATTTTTGTTGAAGCATCCACAGAACCTCTAATGCACTCATCCAAGTTTTGTGGTAAGATGGTGATTTGACACATGTAGCTAGAGAACTTTTCTGCTTAAGTATTCATGTGAGTTTTGAAAAAAAAAATTGAGAGCCTATAAATGCAATAAATTGTGATAAGTGTTCATTGATTTGTTAAATTAGGTACTTCTTTTGAGAACATCATCATATGGTTTGTGGTAAGATGGTGGATATGCTTGGGATATGACGAAGGTCAACTTAGGATTAACGTATGAGCCTTTAAAGCTAACTCTTTCCATCATAGACCCCTAGTAACCAACTTTGAACAAAAAAAAAAGGCATATAGCCTTTTCTTTTCATATGCCCACATCATTCATGCCTCTCCACATTGGAATATAGCCTATACACTAATTTTTCCTACTCTTTTTATTTCTAAGTGTATGCTAAGTGTAGAATTTGCATTTTCTTTTATTTGAGTTTAGTAAAAATGAAATAGAAAAAAAAAGTCAAAGTTAGGAAGATATGGAAAGAATACCAAAGTGGCGTGCGTTTATTCATCAAATTATTAAAGAAGAAGAAGAAGAAGAAGAAGAAGAAGAAGAAGAAGAAGAAGAAAAAGAAAGACAAACATTATTATTCGATGATCTGAAAAGTTGCAAAGTACATCAAGTGAGAAGTATAGTCTATTAAGATATTTAATAAGATTCCATTTACATGTACTTGGAAGTCTTTTTGAATCTTTTTTCATTTTTTTATATAGTCTCAAACTCAAGTCACGTTATAACCTTTTGAGTTGACCGTTCTGATCCTGAATAAGCTTTTGGAAAGAGTGGTAGAAGTCTCATTTGTTAGTGTTCCTATCATAAGATCAATATGTGCTTGTTGCTTGTACATAATAGGTTGATATCCCATGAGAGTGTGTGTACATCAATTGTCAACTCCATAAAGAGAATCTTAATACAAAACACTTTTATACTTGTGAATTATGGAGTTGAACCTTTTACTTAAGATGTTTTTGATGTTGCATGTGTTAGGGTTTCTGGTTAGATAAATATAGTTTAGAACACACACACACACACTCTGTGGACTATTACAAGTGGATTACTTGTGATATGGTTATTGAATTCCTAAGATTGATTTGATATGTGAATCTAAAAAAATGTGAATTGATGGGTTATTTTATCATTTTCTTAATCTCTTTAATCTCTTTTACATAAAAATTGTTAGGAATTGGTACTAAGCAAGTTAAAAAGTGTGATAAATATACGAAAGTGCTTTTTAAATATCTTGTTATTAGACTAAAATATTAGAATGTGAATAAAAATTATTAAAATTAATGTGTATTTTTAAATTAAGTTTGTATTTACTTCAAAATATTCTTAAATAAATTTTTATGTTTAATTTTAAAATTTATAAAGAGTAAGTCAAAGTTTAATCAAATTTAAAAGAGAATTCAAAGCCAAAAAAAAAAAAAAGAAAGCAGTCAAATAAATTAATTAATTAATTAAAGAAAAGGAAAACCTAATGCTAAAAGCTGCTTCTAAATATGAGAGGGAATGAAGCAGCACAGGCCGTGCCCTGTTCGCCGTGGTGCAAAAGCAAATAGAAAGAAACGGGCGTTCGTGGGAGAAGAAAAGAGAAAAGAAACAGTAAAAAGAGAAGTGACTCCGTGCTCAAAGAATTGGAGAAAGAAACGCAGCACGAGGATAGAAATAAGAGAAGAAAAGACGTGCTGCAGCGCAGTGCAGAACGTCTTACCTAGTTTTTGTGCGCATTTGTGAATTTTAGTGAAATAATTTTATTGTATTATAATTTTATTATATTTTATAAAAAAAATTTATTAAGAAAATAATAAAATTTTAATTATTTTAATATTATTATGTTAAATTATTTTTACTTAATTTTAAGATTTAATATTAATTAATTTTATTTTTCTATCATATTATATGAATGAATTTTAAGATGAGTTTAATCATACTTTTCTCATACTTTATAATTTATTTGTATTATGTGAATATTAATGGTAATTGTTAGATATCAATTGTGATTTCTTATTAGGGATACATTTGATGATTTGATAATTATTATTAATTAGAAAAATTTTATCATACATGTGATTATTTTTTAATACTTTATTGATATATTTTTTATGATCACATGCTTATCACTAGATGATTATGAGTTAAATTATGTGGGTATAATAATTTGACATAATTAATGTTGAAATAAATCTTAGTAGATTTGAACCTTAGTTATCTTACATCTAACATAAAATTCAATTTATTTTACTTAATTTTATATTTAAATTAATATTTATTTATTTTTAATTATTTGATATAATTTTTTTAATTTTTTTATTTTTTAGTTATTTTTTTAATTTGTCTCTTTATAAAATTGACACTTTAAATTTATACTACAATTATCACGTTATTCTTTAGGCATAATTACTCACTTATGCAAGTACTAGTGAAGTCAACACAACAACAACATTAAAAAAACGGGTAACACTAAGTTATCCTTTAATCATAACTGCAACACAAGTGATGTGATATAAAGAATAGTTAACTTAGTTATATAAAATGAACAATTTTAAATTAACCATCCTTTATGTTGCATCAATTAGAGGTAAAGTTACTCTGTGAAAGTATTGTAAAATCCTTCTAAGAAAGCAGTTACTCAAATTGGCAATAACTATTGAATACAATGTTGATATCAACTAAATTTTAACTGAAATTTTAAAAGGGTATAATGGTAAACAAATCTCCTTTTCATTCTAAACTTTCACTTTCTTCATTTTTGAAAAAAAAAAATTTCCTTTCATTGAAAATGAGGTAAAGTTATAAAACTTGGTCCAATCATTGACTCAAGAGGTAATGAGTTACATGTCACTTGTTCAACTGATCAATTACTAGTCAAATTACACAAAATTAAATGAATATATAAATGTATATTTAAAATATACATAAAAATAAATATATATATATTATTGAAAAGATAATTCAATTTTAAATTTGACAATTTATAATCATAAAAAAATTAATTTTCATTTAAAATTTATTGTTAATTAAAAATTATAAATCCATGTAATAAAATAAATGATAAAATTATCTAATTTATAATTTCTTTTTATTTTCCTCTTTCCTTTTTTACTTTTTATTTGATGTCAAGATACATTTGTCATGTTTCAACTTCTCCCCTCGTGCCTTATCTCCTTTCAGTCCTTTAAATGGATATATGTTTCTATTATAATTATAAAAATAATACATTATTTTCATTCACTTTTTATTTTTAAAATTTTGTCAAAAAATAGTAAAAATATATTATTTTCATCACTTCCTTCTTAAAAAAAAATAAAAATAATATAATTTTTCTATAATTATAATAAAAACATATTAACTAAAAATGAAAGTAAGAAAACAAATCAAACACTCCTAAGAAGGCAAGAATATAAGGAAATTCAAAAGTCTTCTTAGTTCACTTCATGTTCTTCCATAAGCTTCTCATTCAAGCCCTCAAAGCGAGGATGTTCATCCCCAAGGTTCAACGCTTTCCTTCTCCTTTTTTCTTGTGAATGTGTTTCCTAGAGCCTTCAACGAGTGCTCTTGCAACAATTCCCCCATTGATACCGCCTCACTGCAGCAGTCACTTTGACCCATGGCCTGCACCCTTATCGACTACACGTGGCTACAAAATGCAGACTTCGGAATATGCTGCCTAATCGACGGCACCATCATAATTTTTTTGTTGGGCGGTTCTATAAAACTCTACCGAGTCAACCGAGTTACTCAAACTGGAACTGTTTAGTCCGATTTATTCGAGTTTGATAGGCTCACGTACCAAAACTGATATCATTCCAGATTATGTAGTATTATACAATAGAGATCCTTTTTTGGCTTTCTCTTTAGTCCGATGTCTCTTATCCTTAGGAGTTCTTCCTCCACTAGCAGGTTTTTCAGAAAATACAATCTAATAGGCTGTTCGAACAGTCTAAACCAAGTTTCTGAACTGAGTTTTATAGCAATGATTGGAGGTGCAAGCAATTAAGTGGGAGAGAGAGAGAAAGGAAACTTGATAAAGGATATAGCTTTCAACATCCAAGATCCAATAGAGCTAGAACCCCGTTAGCATCTTAGAGTTGAACCCAATTTAATATTCTGGCATGAACCAAATTAGAAGTCGGTCACATGCAATGGGTTATGTGGAGCAGAAAGTAAAGACCAATTGATCTTTAAATAAATAGGAAGTAAATCATGGAATTTTTAACACAAGAAATTAACAAATTAGATATCAGATCTACAAAAACCCATGGCCATTGGCTAAAACACACAATTCATATTGTTACTATTTCTCATGGCCTTTCCAAATATATATATATATATAGATCTCATCTGCATGATTTCAATCCGTCATAATTTTACACACTGAAAAACAAGAAAAAGTATCACATGAATTCACATCTACTAAACCTCACGTTGCCCTAAATAGTTGTCCAATATTTCCACCAAGAAGAGGCTGTCAAGAAATTATTTTGTTCGGATCCATACAACCAGGAAACTTCAAATCCTTTCAAAAAGTTCAATACCCTGGCATAACAGCACTTCAAATCCTTTCAAAAAGTTCAATACCCTGGCATAACAGCAAGAGTGCAAGACCATTAAGGTACTTTACTTGATGAATGAGCCACTCCTGGGTAATATAAATCTTAACAGCCAGAACATTATGGAAAATAGCCAAAATACAAACCTTGGACTCCAGAATATGGAGGCTGGACAACAAGCAGTGATGGAGAAGTAGAGAACCCAAAAATAATCAATTTCGTCCAATATCCAGAACCCAACTTGTTTAGTTTTGAATGGAGAAAAGTGCTGAAAGGAAGTGGCATAATTGTAGAGCTCAGAAGCCACTATTGGATGATGCATTTCCAGATCTGAGAGCCGAAGTGGATCCATTACTTGTTTTGCTGATGATCCCTTTTCCAAAATATTCAGCAATGACAGAAAACCCATCTTTAGAGTTCTTCACTTGCTGAAAAAACCTGTCCTGATCCTTAGAATTTTGCTCCAAATTTCTTTGCATTTCTATGACAGACCTATATTCAGGAGCACATTCAGGGCATTCTTTTTCATTATCGCCAAGGCAGCGCAAATGGAATGAGTGCATGCACATGAAGTGAACAGCAGGGAGATCAAGAGTGAAAGTGCATGCAGTACACTTGCTAAGCTGAAAAATTCTAGCATTTGTCCTTAGATCTTGAATCTCTTTTCTCATTGCCAGTGTATCTTCCTGCACAAAAATACTTAATAGAAATCCTTCCATGCTCTGATTACAGAAAGAATAACAATTAACTAAGAATATCACTACAGACTCACATGAGAGAGAAATTTTTTACCTATATATATGATCATTTGAGAAATATTTCTTAATAAATTAAATTTATATTAAACGAAATTATTGCTTCTTATCCAAATAGTCATTTGTATTTACCAGTTTTATCATCACAATACACTAGTCTTCATCTTTAGCACGAACTAAAAGAGTATTAGGTGATGAAAATTCAATTCACAAGATTAAAAAACACATGGCATGTTTTATAACATAGAGATGCTGACTATAAATGAATAATTACACATTCGAGCAAAGGTATTATATACACATTCAAGCACAGATATTATAAGTTTATAACAGAGAACAGATTTCTGATGGTAAAGAGAAGTAAGACACAATTTTGAATTCCTATACTGATAAATGTTTAAGGTACTAGCCATATAATTTTGGATCATTCATATAAATCACATCAATTCTAATTAGCTATTCCGTACTTCCTCTTGGTTATAACTTTCTTTCTACTGATCTCAACATTAGCGCTTTTTAATGGGCCGCTATTTCAAGTATTGCTCCCACTGGACTTCTTCAATCAGGATAAGGATCAAATAATATATATTCCTGATATCAGTTTCTAACCAACATTTTTCGAATACAAACAAGCTTAACCGCATACTTATAACCATCCCTCCTTCTTATGTTTCTATTTTCTTTAAATTTAAACTGCTTCAACTTCGAAAACATCTTATCTCTTTTGGTGTCTTTGCATGGAATTCATCTTACTATTGTCTAAATTGTTTACATAATTAGGAAACAAAAGGAATTAAAAGAGCTATTGATTATATGTAATGGAGACAAGATGCATGGACAGACAAAGATATAAACTATCAAATAAAATTAAGATCCAACCTGATATTTCTCAATAGCTTGTCGGTCCTCCTCAATCATCTTTGATTCCTGTTCAAGCTTCCGAGCAATGTAATCCTTGATTACAGAAAGTGTGAGACATGGATTTCGGGAAAGAGTTTGAAGGACAATTATGGGGGCCAAAATATCATCCCTCTCGATATAGGTCAAAACTTCTTTTACTTCTTTGGAGCAATCTTCTCCAAGCTCACCAAAATATTTAAGTAGATCTGCCCAAAGAGACGGATCCCCTCCTTTAACTGAATCCCCCAGCCTTTTGCAGCATGCAATTAACCCTTCATGATCATGTGAATGCATATAGCAAGCAATCACTTCTTTATAGAGTTTCATCTTTTCATACAAATACAAAAGCCCGTCTTTGAATGCATTCATTTCACATAGTATAATTGCTAAATCATCATCATAAAGTGGATGTTCCGTCTCTTGAGGCCATGCACTCTTAAGCAAGCGTAGACCCTTTTCACGCCTTTCAAGACAGTCCTTTTCCTCTTCTGAACTTTTGTGATCAGCAATGGTTCCATTGGACTGAGCACTTAAAATCATAGTTTTTGCTGATGCTAAATTAAGGTAATCTCCATCCTCATTAACTTGTGATATTGAAGGAAAGTTCAATTCATTGGCTATATACAATTCTAAGAGGGTATTGTGAATCTCCACTTGAGCAGGCGAATCCTTGACCTTATTGGTATATTTTTCAAGAAAATTCATAAGGGACTGAGGATGATGGATGAAGATGCTAAGAAAATCAACAGGAGATGGCAACATAGACACAAAAACACCATATGAGTCTCCTCTTTTGTCTCCATCTTCTGTGCAAAGCCTAATGAGAATCTCAATTGTCTCTACTGGCTTGTGCTCTATTAGAATTTTACCATACTCCTTTATTGTCATCCCTGCCTGACTTGATTCAAGAATTGAAATATATTCCAAGGCCTCTTCATATCTACCAAGATCTTCAAGCAAGATCTTCAAGTACCACTCATGCCTCCCTGCCTTCTTTGCAACATACATTGCATGCTCATGGTAATTGGCAGCACGGCAAACCCTGATTGCTGTTTCCACATCAAACTTAAGTTCTCCAATGCTGTCATCACTTTTAATAAATAAATTTAACTTTTCAACATCTTTCAATTTGGTGTAACAGTTTAATAAAAGTGTGGTGTGATCTTTAGAAGCAAGACCCTTTTCATGTAGCCTTTCCAAGTAATTTGTGAGGTTGTAGATTCTTTGAGCATCTAAAAACTTCTGTATCACATAAGAAGGTTCAAGGTGACCAATAGTATGTATGTACTGGGCCATTGCCTCATCATAGTCTTGCTTGCTATATAGATGATCCCCATATTTTCTTAGCACTTCAGCAGTAGCTGCAGCATCTGCTTGCTGAGTCTGAACAAGATTAATTGCTACAGTATATAGGTTTTTCTTAAATAACATGTCTAACTTGCTTTCCATATCCTTTTCGCTAATACATAAAGCTGATTTGTCAGTCATTATAAGTATGATGTTACCCCATTCATAGAGCATGTGAGAAACTTCTTTAACCAACACGCTGTGGGCAATTAAACGATTCTTCAAGTCATAGATGTTGAAAGTATGCTTTCCCGTTCTTTGATCTGCAATAACACACAGAAGGTATCCACGAAACCATCCTAGCAATTTCTTCTCTCCCTCAAAAGCCCAACAAGGACCACGCCCATCAACTTCATAAAAATATACTGCCTCTGGTCGACCAATTATCAATTCCTGTTCATGTTAACATATAGAAACATTTAACATTCAGAGAGAATATAATTACGAGAATATACAAAAATGTATGGAGAACAAGGAATAAAGACTGCATACAGAGCGGTCACTCATTGCAACGCTGTTTACACCACATCCAATCTGATCAAGGGTCTGCCTTCTTGGTGGTTGATCATGCAATGAGAACAAGCTCACTGAACTTGGAGTTACAGCAAACAATTGTAGAGATCGACCATCCACCCTAAACCCAAGACCAGTTATGGAGGAAAGAGTTTTATCCAAATGGTTTTCAACCTGAAGCATGAAACGGTTGATACGCTCGCGTGCAATGTCTCCTTTGATGCAGTAAATACAACCATTGTCTAAGCCAATAGCTATGAGTAGTATAGGTGGCACTTCTTCTAAGACTAAAAAAGATGTAATCTGCAGTATACCGTAGTTCCCAAATCATCAAAATCGGGGATTGAAATAATCAAACTATGTTATTACCCAGTTTTACTATAACCATATGGAGATCATTACTCTCAAGATGAAGAGTAACAAGCATGCATAACAGTGCCATTACCTTTGCCTCAGGAAACTGATTAGTGAATATACGCAATATCCCAACACAATCAGGACTCGTTGTGCTTGAACTCTCAGGTTGCATCTTATCAAGGTCAAAAACCTTCAGGCACAAAGCTGATTGTTGGGGAGTAAGCTGTTCATCTTCCCCAATAGTTACCAGGAAGTTGCGTTGCTGGTTAATCAACACACAAAAGAAAACTCTTTTAAGTTCAATTCAAGACCCTGAGGATAATCCTGGACCACCCAAGAAAACAGTTAAACCTCAAAACTCTTTCACCAATCTTTTTTAAAAAATTAATAGTCATGAATCCTTGAATTCTTTCATCAATTTTCACAATAAAAACAAAGCAAAAAGGGACTGAAAATTCTACGAATGAAGCAAAGAAAAACACCGTGATTTCCACTTTCTAAACATCCCCCTTTCTCTTAAATTCAATTTGTGTCATGAAATTATCATTAAAAGATGCTGAAGAAGCACCACTAAGCAATCAAACACAATTCACATGCTAAAAATCATATACCCATTTACCCAAAACAACAATTCCAATATTGAAGCAATCAAATTTTATCTCTGTGACTTCTATAACACCCTCAATAGCATGTTAGACTAGTTTATGGTTACAAAGGTAGCATAACACTTGTTTGACATGTCAGTGAAGTTATGTGACAAACTGAGTTAGTTTAGGCACTTTGCTGCAACACAGAATGTGGTAAATGGCCTAAAATGACTCAAATAATAGCATACATTGCTAAGTTAAGGGAAATAGATTTGGATAATTTGTTTTTAGGTCAAAAATGAACTATGTACAGTGTAATTAAAGTTTCAAGATAATCGGAGTTAATTTAATATTTTTAGGCATACTGGTTGTGCATTTTAATATCGGATTGACCCCAGCAGATATGGAAAAATAGAGAAATGGTGAAACAAGGTTTTTAATGAATCTTAGGATTTATTTTAAACTTGTTGGAAGCTGGAAATCTGGATTTGGAAGAATTTAAGTGATCTTAGTAGATCGGGATTTTTGGTATAGTTTTGTGCCTATCCTTAAGAAGCAAAACTTGACTTTGCTTCTCATGGATAAAGGCAAAAAACCGAAGAGAAAAGAAAACAAAAGAGAAAGGAGAGAAAGAGGAAACGGAGAAGAGAAAGAGAAGAGAAAGAGAAGGAAAGAAAGGAAGAAAGATCCAAGAGCAAGAGTAAAGCTTCAAGATCTTCATCCAAGCAAGTGGTAGGGGATTTCTATTCATCTTTTCCTTGTAGTTCATCTTGAATGGACCTAGGTTTCTTGAATAGAAATAGGGGTTTGAGGAGACAAACCTATGTTTTTGGCTTGGTTCTTGATTTCAAGGACTAGGCTAGTATGTTTTCAACTTAGTGAGAGCTAGATAGCCATTTATGGCTCAAGATCAACCATTAGGGTTCATAGATGAGGAACTTCGTGATGGTTGGAGTTAGGGTGGTTTTTGAACCTAAATCTATGCCTAGGTGAATCAATAGGTTGTAAAAAGGATACAACAAGTTTAAGAGCCTAGATTGATGTTAGAAATCACCTAGGATTCATTTTTGGAAGATTGAATCATTGTTTTGTTCCAATGGAACAGTTGCACAAATCTATAAAATTATGCAGATTTGCTGTCGTGTGGAGAGCGCTTAGGCTCTCTACGCAGAGCGCCCAGGCTCTCGTGGTCCAGAGATGAGTGATCGCATAGCAGGGCGATGAGCGCTTAGACACTCAGTCTAGAGCGCTTAGGCGCTGGTCACGAAATAGCAGAGGGCTTTGTTTTTCCTAGTGAGCGCTCAGATGCTTCAAGAGAGGGCGCCTAGGCGCCCATCGCAGAATTCAACAGGAAGTGGATTTTTGATGCTTTGAGATCCTTAGTTGCTAGAATCCTTTGTTTACTCCTTTTTAAGAGTGTTGAGGCACTAGAGAGGTTATTTCTTAGAGAGAAATACCAAGTGGCATACAAGGGAAAGTGAAGTGACTTTGTGCATCCATTGGCTATGGATTGCCATGGTTAGGTGTCTAGCTCCCTAGGCAACATGGTGTTGCACTAGATATCACTTGTGGAGTGATGAGTATGGGGGATACTAGATACAAGAGAATTAAGTTTGATTGGCAAGATTTGAGTGCCATAGAGCCTAGTTGGCAAGGGTGAATGTCATAATGTATGAAAGCTCTCATAGAGAGAAGGTAGGGCTGGTAATGCCAAGATAGAAAGTGTACTAAGTCTAGTTGGCATTGATTATATGCCGTAGTGCATGAAATGCTCTCACAGAGTTAAGGTATAGTTAGTAATGCAAAGATGGACTTAGTATAGAGTTATGTGGTGGTCATGTTAGAGTTAGACATAATACTGCATTTTCACACACCCGCATCACATTTTGCACATACTTGCTATTCCTAGAGTTGAGATAGTGGAGGCATCCACTCAGTTGCAAGTGAACTCGTTCACCCAATTTATGGTAGACTACTAGGTAGGTTATAGGAAGTTACATGTTATATAACAGACTCTGTTAGAGATGACAATTCAGCAGAGAGAATTCTGCGAGTTTATTATAGGAAGAAATTTAAAAATAGGATTTAGTTAATGTGATATATAGAGCTGCAAATGTAAGGCACTTGACTTGGTCAAGTTGCTGTGTTTGAGGAGGTTAGTTATCAGGAGGTTAAGTAGTTATAGTTTGATAGGTTTCTGTTGTATATTTCCTATAAATAGGGTCTCCTGATAAGTGTAGAGTATCTTTTATCTTTTATCCTTTGAGCAAATTGCTGTAAACTGGGAGTGCCCAGTGTGAGAGGAGATTAGCTCCTTTGTGTATTTTTGTTCCTAATTCAATAAAGTTGAGGGGGACGAATAATTCCCTTTCCTATCGCCCTCTACCATCTCTTGCTTGGAGATCTAACAAGTTTGGTCCGACCTGCCGGATTCGGAGGAGAGCACGATGGATAACAGAGTTAGTTCGTTGGAGAAATTGGCCAGTGAACAGGGAAAAAGACTCATAGATTTAAAGACTGATCTGGAAATTGTCAAGGAGAGCTTGTCGGACATGAAAGAAATCAAAGAACTATTGCTCGAATTCAAGAGACACAAGACACCCACGGAAGACGGTGAACGATCTGTCAACAAAGACGACAATAGGGAGTCGAGCCACAATGAGAAAAATTCTGATGACAGCGATGGAGAATCACATCGTTCCTGGCTGAAGAAACTCGTGTTACCCACGTTTGAGGGGGACGACCCTTTGGGCTGGATAGCAAGGGCAGAGAAATTTTTTGAAGTACAGGGGGTCAAATCTTCGGAAAGATTGCGCCAGGCTTTCATTAGCATGGAAGGAAATGCTGTCCATTGGTTCCAATTCTGGCGCCAAAAATTCAAGAATGCTTGTTGGGAGGAATTTACTGCGGCGCTGTTGCGCAGATTTGGGGGGAACAGGCGTGGCACCGTTTACGAACGATTGGCTGCAGTAAGACAGCAGGGAAATGTGGAAGATTTTATTCAAGAATTTGAACTCTTGGTGGCTCAAGCATCTCAAACCCCGGAGGTCGCTCGCGACGTGGAAGAAACCACGAAGGAAACCCGTTCGAGAGGAGGATCAATGAATCGGAATTCTGGGATGCGTTTTCAAGGTGGTGGAGGTGTAATTTCGCGTTTCAGCACAGTGGGGGGAAATAACAGCGCCCCTACTGCAAACGGAACAGGACGTTCTGGGCAAAATTATGGGAAAACCAGTACAGTGACCACAGTGGCGAAACCAGGGGAGAATAGTGGTGTCTTTTCAAGAAATCGAGGAACTCGAAGCCTTCCTTACGCAGAATACGTGAGGAGAAGGGAGGAAGGAAAGTGTTTCCAGTGCGGATTGGCTTTCGGACCAGGACACCGATGTCCGGAAAAGAACCTGAGAGTGATCATATTGGCAGAAAACGAAAAATTGACGGATGATGGAGAAATTACAAGATTAGAGTCCGAACAAGACCAAGATGAGGAAACAGAGGATGCGTCGGAATTGGAGTCGGACATCAAAGGGTTGGAATTGTCTGTATGCTCGGCTGGGGGAATGACTCAACCTCAAACCATGAAATTGCGAGGGGAGGTGTTGGGACACTCGATAATGGTATTGATCGACAGCGGAGCGAGCCACAATTTTATTTGCTCTAAACTAGTGGGGAGTTTGGGTCTACAAGTGGAACCCACTCGGCCTTACAAAGTCAAGTTGGGAGATGGCAACCGGAGACAGACTCAAGGTTGTTGCAGGGATATTACGGTTCAGTTGGGCGAATATGCGTTCAAGGGAGAATTTTTTCTATTTGATTTAGGGGAAGTTGACCTGATTCTAGGTGTAGCATGGCTGGCTACCCTAGGGGATGTTAAAGCAAATTGGAGAACCCTATCCATGAAGTTTATGGCGCAAGGAAAGAAGGTGGAGGTTAAAGGAGATCCTAGCCTAACAAAGACATTGATATCTCCACATGCTTTGATGAAAGTGACAGAGGTAGAAGTTGCATCAGTTCTGTGGGAAATAGGGGTTGAAGAAGATTCGATCGTGAGGGGAATGGGGAACCAGCTGCTTGAGGCAAAAAAGAGGGAATTGCAGAAAGTTATTGAGGAATTCCAAGGGGTGTTTGCCGAGCCAGAGGGCTTACCACCGCGTAGGGAAGTGGACCATAAGATTCCTATAAAATCTGGTTTAGATCCAGTGAATGTTAGACCATATCGATACCCTCACCTACAAAAGAACGAGATTGAGAAACAGGTTAAGACAATGCTTGACTCAGGAATAATTAGACCCAGCAATAGCCTTTACTCTAGTCCTGTCATATTAGTGAAGAAAAAAGACGGAAGTTGGAGGTTTTGTGTGGACTACAGGGCCCTAAACAAAGCAACCGTGCCGGACAAATTCCCAATCCCAGCAATTGAAGAATTGTTGGATGAATTGAGCGGGGCACAATTTTTTTTCTAAGGTGGATTTGAGGGCTGGTTATCACCAAATTCGCATGCACGAGGAGGATATTCCTAAGACGGCATTTCGCACACATCAAGGACACTACGAGTCCATGGTCATGCCATTTGGTTTGACAAATGCACCGGCTACCTTTCAATGTGCCATGAATGCCACCTTGCAGCCTTACCTAAGAAGGTTTGTCCTTGTTTTCTTCGATGATATATTAATTTACAGTAAATCATGGGAAGGGCACCTAGAGCATCTAAGGCAAGTTCTCAGCACATTAAAGCAACATAGCTATTTTGCAAATCTAAAGAAGTGTGATTTTGGGCAGACCGAGATTAGATATTTGGGACATGTCATCTCTATGCACGGGGTGGCAATGGATCCGCAAAAGATAGAAGCCATTTTGCAGTGGCCTATTCCTAAGTCCACAAAGGCGTTAAGAGGTTTTTTGGGACTCACGGGATACTATAGAAGGTTCGTAAGGGATTATGGCAAAATTGCGAGACCCCTAACAGATTTATTGAAGAAGGGAAATTTTCACTGGAATGAGGACAGCCAGGCAGCCTTTGCACAGTTATAGAAGGCAGTCACAACAGCTCCTGTTTTAGCCATGCCAGACTTCAATCAACCTTTTTGTATTGAATGTGATGCCTCGGGCAAAGGGATTGGAGCTGTGTTGTTTCAAAATAAAAGACCCATAGCCTTCTTTAGTAAGGCTCTTGCTGATTCATCCTTGTCAAAATCTGTTTATGAAAAAGAATTGATGGCTTTGGTACTAGCTATTCAGCACTGGAGACCATACCTCTTAGGACGGAAATTCACAGTATACACTGATCAAAAGAGTTTGCGACACTTGTTGGATCAAAGGATCACCACCCAAAACCAACAAAATTGGTTGGCCAAACTAATGGGTTATGAATTTGATATTGTGTATAAACAGGGGGTTGCAAACAAGGTAGCGGATGCGTTATCTCGAAAATATGAGGATCTAGAGTTGCAAGTACTGACGCGACCTTTTTGGCAAGATGTAAACACGATTGATGAGGAAGTGCAACATGACCCCGCTTTATGCAAAATCAGGGAGGATTTACAGAAAAATCCAGATTCGCAGGGCAATTATACCTTGGAAAATGGCAGATTGTACTATAAAGGCCGACTGGTTATAGCATCTACTTCTAACTGGGTTCCAAAGCTGCTAAATGAGTACCATTCATCACCCATGGGAGGGCACTCGGGGGTTTTTCGCACATATCGCAGAATTGCACAATCCTTGTATTGGATAGGAATGAAGACAGCAGTAACTGATTTCGTGGCCGCATGCCCAATCTGCCAGCGAAATAAATATCAGGCTACTTCACTGGCGGGCCTCCTTCAACCATTACCAATTCCAAATGCCATATGGGAGGATATAAGCATGGATTTCATCCTGGGGCTCCCTAAATCAAAAGGATTTGATGCGGTATTAGTGGTTGTCGACAGATTGAGCAAATATGGCCACTTTATCCTCATAAAACACCCATATTCAGCAAGGTCTATAGCTGAAGTGTTTGTCAAGGAAGTGGTTAGGCTTCACGGAATTCCTACATCTATTGTGAGTGATCGGGACCCCACTTTTCTAAGCCATTTTTGGAAGGAGTTATTTCGATTGCAAGGAACACAACTCAAGATGAGTACAACATATCATCCGGAATCCGATGGGCAAACGGAAGTACTTAATAGAACCTTGGAGACCTATTTGAGATGTTTTAGTTCGGAGCAACCCAAAGTCTGGGCAGAATTCATTCCATGGGCAGAATACTGGTACAATACCAGTTTCTAGGGTGCAGCTAAAAGCACCCCATTTGAAATAGTTTACGGACGATCACCACCTTCTTTGGCTAGGTTTGTCCCGGGAGAAACTCAAGTAGAGGCTGTGGCGCAAGATCTCATGTCTAGGGATGAAGCTTTACGACAACTAAAATTTCATTTAGAGAAGGCACAAGGTCAAATGATTCGTTTCGCCAATCGTCGTAGGAAGCCTTCAAATATAAAAGTGGGAGATTGGGTGTATCTTAAGATTCGGCCTCATCGGCAAGTTTCCATGCCTACTAGGCTACACCCAAAGTTATCCGCCCGCTACTATGGGCCTTATTTGATCCTAAAACAGATTGGAGCCGTAGCTTTTCAACTTCAGCTACCCGAAGACGCGCGCATACACCCGGTCTTCCATGTGTCTCAATTAAAATTAGCAGTGGGGGAAAAACCTGTGGAAACAATCCTGCCACCAGAACTTCAAGAACAAGCACCCAACTTCGTTCCAGCACAGGTTTTGGGCACTCGAGTTATAATTCAGCAAGGGTATCCAGTACAACAGGTCTTGATTCAGTGGCAACAGAGATCACCGGAGGAAGCAACGTGGGAGGATGTGACAACCATCCAAAAGCAGTTTCCAGATTTCAACCTTGAGGACAAGGTTGAGGTTAAAGAGGGAGGTATTGTTAGAGATGACAATTCAGCAGAGAGAATTCTGCGAGTTTATTATAGGAAGAAATTTAAAAATAGGATTTAGTTAATGTGATATATAGAGCTGCAAATGTAAGGCACTTGACTTGGTCAAGTTGCTGTGTTTGAGGAGTTTAGTTATCAGGAGGTTAAGTAGTTATAGTTTGATAGGTTTCTGTTGTATATTTCCTATAAATAGGGTCTCCTGATAAGTGTAGAGTATCTTTTATCTTTTATCCTTTGAGCAAATTGCTGTAAACTGGGAGTGCCCAGTGTGAGAGGAGATTAGCTCCTTTGTGTACTTTTGTTCCTAATTCAATTCAGTTGAGGAGGACGAATAATTCCCTTTCCTATCGCCCTCTACCATCTCTTGCCTGGAGATCTAACAGACTCCCTCCCTACTTTGTAGGTTATAGGAAGTTACTCGTTATTATAGCAAATTCCCTCCTTACCCAGGGGAATAGTCAAGTCTCATTACATTGCACCTACACTATCATACACTTTTCTTTGAGCATAATCATACATCATTTCTTCATTGCATCTTTTAGTATCTGTTCTGGTTGTGATGTATGATTCTTTTGTGTTTGTGTGCTTTTGCCTTCGGTGACGGTTATATGAACGGTTGTTTTGTAGATGATTTCAAATGATTGTATGGGCGGTTGTTTGATATCATCGTGGTTATGATTATTCGATCAGAAGTATAGATTGCTTAGGAACGTTACACAAAGAGAAAGTTTGTAATTGTTTCTTATGCAAAGAACATTATTATGTTTACTAGTTTCAGTTTGGTTTATTCATTGCGAATGTTTAAACTGCTGGTATTGGTTACTTATACTGAGAAATGTGATTTTTCACCCCGTTTGTTCTCATGTAAATCCAGGTGGAAGTTCTTCCAAGGGAAAGAAGAAGTATGAAGACTAGTAGCTTAGTTTTTATGCTTTGTAGTGAAAGCTTGTATTTATTTACCTGCTTTTAGTTTGTACAAAAGTTTATGTATACTAAATGCCCTTTTGAGGCAAAGATGTACGTATAATGTTTTAGTTTTCTGCAAGGTTTTCTATTATTATTTATTTAAATGATATGGATTAGTATGCTATTTAAGTTAGAAGTAGCATATTTAATATCCAGGTATATGCTTGATATACTAGGTTTTTGATATTGGGATGTTACAACTTCCACTTTCAACACTTCCCCATCTCTCTCAAATCATTTATTATGTTATGGACTACTTTGCTGACATGGAACAATTAGTTACAATTGAACAAAAGATGGCAGACCAAGCAGAAAACAAGGAGCGAGGAGGCTGGCTATAAAGCATGGTAGTTGTGAAGGAAAGGGGCATTGGGTATTGAATTAGTCTCTTCTCTCTGTGATTCTCTTCCCTTCCCCTCCCTCTGTATTTCTCCCTCTTTTCTGGACTTTATCTTTTCTTCTCTTTTTGTATGAACCATCATATTCTCATCAAAACATGCTCAACAAGCACCAACGAGCAATCAAACACAACTAAATTCCAAAACCACATACTCATTTACCCAATACAACAAATTCCAACAACACAACCATGTAAATTATCATAAAAATGAGAGAGAGAGAGAGACAGAGATTGAAAAAACCTTGAGCTGCTGAAGAAAGAGAACAGATGAGGAGTGAGGTTGAAAGGCATAATTGAACTTGAGGCCCCGATCGAACAAGCAAACGGTGCCATCATCGAAGCCAGTCACCACCTTGCCCCTGCCGCTGGAACAGCACTCGATCTTCTTCTTTTGGTTGGCAGTGACATCATCGGCCTCGTCGTCGGGAATGCCGCATTTTGCGGCATATTTCTCCTCGAAGAACTCGAACTTCCTCCACTGATACATTGATCCGATTCGTAGGTTTCACCAAATAGGTTTCGAGAACTACTAGGCTTCCTTAGAGGGTAGCATAAACATGAGTTTACTGACCCTGTTGAGAGCCACAAGATTATCAGATAGTTAAAAAATGATAATATCAAGTTAATTGAAGCCATATGCATAATTGAAATTCTCAATTTCTTATTCCGTTGTTTTGAAATATTGCATCAGATATTCAAGTAATATCAGCAAGGTATCTATTCAGATCAGTAAACCACGGAATCACTCTTTTACTGGAAGTTTCATAATTCACAAGGCCAACGGCGCAGTTGGCAGTGGCAAGTCCTGCGAAACGAAGGCAACAAGGGCACGAACAGCTCAACACAGACCTGTCGTTATCGTGTGATTGGCTTCCGCTGAAGAAGATCGCTCAAGAGCCTGCCAGCCTCTGCCCGTCGTCGCAGATTGAGATTGTCGATTGTGAAGATGGATTTGTTTTGGATTTTCTAGAAAACGAGTAGAGCACTTCTATTTTTCTATTTATTTTTAAAATATTTTAATAAATAATTATAGTCTAATGCAAATGGTTAATGTAAACCCACTTAGATGATTTTGGATAAACTTTGAAAAGATATATTAGTCTCCTTTTTCACGTAGTTTCTATTTATTTTCAAAACCTTCACATACTTTCTTTTATAATTACGCAAATCTCCCTTATTTTATAAAATAAGGCAACACGTAAATCTAATTTAGTATAAAATCTAAGAGGCAACACATAAATCCAATTTAATATAAATTTTTTAGAATATTCTGTACCGAGTTATAGGTTCACGGATTAAAAACAATTCGATCTACTAGAATAATACTTAGATATTATTATGTGCTATCTTGATAAATATATCTATCTATTTATTAGGCATAAATTTATCAGACAATCCTAGATAGATATAAACACTAATTACATCTTACATAAATAGAAAAATTAGTTAAAAGATATCACAATATTTAACGGATTCTAATCCTAAAGAACTGTATTCAATACGGATCACATTCCATTCTAAAACACTCTTATAATGTCATGCAAGGTCTCAAAAATATGCATCTTATTTGATATACAGACTGCCTTCCTTATGCATAGTCTAACTTGAGCGTCAGAGTGCCTTTTGCAAATACCCACTCCCTCGCACCACTACTGTTGCTGTCATGCCACGGAAGAGTCCACCTTCAACCACCTATTCAGGTACAACTCAGTATCCACTGCTAAACATTGACATCATCTTTGTGGAACGATAAACTTCGAATTCCACAACCACTGCCATGTGAAATAGCAAAAGGAAAGACACACATATCAAAACTGATTCTACAGATCAGAATTAGACTGCGATAGATCAGACTCCTATTGGCGAGCCACTACTCAATATGTGGTAGATCTAAGTTTGATGGCATGCAACTAGAGCTCCATCGTCCTCCACGATGCAGATCTGAGACTTTGATGGTGGAGTTTAATGGTGACGAGCCACCACTCCGCAAGTAGAAGAGCCCCATCATCCTCCACCCACGAGTTGTAGATGCGGGAGTTGACGAGGGTTTGATGGTGTTGGCAGCACGTGGAGGTTGCGGATCGTGGTGGAGGAAGATCACAGCAGTTGTTGGCTGATGGACGCGCTACGTTGTGGTCGCGGCTCCCTACTTGTGGGACGCGACTATTCTGATCCCTGCTCGTGCTCACCAACGGTGGGTCGCGGCTATCTGAGAGAAGGAGCACAAAGACATACAAAGACTCACCATCACGCCTCCATTAGCACCTCTTGTCTCACCGTTGTTTGCCTGTCGATCGTCTTCCAGTTCGTGGCTTCGTGCTTTTCATGCAGAGACACACAATTGTACTTTAAGTTTTAGGAATCAATTTGTTTCTTAATCAGATGCAACACAGATATAAGAAAAGATGCATAGAGACATATAGAGATAGAGATGCACCTTTATGCCTCCACTGATGTCGTTGGTCTCACCGTCGTCTGCCCGTTGCTCGTCTATTAGCTCATGGCTTCGTGCTTTTCACACACACCTTTACAGTGCCCTTTTCTATCAGCAGCATAGAGGGTTCACTACTTAGTTGATATGCCTGGTTAAAAAGTTCCTCCCATAGGTAATGGTGAAATGGCCAATTACTTGAAGATTATTGTGGCTCCCCAGGTATTTGTTATTATCTTACTTGACATGTGAATAGTCTAATTGCAATTTGTCATTACTTGTGTTTAGTCACAACAATATGGAGCATGTCCTTCCCACTCAAAAGTCCTTCCCATAACGTGCCACTACCAATCCTCTTGTTCCTACAATGGGTTGGTCTGTTTAGGTGGTCAAACATTTTTTCTGGTGGCATAGTTGAAGAAATTTGGGTCCATTTTTGGAACGCAGCTACAAGCTAAGAAGGATTCACATGTGAAAGTTTATAGCATGGGTGACAATTGTTGGACAAATATACTCTTAATTGGTTAGCAGTCCCCAACTTCAATTTTTGTAAACAGTTGATAATTGTTTCGCTTAATCTAGGAAAGGAGACATCAAGACAATTGTTGTTGCCTTGTGCTTTCATTGATAGAGACACCCTTGATAATGAAGTCCATGAGCTATTTCTTGGCATTTTGATGGATAACCTCTATCTTTTAAATGATTACAAAGGAACCCATTTAGTTAGGCCCAATTCTCAAGGTTTGATCTTATCTCAATATCTCGGCAGGTTTCCATCCTGAAAGAAGTGCCAAGGGCCTTGGCATGCTTTCATTTAAGCCAGTACCTCGGCTATGACTTTTGAGTCTACGAGTACTTTGGCCCAACATCATCTAAGCTAGTACCTCGGTCATGACTTTGAGTCCATGAGTGCTTTGACCCAACATCATCTAAGCTAGTACCTCGACCGTGAATTTGAGTCCACGAGTACTTTGGTCTGGCACAACCCACAAGGTTATCATACCTTGGCGAGGTCCAAGGAATACAAGGTCCGAAGAGGATCAGCTACTCCAATATCTATACATGATGGCCAGACAGGGGAATCCACTTAACCATTGTCCAAGGTCAAGGAGTGCATTCGAGGGTTTTCACCTGTACCTTAATGAGTCTGACCTTAACCTATAAACCGACTAGGTTTACAGAGGTTAAACATATTCTTATACTTTATACTTAAAACTATAAGACCCTCAAGCTGGACTCTAACTTGGGAATGTCTACAACCCATTCCTTATAGGATTTGGGATTCCTTTTAATATCACGACCCTCAAGTCAGAATTTGCCTTAAAAATGTCTATAAAACCCACTCTTATGGGATTTAGGGTTTCTTTTTAAATTTCAAGACCCTTAAGCTGAAAAATGCCTTGAGAATGTCTACAGAACTCATTCCTTACAAGATCCAGGATTTCTTTTTAAAGTTAAGACCCTCAAGTCGGAAAATGCCTTAAGAATGTCTACATAACCTATTGCTTACAGGATCCGAGATTTCTTTTTAAAGTTAAGACCCTCAAGCCAGACTCCGCCTTGAGGATGTCTATAGAGTCCACTCCTTATAGGATCCGGGGTTTCATATATTCCATGTTAAGAAGAATAACTCACAAAACTTATTTGTATGCTTTTGTCGCGAGTTATAGGCCTATACCCAAATCCTCAATACTTGGCCATATCCATCTTGTGGTTGTGAAATTAATTGGCAACACGGGTTACGTCATCCGTGATCCGCCATTAGGTACCTCCCGTTGATGTCTTATGTTAAATTGGTTCTGAAATTGAAATTTCATAAGTGTTAGACAATTTTCTGAGCTAGACCGTTAACACTAAAGACTCTGGTTATGAATCACCTCCTATTTTGCCTAAGTCCTCAATAGACCAAGTGCTAAAAATTTTGGGCGTTGGACCCAGTACGGACCATGGGAAAAGAAGTAAACAAGGCAACAATCCTAATTCATTCTATGAACCCCGGTTGCACACTGGAATGTCCACCTCAAATCACTTGAGCGTGGACCATGGCTAGAACTCGGTGCGTCCATGAGTGTCAAGTAACTTTGTCAAGTTAACGCCTCAAAATTTAAACTCTTAATCCCTTGGGGGCATTGTGGACTCTAGCTTCATGTAAAGCATGGATCCCGTGATCTGAGGGTATCGAGACTTAGCTTGATTATGCTAGCTCAGCACCAAGCTGAGGGCTACTGTTCTTAACTATGATTCAGGATCCTGTCCCATGGATCAACCTAGCACGCATCCGACCAGAGTCCGTCGTTGATACCCCAGCAGAAATTCACTCATGATGCGCAGTTGAGACCCCCTGAACTACACATGGGGGCAACATATGACATACCTCGGATGGCGGAATGACGACGTAAGTAGAGTGATCCAACTCAGATCTCGACCTTACTCATTAATCCCAGGGGCATACTTTGATATATCACAGACCTCAGCTCTTTTGGAAAAATCATTGCGAGATCTAACGCTAACATTAACTTGGATCCCTTTGTCCACCACGTGCCGTGTGGTCCTGCTAAACATGGGTACCTTGACACTTAGCTGTCCTATCTAAACGCCAAGCTGGGAGCAACTGTTCTGGACCGGGTTATGGGTTCATGGATCAAGAACAACCCGACCCACCAAAATAGTACCCAGATATTATTACGCGTTATCTTGTAAGTACATCTGCCTATTTATTAGGCATAAATCTCTCTGAGAATCTTAAATGGATATAAACACTAATTACATCTCACATAAATAGAAAAATTAGTTAAAAAAGATTATAATTCCTAACAGATTCTAATCTTAAATAACTGCATTCGATACAGATTGCATTCCGTTCTAAAATGCTCTTATAAATGTCATGCAAGGTCTCAAAGGTATGTATCTTATCTTATATACAGACTGGTTTCCTTGTGCACGATCTAACTTGAGCGTCGGAGTAACTTTTATAGGTACCCACCCCCTTGCACCACTGCTGCTGCTGCTGTGCCACGGAAGAGTCCACCTTCAATCACCTTTTTAGGTACAACTCAGTATCCACTACTGAACACAAAATATGAGACTAAAATGACAAAAATACCACTCTTTTATTTTTTAATCTTCTAGAATAAAAAAATAAAACAAGTTAATGTACCACGTGCTTGCATGTGGTCTCCCCCTTCATAGCCTTAAACAAGACTCTCAAGACCTGGTAAGAGCTAGGGTGAACAAAAAAACAATACCTTTGAGAAGATGGATCAAGAGACTCTTTGGATGAATTAAAAACAATAACTCAAGTCTCATTTATTTTCCGTGGCTAGTAACTAGTAGCTAGCTTAATAACATATTTATCAGCAGGTGCTAAGCAATTGCCATATGCTCTTGCTAATATTTCATATAGTATCTGAGTCACATGGACAACAACACCCTCATTCTGGTCTATGGTGAACATGCTGTGGTTGTCATGATCTTGACATGTTCATTGAAGGAGTTAATGAACCCATGTGCAAAAGCCAAAATTTTATGAGTCTATGATAGTTTTAGATTTCACATATTATACTGTAGTAGGGTCTGTACATAATGAACTAGAATAATTTTTGGTCCTTTGTTGCTCTCACACAATACCAAAATAAAAGTAATTTATAGTGAAAACTTTTGACTGCTCAAGATTCTTGAGTTTTGAAAAAAAAAATGTACAAACCATTAGCCAATCCTTAGAAATAGACATAAGGTTTCCAAACTGAGCACATGATCAACTTTCTTGCGACACTCAGCCGGTGACAACTTGCAACACTCAATGCAAAGTGATTAGAGAAGGACAACGAGCAAGCACTAGAAGAACTGCAAATTAAGGTGAAGAGAAGGAGAGTGATTAGAGAAGAAGAGGAGTGAAGCAATTAGTTACGGGAATGGAGATGGAAGTTGGAACCATGGGCTGCATCTTTTAGACGATGAGGGAAAAGTTATAGTTTAGAGCTGCATCTGTGTGGAAGGTTGACAATGAGGGGCTGGATAGTAAAGGTAATTTCAAGTTTAACAAAATATTGCTAACAAATTGAAATGACTGGGTTTATGTGTATGTTCTGAAAATAGAGGGGAGGCATGTGAAAAGAGAGGCAAATAAAGTGAAGGTTGGAGTAATTTACTCAAAAATAAAAGATTTTAAGATAGTACAAAAATTAAAATTTTTGTAGAGATTTTTTATAAAAAATAGAAATTATTTTGGGTTTAGATATAATTACAAAAAATACATTTTACTTTCTTCCTCTTCTATTGCATCTCTTTTAAAACATTTTTTTAAAAAGATACTCATTTTAACTTCTAATTAAAAGTACAAAACTATTTTTTTTTTAGATTCTAAATTTTTTCAAAATTTTATTCAAACAATTGTATATGTTTGAGAAGTGTTTTTTAATTAAAATTTTTTTCTTGTAAATTAAGCACAAACAAATACAATTGAATCTGTTGTAAAATTAAGCATAGAAAATTCAAGAGATAGAGAAGAAACTAGATAGAGTTGTAAAAGTAAGTATAAACAACTAGAGATAAAGAAGAAACTAGAAAACAAAGAAAGATTTTTCTTTATTCTTATGTATCATCTTCAAGTGTCTTATACCCTTTATTTATAGGATCAAGGCTACATGAAATTATAATCATTGCTATAATTAGATATAAAGAATAATAATATGTGTAATATCTACAAAGTGAGTCTTTTATAATATTCTTGTAACTATGTCATTATGGTAACCTTTGGATATCCACTCTTGAATATTATTTATAACACTCCCCATCGGATGTTCAAGAGGGATATGTTTCATTAAAACTTTACTAGGAAAAAAACCTGGTGGAAAAACATCATAGTGAAGGAAAAAAGTACAATAACCTTTATATTGGATTTGTCTCAATAAAAATCTTATCAAGGAAAACGATGTAAGACTAAACCTTGATTTAAGTACAATTGTTTTCCCTATATTAGAAGCATTACTTAAAATATATGAATTGTAGCATTCAATTTTCTAAACTAACTTATCGAATGAAGAAATAGACAATTCCTCATTAATAAATCTGCTCAATTTTCACTTGAATAAACTTGGTGAACATCAATTTCTCCTTTTTTTTTTAAGGTCACATGTGAAGAAAAAATTTTAAGGAGTGTGCTTTGTTCTGTCACCTTTCATATATTCTCTTTTCAGTTGAGCTATGCAAGCAGTATTATCTTCATGTAAAATACTTGGAATTTCATTTTCATAAGACAATCCACAAGATTTTTTAATATGATGAATCATGACTCTTAGCCAGTAACATTCATGACTTGCTTCATAAATTTCTGTTATATTTGAATGATACGAAGATGTGACGACTATGGATTGCGTTACAGATCATCATGATATAACAATACCATCACATGTAAATAAATAACCTATTTGAGATTTGCCTTTATTTGGATTAGATAAATATCCTGCATTTGTATAATCAATTAGCTGGACATAGATTCATATGTGTCGTAACTGGGATCGCGGCGATGCGACGAAAAATAAAATAAATTAGAGAGTCACCACCAATTTTATTTGAAATAAAAAAATTGGAAAATCTAGGAAAAAATGGTCTGTGAAACCAGATTGGATTCGGGAGTCGATTATGCATAGAGAATTGTGAAGATTTAACTCCACTGCACCCCTAATACATCCGTCTTGAGACGGTTAACTTAAGTTAATTATGCAAATTTTTATAACTTTTGAAAATATTTATTTTATCCTTTTTCAGAAGAAAATGAAATAAACAAATAAATTATAAAAAATTAATTTTGGCTTGACAGAATAAAGATTATGCTCCTACGTATCCTCGAATGCGGTGAGGAACTCAAAGCCAAATAGTTCTTTAGAAAATGATTGTGAGTTGGTTATTTTTAATTAAAGAAGAACGATTTATTATTATCTTTTATTTTTTCAAAAATTTGAATTGACAAGTCGTCATGAATTAGTTAATCTTGTTAAAGTTTGAATGAGTGAAACTCGGTGCCACACTAGAGACGTTACCCATTGATTATAAAGTTATAGGATTAGCAAGCTATCACAACTCAGCTAATCCTCTTTTATTCTTCTCAATGATTTATTATTTTTTTGAAAATTTGAATTGATAAGTCATCGCGACTCAGTTAATTATGTTATTTTTCTCAAAAAAGGTTCAATTATTTTATATTTTATATTTTTATCATTTTTTCCTTTTTTATCATGAGCTGTCGCAGCGTCGTTAATCCTACTAGTGTGAAGCTCAGCGTAAAGCTAGAGACGTCACCACCTCGCCAACAAGCTGTTGCAGCTCAATTGACTTTTATTGATTAAAGAGCTTTTTAAAAACGGGAACATAAATGTCATTGAGTGATCTTACTACTCGAAATTTGAAAGGCGGTGGCCTTGGCCCAAAATTGAAAAGACATTGGGTATCTAGTGTCCTAAAATTTGAAAGAGATTGGGCATCTAGTGTCCCGAAATTTACAAGATAGTGGACTTGACCCAGAATTTAAAAGACAGTGGGCTTGGCCCTGAATTTAAAAGTCAATGGGTTTTGACCCGAAATTTAAAAGACAATGGGCTTGGCCCAGAATTTAAAAGACAATGGGCTTGGCCCGGAATTTAAATGGCAGTGGGCTCGGCCCAAATTTAAATGGCAGTGGGCTTGACCCAAAATTTAAAAGACAGTGGGCTTGGCTCAAAATTTGAAAGACAATAGGCTTGACGCAGAATTTAAAAGACAATGGGCTTGACCCGAAAATTAAAAGACAATAGGCTTGACCCAGAATTTAAAAGACAATGGGCTTAGCCCAGAATTTAAATGGCAGTAGGCTCGGCCTGAATTTAAATGGTAGTGGGCTTATCCCGGAATTTGAAAAGACAGTGGGCTTGGCCCAGAATTTAAAAGACAGTGGGTTTGACCTTGAATTTAAAAGATAGTGGGCTTGTCCCAGAATTTAAAAAGACAGTGGGTTTGGCCCAGAATTTAAAAGACAGTGGGTTTGACCCTGAATTTAAAAGATAATGGGCTTGGCCTAGAATTTAAAAGACAATGGGTTTGGCCCAAAATTTAAAAGACAATGGGCTTGACCCAAAATTTAAAAGACAATCGGCTTGGCCCAAATTTAAATGGCAGTGCGCTTGGCCAGAAATTTGAAAAGACAGTGGACTTGACCTGGAATTTAAAAAGACAGTGGACATAGGCCAGAATTTAAAAGACAATGGGCATGATCCAGAGTTTAAAGGACATTGGGCTTGGCCTAGAATTTAAAAGATAATGGGCTTGACCTGGAATTTAAAAGACAGTGGGCTTAGCCCGGAATTTAAAAGACAATGGGCTTGACCCAGAATTTAAAAGACAATGGGATTGACCCAGAATTTAAAAGACAATGGGTTTGGCCAGGAATTTAAATGGCAATGGACTTGGCCTAAATTTAAAAGGCAGTGGGCTTGGCCAGAATTTTGAAAAGACAGTGGGCTTGGCCCGAATTTTAAAAGATAGTGGGCTTGGCCCAGAATTTAAAAGACAGTGGGCTAGGCCCAAATTTAAGTTTAAATGACAGTGAAATGAGCCAATGCGCTCAGAAATGAATGACAAGAGCTAATTCGCTTGAAATTAGAAAACACATTTTTCTTTTGAAAGCATTGTTTTTGTTTTTGTTTTTGTTTGATCTTTGTTTGCTTTTTCTTTCTTTCTTTTGCTTTTCCTTTTCCTTTTCTTTTTTTTCTTTTTCTTTTTTTTTTAATTTTATAAAAAGTCCTTTGAACCAACGATGACTTTTGAAAAACTTTGACCAATCAAACCCCTTGTTCATACACCTTTCTTCCTTAGACCCTTCGATTGGCTTAGAATCCTCTTGACTTGCTCTTTTCCTTTCTTCATTTTTCCATTTTTCAACCCCATATTTTCTTATTGGCAATGCATTGCAATCTATACTTTGAGGTACTGAAATTCTTTAGTCCAAATTAATCATCGAAGGATTGTTGTAGAATTGTCAAATCAAACTGTTGACCTTAAGTTTATATTGTTTGAGAGATAACTTAATGAGTGATTATGCATTCAGGAATGAACAAACTTCTTTGGTGAACAAAGCATGGAAATTTTGATTTTAATTTCTTAAAAAAAAAAATTGCCCCAGTATTGGTTCCTTGTTCCCCATCCGATTGATTCCTTGGTAGTCAATTAGACGCGAATCAAAATTGCCCCAATTTGGTGCACCTCTCAAGGAGTTTCAGGTCAATTTTCTCTGAGATTTTGCATATTTATTTGCCCTAACTTTTGCTTAGACCGTCCTTTCAAGTTTTTAGACTAACAGGCTCTTTTTCTTTTTTCTTTTTCGGGTACCTCTTACTTCTGGACTATCCATTGAGATATCATTTTCCTCTTTAATTAGAACTTCTGACTTCTTTTCAGTCTGAATTGTTCATCAAAGGATTGTCATTAGATGGTCAAATCATAGTGTTGTACTCATGTTCACCTTACCTGAAGCATTACGTAACAGACACTCATGAATTCAAAAGTACAATAGAAAAGGAATTTTACTAAGTGAACAACTTCCAAATTGGTCTTGGAAGTTTGACTACACAAAAAATTATTTTCAAAGGATGAACATATGGAAAAGACACAAGCGATGGAAAATCTTCATATACAGCCCCTGCCATCAGCTCAATAAAAGGTGCTTCTAAGGTCCCCATAAAGTAAGAGCTCATTTCTGATGAAGTCAAAAGTGGTTGAACTTAGGCTGCAAATATTCTCCATCATTGAGCGTATTGCTTGAAAGTGTCATCATTCTTCTTTCGCATTGCCCCTAGCTACTCTCGAGTAGATGCGGTGTAGATGTTGAATCGATATTGCCCCAAGAATAGATTCGTCAAATCATCCCAGCGAAAAACCTTTGAATGGTCAAGTTGTATATACCATTCCAAAGCTGGCCCAGTCAGGCTTTCATGAAAGAAATTGATTAGGAATTTTTGATCCCGTGACCAAATGGCCATTTTAGTGATGTACGTCTTTAGATGAAACTTTGGATTGGTGCTTCTGTCGTACTTTGAGAAGTCTGGAATTTTGAAGTCCTTAGGGATATTAAGTTCAACCTCCGGGCATAATTCATTGATTCCCACTTGAACATATAAATTGGGGCCCTGAATGGCTTTAATTTGCTCTTGCATCTTTCTAATCAATTCATCTCTTAAATTTTCCTTTTTTTAGTTGCTGTTTAGGAATATTGTCACTGGCTGCTCATGAGTGCCTTTTACATTATTATTCTCCTTTTCACGATTTCTATTTCATTTGCATCTATTCCAGCGTTGGCAGGGGTTCCATTTGTTGTTCTAAGGGTCTCAATTAAATGTCTCAGTAAATTCTTGACCCTTGATTGTTCTTCTGCTTTCGCGTCAATTCTTCCGCCCATTTCATCCATCTCTCGACCTAAATTCCTTTCTGAGTTTGACATCTTTTGCGGCCTAGTTTGCGACTTGGTCTCGTAGGTCCGAATTTGTGCAATCTGCATTTTTCGAGGCGAGCAATGGTTCATTTTTTTAGTTTAAAAAATAATAATATTAATGGAATTGATAAAAACATTTTTTATTTCTTTTTTTTTTTGCAAGACTGAATGATGAAATTTTTTTTTATTATATATAGAATAAATGCAATGATGGATAAATAGTTGGTCCTTTAATAGTGACTTGCCCACCCCTTGTTGTGAAGAATTTTGTTTTAGCAAAACCATTTTTGGAGGGGTACAATTATGGCTTATCACCTTAATGGACCATACTACTTATGAGGTATATGTACAATAGAAAATATGACATGGATAAATTTAAAGATAATGAAAATGTACGCTCCCTTTGTACCTTGATGAGATTGCCTTAAATTTGAGGAGTTTTATCCTAAGGATCTATGAGTCTTTCTGATTCGTGAAAACTCTCATTGGGTGGCTCTACTATTCTAAAGGCCTCTAGAGTTAAGTCTCATTTCAGAACGTTAACCACAAATAATGGGTAAACCACTAGGTGTGAGACATTCACGAAAAAGGCACACTCTAGATAAGATTTTCGCAATAACCAAATAGGATGTACATCTAAAATGGTTACCACTACACAACCTCTTCCTAACTTAAGCTTCACTCAGACCCGGGTGTAGGGCCCCATTCGAATATGTGTGATAAACGTGTATGTGTAGTGTGTGCAGGGAGCATACAAACCTTTGTAATTCGAAAGACTACCCACATCTTGCAATACAAAACAAATACAAAAAAAAATTCCAAAAATACTCTATCCTAAGGTTGGCATAATAAAATAGAATCATAGTCAAAATAATCAATAAACAATTTAAACAAAATAGAAAAACAAAACAAAAACAAAAGGAGTAAAACAAACATATAAATGTCGCAAATTTTACACAACTAACTTACAAAGGCTTGACTCTCAAATATGCCCAATGGAGTCGCCATCTGTCGCAATCGGGATCACGGTGGGATGCGACGAAAAATAAAATAAATTAGGGAGTCGCCACTGATTTTATTTGAAATTGGAAAAATTGGAAAACTTAGGAAAAAAATGGTCTGTGAAACCAGATTGGATTCGGGAGTCAATTATGCATAGAGAAGGGTGGAGATTTAACTCCACAGCACCCCTAATACATCCGTCTTGAGACGGTTACCTTAAGTTAATTGTGCAAACTTTTATAACTTTTGAAAATATTTGTTTTACCTCTTTTTAAAAATAAAATAAAATAAACAAATGAATCATAAAAAATTAATTTTGACTTGACAGAATAGAGATTCTGCTCCTACATATCCTCGAATGCAGTGAGGAACTCAAAACCACATAGTTCTTTAGAAAACGATTGTAGGTTGGTTATTTTTAATTAAAAAAATAATTTTTTTATTATTTCAAAAATTTGAATTAATAAGTCATCACGACTTAGTTAATCATGTTAAAGTTTGAATGAGTGAAACTCGGCACCATGCTAGAAATGTTACCCATTGATTATAAAGTTATAGGATTAACAAGTTGTCACAACTCAGCTAATCTTCTTTTATTCTTCTCAATGATTTATTATTTTTTTTGAAAATTTGAATTGACAGGTCGTCACGACTTAGTTAATTTTGTTATTTTTCTCAAAAAAGGTTCAATTATTTTATATTTTATATTTTTATCATTTTTCCTTTTTTATTTATTTTATTTTTTAGTCCATTGAGTTGATTAATTTAAGCCTATTTCTCAAAAAAAAAATGACAGACACTAACAGAATTAAAAAAAAGAGTTCAAAAAAAATAAAATAAAATAGTAGGAAACAGAAAATGCAGAATCAGTAAACAGAAAATGAAGCATAGGAAAACAAAACAAAAAACACAAAAAAAGAGCACAAATAAGAAGTTATAGTGCAGAGGAAGGACTGAGTAGTGGCTGGACTTCAGGCTCGTTCACGGTACAGCTCGGCTGAAGGTGGCATGGTGAGGTGTCGTGGACGTGGTGGTTCTCGTGGTGGTGAGGACGAGAGTCGTCTCTGTTTTGGTGCATGAAACAAGGTCAAGGTGACTGGGCTCGTTGGTTGTGTAAGATCAAGGTGCGATGGTATGAAACAGGGGTTGTGCGTGATGTGGCTTAGTGGTTTGGTTAGGTGTCGTTCTGGCCGTGGGGCAGCTTGAAGGTGAGTTCTTTGATGGTGATGTGTGGTTCAATGGACGTGGTTGAAGTTGAGTTAGTGGTGATTATGGGAGTTGTTTGGGTAGCTTGGAGGTTAGAGGATGGTTTTGGGTTGATGGAGATAGTGGTTTGATGGGTGGTAGCAAAGTGGTTCACGGTGGAGAAGGATGGAGCTTCACGGTGGTAGAGGTTGGAGATGGTGGTTAATGGTGGAGATGAAGGTATTGAAGGTGGGTTAATGGGTGGTTATGGGTTGATGGTTGCTGCTGGTTTTGATGGGGGCTCACGGTGAAGGGAGGTTAGGTGGGATGGAAGGTGAGGATGAAGATCAAATGTATGAAGATGGTTCCTGTTTTGAGTGGGGTGGTTAGCAGGTTTGAGCAATGACTGGACGGTGGGTTACGATGGTGATGAGGTGATTTCACGTGGTGGTGCAAGGTGGTGTGAGTGAAGATGGTGAGGGTGAGTGTTGATGAATGGTGATGAAGGTTGGTAGTGAGTGGAGCAAGGTGGTGAAAGTGAAGGCGATGGGTCACGGTTGGGAGCTATTGTTGTAGGTGGTGATGGATGTTATGAGAATGGAGGGTGTTGGACATGAGGGTTCTTTGTTAGATGGTGAGTTTATGGTGCATGGGTGGACGTGATGTTTTGTGATGGAAGGGGTTGTAGATGAATGTGGTATGGGTGATGGTTGGAGATGAGAGTGAGGATGGGTGCAAGTGGGTGGTTGGGGAAAGTGGTGGTGAATGGTGAGGTGAAGGGATAGTGGGTTGCATGTGGGCCATGAATGGAGATGGTGATAGGTGATGGTGGGATGTGTTGATGGTTCTTTGTCGGTTTGATGGGGGCTCAAGGTGAAGAGAGGTGAAGTGGGATGGAAGGTGAGGATGAAGATGAAATGTATGAAGATGGTTCTGTTTTGAGTGGGTGGTTAGCGACCAAATGAAAATATGGAAAGGTGAATGTCTAGAGATGAAGATGAAGTGAAGTTTTTTTGGACGTTGGGTGTTGGTGAGGTAAGGGTTGATGGTGGAGGGTTGCCGTTGTTGGTTATGGTGCTTGAGGGTGAGGTTGGTTGTTGAGATGTGGTGGAGGTGATCGGGTGATGGTGGTAGAAGATGAGGTGAAGATGGTTCTCAAAGAATGGTGGTCTGTGATGGTGATCAAAGTTTGTTGAAGGTTGAGTGGTGTTGAAGGGTGAATGTGAAAAAGTGAAGAAGTGGGTGTTTGTCCAGGTTGCTGGCCATAGGTTGAAGATGGGTTTTATGGTGGTTGGGTGGTGGGTGGAAATAAAGGAAATATTCTCCAAAAAAAAAAGAAAGTGACTATCTTTTTTTCTTTTTGCAGAAGGTCCCCCCACGTTTCCAGCCTTGAAGCCCCTTTTTTTAAGTTAGAAATGAGACATTTCCTTTTTTTTTTATTCAGGGAATGAGTCTTTTTTGTCCTCTTTTGTAGTGGGGGTATGTGATATGTTTTTTTTAGGAATCAGGAAGTGGGTGTTGTGTGTGTGCATATGCAAATGGGTGATGAATGTGAGTGGGGAGCAAACAGTGTTGTCCCCTTATGATGGTATGGCCAAAAAATAGAAAAATAACATAAAGTAAGAAAAGATACATTGTTTCTGTCCAAAAGTAGAAAAACCAACCTGCAATAAGAGCTTTACGCTATTCACTTACTTTTTCTTTTTTTTTTAATTTCATTTTTATTTTTTTGTTTTGTTTTTTTGTTTTGTTTTGTTTTTTTTTTAATTTTTAGACTAAGGTGAGTTTATGTATTTAGGCTAAGAATAAAGATCAAGAATGTGGACTTGAATTTACTCAAATTTTATTTTCTTCTTCTTTATTTTTTATTTTTTTAATTTTTATTTTTTTATTTGTTTTTGTTTTTTGGAGCCTGGTCAAAATTGGGTGTTCACAGTTGCCCCTCTTTACTTGTTTCTTACTAGATAAAAGAAAAATCATGGTGTTTCATTTTATCATCGTAAGGAATAAGTAAAGAAGTGAACTTCAATTTTGCATAGGCTGATGTGAATGGACAAGGCAAAGATGTTAATTAAAAAAAACAGTGAACTCAAATTGCGGATTCATGAGTTGTCGCAGCATCGTTAATCCTACCAGTGTGAAGCTCAGCGTAAAGCCAGAGACGTCACCACCTCGTCAACAAGTTGTCGCAGCTCAATTGACTTTTATTGATTAAAGAGCTTATTATAAATAGGAACATAAATGTCATTGAGTGATCTTACAACTCAAAATTTGAAAGGCAGTGGGCTTGGCCCGAAATTGAAAAGACATTGGGTATCTAGTGTCCTAAAATTTGAAAGAGATTGGGCATCTGGTGTCCCGAAATGTACAAGACAGTGGACTTGACCCAGAATTTAAAAGACAGTGTGTTTGGCCTGGAATTTAAAAGACAATGGGTTTTGACCTAGAATTTAAAAGACAATGGGTTTGGCCCAGAATTTAAATGGCAGTGGGCTCAACCCGAATTTAAATGGCATTGGACTTGGCCCAAAATTTAAAAGACAGTGGGCTTGACCCAGAATTTGAAAGACAATGGGCTTGGCCCAAAATTTAAAAGACAGTGGGCTTAGCCCGAAATTTAAAGGACAGTGGGCTTGGCCTGAAATTTAAAAGACAATGGGCTTAACCTGAAATTTAAAAGACTGTGGGCTTGGCCCGAAATTTAAAAGACAATGGGCTTGACCCAGAATTTAAAAGACAATGGGCTTGACCCAGAATTTAAAAGACAATGGGCTTGGCCAAGTATTTAAATGGTAGTGGGCTTGGCCCGATTTTAAAAGGCAGTGGGCTTGGCCCGAATTTTGAAAAGATAGTAGGCTTGGCTCAGAATTTGAAAAGACAGTGGGCTTGACCCAGAATTTAAAAGGCAATGGGCTTGGCCCAGAATTTAAAAGACAGTGGGCTAGGCCCAAATTTAATTTTAAATGACAGTGAAAGTAGCCAATGTGCTCAGAAATGAATGACAGGAGCTAATGCACTCGAAATTAGAAAACATTTGTCTTGTGAAAGCATTCTTTTTGTTTTTGTTTTTGTTTGATCTTTGTTTGCTTTTTTTTTCTTTCTTTCTTTTCATTTTCCTTTTCCTTTTCTTTTTTTTTCTTTTTCTCTTTTTTTTTGAATTTTATAAAAAGCCCTTTGAACTAACGATAACTTTTGGAAAGCTTTGACTAATCAAACCCCTTGTTCACACACCTTTCTTCTTTAGACCATTCGATTGGCTCAGAATTCTCTTAACTTGCTCTTTTCCTTTCTTCATTTTTCTATTTTTCAACCCCATATTTTCTTCTTGGCAATGCATTGCAATCTATACTTTGAGGTAGTGAAACTCTTTAGTCCAAATCAATCATTGAAGGATTGTTGTAGATTTGTCAAATCAAACTGTTGACCTTAAGTTTATCTTGTTTGAGACATAACTTAATGAGTGAATATGCATTCAGGAATGAACAAACTTCTTTGGTGAACAAAGCATGGAAATTTTTATTTTTATTTTATTTTTTTAAAAATTTACCCTAGTATTGGTTCCTTGTTTCCCATCTGATTGATTCCCTGCTAGCCGATTAGACGCGAATCAAAATTGCCCCAGTTTGGTGCACCATTCAAGGAGTTTCAAGTCAATTTTCTCTGAGATTTTGCCTATTTATTTTTCCTAACTTTTGCTTAGACCGCTCTTTCAGGTTTTTAGACTAATAGGCTCTTTTTCTTTTTTCTTTTTTGGGTGCCTCTTACTTTTGGACTATCCCTTGAGATATCATTTTTCCCTTTAATTAGAACTTTTGAGTTCTTTTTAGTCTGAATTGTTCATCAAAGGATTGTCATTAGATGGTCAAATCATAGTGTTGTACTCATGTTCACCTTACCCGAAGCATTACGTAACAGACACTTATGAATTCAAAAGTACAACAAAAAATGAATTTTATTAAGTGAACAACTTCCAGATTGGTCTTGGAAGTTTGACTACACAAAAATTTATTTTCAAAGGATGAACATATGGAAAAGACACAAGTGATGGTTCAAGGATTCAAAGTGGTGTGGCCCCAATATGGATTGGTTTGATCTTCATGAAATCGATCTTCGGTTGCCTACTAGACACTATGGTAAATGATTTTCCTTTTGTTGATCATCTACATCACCAAATTGAGCCAAAGAGAAATTTGCCCCAGTCTAGGACTGAATTGAACAGGGTAGAAACTCACCCTAATTACCCAAAAGACTTGCCTTAAAGAGAAATTTACCCCAGCTTGGAGTCCAGTTGAACAGGATAGAAACTTGTCACCAAACTGAACCAAAGAGCGATTGGCCCCAGTGTAGGACTGAATTGAACCAAGAGATTTGCCCAGTGTAGGCCAAACCGAGCTAAAAAACAAAAAAAAAATGCCCCAATGTAAGGCCAGCTCAAATAGGGTAGAAACTTGCCACAGTGTAAGTCTCTCTTTTTCTTGTTCTTTTTTTTCTTTTTTCTTTTTACTTCTTTTTAGAAGGAGCAATGAGCTAGATACTTGGATGAGCCTAACCTTTTGTCTCAAAATTAAAACTTATGAAAATAAAGGCAATCATTTATTGATCATAGTGGACTTTTTAAGGATTGTAACATGGCTAGGGTTAGTGGTTATGAAATGAAAGATATAATGCTTAAATAAGTGTTTAAGGGTTGAATGAGACCAATAATCCTTGTTCAAAATTAAACTTTGTCAACTGGTTTTGCACTTTCAAGCACGCTTTTCTCTTATTGTTCTCCATTTATTCCCATTTTCTTTTCACTTCAGTCATTCACCTTTGTCATCATCCATTTCATTTCATTTTCTTTCTTCTTTCTTTCCCTTCTCTTCTTTTTTATTTTTTATAGTTTTTTTTTATCATTTTTTATTTATACTTCCTGTCCCTTTCGCAATCAATATTTGCTTTGTGCCATCCGCTAGTGTAGGGGTGATCCTTATCCAGGGTTTATTGAAGAAATTTTTAAGCTCAAAAAGGGGTAACGAGGGATAAAGATGATGAAATTTTGTAAAAGATAGAGAAAAATGGTCAGTCTTCATTTCAAATCTTAATTGTTCATTTTCAAAAATTTTAATTTAGAGATAAAAGGATAATGCACACCAAGTGATTACTTCTTTGCCCCCTTTTATTTTTATTTTTATTCATTTTTTTTTAATTTTTTTTATTTTTCAAAAGGCACTTACACACGCAGGCTTTATTGACATCTACCAAACTGAGAATTACTAAGAATTGGAGTCCAATGGGGCTTAAATACAAGGAAGACACTTTGAGGAAATGAAAAAGAATAAATGTCAAGAAAGGCATTGTGATGAAAATGAAAGGAAACAAGGTATCCATGCAAATTAATTACATTAATGCTTCAAAAAAGTTAACATGAGTTCAACATCACAAAAGTCTCAAATAACAATCACATCAATGAACGCCTCAGATCTCCTATTGTTCAGAGGTTTCAAGTTGCTGGAGGGCAATTGGTGTAGGCAGGACGAATTGGGATATATGGACATGATAAGTTGACTTGGTATGAGGTTTGGTAAGCACTGACTTCTGGCTCTTCCTCCTTTGTCAGTTCCACCGTCTTAAGAAAATTGCTCTCTATATTTCCAATAGGTAACTTGCTTGATATTGCGAGCTTCTCGATCCTTCCCCAGTCAAAATTAGGTCAAAAAAATCTTCGTAGGTAGCCCCTGCCATCAGCTCAATAAAAGGTGCTTCTAAGGTCCCCATAAAGTATGAGCTCATTTATGATGAAGTCAAAGGTGGTTGAACTTGGGCTGCCAACATTCTCCATTATTGAGCGTATTGCTTGAAAGTGTCATCATTCTTCTTTCGCATTGCCCCTAGCTACTCTCGAGTAGGTGCGGTGTAGATGTTGAATCGATATTCCCCCAAGAATAGATTTGTCAAATCATCCCAGCGAGAAACCTATGAATGGTCAAGTTGCATGTACCATTCCAAAGCTGGCCCGGTCAAGCTTTCATGAAAGAAATTGATTAGGAATTTTTGATCCCGTGACCAAATGGCTATTTTAGTTATGTAGGTCTTTAGAAGAAACTTTGGATTGGTGCTTCCGTCGTACTTTGAGAAGTCTGGAATTTTGAAGTCCTTAGGGATATTAACTTCAACCTCCGGGCACAATTCATTGATTCCCACCTGGCCATATAAATTGGGGCCCTGAATGGTTTAATTTGTTCTTGCATCTTTCCAATCAATTCATCTCTTAATTTTTCCTTTTCTGAGTTGCTGTTTAGGAATATTTTCACTGGCTGCTCATGAGTGGCATTTACATTATTATTCTCCTTTTCATGATTTCTATTCATCGAATCATCCCCTTCATTTGCATCTATTCCAGTGTTGGCAGGGGTTCCATTTGTTGTTCTAAGGGTCTCAATTAACTATCTCAGTAAATTCTTGACCCTTGATTGTCCTTCTGCTATTGTGTCAATTCTTCCCCTCATTTCATCCATCTCTTGACCCAAATTCCTTTCTGAGTTTGACATCTTTTGCGGCCTGGTTTGTGACCTGGTCTCGTAGGTCCGGATTTGTGCGATCTGCATTTTCCGAGGACGAGCAATGGTTCAAGTTTTTTTTTATTTTTTTAATTTTTATTTTTTTGTTTAAAAAATAATAATATTAATGGAATTGACAAAAACTTTTTTTTATTTCTTTTTTTTTTACAAGAATGAATGATGAAAATTTATTTTTTGTTTTTTTATATATAGAATGAATGCAATGATGGATAAATAGTTGGTCCTTTAATAGTGACTTGCCCACCCCTTGTTGTGAAGAATTTTGTTTTAGCAAAACCATTTTTGGAGGGGTACAATTATGGCTTATCACCTTAATGGACCATACTACTTATGAGGTATATGTACAATAGAAAATATGACATGGATAAATTTAAAGATAATGAAAATGTACGCTCCCTTTGTACCTTGATGAGATTGCCTTAAATTTGAGGAGTTTTATCCTAAGGATCTATGAGTCTTTCTGATTCGTGAAAACTCTCATTGGGTGGCTCTACTATTCTAAAGGCCTCTAGAGTTAAGTCCCATTTTAGAACGTTATCTGCAAATAGTGGGTAAACTACTAAGTGTGAGACATTCATGAAAAAGGCACACTCTAGATGAGGTTTTCGCAATAACTAAATAGGATGCACATCCAAAATGGCTACCACTACACTACTTCTTCCTAACTTAAGCTTCACTCAGACCCGGGTGCAGGGCCCCACTCAAATATGTGTGATAAACGTGTAAGTGTAGTATGTGTAAGGAGCATACAAACCTTCGTAATTCTAAAGACTACCCATATCCTGCAAAACAAAACAAATGCAAAACAAAATTCCAAAAATCCTCTATCCTAAGGTTTGCATAATAAAATAGAATCATAGTTAAAATAATCAATAAACAATTTAAACAAAATAGAAAAAAAACCAAAAACAAAAGGAGTAAAACAAATATATAAATGTCACAAATTTTACACAACCAACTTACAAAGGCTTGACTCTCAAATATCCCTAGTGGAGTCGCCATCTGTCATGACCGGGATCTCGGTGGGATGCGACAAAAAATAAAATAAATTAGGGAGTCGTCACCAATTTTATTTGAAATTGAAAAAATTGGAAAACATAGGAAAAAATGGTATGTGAAACCAGATTAGATTCGGGAGTCGATTATGCATAGAGAAGGGTGAAGATTTAACTCCACAGCACCCCTAATGCATCCGTCTTGAGACAGTTACCTTAAGCTAATTATGCAAATTTTTATAACTTTTGAAAATATTTATTTTACCCATTTTTAAAAGAAAATGAAATAAATAAATAAATTATAAAAAATTAATTTTGGCTTGACAGAATAGAGATTATGCTCCTACGTATCCTCGAATGCAGTGAGGAACTCAATGTCACGTAGTTCTTTAGAAAACGATTGTGGGTTGGTTATTTTTAATTAAAGAAGAATGATTTATTTATTTTTTTTCAAAAATTTGAATTAACAAGTCGTCACGACTTAGTTAATCTTGTTAAAGTTTGAATGCGTGAAACTCGGCGCCACGCTAGAAACGTTACCCATTGATTATAAAGTTATAGGATTAGCAAGCTATCATAACTCAAATAATCCTCTTTTATTCTTCTCAATGATTTATTATTTTTTAAAAAATTTGAATTGACAGGTCGTCATGACTCAATTAATTTTGTTTTTTTCCTCAAAAAAGGTTCAATTATTTTATATTTTATATTTTTATCATTTTTTCCTTTTTCCTTTTTTTAATTTTTAGTCCATTGAGTCGATTAATTTAAGCCTATTTCTCCAAAAAAAAAATGATAGACACTAACAAAATGAAAAAAAAGAGTTAAGAGAAAAAATAAATAAATAAAATAAAATAGTAGGAAATAGAAAATACAGAATCAGTAAACAGAAAATGAAGCACAGGAAAACAAAAAAGAACACAAAAAAGAGCACAAATAAGAAGTTACAGTGCAGAGGAAGGATTGAGCAGTAGCTGGACTTCAGGCTCGTTCACGATGCGGCTCAGCTGAAGGTGGCACGATGAGGTATCGTGGACGTGGTGGTTCTCGTGGTGGTGAGGACGATGGTCGTCTTTGTTTTGGTGCGTGAAACAGGGTCAAGGTGGTTGGGCTCGTTGGTTGTGTAAGATCAAGGTGAAATGGTATTAAATAGGGGTTATGCGTGATGTGGCTTAGTGGTTTGGTTGGGTGTCGTTTTGGTCGTGGGGCAGCTTGAAGATGAGTTCTTTGGTGGTGATGTGTGGTTCTTTAGACGTGGTTGAAGCTGAGTTAATAGTGATTATGGGAGTTGTTTGGGCAGCTTAAAGGTTAGAGGATGGTTTTGGGATGATGGAGATAGTGGTTTGATGGGGTGGCAGCAAAGTGGTTCACAGTGGAGAAAGATGGAGCTTCACGGTGGTGGAGGTTGGAGATGGTGGTTAATGGTGGAGATAAAGGTAGTGAAGGTGGGTTAGTAGGTGGTTATGGGTTGATGGTTGCTCGCTAGTTTTGATGGGGGCTCACGGTGAAGGGAGGTTAGGTGGGATGGAAGGTAAGGATGAAGATGAAATGTATGAAGATGGTTCTGTTTTGAGTGAGGTGGTTAGCGAGGTTTGAGCAACGACCGGACGGTGGGTTACTGATGGTGATGAGGTGATTTCATGTGGTGGTGCAAAGTGGTGTGAGTGAAGATAGTGAGGGTGAGTGTTGATGAATGGTGATGAAGGTTGGTAGTGAGTGGAGCAAGGTGGTGAAGGTGAAGGCGATAGGTCACGGTTGGGGAGTGTTGTTATAAGTGGTGATGGATGTTATAAGAATCGAGGGTGTTGGACGTGAGGGTTCTTTGTTAGATGGTGAGTGATGGTGAATGGGTGGAGGTGATGTTTTGTGATGGAAGGGGTTGTAGATGAAGGTGGTATGGGTGATGGTTGGAGATGAGAGTGAGGATGGGTGCAAGTGGGTGGTTGGGGAAAGTGGCCGTGAATGGTGAGGTGAAGGGATGGTGGGTTGTGTGTGGGCCATGAATTGAGATGGTGATGGGTGATGGTGGGATATGTTGATGGTTCTTTGTCGGTTTGATGGGGCTCACGGTGAAGAGAGGTGAGGTGGGATGGAAGGTGAGGATGAAGATGAAATATATGAAGATGGTTCCTGTTTTGAGCGGGTGGTTAGCAGTCAAATGAAAATATGGAAAGATGAATATTTGGAGATGAAGATAAAGTGAAGTTTTTTTTTTGGACGTTGGGTGTTGGTGAGGCAAGGGTTGATGGTGGAGGGGTGCAGAGTTGTTGGTTATGGTGCTTGAGGGTGAGGTTGGTTGTTGAGATGTGGTGGAGGTGATCGCGTGATGGTGGTAGAAGATGAGGTGAAAATGGTTCTCAAAGAATGGTGGTCTGTGATGGTGATCAAGGTTTGTTGAAGGTTGAGTGGTGTTGGAGGGTGAATGCGAAAAAGAGAAGAAGTGGGTGTCTATCCAAGTTGCTGGCCGTAGGTTTAAGATGGGTTTTATGGTGGTAGGGTGATGGGTGGTAATGAAGGAAAGATTCTCCAAAAAAAAAGTGACTATCTTTTTGTTACCAAGTGGCCTCAATACTCAAGAGGGGGGTGAATTGAGTATGTAAAATAAGTTCGCAAATCTTTCGCAAATCATTTGATAAACAATTTTCATTGAAGTTATTTGATGATTAGAGATGATTGAATATATAAGATAAATACTTTTACTTATAAATGCAATAGCCAAAGGAAACAATATTCAAGCAATTCAATAAAACAATGCACAAAGTAAAGAGAAGGGTTTAGAGAAAACAAACACAATGATTTATCCTGGTTCGATCACCAATCCACTTGTGATCTACGTCCAGTCCCCAAGCAACAACTTGAGATTTTCCACTATATCTTCAAGCTTCAATGGGTGCTTGACAACCACTACAACCATAAGCACTCAACACTTTGGGATACCTCACCCTTATGCTTGAGCCTCTCTTTCCAAGGGATACCTCACACTCTCTAGAGATTTTACAAAGATTGAATAGGTAGAAGCTCTCTTCAAAGAGCAGATAATACAAATGAAAATTCAATGGGTATTTGATTCACAGTTTACGCTCAGAAACAGAGTATTAATGGAGGAAAAGATGAAAACTCATTTTTAATGCTCAACCAAGGTTTTTTAGATTGATTGTCTAACATTCATAAATGCCCAACAACTTCTATATATAAGTCATTGAAGATTAGAGCCGTTGGGAGGTGATTGGAGCATTAAATGTTTCGTAACTATCCGTTAATTTCTGTTTCTGGAAAGCTCTCTTATTCGAATAAGAGAATCCTTATTCGAATAAGGTTTTAAATAGCACAAGCGTGTTTTCCTCTGTAATGTGTTATTCAAATAACATCTTTGTTATTCGAATAACCATTTAAATATATGGCTTCTGGGAAAACATGTTTTTCGAATAACATTCATGTTATTTGAATAACTTATTCGAATATTTGATTTCCTGAGATCTTGTTATTCGAATAACAACATTGTTATTCGAATAACCATTTAAATATGATTTTGCTGAAAGGCTTATTATTCGAATAATGAATCTATTATTCGAATAACATTTAAATAGAATGATTTCCTGGAGATGTGTTATTCGAATAACACTTTGTTATTCGAATAACTCATTCGTGTCAAAACAATTTTTGAACCTCTTATTCGAATAGCACAGGGCTTATTCGAATAAATATTTACCTGAAAGATTATTTGGAATCTCTGACTTGTGTTATTTGAATAAGGAACCCCTTATTCGAATAATACATGTGAAAAACATGTTTTATGCCTTTTTAAATGGTGCTCTTGATTCCATATGATCTTGCAAGCTTATGGACACGAGATGGTTGATTCTTTGGAAATTAAAAACCATATTGAAGCCTTGAAAACTTGTGTGCTATTTTGAAATGTAAGATTGAGCAATTGTGAATCTTTATATATACCTTTACAAATTGATTGAAGTCCTAAAAGCTATACTTGATGGTCTTGAGGGTCTTGGACTTGATCTTGCGACATCTTTAAGTTTGTTATCATCAAAACACATTCTTCATGAGATACTAGCCAATTACATTCTCCCCCTTTTTGATAATGACAAACAACCATTGAGAAAGGAGTTAGCTCATTTGTAAATTGGAAAACACAGGATTAATCAAGGAGACTTGCTCCCCCTCTAGTTTGTAAGAGGTTATCAGAGACAAGTGCAGCTCCCCCTTTCTTTTGGAGTCTCTTGATCCTTTTCAGATTAGTCTTTTAGATCTGTCTTTTCTCAACATAATCTCCAAAACCAAAATTTGTCAAATGCAATTATCGTTAAGTACAATTTAACAAAGTTAACTACTTTAGCTTGTTCTTCTCCCCCTTTTGTCATGATCAAAAAGATGGGGCAAGACATGCATATATTCAGTATTCACAAACATGCTTTTATATCATTTAGCAAGGAGTTAAACGAACATTTTGTAAGAGATGTAAGGCAAGAAAGTGCGAAGTCAGCAAGGAAGCTAAATCATACTTTATTCAATTATTGCAAGCATGGCCAAGGATATACATGTTCAGATGTAGGCAGCCAAAGGTACATTAAAAACACCAAAAAAAATAGGGAAAAGAAAAAAAATCCTATGATAAAAAATAAGTGTCTGGTAGAGGAGAAGGTGAGTCTAGTGCAGGGGCAGGAGGTGCAACTCGCAGGGCAGCATTCTCGCGTTCAACACCTTCGATTCTGTCGAAGAGAATAGAAAAGGTGTGTTCCATGTAAGCACGATTGTCGAGCAGAGTGGTCATAATGCCTTCCAGGGTTACTAGAGCAGGAGCAGGGGCTTCAGTAGGCTGATCAGCAAAAACAGGGTCATCAGCAAGAATAGGGGCATCTGCAATGTCTTCGTCTGCTGTAGCTTCTTCCAGTTCATTAGGGTATACCCAGCCTCCAACATTGTCCGGAACCATCTTCATTTTCTTTAGAGTAAATTCCCCAAAGATGTTGAAGTGGTTCAATTCCATTATCCATTCAGTTTGTCTGAGCAGGGAATATTTCTTAAAAAAAGCTGAGATAAGGAGGGCATATGGCAGATCAGAATTCTTGGTGGTCTTGACCTTCATCATGTATTTCCCAATGAAATTTGGCCAGTTGATCTTCCAATTTTTCTTCAGCACCCAGAGAAGAAAAATATCATCTTCAGTCAGATAAGCATAGTTACCTCTACGAGGAGCGAGAATGTGCGCGTATGAGTAGTGAAGCAGCCTTTCTTGGCTTTTCAGCATCCCACTCTTCAGACCAACCTTAGGCCCAACTATTCCAGGCTTCACCAGTAGTGACACAGCTTCTTCTCTTGTGTATGCCTTCACATAAGGTCTGCTATCTGGCTCCACAGCAGCACTCATGGCTTCTAGTTTGAAGAACATCATCCAATCGGCTGGAGTAATGATAATTTCCTGGTCCTTTACTTCAGAGATGAGATTAGGACCGTCCATCTTAAGGTTGCAGTAAAACATTTTCACCAAATCTGGGAAAATAGAGTCCTTGTAGCTGCAGAAATCGAGCACGCCCTGATGAGATAGATCATCGAGGAAATCAAATCCTCAATCGTCTTCAAAGAACTGTCAATCCATATATTTAGGCTGAATGACGTCTCTGGTCCAGAATTCTTCCTTGAAGTGTTTGAGATCGTCGTTATTGGACGAAAGTCTTTGAAGATCAGTGGGGTTATTGGTGGGAGCAGTTTTGCTACGTGGGTATTTAGAAGAGGATGCCATGGTGGAGTTTTGGTGGGATATGGAGAGAAGGAGTAGATGGGTGTGTCACGAAGAAGAGAAAACAGAGAAGGGGGGAAAATGAGAACTTATGAAATGAGAGAGGAGGCTCGTGAATTCCTTATATAATTCGCGTGTTATTTGAATAACAGTGGTGTTATTCGAATAACAAAGTTGTTCCTGAAATGTCTTGGCTCACTGCCAAGCTTTATTCGAATAACAATGTTGTTATTCGAATAACAGCGTAGTAGCTCAATCGTTTGTGGAAGTCTGCCATTTGTTATTTGAATAACATACTTTGTTATTCGAATAACATGAAAATGGTTTTTGCCACTGACATGCTTTATTCAAATAACCAGTTGATATTAGGTTTGATATTATTTGAATAACATGAAGTTTTTAAGGAAACAAAGAAGTTCTTATAAGACTTTTGATGGTTGTTTGGATTAAATTCCAAACCGGCTTTTTGAAAAACACATTTTTGTCTCCCTAACAACACATTCAAGTTATCTCTTCCAAAAGTGAATTTTGCAAGAGTGTTGTTCAAATCTTCAATTTCTTTTTCAAAAGCTTTGCATGATAAATAAGGTAATAATATGGATGTGTTATCATGTGAGGAACAAGTCATGCATAATGAATTAGCATCAATAAGTCATAAGGTCTCATTTTCAATCTTAAGCTCATTTATCTCTTTACTTAAAGTAGAAACTTTGTTTACTAATAAGGAAATTATTTTGGTAGAGGACAAAACCATTTTTGTGAGCCTCAAAGATTCATCATGCAATTCTTGAAAGGCATCTTGCAATTCATCATAAGAGGGTGGAGATTCTAGGTTAGAAGAGGTTACCTCGGTGTCGCTTTCTCCACTTTCTTCTCCTTGAGCCATGAGACAAAGATGGGCTTCTTCATTCTCCGAATTATTGGAAGAGCTTAAGTCATTGTCCTCCCAAGCTATATATGTTATTCTTCCTTTCTTTTCCTTGGAAGGCCTTTTCTTAAACTTCTTCATCTTCTTGAAATACATAGGACACTCCATTTTCATGTGCCCCGATTTTCCGCATTCGTAGCATTTTGGAGGAGTAGAGGATCCTTCTCCTTTGTGATATACTTTCTTTTGAGGAAAGAGTGGTCTTCTTTGAAATCCCTTTTTCTTTAGGAATCTTCTAAACTTTCTCACAAGGAGACTAAGATTCTCCTCACTTAGCTCAACATTTTCAGCATCCTCTTCACCATCTTCATCATCATCTTCAATTGTAGAGGAGGTGGCTTTGAGTGCAATTCCCTTCTTCTTTTTGTCATGCTCTTCATTTTGATTGAGCATATTTAGTTCCAGCTCATGTTCTAGAAGCTTTCCGAAGGCTAGAGATATTGTTGATGAATCTCTTGATTCTGCAATAGCCGTTACTTTGGGTTGCCAATTCCTGCTTAGACATCTCAAGACTTTGTTAATAAGATCCTCATTAGGAAATGTCTTTCCCAATGAGATAAGATGATTAACAATGTGAGTAAATCTCTTTTACATATCTTGAATACTCTCACCTTGGTTCATTCTAAACAATTCGTATTCATGAGTAAAAGTGTTTATTCGAGATCATTTTACCTCACTAGTACCTTCATGAGTTACTTGTAGGGTATCCCACATTTCTTTTGCGGTCTTGCAATTTGACACCCTAAAGAATTCATCATACCCCAAGGATGTGGTGATGATGTTCTTGGCTCTCAAATTGTATTGAGCCTTCTTTTTATCATCATTGGTCCATTCATTTCTAGGTGTATTAATTTTCACACCATCTTTAGTTTGTGTTAGAACAAAAGCACCATTTTCAATGGCGTCCCACACATCTAAGTCAATAGCTTCAATGAAAATTTTCATCCTTTCTTTCAATAGGCATAACCATCCCCATTGAAATAAGGAGGTTTGTTTATAAAGGAACCTTCATTTGAAAAACCATTTGAAGCCATCACTTCTCTTGAAGCTGCTAAGCTCTTTATACAAGAGTCTAACTTTGATACCACATGATACCAAGTAGCCTCAATACTCAAGAGGGGGGTGAATTGAGTATGTAAAATAAGTTTGTAAATCTTTCGCAAATCGTTTGATAAACAATTTTCGTTGAAACTATTTGATGATTAGAGATGATTGGATATATAAGATAAACACTTTTACTTATAAATGCAATAGCCAAAGGAAATAATATTTAAGCAATTCAATAAAACAGTGCACAAAGTAAAGAGAAGGGTTTAGAGAAAACAAACTGATGAACCGTCAATATGTTCTATTTTTACGGTTCAATTACTTAGTTTTTCATATTCTTTTTATTTATTTTTAATGAATTTTATTTGTTAGTTTTGTTATATTTTAGTTTTGTTTAATTGTGTTTTTATTAAGTGTTTTGTGTATTTTTGTCAGGTAATTGTACAAAAAGAAGAAATTCCTGAAGATAAATATGTGAAGGATTCTTATCCTATTCTTAGATGCTAATTAGAGTTTTAATTGGATACAAAATCTTAGAATGGAGATTGGATAAGGATTCTCAAAGAGATTTGATTTGGAGCAAAATTCGGATTCCCACACTATCCTGACCATTCCTCATTAATTAAGCCATATCTTGAGCTACAGAGATCAGATCGATGCGTCGTTTGCGATGTTGGAAAGCTAACAGAAAATCCTACAACTTCTCTGTTGAGATAAAGGGAAAAATAGGTCATCTAAAGGGTGAAAAAAATCATGCAAGTGAGATACGAAAATCTGTCAGCTTTTCTATAAAAGGGGGAAAACGAGTTTAGCAAGGAACTTTCTTTGATTGAGCATATTACGCAGAAAATCCCTAATCCCGAGAGAGTTGTTTTATGACGGCAGACCTTAGAGGACGGATTGAAGGAGGAATTGATTCTTGAAGGCTTGAAGATCTTAATCTTCATTAGAGGGGTTTTGATTTCTCTTTCTTTTTAGTTTTCCTTTTCCTTTAGGTTTTTTGTCTATGGGTTTGTATTTTGATATGGGTTTGTTTTTATTGAACATGAGTAACTAAACCCATAGCTAGGGCTATGGGGGATCTTGTTTTCCTAATTATTTGGGTTTGATTTCTAATTTGATTATGGTAATTTCTTTTTGGGTTTATCATATTGCTTGTATTCTTATCAGAATTTGATCACTTTTGACACGTGTTAATTCATTGTTTGACCGGTGACCATCCGTATTCAATGAGTGGATCTATATGGTAAGCCTAGGATTAGATTGGTGAATGACCAAACATCGATTTATCCTACCAATGAAATTGACGGTATGTTAGTTCATCTCTTGAATTGAAGCTTAATGCATTCTTAATTAATTCAACTAAATGACCAAATAGGTGAATTAAATTAGGAATAAAAAATTATTTCATCCATGACCATTGGGATTTAATAGCAAATAAGGGAATATTGGCAAAAAAATTACCTTAATCATAATTGAAAGAAAATTTGAATAATTGGATTCAAGTGAACCTTGCGCCCTAGTCTCTTTCTCATTGATTATCTTTTCTTTGTTTAATTGTTCATTGTTTTTCTTTATTTGTTTATTTTGATTTTATTGTGAATTTATTCATACACTTTTGATTGTCTAAATAATAAAGGATTTTATAAATCTGGTAATTACTAATTATTCCTCGTGGGATCGATAACTGGGACTCAAGTCCTATATTACTTGGCGATAGAGTACACTTGCTCTTAGTGTATTTTACGCACATCAAGTTTTTGGCACCGTTGCCGGAGAATAAGTTTGGTAATATTAGAAGCGAAAAACTCTAGTTAATTTAGACGCCCTTTTCTTTTATTTCTTATTTTATTTTTGTTTTTATTTTATTTTATTTTATTCTTAATTAATTTTTCATTTTTTTCTTTGTTTGTTTTTGTTTTTGTTTATATTTTATTTTAATTTTAATTTCTTTTTTTATTTTATTTTTATTTTTATTTTGTTTTTATTTTTATTTTGTTTTCTTATTTTATTCTATTTTAATTAATTTTTCCCTTCTTATTTTCTTTATGTTTTCTTTTTCTTTTTTTTGATTTTATTTTATTCTCAATTGATTTTTTTCCTTTCATTTATTTATTTATTTTTATTTTTATTTATTTTTATTTAATTTTTCTTCTTCTTATTTTTTGTTTATGCTTACTCGATCTCAGTGTCCTGATTTGACTTTTGATCTTGAAATTGAGAAAACAATTTCATGAGTTAAAGCGGACTTTTATCAGTATTTGTAATGAAGACATTAAGCAGGATGGAGAGGCAACCGGTTATTGAGGCCAACCGTGAAGAAAGAGCTATCCCAGCAGAGCGGACCATGCTTGAGTACTCTATGCCCACTACTGAAGGGTATGGAGGAAGTATAATAAGACCAGTTGTGGCAGCAAATAATTTTGAGATCAAACTAGTACTGATTTCCATGATTCAGAATTTAGTTCAGTTTGGTGGATTGCCGTCGGATGATCCTAATCAGCATTTGGCCAGATTCTTTGCAGTTGTGTGATATTATCAAGTATAATGGGGTGACAGATGATGTAATCCGATTGCGACTCTTTCCTTTCTCTCTTAGGGACAGAGCAAGCCAATGGTTAACGTCACTACCGAGGGGTTCCATCACTACATGGGATCAATTGACACAACAGTTTCTGGCTAAGTATTTTCTTCCTTCTAAATCTGCTAAATTAAGGAATAATATATCTTCTTTTGTGCAGTTTGAGGTGGACACTCTTTATGAAGCTTGGGAGCGCTTTCAGGAGTTGTTGAGGAGATGTCCACATCATGAATTTCCTGTATGGCAGCAGGTTCAGACTTTTTACAATGGTTTGTCACCTGCAAACCGTTCACTTATTGATGCTGCTGCAGGAGGTACTATATGGAGGAAAACACCTACTGAGAGCCAAGCTTTGATTGAAGAAATGGCACTAAATAATTATCAGTGGCAGAATGAGCGCCAGGCTCCTAAGAAACAAACAGGTGTACATGCTATTGATTCCTCTACTGCTATTCTGAGTCAGTTGGAAGCTTTGACTAAGAAGGTGGAGACTTTGATGGTGACAAATAGTGCAGCCCCACCTATCATCTGTGAAGCATGTGGAGGACAGGGTCATACAAGTGTAAATTGTCAAGTTGGTAGTCCTTTTGCCCCTAAGCCTGAAGCAGTTAATTTTGTTAGTAATTCCAACCGACAGCAGTACAATCCATATTCAAATACGTACAATCCTGGTTGGAAGGACCACCCAAATTTTAAATGGGGAAATCAGCAAGGCTATCAGTAGAATCAGCAGAGAGTTCCACCACCACCTCCTAGTTTCCAAGCACCTACAGAAAAGCTAAGTTTTGAAGATCTGGTTATGAAGTACATGCAGAATTCTGATGCCAGAATGAAGAACATGGAGACTCAAATCAGTCAGCTGACTGCATTGATGACAGCAAGGGCACCAAGGACATTGCCTAGCACTACTGAGACTAATCCTAAGGAACAGGCCCATGCAATTTTCCTGAGAAGTGGTAAGGAACTTGGGGAGTCTCCGTAGAAGAAGGAAATGTCAGAGCTTAAAGATACTCTTGTTCAGTCAGTGCATGAAGATGAGAAGGCAACTGACGATGTCCTTACTGAAGATGTCAACCAAGAGAGAGAGAGGTTGAGAAGAAAGCACCAAAGTGGCAGAGAGCAAAGAAGGATCGTGAGCAAAGTGCAGTTTATGAACCATCCTCATATGCCAAGATCCCATTCCCTCAGAGGCTCAAGAGCAATCATCCAGATCAACAATTTGCCAAATTCTTGGAGATATTCAAGAAATTACAAATTAATATTCCGTTCGTTGAAGTAATCTCTCAGATGCCTAAGTATGCAAAGTTTCTAAAGGAAATACTTACAAAGAAACGCAAGCTTGAGGAATTTGAGACTATATGTCTTACTGAGGAGTGTTCTGCCATTCTTTTGAAGAAGTTACCTCCAAAATTGAAAGATCCAGGGAGTTTTACTATTCCTTGTACTATTGGTAACTCTTATTTTGATAAGGCATTATGTGATTTGGGTGCTAGTATTAATTTGATACCTTTTTCTGTGTTTATGAAATTGGGGATGCAGGAACCGAAGCCCACCAACATTTCACTACAGTTGGCTGATAGATCCTTCGCTTACCCGCGTGGTGTGGTGGAGGATGTTTTGGTGAAGGTGGACAAATTTATATTCCCAGTTGATTTTGTGGTGCTAGATATGGAAGAGGATGCTGATATTCCTCTCATTCTTGGAAGACCATTTTTGGCCACTTCTGGAGCTGTGATTGATGTACCTCGGGGTGAGCTCATCTTGAGAGTGGATGGAGATCATGTGACCATTAATATCTTTAGGGAAGCTAAATCTTCTCTAATGTCAAATCTCCATGCCCCGATTAATTTTGTTCAAGCTAAGAAGCCAGAAATCTTAGCTATCAAAGACCCCCCGCCATCATACAGTATTGATGTTGATCTTTTGGGAAGACAAGATGCTGAGACAGATAAAGGTCCTCCTAAGATCCATGTTTCTTCACAGATTGGTCCTTCATCTATTGATCGAGTGCAACCACCTTGGCCTAGTGGAGTCAATGCGCAATTGGGACAGTCAAGCTCTTTTCCAGTTCAGAATTCTGTTGGAAGCAGTCTCAAGTCTATTGATGAAGAGAGGAAGAACTGTTTTGAAAAGAAAAAGATGTCCTCCTATTTCTCTTACTTTAAGCCACCTTGATGTATCTGAAAAGGCAACGTTAAGCTAATAACGTTAAACAAGCGCTTTACAGGAGGCAACCTGTGTTTCTTCTTCTTTTATTTTATTTTAGTTATTTTTGTTATTTTTGTTTTTCTTTTAGATTCTCCTCATGTGTTTGGGATTTCATTTTTCAGATTGTGTTGCTGCGCTGACTCTTTTGCTTCTCCTTTGCCTGACATTATGTCACTGTCCATCAGGTTGTGTTGTTCTTTTTTTTACCCTCTTTATTTCTTTTTTTTTCACATTGAGGACAATGTTTATCTTAAGTGTGGGGGAATGATACTTTTATGATTTTTTTGTCAAAAAAATAATAATTTTGAAGCACTTGAGTATTGTTGGTAATTAAGCTGGAATTGTGTGTTGATTTCTTGATTTATTCTGAGCTGATGGAGATATGTTTTGAAGGGAATTCCATTGATCATGAGCTGATAATGTGTGAAGCAATCTTTTTCAATGAAGAAAAGTGAAATTTAGCATTTTTAGTTGGAAATTAGCCATGTCTACCTACTTTTGTTCTCTTCATTAACTTAGCCAGAAAACGAGTTTTGAGCTTTAATGATTAGATTTTTCTTCTGGAGTGAGTTTTCTCTTGATTGATGTGCGCTAGAACTTGCTTTGATATCTTATTGAGGCTTTAATGATTCATTTGCGTACTTGAATATGATTAAGGCAATTAGGCTTAAATTTTTCTTGACTTCCAGAGTTGCATTGATTAAATAACCCCTTAGTTGCCCCCTTTGAGCCTAAAATTGATTTCTTTGAATACCCAATTAAATAATCAGGTTGAATTCTTTGGAGCAATTGATGTGTTGATTGAAAAGTCTTGAAAGGTTGCTTTTGTCTTCAAGGGTTGAAAAAAAAAAGTTTGAAAAAAAAAGAGGTTTGGAAAAAAAATGAAAAAGAAAGAAAAGAAAAAAATTGTTGGTGAAGAATAATGAAAATATTGGGTTGAAAGTGAGAAGTTGTTATATTCTTGTGCATCGTGCTCTATCTGTCATCTTTTCAACCTGATTCTGTTTTGTATTGATTTATTCATGAGCATTCTTTATCCTATTTTATCCTATTTTCCTACCTTCCATTTTACCCTTGGCCTCGTTACAACCAAAGGAAAGTCTTTTTGATTCTTGTGTTGTATATGAACTTGAAAGTGAAGATGAGATTGATAAGCAAGCCTATGGTATTGTATTTTTTAAGAGAAATTTGAATAATCTCTTTGTCCTTTAAACACTTGAGCAATGGAAAGTTGAGTGATCTCAGATGTTTGATGAAGAGAACAGTTGCAAGCTAGACTCTAGCCTTTAATTGTTTAAGTGCTAAATGATTTTGCTTGATTGGATTTGATTGCTGAACTTGAATTTCTTTTAATTGTGGAATTTCTCTTTGATTCATGTTTTTTGATGTTGAGTTTGATCTCGTTGTTGATTCCTATTCTTTGCTTGAGGACCAGCAAAGTTCAAGTGTGAGGGAGTTGATGAACCGTCAATATATCCTATTTTTACAGTTCAATTACTTAGTTTTTCATATTCCTTTTATTTATTTTTAATGAATTTTATTTGTTAGTTTTGTTATATTTTAGTTTTGTTTAATTGTGTTTTTATTAAGTGTTTTGTGTATTTTTGTCAGGTAATTGTACAAAAAGAAGAAATTCCTGAAGATAAATATGTGAATGATTCTTATCCTATTCTTAGATGCTAATTAGAGTTCTAATTGGATACAAAATCTTAGAATGGAGATTGGATAAGGATTCTCAAAGAGATTTGATTTGGAGCAAAATTCGAATTCCCACACTATCCTGACCATTCCTCATTAATTAAGCCACATCTTGAGCTACAGAGATCAGATCGATGCGTCGTTTACGATGTTGGAAAGCTAATAGAAAATCCTACAACTTCTCTGTTGAGATAAAGGGAAAAATAGGTCATCTAAAGGGTGAAAAAAATCATGCAAGTGAGATACGAAAATCTGTCAGCTTTTCTATAAAAGGGGGAAAACGAGTTTAGCAAGGAACTTTCTTTGATTGAGCATATTACGCAGAAAATCCCTAATCCCGAGAGAGTTGTTTTATGACGGCAGACCTTAGAGGACGGATTGAAGGAGGAATTGATTCTTGAAGGCTTGAAGATCTTAATCTTCATTAGAGGGGTTTTGATTTCTCTTTCTTTTTAGTTTTCCTTTTCCTTTGGGTTTTTTGTCTATGGGTTTGTATTTTGATATGGGTTTGCTTTTATTGAACATGAGTAACTAAACCCATAGCTAGGGCTATGGGGGATCTTGTTTTCCTAATTATTTGGGTTTGATTTCTAATTTGATTATGGTAATTTCTTTTTGGGTTTATCATATTGCTTGTATTCTTATCAGAATTTGATCACTTTTGACACGTGTTAATTCATTGTTTGACCGGTGACCATCCGTATTCAATGAGTGGATCTATATGGTAAGCCTAGGATTAGATTGGTGAATGACCAAACATCGATTTATCCTACCAATGGAATTGACGTTATGTTAGTTCATCTCTTGAATTGAAGCTTAATGCATTCTTAATTAATTCAACTAAATGACCAAATAGGTGAATTAAATTAGGAATAAAAAATTATTTCATCCATGACCATTGGGATTTAATAGCAAATAAGGGAATATTGGCAAAAAAATTACCGTAATCATAATTAAAAGAAAATTTGAATAATTGGATTCAAGTGAACCTTGCGCCCTAGTCTCTTTCTCATTGATTATCTTTTCTTTGTTTAATTATTCATTGTTTTTCTTTATTTGTTTATTTTGATTTTATTGTGAATTTATTCATACACTTTTGATTGTCTAAATAACAAAGGATTTTACGAATCAAGTAATTACCAATTATTCCTCGTGGGATCGATAACTGGGACTCAAGTCCTATATTACTTGGCGATAGAGTGCACTTGCTCTTAGTGTATTTTACGCGCATCACAAACTCAATGATTTATCCTGATTCGATCACCAATCCACTTGTGCTCTACGCCCAGTCCCCAAGCAACAACTTGAGATTTTCCACTATATCTTTAAGCTTCAATGGGTGCTTGACAACCACTACAACCTTGAGCACTCAACACTTTGGGATACCTCACCCTTATGCTTGAGCCTTTCTTTCCAAGGGATACCTCACCCTTTTACAGTTTGGAGGGATGCCTCACCCTCTCTAGAGATTTTACAAAGATTGAATAGGTAGAAGCTCTCTTCAAAGAGCAGATAATACAAATGGAAATTCAATGGGTATTTGATTCACAGTTTACGCTAAAAAATAGAGTATTAATGGAGGAAAAGATGAAAACTCATTTTTAATGCTCAACCAAGGTTTTTCATATTGATTGTCTAACATTCATAAATGCCCAACAACTTCTATTTATAAGTCATTGAAGATTAGAGCCGTTGGGAGGTGGTTGGAGCATTAAATGTTTCGTAACTATCCGTTAATTTCTATTTCTAGAAAGCTCTCTTATTCGAATAAGAGAATCCTTATTCGAATAAGGCTTTAAATAGCACAAGCGTGTTTTCCTCTGTAATGTGTTATTCGAATAACATCTTTATTATTCGAATAACCATTGAAATATATGGCTTCTGGGAAAACATGTTATTCGAATAACATTCACGTTATTCAAATAATTCATTTGAATATTTGATTTCCTGGGATCTTGTTATTCAAATAACAACATTGTTATTCGAATAACCATTTAAATATGGTTTTGCTGAAAGGCTTGTTATTCGAATAATGAATCTATTATTCGAATAACATTTAAATAGAATGATTTCCTGGAGATGTGTTATTCGAATAACACTTTGTTATTCGAATAACTCATTCGTGTCAAAATAATTTTTGAACCTCTTATTCGAATAGCACAGGGCATATTCGAATAAATATTTACCTGAAAGATTATTTGGAATCTTTGACTTGTGTTATTCGAATAAGGAACCCCTTATTCGAATAATACATGTGAAAAACATGTTTTATGCCTTTTTAAATGTTGCTCTTGATTCCATATGATCTTGCAAGCTTATGGACACGAGATGGTTGATTCTTTGGAAATTAAAAACCATATTGAAGCCTTGAAAACTTGTATGCTATTTTGAAATGTAAGATTGAGCAATTGTGAATCTTTATATATACCTTTACAAATTGATTGAAGTCCTAAAAGCTATACTTGATGGTCTTGAGGGTCTTGGACTTGATCTTGCGACATCTTTAAGTTTGTTATCATCAAAACACATTCTTCACGAGATACTAGCCAATTACATTTTTTTTCTTTTTGCAGAAGGTCCCCCCACGTTTCCAGCCTTGAAGCCCTCTTTTTTAAGTTAGAAATGAGACATTCCCTTCTTTTTTATTATTTAGGGGATGGGTCTTTTCTATCCTCTTTGGTAGTGGGGGTATGTGATATGTTTTTTTTTAGGAATCAGGAGGTGGGTGTTATGTGTGTGCATGTGTAAATGGGTGATGAATGTGAGTAGGGAGCAAACAGCGTTGTCCCCTTGTGATGGTATGGCCAAAAAATAGAAAAATAACATAAAGTAAGAAAAGATACATTATTTCCGTCCAAAAGTAGAAAAACCAACTTACAGCAAGAGCTTTACGCTATTCACTTACTTTTTCTTTTTCTTTTTCTTTTTTATTATTTCATTTTTGTTTTGTTTTGTTTTATTATTTTTTTTTACTAAGGTGAGTTTATGTATTTGGGCTAAGAATAAGGATCAAGAATGTGGACTTGAATTCACTCAAATTTTATTTTCTTCTTCTTCTTTTTTGATTTTTTAATTTTAATTTTTTTATTTTTATTTTTGTTTTTTAGAGCCTGGTTAAAATTGGGTATTCACAATATGAATAAAATAATCTCATATCAATTGTGCCTCGAAAAATATAGAAAAATATACGTAATTCCTTTCTAAATTCTTCTGGTTGGAGATGAGCAACATCTTGCTAATAAACTTATGAAAGATATTATATGAAGTCATGTATTTTTTGGTAATATACTTGTGTGCTTTTATAGCACTAAGATATGGTACTTTAGGACCAAGATCTTCATTATTTTATTTACATCTAGTAATCTAACAACCATTGGTGTACTCAATAGATGTGATTTATATATATAAAATAGCTTAAGAACCTTTTACGTATAACTTCAAGGAAAAACATATTTAACCCTCTAAACTTTGGCCTATGTGCATTTTAGTCCCTAAAAATTAAAAATGTGCAAATTGATCCCTACCATTTTCAAAATATGCAATTTGACCATTCTGTTAACTTTTCCGTCAAATGGTAACATAATTGGTCACGTGCCTCACATATCACTATTTTTAAGACAAAATTGTCCGTAAGTGACTCATATGCATGACCCAAAGTTTAGGGGCTAAAGTGCACATGACTCAAAGTTTAGGGAGGCAAAATGCATTTTTCCCTAATAGCCTTGCCTTCTTCTCCTCCCACATACCCTAACCCTCCTTCCCCTTCTCTTAAACGAAATAAACATGATCATCAAGCAACAAACCTACTCATTTCATCTCCAAATCATAGGCCATACTCAGCTTAAAACACAAGAAGCAACTGAGCACAAGAAAGAACCCACCTAAAAATAATAAATCCATCAGACCAAGAGCCAAATTCGCCCCAAAAACATAATTGCAACTCATCCATCTTCACTAATGATTCCATCATCAAAGCCAAACTAGTCACCACATCACACTATGCCTCCACCACGTCACACCTATTGGCCAATGCGCACAACACATAAGCTGCTAGCAACCCAACAACCACTATCTTCCAAAGCCTCAAAGTTGCAACTCATCACCACCCAAATTTCCAACCAATCCTTGCCACACCTTCACCTCGCCCCACCATCCACTACCTCGTCTAGCTATTATGCCACCCACTGTAACTGCCATCCAACGACTGCACTTGAAGTCCATGTCAAGCTATAGCCATCGCTGGCGCCACCTCTTGGGTTGGTGGCACATGACCATTTTAGTGGCAAGTGTTAGAGTTTCTAATAATGGGAAAAAGGAATGAGGGCTAGGGTAAGAGAAGAGGGGGAAAAGATGTTAAGGTTAGTAGTGGGGGAACAGTCATGTGCCACTCACACGAGTTACTTAAGGGCAATTACGTCTAAAAAAATAGTCATGTATGAGGCACGTAACCTACTTCGTTACCATTTGATGGAAAACTTGACAGAAAAGTTGAATTGCACATTTTGGAAACGTTAGGGATCTGTTTACACATTTTAAAATTTAGGGATTGAAGTGCACATGGGCCAAAGTTTAAGGGGATAAAATGCATTTTTCCCATAACTTTATAGACAACAATTCAATTTGCTAAATGCTTAATATGTAGACCGAGACAAAACTTTGTCCTTAAAAAATATTTCATTTCAAATTCTTTATTTGGATCTTTTACAATCTTAGAAGAACTTCAAGCAATTCTAATAATATTCAAATCATCAACATACATAACAATTATAATAAAGCCAATTACAAGTTTCTTTATATAGACACATAGGCAAACAAAATATTTTAAAGAAATTTAAAATAAATATTTCTAAAGTAACATAATGCATATCAACAATCAGTAATGCTCAATAAGAAAGTCTCAATATGATAAGCAAAAGAATATAAATTGTCAGTGTTCTAGATCGGTATCCAAGTTTAAACCCAACTAGGAGCAACCCAGCAACACAAGGTTGGATCTCGAATCCAATCCCTCGTGGCCAAGGCAGTAACGACTCCAACAAATTGGGAGCCAATCTCTCTAACAAATCCCTCAATTTGGAGAATGATTATCTTAGCCATAAAAACTCATCAATGCCTAATTCAAATGAGATTTTCCCTCCTATCTTAATTAACAACTAAGCACCACTCCACTATAAATACTAGGCTAAGCCACTCAGGTAACTCTCTAGACACCATACATTACTTTCATAGTGCACAACCTAACTTGAGCATCAGAGTACCTTTTGCAAGTACACTACCTTCTGTTCCACCGTAGGTGTCACTGTGCCAAGGAGAAACCCACCAAACGTAATCTACCCATAACGCTTTTCAGGTGACCCTCTTGAACTTGTTCTGAACATTAGGACCGTTTGTGGGAATCATAACCTTATACTCCCACTACTACCACCACTATGGTAAACAAAATACAACAATGTGCTTCTACAACACAGAACCAACCCACCACCAGCCAGCACTATGCTTCCGCTACTCGTAATCAACCTGCTGCTAGTCAACGCCCTATGTCCAACACTGTCCACAAAGTAGAGGCCAACCTAGAATCTAGGAGTGACGGGGAGGAGCCCCCCTTTCTCTCAAATGAGAACCTTTCTAGGTAGAGAATGACCAAGCTCACGTGTTATCTCATTGAGAGGAGTCAAAGAGTGGATCCCGATGTTGCAGTGCCTAGGGATGCATGAAGAGGACCTTGTCTCACAATAGCAAGAACTCATGCCCTGAGAACTATCCCGCCATGAGTCAAGATGAAAGAATACAAGAGTAAGACAAGTGTTTGGTAGAGTTGGAATGATCAGTCCACGTTGAAAGGGAAGATCAAAGGTGCTAATAACCATGATATTGAAAGTTCAAAGGTCACGGAGCCTGGTAGATAGGGGACCCTCACTTTGCAAGGGCAACCTTTCTTGGACGAATTGATGGCATTTGAGATTCCCAAAAGGTTCAACTACCCAATGAACATTGAGGTCTATGACGGTACCATGGAGCCCCAAGAGCATTTAGATGCTTACGTCTCAGCCTTGATGTTCACTGGAGGTAATAATCCCCTCATATGTCGCACTTTCTATAACATCCTCTCTAACCAATTAGTCTTAATTAGGGTTATAGGAGTTCAGTAACTCTTGTAAGAGTTACCTGTTAACTTTGGTAACTTTTTAAAGATAGTTAGACTATTTTGCTATAACACTGAATGTGAGAAATAACTGTTAATAATCAGAAAGTAGTATAAACTACTTAGATGAGGAAAATAAATATAGAGAATTTATTTTTAGGTTTCAAATAAATAGAAAGTTATGTGGTTAATTTTGGAGAATTAACTGAGATAGTTTAGTATTTTTAGTAACACTGAGTGAGTGTTTAAATACTAGATTAAATAGGCAGCTATCTTGGAAAATTATAAAAATTTGAGAAGATATCAAGTCAAGAATGGAGAATTTCCTAGTAATGAGAACAGGTTAAGGTAGATACTTGTAAGCTTATTAGCTTATTTCCTTAGGTTTAATGTAACTTAAGGAAGAGTAATAAAATTTAAGTGACAGTTTTAGGTGTATGAACAACAAAGCAATGATAAGAATATAATTGAAATGAATCATAGGATTTTTCATAACACCTATGGAAGTTAAGAAACTATGATTAGTAAGATCAAAGTATTCCTAAGAGACATAAAGTCTCTAGCTAAATATCTAGTCCATCCTTATCTCTCCACTGTTCTTATATCTCCTTTCTTTAACTTTTCCACTCATTTCTCTCATCTCTCACGATGGAACCAACAGAGAGGAAAAGAAAGGAAAGAAGGGAAAGGAGAAGGAGAAGGAAGAGGAGGAAGAACCAAGAAAGGCAAGAAGACCAAGTTCAAACATCATCCTTAGAGACTTGATGTAACATCCCAACTTTTGGGATAATTACAATATAGTCCTAAAATGTGCTGTTTTGTAATTTCTATGAATAGTAAATTGAATTTGACTGTTTCGTGAGTGTATTTGACTGTTGTATGTGATTTGCTCCGAGTTAAGAAAATAATAATTTTTTGGCCGAAAAATCTTATTTTAAATAATTGGAGTTGGGGGATCTTACTAAACCCAATTCTGATTGATATATATATTAATCTTTTAATTTTTAAGATTTAACTGTGTAATAAAATAATTTTACATTATTATAATATTATTTTATTTGACAGTACCTACTGTCTCAAAAATAGTAGAAATCTGCTTCAAAATGATCATGGACCCTAAAAAGTCTGCGGGACCCGCATTTCGAAAAGCAGTCAACAATTTTGACTGGACCAAATTCTAAACCAATAGGATCAAGTCAACGAAAGTGGCTTGACTATTTTAAACCAATGAGAAGTGGTCAAATAAAGAGGCAAAGACTTCTTTGAGGACCATTAGATGTAAAGCTTGTTTTAGAAGCTTTGATCTTAACCGTTGATCAAATCAATAGTGTAAGAACAATTCTAGTTTAATCACTAAGCAATATCCACCTTAGATCAAATCAAAGGATAGGAATTAAAGTTAAAATCAAAGGTTGAGATTGAGTCAAACATAGTGGCTTGACTTTGCTTAGTAATTAATTAAACCTAATTTGGTTAATCTAATTGCCTAATTAACTAACTAAGTAAGCTAACCTAGTTGTTAATTAGTTATAATCTAAATATTAATTAGATATCCTAATATTGTTTAGAAGCTATGATATATGCTAATATATATTGAACTAATTAGTTATATAATTAGAATGTTAATCAAGTGTTAATAGGAGACTTAACCTAATTAATTACCTATTTAATTAGCATGTAATTAACTTTAATTGAAATCAAAATTAAGCCCCTAATATCCCTTGAACCCCACAGCCAAGGAGGCTAAATGGCCAAGTTCTCACAAGTTCCACAAGGTTCTTGAACCATCCAAGGGACATAAGCCATGTGCTTTAAAGTGTGAACACAAATGGATATTTACTATCCAAGTTAAGCACTCAATCTCTCCTACAACTCTCACACAGCAGCCCCCCTCTCATTACACTCTCAAATTTCACTTTTACACTTATCTAAATCTAAGCCTTCATATTCTCTCAAATTTCCAAGAACTCAAGAACACATTTCTCTTCCCTTTTCTCTCAAATTTTCGGCCCAACACCCAAACACCACCATTAATCTTCTATAATTTTTCTTTCTTACTTTTCCTAAACCACAATTATCTCTTAAATAATTTTCCTTTACATGGTTTTGTCAAAAACCTACTCTTTCTAGTTCAAAATCCAATCTTCATCTTACTTCCCTAAGGGTAAGTTTTTTATTCTTTAGTTTAAAGTTTGATTTTTGATTTTCTTAACCATGATTGTTCCATGGTTTTTCAATATTGAGCCTTGTATGTGATTTTACTAATTATTTAAGAATTATTAGGGTTTTGTGTTGGTTTTTAAGAAAGCAAGGAGAAGGAGGAGACTATGTAGTTTAAAAGTACTAGAAATAGCTTACACATATTTGAAATAATGATTTTTAAGCTATATGGTTAAGAAAATAATTTAAAAATCTTACGCGATTGAGAAAATGATTTAAAAATACTATGCGATGTTTAAAAATGTCAAAATATATTTACGTGATTTAAAAATGTTTGTAAAAGTGATGCGATTGTGAAAACGCGATAAAATTTCTACACAATTAAATAGAATAACGAGTTTTACTGTCAAGTCAAAGTGGTGGACCCGGACATATTGTGAGATAGTACTGTCAAGTGGAGACGTACTATATTTTGGTATATTGAGATTGAGGGTATTTTCATAAATATGGTAAAATATTGAGAATTAGGGTATTTTGGTAATTCTTGATCATGTTAAGAGTGTTGTGTCAATTTGGTTGATAATTGGCGATTGGTTGACGAGATGAATTATGCCGTGTTGTGGTGTGATAGGCGTAGTGTGGTTCATTATATGAACTTGGAGGCATTAGTGTGCGGAGAATTCCACATATGGACAGTGGGTTGCTCCTCTAGGCCGTGGTAACGTGCAACACACTAATGATCTCGACAAGCACTGTTCTTAATCGAGATCTTGAGGAGACTATTATGTACAATGCCTATAGTGAACGATGTATTGGATTGTGTACTACTACACGATGTTTTGGACTGTGGACTATAGACACAACGTTGGACAGTGTAATAGTTTGGTTGGGCAGCTTGAGGTACTATTAGTTCTTTTCGGATCATTCTCTCAGATATCTGTGTTTAGCTCTGTGGAGTAGGAATGAGTCAGTGTGTGTATCATTCATTATCTGCATTTTAATGTTTACTATAATCTGTGATAAAATGTATGATGTATTGCTTTGCTATACTGTATGTGATATGATGGTATGTATTATTGTGATATCTGTTGTATTGTCATTTTCTTTATTGCCATGCTGGTAATGATGTAGATTGTCTCACCTCTCTATACATATTTCTTTGTATTATTATTATATTTCTGTAAAGAGTTTGAGGAAGAGGAGGAAGAACAGCCTCTTAAGAAACAGTATCCGGACGAGCGACAGCCGAGCGAGCAGCATGAGGACGGTGAGCAGATAGATCACCCTTATCATCTAGACTGATCTTGAGATCATGGCGTTGCCGGGATTCATCGATTTCGTGAGACTTGGTTTTTATGGAGGTTCGGAGGCCTGGCGTATGCATGAGGATAAAGGATCTGTAGTCTACGTGGGACGTCTGACTGTGTCCCTGAGTAGAGAGTTTGATGGAGATATAATATTTACTACTACTTTGTATTTACATCTAGAGTTGCCTCTGACTCTTAGGCGATATTGGGAAGGAATTTTCCATGCACCTAGCGAGCTCAGTAGTGATTCAACAGCCCGGATTTAGGTCTGTAGAGCTATGGGACCTCCAGGATTTCTGTCTTTCGATGATCTCTCTGAAGATGATCCATTAGAGGGTTAGAAAATCTTTGAGGTGCACTTGGGCAATACTATGTTTTTAGTATTATGCTGACACCTTACTGTTTTGATAAATATTTGTAGTTGCAAATTATTTGTGTATTTAAGACAAAAATCATATGTATATTATAGTGTGATTATGGTTTGTTTTATTTTGTGTTCTGTGTTATTTTATTTAATGTTATAAGTATAAAAGGAAAAATTTTACCACTAATATTATTTATGTGCCAAACGTTTTACAACTTGGGTACAAATTTTATTTTATTTTATTTTATTGCATCATAAATGTGACATCCCCACAAGGGTGTTACATTAGTTAGTATCAGAGCCCAAGTTAGAGTCTTTCGGGGTTATGGTTAGGTCTATTTTTGCTTGTGTTGTGTGATTCTCTGTGATTTGTTTCCGAAAGGTTACATCTAACTCTGTTCTATTATGATTGAAGAAAGAGGATGTTTGGTGGAAGAAGAACGCGTGCGAATGTGGAACGTGATATGGATCTAATGATTACAGCTGCTGAGGCTATGTAGCGAATGGCAGAAGTGATTACCCAGCAAAATCAACGAGCAGCTCAATAGTAAGATGCAACTACTGATGCTCTGAATTTATCTGAGTTTAAGCGCAACAATCCACCGCAGTTTAGAGGCGAGTTTGACCCCGAGAAGGTGAGTCTTTGGATTCAAGACTTGGAAAGAGTATTTGAAGGAATGGGGTATGCAGAGAATAGAAAGGTGACGTATGCTACTTTTATGTTAAGGGGAGATGCTGAAAATTGGTGGAGAGGAACCCACCAATTATTGCTTGCTGAAGGGATTGAGATCACTTGGGAGGTATTTGGTGAAGTATTTCTGGAGAAGTACTTTCTTGGTAGTGCCCGACATGCCAAGGAGATGGAATTTCTTGGTTTGCGACAAGGTAACATGACTGTTGGGGAGTATGCTGCTAAGTTCGAGAGCTTGTCACAGTTCTCAAGGTATTTTCAAATTCAACCTGACGAGATATGAAAGTGCCATAAGTTTGAGGATGGATTGAGGGTAGAACTGAGGCGAGCAGTACTACCTATGAGAATGAGGGAATTTCCTGTTTTGATGGATACTTGTCGACGACTTGAGGAGTTGGATCTGTCTCGAGATCCCAGAAATTGTAACTTTGGACCGACTAGGTTCCAAAGAGGAGGTAATAGCAACAATAACTAGTTTCAGCGCAAGCCTTATTCAAGACCATCAGGAAGTCAGCCTCAACGTCCGTCTACTGGGGGAAGTTCTAGTGGTAACCGAGCTGGTCAAAATGTGGCGTTTGTGCCAAGATGTTTTAAATGTGGGAAGAGTGGTCATATATCTATGAATTGTTTGATCAGAGGAACAATCTACTTTAATTGCAGAAAACCTAGACATGTTTCTAGAGATTGCACTCAGGCGAAAAGGAAGCCTGCTTTGAGTAATGTTTGTGCTACTCAGCCGCGATCTGGAGGGCGAGTATATATGATGACTGGAACTGAAACTTCTCAATCTGAAGATCTTATTCAAGGAGAAGGTGTCATCGAAGGTAATCACCTGACTTTGCTATCTGATTCGGGTGCAACACACTCATTTTTGTATATAATTGTGTGGAACGATTGAAACTGCCTGTGTCTTCTCTGAGTTTTCAATTGATTGTTTCTACGCCAACTGCCAAGCCTGTTGTTACATCCAAGATATGTATGAACTGTCCTATTGTTATAAAGGATTGTGTATTTTCAGTCAATTTAATTTGTTTACCTCTTGTTGAGATAGACATAATATTAGGAATGGATTGGTTATCTTCTAACCATGTCCTGATAGACTGTGCAAGTAAAACCATAGTTTTTCCTAAGGAAAAAAGTTTTGGATTCTTGACTGCTGTTAAAGTCAAGTCATTGTTGGGAGATGGAGCTCAGGGATATATGTTGCTATCTTCTTTAGAAGTCAAGAGTGAGAAAGATGTGAGCGCCATTCCTATTATCAATGAGTTTCCAGAGGTTTTTCCTGATAATGTACCCAGTTTGCCACCGAAAAGGGAGATCGAGTTCTCTATCGATTTGGTGCCGGGATCAGGTCCTATTTCGATTGCACCATATCGGATGTCACCTGCAGAGTTGGTAGAATTAAAGAAGCAATTGGAGGAACTGTTGGAGAAGTAGTTTGTGCGACCTAGTGTTTTGCCATGGGGAGCACCAGTGCTACTAGTCAAAAAGAAGGATGGAACTTCTCGACTTTGTGTTGATTATCGTCAGTTGAACAAGGTTACTATAAAGAATAAGTATCCACTTCCAAGGATTAATGATTTGATGGATCAGTTGAAGAGAGCTGCTGTATTCTCTAGGATAGATCTGTGATCAGGTTATCATCAGATTTGTGTCAAGGTTGATGATGTACCTAAGACAGCTTTCTGAACTCGTTATGGGCATTATGAGTATCAAGTGATGCCGTTCGGAGTGACGAATGCTCCTGCAATATTCATGGACTATATGAACAGGATTTTTCGTCCGTACCTAGACAGATTTGTCATTGTCTTTATCGATGACATTCTGATCTACTCTCAAAGTCAAGAAGAGCATGCTGAACATCTCAGTATAGTTCTCCAGATTTTGAAAGAGAAGAAGCTGTATGCAAAATTAGCAAAATGCGAGTTTTGGTTGGAAGAAGTTTAATTTCTAGGTCACGTAATTTCCAAAGAAGGTATTGCGGTAGACCCATCAAAGGTGGAGACCATTTTGTAATGGGAAAGGCCTAAGACAGTGACTGAGGTCCAGAGTTTTGTTGGATTGGCCGGATATTACCGAAGGTTTATTGAAGGTTTTTCCAAGATAGCTGGACCACTTACACAACTCACAAGGAAGAGCCAAGCTTTTGATTGGACGGAGGAATGTGAAGCAAGTTTCTAAGAGATGAAGAAGAGATTGACGAATGCACTAGTGTTAATTTTACCGGATCCTAACAAATCTTTTGAGGTGTATTGTGACGCTTCTTACCAAGGGTTAGGATGTGTGTTGATGCAGAACCGGAATGTAGTAGCTTATGCTTCAAGACAGTTGAAGGTTCATGAAAGGAACTACCCAACGCATGATTTGGAACTAGCCGCGGTAGTCTTTGCATTGAAAGTGTGGAGGCATTTTCTGTATGGAGCTATGTTCAATGTCTTTAGCGATCACAAGAGCTTCAAATACTTGTTTGATCAAAAGGAACTAAACATGAGACAGAGGCGCTGGTTGGAATTTTTGAAGGACTATGATTTTCAGCTTCAATACCATCCAGGAAAGGCGAATGTGGTGGCAGATGCCTTGAGCAGAAAGGTGGTTAGTGTTTCTACCATGATGATAAAGGAGGAGAAGCTGATTAATCAATTCAAAGATCTATGGTTGTCAGTGGAATTGGTACCCAGAAAGATTCGTCTAAGTAAGGTTGTAGTTTTGAATGACTTGCTGGAAGTGATCCGAGAAAAACAGGATGAGGATTCATTTTTACAAAATGAAAAAAAGTTTTTGAAGCAAGGTCATAAAGCAACGGTGGAGGAAGGATCTGATGGAATCTTGAGATTTGAAGGACGAGTTTGTATACCTGATGATCCCGAACTTAAGAAAGCAATTTTGGATGAAGCTCATACTAGTAACTTGAGTATGCATCCGGGGATGACTAAGATGTATCAAGACTTAAAGCGGATGTTTTGGTGGCCAAGAATGAAGAGAGATATAGTGGAACGTGTGATGTCTTGTCTCATTTTTCAGAAGGCAAAAGTGGAACATCAACGACCTGCTGGTATGTTACAACCTGTAACTATTCTAGAGTGGAAATGGGATAGTATCTCGATGGATTTTGTTACTGGATTGCCAAGGACGAGGAAGGGTTATGATTCTATATTGGGTTATAGTTGATAGGCTTATGAAGTCAGCGCACTTCTTGCCGATTAATATTAAGTATTCGTTGGAGCGGTTAACCCAGATGTACGTCAGAGAAATTGTTAGACTTCATGGTGTACCCGCAAGTATAATTTCTGATAGAGATCCAAGGTTTACGTCAAGGTTCTGGAAAAGTTTGCAAGAAGCCATGGGAACTAAACTGTGATTGAGTTCTGCTTATCATCTGCAGACTGACGGTCAAACTGAGAGAACGATTCAGTCATTGGAGGATTTGTTGCGTGCTTGTGTGTTAGAAAAACAAGGGAGTTGGGATGAATTTCTATCTTTGATAGAATTCACCTACAACAATAGTTTTTACTCGAGCATAGGGATGGCACCCTATGAAGCCCTTTATGGACAACGATGCCGAACACCTTTGTGTTGGTATCAGGATGGGGAAAGTATGACTATTGGGCTTGATCTTGTGCAATAGACTACGAAAAAAGTGAAAATGATTCAGGAGAAGATGCGAACGACTCAGAGCCGACAGAAGAGCTATGCTGATAAGCGGAGGTGACCTCTGGAGTTTGAAGAAGGTGAGCATGTATTCTTAAGAGTAACGCCTACGACTGGTGTTGGAAGAGTTATCAAATCTAGGAAACTTACTCCTAAATTCATAGGGCCTTATCAAATTATTCGTCGGATAGGTCCTGTAGCCTACCAAATAGCTTTACCGCCTTTTCTATCCAATCTACATAATGTATTCCATGTGTCTCAGCTGAGGAAATACATTCCCGATCCAATGCATGTTATACAACCCGATGAAGTGCAACTGAAGGATAATTTGACGTATGAAACACTTCCTGTGAAGATCGAGGACAGGAGAGAGAAACAACTTCAAGGGAAGATGATTGAGCTGGTAAAGGTAGTATGGAATGATGTAACGGGAGATGCTACTTAGGAGCTAGAAGATAAGATGATGGAGCAATACCCTCACCTATTCTGAGGTATGACAAATTTCGGGGACGAAATTCTTATCAGTAGGGGAGAGTTGTAACACCTCAACTTTTGGGATAATTAAAATATAGTCCTAAAATGTGCTGTTTTGTAATTTCTATGAATAGTAAATTGAATTTGACTATTTTGTGAGTGTATTTGACTGTTGTATATGATTTGCTCTGAGTTAAGAAAATAATAATTTTCTAGCCGAAAAAATATTATTTTAATTAATTGGAGCTGGGAGATCTTACTAAACCAAATTCTGATTGAGATATATATTAATCTTTTAATTTTTAGGATTTAAGCTTGTGTAATAAAATAATTTTATATTATTATAATATTATTTTATTTGTGATTCTATTTGTCTCAAAAATAGTAGAAATTGCTTCAAAATGATCATGGACCCTGAAAAGTCTGTAGGACCCGTGTTTAGAAAAGCAGTCAATAATTTTGACTGGACCAAATTCTAAACCAATAGGATCAAGTCAACGAAAGTGGCTTGACTATTTTAAACCAATGAGAAGTGGTCAAATAAATAGGCAAAGACTTCTTTGTGGACCATTAGATGTAAAGCTTGTTTTAGAAGCTTTGATCTTAACCGTTGATCAAATCAATGGTGTAAGAACAATTCTAGTTTAATCACTAAGTAATATCCACCTTAGATCAAATCAAAGGCTAGGAATTAAAGTTAAAATCAAAGGTTGAGATTGAGTCAAACATAGTGGCTTGACTTTGCTTAGTAAGTAATTAAACCTAATTTGGTTAATCTAATTGCCTAATTAACAAACTAAGTAAGCTAACCTAGTTGTTAATTAGTTATAATCTAAATATTAATTAGATATCCTAATATTGTTTAGAAGCTATGATATATGCTAATATATATTGAACTAATTAGTTATATAATTAGAATGTTAATTAAGTGTTAATAGGAGACTTAACCTAATTAATTACCTATTTAATTAGCATGTAATTAACTTTAATTGAAATCAAAATTAAGCCTCTAATATCCCTTGAACCCCACGGCCAAGGAGGCTAAATGGCCAAGTTCTCACAAGTTCCACAAGGTTCTTGAACCATCCAAGTGACATAAGCCATGTGCTTCAAAGTGTGAACACAAATGGATATTTACTATCCAAGTTAAACACTCAATCTCTCCTATAACTCTAACACGGCAGCCCCCCTCCCATTAGACTCTCAAATTTCACTTTTACACTTATCTAAATCTAAGCCTTCATATGCTCTCAAATTTCCAAGGACTCAAGAACACATTTCTCTTCCCTTTTTCTCTCAAATTTTCTGCCCAACACCCAAACACCACCATTAATCTTCTATAATTTTTCTTTCTTACTTTTCCTAAACCACAATTATCTCCTAAACACTTTTCCTTTACAAGGTTTTGTCAAAAACCTACTCTTTCTAGTTCAAAATCCAATCTTTATCTTTCTTCCCTAAGGGTAAGTTTTTGATTCTTTAGTTTAAAGTTTGATTTTTGATTTTCTTAACCATGATTGTTCCATGGTTTTTCAATGTTGAGCCTTGTATGTGATTTTACTAATTATCTAAGAATTATTAGGGTTTTGTGTTGGTTTTCAAGAAAGCAAGGAGAAGGAGGAGACTAGGAGATCCTTGTCTTCAAGAGGTAAGATGGAGATTTAATCTCATCAACATTGTGTGGTGATGAGAAAATGGAATTGTATGTGTGTGAAGAATCCATAAGGATTCATTTATGTGTTTGTTTATTGCTTTCCTATTTTGTGATTGATTTTATTTGCAAGCATGTCTATAGTTTTAAAATATATTGCATGTGTTTATAATTATATGATTATTAAAGTAGGATGTGAATAATATGTAACGATTGTATGAGTGTTCCAAAGAACACAATAGAGGCTCACGGCTTCTCCAAAGAAACAGAGAACCAAAATGTTCTCAACCATTTTCGAAACAATGATTTAATGAATCTAGGTAAAATAATGAATTTGAGAATGATTTAGGTTAATTATGGCCAACATTCCATTTAATTGATATTTAAATTCCAAATTTATTTTCTAAGGTAGATTCAGTAGCTAATCAGAATTCTTAATTAAAAGGGTTTATTTTAAGTAAGAATCAAAGCGAACGCCTGAAAAATACTAACGTAGAGCTCACTCTCTGAGTTTTGAAGCGCGTTAGCAAGTTTCAAGATGTAAATGATGGGTAAGGTTAAAATTGATAGTAATTAGAGAAAAATGTCAAAAATATCATATACTGATTTTCTAGGCCAAATGCTGCCAAAATTTACTAAAATCAGATAAATAAAATGAAAAGATTCCATAATATATTTATAACGTAAGGAAAATATTCTACGTAGTTTAAAAGTACAAGAAATAGCTTACACATATTTGAAATAATGATTTTTAAGCTATATGGTTAAGAAAATGATTTAAAAATCTTACGCGATTAAGAAAATGATTTAAAAACATTATGCGATGTTTAAAAATGTCAAAATATATTTATGCGATTTAAAAATGTTTGTAAAAGCGACACGATTGTGAAAATACGATAAAATTTCTACACAATTAAATGGAACAGCGAGTTTTACTGTCGGGCCAAAGTGGTGGACCCGGACATATTGTGAGATAGTATTGTCAAGTGGAGACATACTATATTTTGGTATATTGAGATTGAGGGTATTTTCGTAAATATGGTAAAATATTGAGAATAAGGGTATTTTGATAATTCTTGATCATGCTTAGAGTGTTGTGTCAATTTGGTTGATAATTGGCGATTGGTTGACGAGATGAATTACACCGTGTTGTGGTGTGATAGGCGTAGTGTGGTTCATTATATGAACTTGGAGGCATTAGTGTGCGGAAAATTTCACATATGGATAGTGGGTTGCTCCTCTGGGCCATGGTAACGAGCAACACACTAATGATCTCGACAAACACTATTCTTAATCGAGATCTTAAGGAGACTATTATGTACAATGCCTATAGTGCACGATGTATTGGACTGTGTACTGCTACACGATATTTTGGACAGTGGACTATAGACACAACGTTGGACAGTGTAATAGTTTGGTTGGGCAGCCTGAGGTACTATTAGTTCTTTTCGGATCATTCTCTCAGATATCTGTGTTTAGCTCCATGGAGTAGGAACGAGTCAGTGTGTGTATCATTCATTATCTGTATTTTAATGTTTACTATAATCTGTGATAAAATGTATGATGTATTGCTTTGCTATACTGTATGTGATATGATGATATGTATTGTTGTGATATCTGTTGTATTGTCATTTTCTTTATTGCCATGCTGGTAATGATGTAGATTGTCTCACCTCTCTATACATATTTCTTCGTATTATTATTATATTTCCGTAAAGAGTTTAAGGAAGAGGAGGAAGAACAGCCTCTTGAGATACAGTATCCGGACGAGCGACAGCCAAGCGAGCAGTATGAAGACGGTGAGCAAATAGATCACCCCTATCATCTAGACTGATCTTGAGATCATGGCGTTGTCGGGATTCTTTGGTTTCGTGAGACTTGATTTTTATGGAGGTTCGGAGGCCTGACATATGCGTGAGGATGGAGGATCGATAGTCTATGTGGGATGTCTGACTGTGTCCCTGAGTAAAGAGTTTGATGGAGATATTATATTTACTACTACTTTGTATTTACATCTAGAGTTGCCTCTGACTCTTAGGCGATATTGGGAAGGAATTTTCCATGCGCCTAGCGAGCTCAGTAGTGAGTCAATAGCCCGGACTCAGGTTAGAGCTGTGGGACCTCTAGGATTTCTGTCTTTTGATGATCTCTCTAAAGATGATCCATCGGAGGGTTAGAAAATCTTTGAGGTGCACTTGGGCAATACTATGTTTTTAGTATTATGCTGACACTTTACTGCTTTGATAAATATTTGTAGTTGTAAGTTATTTGTGTATTTAAGACAAAAATCATATGTATATTATGGTGTGATTATGTTTTGTTTTATTTTGTGTTTCGTGTTATTTTATTTAATGTTATAAGTATAAAAGGAAAAATTTTACCATTAATATTATTTATGTACCAAACATTTTACAACTTGGGTAAGAATCTTATTTTATTTTATTTTATTGCATCATAAATGTGACATCCCCACAAGGGTGTTCCACTTGAGGTAGGGGTGTTTGATTATCTAGTTCTGTCATTTTCTATACTTTCTTGCTACATGGTGTATGCTTGATTGGTTATAAAATGGGTTTTGAGGTGTTTCTCAAGGATTTTAGTTAGATGAACTTATTAGGAACTTGAGATGTGATTTGTACTGAGTTAATACATGTATGGTTGTGGCTTAGACAAGAAACATCCATAAAACTCCATGATCTCGTGTTGAAGAAATATGAGTTTTGGGATGAGAGATTTAACATATATGTGCTTAATCATTATGTTGGTGATTTTAGAATATGTATAAGAGTTTTAGTATATTTAGAGACCATGTTTGGGATTGAAAACCATCCAAGACTTGTGTTTGGGAGTCAAGGATTGGTTAAAAACTTAGTAGAATAGAGCATTTGAGTTTGGTGATGGGTGCCTAAGCGCCTAAGAAGGGAGCGCCTAAGCACCCAAGGCCAAAAAGTAGAAATGTGATGGGTGCTCAAGCGCCCAAAGAGTGAGCACCTAAGCACGCAAGACCAAAAGGCTCTGGTGCTGAGTGCTTGATTGCTCAGAAGCTGGGCATCTAAGCGCCCAATGACAAATGAAACAGGGGAGGTTTGCTATCATAGAGTGTCTAAGCATTGGGAGAGTGAGTGCTTAAGTGCCTAAACACAGAACTTCCCATGCTCTTTATTTTGAGAAATTGGAGTTCTTTATGTGATGAGATCTTTTATGCGTGCTTTATAGTGTGAGTTAAGACACTAATATGGATAGTTCTTTGAGGAAATATCTACCTAGCACATGTAAAAAGGAATTAGCCTTTGTACATCCAATGGTAGTGGATTGACATAGGCAAGTTGCTAATTATTGAAGAGCAATGATGCTGCATTTGTTGTCACTTGTGATGTAATGATATAATATTGATGCGTGAAATCTGCAAGTGTACGGTTTCGTCGTCAAGTAATAAAAAGATCGAATCCACAGGGACTGTGTCTATGAATACCAATTAATTAATTAATTCAATTAAATTAAACAAAAGGGAATATGATTGTTTATTAAGAAGAACGTAATAACAAAACAATTAAATAAAAATCAAGAAAACAGAATTCAGAACAAAAATAGCAAGTAATCAAGAATGATATTCAGATTCAAGAAAGCTTCCAAGATTGGGATACCACAATGATACAAGATAAATCCTAATTGACAACCCTTTTATTAAATCTAAAATTCAATTGAAGGTGAATTACCCTAAATTAGTTAATGTTCTTTATCAAGATACAAGATCCGTGCCCAATTAAACCAATTCCTACTCTCGTGGTAATTGAATTTAAATTGAACCCATTACGCTTTGTGATAATTCATTGAATTCTCGAAAGGCTAAAACTACTCTCGTGATTTAGACCTTAAGTTCAATTCTTATGGTTCCAACACTTAAGTTCACCTCTCAGTATGTCCCTAAATGCCTATGAGATGCAAATAAGTGGCCAACAAATTCACATGAATAAAAGCAATAAGGATTGAATCAAAGAACATTCAAGATTAATAAAAGGGGAAATAACGTCAATTAATCATTATCAATGTATCAAAGGGCATTGCCCAATCCTAGAAACAAAAGAAACTACTCAGACATAGAGAAGAAGAGACAAGAAATCAAACTTAAAAACATCCCAAACCCGTAACAATGGAAGAAGAAGGGAGAAAGATGAAGAACCCAAGCCTCCTTTGTGCCTCCTTTTGAACCAAACTAGAACCCCCTCATTCTATTCAGAACATCTATTTATAGCCTAGGGTTTTCATTGGCTAAAAGGCCCCTGAAGAAATAAAAATAAAAACTAAAATTCTGCTGTGCACTGCGAACCACGGCCGTGGTTCATTCCACGGCCAGGCCGTGGAACTTGCTGTCAGAATTCCATGGGGCCGTGGATCATTCCACGGCCAGGCCGTGGTTCTCTCTGCCACAGGCTAATTTTGCATGCTGTTGAGTTCCACGGCCGTGGTTGGTTCCACGGCCAGGCCGTGGAACTCTCTAGAATTCTCTTTTTGCACCTTTTTGCTATCCATAAAGCTCCAACTTCAATCATGCAAGCTTCCATCCATTCCAAGGCCAATGTAGCACCAATCCTGCACAATAACACCATAAACACCGCAGTTATCCGAACTAAGGGAAAAACAAACAAAAAGGGAAACTAAAATGTCTAAAATGCCTAAGAATACATGCAAAACAAGAACAAAACATGTGTTGTTTCACACACATCAAATATACTATATATAAGTATACTGAGTTGTTTGGCAATAGTTATTTATCATAGTGCATGAATTGCTCCTTTAGGATGAAAGTAGAGCTAGAGATGCCTGGATGCTAGTTGTTTCCCTTATTGCTAGAGTTGAGCTGTGAGGGTAACCTAGAAACATGATTTGCTTATTTATGTGATAAAGTTGAGATATAATTGCATATTAGTTAAGAATGGCTCCTTTACTTGTTAGAGTTAAGCCATAGTACAATTTATCCTAAGACAAAGGAGTGAGAAAAGTACTTTGCTAAGGATGGATTAATGAGACAATGGAGCGAGAAAAGCACCATGACACAATAGAGAAGTGAGAAAAGCTCTCTACTAGGGACAAAGAAATGAGAAAAACTCTTTGTTAAGTAAGGGGTGAGAAGAAAACTTTGCAAAGGAACATGATGTTTTATAATTGTATAAGCAATTGTTCATCATTGAGAAGTGGTTAGTTACAAATATATATTATGCATTGCTTTTTGAGTATTACATAGAGTAAGTATGTTAATATTCCATCAGTATTGAGTAGTAATTCATTTACTTGTTGCAATCATAATTTATTGTTAATTGCTAAGGAATCATGATATCTCACAATTGTATGGGTTGTTGTTTATCATTATTAGCTTAATTTAAGGATTATGGATTGCTTTGTCAATGTTGCATAGAGAAGTATCTTAATGTTCCAATAGTAGTGAGAAGTAGCTTATTTTCCTGTTGCAATCTTAATCCTTTGTTGTTCAGTTTAATTATTGTGAATGGTTAATTATGTGATAATTATACCATAGATGTAATAAAATTGAACGTTCTACCATGGGAAAAAGAAAGGAATAATTTTTGGCTTTTTCCACCTTTCTAAAGTGTAAGATGAGTTTTATAACTAATTTTCTCCGAAGCAGCTGGAGTTAACATGATGTCATATATGTATGTACTTATTACTAAGAATTATGAATTCTCACCCCGTTTGTTCTTTCCATGTTAAATCCAGGTAGAGACCCTTCCAAGGGGAAGAAGAAGAAGCAGATAGACTAGAGTAGTTTGTATGTACTTTGGTTTGTACAAAGTTTTATGTATTTACAATATACCATTTTGAGGCTGAAGTTGTATATATATAATATTTTATTTCCCTTTTGGCTTTTTATAATAATATGTATGGTTATTATGAAACTAGAAGTTGTTTTTAAGTTAGAAGTGACATGGCTAATACTGTTTACTATTGTATATTCATAATATACTATGGTATTGGTAATGTTACACTTTCCTTCTTTCTCTAAAGAAAGTTAAGCAAAGATGGCTCATTACTTTCCCTCCAAAATTCGTTGTAGACTGAGATGACTTGTCCTCAAGATTTCTACTGCACTTTACCACTAGCAAAGTGCAGTTGAAATCCATTTCATGCCTGGCCCATGTCACAAAAATACATCAACGCGGAGGACGTCATCAAAGCTAGGAAAAACCCAGAGAAAGATGAGGAATCACAGCCAAAGTCAGCTTAGGCCCCCTCACAACCACAAAACTTGAAGCCACCATCGAAGAGGAGATATCTAGACTACATGCTTCTCAATGCTTCCCAGGCTCAATTTTATCAAGAGGTAATGAATACTGAGTTCCTAGATGTTCCTAAACCTACCCCACTAAAGAAGCATGTACAAAATGATTAGTCCAAGTATTGTAAATTCCACAATGGCTATGGACACAACATGGAGGATTGCATCTGCCTCCAAGATGTGATCGAATCTTTTATCCGAGATGGCCGTTTGGGGCGTTATGTTCGCCAATCTTGGAATAAGATTCAACGCGAATTTTGAAACTACCGAAACAGTTACAGTACAAGGACAAGCCCCTCCCCTTACTAAAGAAGGAGATCTCTGGCAAGGAATGAACACTAGAGAGAGGACCCACCTTGGGATAATAGACAAAACCAGGACTGTATAACATCCCGGGATCCGTCTCCCCAGAACAATGACCGTCGTCATGCTAAGGTTAGCTATACAATTAATACAATATCGGATGGATTCATGGGCAACAGAGAGTTAAGCAATGCCAGGAAGAAAGCCCTCTATTCTGTCTTGAGTATGGCCTCTCATCTAATCTCTAAGGTAGGATCTTGAACTCGGCATATAACGTCCTAATACTAATACTAGTAGTATACCCGGATTTACACAATAATAATTAGGATTAAGCACGCCACAACTGAACTAATAACATTCTTTGTAGAACCTTTATAATATATATAAAAAATTATGAGCCTGGTGAAGGAAATATAATATACATATAACTGAAATTCTCATTTATACAAACTTGTACATCATTGTACAATAAATACAAACTTGGCCCTTAAGGCACAAATATTTATAAACTATATACAATCCTTTGTATAAAAGTAGAGGCAAAACTATTCTACATCCACATTCTTCATCTTACTTTGCAGAAGACTCTCTTCCTGGAATTATCATGGAAATACAAATACATGGGGCTAGAATTCTACAAATTCTTAGTAGATCTAACATATATATAGTGACATCACAATAATTTCAGCTGCTTCGGAGACATCATTTCAATATTTAAAAGATAACATAGAAAAGGTGGCAAAAGCCAAAACAACTCCTTTCTTTTCCTAAGGCAGAAATTCAATTATTATAATTACTAAAATACTATATAACATTCATTATTAATAGATCATAGGTTATATTCTCAATAAAAAAATTAGATATGAGTTACAACTCATTATCAATATAATAATCTCAAATTCTCATAACAACTTTATGATCTTTATTTATAACATTCTCATGATAATTCATTCATATATAATTCTCTTGCTAGTGCTAATTTAATTATCATCTTTCTAAGCTCATTCCCAGAACCCATATCAATGTACCTTAATAGGTAGGACCACCTCATATAACTCAGGGTTCTATATTCTGAAGGTAGGGAGTGAATTTGGGCCTCACACTATTAATATACTTGGTGATAGTCTGATTTCAGGTTGGTGCACTTCAACCTATTTATAACAATCCTTTTTGTTACACAGAATTATCCCAAGTAACCTTGATTCTAACTAATGAGGAATTTATATGAATTTAGGATCACCTTCCTCATAGAGGGTCATTTCGATGATTCATAACTTGAATTTTGGATCCCCTTCCCCCATACAGGATCATTTCCAAAACTCACTAATGCTAAAAATTGATTATTCAATTCAAAGAGTTACCCTTCATGTAGGAATCGTAACGTCCTAATACCAATATCTCAATATATCTGGAATATACAAGGATAAACAGTATTAACCACGTTACTTCTAACTTAAAAAGACCATTCCATATCCATAATAACCATACATGTTATTATAAAGAGCCATGAGGGAAATGAATGATTATATATATAAACTCAGCCTCAAAAGGGCATAGTGTACTACATACAACTTTACACAACCCAAAGCAAATATTACACTATACAAGTATTGGACAAAAGTAAATAAAAACTAAACTAGTTCATCTGTTTCTTTCTCTTCCTCTTGGAAAGATATTGACCTGGATTTATTATGGAAATAACCAACGGAATGAGAATTCACATTTCTCAGTAGTATATACACCTATATGGCATCATGATAACTCCAGCTACTTCGGGGGGAAATAAGTTACTCAAAAACATGTAGAAAGGTGGCAAAAGCCAACAATTGTTCCTTTCTCTTCCTGAGGCAGAAAGTTCAATTATTCATAACTATGGTTCAATTATCACATAATTAACAATTCACAAAGAATAACTGAATAACAATAGATTACGATCGTAATAAGTAAATGAATCACTACTCAATACCATTGGAACATTAACATACTTTCTCTATGTAATATTCACAAATCAAACCATAATCTATATCCATAATCATCAACCTTTCAAAGATAAGACAATTGCCCATACAATTGTTATTGTAATGCAAATGCTTGTGCATGTTCATGCTTAAGATATGCCCTAAGGTAATGATTATGAAATGCATTATGATAGTGTTTGTGCAATGTCATGAAACTTGCATATTCCTAGGAACTCAGATCTTTGTATTTCTTGGGTAAGGAGGGAATATGTTACCTCATTAACTTACCTGGTAGGGAGGGAATCCGTTGGCTCCTTAACCTATTGAGTAACACTAGCCTTAAGAGCCTCTGCTCTAAGAATTTAGGACTCGTCCCTGGACCGATTACCTACAATTCTCTGGCCAAATGGTTGTGTACATCATATAAGATTACAATATATAGGAATAGCAAGTGTGTGAAACTATGCAGTGTTACAATTAAATCACATATACACACGACAAAAACTCATCACAAGCTCCACTTCAACCAAGTGAAGGAGCCAAAACTAGCAAACATGCACTCTCGGCTCAACTTTATCTCATAAAGTAGCAATTCATGTTTCTAGAATACCTTCATGGCTCAACCTTAGTAAATAAGGAAGCAAAACATAATAGTCATACCATTTTAGCTCAACTTTCACAATAAAGGAGCAAAACTTAATCACTTCACAAGTGAAATAAACATACAACTCAATTCATCACTTTGAAAGTGCATAAAAGGTTACCCTCATAAGCAACTAATGCACAAAGTGCTCATTCCTAGGTTAAATCACTTATCATAGTGAAAAGCTTTGAAAACTCATCGCTTGGTATCATATAGAATCTCTAATTCCTTAAAACAGGGTAATTTTATTCGAATAACCCTCCTTATTATTTGAATAAAATCCTTACAAATTGTATCTTCGAAGGGCATATTCCAATAACTCCTTAGGTTATTCGAATAACCCTCTAAATTGTCAAAATCTGATGCTCTTTGACTTGTGTTATTCGAATAACACATCTTGTTATTCGAATAACATCCACAAAATTCACATCCTGGAGCATTCTGTGATGCTTTATTCGAATAACCCTTGGTTTATTCAAATAAGACAATACAAAGAAGCATTTCTGGTGCATCAGACAACCATGTTCTCTGTTTCTTTCATTTCTATACCCATTTCTTTTACTACTAACACAAGTTTAAACCATAAACCAAGTAGTAAAGCAATGGAAATTCATCAACAACAAGCACATGTAATTGTATTCGCCCATATACAAGCTCAAACATATGCTAAAACCACAAAAATCTCAACTCTATAACCACACACCTATGGTTTTCACAGAGCTTCAAGAAAAAGCTTCATACAAAAATCATTCCAAACAAGTTTCAAGAAACAAAGAGTGAAAAGTATAGACGAATAATGCCCCTACCTCAACTTCCTAAGTGATGGTAGGCTACCTTTCCTTTTCCCTTCTTTTTCCTTTCTTTCTTTTCTTTATGTTTTCCTTCTTTCCCTGCTGCGTCTGTTGCTCAACGTGTGAGATAGAGAGCGAAAGTGAGATAAGAATGAAGAGAAAAGAAGAAAAGTCAATGAAACAGTGGTTGGCAGTGGAAAAGAGGAAAATTGATAATATCAAACGACTTTGGTAACCAACTGGAAGTTTGTATCTCTTAAGGATACTTTAATCTCCCTTTACCGAGCTTTCTAACTTTAATAAGTGTCATAGAAAATCTTAGGACTTCATCTTATCCTTAAACTCATTTTTCAATGACTTTTTATGCACTATTATCTATTACTTAAGCTCTATTACTCTTCCTTAAGTTAAATTAAACCTTCAAAATAAAGCTAATTGGCTTTCAGGTATCTACCTTAACTTATACTCAATAACAATAATAACAACTAAGCCTTTTCTCACTAGGTGGGCTCAGCTACATAGATCAAATGATGCCATTGTGTCTTATCATAAATCAAGTCTTTAGAATTGTCATTCAAATCTAAATATTTTTTAATCATTTTACCTATGACCTTTCTTGGTCTTTCTCTACCTCTAGCTATTGATCTATCCTCCACCTGATCTACTCTTCTTACAAGGGCTTCTAAGGGTCTTTTCCTTACATGTCCAAACCACCTAAGGCGAGATTCTCCCATCTTTTTCATAATAAGTGTTACCCCTACTTTCTCTCTAATGCATTCATTCCTAATCCTATCTTGTCTTGTATGGCAACACATCCATTGCAACACCCTTATCTTCGCGACACTGATCTTATGATCTTGCTGGATTTTTACCGCCCAACATTCAGTACCATACAACATCACGGGCCTTATAGCTATGTGGTAAAATTTACCCTTAAGCTTGAGAGGCACTTTTCTATCACAAATAACTGCTAAAGCACTCCTCCATTTCATTCATCCAGCTTGAATCATATGGTTTACATCTCCCTCTATCTCTCCGTCATTTTGTAACCTAAACTGTGTGACTTGTGGTATTACCAAAATTAAAATTTCCCCATCCTTTACTTGATATCTCCACAAATTCTCATAATTTTTTAAGATATCTGCCTATTTAATCAAACTCTTAAACACTCACTCAGTGTTATTAAAAATATCAAACTAATTTAGTTAATTCTCCAAAATTAACCACATCACATTCTATTTATCTATGACTTAGAAATAAATTCTTCATATTTATTTCCCTCATCTAAGTAGTTTATGCTAGATTCTGAGTTATTATAAGCTATTTTTCACAATCAGTGTTATACCAAAATAGCCCAACTAACTTAAAAAGGTTATCAAAGTTAACAGATAACTCATACAAGAGTTACTGAACTTCTATAACCATACTTAAGTCTAACAGGTTAGGAAGGATGTTACAGGAATAACAACTAAGGATCATTTCCCTCTTTTTTTCAAGGAAAAATGTCCAATATGCCTTATTCCATGAGCACTTATAATTTTAGATTCACATACTAGCTCAACTTTAATAATTTAAAGGAGCAATTCTCAATTCATCATTCCATTCTAGCTCAACTTTAATATTTCAAAAGAGTAATACAAATCTACTACACCTTATAATCATAGCATGTGTACATTTCAATTATACTAAGTGCATAAATTGGTTACTCTACTTCACAAGTAACAAAATGCACAAAATCATTATTCTCAAAGAAACTATGTGCACAAAATCATCATTTCTCTAAGTCAATAAGTGCTCATTCATTGTAAACATTGTCTTAGTTAAAGTTCCCATTCAATTTCATTCATATGGTAGCATATAGGACTCTATTTTATGTCTTGCTAATTGTTGTGAAATTAGCAAGTGCACCGAATCTTAAAAGTAATAAAAAGTGAATAAGAATATCATTCCCATGAGAATTATGTAATCAATTACTAAATTCACCAAATCGACACTATTCAAGCTATCACAAAGAGAGTTCATAAAAACAATAAAAAGAAAGAATAAACAAAAATAACAAAAGCTAAATTTAATTAATTGGGTTGAGTTGGAAAACAATGATATGAAAATGTTAGAGGTCAGATTTCACTTGAACTCTTTAAATGCAAAATCAAATATTAGTTTAATCAAGTCCCACTCTAATGATTCATGGTCAATTCCCAAAATTAATCAATATCCAATCCATTGGTATATTAATCCTCTTACACTGTTTATAATTAACTAATCTCTTAGTCTAATCCTAAATAGAAAGACATTATTAAGAACGAGAGAATTAAAAGAGAGACCACACAATCTAGAACGTCTATTCCTAGCGATTGCAGAAGTTATGGTATTTATCACAAGTTCTAGGCTCATGCAAATTTTCCTAAATCATGCATAAACCCAAAAATCATTCCCAAATTGGCCAGATTTAGAAAAACATTATGAAAAGAGATAAGCACATAAATTATAAAATAGAAACATTGATTAAACCCATAAAAGAATCTACATCATCTAAGAATAAGATCCATCATCACCCTAACAAAAAAGGTTTAGTTACACATGAAAAAAATGGGACACAAAGGAAAGAATATGACAAACTCCATTGTAGAAAGGTGGAAAGGGTGAAGAAAATTCATAATCTTCAAGCTTAATTGCGCCCACACCACATTAGTGTTTGTGCCTCTTGACAGCTGCTGCGTTCTATCTAAGTGTGTAAGAGTGTGTTGTATTTAGCAAAACTTTTCTTATTTATAACAACTCAACGCTGCAGCCTACGCGTTTAGCGCTTGAGTGCTCATTATCCAGTGCTCAAGCGTTGGCTCACTTAAACAAAAAGTCTCCAGCGCGCGACACACGCTTAAGCGGTGGAGCGCTGGGCTTCTGAATGAGTTTTTTTTTTGCTATTTAAATGCCCTGTCTTTTCCATATGCAATCACCTACAAAAAATACATAAAACACGTAATAAGAATACAATTAAAAAACTAAAAATATAACAAAACTTGAGAACAAAATTCAATCAAAAAAATTAAAAGATGATGAAAATCCAAGATTTTGAACTGTAAAAATATGAATTTTTGCAGGTTCATCACTCCCCCAAACTTAAGCTTTTAGTTGTCCTCAAGAAAAAAGAAAACGAAAAACAAAACAAAACAAAAAGACTAAACAAATAAAAACTCAAAATACACAGACTCAAACATGGCAATACCGGGTAGTGAAAATCATTTATATCCTCATAAATTGCTTCACAATATAACTTCAAAGTGTCACACATGAATAATCCAATTATCACATCGTCTCTCACATGCAACTCTCACGCATAAATGACTTCCCAAAAACATCAATGAACGACCCAATCTGATAATTGCCGAGGCTACCAAATTTAAATTAATTTATAACCAAATTACCAAAACTAGTTGCAGTGTATGGTAACACTAGGTCGAGCCCGTAGATCACTCTAATAACACAATTAGATTAAGAGGTTGATAAACAGGGGGAAAAAGTTTGTAAGATTAAACAATAGAAAACAATTAAAAAGAGTAAACAGAATTTAGAAAATAACTAATCTAAGAGAATTAACCAATCTTGATCTTAATCCATCCTTGATCACTAAAGGTCCATTCAATTATCAATCAAATCCTTGGTTTTAGATCACATCAAGACGCCTCTCAATGATCCATGGATCTTCTACTAGAATCGCTTCTAGAATTCAATTAATTAAGGTTAGATAAATTAAGCATCCATCCAAAACCTAAATTAACTTAAAAACCAAGATCCAACCAAGCTAAACATTTCATCAAACACCTTCAATGTCTTGTTTAGTCTCTGAATTCCTCTCTTAGCACATGGTAATTATGCAATTATCAAATGCAAATTCCAATCAAATTAAGCACACAATTAGAATTAGAAAAAGAGAAGAAGAAGAGAAACTAGATTAACAATTGAATGTAAACAATTAAAACAGAATCTCAAGATTAAGCATCAAGAATGTTCAATCCCTTAGATTGATTAAAGGCTTTATGTAACGCCCTTTGAAGGGTGTCACATTTAAGACTAATACTAATATAACTTACCCAAGTTGTAAAAGAATTAATCTTGTAAAAAAAATGGATAACTGAAAATAAATAAAACCCATAAGTACAACATGTAACTGAACAAAACTCACCATAATATACATAGATACTGAAACCTTGTTCACAATTAATTTACATAAATATATTACACTCCAAAAGATAAATATGCACAACATATAAATTAAAACATAAACTGTCTAACTAACACTTTTAAAGACTAAGGATTTGGGCCCTCGAAAGGATCCTCCTCCTCAGTATCATAAAAGAATCCCAGCGGGTACATCCTACGCTGGGCTAGCGTCCTAGCAGATGACACCATTGAACCTTCTTGTGGAGTGTAGACACTATCACCCCAAAGCTCTCGAATAGGCATCATGAACTCCAAACGAACAAATACATTTATTGTCATAACTAGAACCCCATCCCTAGTTCCACTAAGATTCAGAGTCAAATCCCCGGTATACACAAAACGTTCATTATTCAAATCAAACCTCCACACATCAGTTCCCCCATGGAACTATACTCTAACAAAACCAAGCACCTGACGCCTTGCCGCCATAAAAGCAACAAAGGAAACTATCACGTATGGAAAACAAAATTTCCTGTCTCTTCGTCTCCACGATCTTTATTAAATATACACAACAAAGTAAAATAACATAACAAAGAGGTGAGATCTCCCACATCAATACCAATATAGCAGTATAGAAAATGATAGTAAAAATATACAGATATAATATGAACACATCAAATCATGTTATCACATCATAGCCAATATATCAGATAACATAATTGTAACATCAATATGCAGACCCACTATGCATATGTACACAACCCAATTCCTACTCCATGGAGCTAATCACAAATTCAGAGAGAAAGATCAGGAGTACATGTCTGTATATCGTCAGCCCAAAATCATGTGCCAAGACATTATATCAAAAAGTGCAAAATGGCTTATACAAGACACTCTCAACCAACCATGAAAAGAGTAGTAATCTGTCAAGATCGTCGATGTGTTTGCATAGGATACCACAGCACAGAAGTGCTACCATCTGGCCATATATGACATTCCACACCCCGATGTCTCCAAGATCACTGAAGATCATAACTACATAATTCTCACCCACACGAAGGTGTAAATTCAATCTCCTAGGCGTATTGCCTTAACCAATTAAGTTGACACACTTTTCAATGCATGATGTATGATTCAAATACACATGCAATTATCATTCTCACAATATTTCACATACACATGCCATCTCTTGGCGGTATCACTGTTCAACATAACTAGGCCCACCACAACAGTCCGACAGCAAACTGTTGTTATTTCCAATCACGTAAACATTTTATCGCATTTTCAAATCGCGTAAGGATTTTTAAATATTTTCTCAATCTGATAGCTTAAAAATCACTATTTTGAAAACAAGTGACGTTTCTCTAATAGTTTTCACATAAAATAATTATTTTGGCTTTATTTACAATATTTTTACTACTAAAGATTCTTTAAGTAGCATTTTCCATTATTTCTCACAAAATTACACTAAACTTATTCTAAAAATTAGTTTCCTTTCTTTTTATGTCTAAAAACCTATTAAATTAATTTTCTATTAATTAAATATCTAAGTCTACACTTAGTAAAATAATTTTGGATCTAGAATATAAAAAATAGGCATGTTGGCCGAACTACACTATATGCTTCATTGATCATATTTAATTATTTTCTATCACCTTATTCTTTGCAAAAACCATTAATCCAATTTCTTATCATTAAGTCATTTAATCCATGATTAGGAAAATAATTTAAAACATTTTTGCTCCCTTGATGGTGTTGAGGCTGTGAGCCTCCATAGGTTCTTTGGAACCTTCATACTCATCCTTATCACATAAATCACATCATGCCATATACAATAATCAGATGCATCCATAATCACATATTCAAGCATATAATCAAAGCTATAAATCATATCAACCAAAAATCATCACAAACAAAGCAAGCTTAAACCACACAAGTGAATAAATCCTTATGAATTTTTCACCACAAACAAGCCATTCCCTCACCACCAACACTTGGTTGATGAGGTTAATCTCCCTCTTACCTCAAGGAAGATAAAATCCTTCAAGTTGCTTCTCCTAGGAATTTTCGTGAGCCTCCAAAGAAGAACCTTATCAAGCTTAAACCAAGACAAAGTCATAAACTAAGCTTGAAAAAGAGAAACCATAGATCAATCATGGCTTAGAAACTCAAGAATCAATTTAGAACCAAGAAACCAAGATTTTACCTTTAGGAATAGAAAACTCTAGCTTGATTTTAAAGCACCAAATGGATGAACTAGGTGAAACTTACAACATGAAAGGTGTTTAGAATCTTTTCTAGGTTAAGAAAATGGTGTTGGATGAAATTATAGGAGATTGGATGTTGGTATTGGATGTGGAGGCCGAGAGCTTCTCCAGAGGGAGAGAATGGAGTTTCTTTGTTGTTCTTGGATGAAAGAGAATGAAGTGAAGAGTTTATGTCACAAAGTGATATTGATGAAGTGAAATATCCAATTTACTTGAGCTTGGCTATGGAGTGCATAGGATAGGAAGGTTAAAACTTATTCAACAAGATAAAAACTAAGCACATGGTTTCACATGGCTTATATCATTAAGTGATCACTCCTTGGTCACATTAGATGATTAACTTGTTCATGAACATCCTAGTAGAACTAGGTGGCCATGGAACACATGGAGAAAAGGTAACTAAGTTTTGATTCATTTAGTTTCTAGTTACACTTAAGTTAACTTAGTCAGTTCACTTAGTTACATGGCTAACTATTTAGTTACAAATTAAATTAACTTAGTCAGTTCACTTAGTTACATGGCTAACTATTTAGTTACAAGGCTTAGGTCATGCATTGGTCACACTAGATGAATTGTGCATTCTAGAAGGCTCTAGAATCTCCTTGAAACCATGGAGCTCTAAGGAGTAGCAAACTAAATTTGCTCCATTTAGTTGCTACTTAGGCTTTAGGTTAACTTAGTTGGATTACTTAGTTTCTTGGCTAACTAGTCTAGCCATTATTGTTGACCACATCCTATTAGCTTAGAAAATTCAAGTCGTTAACATTAACCAATTCTTATTGGTTCACCAAATTGTGAGTCACAAAGACTTTTCCCAGTCTATTGTCCAACAGACAAAAGATACAAGATCTATTACCCAATGGGCAGAAGCTACTGCTCACAAATTAGTAGATACTGTCCAAGAGATAATAAAATGTGAAATAATTTTATTTCACTGATAAATTCTAAAAATTAAAAGATCGGGTAACGTATATCTCAGATTCGAGTTTAGTAAGCTCCCCCGGCTCCGAATAAATCGTCAGAGATTTTTCCGGGCCCGAAAATTTTTATTTTCCTGGCTCGGAGTAAATCACACACAAAGATCAAAAACAGTCACAGAATAGTCAAAATAAATTTACAGTGCACAGAAACCACAAAATAGTAGAATCAAGCATTTACTAAAAAATAAGAAATTTTGGGGTGTTACACTCTACCCCTCCATGAATGGAAGGGAAGAACTCAGAAAAAGAAAAGAAAAACTAGAGAGAAGGAAGATAAGAAGAGAGAAAGATCTAGATCTAGATCTAGAGAGAGGGTGAGAAAAGTCAAGAATGAAAAAGATAAGTCTCAGTTTTCTGCCTCTAACCCCTATAACTACCCCATAATTTTGCCTTACATGATTAGAAACCTATATTAGTTACAAAGCTGGGTCAATTAGGAATCATTAGGCCTAAGTCCCATGTCAATTAGAGGCCTACAACTCAAGTTATGCCCATTTAAGTGACATAAACTCGTCAACAACTCATCTCTATTTTCCAACAGCAATTTCACACCCAAAACAATGTATTTTGGCATGGTGGTCTCATATGAATTGAAGATATATGTCTTAGATTTCAAATGCCATCGATTTCCGGCCTATATCACATCTACAGCCCAAGTTATGCCCTGATTAGTGCATACTACTCGGGTTCCAGTGACAGAACCCATGTTCTGACTTCTAGGCCCAATTTGCTCCACTAGATGTCTGGTTCTGCCTTGGAGCTCTTCATAAAAGTTGTAGAGCTCTCTTTCATCTTTCAACAAGGTAAGATATATAATTTTTAGACATTTAGAACACAAGATATGGCCGAAATATAGAAATAGTGTCAAACCTCAATAATGCTGGAAAAGATCAATTAAGCCCAATTTGAGCCCAAACTACAAAACATGACCAAGCTCAATCAATTAAGTACATGAAGAGTGTAAATGACTAAAAATGAGGGTTTATTAATGTGTAAAATATGTGATTATCAAATTCTTTCACACTTAACTTTTTGCACTCCTGGACAAATCATATAAGACTAAAACTAGGGAACAAAGAAAGACAAAACAAACTCAAAAGCTAAAAACTCTAAAAGACTCAAATTCCAATGACATTCAAGAATGCAAAAGCTATAAGCAAGAAGAGCAACCAAAGATTTAAGGGAATAAAACATTCATGAAGTAACATTTATTCACATCTTAAACCAACAAGCAAGGTGTTACCAAGTGGCTCCAGTACTCAAGAGGGAGGGTGAATTGAGTATAAAAACTTTTCTCAAATACTTTTAAAGTAAAGACAAATATTGAAGCTACTTAATAAATAAAGAGAAATTATGAGAGGAAGAAAAGAACAGCAAATAAATAAATATGCAATAATATTAAATTGTAGAAATAAAGAGATAGAGAAGAGAAAAGTAGGCACAATATTTATCTTGATTCGACCACTAAACCACTTGTGGCCTACGTCCAGTCCTCAAAAAATTATCCAAGATTTTCACTATGTGTACAAGCTTCAATTGGTGCTTGCAACCGTTACACGAAAGAGCATTTTTCACACATAAGGAAACTCTACCCTTGTGCTAAAGCCTCAGCTTGCAAGGATACCTCACCCTTATACAAACCTTGAAGGATACCTCACCCTTGATATAGAAGAGCATAATATAGATTAAGAGAAACTTTCACACAGAGTAAATATTACAACTTGAAGTGCTAATAGGCTCTCTAAGGATATCTCAAAGTTTTAGCAAAAAGAGCACAAAAAATATGTTAAAATTGTAAATCACGTTTTCAAAGCAAGCGTAAAATTAATCAAATAATTGGGCAAGAAACAAAAGAGACCCACGGTCTCTATTTATAGAGTCGTAGGAGAAAATAGCTATTGTGACAATTAATTCACGTAATAAATACGAAATATAGCCGTTTCTTTCTAAAACAGGATTCATGTTTATTTGAATAAACATTCAATTATTCGAATAACATGTTTTAAAAGATTTAGTTTTGAATATAGTCATCAGTTATTCGAATAATACTGCTTTTAAAAGAATTTTTGGAAAGCTGGTCTATTCGAATAACTTAAGAGTTATTCGAATAGCTTATAAGAAAACAAGCCATTCTGAAAGATTTTATTCAAATAATAGGAGTGTTATTTGAATAACATTTTTAACAACAGAGGCGCGCAGTAGCAAATTTAAAATGTTATTCAAATAACTTATGAGTTATTCGAATAACTCTGTTTCTGAAACATGTGTAAATACTTAAAAAAGTAGCCCAGATGGTTTTTCAAAAACACCAAAACTTGTTAAGTTATTTTCAAGATCAAATACAGTTTTGGAAAAGGTTTAAGAAAACATTTTTATTTTATCTTGTAAAACCATGAGATATCCAAAAAGATCCTCGTACAAAGAGATTCTAAGTCCTAAAGCTAATCTTGAAATTCTTGGACTTAGTCTTCTTATTATCTTCATGTTTGTTATCATCAAAATCAAACTTCATTGAGCATAGTCAAATACATTCTCCCCTTTTTGATGATGACAAACTATCATTGAGAAAAACATTAGTTCACATAAATTGGAATTCACAAAGATAAAGTTTGGAGAGAACTTACTCCCCCTCTTTTTCATAAGAGGTATTTTAAATATCAGATGTGCGCAGCTCCCCCTTACTTTTGGAATTTTTGAAATCTAATAACTGGTTTATTTTTATCTGAATTTTCTCAAGAAGTACCTGTTTTTATTTTTCTCCCCCTTTGGCATGATAAAAAAGCATAGGGGATCAAGGCAAAAAAATATGTAATAGGCATGGCAAACATATAATATGCGTATAAATTCAAAAGCATAGAAATAAATAATATGATCAAAACATCAATGTCATTTATATTAAATTTCCAACTTCAAGTACAACCAGGACAAAACAAATACATCAAGAAACAAACAATAAAAACAAAAGCAAAGCAAAGCCTAAAAGTAGGCATCCGGTGGCGGAGGAGGGGAGTCAGGTACTCGTTGGGTCAGCAAAGAGCAAAAGGTAGCCTGTTCACGTTCTACACCTTCTATCCTATTAAACAGAATAGAAAATGTGCTCTCCATGTAGGCCTTATTGTCCTGTAAGGCTACCATGATTTGATCCAAGGTGACTGGATCAGGAGTAGCAGGAGCAAGAGCAGGTGCATCAGCAACAGGGGCAGCAGGGACATCTTCTTGGTCTTGGTCTTCAACTTCATCAGGGTATACTCAGCCATCAGAAACCTTGACCATCTTCATTTTGTTCAGGGTAAAGGACCCAAAAACATGATGGTGGGTCAGCTTTGTCACCAGGTCAGTTTCCACAACCTGAGGGTACTTGCCTAGGAAGGCAGAGATGATCAAACCATAGTGCAAATCAGACCGTTCTTTGCCCTTTGCATTCATCATATGCTTCATGAAAAAGGCAGGCCAATTCACCTGGTATACTTTCTTGATGTGCCACAGCATGAAGATGCAGTCTTCACTCAGGTAGGCGTAGTTGCCTTCCCGAGGTGCTAAGATGTGAGCAAAGGCATAATGTAAGAGCCTGTCTTGGCTCTTCATCATGCCTCCCTTGACTCCCTTAGGAGGCAAGGCCAGGCTAGGCTTCAGCAGGTCTTCAATGGCTTGAAGCTTCTTGTACTTTTAATCCAGAGCTTCAATATCATCATCCAAGTTATGCCCAATAGATTACAACCCAAACATTTGTTGCCAATCACTGGGAGTAATGACCATGTGTTGATCAGAAACATCAGAATGTAGGTCCTCACCAATAATTTTCATATTGCAGTACAACATTTTTACCAAGTCTGGGTAAAGAGGGGCTTAGTGTGAGCAGAAGCGAAGAACACCTTGTGTGTCCAGAAGGTTGAGGAAGTCAAAGCCGCCTTCATTCTGGAAGAAGTTGAGGTCCATGTACTTCGGGTGCATAAGGTTACGCTCCCGAAAATGTGTAATGAAGCGACCCAATTCCTCTTGGTTGGAGGACATCCTTGGAAAATCTAGAGGATTATTGCAGGGGGCTGTCTTCATACGTGGGCGCTTGGCACATGAAAAGGAGGATGCCATGGTGGGATGGTGGTTACAGTGAGAATAGTAGAGAGATATGAATAGAGGCAAAGGTGATGGTGGTAGAAAAGGAGAGAGGCGCGTAGAACAAAGAGAGAGAAATGAGAAAACCAATAGGAAATAGATATATAGCAGATAGAAAGACGTTTAAAAAGCGCTGGGAGAATTTATAGACCTCCCGTGTTTATTTGAATAACAGGGGTGTTATTCGAATAAAACACCATGGAAACCAACAGTCGTGGCATTTCAGCCACAAGTTATTTGAATAACTCTGAGTTTATTCAAATAACTGGTTCTGAGATAGAGCTTTCTGCCAATCTTTTATTTGAATGAGCCCATATGCTATTCAAATAACCAAAACAGAATGAATGCCTTAATGAAGCTTTTATTCGAATAACTAACGAGTTATTCGAATAAGGCAGAAAAGATAAAACACAGGAATAGAGAAACCACTTCAGGTTTATTTGAATAGAGCACTGTTCATTCGAATAAAGCATGAAGATAAAAGCACATTTAACACATATATTTGAATAACATATGAGTTATTCGAATGAGACAGATATGAGAAATTAAAAATTGTAATTACTTAAGTCAGTTTATTCGAATAAATAGAGGTTTATTCGAATAACACTAATATACAACCCTTCTATTTCAACATTTGATGATGTTTATTTGAATAGCTACAGGTTTATTCGAATAAACCTATAAGAAAACAAGAAAAGCACATTCACAAGATGCAATTTCAGATTTAGAGACTTACCTCATGATATTTTACCTACAAAATGAGAATTTGAGTATATTTCCAACGCTCAAGTCAGTAGAAATTCAACTTTAATAATCCAATAATAAATCAAGAAATATAAACGCTATATGAAAAATTAATCTAGAATTCCAAGTTCTCTTCTTAAATGGAAGAAGGTGTCTTTAGGCAAAGGTTTTATGAAAATATCAGCAAGTTGATTAGTTGTTTCAATAAATTCTAAAACACAATCACCTTTTTGAACATGATCCCTTATGAAATGGTGTCTTATCTCAATGTGTTTTGACCTTGAATGCATAATGGGGTTCTTAGTCAAGTTGATTGCACTAGTATTGTCACATCTTATAGGGATGTGATCAGGCTGAAGATCAAAGTCTAGAAGTTATTGCTTCATCTATAGGATTTGGGCGTAATAACTTTCGGCTGTAACATATTCAGCCTCAGCGGTGGATAAAGCCACATTATTTTGTTTCTTAATATGCTAAGAAACTAAAGAACTCCCAAGCAAGTGGCATGCTCCACTAGTGCTTTTTCTATCCAATTTGTAACCAGCGAAATCAGAGTTGGAATAACCAATAAGACTACAAGTGGCACCTTTAGGGTACCACAAACCCACTTGTGAAGTGACACCAAGATATTTCATAATACGTTTTATTACAATTAAGTGCGATTCTTTAGGATTAGCTTGGTATCTAGCATACATGCATATGCTAAACATGATATCAGGTCTACTAGCAGTGAGATAAAGAAGGGATCCAGTTATACCTCTGTATTTGGTGATTTTAACAGATTTACCTGCTTCATCCTTGTCTAAGTAGCAAGAGGTGCTCATTAGAGTGTCCATATGCTTTGAGTTATCCATTCTAAATCTTTTGAGGAGTTCTTTGTAATACTTGGATTGGCTAATGAATGTTCCACTTCTTGTTTGATTGATTTGAAGTCCAAGGAAAAAGTTAAGCTTTCCCCCATCATGGACATCTCGAATTCACTTTGCATGATATTAGAAAAATCCTTGCATAAAGACTCGTTAGTAGCACTAAACATAATATCATCTACATAGACTTGAACAAGGAGGATGTCATGCTTTTTATTTTTAATAAGAAGAGTTGTATCAACTTTGTCTCTTGAAAAATTGTGTTCCAAAAGAAACTTACTCAACCTGTCATACCAAGCTCTAGGAGCTTGTTTTCAATCATATAAAGCTTTTTTAAGTTTGAAAGCATGGTTGGGTAGTTCTTGATTTTCAAAACCTGGAAGTTGTTCAACATATACCTCCTCTTGAATAAAGCCATTTAGAAAAGCGCTTTTAAAATCCATTTGATATAACTTAAAATCCATGATGCAAGCATAAGCAAGTAATATTCTAATAGCTTCTAGTCTAGCTACAGGTGCATAAGTTTCTTCATAATCTATTCCTTCCTCTTGATTATATCCTTTAGCTACAAGCCTAGCTTTATTTCTTGTTATTAGGTCAGCCTCATCAAGCTTGTTCCTAAAGACCCATTTGGTGCCTATAATTGGATGATCATTGGGCCTTGCAACTAATTCTCATACTTAGTTTCTTTCAAATTGATTTAACTCTTCTTGCATTGCCAAGATCCAATGTTCACCATCAAAGGCTTCATTTAAGTCTTTAGGTTCAATTTGAGAAACGAAAGCCATATGGTTACATGTATTTCTAATTGAGTTTCGAGTACTTACACCTTTGGATACATCACCTATTACTTGGTCAAGTGGATGGTATCTTGAAATTTACCATTCCTTGGGAAGGTCCATAGCTTATGAATTCTGTTGAATTGGTGTTTCCTCATGACTTTCTTCTTGCTTCCTTTCTTCTATCTCCTTGTCATCCAAGTGAGTTTTTTCCAAAGCTTCTACAACATCATCAACAACAAGATCCTTTCTCGATCCATTTGGGTCAGTTTCATCAAATGCAACATGAATGAATTCTTCAACAGTCATAGTTCTCTTATTATAAATTCTAAAAGCTTTGTTGTGATTAGAATAACTAAGAAATATACCCTCATCAGACTTAGTATCAAATTTGCCTATGTTATCCTTTCTATTGTTCAAAATGAAACATTTGCAACCAAAAACATGAAAATGTGAGACATTTAGCTTTCTTCCCTTGTATAATTCATACAAGGTTTTCTTTAAAATTGGCCTTATAAGGGCCTTATTCATTACATAACAAGTTGTACTTACAACGTCAACCTAAAAATACTTAGGAAGAGTAGTCTCATTGAGCATAGTTCTCGCCATTTCTTCTAAAGATCGATTTTTTCTTTCTACAACTCCATTTTGTTGTGGAGTTCTAGGGGCAGAAAAATTATGCTCAATGCTATGTTCATCACAAAAGGTTTCAAAAGCATGGTTTTCAAATTCACCACCATGGTCACTTCTTATAGAAGAAATTGAAAAACCTTTTTCATTTTGGATAACTTTGGCAAGTCTTTTAAAAGCTAAAAATGCATCATTTTTATTTGAAAGAAATAAAGTCCATGTGAACCTAGAAAAATCATCCATAATCACTAAAGCATAGTAATTCCCACCAAAGCTCATAGTTCTAGATGGTCCAAAAAGATCCATGTGCAAAAGTTGTAAAGATCTAGAAGTTGAAACTACATTTTTTGCTTTAAAAGAAATCTTTACTTGTTTTCCCTTTTGACATGCATCACATAATTTATCTTTTATAAAATTGACCTTGGGTAGTCTAATTACTAGCTCTTTAGAGAACAACTTTTATTGGTGATCCATGTGAATGTGTGCAATTCTGCTATGCCGTAACCATGAATCATCATTCTTACTTAAAAGGCATTTTGCATCATTTGAAGATATATCATCAAGGCTAATCATATAAATGTTATTAACTCTATGACCAATGAACTTAACATGCTTATCATTTTTATCTTCAATTATACAACAATTTGAATAAAAAATTACTCTATTTCCTTTATCACATAATTAGCTAATACTAAGCAAGTTATGTTTGAGTCCTTCAATAAGCAATACATTATCTATTGAGGAGTTAGGACTCTTATCAACTTTGCCGATTCCTAGAATCTTTCCTTTATTGTTATCACCATATGTAACATGCCCATGATTCTTAGGAATAAGAGATGTGAACTTAAAGTCATCTTCGGTTATGTGCTTGGAGCAGCTGCTATCGAGATACCAATTTGAGCTCTTAGCCTTTAAACACACCTGCAACATATGTTTAATATTTTAACTTTTGGTACCCAAATTTTCTTGGGTCCTTGAGTGTTAGTTTTAGGAATAGTGCCCTTGGGAACCCAAACCATTTTTGTTCCACTCTTTATATTTATATTTTTCCTAGCATTACATGTTGACGCACTGTGTCCTTTCTTTCCACAATAAAAACATTTAATAAAAGGACTACTAGAAGTACTTGAATGCACAAATTTTTTTTTATAAAATTTATGTTGATTTTTGGGGTTGTAACCTATCCCAGCTTTTTGAAAAATAACTTTTTGTTTTCCTAACAAGATATTTAAGTTATCTCTTCCAAAAGTGAATTTAGAAAGTGTGTTCTTTAAGTCTTCAATTTCTTTTTCGAGAATTTCACATGATGAACAAGATGAAGAAGTTGAAACATGTGAAGAGCAAATTGTACAAGCATCAAATAATCCTAATGTTTCATTTTCAATTTTTAATTCTTCAATTTCTTTGTTTAAAGCAAGAATTTGATTTTCTAGAGAAGAAATCGTTTTCTTAGAAGAAGAAATTAATTTTGTTAGTTTTACCGATTCTTCATGTAATTCTTCAAAAGCATTTTGTAATTCATCATAAGAAGGTAATAAGTCTAAACTAGAACTTACCTCATTGTCGCTTTCTTCTTCTTCTCCTTCGGCCATAAGACATAGATGAACTTTTTTGCTATCTGGACTATCAGTGGAGTCCACATATCATTATCATCCTAAGCTATGTAGGCTATTCTCCCTTTTCTATCCTTGAAGGGCTTCTTTTCAACTTTCTCCATTTTCTTCTGATAAATTAGGCATTCCATCTTCATGTGGCCCAGTTTTCCGCACTCGTAGCAAATTGGAGTTGATGATGCTCCTTCCCCTTTGAGATGAGTCTTCTTTTGGGGAAAAAGTGGTCTTCTTTATGTTCCTTTCTTTTTGAGAAACCTTCCAAATTTCTTCACTACGAAACTGAGGTTCTCTTCATTCAGCTTAAGGTTGTCCGCTTCATCTCCATCATTTTTATCTTCATTATCAATATTGGAGGAGGTGGCTTTCAGTGCTATGCCCTTTTTCTTCTTGTCATTTTCTTCACTTTGGCTTAACCTGCTCAGCTCCAGCTCATGTTCATGAAGTTTTCCAAAGAGGATAGCTAATGTCATTGTTGACAAATCCCTTGGTTCTGATATGGCTGTCACTTTGGGCTGCCAAATCTTGCTCAGACATCTCAAAACTTTGTTAATCAAATCTTCGTTAGAAAAATTCTTTCCTAATGATACAAGGTGATTAACAATGTGGGTGAACCTCTTTTACATTTCTTGAATGCTTTCTCTTTAGTTCATTCTGAATAATTCATATTCACGAGTAAGAGAATTTATTCTCGACCTCTTTACTTCACTAGTACCCTCATGGGTGACTTGTAAAGTGTCCCACATTTCTTTAGTAGTTTTACAATTTGAAATTCTAAAAAATTCATCATAACCCAAGGCAGTGGTCATGATGTTTTTGGCTTTTAAATTGTGTTGAACTTTTCTTTTATCCTTATTAGACCAATCACTTCTTGGTGTCTAGGTTTTAACACCATCGACCTCTTTTGTAGGTATAAATGCGCTTCGACAGCATCCCACACATCGAGATCAATAGTTTCGATGAAGATTTTCATTATTTCCTTCCAATAAGCATAACCATCCCCATTGAAAAAGGGTGGTCAGTTTATAGAAGATATCTTTGAAAAGCCATTAGAGGAAGCTATGTTCTCTTGAAGCTGCTAAGCTCTTTAAACAAGAGTCTAGCTCTGATGCCACTTATTACCAAGTGGCTCCAGTACTCAAGAGGGGGTGAATTGAGTATAAAAACTTTTCGCAAATACTTTTAAAATAAAGACAAATATTGAAGCTGCTTAATAAATAAAGAGAAATTACGAGAGGAAGAAGAAAAGCTTTAAGAACAACAAATAAATAAATATGTAATAATAATAAACTGCAGAAATAAAGAGATAGAGAAGAGAAAAGCATGCACAATATTTATCCTGGTTCGACCACTAAACCACTTGTGGCCTACGTCCAGTCCTCAAAAAATTATCCAAGATTTTTCACTATGTGTAGAAGCTTCAATAGGTGCTTACAACCGTTACACGAAAAAGCACTTTTCACACACAGGGAAACTCTACCCTTGTGCTAAAGCCTCAGTTTGCAGGAATACCTCACCCTTATATAAACCTTGAGGGATACCTCACCCTCGATCTTGAAGAGCAGAATATAGATGAAAAGAAACTCTCAAATAGAGTAAATATTACAACTTGATGCGCTAAGAGACTCTCTAAGGATGTCTCAAAGTTTTAGCAAAAAGAGTACAGAAAATATGTTAAAATTGTAAATCACGTTTTCAAAGCAAGCGTAAAATTAATCATATAGCTGGGCAAGAAACAGAAGAGACCAGCAGTCTCTATTTATAGAGTCGTAGGAGAAAATAGCCGTTGTGATAATTAATTCACATAATAAATACGAAATATGGCCATTTCTTTCTAAAACAGGATTAGTGTTTATTCAAATAAATATTTAGTTATTCGAATAACACGTTTTAAAAGAATCAGTTTTGAATATGGTTATTCGAATAACTCATCAGTTATTAAAATGCAGAAATTAAAACATGAAAGCCGTGTGGAGGTAGAACCGTTCGGCCGATGAAGGAGGAAGAAAAGAAAAATTGATTATTATTAAAACATAAAGAAAAGATTATAAGATTGGAAGAGGGGAAAAAGGGGGAGAGTTTCTCTCTCTAACCTCTCTCTAGAAGGATGTAAAATTACGAATGCCAAACAACATGGGCAGACATCCTATAAATAGACTAAAAATTTTACTATTTCAACAGTAATGCTTTAGTGTCCCACTATAGTGAACAGTAAAATAGTAATCGATTGCACCGCTATAGTGAACAGTGTTCAATAATAGTCTTCCGCAGATTGCTACAGTGATTGCTACAGTGACTTGAATAGTAACTTGACTATTCATCTTCTTCCAGATTGATTACGTAACAGTCATCTTCGTTCTGGTTTGCAGAGTTTTCAGATAAGATAATTGAAGGAGAAGGAGAACTAGGTTTATTAGGCACTGGTTCTCTACCAATAGCAATGCCTATATCTTTGTAGAGTCTGAGGACGTCTTCCATGTTTCAGAATAGATGATCTTTGTCGGAAGAGGCAGCAATAGCAGCCAAGATTTTTGCCCTTTGATTGAGAAACTGGCAATTCTCTTTGTTAGCAGCCTTGAGATATTTTGGACTCTTCTAGAACCATAGTTTAATGTTGTCTATAGATGCTCTGGAGGCGTCAAATTCAGCCCACCATTTTGTATATTCTTTCCTTTGTAGTGCAGGGAGGAGATTGGGGAGACCATCATGAGCCTTGTACTTGTACTGCCAGGAAAATATCCAGGCAAGAGAAAACTTGGAGAAGAAGTGAAGATTGACAAGAAATAAATCATCACCTAAATCAAACTTCTTTAAAAAATATTGAAATACTTCCATAACATTTGCCAGAAGAATCTGTTGGATTGGACCAAAGAAGTTCCACCATTGCATGAACCAGTGAGGGAACTTGTATTGGACATTCTGTTTGAAATAGATAAGCCAGGAGTGGCGGTTGGACTTATTCTGGAGCCAAAACGTGTTGCTCTATGCTTACATGTAATCCCAGTAATTATAACTGATTGAGGTCATAGTGCTGAGAAAATTTCTTTAATAAGTTTGGATTTTTGCCAAATTCTGCAGGTGTCATGACCTTCAAAATCTGTATTGTTGATTGAGTTATGTAAGACTCATCTTTTGGGTCCCTGTAATGCTTAAGAGAGACCGAGTCAGTATCAACAAAAATATATTCATAAAATTGTTGAGTTTTGTTTGATGAAATTGGCTTAAAATGAAAACCATTTAGAAAGATTTTTTGAGAAACTTTGCCTGGGTTGGGATCCCAGAATTCTGGTTCCATTTGGATTACAGGCCAAAAACTTTCTTTTGGGATATAGTGTGGTTTTGAAGAGATGGGTTAAGTTTGGACGATTAAATCCTTTTTTGGTTGGTTGACTACAATGGCTTTGCCTTTAAGGGTTTGAATCATGGTTTGAATGTCAGTTCCTTCGACAAATTCTTTAGTGAAGATCTGTTTCCATGATTTATCTGGGAGATGGGTTAGGCCTTGATCTTGCAGGGCTAACAAGGTTGTGATTGGCATGACATAGTCTTCTTTTGATTGTTTTCTCTGAGTCGATGACTCAGGCTTAGCTTGGGTTGATGACCCAGATGGAAGGGTTGAAGACCTCGGTTGAGACGATGATTTGGCTGGCTATGCCAGGGGCGGATTACCTATTCCTCTTTCCCTAGAGGAAGAAGATCTTGTTGATCTCGACATGGGGCTACTTTTCCTGTAAATATTCATGGGTAAGGTTGTCAGGTAAGGTGTTTAAGGTGCCTTTGATATATTCTATGTCAAAATAAAAAACACTCAAGATTGCTTGCCACTTAGCAAAAATTTGTTTTGAAGCAAGATTTTTAACATCCTTTTGTAAAATATCTTTTGCAGATTTGCAATCGACACAGACTAAATTTTTTTGATTCAATAAATCAGATTAAAATTTTGATATGCAAAGAACAATTGCTAAAATTTCTTTTTTGACAGTTGAATAATTCTGCTGTGCAGGATTCCAATGTTTTGATGCATATGCAATGATATGTTCTTTGTCTGCGACACACTGTTTAAGAATGCCACCATAACCTATGTCAGAGGCATCGGTTTCAACAATCTTGAATAATTGAGGATTCGGAAGATAGAGGCATGGAAGATCCTTTACCTGAGATTTTACCTATTTGATAATGTTTGTATGAATGTCTAACCAAGGAGGAGGACTCTTTTTCAGACAATCATGTAGTGGTTTAATAAAATTACTCAACTGAGGAAAGAAGTCAACGACATAATTAAATAACCAAGAAATCTTTGTAATTGGGTTTTATCAATGAGTTGGTTTGGAAACTTGTTAGCAAAATCAATTACTTGATTAATGGGATTGATAGTTCCTTCATAAATATTATGATGAAGAAATCTAATTTTAGTTTGGAAAAGATTAATCTTTGACTTGGAGACAGCAAGACCATTTCTTTTAATGACTCCAAGAAAAATATTAATGTGTTTAAAATGTTGATCTATTGATTGAGAAAAAATAAGAACATCATCAATGTAGACGATGGTAAAGTTTGAGTAAGGGTTAAAGATTTCGTTCATGATTCTTTGAAATTTCGAAGGAGCATTCTTTAGACCAAAAGGCATTACGTTCCATTCGTACTGCCCAAGCGTTACAGTGAAGGCCGTCTTGTAGTGATCACTTTCTTTGATTTAGATTTGCCAAAATCCAGATTTCATATCAAATTTTGAAAATATTTTAGCATAATACAATTTTTTAAGAAGATCTTTTTTGTTTGGAATCGGATACCAAATCCATTGTAGTGCTTGATTGAGCGGTTTGTAATTAATGACCAATCAAGGAGTACCTCTTTCGATCTCGGCTTGTTTGTTGACGTAGAAGGTTGAACAGGACCATGGACTCTTACTTTTCCTAATGAGTCCTTTCGCAAGAAGATCTTTGATCTCCTGCTGACAATACTGAATGAGTTCTTGACTTATTTGAATTGGTCTAGCCTTTGTGAGGATTTGTCTTTCATTGAAATCCTTTTCGTAGGGAAGATCCACCATATGTTTCTTCCTTTCCCAGAAAGCGTTTGGAAGATCTGAACAAATTGATCCTTGAATCTGTTCAACAAGAGATTGAATCCTTTTCTAGATTTGGGGTTGACTAAGGTTGGAATCAATATTTTTAAAGGAAATTTCCTATTTTAGATAATTTATTTAGTTTTGTTTATATTGGATTAAGTTAAGGTTTCTTAGAATCGGTTTCCTAAGAAATTTGAAAATGATTGTTTGACCAAGATGTTGGGTAGTAATCCCTTCATCCGTGATTTGCAGAGGGAAAAGCGATCTGATGAACGGTGTTCCTAAGATCACTTCATTTTTGAGATTCTTGACTAATAAGAAAGAAGTTTTAACTTGGAAACCTTGGTTTTCGATTATCGAAGATGAAAGTTTGAATCTGATTTTTAGTTTTGAACCATTAGTCGTGCTAAACTGTTCGGATGTTTTTTCAAAATACTTTGTTGGGATTAATCCCTCCAAAATACAATTTGAATCTGCCCCTGTGTCAAATAGTACGACAGTGTCAAGGACAAAATCATCAATTTTGATAGTTATGTTAATAAAGAATTTTTGGATTTTCATTTAATTAATTATTTGAGCAAAGAATTCTTTGTCTTTTTGATTTTCAATCTTTTGACTTTTTTGACTCATGTTATCGTGAATTGTATCCTTATCAGAGTCAGTTTGAATATCTTGAAGTTGGGGTATTATAATCTAATGTAAGCTTTATTGTTCTTTAAGTTGTTTAACTTCAATTTTTAGATTATTAATTTCATATTGAAGATCTTAGATTGTTACAGTTTTCTTAGAAGTTTTCTTTTCAAGTTTTCTAAGTATTTTTGTAAGATTATATTTATTTTGATTATCAGTTCTTTGAAAGATTCAGAAGAACTTGCTTAAAGATTTTATCTTTTCTAAATAGACTTTCCTATCTTGAGGATCATCAATTGAATTAAGAACTTTGAACAGGAGATCTTGCTCCTTTGTTAGGACATTGATTTCAGGAGAGTCAGAATCTCCTTCAGATGAAATATCATCATTTTGAATTTAGTTCAAGTCTTCAGAGGATTCTTTATCAGACTTTTCTTCGGATGATTCAACTAATAAATTATTAATTTGTTCTTCGATTGTTGGTTCAAGATTTAAAGATTTTATCTTCTTCTTTAACCTACAGTATTTACTAATGTGACCAGGTTTACCACAGTTATACCAAATTATAGGTTTCTTTGGCACTTTGATATTATCAATTAGAGGTTTGGACTTAAATTCTTGTTTAAGTCTTCTGGGTTTTGTACTAGCTTTATGTTTATAGTATTTAGTTTTCTGGACACGATCAAATTTTGGTTTTAGTTTTGGCTTCCTCTTAGCATAAGGAACACTAAATTGTTTGCTGAACGTTCTTAAGTCCCGCTTGGTTTGGGCTTTTTCTCTGACAAGTTGGGCTTAAATCTTGTCGTCTTGGTAGATTTTCAGGGCTACCTTTTGGATGAAGGTAATGAGTTGTCCGTAACTCAACTACTCATAAGGGATTTCTCCATTTGGGGATTGACTTCTGATCTTATCATGAATCTTGTCGCCTAAGGATTTTGGAAGACCAGCAAGAAATTTTTCTTTCCAAAAAGGCTGTTGACTATCATCACTGGTGTAAACCCTAGTTAAGAAGGTGTCTCTATACCTCCTAAAGTCAGCTAGAGTTTTGCATTTTAAGTTTGAAAGAAGTTCGACAGACCTATCTTTCCATAAAGACGGATCTCCTATGAAATGTTGGGCGATTATGAAAATTAAATTATTGACTGCATCGGGAATTGACTTCCCATCACTGAGGATTATTTTGCCATCGGCATCAGTCTTGACTGCTTCACCAATCTCGACCTTTTGGTCAGCGGAGATATAGTTATACCACTAACCTTTGAGCTGGCCGAAAAACTCTGATACAAGGACTCCAACAATGACTTCTTCTGGACAGTCATACGAGGTTTGATAAGCAGTAGACACCATGGTCATATGCTAAAGAGTGTTGATGATGGCATATTCAGTCATCCCATCAATGTTCCACTCATAGATGTTGCTTGCGCTAAAGCTTCTGAAGTTTGGATTTCTTTCTTCAAGTAGCAGATCTGGAGCTGTCGCTCTTTGATAGTAGAGTTTTGAAGGAATTTTCTAGTTAAGAGTTTGGCTGATTACAGGATTCACCTTGATGACAGAATTTGTCTCAGTTTTTGTTTCTGGGCAATCAGATCCCGATTGTGAACTAGATTGCCTAATTGTATTAACAATCAGATTTTTATCTTTAGATTTATTAGTCTTTGACTCTTGGGTTTGTGGTGTATCTGGGGCGACTGAGTTTAGTCTATCCATGAATTCATTAATAAGACTTTGGTTAGATGGCTTTGGATTGTTTAAAAGTTTTATGCTATTTTTAAGTTGTTTGCTAACTTTGAACGGTTTGAAAAGTGGCTTTTCAATTGACTTGGGAGGTTTAGTTTCATCAGTTTTGGTTCCCGAGGTTGAAGGTTTATCTACGGATTGTTTAACTAATTTTTTACCTAAAACTTGAAGGTATTTGTTTGTGTAATTATTTTGTTCCATAAGACTTTTAATGTCTTTCAAATTTATCGGCTCATCTTCTACTTTAGTCATGAAAAGAGAAGCTAAGACAGGATTGTTATCTTTGTCTTTTACGTTTGGAATAAGATACTGACTGGAAGGGGGTAATTCAAATTTGATTAACTTACCATCTTTGCGATGCCAGTCAGTAAGAACATTAGTTGATTTATCTTCAATCAGACTAATGCTCCAGGGATATTCAATTTCATTCCTAATCATGTAGGCATGAAACCAATTGAAGAATGGAATATGTTGTTTGACTTTGTTGATAAATTCGTAGAACTTCTCTTGAATTTTAGTTCTATTTGATCCTTTAAAATTTTTGAAAAATCATTTCCTTTGCGAAGTCCATTCTGGGGAATAAAAGTCTTTCCTAAGGGTTTCCTTATCAATGATGAATTCAGATAATATAGACATCATCATTAAGGGAGGAATAGGTTGGAGATTGAATAGATCTCTGTTCATCTTCATCATCACGTTGGTATGTCGGTCTTGGGATGCTTGATGAAGTATCCAATCCTCGAAGATTGATTATTGATGGAGTAGATTGGATTATGGAAAAAGATTTTCTAGAGACAGCAGATCTATAGTCTTCAGATCTGGAGGATGAAGATCTAAAAGATCTAGAAGAGCTAAACGAATTTCTTCTATTGAAGGCTAATTCAACTCTACCTGATTGGTGTTGGGTGATTTCCTGAATTTCAGATGTTTCTTTGGGCAAAGCTGGAGTTGCTTTATCCATAATCTATTTCTCAAGGAGGATTACATCTTCCCATCATATTTGTTTAGGGACAACTACGCTGGCCTTTGTTATGTTTGTCAGGAATAACATTGTTACTCCCTTGTCTTTTGGTTTTAACGCTTTTGAGTAAAAAGAATTCATAACTTTGTATTGAATCCTATAGATTGGCTAAAGGGATTGATCCGGGCTTCATATCTAAGCCACAGACTTTAATGTTTAAAAATAATGTGTCTTGAATATTTTTGTCTTTTAGACTAGTAGTCTTATTAGGATAACAATTAAAATAGATTGGACCACGACCAAGACTAGTTTCTACGGTTCCTAGAAGTGAATTATGGAATTGATTGTGTCTTATGTCTCTTAGACAAAGCAGAACAGATGTATTTAGTCCTTCTCTAATTAGGGGTTTGACAGCTACTTGCACACATCCGATATGCAGATAATTATACTTGTTAGCTTGACCTTTTAAGGTCTCTTGACAGAGAAGATGAAATTCTTCATCATCACCTTCAATAGTGATTTGTTTCTCTACAGTTCTGATAATGTAATCAGAACTTCTGAAGAATCGTCCTTTAGTTTTATAGAGTTCATTGTTTGGGATTCTAGGGATTTCCTAGTCATCCATGTCTTGATTTATGTTTTCAAAATAAATTTATTCATTAAAGATGTTTGTTGTAGATGGATTAATTTATTGCTCAGTGAGCAACGATGAAGAAGATTGAGAAGTTTTGAAAGAAAGCTTAGAAGACAAAGAATGCAACATGGCAGAAGATTAAACAGAAAATATAAAAGATAGAAATAGAGACAGAATATAAGAATTAAATACAGGAAATAGCAAGAAAGAGAATAAAATAAAATAACAAGGAAATAAAAAGCAGATAACAGATATGGACTTAACCCCTGATATCATTACCCTCATTTGGTTTCTTAGATTTGTAACTGAAAAATTTAAGTCAAATTTTATCCTTTGAACTAGATCTTAAAATTATCATATTTCATACTTTGATTTATGTCTGGACCTAGCAAAGTTAGAGCAGTGTTATAGTGGGAGAGACCTATCACTGTAATAGAGATAAGGAGCTTTATAGGCCTGATTGGGTATTACAGAAGATTTATCAAGGATTTTTCTCAGTTAGCTCTGCCTTTGAATAGGTTGACCAGGAAGGGTAGTACTTTTGAGTGGACTCAGGATTATAAGAATAGTTTCCAAGAGTTAAAGAAGAGGTTGACTACTACACCAATGTTGATAATTTCGGACCCCCATGAGGACTTTGAAGTATATTGTGATGATTCGAAGATGCGACTGGGGTGTATTCTGATGCAGAATAGGAGAGTAGTTGCCTATGCATCAAGACAGTTAAGGCCACATGAGGAAAACTATCCTACGCATGATTTGGAGTTAGCAGCTGTAGTGTTTGCCTTAAAGATTTGGAGGTATTATCTCTATGGAGTCCAGTTTGAGGTGTTCAGCGATCATAAGAGTTTAAAGCACTTGTTTGATTAGAAGGAGCTGAACATGAGACAAAAAAGATGGATAAAATTCTTAAAAGACTATGACTTTGAGTTAAAGTATCATCTAGGTGAAGCCAATGTAGTGGCTGATGCACGAAGTTGGAAGTCGCTACATGTGCCCTGAATAATGGTCCAAGAGAGTGAACTTCTTAAGAGTTTCAGGGATTTGAGTCTAACAGTGACTGTGATGCCACGTAGTCTCTTTATGAGTAAGGTGGACATAGTAAATGACTTAAGGATTCAAATTTTAGAAGCTCAAAAAGATGATGAAACTTTAAGGGATATAAGTGAGCAGATCTTTTTAGGAACCCTAGAGGATTTTGATATGACTAATGATGGAATGATAAAGTTTAGAGACAGACTTTGTGTTCCAAGAGAGTCAGAAGTCAAAGAGAGGATTCTATAAGAAGCTCACAGGAGTAAGTATATCATCCATCTCGGAACCACTAAGATGTATCAAGATTTAAGGAAAATGTTTTGGTGGTCTGGAATGAAAAGAGACATACCAGAATATGTCTCAAGATGTTTAATTTATCAGAAAGTGAAGATTGAACATCAAAAGCCCGCAGTACCATTACAGTCTTTGGGAGTCCTTGAGTGGAAATGGGATAAGATTTCTATGGACTTTGTAATGGGTCTACCTAGGGTATAGTCAGGATATGACACAGTTTGGGTCATAGTGGATAGATTGACCAAATTTGCCTATTTTTTTTTTCCAATGAGAGCTAACTATCCTCTAGAGAAACTAGTTCAGTTATATCTGAAGGAGATAGTTAGGTTTCACGGAGTCCCTGTAAGCGTAGTTTCATATAGGGATCCTAGATTTACATCTAGATTTTGGGAAGCCTTGCAAGAGGTATTCGAGACTAAGTTGAGTCTTAGTACAACTTATCACCTGCAAATAGATGGGCAAACAGAGAGGACTATCTAAACCCTTGAGGATATGCTTAGAGCATGTGTTTTAGAAAATAGGGTAGTTGGGACAAGTTTTTACCTTTAGTGGAGTTTGCTTATAATAATAGCTACCATTCTAGCATAGGTATGTCACCCTATGAGGCTTTGTATGGAAGAAAGTGTAAATCGGCTCCATGTTGGTATGAAGTAGGTGAAAGAACTATCCTAGGTCCAGAGTTGATCCAGCAGACCATAGAGCAAATCTAGATGATTAAGGATAGGATGGTTACTGCTCAAAGTTGACAAAAGAGCTATGTTGACAAGAGAAGGAGACTTCTTGAGTTTGATGAGGGAGACCATGTCTTTTTAAGAGTTACTCCTACTACAGGGATTTGTAGAGCATTGAAAACTCGAAAGTTAAATCCTCGTTTTCTTGGTCCCTACCAAATTCTGAAGAAAGTTGGACCCATAGCCTACTAGATAGCCCTTCCTCCCAGTTTGTCTAACCTTCATGATGTTTTTCATGTGTCTTAGTTGAGAAAGTATAATCCAGATCCTTTGCATATCATAGAACATGAATTAGTACAGTTAAGAGATTATTTGTCTTATGATGTACAACTGGTAAGGATCGTGGACAGATGGGTCAAAGAGCTTAGAGGAGTTACTTGGGAGCTAGACTCGCACTTACTGTAGGACTTTCCAGAGTTGTTTTTAGCAGGTAAGTAATTTTGGGTTCAAAATTTTAAAAAGAAGAGGAGAAATGTAATACCCTTAATGACATGTTAGACTTGTGTATGTGTACAAAAGGTAGCATATGACTTGCTTAACATATATGTCTAATTTTATGACAAACAGAGTTAGTTTAAGTACTTTGTTGCATTCCGAAGGTGAAAAGTAGCTTAAAATGACTCAGATAATAGCAGAAATTACTTAGATGAGGAAAATAAATATGGATAATTTATTTCTAGGTCACAAATATATGAAATAAGATGTAGTTAAAGTTTCAAGAAAAACTGAGTTAGTTTGGCATTTTTAAGCATACTGGTTATGCATTTTATGCCGGATTGACTAGCAGCAGATAAGAAAAAAATAAGATAATGATGAAACAACAATTTTAGTGAATCTTAGTATTTATGTCAAAGTTGTTGGAAGTTGAAAATCTTGATTTAGCTAAATCTAAGTGTTTTTAGCAGATTGAGATTTTTCAGTGTATGGCCTTGAAGGCCTTATAAGTTAAATGATCTTTTGCATTTCCTCATTCACGGTTCTTTGCTCTATAAACAGAAGCTAAAACTGTGAGAGAAGAAAGGAAAGAGAAGGAAGGAAAGATCAAGGAAGGGAAGGAGAAAAGAGGAAAGCTAAAGGGAAGGCTAAAGTTTAAGATCCTTCAAAGCTTGAATCTCCATGTCAGTTGTCAAAGGTAAGGGATTTAGAGTTCTTGCACTTCTTTTCTTCATTTTCACCACGAATGCACCTTTGGTGCATAGTAGGCCAAAATAAGTATTAGAGGTGTTTGATGTGTTTTAATTGCTTGGATGTGTTTCAATGGGTGTTTATGACTTGTTCATAGCTTAAGTTTGAGTTAGAAACTTAGAATATCTCATTTAGACCATTGATGCCCAAAAGAGGGGTTTAGGTAAAGTATGTATGATTTTTGGTTCATAGTCTAAATCTAGTGGTTTAAGTTGGTGATTGATGATTCCTATGTGTTAATGAACTAATTAAGGACTTAGAATCACTTAGAAACTATTTTGGAATGGCCAAATCTCATGAAGAAATCCAATGGAATAGTACATGATTCTGCAAAACCAAGTTTCTACTATGCATGCCATGGTGTGAGGAGGCCACGCTGAGGTGTGAGGTTGAATCTGATATGTGCACCACAACATTGAGAAGGTCATGCCGAGGCGTGATGTGCTTCAGAAAAGAACTTGAGGGCAGGGCGCCGTGTCGCGGCGTGAGCACCAAGATCTCCAAAAGTTTTATTTTTTATGTTTTCAAGTTCTTGGTTATTTGAAATCATTTATGTATGTTTCCTAAGGTGTGTTAAGATACAAATAGGTATAATTTCAAGAGAGGAATTGTTACCTAGCATGTATGAGAAAGTTTAAACCTTTGAGTATTCAAGAGTAATAGTTTGCTTTACATAAACATCTAGTACCTTAGGCCACTTTTGTGGTAATGTGTATCACTTAAGAGTAATAAGTGATGATGTAGTGTTTTAGATGTATGTATGAAGCATATTCTTGTAGTTTTGATCTTTAGGAGTATCCTTTGATGTTGTGCACCATCATGTAGGCTAAGGGAGATAATTAAGGAGTCCATAAGGTTCTTTTGAACAAGGATTCAACCTTAGCTTCTTGATAGTGCCAAGATATATGTAATGTGAGGATGAGCTTTCCCTCTATTTACCACAAGATAATGCACTATGCCAGTAATCCTAGTTGAACATCTTGGTTCTAGGTTGAACTAAGTATGTATGATAGAGTGTATGTTAACTTGGTGTCTTTAGTTACTAAAGTATAATCTTGTAGATGCTTTAAACATATCTTACGCAACATGTGTTAAGATTATGTTTATTATGCTATATATGGCTGGTTTTGGTTTATTCATACTGAGAATTATTGATTCTCACCCCGTTGTGTTACTATGTAATTCCAGGTGAAAGTTCTTCCAAGAACAAGATGTAAAAGGAAGCCAAGGATTAGAATAGTTCTAGTCTTAGTAATTATGTTATAATTGATGTATCTTTTAGTACTTCTTTTGTAATGTAAAGAATTATGTAATACTTCAAGCCTTTTCTAAGGCTAATGTTATATATGTATATATGCATTTTTGCTATGAGTTTTATGTTTTTCGCATTTCATATGACTCTCTATAATGTTTCCAATGAACATTATGGATATATGATTAGGTTGTTATATATGTAGTGACATTGTAATGTTATTTATCTCTTTAAATATTATTTATATCAAGATATTAGTATTAGGACATTACACTTTTAGAGAAATGACAGTTGCAATAAAGGAACAGACTGCCATCACTAGTAGATTGCTAGAAAGAATAGGAAATAACCCATTTGGACAGTCAGTAGATAATATAGAACTTATGAGAAACAAGACCTCTAAGAGTTTAACAAATTTACTCCTTCATTTTTCAAAGGAAAATACAATCCAACTGGAGCTGGTAGATGGCTTAAAGAAATGGAAAGAATTTTTAATGATGTGGCTTGTAATGATAAATATAAGATATATTTTGCCTCTTATATGTTAGTAGGAGAGGCAGAAAGATGGTTCTAGGAGATTATTAGAAATAACTGGAGCCCAAATCACGTGGGAGATGTTTAGAATCACTTTCTTGGATAAGTATTATCCCCATGATTTATAGAAAGCAAAAGAATTAGAATTTCTGAGACTTGAACAAGGGGATATGACTATAGATCAACATTTAGTTCAATTTGAAGAATATTGTAAGTTATCTTCTTATTTTAGGAAAAATCTCGATGAAGATTGGATGTGTGTAAAATTTGAAATGGGATTGAGAGAGAATATTAGAAGACTAGAAAAGCAAATGGAGATTAGGGATTTTGCTACTCTAGTTAGCGAGTATAGAATTGTAGAAACTTATTATCTTAAACCCTCACAAGAGTAGGAATCACAAAGTTCCCAAAAAGAGAAAAAAGTCAAATGTTGAGGTTAAAAAAGGTGTTTCTCAATCCAAGAATTTACAAGTAAAAGGAAAACAAGTTTAGGCAGGAACTTGGGGACCTAGGTGTTCAAAATGTGGTAGACATCATCATACTCAAGCTTACAGGTTGGATAAGGTAATGTTCTATGTTTATTGTGAGATAGGGCATTATGCCAGGAAATGTTCTTAGAGACAAGGATTGAAATATGATAAAACTATATTGTATATCTGTAATAAAGTAGACCATTATGCCCAAAATTGTATTTATAGACAAGGAAAGGAACCTGGTTCCAAGTTATAGATTAAAGAAAAGGCTTTCATCTTAAGTGGAGAAGAAACAACTCTGTCTCCTGAATTGAAACAAGGTGACTACATAGCCAAGGATTAGTTTCTTAATGGTTGCATACAAATAGGTGATAGGATTTTCTTGTGAATCTTAATTGTTTACCTTTCGTTATTATGGTTTCATTGTTATGTAAACTATTGATATTATTCTCAATCCTCAAGATTATAAAATTAGTAAGTATAGTTTAAGAATGTATGTAAGATTAGTATAAGTTAGGGAATAAGAAATGAAAAGTTAATAAATGCTAAAATATGTACCTTCAACCATTGAAATTTCAAATAACTATATTTTGTCATGTTTCTAATTGTGTATGAAACTGATTTTGATTTGAATCGTATATTTATTGATAAACAAATTGTTAAGTGAAAGGAGAATAGGAAGGATAGTTATTAAGTTAGAAATAAGATGTTATGATTTATGATTGTTTGGTTGTGGTTTAGCTATTACCATTTGAATGATTTAGTTCATAGTTTAATTTATTACATAACGGAAGAGTAACTTTTTGTTATAACATGCCTGAAGTTTAAGTGTATAAAAGAGTTATAGTCAATAGTTAAATTGATTTACATAGTAGAATGAATAATGATACTACTCTTTCATGTTGATTTTCGAATTTGGTTAGTCGATATAGTTGCAAATATGGATTTGAAGTTTGAGGTTAGAAATCTATTTCTTTTGGTTTAGTTGATAGTTAATTAGAATGGGAAAATAGAAGTGGAAAGTATGCATAATAAATTGATATCTTTTTAGAGGTCAATCCTATAATTTTATTATTATATGCAATAGATAGTGAATCTTAGAAGTTCAATTTCGTTTTGGAATTTTATTGGATGGTGCTAGAGTTAAAAGTTGAAAAGATTGAAAGGGTTCAAAATTTTGTTCTTAATGATGTATGAATTTTGTATTAATACTTGAGTGTTAAGAACTTGTAAGTTGCTTGATGGTGTTTATCGGGGTAGGTTCATAAACTCACCAAGAGATGAGTTGATTAATATGGTATTAACTTCTCTTGTTCATAGAAAACTAGAAATCTTACTTGTAGGAAATAAGTGAAGCTATTTAGTGATGCTAGCCATAAGATAGGGTAAATTCCTGAAACCTATCCTTGGATAATTTGTTGAGAACTATTTATGAAAGTTTGAAAAAATATTCTGATATTGAAATGAGGCTGATGAATTACAATCATGTAATTCTATGTCCATGATGTTTGGTTATGCTTGATTTTGATCATTGCCATTTTGAACTTGATAATATAGCTTGACTGAAATAAGATATTGGTGGTTTAGTGATATTCTTGCACCAGTTGAACTAATTGTTTTGATTGGTAGCTAATTCAATCATAATATGATAATTATGATGTTGATTAGGGATTAGATGAAGGAAAATGGAAGATAAAACTAAGGACCATTACCTGATATCTAGGACTACAAATAATATGATTTTGGTATGAATAAGTAATGATTTTTTGATTTAACAAGGCAGTTATTGTGAATGCATATGTCATGAAGCATATCAAATGAAGTTTTTGATGATAACAAAGTCAAGATAAAGACTAAGCTCAAAAGAACTATATTTGGTATAGGTTATAGGTCTTAGAATCTAAATGTAAAATATTCGCAATATATCTCAACTATCTCCAAATGATTTTTGAAAGATCCATTTAAATTAACTTGAAGTTGAAAGTTTATATTTTAAAGATATGTTGATTTTAATCTTGGATTTTGTAACTCAAATTTATATCTTAATAAATTGAAGTATTTTCTAAGATGGAAAAGGCCATCAAGCTAAATTGGACTTGAAAAATGTATTTAAGGATGATTGTAATTGATTACATGAGTGTTGTAATTGATTACAAGTCAAACAGAGGCCTTGTAATCGATTACATTGAGGTTGTAATCAATTACAAGTATGGCAAAGTCCACGTAATCGATTACACAATGGTTGTAATCAATTGCATCTCTGGCAGAGACTCTGTAATCGATTACATGAAGGCTGTAATCGATTACATCTTGCCCAGAAAGCCAAGAACACGTTCTAACAGCCATATAATTGATTACATGGACCATGTAATCAATTACAATAGGTCTGATAGTAGCCAACGACTATTTTTATGGCATTTAATGTTGCCATAAATGTCACCCAATGGCTTCTTTATGCTGGAACACTATAAATATATATCTTGGGTCATCATTTATGGCTAACCAACAACTGAAAACATATTTCTATCATTCTAATCTATGAATCAATCTTTGAATCATTTGTGATCTATTTTTACAACAACTTGAGATATCCTTGAAGAGCATTATAGGGCTTCAATTTGTATTACATACTCTTGTGAGAGTTTCATCATCTATACATTTTGACTCTATTGTAAAGAGGGTGAGATATCCCTCAAACTTTTGTAAGGGTGAGGCATCCCCTTGGAATTGAGGCTCAAGCACAAAGGGTGAGGTATCCCAAGATGTGGTGAATGCTCCATTGTGTAAAGGTTGCAAGTACCTGTTGAAGCTTGAAGATATAGTGGAAAATTTCGAGTGATTACTTGAGGACTGGACATAGGCCATAAGTGGATTGGTGGCTGAACTAGGATAAACCTTATGTTTGATCTTCTAAACTCAACTCTTTTACATTTGTGTTTATTTTATATGCATACTTGAACACTCTCTGTTTTGGTTGGTTCAATTATGAGTGAAAGTATTTAATATTTTCTATCCATTCATCTCTATTAATGAATAGCTTTAGCGAAAATTGATAAACAAGTGTATTGTGAAAAGATTTGCAAAAATATTTTATAAACTCAATTCATCCCCCCCATCTTGAGTATTGAGGCCACTTGATAACAAGTGGTATCAAAGTTAGACTCTTGTGTAAAGAGCTTAGTAGCTTCAAGAGAAGTAATGACTTTAAATGCTTTTTCTTCTGAAAGTTCTTCTATAAATAGATCCCTCTATTTCAATGGAGATGGTTATGCGTATTGGAAAGAAATGATGAAAATTTTTATTAAGCTATTGATCTTGATGTGTGGGATGCCGTTGAAAATGACCCATTTGTTCCCATCCATAAAGTTGATGGTGTAAGAACAAATACACCAAGAAGTGAATGGACAGATGAGGACAAAAAGAAGGTTCAATAAAATTTAAGAGCCAAGAATATCATTGCCACACCCTTGGGGTATAATGAATTCTTTAGGGTGAAAAATTGTAGAACCGCTCAAGAAATGTAAGATACCTTGCAAGTAACCCATGAGGGCACAAGTGAGGTAAAAAGATCAAGAATAAACACTCTCACTCATGAATATGAATTGTTTAGAATGAACCAAGTAGAAAGCATTCAAAAAAATACAAAAGAGGTTCACTCATATTGTAAAACATCTTGCTTCATTGGGAAAACCTTTTCCTAATGAATATCTTATTAACAAAATATTGAGGTACTTGAATAGGAATTGATAACCCAAAGTGACGACTATTGTGGAGTCAATGAATCTATCAACAATGATACTAGCCAGTTTATTTAGAAAGCTACAAGAGCATGAATTAGAGCTAAATAGGCTCTATCAAAATGAGGAGCATTGTAACACCCCGAAAATTGCTTGTTTTATAATATATATTTATTTTATAATATTTTTGATTTTTTTGAATTTTTCTGGAACTATTTGAATTGTTTAATTATTTTAATATATTCTTCGATTTGTGTGCATGCTGAGCGGGGCCGGAAAATAAAATATTTTCTCTGAGGCCGAAAAATTTTGAACTGTGAAAATGTTGACGGGGGATCTTACTAAACCCGAGGCCGGACACAATTTACAAAGTTTTTATTTTTCAAGATTTTATCTGATAAATAAAATTACAGTATGTTTTATTATCCGTTGGATGATAAATACTATTTTTACTAACTGTAACTTTTGTCCAATGGATAATAATTTTAGTAGAGTGTTAGTCATCTTTTCTAGAGAGCACTTTAATGACATCACCAAGATGACATCATCACCATGACATCACCCTTGACTTTTTCAAAAAGTGTGTGAAGCTTCTCAAGGAAGCTTTGTATCAAGCTTCTCAAGGAAGCCACTTCTCTCTCTCCTCCCTTAGTGAACCCCACGGCTATTGGGGGGAAAAGATGACCAAAAATTGTCATCTTTTTTACTTACCCATCACTTTTTCATTTCAAACAAAGTTTCACTTTTCTTTCTCTCACTTTTTCCTTTCTCTCACTTTTTCTCTCATGTCCATTTTCTCTCCACTCTCATGGCCTCAACACCATTGTTGGCCACCCAAGCTTGCTTGCTCAAGCCAATCTAGATTCTTGAATCCTTTCAACATCTTGAAGCTTTTCTCTTTGGTGATCATCTCTTGATTCTTCCATCTTCATCACTTTCTACCAAGTCCTAAAACTTGAAGTTTTGAGATAAAGTTCTTGACTTTCATCTTTTCTCTTCTCATTTTCATGATCCTTGGTTACCTTTGTGATCAAGGACTCCTCTTTTCAAGCTTTGGTTGTTGATTGTGTGGGTTTGTCTATCCTAGGATTTCATTGGTGGTGGTGGACGAAAATTGCAAGGAAGCATCAAGGAGTTTGCTTTCTTTTGTTGTCTCTTTTGGTAAGAGGGTGATCATCCTCTTCAACCTATCATGGTGGTGAGGAACACGTTTTTGTGTTGATGGTGAGGAATCTATATGTGAGTTGCTCACTTTGTTGTGTGATTTTTGGTAATGTTGTAATTGGTTGTGTTATATGACTTTAATACTTGCTATTGTGTAACTTGATGGATTGGAATGCTTTGAATGCTTGGATGTGTACACAAAAAGCAAGGGATTCTTACCTCTTTTGCTTGGAGGTTCACGGCCATGAGGCCATTGATGGGTCCATGATGGAATTTTTGTGCTACTTTGGGACTTAAGAAATCAAGTAATAAGTAATTAATAATGTGATGAGAATTTTAGGTTCCTAGCCCTTGGGAGGTCACGGCCATCTAGGGCACCCATTGACAAAATTTTTGTATCAATTAAAACTTAGGTAATTAGGTGATTAGATAATTAATTAGGAATTCATAATATGGAAAGAATAAAGAACAAAACTTTATCCTATAGCCTAGAGTGATTTTTGGACAAAGAAAGAACATGAGTGTGGGTGAGGTTGTGAGAAGCTTAAGTTTGAACTAAAACAAAGGAAATGACTTATCTAATTAAGAGTAATAAAGGTTGAATGAAAAATACTAGAGAATTTCCCTATAGGGGTTTAATAGGAAAAGTATGTTTTCACCCTTGAGATTTGGATAATGACTTGTTGTGGGTCCATAAGTGGGACCAAGGATTGTTGATAATTGATTGGGCCTAATGTGGCGTGTAATCATGGACTAGTCATACTATTATTACATATCTGTATATGTATGTGCATCGAGTCATCATGCATTGTGAAAGTCTGTTGGACTCTGTTTGTAAGGTTGTATGCCTAGGAGATGAATCACACCTACGTGCAGGTGCGAATAGACTAGTGTAGGTCACTTGTTGACCTTGGGGGCATCGGGGTGCGGTTATCTCACAATGGACAATTGGTAGCTCTTCTGTGTGGTGGGACAGATCGATGCAAACGCACCGAGAATCCGAAACGAGACACTGTCCTATAGCTCGATCTTGTGAAGAATGCCTTGTATAAGCCATGTTGCTCAATTTGTTGATATTGAAAGCACTTGATTTGAGGCTGATGAGATACAGGCATGTCTCCTTGATCATTCTCTCCGATGTTGTGTTTAGCTCCATGGAGTAGGATTTTGGCACTTTGTGCATGTGCATAGTCTTTCAACATAATTATCTGGCATAAATATATGTGATTATGGAACTATTTCTTTTAATGATGTTATGACTATCTGTATTATTAAATTGCTTATCATCTGAATCTTGATGTTGTTTATTATGTTGCCATGTTGTAAGGCGTCCTGCGCCGTTTCTGGTTCTTTACTGCCATAACTGGTATTGATGCTGGATATCTCATCTCTTTTCTATATTCTGCTATTCTATTTATATCTGTGCTTCTTAAAAGTTTGAGGTGAGGAAGAGCCTGAGTTTCCTGGTTTTGGGGTGAGTTAGTCTTCTTCTTGGTTAGAGCATCTCGGTGAGGTTTTTTAGGGTATGCCAGGCTAAGGTTCCACAGAGGCATTGACTGTTGGCATGTCGACTTGATCACCGAGCTCTTCATCTACGTAGGAGATGTGACTGTATCTTTGGCTTGGGGTCGTTATATTCTACCTGTCTTCTCTTTTGACGTTTCTGTATGGCTGGAGTTCTACATACCGATGCGTGAGGTGTGGGGTGATCATGAGTATACTCCACACGATCGTTCCTATCTTCTACATGAGCTCCTGCTCATGAATCTATTGCTTTTGTGAGGATTTCCTCTTTTGATGAGGATCCTATGCAGGAGCCTGAGGAGGATCCAACTGAGGCTCCTTCTCAGTAGCTATTGGGGGCATAATACTTTTTATAGTCTTGGTGGCTGTCTGTATAACCTTTTGGGCATGTAAAGCTTCTGCTTTCATTTGCTAAAACTGTTGATGTATTTAATGACTTATGTTATGTACCTAAATATATATGCTATGTATCTTTTGTATAAAAGTATAGTTTGATACTCATGTTCAGTTCCGCTAAGTTTATGTTTTTCGCTTACAAAAAAAAAAGAGAATTGCTAAGTTAGGATACTTTATTGATGAACTGGTTAATACCTATAGATAAAATAAATCGGGTCTTAATAGTTTCTTTTGAGTTCCATATGTTTGGTGTGACGTCCTTCTCTTGAAAAAGGGGGCATTACACTTGTTTGGTATCAGAGCCCCAGTTTGAGTTTTCTTTTGGGTTTTGTGGTTTGGTCTGTCATGTTTGTACTATGTGATTCTCTGTGTTTAGTTTCTGAAAGGTTACATCTAAACTTTTCTTATGTTTTGTTTAGTTGACTCATGGTACGTGGTAGAAGAGGACGCGTTAACGTGGAATGCAACAACGAGGCGATGGCTGCAGCTGCTGAAGCTATGTAGCGGAAGGCATAAGTTATTGTGCAATAGAATTAACGAGCAGCACAATAGTAAGAGGCAAATGTTGATGCCCAGAATTTGTCTGAATTTCGTCGAAACAATCCTCCATAGTTTAGAGCCTAGTTTGATCCGAAAAAGGCAAGTTTGTGGATTCAAGAGCTGGAAAAGATTTTTGAAGGAATGGGATATGCGGATGACTGCAAGGTAACTTATACCACATTTATGCTAGTGGGAGACGGTGAAAATTAATGGAAAAGAACTCGGAGATTGCTACAAGCAGAAGGAAGAGAAATCACATGGGAAGTATTCTCTAATGCATTTCTGGAAAAATAATTTCTAGATAGTGCAAGGCATGCCAAGGAAATGGAATTCCTTGGGTTACGACAAGGTGGGATAATGGTTAACGAGTATGCTACAAAGTTTGAGAGCTTGTCAAAGTTCTCACGGTATCTTCAAATTCAGCTTGATGAGGTGTGGAAATGTCGTAAGTTTGAAGAAGGTCTATAGGTTGAATTAAAGAAAAGAGTACTGCCAATGAGAATGAATCAGTTCTCAGCCTTGATGGGTATGTGCTACAAATGTAATACCTCGAAAATTATTTATTTCATCATATATAATCATTTTATAATATTTATGATTTTTAGGAATTTTTCTGGAATTTTTCAGAAACGTCGAATATTTTAATATATTCCTCGTTTTACATGCACACTGACCAGAGTCAGTGTAACACCCCGAAAATGATTTGTTTCATCATGAATAGTCATTTCCCAATATTCGTGATTTTTGGAGATTTTTCTGGAATTTTTCAGAAATGCAGAATATTTTAAAATATTTTTGCGATACGTTCTATTATTCATTGAATAATTAATACTTGCATTGTGCACAGTAATAATTATCCATTGGGTAATAGCTTGTAGTAAAATTCTAATTACCCTATTATTTTAACTATTAAATCACATTATCTTATCTAAAGGCAATCTCCTTTATGTCTAATCACATCTTTTTTATTGAAAATGCACACAAGCTTCTCAAGGAAGCTAACCATTTTTCTCTCTCTCCTCCCTCTACCTCATGGCTGCTGCACACAATTGGGAGCCAAAATTTGTGCTTCCATTTAATTTAATTAACCTATTCAAATTTTAAAAAAGAAAACCCTAAAAGCATCTTTCATTTTTCTATTCACTTCTCTCTCTACCTTCATCTTTCTCAAACTTTCTCTTCTCTTTCTCTCTAGAGCACCTCACAGCCAGCCCCTCCATTTTGCCTTCTCTATCACAAAAATTCCAACCAAATACATTTTTTTAATCTCCTCCATCATCTAAACACTTCTCTAGTTGGTGATTCTTTGAAAAGCTTTCATCTTCAGCATTTTCTTCAAGCTTCAAGCTTCAAGTTTAGGGTTTTTGGGTAAGGTTCTTGATTCTTCACTCTCTTTTCTCCATTTTCGTTTTTATGGTCTCCTTTGTGACCATCTATACCTTATTTTTCAAGCATTAGTGTTATCTTGATGAGATTGAAATTTCTAGGGTTTGGTTGGGTGCAAATCCGAAAACTGCAAGGAGCTCAAGGGGGTTCTTTTACTTGTTTTCTTCTCTTTGGTAAGAGGAAGATACTCCTCCTCAACCTCTCTTGGTAGTAAGGAACCTTGTATTGTGATTGATTGTGAGAAAATCCTATTGAGGGTTATTCTTTGTTTGTATGATTTGCATGATTACATGTTGTTAATTTGTTTAAGTTGTTTGATTTATTGGTTATGTACATTGATATACTTGGATGGATTGGAACACTTGAAATGGAAGAAAATGACCTAGATTTCCTCTAGGGGGGCTCACGGTTTTTGGGGCCAAAATTAAGGTTCTTGGTGAAAATTTATAACAAGTGGAAGACATAGCTAATCAAGTGGACAACATGTAATTAATGGATTAAAAATTGGGAATCCTAAAATTTAGTGGGCTCTCGGCCTCTAGGGTTAATAATAACCTAATTATGTAGATTCATACAACTATGATATTTAATTAATCAAGCAAATAAATAAGAGAATTATGTAATGGAAGGAAATAAATTTAGTAACCTAAAGGAATTCTTTAGACCTTAAACACAAATAAGGATGTGTCAGACTCGGTAAGACTTAGAAATAATTCTTTAAGTGAGTAAGACTAAATTTAAAGTAAGGAACCTAATTATGAAAAGAAATTCATAAGAGACATCACATTGAAATGGAACTTAACTAATTTGGACAATTAGGAATTTTCTAAGATTTCATAAAATGGAAAGAACCAAGAATGGAACTTTACTCAAAAGACTTAGAATGATTTTCAATTAAAGTAAGAACATGAGTGTAAGTGAGAACACTAAATAATTCCATAATGTACCAAAAATGTAATGTACCATTGGAAGGCTTTAGACTATTCAATGTGGGTCCATATGTGGGACCAAGAATATTATGATGCTTACTTTGGCCAATTGTGGCATATTGTAGAAAAGTATGAAATGATAAACATACATGATTATGCATTGAGTCATCATGCATTGTGAAAATCCATTAGACTGTTGTTAAGGCCATGTTGCCTAGGAGATTGAACACACCTTTATGCGGGTGCGAGTAGACTAGTGTGGGTCATTCTGTTGACCTTGGGGGCGTCGGGGCGCGGGCGTCTCACAGTGGACAGTTGGTAGCCCCACTGGGCCGTGAGATAAACCGATGCGAACGCACCGACGATCCGGACGTGACACTGTCCTATATCGTGATCTAGTGTAGAATGTCTGTACAATGCCTTGATGTGCACGTGGATAAATTGATGAATTATAGCACTTTGGCTGCGGCAGCCGAGTTGCAGACATGTCTCCTGATCTTTCTCTCCGACTGTTTGTGTCTAGCTCCATGGAGTAGGATTTTGGTGTTGTATGCATGTGCATAATGAGTCCATATATTATCTGACATTTAATCCTTATTATAATTGGAACTATTGTATTACTGATGTATAATTGCCTGGAATTGCTTAATTGTTTATTACTACTATTTAATGCTTATTATTTTTACTGTTGAAATGCTAAGTAGGCGCTTTGCGCCGTTTTGTTTCTATACTGCCATAATTGGTAATGATGGTAGGATGGCTTACCTCTTTCCTATATTGCTATTATTTTTGTTGTATTTATGTTCCATCGAAAACGTCGACGACGGAGGTGAAGATCCTGAATTTCCCGGCTTCTGGCCCAACTGCAACTAGCACCTACTCTTGGATCATGGCGGCACGCTCACGCGGATTTTTAGGTGATGTGCATTTAACCTTCCTTGGAGGGCTAAACTGCTAGCACATCAACCTAAACTCTGATCGCTGTGTCTACCTGGGAGATGTGTTGATTTCACTTGCTTGGGGGCGTCATGAATCGCCAATCTTCACTTGCAGTGTCAGTTTATGTCTAGAGTTTTATCTGCCCATTAGGGAGATGTGGGGTGATCGTTACTACATCCCACAGGAGGATTCTTTTGATTCCATTGCTCGGGCCCCGGCCCGTAACTCGTTGGCTCCTATGGAAGTTTCCTCGGATGAGGAAGATCTTGAGGAGGATCCCGAGGAGGATCCTGACACGGTTCCTCCTCATCTTGGGGATTGATACCGTCGATAGCTACTGATGGCTATCAGGGTATATTTTGGGGGCCTGATGTGTCACTATTTTGGTGGGCTGTATATTCACGATCTATTGGGCATACATGTATAATTTTGTTTTTTGTATATTTAGGCGCTATAATCAAACAAGTTTAATATAATGATATATCGTGTTCATGTATGTTGGTTTAATGTATGCTTTATTTCTATTTCACTATTCATTATAATTCTGCCTTATCACCATTTTTATTAATTATAACAAAAAATATATATATACTCACTAATTTAATCACACGATTACAACCAAGTAGATTTATAATTATATAAAGAATCAGGTCTTAACGCTCATTTTTATTTTCTGCATTGTAAATGACAATGTGACGCTCCCTCCCAAAAAGGGGCGTTACATTAAGTTTATATCAGAGCCCTGGTTTATGTTTCTTTGGGTCTTGTGATTGAGTCTGTCTTGTTTGTGCTGTGTGAATCTCTGTGTTTGGTATTCCTAGCGGATGCAATCGACTTTCCTTGTGTTTTTAGTTAATCTGAATTGAGAAAGCAAGATGGCATGAGGTGGAGATATGGCAGCTGCTATAGAGGCGATGCAAAGGATGGCTGAGGTCATCGCACAATAGACTGAACAAGGTACTCAACAACAAGAGAGAGTTGCTCAGCAACAAGAGAGGGCTGCTCAACAGCTCGAAGCTACTGCTGATGCTAAAAACTTGGCAGAGTTTCATCGCCACAATCCTCCCCAATTCAAAGGAGAGCTCGATTCGGACAAAGCTAGTCTATGGATCAAAGAGCTAGGGAAAGTATTCCGAGGCATGAGATGTGCCGAGAATAAGAAGGTGACTTATGCTACCTTTATGATGCTTGGCAATGCTGAGAACTAGTGGTGCAGGACGCAAAGAATGCTGGAGGCTAAAAATCGCGAGATCACGTGAGATTTATTTAAGGATAAGTTCTTGGATAAGTACTTTCCCGCGAGCGCGAGGCACGCGAAGGAGATGAAGTTTCTCAACCTAAGGCAAGGGAACATGACCGTTAGTGAATATGCAGCGAGATTTGAAAACTTGTCACAGTTTTCAACATACTTTTAGCACCAACTGAATGAAGCCTAGAAATGTCGAAATTTTACGAAAGGATTGAGATATGAAGTAAAGAAAGCTGTTATCACACTGAAGATCAACGAGTTCTCAGAGCTGCTAGATACATGCTGCGAAGTGGAAGCTCTGGAGCAAGCTAGAGATATAAGGAGCAGGAACTTTGGACCCACAAGGTTCCAAAGGAGCGGTGGCAACAGTTCTAATTGGTTCCAAAAGAAGCCCTATTCCCGGCCAATGGGAAACCAGCAACAGACAGCAGGTGGAAGTTCTGGTGGAAGTTCTACTGGGAATCGGACCGGCCAAAATGTGGCGTGTCCCTCCAAATGCCTGAAGTGTGGGAAAGATCATCTCATGAGGGATTGCATTATAAAGGGGATTATCTGCTTCAGATATGGCAAACCTAGCCACGTATCCCGAGACTGCAACCAAGTGAAAGCTGAACCTTCAGTCAATGCTGCAAGGGCCAACAAACTGCAAGCAGGAGGACGGGTCTATACCATGAGCGGAGCCAAAGCCTCCGAGGCTGAAGACTTAATTCAAGGAGAAGGCACCATAGAAGGTAACCTTTTAACTGTACTGTATGACTCTAGGGCAACCCATTCTTTCATATCTTATGACTGTGTGCTACGACTTAGTTTAATAGTGTCTACCTTACCTTTTGATCTGACTGTTTCTACCCCCACTGATAAACTGGTAGTTACTACCAAAGTCTGTTTAAATTGTCCCTTGATTGTTGAAGGTCGAACCTTTTCTGTCGATTTAATCTGTTTACCCCTTTCTCAACTAGATATAATTTTAGGGATGGACTGGTTGTCTTCCAACCATGTTCTATTAGATTGTTCAAGAAAAACCATAGTTTTCCCTGTGGATGAGGATTCTAGATTCTTGACGGCCAACCGAGTTCAAGCTCTCTTGAAAGAAGGAGATCACGGATACATGCTACTGTCTTCTTTGAAAGTCAAGAGTGAGGTTGATGTGAACACAATTCCAATGGTGAATGAATTTCTCGAAGTCTTTCTTGAGGATGTACCTAGTTTACCACCGGCACGAGAAATAAAATTTGCTATTGACCTGGTACCAGGAGCTGGTTCCGTGTCTATAGCACCTTATAGGATGTCACCAACAGAATTAGCTAAACTTAAGAAGCAGCTAGAGGAGCTTTTGGAAAAGTAATTCGTCAGACCGAGTGTGTCACCTTGGGAAGCACCGGTACTATTAGTTCGAAAGAAGGACGATTCATCAAGGTTGTGCATGGACTACCGGCAGTTAAACAAAGTGACAATCAAGAATAAATATCCACTCCCAAGAATTGATGACTTAATGGACTAACTGAAGGGAGCAGCGGTGTTTTTAAAAATCAACCTGCGATTTGGGTATCATTAGATACGAGTGAAGATGAAGGATATACCCAAGACTACTTTTCGTACTCGATACGGCCATTACGAGTATCTTGTGAAGCCGTTTGGTGTGACGAATGTGCCTGCTATCTTCATGGACTACATGAACAGGATCTTTCATCCTTACTTGGACAGGTTTATTGTTGTCTTTATCTATGACATCGTGATATATTCTCAAAATCGGGAGGATCATGCTGAACACCTCAGTATAGTTCTCCAGATTCTGAAGGAGAAAGAACTGTATGTCAAACTGTCAAAATATGAATTTTGACTGGAAGAAGTTAAATTTCTGGGTCACGTAATCTCGAAGGATGGGATTGCGGTGGATCCATCAAAAGTGGAGGCAATGCTACAATGGAAAAAGCCTAAGTCAGTGACGGAGATTCGTAGCTTCGTGGGTTTGGCTGGATATTACCAGAGGTTCATGGAGGGATTCTCCAAGATTGCAGGACCCCTTACTCAACTTATGAGAAAGAACCAAGCTTTTGAGTGGACCGACAGCTATGAGCAGAGTTTCCAAGAGTTAAAGAGACGACTAACTACCTCACCAGTGTTAGTGCTACCTGATCCGAATGAGCCCTTCTAGGTGTACTGTGACGCTTCATACCAAGGACTAGGATCAGTGCTTATGCAACATAGAAGAGTAGTGGCTTATGCTTCAAGGCAATTGTGAGTACATGAGAAGAACTACCCGACGCATGACTTGGAATTAGTGGCTGTGGCTTTCACTTTGAAGATATGGAGGCATTTCCTTTATAGAGCGACGTTCAACATCTTTAGTGATCACAAAAGTTTGAAATATTTATATGATCAGAAGAAGTTGAACATGAGGCAGCGAAGGTGGCCAGAGTTCCTGAAGGACTATGATTTCCAACTTCTGTATCACCCCGGCAATGCAAACGTCATGGCTGACGCCTTGAGTAGGAAGATCATCAGTGTCTCTACCCTGATGATTAAGGAAAGGGATCTAATAGAGCAGTTCAGAGATGTATGGTCTTTTATGGAACTAGAACCAGGAAAGATCTGCATGAACATGATCACCATCTCAAGTGAGCTAATGGAGGACATACAGGAAAAGCAGAAGGTCAACAAGTTCTTGCAAGAAATGAGAGAGCTAGTTAAGCAAGGCAACGAAACAGCATTTGCGGAAGGAACAGATGGAATTCTGAGGTTCCGGGGTAGAGTCTGTATTCCCCGTGACCAAGAGCTTAGAGAGTATATTATCGACCATGCTCACACAAGCCAATTGAATATGCATCCGGGCATAACAAAAATGTACCAAGACTTGAAGAAGTTGTTTTGGTGGCATGGAATGAAGAATGACATCACTAGACGTGTATCAACTTGTCTGGTTTGTCAAAAAGCTAAAGTGAAACATTAAAGACCCGTAAGATTGCTGTAACCATTGTCTATTCCTGAATGGAAGTGGGACAGCATTATAATGGATTTCGAAGTGGGTTTGCCAAGGACAAAAAAAAGACATGACTCGATTTGGGTAATCGTGGACCAACTCACGAAATTAGCGCATTTCCTCCCAATCAACATAAGGTACAAACTAGAGAAACTGACCCAGCTGTATATTGGAGAAATTGTTAGACTGCATGGTGTACCTACAAGTATTATTTCGGATAGGGATCCAAGATTCACTTCAAAGTTCTGGAAGAGTCTACAAGAATCATTGAGGATAAAGTTATGTCTAAGTTCTGCTTATCACCCACAAACCGATGGCCAATAAGAGAGAATGATCTAATCATTGGAAGATTTGCTTAGAGCTTGCACCATAGAATAGACTAGAAGTTGGGATGACATTCTACCATTAATAGAATTCACCTACAACAACAGTTACCATTCAAGCATAGGGATGGCACCCTATGAGGCTCTGTATGGATGGCGGTGTCAGACACCTCTATGTTGGTACCAAGATGGCGAGCGCCTCACTATTGGACTAGACGTTATACAGCAGACAACTGAAAAAGTTAAGATGATTCAGGAGAAGATGAGGACGGCTCAGAGCTGACAAAAGAGTTATGCAGACAAAAGAAGAAAGTCTCTTGAGTTTGAGGAAGGCGAGCATGTATTTCTGAAAGTCACACCTATGACTGGGGTAGGCCGGGCCTTGAAATCTAGAAAACTCACTCCAAAATTCCTTGGACCATACCAGATTATTCACCGAGTAGGTTCAGTAGCCTATCAAATAGCCTTGCCCCTTTCCTCTCAAACATTCACAATGTCTTCCATGTGTCACAACTGCGAAAATACCTTCCTGACCCAAGTCATGTCATTGCACCAGATACAGTATAATTAAAAGAAAACTTAACCTATGAGGCACCTCCTGTAAGAATTGAGGATAAAAGGATAAAGCAACTAAGAGGCAAATAGATCTCATTGGTGAAGGTAATCTGGAATGAAATAACTGGAGATGCAATATGGGAGTTGGAAGACAAAATGAAGGAGCAACACCCATAACTATTCTAAGGTATGAAAATTTTGAGGATGGAATTTCTTTTTAGAAAGGGAGAGTTGTAACACCCCGAAAATTATTTATTTCATCATAGATAATCATTTTATAATATTTATGATTTTTAGAAATTTTTTTGAAACGTCAAATATTTTAATATATTCCTCGTTTTGCATGCACACTGACTAGAGTCAGTGTAACACCCCGGAAATGATTTGTTTCACCATGAATAGTCATTTCCCAATATTCGTGATTTTTGGAGATTTTTTTGGAATTTTTCAAAAATGTTGAATATTTTAATATATTTCTCATTTTACATGCACATTGAGCAAAGTCAGTGAAACGCCTTGAAAAATTATTTGTTTTATGACAAATACCCATTTTCTAATATTTGTGTTTTTTAAGAATTTTTGTGAATTTTTCTGAAAACGTTGAATATTTTAGTATATTTCTCATTTTACGTGCACACTAAGCGGAGTCGGGATAATGAAATGTTTTCCCTGAGGCTGGTAAACCTTGAACTGTCAACGTGTTGATAGGGGATCTTACTAAACCCGAGGTCGGGCACAGTTTGCGAGGTTTGTGTTTTTTGAGGTTTTATCTAATAAATAACATCTTTGTACGCACTATTAATTAAAATTTTGCGATACGCTCTATTATTCATTGAATAATTAATACTGATATTATGCACTGTAATAATTATCCATTGGGTAATAGCTTGTAGTAAAATTCTAATTACCCTATTATTTTAACTATTAAATCACATTATCTTATCTAAAGGCAATCTCCTTTATGTCTAATCACATATTCTTTATTGAAAATGCACACAAGCTTCTCAAGGAAGCTAACCATTTTTCTCTCTCTCCTCCCTCTACCTCACGGCTGCTGCACACAATTGGGAGCCAAAATTTGTGCTTCCATTTAATTTAATTAACCTATTCAAATTTCAAAAAAGAAAACCCTAAAAGCATCTTTCATTTTTCTATTCACTTCTCTCTCTACCTTCATCTTTCTCAAACTTTCTCTTCTCCTTCTCTCTAGAGCACCTCATGGCCAGCCCCTCCATTTTGCCTCCTCCATCACAAAAATTCCAACCAAATACATTTTCTTAATCTCCTCCATCATCTAAACACTTCTCTAGTTGGTGATTCTTTGAAAAGCTTTCATCTTCACCATTTTCTTCAAGCTTCAAGCTTCAAGCTTAGGGTTTTTGGGTAAGGTTCTTGATTCTTCACTCTCTTTTCTCCATTTTCGTTTTTATGGTCTCCTTTGTGACCATTTATACCTTATTTTTCAAGCATTGATGTTATCTTGATGAGATTCAAATTTCTAGGGTTTGGTTGGGTGCAAATTCAAAAATTGCAAGGAGCTCAAGGGGGTTCTTTTGCTTGTTTTCTTCTCGTTGGTAAGAGGAAGATACTCCTCCTCAATCTCTCTTGGTAGTAAGGAACCTTATATTGTGATTGATTGTGAGAAAACCCTATTGAGGGTTATTCTTTGTTTGTATGATTTGCATGATTACATGTTGTTGTTAATTTGTTTAAGTTGTTTGATTTATTAGTTATGTACATTGATATACTTGGATAGATTGGAACACTTGAAATGGAAGAAAATGACCTAGATTTCCTCTAGGGGGCTTACGATTTTTGGGGCCAAAATTAGGGTTCTTGGTGAAAATTTATAACAAGTGGAAGACATAGCTAATCAAGTGGACAACATGTAATTAATGGATTGAAAATTTGGAATCCTAAAATTTAGTGAGGCTCTCGGCCTCTAGGGTTAATAATAACCTAATTATGTAGATTCATTCAACTATGACATTTAATTAATCAAGCAAATAAAGAAGAGAATTATGTAATGGAAGGAAATAAATTTAGTAACCTAAAGGAATTCTTTGGACCTTAAACACAAATAAGGATGTGTTAGATTTGGTAAGACTTAGAAATAATTCTTTAAGTGAGTAAGACTAAATTTAAAGTAAGGAACCTAATTATGAAAAGAAATTCATAAGAGACATCACATTGAAATGGAACTTAACTAATTTGGATAATTAGGAATTTTCTAAGATTTCATAAAATAGAAAGAACTAAGAATGGAACTTTACTCAAAAGACTTAGAATGATTTTCAATTAAAGTAAGAACATGAGTGTAAGTGAGAACACTAAATAATTTCATAATGTACCAAAAATGTAATGTACCATTGGAAGGCTTTAGACTATTCAATGTGGGTCTATGTGTGGGACCAAGAATATTATGATGCTTACTTTGGCCAATTGTGGCATATTGTGAAAAAGTATGAAATGATAAACATACATGATTATGCATTGAGTCATCATGCATTGTGAAAATCCGTTGGACTATTGTTTAGGCCATGTTACTTAGGAGATTGAACACACCTTTGTGCGGATGCGAGTAGACTAGTGTGGGTCATTCTGTTAACCTTGGGGGTGTTAGGGTGCAGGCGTCTCATAATGGACAGTTGGTAGCCCCACTGGGTAGTAAGATAAACCGATGCGAATGCACCGACGATCCGGACATGACACTGTCCTATATCGTGATCTAGTGTAGAATGTATGTACAATGCCTTGATGTGCACGTGGATAAACTGATGAATTATAGCACTTTGGCTGCGGCAGCCGAGTTGCAAACATGTCTCCTGATCTTTCTCTCTGACTGTTTGTGTCTAGCTCCATGGAGTAGGATTTTGATGTTGTATGCATGTGCATAATGAGTCCATATATTATCTGGCATTTAATCCTTATTATAATTGGAACTGTTGTATTACTGATGTATAATTGCCTGGAACTGTTTAATTATTTATTACTGCTATTTAATGCTTATTATTATTACTGTTGAAATGCTATGTGGGCGCTTCGCGCCGTTATGTTTCTATACTGCCATAATTGGTAATGATGGTAGAATGTCTTACCTCTTTCCTATATTGCTATTATTTTTGTTGTATTTATGTTCCATCGAAGGCGTCGGTGACAGAGGTTAAGCTCCCAAATTTCCCGGCTTCTGGCCTGACTGCGACTAGCACCTATTGTTGGATCATGGCGGCATGCTCACGCGAATTTTTAGGTGATGTGCGTTTGACCTTCCTTGGAGGTCCAGACTGCTGGCACATCAACCTAAACTCTGATCGCTGTGTCTACCTGGGAGATATGTTGATTTCATTGGCTTGGGGGCGTCATGAACCGCCGATCTTCACTTGTAGCATCAGTTTATATCTGGAGTTTTATCTGCCCATCAGGGAGATGTGGGGTGATCGTTACTACACCCCACAGGAGGATTCTTTTGATTCCACTGCTCGGGCCCCGACCCGTAACTTGGTGGCCCCTATGGAGGTTTCCTCGGATGAGGAAGATCCTGAGGAGGATCCCGAGGAGGATCTTGACACGGTTCCTCCTCATCTTAGGGATTGATACTGTCGATAGCTACTGATGGCTATCAGGGTATATTTTGGGGGCTTGATGTGTCACTATTTTGGTGGGCTGTATATTCATGATCTATTGGGCATACATGTATAACTTTGCTTTTTGTATATTCAGGCGCTGTAATCAAACAAGTTTAATATAATGATATGTCGTGTTCATGTATGTTGGTTTGATGTATGCTTTATTTCTATTTTACTATTCATTATAGTTCTGCCTTATCATCATTTTTATTAATTATAACAAAAAAAAATATACTCGCTAATTTAATCACATGATTACAACCAAGTAGATTTATAATTATATAAAGAATTGGGTCTTAACGCTCATTTTTATTTTTCGTATTGTAAATGACAATGTGACGCTCCCTCCCAAAAAGGGGCGTTACAGCAGACTTGAAGCGTTAGAACTATCTCGAGAGGCAAGGAACCGTAACTTTGGACCATCTAGGTTCTAAAGGGGAGGAAACAATAACAACTGGTTTCAGAGGAAGCCTATTCCCGACCACCGGGTAATTAACAACGATCACCTGGTGGAGGCTATAGTGGAAATTTTGGTGGCCATCGAGTTGGTCAGACTGTGGTGTCTTCACCAAAGTGTATGAAATGTTGAAAGGACCACCCAATAAGGGACTGTATAATCAAAGGGATTATCTGCTTCAGATATGGAAAGCCTAGACATCTCTCCCGAGATTGCAACTAACCTAAGGCGAAGCCTTCTGTCAACAATGCACGAGTTGCAAAACCTTAGGTAGGAGGCAGAGTTTACCTGATGAGTGGAGCGGAAGCCTCCCAATCTGACGATCTGATAAAGGAAGATGGTACCATAGGAGGTAATCTTTTATCTGTACTGTATGATTCGGGAGTGACCCATTCTTTTATTGCTTATGACTGTGTGCGTCAATTAGGTTTACCTGTGTCTTCTTTACCTTTTGATTTGAGTGTTTCTACCCCTACTGCTAAACTTATTGTTACCACCCAAGTTTGTTTGGATTGTCCTTTATTTATTGAAGGTCGAGTTTTTTCTATTAATTTAATCTGTTACCTCTTTCTCAAATAGATATAATTTTAGGAATAGATTGGTTATCTTCTAACCATATCTTGTTAGACTGTTCCAGTAAAACCATAGTTTCCCTACGGTTGAAGTTTCTAGATTTTTGACGGCCAATCAAGTTCAAGCTTTCTTGAAAGAAGGAGCTCAGGGATATATGCTATTGTCTTCCTTAAAAGTCGAGAGCAAGATGGATATGAAGACTATTCTGGTAGTCAATGAGTTTCACGAAATCTTTCTAGATAAGGTACCTGATTTACTCCCTGAGCGGGAGATAGAGTTTACTATCGATCTTGTGCCTGGATCTGGTCCCATATCCATAGCACCCTACAGGATGTCACCATCAGAATTATCTGAGCTCAAGAAGCCATTGGTGGAGCTCTTAGAAAAGTAATTTGTCAGGCTTAGTGTGTCACCCTGGGGAGCGCCAGTGTTGTTGGTCAAGAAAAATGATGGAACTTCACGCTTATGTGTAGATTATCATCAGCTAAACAAGGTCATGATCAAGAACAAGTATCCACTTCTGAGGATAGATGATTTGATGGATCAGCTAAAAGGAGCTTCTGTTTTCTCTAAGATCGATTTGTGTTCGGGCTATCATTAAATCCAAATGAAGGTAGATGATATTCCTAAAATGATTTTTTATACATGTTACGGACATTATAAGTATCTTGTGATTCCATTTGGAGTGACGAATGCACCTGCCATATTCATGGATTACATGAATAGGATTTTTCATCCTTACTTAGACAAATTCGTCATTGTCTTCATCGATGACATTCTGATCTATTCTTGAAATCAAGAGAAACATGCTGAACATCTTAGTATAGTTCTCCAGATTCTGAAGGAGAAGAAGTTGTATGCCAAGTTGTCAAAGTGTGAATTTTGGCTGGAAGAGGTTAAGTTTTTAGGTCATATCATCTTGAAGGATGGAATTGCAGTGGATCCATCGAAAGTTGAAGCAGTTCTGCAGTGGGAAAGGCCAAAGACTGTGATAGAGATCCGTAGCTTCGTGGGATTAGCTGGTTATTACCGAAGATTCATTGAAGGATTTTCTAAGATAGCAGGACTTCTCACTCAACTTACGAGAAAGAACCAAGCCTTTGTATGGACTGATGATTGTGAAGGGAGTTTTCAAGAATTGAAGAGACGACTGACTACTTCACCAGTTTTGGTTCTACCTGATCCCAATGAACTCTTTGAAGTGTATTGTGATGCTTCACATCAAGGTTTAGCATGCGTGCTCATGCAAAATAGGAAAGTGGTGGCTTATGCTTCAAGGCAGCTGAGAGTACATGAAAAGAATTATCCTACGCATGACCTAGAGTTAGCAGCTGTGGTGTTTGCTTTGAAAATATGGAAACATTTTCTGTACGGAGCAACGTTCAACACCTACAATGATCATAAGAGTCTAAAGTACCTGTTCGACTAAAATGAGCTAAACATGAGGCAAAGGAGGTGGTTAGAATTTTTGAAAGACTACGATTTTTAACTCTAATATCATCCTAGAAAGGTAAACGTGGTGGTAGACGTTTTAAGTAGAAAGTGTGAAATTTGGGGCCGACGAGGGTGGGGAGTGTTCGCTGGTGCAAAAGATAAAGCACAGACAAAGAGCGGCTCTTGGCAGGCTTCTAAGCGAAAGGATACATGAATAAACTGAATACACACCAGAATGAAAGGGATCTAGAGACTGTGCAAGTATAGCACTGCATAGTTGAGGATGGCTTAAAGGAATTGATTAGCACCACTCATATCAACAAGATGCATCTTCTTTTCGAGAGGCATGAACATAAGTACTCCATAGTTAAACATGCTTGACTTAGAGCACTTGTCGGATGGGTGACCTCCTAGGAAGTTTCCTAGGATGTATGTGAGTGAGGACAAAGCACGCTGAAAAGACCCATGTTGGTTTGTGGGGACACTCATCGATTCTGTAGGTAGTGTCGGGACGTTACAAATGGTATCAAAGTGGGACCTTTCCCAGTAGGGTGTGGTTCGGGGACGAACTATGCAGAAGTTGGTGGGCACATGACACTCGGGGCCGACGAGGGCGGGGAGTCTTCACCGGTGCAAAAGATGAAGCACAGACAAGGAGCGGCTCCTGGAAGGCTTCTAGGTGGAGGGACACACGAATGAACTAAATACACACCGGAATGAGAGGGATCTAGAGACTATGCAGGTATGGGACTGTATAGTTGAGGATGGCTTAAAGGAATTGATCAGCACCATCCATATCAACAAGATGCATATTCTTTTTGGGAGCCAAGAACATAAGTACTCTATAGTTAAACATGCTTGACTTAGAGCACTTGTGGGATGGGTAACCTTCTAGGAAGTTTCCTAGGATGCGTGTGAGTGAGGACAAAGCACATTGAAAAGACTCGTGTTGGTTTATGGGGACACTCATTGATCCTGCAGGTAGTGTCAGGATGTTACAAATGGTATCAGAGTGGGACCTCTCCCCGTAGGGTGTGGTTCGGGGACGAACTATGCAGAAGTTGGTGGGCATGTGACACCCGGGGCCGACGAGGGCGGGAAGTATTCGCCGGTGCAAAAAATGAAGCACAGGTAAGGAGCGGCTCCTGGCAGGCTTCTAGGCAGAGAGACATATGAATGAACTGAATACACACCGGAATGAAATAGATCCAGAGACTGTGCAGGTATAGGACTGCATAGTTGAGGATGACTTAAAGGAATTGATTAGCACCACTCATATCAATAAGATGCATCTTCTTTTCGAGAGCCAAGAACATAAGTACTTCATAGTTAAGCATGCTTGACTTGGAGCACTTGTGGGATGGGTGACCTCCTAAGAAGTTTCTTAGGATGCGTGTGAGTAAGGACAAAGCACGCTAAAAAGACCCGTGTTGGTTTGTGGGGACACTCATCGATCCTGCTAGCAGTCTCGAGATGTTACAGAAAGATGCTTAGTATCTTTGCTATGATGATCAAGGAAAAGGAATTAATAGAACAATTCTGAAATATGTGGACGTTCGTGGAGTTGACACCAGGGAAGATTTGTTTGAATATGGTTACTATCTCAAGTGATTTGATGGAAGAAATCCGAGAGAAACAGAAAGATGACAAGTTTCTACAAAATGAGAAGGAGCTGATGAAGCGAGACATTGTGTCAACAGTTCAGGAAAGACATGACGGTATTCTAAGGTTCAAAGGCAGGGTTTGAGTGCCTAGTGATCCAGAGCTGAGGAAATTAATTCTTGATGAAGCTCAAACGAGCCAGTTAAGTATACACCCAGGAATGACCAAAATGTACCAAGATTTGAAGCGGTTATTCTGGTGGCATGAAATGAAGAGGGACGTTGCCAAGTACATATCGTCTTGCCTAGTTTATCAGAAAGCCAAGGTTGAACATCAGAGACCTTCAAGAATGTTGCAACCCCTAGCTATTCCCGAATGGAAATGGGATAGCATCGCGATGGATTTTGTGGTTGGATTACTGAAGACCTGAAAAGGTTACGACTCGATATGGGTAATTGTGGATCAGCTTACGAAATTTGTGTACTTCTTACCGATTAACATGAGGTATTCAAGAAGTTAAACCAATTATATATTGGTGAGATTGTTAAACTTCATGGTGTGCCTTCCAGTATTATATCAAGGTTTTGGAAAAGTCTTCAAGAAGCAATAAGAATGAAACTTTGTTTAAGTTCTGCTTAGCATCCTTAAACCGATGGTCAATCGGAAAAGACGATCCAATCGCTGGAAGATCTACTGAGAGCTTGTACTCTAGAACAGACTGGAAGTTGGGATGAGGTTTTGCCTTTGATAGAGTTCATCTACAACAACAGTTTTCACTCGAGCATAGGGATGGCACCCTATGAGGCTGTATACAGACGATGGTGCAGGTATCAAGATGGGGAGCACCTTACGATCGGACCTGATCTTGTGCAGCAAATAATGGAGAAGGTTAAGATGATTCAGGAAAGGATGCGGTTGGCTCAAAGTCGACAAAAAAGCTATGCGAATAAAAGAAGGAAGCCTCTTGAGTTTGAAGAAGGCAAGCATGTGTGTTTAAAAGTCACACCCATGACTGGGGTTGGCTGAGTTCTTAAATCTAGAAAACTTACTCCAAAGTTCATCGGACCTTACCAAATTCTTCGACGGATAGGTCCAGTAGCCTACCAAATAGCTTTACCACCTTTTCTTTCTAACCTTCACAATGTTTTTCATGTGTCACAATTGCGAAAATACATTCCTGATCCAAACCATGTCATAGCACCAGATACAGTAAAATTAAAAGAGAATTTGACCTATGAGATACTTCTTGTAAAGATTGAGGATAGGAGAGTGAAACAACTCAGAGGAAAGGAGATTCCATTAGTGAAAGTGATTTGGAATGACATAACCGGAGATGCGACGTAGGAGTTAGAAGACAAGATGAAGGAATAACATCCACATCTATTCTAAGGTATGAAAAATTTTGAGGACGAAATTTCTTTTTAGAAGGGGAGAGTTGTAAAACTCCAAAAATTGCTTGTTTCATGATATATATTCATTTTATAATATTTGTGATTTTTGTGAATTCTTCTAGAATTATTTAAATTATTTGATTATTTTAATATATTCTTCAATTTACGTGCGCACTGAGCGAGGCTGGGAAAATAAAATATTTTTCCCTAAGCTAGAAAACTTTGGACTGTGGAAACGTCGACGGAGGATCTTACTAAACCCGAGGCTAGACATAGTTTACGAAGTTTTCATTTTTTGAGATTTTATCTGATAAATAAAATCGCGGTATGTTTTATTATCCATTGGATGATAAATACTATTTTTGCTAACTGTAACTTTTGTCCAATGGATAAAAGCTTTAGTAGAGTGTTAGTCATCTTTTCTAGACATCACCAAGATGACTTCATCACCATGACATCTCCCATAACTTTTTCAAAAAATGTGTGAAGCTTCTCAAGGAAGATTTATATCAAGCTTTTCAAGGAAGACACTTCTCTCTCTTCTCCCTTGGTGAAACCCACGGCTATTGGGGGGAAAAGATGACCCAAAATTGTCATCTTTTTCACTTAGCCATCACTTTTTCATTTCAAACAAAGTTTCACTTTTCATTCTCTCACTTTTTCCTTTCTCTCACCTTTTCTCTCATCTCTATTTTCTCTCCACTCTCACGGTCTCAACACCATTGTTGGCCACCAAAGCTTGCTTGCTCAAGCCAATCTAGATTTTTGAATCCTTTCATCATCTTGAAGCTTTTCTCTTTGGTGATCATCTCTTGATTCTTCCATCTTCATCACTTTCTACCAAGCCCTAAAACTTGAAGCTTTGAGGTAAAGTTCTTGAATTTCATATTTTCTCTTCTCATTTTCGTGATCCTTGGTCACCTTTATGATCAAGGAATCCTCTTTTCAAGCTTTGGTTATTGATTGTGTGGGTTTGACTATCCTAGGGTTTCATTGGTGGTGGTGGATGAAAATTGCAAGGAAGCATCAAGGAGTTTGCTTTCTTTTGTTGTCTCTTTAGGTAAGAGGGAGTTCATCCTCTTCAACCTATCATGGTGGTGAGGAACATATTTTTGTGTTGATGGTGAGGAATCCATGTGTGGGTTGCTCACTTTATTGTGTGATTTTTGGTAATAGTGAGGAATCTATGTGTGGGTTGCTCACTTTGTTGTGTGATTTTTGGTAATGTTGTAATTGGTTGTGTTGTATGACTTTAATACTTGCTATTGTGTAACTTGATGGATTGGAATGCTTTGAATGCTTGGATGTGTACATGGAAAGTAAGGGATTCTTACCCCTTTTGCTTGGAGGTTCACGGCCATGAGGCCATTGATGTGTCCATGATGAAATTTTTGTGCTACTTTGGGACTTAAGAAATCAAGTAATAAGTAATTAATAATGTGATGAGAATTTTATGTTCCTGGCCCTTAGGAGGTCACGGCAATCTAGGGCACCCACTGACAAAATTTTTGTATCAATTAAAACTTAGGTAATTAGGTGGTTAGATAATTATTTAGGAATCATAATATGGAAAGAATAAAGAACAAAACTTTATCCTATAGTCTAGAGTGATTTTTGGACAAAGAAAGAACATGAGTGTGAGTGAGGTTGTGAGGAGCTTAAAATAATTACCTTAAGTGAGTTTGATCTAAAATAAAGGAAAGGACTTATCTAATTAAGAGTAAGAAAGGTTGAATGAAAAATACTAGAGAATTTCCCTATAAGGGTTTAATAGGAAAAGTATGTTTTCACCCCTGAGATTTGGACAATGACTTGTTGTGGGTCCATAAGTGGGACCAAGGATTGTTAATAATTGATTGGGCCTAATGTGCCATGTAATCATGGACAAGTCATACTATTATTGAATATATGTATGTGCATCTAGTCATCATGCATTGTGAAAGTCCGTTGGACTCTGTTTGTAAGGCTATATGCCTAGGAGATGAATCACACCTACGTGTGGGTGCGAATAGACTAGTATAGGTCACTTGTTGACCTTGGGGGCATCAGGGCATGGGTGTCTCACAAAGGACAATTGGTAGCTCCTCTGTGTTGTGGGACAGACCGATGCAAATGCACCGACGATCCGGACCGAAACACTATCCTGTATCGCGCTCTTGTGAAGAATGCCTTGTATAAGCCATGTTGCGCAATTTGTTGATATTGAAAGCATTTGAATTGAGGCTGATGAGATTTAGGTATGTCTCCTTGATCATTCTCTCTGATGTTGTGCTTAGCTTCATGGAGTAGGATTTTGGCACTTTGTGCATGTGCATAGTCTGACAAAATAATTATTTGGCATAAATACATGTGATTATGGAACTGTTTCTTTTAATGATGTTATGACTATCTGTATTATTAAATTGCTTATCATCTGAATCTTGATGCTATTTATTATGTTGCCATGTTGTAAAGCGTCCTGCACCATTTCTGGTTCTTTGCTGCCATAACTAGTATTGATGTTGGATATCTCATTTCTTTTGTGTATTCTGCTATTCTGTTTATATTTATGATTCTTAACAGACCGAGGCGAGGAAGAGCCTGAGTTTCCTGGTTTTGGGGTGAGTTAGTCTTCTGCTTAGCTATGGCATCCCAGCGAGATTTACTAGGGTATGCCAAGCTGAGGTTCCACGGAGGCATTGACTATTGGCACGTCGACTTAATCACCGAGTGCTTTGTCTATGTGGGAGATGTGGCTATATCTTTGGCTTGGGGTCGTTATGATCCACTTGTCTTCTCTTTTGACGTTTCTGTATGGTTGGAGTTCTGCATGCCGATGCGTGAGGTATGGGGTGACCGTGAGTATACTCCACACGAGGATTCGTTCCTATCTTCTGCATGAGCTCCTGCTCATGAATCTGTTGCTCCTGTGAGGATTTCCTCTTCTGAGGAGGATCCAGCTGAGGCTCCTTCTCAGTAGCTGTTGGGGGCATGATACTCTTTGTAGTCTTAGTGGCTGTCTGTATAACCTTTTGGGCATGTAAAGCTTCTGCATTCTTTTGCTAAAATTGTTGATGTATTTAATGATTTATGTTATGTACCTAAATATATATGTTATGTATCTTTTGTATAAAAGTATAGTTTGATACTCATGTTGAGTTTCGCTAAGTTTATGTTTTCCACTTACAAAAAAAAAAGAGAGAATTGCTAAGTTAGGATACTTTATTGATGAATAGGTTAATACCTATAGATAAAATAAATCAAGTTTTAAAAGTTTCTTTTGAGTTCCATATGTTTGGTGTGACATCCTCTTTCCGAAAAAGGGGGTGTTACAAGCATGATAAGAAGAAAAAGGGGATTGCACTCAAGGCCACCTCTTCAAAAATTGAAGATGATGATGAAGATGATGGAGATGAGAACCTTGAGCTAAATGAGGAGAATCTTAGTCTCCTTATGAGAAAATTTGGAAAATTCCTCAAGAAGAAAAGAATTCAAAGAAGGTCACATTTCCCTCCTAAGAAGACCTATCATAAAGGGGAAGGGACCTCATATACTCCAACATGCTATGAATGCGAAAAATCAGGGTACATGAAGATGGAATGTCCCATACATTTTAAGAAGATGGAGAAGTTTGAGAAGAGACCTTCTAGAGAAAAGAAAGGAAGGAGAGCCTACATAGCATGGGAGAACAATGACATGGATTCCTCTGATAGTTCAGAAAATGAAGAAGCCCATCTATGTCTCATGGCTAAAGGAGGAGGAGAAGAAGAAAGTGACATTGAAGTAAATCCTTCTAACCTAGACTCTTCACCTTCCTATAGTGAATTACAAGATGCTTTTGAATATTTGCATGATGAATCCATCAGGCTCACAAAAATGATTTTATCTTCTAACAAAACAATCTCCTTATTGGTATATAAAGTTTTTATTTTAAACAAGGGGATTATTAAGCTCAAAATTGAGAATGAGACCTTAGGACTTATTGATGCTAACTCATCATGCATGATTTGTTCTTCACATGATAATGCACTTACACCCTTATCTTGCTTATCATGTAAAGCATTTGAAATTGACATTGAGGATTTGAAAAATGCTTCTTCAAAATGTACTTTCGGAAGAGACAACTTGAATGTGTTACTAGGGAAACAAAGATATATTTTCCAAAAAGCTGATTTAAGGTATAATCTCAATAACCAACAAAAGTTTCTTAAGAATCTCTTTGTTTCCTTAAATACATCAAATAGCCCCTTTATCAAATGCTTTCATTGTGGTAAGAAAGGGCATAGTGCCTCCACATGCAATGCTTGAAAGAACACAAACACCAAGGTTGGGACTAAAATGGTTTGGGTCCCTAAGGGCACCTTTTCTAAATCTAACACATAAGGACCCAAGAAAATTTAGGTACTAAAGGATAAAATCTAAATATGTGTTGTAGCTGTGCTTGAAGACCAAAAGTTCAAGTTGGTATCTTGATTGTGGATGCTCCAAGCACATGAAAGGTGATGGCTCCAAGTTCTCCTGTCCTGCACCCAAGAAGCATGGTCATGTCATATATAGGGACAACAACAAAGGAAGGATCCTTGGAGTTGGAAAAGTTAGTAAGAATCCCTCTACTTCAATTGATAATGTCTTGTATGTAGAAGGACTCAAACATAACTTGCTAAGCATAAGTCAATTGTGTGACAAGCAAAATAGAGTTATCTTTGACTCTAATTATTGCACAATTGAAGGTAAGGATGATAAGCAAGTTAAGTTTGTTAGTCATAGAGTTGATAACATATATATGATTAATCTTGATGATATTACCTCTAAAAATGCAAGATGTCTTATGAGTAAAGAGAGTGATTCATGGCTATGGCATAGGAGAATTACCCACATTCATATGGATCACCTAAACAAACTCGTTTCTAAAGATTTAGTAATTGGTCTACCAAAGTTCAAATTTGAGAAAAAAAAAATTTGTGATGCATGTCAAAAGGGTAAACAAGTAAAGGTCTCTTTCAAAGCTAAAAATGTTGTTTCTACTACTAGACCTTTACAGCTTTTGCACATGGATCTTTTTGGACCATCAAGAACTGTGAGCTTTAGGGGTAATTACTATGCTTTTGTGATTATAGATGATTACTCTAGATATACATGGACTCTATTCCTTACTCATAAAAATGATGTCTTTCATGCATTTAGAAAACTTACAAAGGTTATTCACAATATAAAAAAAAATTGTAGCATTGCATCCATAAGAAGTGATTATGGTGGGGAATTTGAAAATCAAGAATTTGAAATATTTTGCAATGAAAATGACATTGAATATAATTTTTTTGCTCCTAGAACTCCACAACAAAATGGAGTGGTTGAAAGGAAAAATAGATCTGTAGAGGAGTTAGCAAGAACTATGCTCAATGAAACAAACCTTTCTAAGTATTTTTAGGCGGATGCGATTAGTATCACTTTTTATGTTATGAATAGAGCTTTAATAAGGCCAATTTTAAAGAAAACCCCCTATGAACTATACAAAGGAAGAAAACCAAGTCTTTCCCACTTTCATGTCTTTGGTTACAAATGCTTTGTTTTAAATAATAGAAAAGATAACCTAAGAAAGTTTTATGCTAAATCCGATGAGAAAATATTTCTTGGTTATTCTCTTAGCAATAAATGTAGCACCCCAACTTTTGGATTAATTACAATATTATCCTGAAATACACTGTTTTGTAATTTCTGTGAGTAGTAAAATGAATTTGTCTGTTTCGTGAGTGTATTTGACTGTTGTGTGTGATTTGCACCGAGTCAAGAAAATAATAATTTTCTAGCCAGAAAAATCTTATTTTAATTAATTGGAGCTGGGGGATCTTACTAAACTCAATTCTGATTGATATATAAATTAATCTTTTAATTTTTAGGATTTAACTGTGTAATAAAATAATTTTATATTATTATAATATTATTTTATATTACAGTACCTACCGTCTCAAAAATAGTAGAAATCTACTTCGAAATGACCATGAACCCTTAAAAGTCTGTGGGACCTGCGTTTAGAAAAGTAGTCAATGATTCTGACTGGACAAAATTCTAAGCCAATGGGAGCAAGTCAACAAAAGTGGCTTGACTATTTTGAACCAATAGGAATGGGTCAAAGAAAGAAGCTTGGACTTTAATATAGACCATTGGATGAAGACTTAGTTAGGAAGCCTTTGATTCTAACCGTTGATCAAATCAATAGTGATATGAGAATTCAAGTTTTATGACTAATCAATATCCACCTTAGATTACATCTAGGGCTAGGAATTAAAGTTGAAATCAATGGATAGGATTTAGTCAAACATAGTGGCTTGAATTTGATTAGTAGCTAATTAAACTTAATTTAGTTAATCTAATTACCTAATTAGCAAACTAAGTAACCTAGCTTAATTATTAATTAGTTATAATCTAATTATTAATTAGATATCCTAATATTGTTTAGGAGATATAATATATGCTAATATATATTAAACTAATTAGTTAAGTAATTAGAATATTAGTTAAATATAATTAGGAGACTTAACCTAATCAATTAACTAATTAATTTGTGTGCAATTAGGCTTAAATAGAAGTCAAATAAAGTCTCAAATTTCCCTTGCACTCCACGGCCAAGGAGGGCTAAGTGGCCAAGTTCCACATTATTCTTGAACTATCTTGCATGACCACTAGGTGGCCAAAGGGTGACATAAGCCATGTGCACTCAAACTGTGATATTTTGTTCAAGTAAATCTCTTCATTTTCCTACAACACCTACATGGCAGTCCCCTCCCTTTTTCACTCTCAATATTCATTTTACACTTATCATAATCAAAGCTTTCTATTTTCTCTCAAAACACCAAGAACACCAAGTAACTTTTCCTTTCTTTTTCTCTCTATGTTTTCGGCCCAACACCCTAACACCACCATCCAACTTCTATAATTTTATCCCTTCATATTTCCTAAACCAAAATCATATTCTAAACACTTTTCCTTCACAAGGTTTTGCCAAAAACCTACTCTATCTAGTTCAAAATCTAACCTTTTGTTCACTTTCCTAAGGGTAAGTTTTGATTCTTTAGTTTAAAGTTTGGTTTTTGATTTTCTAAACCATGATTGTTCCATGGTTTTTCAATCTTAATCCTTGTATGTGTTTTTACTAATTATTTAAGAATTATTAGGATTTTGTGTTGATTTTCAAGAAAACAAGGAAAAGGAGGAGACTAGCCAATTTTTTTGTCTTCAAGAGGTAAGAGAGAGATTTAATCTCATCAACCTTGTATGGTGATGAGAAAATGGATTTATATGTGTGTGAAGAATCCATAAGGATTCATTTGTGTGGTTGTTTATTATTTTTATTATTTATGTGATTGTTTAAATGCTTTCCTAATTGTGATTGATTTAATTGCTATGCATGTTTATAATTTTTATTATTGATTTTGATTGCTATGTATGTTTATAGCTTTAAAATATATTGTATGTATATTGTATGTGTTTATAGTTGTATGTGTTTATGATTGTATAATTATTAAAGTAGGATGTGAATAACATGTAACGATTTACATGAGTGTTCCAAAGAACACGAAGAGGCTCACAACCTTACCATTAAACAGTGAACCAAAATGTTCTCAACCATTTTCTAAATCAATGATTTAAAGAATCTAGGTGAAATAATAAATTTAAGAATAGTTTAGGTTAATTATGGCCAACATGCCACTTAATGTATAATTGAATGCCATTTTATTTTCTAAGATAGGATTAGGTAATTAATTTACAAAAGAATTGGATTCCAATGAATCTTTGAGCAAATAAAAGGAATGAATTTGGTTCTAGAATTCTAAATTTAACAGAATTTATTATGAGTAAGAATTAAAATGAACGCTTGAAAAATACTAACGTAGAGCTCACTCTCTAAGTTTTGAAGCTCGTTAGCAAGTTTCAAAGTGTAACTGATGGGTAAGATTAAAATAAACAGAATTTAGAGGAAAACGTTGAAAATACCTTATACTGATTTTATAGGTAAAATGCTGCCAAAATTTACTAAAATCAGACGAATAAAATGAAAAGATTCCATAATATATTTATAACATAAGGAAAATACTTTATGTAGTTTAAAAGTACTAGATATAGTCTACACATATTTAAAATGATGATTTTAAGCTATTCGGTTAAGAAAATGATTTAAAAATCCTACGCGATTGAGAAAATGATTTAAAAACATTACGCGATATTCAAAAATGTCAAAATATACTTACGCGATTTAAAAATGTTTGTGAAAACGATGATATTGTGAGAATGCGATAAAATTCCTACGCGACTAAATGGAACAGCGAGTTTTACTGTCGGGCCAAAGTGGTGGACCCGGACATGTTGCGAGATAGTACTGTCAGGTGGGAAAGGCTATATTTTCGAATATTGTTACTAAGGGTATTTTCATAAATAAGGTAAAATATTGATATTAAGGGTATTTTTGTAATTTTAGATCATGCTTAGAGCGTTGTGCCAATTTGGTTGATAATTGGTGATTGATTGACGAGACGAATTACACAGGGTTGTGGTGTGATAGGCGTAGTGTGGTTCATTATTTGAACTTGGAGGCATTAGTGTGCGGAGAATCCCATATGTGGACAGTGGTAGCACCTCTGGGCCGTGGTAACGGACAACACACTAATGATCTTGACAAGCACTATTCTTAATCGAGCTCTGGTAGAGACTATTATGTACAATGCCTGTAGTACACGATGTTTGGACTGTGGGCTATAGACACAACGTTAGACAGTGCAATAGTTTGGTTGGGCAGCCATAAGTACTATTAGTTCTTTTCGGATCATTCTCTCAGATATCCGTGTTTAGCTCCATGGAGTAGGAACGAGTCAGGGAGTGTATCATTCATCATCTGCATTTTAATGTTGATTATAATCTGTGATAAAATGCATGATGTATTAATTTGCTATACTGTATGTGATATAATGGTATGTATTACTTTGCTAAATTATGCATGATATGCTGGTATGTACTATTGTGATAATTGTTTTGTATTGTCGTTTTCTTTATTGCTATGCTGGTAATGATGTAGTTTGTCTCACCTCTTTATTGTATTGTTTTACCTGTTTCTACTTTATGTTTATATCATCAAAGACTACAATGGCGACAAGAGGAGGTCAATTAGGTTTCTTTAGACTACAGTTTCTCGAAGACGCTGAGGCTTGGTATGTCTACTGGGACACAGGACACATAGAGTATAGTGGTGACATTACCTTATCAGTAAGTAGGACTCGACATAGGTTCGTTACTACACTTTATACGATTACTTTCATACAGGTTGTTTTACCTATTACGGAGTTGTGGAATGAATTTCACCATACTCCTAGAGAGAACTTCGATATACTTTTGGGTCGAATTTTTATCGATCAAGACATTCCCAACTAGGGAATTTGTCTTCTGACAAAGGCTCATGTCTTAGGCATTATGTCTTAGTATTATACTGACTTTTTACTGCTTTATTAAATATTTGTAGTTGTAAATTCATTGTATACTTCAGACAAAAATCACATGTATATTATGGTGTGATTATGTTTTGTTTTATTTTGTATTACGTGTTATTTTATTTAATATTATAAATATAAAAGGAAAAATTTTACCACTAATATTATTTATGTACCAAACATTTTACAACTTGGGTAAGAATTTTATTTTATTTTATTTTATTGCATCATAAATGTGACATCCCTACAAGGGTGTTACAATAAATCCTTTAGAATTTATAATAAGAGAATAATGACCATTGAGGAATCAATTCTTGTTACATTTTATGAAACTAACCCAAATGGTCTGAAAAAGGATTTGGTTAATGATGTTGTAGAAATCTTGTCAAGAACACACTTGGAGAACCAAGAAAAAGAGGACAAAAAGCAATAAGAGAGCTCATTTGATCCCCCAAGGCAAGAGGATTCACAAATCATGGACCTTACCAAAGAATGGAGGACATCAAGATATCATCCTCTTGACAAGGTGACAGGTGATGTATCAAAAGGGGTAACCACTCAAAACTGTCTTAGAGATACATATAATCATATAACTTTTGTCTCTCAAGTTGAACCTAAAGACATAAATGAGGCCATTAATGATGAACATTGGATCTTGGCCATGCAAGATTAACTAAACTAATTAGAGAGAAATCAAGTTCGGGAACTAGTTCCAATGCCTAATGATCATCCCATAATTGGCACCAAATGGGTCTTTAGGAAAAAACTTGATGAAAGGTTTGTTGCTAAATGTTATAATCAAGAAGAAGGCATAGATTATGAAGAAATATATGCTCCCACAGCTAGATTAGAAGCCATAAGAATGCTACTTGCATATGCATGCATCATGAATTTTCAAGCTTTATCAAATGGATGTCAAAAGTGCTTTCTTAAATGGTTTTATACAAGAAGAGGTGTATGTGGAACAACGTCCTGGTTTTGAAAACTTTGAATTGCCCAACCATGTTTTTAAATTGAAAAAGGCCTTGTATAGCTTAAAATAAGCTCCTAGAGCTTGTTATGAAAGGTTGAGCAAGTTCCTTTTGGAAAAAGGCTTCTCCAGAGGCAAGGTTGACACTACTCTCTTCATCAAGCATAAAAAGTATGACATACTTCTTATTCAAATTTATGTTGATGATATAATATTTGGTGCTACTAATAAGTCTCTTTGCAAGGAGTTTGCTAACATTGTGCAAAATAAGTTTGAGATGTCTATGATGAGTGAGGTCAACTTCTTCCTTGGCCTCCAAATCAAGTAAACAAGGGATGAGACTTTCATAAGTCAATCCAAGTATTGCAAGGAGTTGCTCAAGAAGTTTGGAATGGATAATGCCAAGTATATGGCTACACCAATGGGCACTTCTTGTTATTTGGACAAGGATGAAGGAGGTAAATCTGTAGAAATCTTAAAATATAGAGGTATGATTAGTTCACTCCTTTATCTTATGGCAAGTAGGCCAAATATTATGTTTAGTGTGTGCAACTGTACTAGATTTCAAGCAAATCCTAAAGAATCACACCAAAGTGTTGTAAAAAGAATTATGAAATATCTAATAGGTATTTCACAAATGGGCTTGTGGTACCATAAGGGTGCCTCATGTAGTCTAATTGGTTATTCTAATTCTGATTTTACTACATGCAAAATGGATAAGAAGAGCACTAGTGGGACATTCCACTTGCTTAGAACCTCACTAGTTTCTTGGCATAACAAGAAATAAAATAACGTGGCATTGTCTACAATTGAAGTTGAATATGTTGCAGTTGGGAGTTGTTGTGCTCAAATCCTTTGGATAAAGTAACAATTTCTAGACTATGGTCTTGAGCTTGATCATATCTCCATAAGGTGTGATAACACTAGTGCAATCAATTTGTCTAAAAATCTCATTTTACACTCAAGAACAAAGCACATAGAAATAAGGCACCATTTCATAAGAGATCGTGTTCAAAGAGGTGATTGCATGCTTGAGTTTGTTGAAACCACTAAACAACTAGCTAATATCTTGACTAAGCCTTTGAATAAAGAAGCATTCTTTTATATAAGAGAACTTGGCATATTAGATCAATCATGCATCTAACTTTTCCTAAAAATCATAATTTGGCTGCATGATTCATCATTTTGCTGCATAATCTGTCATGTTACTACATAATATGATATTTTGCTACATAAATTTGTCATTTGCTGTATAATGTCTTTTTGATGCATAACTTGTCACTTTGTAGCATAATTTGATACTTTGCTGCATTATTGAATTCCTTGCATAATTACCTTGCTTTAGTTATTTTTTAATTCAATACTGACTTGAGCGTCGGAGGCTCCCCTAAGTTTGTTTTGTAGGCACTCCATCAAGACTAAGTCCTCCAAATAGCTCAACATTAAGCTGGACAAGCAATTTTCTGCTCAAGTGGTTTGATCCTTGGTAAAGATAGTATTTTTGCAAGAACATGTGTTTTGAATCAATATTTGGTTTATTTTTTATGCTTACAAGATGTTTTGAATTAGTTTGGGAAGTTTTGGAATTAGTTTGGAGGTTTTGGTACAAGTCTCCTATTGTTTGAAATGAGAAAATCAAGTTCAGTAGGCTTGTAATCGATTACAGGAGCTTTGTAATCAATTACAGAGACTCTGCTAAGCATTATAAGTAACGTCAGAATACTTGTAATCGATTACCCATACCATGTAATTGATTACACCCATTCTAGAAAGCTTGTAATTGATTACACACACCTTATAATTGATGACAAGGAACCCAGAACGCGTGTAATCGGTTATAACCCCAATGTAATCGATTACAAGGGGGTCTAAAAGGAGTTTCAGCGTGCAAACAACCATTTTTCATCTTTAACTTCTCTTTCTCTCTCTAGCCTCACGAAACCTTTCACCCAAAATCCCCAATTTCTCTCTTAAATCTTGCCCAAATCACTCCATTCCACCTCTATTTCACTCAAAATCTTCCTCTCTACCAAAACCCCAACCTAATTTCCAACAAAAATCCCCAAATTCTTCCCCCTATCTTCTCTCATGTATGTGCTCTCTCTCTAGCCCCAACCCATGTTTTTCCATATTTTCTTACCAATTTGCTACCTTCCTTCATCACCAAACACCAAAAAAACATTTTCCCTCCACCTCCCTCTCATTCATTTCCTCTCATTTCACCATAATGGCCTAATCCTCGAAGTGCGCCAAGAGACCAAGTACATGGGTCTCAATGGGAACATTCTCCAGCGATCCTCCACTCACCATTTCGGGGTTGGACCTCACGCAACACTTCAACACCACAAAGAGAGTTGAATACTTCTGCAAAAATTTTCAGTTGAGAAAAAATTTCTCACCCATGTATCTTACCAAAGACTTCTGCTTTAGTGAACCATTAGATAACTTTAGAATGATATAAAAGCTTGGATTGATTAACTTTTGAGCATTAAGAAAGACATATACCCAGACCTAGTTAAGGTATTTTATGCAAATATGAAATATGAAGATGAATGCCTAATTTTTGAGGTAAAAAAGAAATAGATCATAGTCACTAAGGATTTATGGTATAGGTTGACTAAGCTAACATTTGATGGTGCAAATTTCTATGGGGTTACAAATATTTGGGGAGGTGAGTATGAATATAGGGTTACTTTAACCCCATTACTGAGAATTGACTATGATATTCCTAGGGACAAAAAGAGGGTGATGGCCACAGGGTTGAGAATGGAAAATAGGGTGCTCCACTACCTTGTGGCTAGAGGCCTAGATCCCAAGGGAGGCAACTACTCCCAAGTACTCAAAGATGATCTATTGGTTTTGTGGGCTATGAACAATGACTGACCAATCAACTGGGCCTACTACGTTATTCAACATATGTTGCAGGCCAAAAAGAAAACCCATGCCTTGCCTTATGTCATGTTAGTTATAGCAATCTTAGAGCATTTTCACATTTCTTTGTCTGGGGAGGTAAAGGATACTAGCTTTAAAGGGCCACAATTCATTAGTCTGCACACTCTACAAAAGCTTCAGCTGAGAAAAATTGACGATAAATGGTATTATCTCCTTCATGGGAGTTATGGACACATCCCTCACAAGGCTGAGGATGCTGATGAAGATGAGGACCAACAATAGTTTGCTCCATCCACTTTGGACCTTTTACTTCAGGAGATACGCAATTTGCAGACTGGGATGGATCACCTAGAGCAAAAGGTAGATCATTTTATGCTGAGGATGGATCACTTTGACCAGGTGTTGGTGACTATTCGAGCTCTGCTAGAGGGACTGAATTATATACCAAGGAGAGGTGCCAGTGCTTCTTCTTCATCTGCTACCCCTGCTGACCTCGTTGGTGCTACTGCTAGCTCCTGTGTGCCATCTCCTTTGCTGCTTCTTCTGGTGCTACAGCTGGTGTCCCTGACGATAATGAGGAAATTCTTGGCTCTGAGGATGATCTTAACACCAATGACGATGATGTAGACCTTGATGATGTGGCTACTGACAGTGACATTGATAATGAGGCGACTAAGTGACCATGGGTCTTAGTCATGATGATTCTCTTTTGTTTTATATACTCTATCTAACCCACTAGCACTTTGTTACTTTTATGATTTTGTATATGACTCTGGTTTTTGCTTTTGATGATTATACCATCTAGTTATTTTTGCATCTCTTTGTTGAGTTGATAATTAATTATACTTTGATATTGATTTGTATGGACTGAAATGGCTATACGTTGTTTTTCTCTGTTGTTGTGATGACTGGTTTTATGGGTTAATGCTGCTGAAATTCTATTAGTATTATTGTGCAATATTGAATGCTTATTTCTTTTTGATAATGCCAATGGTGGAGACTATCAAAGATAACATATTTGTTGCATGGTTTGCATGAGTATGGGGGAGCTTTTACATGTAAATTATTTATCTTATCTCATGCATAAACTACGGGGGAGAGTTGTGCTTAAATCTTTGACTTATAAATACAAATGCTACTCTCTTTTTCATTTTGTCATCATAAAAAAAGGGGAGAATGTGAATGTTTATGTCATGAAACAAATCAAATGAAGTTTTTTTATGATAACAAAGTCAAGATGAAGACCAAGCTCAAAAGAGGTATATTTGGTATAGGTTATAGGTCTTAGAATCTAAAAGTAAAATGCTCTCAATATATCTTAACTACTTCCAAATGGTTTTTAAAAGATCCATTTAAATTAACTTGAAGTTGAAAGTTCATATTTTAAAAATATGCTGATTTTAATCTTGGATTTTGTAACTCAAATTTATATCTTAACAAATCCAAGTATTTTCTAAGTTGGAAATGGCCATTAAGCTTAATTGGGCTTGAAAAATGTGTTTAAGGATTATTGTAATCAATTACATGAGTGTTGTAATCGTTTACAAGTTAAACAAAGGCCTTGTAATCGATTACATTGAGGTTGTAATCGATTACAAGTTTGGCAGAGGCCATGTAATCGATTACATAAGGGTTGTAATTAATTACATCTCTGGCAAAGGCTTTATAATTGATTACAAGGAGCATGTAATCGATTACAACAAGTCTGACAATAGCCCACAACTATTTTCTTGGAATTTAATGTTGCCATAAATGTCACCCAATGGCTTCTTTATGTTGGAACACTATAAATACACATCTTGGGTCATCATTTATGGCTAACCAACAACTGAAAACATATTTCTATCACTTTAATCCATGAATCAATCTTTGAATCATTTGTGCTCATTTTTTGTAACTTGAGACTTAAAGAGCATTATAGGGCTTCAATTTGTATTACATACTCTTGTGAGAGTTTCATCATCTATACACATTGATTCTATTGTAAAGAAGGTGAGGTATCCCTCAAACTTTTGTAAAGGTGTAGTATCCCTTTGGAATTGAGACTCAAGCACAAAGGGTGAGGTATCCCAAGGTGTGGTGAGTGCTCTATTGTGTAAAGGTTGCAAGCACTTGTTGAAACTTGAAGAATTAGTGGAAAATCTCGAGTGATTACTTGAGGACTGGACATAGGCCACAAGTGGATTGGTAACTGAACCAGGATAAACCTTGTGTTTAATCTTTTAAACTCAACTCCTTTACATTTGTGTTTATTTTATATGTATGCTTGAACACTCTCTAATTTGGTTGGTTCAACTGTGAGTGAAAATATTTAATCTTTTCTATCCATTCATCTCTACCAATCAATAGTTTTAATGAAAATTGATAAACAAGTGTTTTCTGAAAGATTTGCAAAAATATTTTATAAACTTAATTCACCCCTTCTTGAGTATTGAGACCACTTGGTAACAGTTATGACAAAGCAATTAAATATACCTTGCTAAAACTTAGAGGAAGTTAAGGCAAATCCCATCCTTATGACCAAAGATCACCTTTAAGGTTATATTGAGATTGGAGTAAAATAACTTAGATGAAAGCAAGTTAAGATAGCATTTACTAGTAAATATGGTATAGGATAAAATTGAATCAAAAGAAGCTACTTGAGAGCTAGAGTTATTTGAAAATCAAATTCTAGTATGATATGAGAATACTTGGAACTTCGCATATCAAGTAATCAAATTTTGAGGAAAAGTTTTTTTAAAAGGAGGGGAGATTTGTAACATCCTCCCTAACCTAATTATTTTAATAATTGATATAAAAATTTAATAATATTTGTGTTAATTATCTGTTAAATTTGGTAAATTTCTAAGCTAGTTTAGGTATGATGTTATAACCTAGGAAAGGGAAAATAGCCCATATTAGCTCATAATTTAGCACAAATTACCTAGATGATGAAAATAAATAAGAAAATTTATTTCTAGACCACAAATAATTAGAATGAGTTGTCGTAAATTTTGAGGAATTAACTGAGTTATTTTGGTCTTTTTTATAACATATAATGAGTGTTTAAATGTCAAATTAAATAAGAAAGTGGCCTGAATAATTATGATATTTTATGAAGAGGTCAAATAGAGAATGGAGAATATTTTGGAAATGGTTATAGGCTAAGGCAGATACCTGTAAGCCTATTAGTTTATCTCCTTAGGTTTACTTTAACCTAAGGAAGAGTAATAGAGCATAGTGAATATAAAGATAGTTATTAAATGATATGTATAGGGACTAAACAAAGTTCTAGAATTTCCTAGGACAATTATGGAAATTAGGAAAGGGGAGAACAAAGTATCCCTAAGAGACAAAACTCTTACATTTAATAATGGCCACATTCCTTGGTTTTATCTTTATCCCTTTCCACTGCCTCATCCTTATCATTTTCTTACTCTTCCTTGGTCAAAAGTAACAGAGGATAAGAAATAAAAGAAAGTTAGAAAGAGAGAGAGAGTAGCAAAAACATGAAAACTTAGAGAGGGAAGAAAGAAAGAAAAATAGGAAGAAAAGTAGGCAGAAGAAGAGAAATAAGGGAAGGACTAAGAATAGGAAAGAAATAGCTTCACAAAAGGAGTTGAGGTAGGGGTTGTATTTCTTTACTTCATCATTTCTTTTCTTGTTTCCAAAGAGTTTAGAGTTGAAAACTTGAATGAGGGTTATTAAATGAATGTTAGATTGATGAAGATAGAATGGTATTTTGTGTTATGTTTATATGTTTGAGATTGGATTTGGCTTTGAAATTCTATGAATTTGTAATTAATGAAATGGGTTTTTATGTTTACCCATTTTTTATATATCATTTTAAAACTGGTTTGAGTGCATATATATGGAGTAATTGTCTTGTTATTAGATTATATATGGTTTGTTTTGAGTTGTTTGGTTTGAAATCTCTGCTTTCTGCTAAATTTCAGTTGATAATCGATTACCACGAGTGTGTAATCGATTACCAAGCTATGAAATATATTGCTGGAAATGTGGTAATCGATTACCACAAGGAGGTAATCAATTATCAGGCTTCTGGAAGAAAAAAATTATAAGTGGTAATTGATTACCATGCATTGGTAATTGATTACCAAGTCTCTTATTTGAGAAAATAGCATGTCGTAATCGATTACCACGAATGATAATCAATTACCAACCATATGTTTTGAGAAAATTGTGTTCTTACTCCTTCGAGACTAAATGTAAACTTGAATTATGATCCAAAATCATAAATGTATAGTTCCTAGTGATATGATTGTGCATCCATTACACTTTTAAAATGATATTAAGAAGCATTTAGAATGAAAGAGAATGGATAATATAATGTATTTAGTTATTTGCAGAATGACCATTATATCTAAATGGTATATGATGAAATAATGATATTGTACACTTATGACTGAAGGTGTACTAGAATTTGTGTTGCTCCTTTGAAATATTAAGTGGAGCTAAATTTGAATAAGAAATTGAGAATTGCTCCTTTTAACCATAAGGTTGAACTAATATTTGAATTTGAATAATAAGTGCTCACAGAATAAAAGATATTGGACATTTATCCTTGAATGAGGAAGGAAAATGGTCTTGCATAGCTATTCTTACCCACATGAGTACCCTTTGAATTGAATTATCAATTAACCTAACATTAATGAATTTTGGAGGTGATCTTGTTTAGGGAAAGGGTATTCAAAATTCTATTTGAACTATGGAGATGAACCTTCATGAGGAAGGGGATCCTATGTTTTTTATAAAAATTCCACAATAGTTTCCTTATATTCCAAAATTTCCCTCATGTATATAAAAGGTTACTTAGAATAGTTCTATTTGACAAAAAGAGAGATTGTCACAAAAAGGTTGAAGTACATCAATCTGAAAGCAAACTATTACCTTGCATGGTGGTAGTGTGAGGCCCTAATTCACTCCCTACCATTAGAATTTAGAACTCGGGTTATATGAGGTGGCCCTTACCTACTATGGTACATGAATATGGGTTCTGTGAGAATGAGCGTATAAAGATAATAATTATATGAGTGCAACACCCTCCTTAGGGTGTCGCATTTACACATCAAAACAGAAAAATAGACATAATAACAGTACAAAGATGTGAGATTCTCTACAACAATGCCAGTATGGTATTAAGAGATAGCAATATCAGTAAAATCACAGAGCACAGAAATAACAATTATAGTCATAGAATTTCTCAGTAAGTATTACAATAATATATCAACAGATGATTCCACAGTATAAATGAATCACAATAAAATGCTCAATGTCTATGTGAATGCACAATGGACTAACATCTACTCCATGCAGTTCAATCCAACATCAGAGAGAATGATCGGGGAGTCATTATTTGTATATCGTTAGCCTCAAATCATGTGTTTCTCAATATAATCAGTATGCACAACATGGCTATACAAGACACTCTCAATCGGATCGGGAATAGGATAGTTCCTAGTCGAGATCGTCGGTGCGTTGCACAGTCACCACGGCCTAGTGGAGCTACTTACTGCCAACATGTGGGATACCCGTGCCCTGACGCCTCCAAGTTCAACAAGTGAACTACACTACGCAATTCAATCCTGCACAAAGGTGTAATTCATCTCCTAGGCATACAGCCTTGATAACAAGTCCTTTCGACTTTCACAATGCATAGTCTCATGACAAAGATAAAATAATATTCATAAAAAGTAAATGTTCCACCAAGAGGAGCCACAATAAGAATTCAGCCAATCACTGACATTCCTGGGTCCAGTACGTCGGCCCGACATCATAATGCTATTATATTCAGTCACAAGGCACTTCTATTATGTAAATTCAGAAAGTCATCCTCTTCAAAACATGTGAAACATTCTCACAAGTCTTTCTTTTTAAAACTTTCAAGAATTAATATGGAAATTCACTTTAATTTTTAAAACTCTTCTAGCTAAGTTCTTCTAGCTAATACTTCCTTACATTTTTTATGAAAAACCTAAAAAGAAATTACATTGTATTAATATCACAAATTCATTTCCTTTTTCCCTAAGCCCTAAAAGTACTCTAAATTTTTATGATCTCTCTTTCTAGCTTATTTTCCCTCTCAAGGCTAAAATATCTCTCTAAATAAGTATCCAAAATTTGGTTTTACCACTCCTTCATTTTTATGAAATTCCTGATCCAATTCCATTTTAATTTGAGCTTCCAAGTTCCAATTCAACACAAAAAATTTCTCTTGGATCCGCTTTTTGGGGTCTCTTGGCCGTGAGCCCTAAGGGCCTTGGGTCTCAAAATTTTCATCATCCACAATAAGATTCCAATCCAACAATATATATATACATATATATTAACCATCAAAGCTTTCCATTCTACCAAGATCATGCACAATATCAAGACATAAAATCAAATAAGGCAAAATTTGTAAAATCACCAAAAATTATTACAATCAAGTGAACAACCCACACATGGGTTCTTCACTTTCAATACAACAAAATGTCCTTCACCACCATGAAAGGTTGATGAGAGTAATCTCCCTCTTACCATAGAGGATGTCCAACCATCTCTTGAATAACTTCTTAAAATAACTTCCTCTTCCAAGAGCCTCTAACTTGAATAGAATGACCATGGACTTAGAATAACTTCCTCTAACCAAGCCTTTGAATAAGTCCATGGTCATTCATCTTAAAATCATGATCTTAGAAAGAAGAAAAGAAAAAAGAATGAAAATGGAGAGATTTTACCTTAGAAGTCTTCAAGCCCCTAACTTGAAGAAATACTTAGAAAAAGATGAACAAGTCAAGATCTTCTCACCAATGTGTGTTAGAAAGGGATTTAGATTCAAGGAATATAGATGGTAAAAATTAAAGAAGATGAGATGGCGGATTTGGGGAAGGTGGCCGTGAGCCTTAGGGAGAGAAAATGAGAGAAGAAAATAAGAGAAAAGTGTGTATAGCTTTTTGATTCTTGAAAAGTGAATAGGAAATGATGAAATGAGTTTTGTGAAGCTTCCACTAGAAGTCTCTTTTTTCCCTTCCTTGGGAAGGTATCTAAGGCTTCTCCAACAAGCCTCACAAAGCTTCCTTGAGAAGCTTCTCTCCTTGGTCCAAAAGTCAAAGATGATGTCATATGGGTGATGTCACATGGATGATGTCATAAAGGTGACTAGATAGAAACAATCTAATAGATTTTTACTACAAGCTATTATCTAATAGACAAAAGTCACAGCTAACAAAGCTGGTATCTATTATTCAATGGATAATAGAGTGTACTCAAATTTTATCTGTCAGATAAAATCTTAGAAAATGAAAACTTTGAAAACTGTCTCCGGTTTCGGGTTTTGTAAGATCCCCCATCCGCGGTTCAATAGTCCAAATTTTTTTGAAAATAAAATATTAAAATAATCCAAAGAAATCAAATAATTCATAAAAATTCACAAAAATTACAAAAACTCACAACATCATAGAAATCACAGATAAACCAGAAATAAAGGAAAATTGGGGTGTTACAATGAGCACTAATAAAAGAATTGTATAATAATGAATAGCTCCATGTCAACATGGAAATATATAATTATATGAATGGAATGTCTATGAATGAGTTGTGTAGAGAAGCTATTGATACAGAATAAAGAGTTAACTTGAGAATATGTGATTATAAAGATGAAATTGACTTATAATTCACAACTTAGATTGATTGATTATGTATATTGATATGTTTGAATGGATTGGAGGGCATGAAATGGAAGGAAATAATTTTGGATTCCCTCTTGAATGAATATGGTTTTGGGGGCCCAAAATTAAGGTTCTTCATGAACAATTACAACAAGTGAAAGACATAATTAATCAAGTGTACAATGTGCAATTAATGGAATGGAAAATTTGGGAACTTAATTCCCTAGGGAGGCCACGGCCTCTAGGGCCATTTAGGGCTTGATTATGCAACCTTGGTAACCTTGGAACTTAAATAATCAAGTGATTAAATTATTAGTAATAGGATAGAAAATTAGCAAAATTGGAAGATTAGGATATACTTTGAGATTCATAAATTTTAAAGAACCACGAATGAAATTTATCATAAGACTTAGGGTAATTTTAATTAGGGAAAGAACAAGAGAGTGTGAGACTTTGAGACCCTTAGAATAACTTTCTAAGTGTATGAGAATAAATTACCTTAGAGAATTTAATTAATCAAGAGAATTTCTTTAGAGACAAACTTTGTAAGAAAGGCTAAATCTAAGTAAGAATTCATAATAAACCTTTAAAATGTATTAATTCATTTAATTCTAATATTATGATATTGTAGGTCCATGTGAGTGACCAATGTTGTTAAGGCCGAGTTGCCCAGGAAATGAACACACGTTAGTGCGGGTGCGAGTAGACTAGTGTAGGTCATATTATTGACCATGGGGGCGTCAGGGTGTAGGTACCCCACAATGGACAGTTGGTAGCTCTTCTGTTCGTGGGGTAAACCGATGCAAATGCACCGACGATCCTGACCGGGCACTGTCCTATATCGTGATCTAGCGTAGACTGCCTGTATAATGCCTTGATGTGCACGTGGGTAAACTGATGAATTATAGCACTTTGGCCGCGGCAGCTGAGTTGCAGACGTGTCTCCTGATATTTCTCTCCGACTGTTTGTGTCTAGCTCCATGGAGTAGGATTTTGAATTTGTATGCATGTGCATAGTGAGTCCACTTATTATCTGGAATCATTTATTATTATAATTGGAACTGTTGTATTACTGATATATAATTGCCTGCAACTGCTTATTGGTCTATTTTTACTATTTAATGCTTATGATTATTTTTTTGATATGCTCTGTGGGTGCTTCGCGCCGTTTTGTCTCTTGCTGCTATAATTAGTAATGATGGTAGGATGTCTTACCTCTTTCCTATGTTTCTATTATTTTTCATCTGTATATTGTGTCCCATCGAAGACGACGGCAAGGAGGTTGGAGCTTCTGATTTCCCCGACTTCTGGCTCGATCGCGACTAGCATCTACTGTGGAGCATGGAGGCATGCTCACGCGGATTTCTAGTGATGTGTGTCTGACCTTCCTTGGAGGGCCAGACTGCTGGCACATCAATCTAAATTCTGATCGCTGTGTCTACCTGGGAGACGTGTCGATCTCTTTGGCTTGGAGGCGTCATGAACCGTCGATCTTTACTTGCTGCATCAACCTACATTTGGAGTTTTATCTGCCTATCCGGGAGATGAGGGGTGACCGCTACTACACCCCACAAGAGGATTCTTTTTATTCTACTGCTCGGGCTCCGGCCCGTGGCTCGGTGGCTCTTATGGAGGTTTCCTCGGATGAGGAAGACCCTGAGGAGGTTCCCGAGGGGGATCTCGCAGAGGATCCTGACACGATTCCCCCTCATCTCAGGGATTGATATAGTTGGTAGCTATTGATGGCTACCAAAGTTTTATTTTGGGGGCCTGATGTATCTTTATTTTGGTGGGCTGTATATTTCTGATATCTTGGGGATATATATGTATAATCCTTTGGGCAGGTATAGTTTTGCTTTTTGTACATCGAGCTTTGTAATTAAACAGATTTGGGATTATTATATGTATATATGAATATGCAATGTTGATCAAATGTATGCTTTACTTCTGTCTTGCTCTTTATTGCCATTTATGTTTCGTCAATACATTTTATAAATTATTATAATAAAAAAAATATATTATCGCCATTTTATTTATGCAGCTTTAACCAGATAAATTTAAATAATCAAAGGAACCGAGTCTTAATTTATCATTTTTATTTTCTGCATTGTAAATGACAATGTGACGTTCCCTCCCAAAAAGGGGCGTTACATTAAGTTAGTATCAGAGCCCCGGTTTATGTTTCTTTAGGTCTTGTGATTGAGTGTGTCTTGTTTGTGCTATGTGTTTCTCTGAAAACTAAACACAGAGATGTATTATTTGGTATTCCTAGTGGATACGACTGACTTTTGTTGTGTTTTCAATTAATCCAATCTGAGAAAGTAAGATGGCATGAAGAGAAGACATGACAGTTGCTATTGAGGCGATGCAAAGGATGGCTGAGGCCATCGCACAACAAACTGAACGAGCTACTCAACAACAAGAACGAGCTGCTCAACAGCTCGAAGCTACTGCAGACGCTCAGAACTTGGCGTAGTTTCATCGCCACAATCCTCCCCAATTCAAATAAGAGTTTCTTTCCGGACAAGGATAGTCTATGGATCAAAGAGCTAGAGAAAGTCTTTCGAGGCATGAACTGCGCCGAGGATAAGAAGGTGACTTATGCTACCTTTATGTTACTGGGCAATGCTAAAAACTGGTGGAATGGAGTGCAGAGAATGCTGGAAGCTGCAAACCGCGAGATCACTTGGGATTTATTCAAGGACAAATTCTTGGATAAGTATTTTCCTGCGAGCACGAGGCACGCGAAGGAGTCAGAGTTTCTCAACCTACGGCAAGGGAATATGACCGTTAGTGAGTATGTAGCGAGGTTTGAAAACTTGTCCCAGTTTTCAATGTACTTTCAGCACCAACCAAATGAAGCCTGGAAGTATCAGAGATTTACAGAAGGACTGAGATATGAGGAGAAGAAGGCTGTTATCACCCTGAAGATCAATGAGTTCTCAAAGCTACTAGATATATACTGTGAAGTAAAAGCTCTAGAGCAATCTAGAGATACGAGGAGTAGGAACTTTGGGCCTACGAGGTTCTAAAGGGGCGGTGGCAACAGTTCTAATTGCTTCCAAAAGAAGCCCTATTCCCGACCAACGGGAAATCAACAATAGACCCTGGATGAATGTTCTGGTGGAGGTTCTACTGGGAACCGGACTGGACAGAACGTGGTGTATCCTTCAAGATGGCTGAAGTGTGGGAAAGATCATCTCACGAGGGACTGCACTATAAAGGGGATTATCTGCTTCAGATGTGGCAAACCTGGCCACGTATCCTGAGACTGCAATCAAGTGAAGGCTGAACCTTCAATCAATGCAGCAAGAGCCAAGAAACCACAAGCAAGAGAGCGAGTTTATGCCATGAGCGGAGCTGAAGCCTCCAAGTCAGAAGACTTGATTCAAGGAGAAGGCACCATAGAAGGTAACCTTTTAACTGTACTGTATGACTCTGGGGCAACCCATTCTTTCATATCTTATGACTGTGTGCCATGACTTGGCTTACCAATGTCTGCCTTACCTTTTGACTTGACTGTTTCTACCCCCATTGATAAATCGGTAGTTACTACCAAAGTCTATTTAGATTGTCCCTTGGTTGTTGAAGGTCAAATCTTTTCTGTCGATTTGATCTGTTTACCCCTTTCTCAACTAGATATAATTTTAGGGATGGACTAGTTGTCTTCCAACCATGTTCTATTAGATTATTCAAGAAAAACCATAGTTTTTCCCATAGATGAGGATTCTAGATTTCTGACGGCCAACCAAATTCAGGCTCTCTTGAAAGAAGGAGCTCATGAATACATGCTACTATCTTCTTTGAAAGTCAAGAGCGAGGTTGATGTGAACACAATTCCAGTGGTGAATGAGTTTCCTGAAGTCTTTCCTGAGGATGTACCTGGTTTACCACTGGCGCGAGAAATAGAATTTGCTATTGACCTTGTACCGGGAGCTGGTCCCATGTCCATAGCACCTTATAGGATGGCACCAACAGAATTACCTGAACTTAAGAAGCAGCTAGAGGAGCTTTTGGAAAAGCAATTTGTTAGACCGAGTGTATCTCCGTGGGGAGCACCAGTTCTATTAGTTTGAAAGAAGGACAGTTCATCAAGGTTGTGCGTGGACAACAGACAGTTAAACAAGGTGACAATCAAGAATCAATATCCACTCCCGAGAATTGATGACTTAATGGACTAACTGAAGGGAGCAGTGGTATTTTGGAAGATTGATCTACGATCTGGGTATCATCAGATATGAGTAAAAATGGAGGATATACCAAGACTGCTTTTCGTACCCGATACGGCCATTACGAATACCTCGTGATGCCATTTGGCGTGACGAATTGACCAGCTATCTTTATGGACTACATGAACCGAATCTTTCATCCTTACTTGGACAGATTCATTGTGGTCTTCATTGATGACATTCTGGTATGCTCTCAAAATTAGGAGGACCATGCTGAACACCTCAGTATCGTTGTTCAGATTCTGAAGGAGAAGGAACTGTATGCCAAACTGTCAAAATATGAATTTTAGCTAGAAGAAGTTAAATTTTTGGGTCATGTAATCTCAAAGAATGGGATTGCGGTGGATCCATCAAAAGTGGAGGCAGTGCTACAATGGGAAAGGCCAAAGTCAGTGACGGAGATTCGTAGCTTCGTGGGATTAGCAGGATATTACTGGAGGTTCATCGAGAGGTTCTCCAAGATTGCTGGACCTCTTACTCAACTCACGAGAAAGAACCAAGCTTTTGAATTGACCGACAACTGTGAACAGAGTTTCCAAGAGTTGAAGAATAGGCTAACTACCTTACCAGTCTTAGTGCTACCTGAACTGAATAAGCCCTTTGAGGTGTACTGTGACGCTTCATACCAAGGACTAGGATCTGTACTTATGCAGCATGGAAGAGTAATGGCTTATGCTTCAAGGCAATTACGAGTGCACGAGAAGAACTACCCGACGCACGACTTGGAGTTAGCGGCTGTGGTTTTCGCTCTGAAGATATGGAGGCATTTTCTTTATGGGGCGACGTTCAACATCTTTAGTGATCACAAAAGCTTGAAATATTTGTATAATCAGAAAGAGTTGAATATGAGGTAGCGAAGATGGCTGGAGTTCCTGAAAGACTAGGATTTCCAACTTCTGTATCACCCTGTCAAGGCAAATGTCGTGGTAGACTCCTTGAGTAGGAAGATGATCAGTGTCTCTGCCCTGATGATCAAGGAAAAGGATCTAATAGAGCAGTTTAGAGATGTATGGTCTTTTATAGAGTTAGGACCAGGAAAGAACCGCATGAATATAGTTACCATCTCAAGTGAGCTAATGGATGACATACGGGAAAAGTAGAAGGTTGACAAGTTCTTGCAAGAAGTGAGAGAGCAGATGAAGCAAGGTAACAAAATAACATTTGTGGAAGGAACAGATGAAATTCTGAGATTCCGAGGTAGAGTCTGTATTCCCCGTGACCAAGAGCTTAGAGAGTATATTATCAACCATGCTCACATGAGTTAGCTGAATATGCATCCGGGCATAACAAAAATGTATCAGGACCTGAAGAAGTTATTTTGGTGGCATGGAATGAAGAGTGACGTCACTAGACGTGTATCGACTTATCTGGTTTATCAGAAACCTAAAGTGAAACATCAAAGACCAGCAGGATTGCTACAACCATTGTCTATTCCTGAATGGAAGTAGGACAGCATTGCAATGGATTTTGTAGTGGGCTTGCCAAGGACAAGTAAAAGACATGACTCGATTTGGGTAATAGTGGACCGACTCATGAAATCAGCACATTTTCTCCCGATCAACATAAGATACAAACTGGAGAGACTGGCCTAGCTGTACATTGGAGAAATTGTTAGACTGCACGGTGTGCCTACAAGTGTTGTTTCGGATAAGGATCTGAAATTTACTTCAAATTTCTGGCAAAGTCTACAAGAAGCATTGGGGACGAAGTTACATCTAAGTTCTGCTTATCACCCACAGACCGATGGCCAATCGGAGAGGACGATCCAATCTTTGGAAGATTTGCTTAGAGCTTGCACCATAGAACAAACTGGAAGTTGGGATGACATTATACCGTTGATAGAATTCACCTACAACAATAGTTACCATTCAAGCATAGGGATGGCACCCTATGAGGCTCTGTATGGACGACGGTGTCGAACACCTCTGTGTTGGTACTAAGACGGCAAGCACCTCACTATTGGACTAGATGTTATACAACAGACAACTGAGAAGGTTAAGATGATTTAGGAGAAGATGAGTGTTGAATCCTTAGCACAAGTGAGTTTTTGATGTCAAAGTGGGCCTAGAATTAAAGAAATTTGGAAGAAAATAGATAAGTTTTAATTTTTTTTAGCATGATTAGTTTGGGAGTTCATTGTTTGATGAGTTCTAATTTTTGAATGAAATAGGTTTGGATTCAACTAAGAAGAAGGATGAAGCTGTTCTTGTTTTGAACGTGCTATCGCGAGGCGATGAACTTCCATCGCGAGGCGAGATTTCGTTCCATCGCGAGGCGAGGATCATCCATCGCGAGGCGAGAAGAGGAGTGAAAGGATCTGAGACTGCACTGGGCTTCCCTTTGTACATGGGCCATCGCGAAGCGAGCTTGGCCCATCGCTAGGCTATGACTATTATCCTGCAAATGTAAATAGACAGAGAAAACATTTGGTTACGATCTTTTGGACAGTTTTCATTTCTGAACTCAGAAATATTGGGGTTTTTACCCATAGCTCTGCTAGGGTTCCTTTTTTTTCCATTTCATTTGAAAATTCAAGCTTGGGAACAACACCTTGAAGAATCAATGGCTTTTTCCTCTCCCATTTGTTTGATTTCTCTCATCTCTTCTTTTTCCATTATGAGTAGCTAAATTTCTTATGGCTGGGGTCAGATGAACATTGTAAATACTTTTATGTGATTTGATTTGTTTTTCTTTACAAGTTAATTCATGGATTTGAACATTCTACTCATTGCTTAATGCTAATCAATACTTGATCATTATTGATTTGAATGTGGGTATTATTTCAAATTGGAAAATTCGTTTTAATGCTGGACCTGAGTAGAGTTGACATAATTATGATTGAATATAGGGATATATTATTGTAATTATATGTTCCATTAAATCACTGTTATAAATGCTTAACTTGAATTAACAATTACCTAAGGAATTGGGAGTTGTGATTGGGTTAAAGAGGTTTTGAATCAAGGAATTGATCTTGGCCTAATTTGTTGATTGGAACTTCAAATGCATGATTATTGCTTGTATTGAGAATTCATCAGTAGCATAATAGGGTAAACAATGGGATTCGACCCCTAGCCGCTTTTCTCAATAGACATTCTTCTCCTTAAAAATCCAAAAGCATTCTTTAATTTGTCAATTGCTCTGTTTTTAGTTCATTTCTTTTACGCTTGTTAAAAACTAATACAATTCAAAGTTATCAAATCATTTTCTCAGTTCAATTAGTGATTTCCAAGTTTACATTGATAATTGACACACAATCCTCGTGGGATAGACAACTTTATTCACTCTTTATTACTTGTACGATTTGGTACACTTGCCAAATTATTAACAAGTTTTTGGCGTCGTTGCCGGAGATTGTTGAGTTGATTATCAACAAGGCAAAGGAGTTACTATTTTGGACATTTATTTTGTTTTTAGTTTGTTTGTTTAGAAAATTTACTGCATTATTTTACTTCATTTTTACATATAGTTGACTTGTACTTACCATTCTCCTAGTTGCTGTTTATGCGAGGGAAAAAGGCAGCTGAATTTTTGCTTGATCTTGAGATTGTGAAAACAGAAAAAGCAAATAGGAAGCAAGCAAAGAAAGCAAAGCAACAGAAAATAACTCAAGAAAAACAAGAATCTACTTCTTCTTCTACTACTCTCACAGTAGAAGTCATGGCTGCACAACCACCACCTAGGCGGACTTTGGGAGATTTTGGCCGGAGGAACAACCGTCAGAGGTTGGCTATTGAGTATCAACCGGTGGAGGCGAATGCATTTGAGATCAGAACTTCTCTTTTGAATATTCTCAAGCAGAATCAGTTTTCTGGAGTGGATAATGAAGATCCCAATCAGCACTTGGTAAATTTCTTTGAGATTTATGGTACTTTGAAGCTGAATGGTGTTTCTGAAGAAGCTAAGAGGATGAGATTGTTCCCTTTTACTTTGAGAGACAGGGCAAAGGATTGGTTGCAAACACTTCCTCAAGGGAGTATTACTACTTGGAATGAGTTGGAGGATAAATTTATGGATCGATTCTTCCCTACCTCCAAATTCATCAAGAGAAGGGCTGAAATTACTAGTTTTGAGCAAAAAGATGGAGAAAATCTTTATGAGGCATGGGAACGGTTCAAAGGACTTTTGAAAAGATGCCCCGACCATGGTTTTGATGACTTGACACAAATGCAAATATTTTGTCATGGGTTGAGACCAAATACAAAGATGATGCTAGATGCTTCAGCAGGGGGTACAATGAATAACAAGACAGCTGAAGAAGCAAGAGAGTTAGTGGAAGCGATGGCCTCAAATGAGTATTTTATTCAGCATGATAGAGGAGTGCAATCAAGGAGGGGTGTTCTAGAGCTGGATGCACATAATGCTCTATTAGCCCAAAATAAGTTGGTTTCTCAACAATTGGAGGTTCTTACCAAACAACTTCATGCCTTACAAGCAGGTTCTTCTCAATCTCATCATCCCAAGGCTGTGATGCAATGTATGAGGTGTGATTTTTGTGGGGGAGGACATGAGAATGGTGCTTGTGAAGCTCAAGGTGATTCCAATGAGCAAGCTAATTACATGGGAAATTTTCAAGGGCAAAGGGGGACTCCTTATTCCAACACCTATAATCCAGGGTGGAGGAATCATCCCAACTTTTCTTGGAAGCAACATGAAGCTCCTCAATCAAGCAAACCTCCTCCACTTCAGCAACCTAAAGAGAAGCCTACTGCCTTAGAAGAGGCATTAACTTAATTCATGCATATGACTCAAACTAATTTTCAGAATCATGAGGCTCATTTCAAAAATCAAGATGCATCCATCAAGAACCTTGAAAACCAAATTAGACAGCTCTCAAAGCAACTTGCTGAACAATCTAGGGGACAATTTTCTGGAAATACAGTGGATAATAGAATGAGTCTTGCAAAGCTGTAACTTTGAGGAGTGGAAAGATTGTTACACCATCCATGGTGGAGCCAGTAGTTCCAGGGTCTAATGGAACAGAGGAGCAGAAAGCATTGGATGAAGAGCCACATGAAATGAGTGACATTGTGAATCTAGAAGAAAGTGAAGAAAAGAATGCAAGTCAGAAAAAGGATGATAAAAAGAGTTCTAACTTGGTCGATGAAGACTCCATCTTAAGGAGAACAAAGCATCAGATTTTGCAAGATGGGGATAAGCCTCAAGTGATACCCCCATATGTGAAGTTACCATATCCTCATTTGAGCAAGAAAAAGGAGAAAGGGGAGCAGTTTGCAAAGTTTTTGGATATTTTTAAACGTCTCCAGATCAATATTCCTTTTGCCGAGGCATTGGAATAAATGCCTACATATGCTAAATTTATGAAGAAATTGTTGACTAAGAAGAGGAAGTTCAAGGAGGATGAAACGGTCGCATTGACAGAAGAGTGTAGTGTAATACTTCAAAGGAAGCTTCCCCCAAAATTGAAGGATCTAGGGAGTTTTACAATTTCATGCACTATTGGCAACATGACCATTGGAAAAGCTCTCTGTGACTTAGGAACGAGCATAAATTTGATGCCATTGTCTATGCTTAAGAAGCTTGAGGGAAGTGAGGTCAAGCAAACAAGAATGGCTTTGCAACTGGCAGATAGGTCAATTAAGCACCCGTATGAAGTCATAGAAGACGTGTTAGTAAGGGTTGATAAATTCATATTTCCAGCTGATTTTGTCATGTTAGACATGCAGGAGGACGTATAAGTACCTTTGATTCTTGGAAGACCCTTCCTAGCTACCGGGAGAGCCCTCATTGATGTTCAGCAAGGGCAGTTAATGTTGCGAGTGAAGGATGAGAAAGTCACCTTTAATGTTTTTGAGGCGATGCAACACCCGGATGATAAAGAAACTTCTTATCGGTTGGATGTGATTGATACTACAGTTGAAGAATCCTTTCAGTAAAACACTCCAACTGCAGCTCTTGAGAGGGTGCTTGTTCATTCAATTGAAGAGCATGGAGAGATGGATGATGAAGTCATTAGGGAGTGTTTGCGATATCTGGAAGAACATTAAGCAGATAATGCTGTTTGTAATGACAAGGTGGACGAAAAAGCAAAACAAGAGTTGAAACCTTTACCATCTCACTTGAAATATGTTTTTCTAGGTAATCCAGATGCAAATCCCGTAATCATCAGCAATTTTTTATCAAAACTTGAAGAAGAGAAGCTTGTCAAGGTGCTCCAAGAGCATCAAACTGCAATTGGATGGACTATTTCTGACTTAAAAGGGATTAGTCCAGCTTTTTGTATGCACAAGATCAAACTTGAGGAAGAATTCCAGCCAGTGGTCCAGCCACAGAGAAGGTTGAATCCTATAATGAAGGAAGTAGTGAGAAAGGAAGTGTTGAAACTCCTTGAAGCAGGAATAATTTACCCTATTTCTGATAGTGCTTGGATGAGTCCGGTTCAGGTTGTTCCTAAGAAGGGAGGTATGATTGTGGTGAAAAATGAGAAAAATTAGTTAATTCCCACTAGAACAGTCACTGGTTGGCGTATGTGTATTGACTACCGGAAGCTCAATCAAGCTACCCGGAATGATCATTTCCCTCTCCCATTCATGGACCAGATGCTTGAGAGATTATCCGGACAAGATTTCTATTGTTTCCTTGATGGCTATTCTGGTTATAATCAGATTACAGTCGATCCAGAGGACCAAGAGAAGACAGCATTCACTTGTCCTTATGGAGTTTTTGCATATAGATGGATGCCTTTCGGTCTTTGCAATGCTCCCGCTACTTTTCAGAGGTGCATGCTTTCTATCTTCGCTGATATGATTGAAAAAAATATAGAGGTGTTCATGGACAATTTCTCTGTCTTTGGTGCATCATTTGATGCTTGCTTGTCTAACCTCACTAATGTTCTTAAGAGGTGCATGGAAACCAATTTAATCTTAAATTGGGAGAAATGTCATTTCATGGTGAAGGAAGGCATTGTACTGGGCCATAAGATTTCAGCTAGAGGTATAGAAGTGGATAAGGCCAAGATTGAATTGATAGAGAAGTTGCCCCCACCTTTAAATGTGAAAGGAATGAGATGTTTTCTAGGTCATGCTAGTTTTTATAGACGATTCATCAAAGACTTTTCAAAAATTACAAAACCATTGTGCAATTTGCCCATTAAAGATTCCTCTTTTGATTTTAATCATGATTGTCTGCATACATTTGATCTGTTGAAGAAAAAATTGATTTCAGCTCCTGTTATTGTAGCTCCTGATTGGGTGTTACCATTCGAACTTATGTGTGACGCGAGTGATTATGCCGTAGGAGCTGTATTGCGGCAAAGGAAGGATAAATTTTTCCATGCAATTTACTACGCAAGCAAGGTCCTTAATGAGAACCAAATTCATTATGCCACAACTGAAAAGGAATTACTTGCCATAGTATTTGCTTTGGAGAAATTTCGTCCCTACTTGATTGGATCAAAGATTACTGTGTTTACTGATCATGCAGCAATAAAATACTTGCTAACAAAGGAAGAATCAAAACCTAGACTGATTAGGTGGATATTGTTGTTACAAGAATTTGATCTTGAGATTAAAGATAAAAAGGGAAGTGAGAATGTGGTAGTAGACCATTTATCTAGGTTGGAAAATTCTGAAGTTACTGCTAACATTATTGAAGATTTTCCAGATGAGAAGTTGTTTACAATTGAAGAAAGGCCATGGTTTGCTGATATGGCTAACTTTAAAGCTGCAAAGGTTATACCAGATGATTTCACATGGCAACAGAAAAAGAAATTCTTTCCGGATGCCCAATATTACATTTGGGATGACGCATTTCTTTTCAAAATTGGCCCTGATGGACTTCTCAGGAGGTGTGTGTCACAAGATGAGGGGCAGAAGATACTTTGGCATTGCCATGATTCCCCTTGTGGAGGGTATTTTAATGGTGAACGTACTGCTGCTAAGGTACTTCAGTCGGGGTTCTATTGGCCATCCATCTTTAAAGATGCATACAACTATGTGAAGGGTTGTGACAAATGCCAAAGGACTTTGAATCCCATTCTGGAAGTTGAATTGTTTGACTGCTGGGGCATTGATTTTATGGGACCATTCCCTTCCTCTTATTCAAACCAGTACATATTAGTGGCTGTTGATTATGTCTTAAAATGGGTTGAAGCCATGGCCACTCCTGCAAATGACTCTCAAACAGTACTTAAATTCATCAAAAAGAACATCTCCTCTAGATTTGGAGTTCCCAGAGTGTTGATCAATGATGGGGGCACTCATTTCTGTAACAGCTAGCTGAAAAATATTCTCTCCAAGTATGATGTCCGACACAAAGTGGCAACTCCCTACCACCCGCAATGCAATGGCCAAGTGGAGGTATCAAATAGGGAGATAAAAAGAATCTTGGAGAAGATAGTTGGTCATTCAAGGAAGGACTGGGCAAAGAAGTTGGATGATGCTCTTTGGGCATATAGGACAGCCTACAAAACTCCTTTAGGTTTGTCACCGTATCAGCTGGTTTATGGTAAGTCTTTCCATTTACTAGTTGAGCTGGAGCACAAGGCGCTTTGGGCCTTAAAATTCTTGAATTTTGATCCTACTTTGAGTGGAGAAAAAAGAGTTAATCAGCTGCATGAACTTGATGAAATGCGTGTGCACGCATATGAGAATATGGGGATATACAAGCAGAAGATGAAGGTCTACCATGACAAGTACATTTCACAGAGAAAATTTTATCCGGGACAACAAGTGTTGTTGTTTAATTCCAGGCTGAAGTTATTCCCGGGAAAATTAAAGTCTAAATGGTCAGGACCATTCATTGTGAAGGAGGTGACATCCTACGGAGCAATAGAAGTGGAGGATCTAGCTTCTAAAAGGGCTTTCAAGGTCAATGGACAGAGACTGAAACCGTATCTTGGTGGGAAAGTAGAAAGAGCAAAGGTTGCTCTTGTTTTGCATGAGCCATAAAGTTCACAAGGCGTCGAGCTAACGATGTTAAACTAGCGCTTCTTGGGAGGCAACCCAAAATTTTCTTTTCTTTTCTTTTCTTGCATTAAATTTGCATATCAATTTTCCTTGTTTTGTAAAAATAATAAAAATAAAAAAAAATAATAATAATAATAATAATAAATACATAAATAAATTTTCTTAAAGAGTGATTTTGTGCTTCTTGTTGCAAGAATGAGGTTGTAATTTTGTTGATCTTAGATAAAGGACTTAGTTGATGAGGATTTGATTTGAAGTATGCAGAATTTATGGATATCGCCAGGCGAATGGATCTATCGCTCAGCGAAATCAGTATTTCAGCATGCATCGCGAGGCGATGCTTATTTATCGCGAGGCGATATGAAGGACAAGAGGGTTCTAAGTATCTTCAAGTGTTTCATCGCCAAGCGATAAGTTTTCATCGTGAGGTGAATTTTCTATAATTTGCTTCTGACTTTTATCCCGAGGCGATATTTGTTCATCGCGAGGCGAGTTGTGAGTTGCAAATTCAAAGTTTTCTACCCAGTGCTCATCGCCTCGCGGTAGATCTCCCATCGCGCAGTGAATTTCTTCCCAAAGCTACTGACTTATATCGCAAGGCGAGGATGAAGCCTTCGCGAGGCGAGTTGGGATGTGTAAATTCAGGTTTCTTTCCCAGTGCTCATCACCTCGCGATATTTCTTCATCGCAGGGCGAATTTCCTTCAATTTGATTCTGACTTTTATCGCGAGGCAAGGATGGGTCATCGCAAGGGGATATGGGACGTATTCTTTCCAAGTTTTTTCTCAGTATCCATCGCCTTACGGTAGTTTTACCATCGCGAGGCGAATTTCCAAGCACCAGCTTCTGACTTTTATCGCGAGGCGAGGATGGGTCATCGCAAGGCGATATGGGATATGTAACTGTTCAAGTTTTCCCAAGGGCTCATCACCTCGCGAGAACTCTTCAATCGCTGGGCGAATTTGAAACAGAGGCTCACTGACTTTCATCGCGAGGCGAATAGATGGTCTTCGCTAGGTGACTTCTCATGAACCATTCCTTTTCTTGCCAATTGTATCTTTCGTGGCGCGATATTGTGTTGTCGCCTAGCGATGGGTCGCATTTTATAAATAAATGGTTCATTTGAAGTTTTCCCACGCGCAATTTTTGCAGAGCTCTGTTAGGGTTTTCTCTCAAACCCTCACCTCCTTTCACTTTTATACATTTCTTCCCTCCATATTCTCTCTTTACACTTCACTCCTCCTCACTTCCTGATCAGGCATGTCTTCTTTCTAAGCTTCATTCTAGGGCTCTTGATAAATGTCATTACTGTGCTCGTCCTTCTTCCTTCCTTTTCTCATTGTGCTACCATGTTGAGTACTACGAGTTGTGCTTGATAGTCAGTGATTTTCTTGTGTTGTGTGGATGATTGCAACTGTGGATTTGTGATTTTGGTTCATGCAAGTTTGGTATTATAGGGGTATTATTAGTTTCAATTGAACCATTGTATGTTTCTCACACACTAGGTGTTTGTAAGAAAGTTCACAAGGATGCTTATCCTTTTCTTCTTGTTATTACCATGCCTTGTTTTTGATGCTGTGCATTCCCTTGTTTGTTCAACTACTTGATGAGTGTACCTGACGCATTACTTGCATGTGTGAAAATAACATGATACCAAATTGCTTTCAAGGTGCTTGTTGAATACTCTGACTTAAGTTTAGGAGTCACTTGCGTGATTATTAGTAATGCATGAGCCTAAGGTTGATGAATGCTATATTTTCCTATTTCAGGAACATGGCCTCTGCCTCAAAACAAGGAAAGCAGAAGAAAAGAAAGCAAGCAGTGGAGGAAGACCCTGCTTTTGCAGCACATCTGTACCATTCCCTTGAACACCAAGAACGGTTCAAGTCCATAATCAGCAAGAAGAAGATCATCGCTGAGAGGACTTTTGATTTCTTTTCTGAGACTATACCTGAGATACAAGCTGAGATTGCCCGGAGGAAATGGGCAAAGTTGACTCGATATGTCAATGACCATTGCCCAGAAATTGTACGTGAATTCTATGCCAATGCATATCGAGTTCCGGGCACAAATCGAGTCTATGTCAGCTATGTCAGAGGTAAAACAATCAGTTTCACCGGGGAAAAAATTAATGAGGTTTTAAGTCTTCCTATTCAGCGGGTGTGTGCTTACAAGACCAAAACAAACGGGGAGATTGACTACAATGAGTTGATTGAGTACCTTTACAGGCCAGGGGCTGAATGGTTCAAAACCCGAGACAATATTCCCCGGAGATTCAGAAGTATTGATATGAAGCCACTTGCCAAGGCTTGATCTACATTTGTTCATCAGACAGTCCTTCCCTGCTCTAATACCTCTGACATCATTGTTCACCAGGACCAGCTCATCATTGCAATCATGAAAGGTGAATCTCTTAATGTGGGGGACATCATTGCTAAAGAGATGTTACATATTGCAAATGATGATACCAGCACATTAGCTTACCCATCCCTGATTTGCTTATTGTGTGCTAAGGAGGGTGTCAAGTCTTCAGATACTGACACTATTGGGAAACCCAAAGCACCCATTACAGCGCAGTGGATTAGAAAGCAACCATCTGGGCCACTGGATGCTGCTCCTGCACCAGCGTCAGTTGCTGCTCCTGCACCAGAGTCACAAGCAGAAGAGCCTGCGGCACCGGAGCTAGTTTCTGAGCCACCATCTTTGGCAGCTATTCAGCATCAGCTTGCTGCCATTCAGGACGTGCAGGCCCTTCATAGTCAGACCATTCATTCTCTTGGCAGGCTGACCGCCTTGTGTTTCCAGTCCATGTGCAACATGGAGCTGATCTTATGATCTCGGGCCCCGAAATGGAGAATTGATTTATCCTTGCTGACTGATGTATCTCTTGACCCTTCTACAGATCAGTATTTTCAGAGTATGATGCCACCGCCCAGAGGGCACAGCCAGGGTGCTGGGGATTCTGGAGTGGCTGCAACAACTCTTGAGGGGGAATCGGTAGACCCACCTATTCAAGGGGATCAGGTTGTTGATGATGAGGAGTTTTTAGCTGATGCTGTAGAGGGTGTTCGTGTTGCTGATACACCCCTTGTTGATGCAGAGGAAGGAGTTAGTGAGCGCCAAGATGACCAGTTTGCTACTGAGGATGCGGAGAGCGCCGAGGGTAGAGCTGCAGAGCATGATGATGACATTTAGTTGTTTAGTTAACCAAGGATGTTTTAGTGTTGATTTTGCTATGCTTGGTTAAACTCTCTTGTTTGATTTTTGATATTGAACACACTTTAGTTGTGCATGTCTGATTTGATTTTTTTTTATGTTTTAGTTTTGCTTTTTGATTTTTGATGATGATTTGAATTTTGATATTTTTGAAAATAAATTAGAACTTGACACTTAAGTTGTGCATGAGTTGTATAATTTTGGAGCTGAAATTTTACTTGAGTGTATCTTTTTTCAGCAACTCATGGTAATCTTAATCAAAGTGAAATTGATTGTAGCATGTTTTTCCTCACTCTCAATCACCTGTGAGCATTTGGGCCTAAACACTGTCATTTCTTCATGTGTGCTTCCATTGCCTGTGGCATTCTTCAGCACTTGACCTAGTTCTTAATTGTTTTTGCTTGCTTGCTCCAACACACTGAGGCATTCTTTTTGTTTTTACCTAGGGCCTAAATAAACCACCTTAATATTTTTGTCTTTTGCTAAGCCCCTTGAGCCTGTAGCCTTGTCTTTGCTTTGTTACAAGCCAATAACTGGAAAACCATTGTCCCTACTTACTTGGAGTTAGGTAAGGGTCATTTCATGGCATGTCTTGGCACATTCTTAAGTTTGGGGTTGCTTGAGGGCAAGCAAGGTTTTAAGTTTGGGGTAGCTGTAGACTTTTTCTGGTATAATTTCTAAAAATAAAAAATAAAAACAAAAAAATAAAAAAAAAATAAAAAAAATAAAAAAGAAAAAAAAACTAAAAATGAAATTAAAAAAAAAAAAAAAAAATATATATATAAAAATTAGCATCTTATTCTTTTTTTTTTCCTTTCTTTTATTTTGAAGAATTGTTTTGGGGAATTTGGTTCTAAATAAATTGAAGGATGGCTCAAGAGTGTCATGAAATGACTTGTGTCTATTTCCAAGTACAAAAAGCCTCTTGTCCAAATAATTTTCTACCTTAACCTAAGCCCCATTACAACCCAAAAAGACCTCTTTTTGTGTGTGTGTGCATTGCAATACATTTACTTCTCTAGAACTTTGTCAAGCTTATGGTAGAGTGCTGCTTGTGATGTGAATTGAGTGTAAACAATTCCTCTAGACACTTGAGTTGAGTGAAACATCTATTCTGGAGAGGAGTAGTGAGGATTGATATGCTGCTCTTAGTGGATCATTGGTTTTGATTACCTAAAATTGTGATGAATGGGAAGCATGAATGCAAAAGATTAGGTGAATTGATTGTGCAATGATTGTTGCAATTTGTGTGGAATGTTCAATTTTGGGATTTTGTTGAAAGGGTTGTTTGAACAATGAATAAAAATGTAGTTTTACCCCCTTTGATTTTTGTTTGAGATTGGTTGTTTGCTTGGGGACAAGCAAAACTCTAAGTTTGGGGTTGTGTTGAATCCTTAGCACAAGTGAGTTTTTGATGTCAAAGTGGGCTTAGAATTAAAGAAATTTGGAAGAAAATAGATAAGTTTTAATTGTTTTTGAGCATGATTAGTTTGGGAGTTCATTGTTTGATGAGTTCTAATTTTTGAATGAAACAGGTTTGGATTCAACTAAGAAGAAGGATGAAGCTGTTCTTGTTTTGAACGTGCTATCGCGAGGCGATGAACTTCCATCGCGAGGCGAGATTTCGTTCCATCGCGAGGCGAGGATCATCCATCGCGAGGCGAGAAGAGGAGTGAAAGGATCTGAGACTGCACTGGGCTTCCCTTTGTACACGAGCCATCGCGAGTGTTCCTTTTTCTTCCATTTCATTTGATGATTCAAGCTTGGGAACAACACCTTGAAGAATCAATGGCTTTTTCCTCTCCCATTTGTTTGATTTCTCTCATCTCTTCTTTTTCCATTATGAGTAGCTAAATTTCTTATGGCTAGGGTCAGATGAACATTGTAAATACTTTTATGTGATCTGATTTGTTTTTCTTTACAAGTTAATTCATGGATTTGAACATTCTACTCATTGCTTAATGCTAATCAATACTTGATCATTATTGATTTGAATGTGGGTATTATTTCAAATTGGAAAATTTGTTTTAATGTTGGACCTGAGTAGAGTTGACATAATTATGATTGAATATAGGGATATATCATTGTAATTATGTGTTCCATTAAATCACTATTATTAATGCTTAACTTGAATTAACAATTACCTAAGGAATTGGGAGTTGTGATTGGGTTAAAGAGGTTTTGAATCAAGGAATTGATCTTGGCCTAATTTGTTGATTGGAACTTCAAATGCATGATTATTGCTTGTATTGAGAATTCATCAGTAGCATATTAGGGTAAACAATGGGATTCGACCCCTAGCCGCTTTTCTCAATAAACTTTCTTCTCCTTAAAAATCCAAAAACATCCTTTAATTTGTCAATTGCTCTGTTTTTAGTTCATTTCTTTTACGCTTGTTAAAAACTAATACAATTCAAAGTTATCAAATCATTTTCTCAGTTCAATTAGTGATTTCCAAGTTTACATTGATAATTGACACACAATCCTCGTGGGATCGACAACTTTATTCACTCTTTATTACTTGTACGATTTGGTACACTTGCCAAATTATTAACAATGAGGAAGGCTCAGAGCCGACAAAAGAGTTATGCAGACCAAAGGAGAAAGCCTCTTGAGTTTGAGGAAGGCGAGCATGTATGTCTGAAAGTCACACCTATGACTAGGGTAGGCCGGGCCTTGAAATCTAGAAAACTCACTCTAAAATTTCTTGGACTATACCAAATTATTCGTCGAGTAGGTCTAGTAGCCTATCAAATAGCCTTACCCCCTTTCCTCTCAAACATTCATAATGTTTTCCATGTGTCACAACTGCGAAAATACCTTCCTGACCAAAGTCATGTCATAGCACCGGATACAGTACAATTAAAAGAGAACTTAACCTATGAGGCACCTCCTGTGAGAATTGAGGATAGAAGGATAAAGAAACTAAGAGGCAAGGAGATCTCATTGGTAAAGGTAATTTGGAATGAAATAACTGGAGATGCAACGTGGGAGTAGGAAGACAAAATGAAGGAGCAACACCCACAATTATTCTAAGGTATGCATATTTCGAGGACAAAATTTCTTTTTAGAAGGGGAGAATTGTAACACCCTGAAAAATTGTTTATCTTATCATTAATCATCATCTCATAATATTCATAATTTTTGGAAATTTCTGTGGATTTTTCTGAAAACGTTGAATATTTTAATATATTCTTCGTTTTGCATGCACACTGAGCAGAGGCAGTGTAACACCTCGGAAATGATTTGTTTCATCATGAATAGTCATTTCCCAATATTCGCGATTTTTGGAGATTTTTCTAGAATTTTTTAGAAATGCTGAATATTTTAATATGTTTCTCATTTTACGTGCACATTGAGCAGAGTAAGTCAAACGTCCCAAAAAATTATTTGTTTCATGACAAATATCTATTTTCTAATATTTGTGATTTTTAAGAATTTTTGTGGATTTTTTTGAAAATGTCAAATATTTTAGTATATTTCTTGTTTTACGTGCGCACTGAGCAGAGTCGGGATAACGAAATTTTTTCCCTGAGGCTGGTAAACCTTGAACTATCAACGTGTCGATGGGGGATCTTACTAAACCCGAGGCCAGGCACAGTTTGCAAGGTTTATATTTTTTGAGGTTTTATCTGATAAATAAAATCGCTGTATCATAAAATTATCTGATGAACAATAAAATATTATTTTCATCAACTGTAACTTTTATTCACTAGGAAAATAATTCTAACAATGTAATTAATCATCTGTTCGAGAGTATTTAATTAAGGAGACAAGCTTACTTTGCACTTTATTGAGAAACGTGCGAAGCTCCTCAAGGAACCTTCAAGGAAGCTTTTAGGAAATTTCCTCCAAGCTTCCCGAGGAAGCTACCCACACTCTCTCCTCTCTCCCAAGCCTCACGGCTACTGCACCAATTTTTGGGGGGGAAATTTGTGTTTTCACACAATTAATTATACCACCTTAATTTCAAAAACCTAAAAGCAACTCTCATTTTCCTATGCACTTTCTCTCTTTACCTTCTTCTTCCTTTGAATTTTTTTCTCCTCCTTCTCTCTAAGGGCCACACGGCCAGCAGCCCCTCCATGCCTCATCCATCACAAAAAATTTCATCCAACCCCATTTTCTTAATCTCCTCCATCACATAAACACTTCTCTAGTTGGTGGTTCTTTGAAAAACCTTCATCTTCACCATTTTCTTCAAGCTTCAAGCTTAGGGTTTTTGGATAAGCTTTTTGATTCTTCACTCTCTTTTACCCATTTTCATTTTTATGGTCTCCTTCGTGACCATCCATGCCTTATTTTTCAAGCATTGGTGTTGTTTTGATGAGATTGAAATTTTAGGGTTCTTGGTGGTGTCCAATCCGAAAATTGTAAGGAGCTCTAGGAGGGCTTCTCTTGTTTTCTTCTCTTAGGTAAGAGGAAGACACTCCTCCTCAATCTCTATTAGCAAGAAGAAACCTTGTTTGTGATTGATTATAAGAAAACCCTATTGAGGGTTATTCTTTGTTTGCATGATTGGTATGTTTACATGTTGTTTGTAATTTATTTAAGCTATTGGATTGATTGATTATGCATATTGATATGCTTGAATGGATTGGAGGGCATGAAATGGAAGGAAATAATTTTGGATTCCCTCTTGAATGACTACAGTTTTGGGGGCCCAAAATTAGGGTTCTTGATGAACAATTACAATAAGTGAAAGACATAATTGATCAAGTGTACAATGTGCAATTAATGGAATGGAAAATTTGGGAACTTAATTCCCTAGGGAGGCCACGGCCTCAAGGGCCATTTAGGGCTTGATTATGCAACCTTGGTAACCTTGGAACTTAAATAATTAAGTGATTAAATTATTGGTAATAGGATAGAAAATTAACAAAATTGGAAGATTAGGATATACTTTGAGATTCATAAATCTTAAAGAACCAAGAATTAAATTTATCATAAGACTTAGGGTAATTTTAATTAGGGAAAGAACAAGAGAGTTTGAGACTTTGAGACCCTTAGAATAACTTTCTAAGTGTATGAGAATAAATTACCTTAGAGAATTTAATTAATCAAGAGAATTCCTCTAGAGACGAACTTTGTAAGAAAGGCTAAATCTAAGTAAGAATTCATAATAAGCCTTAAAAATGTATTAATTCATTTAATTCCAATATTATGATATTGTGGGTCCATGTGAGTGACCAATGATGTGTTGATAATTAGTTTGGCCAATTGTGACATATTGTGGAAAAATATGTAATGATGAACATACATGTTTACGCATAGAGTTGTCATACATTGTGAATGTCTGTTGGACTGTTGTTAAGGCCGAGTTGCCTAGGAGATGAACATACCTTAGTGCGGGTGCGAGTAGACTAGTGTAGGTCATATTGTTGACCATGGGGGCGTCGGGGTGTAGGTACCCCGTAATGGACAGTTGGTAGCTCTTCTGTCCGTGGGGCAAACCTATGCAAACGCACCGACGATCTTGACCGGGCACTGTCCTATATCGTGATCTAGCGTAGACTGTCTGTAAAATGCCTTGATGTGCACGTGGATAAACTGATGAATTATAGCACTTTGGCCGTGGCAGCCGAGTTGCAAATGTGTCTCCTGATCTTTCTCTTCGACTGTTTGTGTCTAGCTCCATAGAGTAGGATTTTGAATTTGTATGCATGTGCATAGTGAGTCCACATATTATCTGGCATCTATTTATTATTATAATTGGAACTATTGTATTACTGATATATATAATTACCTGCAACTGCTTATTGGTCTATTTCTGCTATTTAATGCTTATGATTATTTTTTTGATATGCTCTGTGGGCGCTTCGTGCCGTTTTGTCTCTTGCTGCTATAATTGGTAATGATGGTAGGATGTCTTACCTCTTTCCTATGTTTCTATTATTTTTCATTTGTATATTGTGTCCCATCGAAGATGACGGCAAGGAGGTTGGAGCTCCCGATTTCCCTGGCTTCTAGCCCGATCGCGACTAGCATCTACTGTGGAGCATGGAGGCACGCTGATGCGAATTTCTAGGTGATGTTTGTCTGACCTTCCTTGGAGGGCCAGACTGTTGGCACATCAACCTAAATTTCGATTGCTGTGTCTACCTGGGAGACGTGTCGATCTCTTTGGCCTGGAGGCGTCATGAACCGCCGATCTTTACCTGCTGCATCAGCCTACGTTTGGAGTTTTATCTACCCATCTAGGAGATGTGGGGTGACCGCTACTATACCCCACAGGAGGATTCTTTTGATTCCACTGCTCGGGCTCCAGCCCATGGCTCGGTGGCTCCTATGGAGGTTTCCTTGGATGAGGAAGACCCCGAGCAGGTTCTCGAGGGGGATCTCGAGGAGGATCCTGAAGAGGATCCTAACACGATTCCCCTTCATCTTAGGGATTGATATAGTTGGTAGCTACTGATGGCTACCAGTGTTTTATTTTGGGGGCCTGATGTATCTTTATTTTGGTGGGTTGTATATTTTTGATATCTTGGGGATATATATGTATAATCCTTTGGGCAGGTATAGTTTTACTTTTGTACATCGGGCTTTGTAATTAAACAGATTTGGGATATATATATATATATATATATATATATATATGAATATGCAATGTTGATCAAATGTATGCTTTACTTCTGTCTTGCTCTTTATTGCCATTTATGTTTCGTCACTACATTTTATAAATTATTATAACAAAAAAAAATATTATCGCCATTTTATTTATGCAGCTTTAACCAGATAAATTTAAATAATCAAAGGAACCGGGTCTTAATTTATCATTTTTATTTTTCGCATTGTAAATGACAATGTGACATTCCCTCCCAAAAAGAGGCATTACAGGTAGGGAATAAGCTTTGAGAAGGGAGATAGGTTTTATATTCTAAGTAAGGGAATAATCTCTAGGCAGAGAATTGTGCAAGTTGTTTTAATTTTAGTAACCTTAGTATTTTGAATGTATTTATAAGAACTTAGAGACATGATTATGTAATTTGTTCACTGTTATGTATATTTATATAATGACATGTACATTATGTGTATAAATCCAACTACAATAGGCTCATATTTTGTATATCTCTTATATTTATTTCTAAATATATTTAGTTAGTTATACATAACATGCTTAATTTTAATTACTAATGCGTAGTTCCAGATACGTTATAGTAATTATATTAAGGATGTTACAATATAGTCCACTACGAATTAAATGGGGCGAGCCAAAATGACTTGCGTTTATACGAGCGGTAAAATAAGCAGCTCCACTCACCTCGCATTAACTTGCAAGCATAAATGGCGGCCCACGAAATCTTTTATTTTTCACTTGTAATCGAACTTGCCACATTAACTCACAACTCCCGATTCTAAATGGTCATCTTAAAGTTTTTTTTCGCATTACAACACCCTTCCCTTTTCCGACAAACTATAATGCAATTATGCAAATCAAATGTAAATACTTCCAAACCTAATCTCAAGTCAATTACCATAGACTTAAAAACAATTAAACATTAAAAAATAGTCATCTTACAAACATAATTCAATCCATGTCCAACTCGAATGAATCAAAGTCTTCAAACAAAATGTCTCAAAGGCCAAAATTAAAGAATAATAAATACTAAATCATAAGTCAAATGACTTAAAACCAAATCCACAACCACACCACAAGTCCATAAGTCACCAAATGTCTTAAAGTATAAATATTAAATCTTAAGTTAAATGAAATGACTCAACCAAAGTCACAACCATAAGTCCACAAATACTAAATTTAACAATTAAAACAATGTCTATTGTTTTTCATAAATTTTTTCCCTTACCTTTAATTCTTTTAGTTTGCTTCATAAAAAGAAATTATGCAGGTGACCCATGAGGCTTGAAAGGTAGGTCTATTTAACTCATAGGTAATGGAGTGGGCCAAACTGGATAGCATTTTTTTGGATCGATTTTGCATCCCGACTCTCATAAATCATGCGGTTAAATAGGCTAGTCCGACGCGTTTGGCCCATTTTGATGGCCCTAATAGTCTACAAATATCACCTTTCGTACATTCTAAAAAATTAGGAAAGTCAACTTTATTTTTAGTTGGTAATGACCTTATAATCAATTTGCATTGAGAACACGCAACACAAGAAAACTAATTATATTGAAGAATTTTCTGGTCCTTCAAAGATATCAATGTACAATATTAACAAAATTTCCCATCATTTTGACACAAGATATCATAACTAGTAATGCCAAATAATAAAATTATTTGAATTAGTAAATTTTTGGTTTACAAGTGCATAGTAAACTTCTAGTTTACAATAGCATATGTTTCAATTGCACTCATATCTATTTGACTTGATAATAAATAAAGAAAATGTATACATTTTGTTCATCCAAGTAACAAAAATATAATAGCTGCTCAAGAGGCTTGAATTAGTTTTGTACTACCAAATATCAAAATTACCATTAATCTATGTATATAAAAAATTGAGAGCACATATTTTCTTCAATCAATAAAACTCTACGAAATCATACCATACATATTTTATTTTAAATATTACAAACTAACAAAATAAGAGAAAATGTGTACATGATAAATTTAAATCATATATGATATTAAAATAAATACATATGAAACGACATATGAATTCTGTACCATCCCAAAAATTATTTGTTTTATCCTAAATAGTCGTTTTATAATATTTGTGATTTTTGAGAATTTTTGTGGATTTTTTCAAAAATGTTGAATATTTTAATATATTTCTCATTTTGCGTAAATATTGAGCAGAATCGGTGTAACACCTCAAAAATTATTTATTTTATCATAAATAGTCATTTTATAATATTTGTAATTTTTGTGAATTTTTATGGATTTTTTCGGAACTATTGAATATTTTAATATATATGTTTTGATTTACATGCACATTGAGCAGAGCCGAGAAAATGAAATATTTTTCTCGAGGCTGGTAAACCTTGAATTGTGGAAACGTCGACGGGAGATCTTACTAAACCTGAGACCGGACACAGTTTACGAGGTTTATATTTTTTGAGATTTATCCGATAAATAAAATCGTTGTACCATGAAATTATCCGATGAACAATAAATACTATTTTTATTAACTGTAAATTTTGTCCACTGGATAATAGCTCTAGTAGAGTGTTAGTCATATTTTCTAGAAGAGCACTTTAATGACATCCTCACCATGACATCACCCTTCATTTTATTGAAAAACGTGCAAAGTTTCTCAAGGAAACTTCAAGGAAGCTTCTTACCAAGCTTCTCAAGGAACCAAAAAATCCTCTCTCCTCCCTTGTGAAGCCCACGGTTTTGGGGGGGGGGAAGATAACCAAAACTTTGTCATCTTTTTCATTTACCATCACTTTTTCATTTCAAAAAGTTTCTAACACTTTCTCTCTCCACATTTCTCTCTTCTCATCTTTCCTCCTCCACATTTTCTCTTCTTCCTCTCCTCTCCAACTCCACGGAAACCACCATCCTCCCACCCTCCATTGTTGCTTGATTTCAAGCAACCACTTTACTTGCATCTACATCTTGATTAGAAGGCTTTCTTTCTTATTGAAATCACCTACAAAGAACTCAACTTTCCTCTCCATTCTCTCCCCATTTCCACGGCCAAACCCACCATTTTTGGCCACCCAAGTTTTCTTGCTCAATCAACCTCATTTCTTGAATCCTCTCATCACCATGATCCTTTTCTCTTTGGTGAGCATCGCTTGATTCCTTCATTTTCACCATTTTCTCTCAATCCCTAAACTTGGAGCTCTTGAGGTAATGTTCTTGAATCTTCATTTTCTCTTTTTGATTTCATGATTCTTAGTCCTCTTTGTGACCAAGGGCTTCTCTTTTAAGACTTGATGGTTGATTTTGGGAGTTTAAATCTCTTAGGGTCTTGTTGGAGGTATTGGACGATTTTCAAGAGGCATCAAGGAGCCTGTTCTCTTGTTTTCTCTTTAGGTAAAAGGGAGATCATCCTCATCAACCACCCATGGTGGTGAGGGACGAATTTGTGTGTTGAAATTGGAGGATCCATGTGTGGATTTCTCCTCTTGATTGCTTGATTTTGATGATTTGTAATTATATGCTCGTATGATGTTGTTATTTGATGTTGTTTTATTATGTTGCATGGATAAATTGTGATCTTTTGTGTGCTTGAAATCAAGTGTGAAAGATAAGGAAATCCTTGCCTATGTTGAAGGGGAGCACACGGCCTTGTGGCTTTAAATGATGAACCAAGAACCAAACCTTGTGTTAAAATGGAGCTTAAGCAATTAGTTGATGAGTTGATGAAAATCTTAGGTCTAGAGACCATGGTTGAGTGTTTCGGCCAAGAGGAGGCAAATTAGGAAAACTTGTGATTAAAAATTGTGATGAATTGGAACTTAGAAGTTTAAGTGGAAAATGGATTGATTGAGGAATTAAAATGATGGATTAAGAAGATGAATGTTGAATTCCACAAACTGAGGGCTCATGACCATTTAGGGTAACTAAGAGGAAATTTTGTATTAAAATGGAACTTTGAATACTTAAGTGATTAGACTTTCAATTTAGGATTCATAAGATGTAAAGATAATGGAAATGAAACTTTATCATAAAACTATAAGTAGATCTTGACCTTTAAAGGAAAATGAGTGTAAATGAGACTTTGAGAATCATAAGACATTTAATTAAATAAGTTTTATTAAGAATAAAGAAAAGGACTAATTGAATTAGAGAAACAAGAATTAGGAGTGCGAGGAAGGATTTGAGAAATATAAAATACTTATTTTAGTTGAATTTTATTAAGGACAAAGAGAAGAACTTTTTGAATTAGAGTAAAATGGATTCGGTGAAAGATAGGAGGATATATTCCCTAGTGAAGCTTAATAGGAAAAATGTTGAAGTTGAGGTGATATTCTTATACTAATTTTGAAGATTCAACGTTTATTTTAATATGGCTTATGGTGATGAAATGCATGATTGAAATCCTTGTGATAACATGCATGACATTGTGTTTTTGGAACTGAAGTACTGGACCTATAAAACATCAGATGGATGATTTAGTCAGATGTAGTTTACTTTTATAACCAGAAATGTCAGATAGATGATCGAGTTAGATGAGACTGGTTATCAGAGGAAACCTAGATGTCAGTGGTATTATGTAGTCGTATGGACGGTTATATAATATCATTGATGCAAATGGTATTAAAACAATTGTATGGACGGTTGCTTTAACACCATTAGGAATGGTATAATGGTAGTTTGATTCCGTTGAATATGCATTCGAGCATTGTACAGTTGTGTGGCATTTTATGCCTAAGGAGTTAGCGAGAACTTACAGGATAGTGTGATCCATGATGGATCTCAGGGGGCGTCCGTGTGTGGTGATCCACTTAGTGATTATGTTATCACATTGTATACCCCTGGTCGTGGTGATCCATTGCAACGCACGACGAGGACCTGACAAACACTATTACTTTTCGTGGTTCGGCGTAGACTATCTTTTGAGGGGGGGACAGATCTTTTGGAACGCTCATCTCTGATTTTATGTTTAGCTCCATGAAGTAGGAATTGAGTACATTGTGCATGAAGGTGGTCAACATATGCATTGTGCATATGCATAGTCCTTATACATATTGTCATGGCATAGTCAACCTACATATTATGGAGACATAATTACTCTTTATATATCTATGGTGGATACCTGTTGTTATAATGCTATTAATATTCATAGTATTGTGGGATATGCTTTCTGATGATATCTATGAAATTGATAACTCGAATATATCTGCAATATCTGTATGTATAGAATGACTTCGTCGTTCATATTATTTTCCTCCGCTGCCATGTTGGTAATGATGTAGGATATCTCACCTCTTTGTTGTATTGTCCGTTTTACTTTGTGTTCGATAAAGGCTGTGAAGGGGACATGGTTGAATTGGCTGGTTTTGGTTGAATTGACTTCTAATTCCTATGATGGCATTGAGATGAGATTTCCTTGGTTACGTGCAGGTACAGCTTCATGGGGGCATTGATGCCTGGCGGGTCGACCAAGACACCGAACGTTTCATTGTATATAGGGGTAGTGGCTCTATCCATTGGTAGTACCTATCCCAGGGCTACTACTTACCCTTTAGTGCTTTGGTACATGTCTTTTGTTATTTGGGTATGTAAGTGCTCCGCTTCTATGTTAATAGTACCATGTGTTCATATATATATATATATATATATATATATATATATTTAATGTTTTTCATTCAGTGATTGCATTTTTGGGAGCTACGTAATAAACATGTTTCATTCACGGCTCATATTTCCTTTATATGCACAATGATTAAATTTAGAAACTTGTTATTTGAGTAGTGGCATGCCAAAAATTTAGTGACCGTGGTATAATGACAATTGTGTCATGGTTATTAAATCTAATATAGTTTCATGGGCTTTCCTTCGAATATGTCATCCATAGCATAGGTAATTTAATCATAAATGTCAATTGGTTCTTATTGTAACGTTCTAATTCGAATTACTACAGTATATTAAAAATATACATAGTAAATAGGGTTAGACTCGTTACTTCTTACTTTTAAACATCATAAAAGCTTTGTATAACTATACGTATCAAAAATATAAATTTGAATAGAGTAAAAAAATAGAGCCTTAAAAAGAAAGTAATCGATCTACATATTAATTATATAACTGAAAATTTTGATTCTCTATAGAAATTTTTTTTTGATTCTTTACTAAAATATCAAATTTATACATAATACATCAAAAAGTGATCTAATACAAACTAGGCCTTCATGACATATATACAACATATACAAATGGAAAGTAAAAATTATATTCGAAGCTACAAGTTCACTTCCCCTCTTTTTTAAAGATTTCATTTTCGATCTATAATTAAGATAAAAACAAACAAAGGGAAAAAATTCTCAGTAGCATAACACAATCAATGAGAATTCAATACAATTCCATACACATAGATAGCATCTTATATGCAATTATGTATTGATGCTCATGAAATGATCAATGTTGATGCTTATGAAATGTAATATGATGATGTTTATGAAATGTATTATGTTAATGCTCATGAAATGTCATGTACTTCGACAAAGTGCCTCGTATGCTACTTTGCCCAGTATGATTATGAAATGTCATGTCCTTTGTCAAAGTACCCCGTACGCAATTTGACCTAGGCTAAGTCCTTTTTCACTCTTTAGCTATGCATTAATGTTATGAAATGCAAATGTCACTCTGAATTCTGTTGTTCGATCAGCTTTCTAAGCTCTTTTTCGATCAACATAAAAAAAATAGTTTCTCATCTTTAAAAATAGTTCATTCCCTTTTGATTAGAATCGAAAACATGCCATTCAAATAACTCTTTTAGTTTATTTGATTAGCCTTGAAAACATTTTTGAAATAGCCTTCCCGAATAGCTCTCTTAGCTTATTCGATTATCATAGAAAATGTTCATTCAAATAACTATCATAATCTTTTGATTATCATCAAAATCTTACTAATCGAATAGCACCCTTAGTCTACTCGATTAGCTCTAACAGTGCCCTTCTTAATTGTGTCGATTGAGTTGCTCACCTAGTCTATTCGATCAACCTTGAAAGTCATGTCATTCGAATTGCTCACTTAGTATACTCAATTTAACATCGAAATCATGCAATCTCGAATAGTTGACACATCAAAACTGGAACTTTCTGTAATGTTCTATTCGAGTAGCCTCTTTGCCTATTCAAACAGAACACAGTTGAAATGCCTTGTGGTGTATTAGAACAACACTTTTATATCCATAAATCATGTAGTAAAATTATGGAAAATCATCAAGTTCTTGTGGATGTATTCATGATTATGCATGTTCATACAGATGTATGCTCAAATCTCATCAATCAAACAAATCAATACACAGAATCAAATCTCATTGAATACATATAACTCAATATATAGAACCATGATTTTCTTCGAATATCATGAAAAACTCCATGTTGTTCATTCTTTGCCAGTTTTCGACAAGCAGAAAATAATACAACATAGAAACAAATGCAACAACCCCCTAACTCAACTCCCTATAGATGGTGTTCGATTCTACTTTCTGGTTCTTGCTTTGGTTCTCCTTCCTCTTCTTTCCTTTCACATTCGACTTTCTCTTTCTACCTGCTACTCTTTCTTTCTTGTTCTTCCTTCCTTTCTCTATTTCTCTGTTTCTCTCTTTTCTCACTTTCTTATCTCTTCTTTTGTTTTCTCATTTCATTCTTATCTCTATGTTTTTCTCTCTTTTTTGCTACTAACAACTGTGTGATGTAACACCCTCCTTAAGGCGTCACACTTCATGTTACTCAATTACCAAATTACCCCTTCATTGGAAAATCATGCTTTGTGATGTAAATACGAGTTATAAAATTTCTTGATGATAGTAAGATAAACTTAACAGAAAATAAAAACATAACAATATTGTCACAAATTATTTACATCGTATATACACAAGTCATAGTATTGTCATATTTTAATATTTACAAACTAGAATCTCAAAATATTTAAACTTTAATTTAAACTAACATACTGCCCAAGTATTACTACACAGCAGAACCCTCAGACGGGTCCTTCTCAGACTCCTCAGAAGATAGAAGTTTGACTTGACGCAAAGTCCTACGGACAGGTGTCCGCATAGACGACACTATACTAATCGCACTCGGAATACGATAGTATACTCCCCAATACTATCTAATTGACAATGGGAACTCTAGGTGTACATTAATATTCACCCTAATATTTAAGATATGGCTTACTTAAAATAATGTTTAAGTCCCCTACGTAATAAATATGCTTTCTTTCCAGGTCGATGAGTCATGCCTCTAATCCTCCATGAAACGTCAATCTCATATACCCAAGGAAACAAGGCACCTCCATTTTCTAGAACTCAGCATCCTTTACTGAAATCTACTCTTCCTCAGCTTCTTGCTCAAGTTCTCACTTAACGTCTTTAAAATTATAAATATAATATAGAATAGACATAGAAAGAGGTGAGATCACCTACGCCAATACTAGTATGGTAGCAATGAAGATAAACACATACAATATCTCATACCAGCACATCATACATATTTATAATTATGCCACCAACATCATTTATCATCATAACTCATGTAATAAGCAATAATTACAATCATGCCATTATCAATAATCAAATATTCAATAAATCAATTATCATAAATCATTATTACGATAATGCCCTCACTATCTACATGTATGCATACAAACTCAATTTCCTACTCCATGGAGCTAAAACTCATATCAGAAAGAGTGATCGAAAAGATCTATCTGCACTAATATGCCTCAGACCACGTGCTCAATTTTTGCACATCTAGCATATGCACCACAGTCTTTATCAAATCTTGATTAGGGATAATGTCTCGGTCCGGATCATCGGTGTGTTGCATCGGTCTAACCTACGGTATAGAAGCTCTGTTAACTGTCCATTATAGGCAACCCGCACCCCGATGGCCCCAAAGGTCAATGAGTGACCTAAACTACGCATATCACACCCACTCAGGAGGTGTATTCTTTCCTAGGCAATTAGCCTTATTTAGTCCATCGGACTTTTCCAATGCATGTACTATGCACCATTCACAGTTCTAATTCATTATTTCATATTCTTAATTCAATTTCTTTATCTCATATTTTCAATTTAATTTCTTTATCTCATATTTAGGGTCCTCATATAGGCCCAACAGTATCATTACTATAATTTCATTGCGAAACCATATTTTCGCATTTTCTCAATCGCGTAAAATATTTTTCACATGTTTTTAATCAAAAATATTATTTTTCTCATTTAACACCAAAATTTGACTTTATTTTCCATATTTGCATAATAACCCCTTAAAACATAATATTTACATTTTAGTCCTCACTTAAATAATATTTTCACAACAGTCCCTCATAAAATTTATATTTACGAAATAGTCCCTCATAAAATTTATATTTACAAAATCATCCCTTATAAAATTCATATTTATGAAATTGTCCCTCTTTTATAAAATATTTACAATATAGTCCCTTTAAAATCAATAATTGTAATATGACCCCATTAAAAATGAAAATTATAATATTACCCCTCTAAAAATCATAATTACAATATGGCCCCTTTTAAAAAATGAAAATTATAATATTACGCCTTTAAAAATCATAATTATAATATGGCCCCTTTAAAAATGAAAATTATAATATTGCCCCTTTAAAAATCATAATTTGCATTGTTTCTCCAAAAATGTTATTTCTTTCATTTACTCCACATATCACAGCTCAAATTTTACAGACGCACCTCTAAACCCATAGGGTGAGCCATACGTCAATAAACTTCAAGTATTGACACCTGAATTAATTTCATAACTTATTTATTAAATCAAATTGTTTTCTCAAAATCCTTTAACTTTATTATACTCAAACTTTTCCAAATTCAATCCCTTTTCATTTCAATCTTTAATTCTCATTTAAATCCATCATTTTTCAGGACTTTAGTCCTTTTGACCCTAGTAAGGCCGTAAGCCTCAAGCTCTTTGGAGCTCTCATAAAATTGATTCATCATATTATTCACATCCTAAATTACTCATACACTTGCATGCATTCAAAATTATCCATACAAGCATATTATCAAAGCTTTAGACATATTATCACACATGCAATCAAAACTATAAAACCATAAACACCAAAATCACAAACAAAGAGACATCAAACAATAAGTAAATAAACCCTTATGGGTTTTTCACCATACACAACCATCCCCACACGACCAAAACATGGTTGGTGAGGTAAAATCTCCCTCTTACCTCTTGAAGACAAGCTTTTTAAACTCCTCTCCTTCTCCTTGTTTTAGTACAAGCCACAAATAATTCCTAACAATTCTAAAACAATTAGTAAAATCACATATAAAGCTTTTTAATAACAAACCATGGAACAAACATGGCTTAGAAAATCATAAACATGAATTTAAACCATAGAAATCAAAGTTTATCTCTAGGGAAGTAAGATAGAAGTGGGATTTTGAAGGACTTAGAGTGGGATTTAGGGAAAACTTTCTAAATGAAAAGTGTTTAGAATGTTGTTAAGCTTTAGGAAATGATAAGAGTGAAAATTATAGGTGAGTGAGGGTGCTCAAGGGTGCTAGGGCCGAACCATATGGTGAGAAAAGGAAGGAAAATATGCTTTGGTGTTCTTGGAATTTTTTAGAAGAAAAGATGAAAGCTTTTTGGTGAAATAGAAAAATGAATATTGAGAGAGTAAATGAAATTTCTTTCTTTGCCATGAGAGTCATAGAGATTTAAGTGATATACTTGACTCAAAATATCACCAATTGGATGCACATGGATGTGCACATGGCATATGTCATCAACTTGACTTTGCATGGCTATTTGGATTGTTCAAGATTCATGTAGAAGCCTCCCCAAGCTGCTGCCAAAATTGTGGGACTACTTGAGTGTTTAGGGAATTAATTGTTTTCAATTTATACCTAATTGCATGCTAATTAATTAGGTAATTAGTTAGGTTAAATTTTCTAATCAATCTTAATTAACATTCTAACTATATAACTAATTAATTAAACATATTATTTCATATATTATAACCTCTAATTAAAATTAAGATATCTAATTAAAAATTAATATAATTAACAATTAATTTAGTTTACTTAGCTTGTTAATTAGGCCATTAGATTAATCAAATTAGGTTTAATTAGTTACTAATCAAATTCAAGCCACTATTGTTGACTTCATCTTAGCCATTGAATTCAACTTAGTTTCCTATCCATTGATCTCATCTACGGTGGATATTACTTAGTGGTTTTATCAGGATTCGTTTTACACCATTGATCGGATCAACGGTTAAGATCAAAGCTTCTAAAACAAGCTTTACAATCTAATGGTTTACAAAGAAGTCTATGCTTCTTTCGTTGACTCATTCTTATTGGTTTATAATAGTCTAGCCACTTTCGTTGACTGATTCTCATTGGTTTAGAATTCTGTCCAGTCAGAATCGTTGACTGTTACACTAAACGTGGGCCCCATGAACTTTTTTGGGTCCACTAGCAGATTTTCTACTATTTTTAAGACAGTAGGTACTGTTGAATAAAATAATATTATAATAATATAAAATTATTTTATCTCACAGTTAAATCCAAAAAATTATAAGATTAATATATATATCAATCAGAATTTTGTTTAGTAAGATCTCCCAACTCTAATTAATTAAAATAAGAATTTTCTCAGCCCGAAAATTATTATTTTCCTAACCCGGAGCAAATCACACAAAACAATCAAAATTAGTATCGAAATAATCAAATTATTTTTATATTGCACAGAAAACACAAAACAGTGTAATTCTGTCAGTTATGTAACATAGTCTAAAATTTGGGGTGTTACATGTGACATGAGAGAAAGGGGGATATTTATGCCTTAAGGTCAAAGATGGTGGAAAGAAAGATGAAAGGGATAAGATAAATTATTTTTGGGGTAACTTTGAATACTTTATATCTCTTAAAGATACTTTAGGCTTCTGTATTATCTATCCAACAATACCAAACTATTCAAACTAATGTTAATGCATTTCTATAACTATAATTAAAACTAATTGGTTAGGGAGGATATTACACTTATCAAGTACTTGGAAGAATCATGAGGTCTACAAAGTCTCACTATGGAACATATAAGTCCTTGTCCAGCGCATGGTGAGTGGAAGGGTTTGATTCATATGGATATTACCATATAGGTCCACAATCATGACCCAAGCATAGGTACCCATAGTTCATCTATATAAGTCCTTGTCACATGTATTCCTCTTGGGGTTTGTGCTTTTCCTCAAAAATTTCCATGCATGGCAGATTGGATTTTAGTTTATATTGGTGAGTAATTAAGTTTTAAGTTACTTATTATTTTAGTTTCAGTCATTACCACTAAGTCTTCTTAACCAATTTGACATGGCTACCTTGCTTATCATCCAAATCAATTTAATTGAACGTAAAAATGTCATTACTTCTTCATAGTTACATCATTACATTTTCAAGTACATGACCGTTCTTGCTTGCATATGGTAACTACATAAAACCAGCCAACTTACACACTTGATTACATAGAACTAACAAAGCTGACACATACCTAGGGACATAAAACGAACAAGCTCACACATATTTAAGGTCCCTTGTACATTATTTAGTAGACTAATTGAGGGCTTAGTTTTCTTGCTTCAAGCTAGTTATAACCAACTTCTCCCCCTCCATGCTTGCATAAGGTCATTATTCTACTACATCTTCATAGGTCTACTAGTTGTTGACAAAGTGGACACGAACATCTCTTATGATCTTGACATAGGAGCCTTCTTAAGGGACAAAGAGCTAATCATAGTCTACATGATGGTGGTGATCTACATCTTTGCTTAATCTGAAACCATTATGGAAAAGTAAGAAAAAAGTTTCTTAGTAGCAAAAGGAAGAGGAAAAACAAGTTTGAATAGCATCTCAATGGTTCCATTTATGCTTAAATGGAAAATACAAGGTTGTACATGTTGATATAAATAATTAAAATCATGTAAAAATAGATTGCATTAAGGGCTCAAAACACTTAAGGGAGTGCACTTCTTTGGGTTTCTCAAGAACCCTTTTTCTTAGCTTGCTCATGGCCTCCTTTGGCCATCATTCTTAGGAATTCATTCTTATATTTCTTTGACCCTTCTTGGACTAGGTTTCACTCACAAGACAGCATCCATATGGTGATCGCTTTCATAGTTTTAACTTGCACTCTAATCCCATGTTTTGAGTCTAAAACTCATAGAAATTGAAGAGTAAAAATTTTGGTTTGAAATCAACATATAACCATAATATAAAGTAGGTAATGAAGCCTCAAAAGTCATTGTTACAAAATATAAAAATTGAGCATAAAATTAAGCAGCTTAAATTTATCTAAAACTAGTAATTGCACCCAAGCTCCTTGGGAGTCCAAAACTGAAATAGTTAGAAAGATTAGTAAAAGTTGTACTTTATAACATTAGAATGGAATATAAGATGAGTAAGAATAGGAAGAAACCATGAGTAGAAGGTACAACTAGGTTTAACAGTTTTTAAGAAAAGAATAAAAATTTCTATTCCCTACCTAACTTTCTCAGTTCTCATTTCTTCATTCTATTGGGCACAACTCTCAAGCTTACAAGTAGCATAATGGGTTTTGTTTTGGTGGTGTGTTACAATGGGGAGGTGGGAGTTTTATAGAAAGCTTAGAGCTACTTCCTAGTCGCTTCTTGGTGCACTCAAGTACTCCTAACCCAACATGTTCCCCTAGGCTTGTTGGCTTAGGCTATTGTGGTGCCAGGCATGAGCCACTAATAATCACATATTTTATACATTAATAAACTCTCATTTTTGGTCATTTACACTCTCCATGTACTTAATTGATTGTGTGTGGTCATGTTTTGTAAGTTTGGGTTCAAATTGGGCTTAATTGATCTTTTCTAGCATTATTGAGATTTTACACTATTTCTGTATTTTGGCCATCTATTGAGTTATAGATGTTTAAAAATTATATATCTTACCTTGTAGGAAATATGAGAGAGAGATCTACAACTTTCATGAGAGTTCTAGGGCTAAATTGGACATCTAAGGGAGCTAATTGGGCCTAGAAGTTAGAACATGAGTTTTGTCACTGGAACCCGAGCAGTGTGCCCTAATCAGGGCATAACTTGGGTTGTTGATGTGATATGGACCTAAAACTAGTGGCATTTGAAATCTAAGACATATATCTTCAATTCATATGCAGATAACTTTTCCAAAATTCAACTTTTAGATGGAGCTTTCATCACTTGAAGTCAGCCGACAGAATTAGAGACCCTTTGAGAAAGATTTGGGCATAACTTGAGTTGTAGGCCTCTATTTGACAGGGGACTTGGGCCCAATGATTCTTTATGGACCCATCTTTGTAACTAATAGGTTTCTAATCATGTAAGGCCTAATCAGGGGGTAGTTATAGGCGTTAGAAGCATAGAACCGAGGCATCTTCTCATTCTACACTTTTCATTTTCTCTCAAGATCTAAATCTTTCTTATAACACCCGATTTTTCTTTCTTTCTCTGTTATATATGTTTTTCAAATTATTGTTATTTTTTATGAATTATTTAAATTATTTTAAATATTTTATTATTATTTTAGACTGTATGTATGTTTGAGGCGGGCTTGGAAAAATAAAAAATTTTCGGACCAAAAAATTTTGGCCTGTTAATGCAGGGCCAGGGGAGCTAACTAAAATCGAAATCGGAAACAGGCTTCAAAAATTTTCTTTTTCTAAGATTTTACTCTATTCTATTATCCATTGGATAATGTTATTATCCATTGGATAATAAATACTGGTTTTCTAGTAGTAGCCTTTGTCCATTGGATAATAGTTTCTGGTAAAGATCTAGATGAATGATTCTAGACATAAGCCTTACCATCTTCTCTAGATGTTTCTCTTATGACTCACTTGGTTTTGAACCAATGAGAAGAAAGCTTACAAGCTAAGTTTGATGGAGGTCCAACTTAGTGGCTATGACTCAAAGTGATGAACCAATGGCAAGCTTGAAGAAGGCAAAATGGTTACTCAAGTTTGAAGGAGGAGAAGTTCAAAATGATTACTCAAGCTTAGAGGACAAAGTCAAATTGGTTACTTAATCTCTTAAGCTTATCTTATCATTCTTTTTCAAGAAGCTTGTAGAATAAGCTTAGATGATCAAAACATTATTTGTTATCTCTTTTTGTGTTAATCTCATCATCTTTTCTAGAGAGTTCCTTATGACTCATTGAGTGAATCACTTTATGACTCACCTTATGTGTGACTCATGGTGTGACTCACTAGGTGACTCACCCTATGACTCAATACATGACTCACCCTTGTGAGTCACATTTTGTGACTCACCTCCTTGGAGTCCCACGGCCAAAAGACTCTTGGATGGCCAAGATGCACTTTGCTACTTCTTTGTATCCAACTTGTCATCTTTCCTAGAAGCAAACTTACAAAAGCTCTCATATTTTCTCTCTTGAAAGTCCCACGGCCAAACACCCTAAATCCATCATCCAATCTTCCTTCAATTAAGTTAACCTCACATCTTGAATCTAAACACAATTTCAAGATACTTTTGTGTTGTAACCATCTTCTAATTCATCCATCTCCAACCATTTTCTTCAAGCTCAAGTTTAAGGGTTTTTAGGTGAAGTTCTTGAATCTTCACTTTTTGTTTCGTTTTCAAGTTCTAGACCTTATATTGATCTATGGTTATCTTGTTCAAGCCTTAGTGTTAATATTTGTGTGTTTGTTTTAATTTCAAGAATAACTTGGTGGTGAAAGTTTGCTTCAAAAGGGCATACATGGAAGTGGGGAACATCATCTAAGGTAAGAGGGAGATTAACCTCATCAACCATGTTTTGGTGGTGAGAAACGAAATTGTGATTTGTGAATTGAAAAATCCATGTGAGGATTTATTCACTTGATTGTGTGTATTTGATGATTTATGCTTGTTTGGTAATATGTGATTTTTATGGCTTTAATACTATGCATGAACTTGATATAGTAGAATTATGATGATTGAAATATGTTGTATGCTATGATTATTGTTGGAAAGGAAAGAAATTTTGGTCCCAATGACCACTATGGCACACGACCATCATGCCCTCAAAAGGGGTAATCCAATGCTAAAATGGTTTATTAAATGTAAACTTAGATGATTTAGTGATAAGAAATTTAATTAAGGACTTACAAGAAAATAATAGAAATGAATAAATTTTTATCATTTAACAAAAAGTGATTTCCGGCCGTAATGTTGGAAAATAAGATTAAGAAGTAAATTGGAAATATAAATTATTTTATTTAGGAGGAGATATCCATGAGAAAAATATTTTATTAATTAAAAACTTAGATGATTAGGAGACTAAATTAGGATTAAAGGATTTACAAGTTAAAAAGAAGATGAATACAATTTTATAATTTAAGGAGTAATGATTTTCACTATATCAATGGAAATAATTTTTAAGAATAGTTTTGAATTTAAAATATTTTATTTAAGAAAGTTTTCATTTAGAATAATGAACAAAGATTTTGAGATATCTTGAATTAATTAAAATAATATAAGTTTTTGTGGAAAATGTTTGGAAATATTAATTGAAGGAGGTTTAGTGAGAAAATGCTGGAATTAACGTCTAATTTTTATAATAAATTAGAAAAGTTTAAAGATAAGCTTAGAATATCAATAAAATACTTTACGCGATTAGAAATATGTAGAAAAACCTATACGCGATTTAAAAATGATGATTTTTAGCTACACGATTAAGAAAACATTTTAAAATCTTTACATGATTAAGAAAATGTTGGAAAAATGTTACGCGATTGAAAATGTAACTAAAGTGTTACACGATTGTGAAAATGCGATAAAAGTGCTATGCGATTGAGTAAAAAAGCAGTTTGTTGTCGGGCTGATGTATTGTACCAAGAAATATCAATGTATGGTTGTTGTCGATAATGGCTTGTGTTATGCATTAAGTCATTGATCATGCATTTTGCAGATAGTGTCTGTTAAGGCTATTTGCCTAGGAGATGAATTACACCTTAGTGCGGGTGCGAATTGCGTAGTGAAGGTCTATGAATGACCTTGGAAGCATCAGGGCATGGGTATTCCACAAGTGGACAGTTAGTAGCTCCACTGAGCTATGGTGACTGAGCAATGCACCAACGATCACGATGGAAACACTATTCCATTCACGATATGGCATAGAATGTCTTGTACAAGCCATGACGTGTACATTGAGAAAAATTATAGCACTTGAATTGAGGCAGATGACGTGCAGACATATATTCTGGATCATTTTATCTGAAATTGTGTTTAAGCTCTATGGAGTAGGAAATGGGTACATTGTGCGTATGCTTAGTCAGTTGACATATCTTTGAGATATATATATATATATATATATATATATATATATATATATATATATATATATATATATATATATATGTATATATATGTTTGTGGAATTATCTGTTATTTGATGCGATGAATATATTCGTTATTGCTGTATATGTATGGCATCATTGTCATTTCTGTTTCTATGCTGCCTTGCTAGTATTGATGTAGGGAATCTCACCTCTTTATTGTATTGTGTTGTTTGTTCTGTTCTATATTTATGTTTTAAGAAGACTGTCATGGTGGCCAGGCAGAATCTTCAGGGTTTCGTTAGTGTACAGTTTCATAGGGGCATCGAAGCATAGCATGTCCAATGGGACATAGGGTGCATTCAGTATGTCGGAGATGTCACCTTATTTTGGAGTAGGACCCAACATGGGGTTGCTATGTTTTCTGTAGATGCTGGTGTTTACTTGGAGTTTTGTATGCCTGTTGGAGAGTTATGGGGTGATCTTCATAACATTCCTAGGGAAGATTCTGAGGTGTCGACCGCTCGGACTCCCATCCGTAGTGACATGCCCCGATTGAGGAATTTGTCCGTTAAGGATTTCGAAGAGGATCTACAAGAGGATCGGGTGTGGATGTAACATCCCGAAAATTGCTTATTTCATTATAAATAATCATTTTATAATATTTGTGATTTTTTGGTGATTTTTGTGAAATTTTCTGGAAACGTTGAATATTTTAATATATTCCTCATTTTGCGTGTGCACTGAGCGGAGCCGGGATAACGAAATGTTCTCCCTGAGGCTGGTAAACCTTGAACTGTCAACGTGTCAACGGGGGATCTTACTAAACCCGAGGCCAGGCACAGTTTGCGAGGTTTGCATTTTTTTAAGGTTTTATCTGCTAGATCAAATCGCTGCATCATAAAATTTTCGGATGAATAATAAAATATTATTTTCATCACTTGTAATTTTATTCACTGAGATGATAATTCTACAGCGTAATTGATCATCTATTAGATGTATTTAATTTGGAGACTAGCTTACCATACACTTCATAGAGAAGCGTGCGAAGCTTCTCAAGGAAGCTTCTTCCAACTATTATTTTATTATTTCTCTCTCCCCCTATTTTGTGCTGCACATTTGAATTAAGGGATCCAATTCATTTTTCATCCACACATTTTCCTCCTCCTGTACGTAGTAGATCACTATTCACTCATCTTTCTCTCTTTCCATTTCTCCTTACAGCAGCACCATCCACCCACATTCACATTTTTATCTTCCAAAACCGTCACACTCCTAGCACCATTTCGTGTTTGGAGAAACACCATATCTGAGGGAATCATCTTCAAAGTTCTACATTTTCTTCATCTTCATTTTCCTCCACGGTTGAAGCTTAAAGGTTGGAACTTTAAGGATTTCTTGGGAGCTGAAAACATAATTTCTGACCAAAAAGGAGCAGCCTTTCTTTGTGCTTCTCCAAGGTAAGAGGAAGACACTCCTCCTCAACCTCTTCTAGCATTAAGGATCTCCTTTGCTTGCTTGGTTTTTATGATTCTGTGCTGTGCTGTATTTAGTTGTTTACGTTGTTTGCATGATTTGTTAAGTTTGATAATATATTCGACAGAGTGGAATGTATGATGTTTTGGTTTGACAATTTTGCATGTTAATATGTTCACATGTTCGACTGAAAATTGGAAAGCATGGTACTTGGATGATTTTGCATGTCAATATATATATATTCGACGAATGCATGAGAGTGGAAGGAAATGACGTCGGATTCATCCCTGGGATGGCCATGGTTTTGAGGCCCAGAATCTGGAATTCTGGGTGAAGTAGGATAATAAATGGAATTCAAATCAATTAGGTATCCAATCTTTGTAAGCCGTGAATTCAACTATTCGACACTGAACCTTATCCAACTTTTGACAACCAACTTCTAAACCTTTAATGCTTCCGTCGAATAGACACATGAGGCCCTTTACAATGTCAAAATTTGTCGAGCTAGTGACCCCTTAACACCTCCGTCGGTTTGACATGCGAGAAAACTTATTTATGACTCAAAATCCGTCGGATTAGAACTTGTGACCCTTTGGCACCACCTTTGGTCGAACATGAATGAAACTTCTCCAATAACACAATTCGTGGACTTTAAATTTATGACTCTTAGCATTTCCGTCGGATCAGTATGAGTGAGAATCTTCCCTATTATTCAAAATCCGTTGAATTAGGAATTGTGACCCTCTTAGCATTCCTTCGGATCAGCATGAGTGAAACTTCCCTATTGTCCCAGAAACCTGTCGAATTTGATATCCTAATTACTTAGTAAAATGTTAAAATCCGTCGAGTAGGACTTCTGGCCAAACCTGTCGAATGTGATAACCTAATCACTTAGTAAAATGTTAAAATCCGTCGAGTAAGGACTCATGGCCAAACCTGTCGAATGTGATAACCTAATCACTTAGTAAAATGTTAAAATCCGTCGAGTAAGGACTCATGGCCAAACCTGTCGAATTTGATATCCTAATTACTTAGTGAAATGTTAAAACCCGTCGAGTAAGGACTTATGGCCAAACCTGTCGAATGTCAAAATCCGTCGAGTTTAGATCTTTGACCACTAAACACAATGTCAAAATCCGTCGAGTATGAACCCCGATCATGCCCGTCGGGATTGATCTTCCGACCAAAACCCGTCGAATAGAGTCCCTGGACACTTATAAGAAAATGCCCCAAAGTCAATAATCGTCGAGTTTGAGAGACAATGCTGTCGAGTAGATGAATTTCTCTGGACCGTCGAAATTAGAGATTTCGACCAAGTGTTTCGTCGGTTCGACGCTGGGGAGATTTTCTCCAATGTCGACACCCATACCCGTCGAATTGAGGCTTTTGCTACCTTCTCGGAGGATTCGACAGTCCTGATCTTTGTTCGACAGAACCCCATCCGACAGAAATTGATTTCTTGCCAATCCTATTATAAAATGTTCTCCCCATTCTTCCCTCCTCCTGTTACACTATTTTTCGTCGAATGGCAGCTTCAATTATTCATAAAACGTATTGTTCTTGTCGAATTCAAAAGTATACCTATCACCCAACACCTAGTAATTGAAATCTGTGACTCAGTTTGTGATTCCGACCGTGTATTTCCCTGGACCCAAAACCTTGGGACTAATAGAGGCATATTGATTATAAATAAATGGGATGACTAGAAATTACTTAGGGATGCATAAACAGGGAAGAACAAGAGAGTGTGAGATTTTGAGATCTTAGAATAACCTTCTAAGGGCATATGAATAAATTACCTAAGAGGATTCAAGTCAACTAAGAGAATTCCTTTAGAGACAAACTCTGTAAGTAAAGCTAAACCTAAGTGAGAATTCATAATACGCTTTAAAATGTATTAATTTATTTAACAACAATATCATGCTATTGTGGGTCCATGTGGGTGACCATTGATTGGGTTAATTCTTACTTGGGCAAATTGTGACGTATGATGGAATAGTATGTAATGATGATCATACATGATTATGCATAGAGTCTGTATGCATTGTGGATAAATCATATGACATGCATTTGAGGCATGATTGACCGAGTTGTCATGAGAAGCATGATAGAGTCTTGCATTGCACAAAAGAACGAGGATGTCCGTTGGACTTTGTTAAGGCCGAGTTGCCTAGGAGTTGAATCACACCTTAGTGCGGGTGCGAATAGATACGTGGGGTCCTGTAGATGACCTTGAGGGCGTCGGGGCACGGGCGTGTCGCAGAGGGCAGTGGTAGCTCCTCTGGACCGTGGAGACAGACCGATACACACGCACCGACGATCCTAACTGGCCACAGTCCTATATCGAGATCTTGTGAGAATGCCACTGTATAAAGCCTTGTTGCGCAAAATGACTGATTATTTTCTGAAAAGCACTTGTTTTTATGGCTGACGAGATACTGGCATGTCTCCCTAAATCATTCTCTCCGACTGTTTTGTGTCTAGCTCCATGGAGTAGGATTTTGATTATTGAGGGCACATGTGTATAGTGAGTCCATGAATTATCTGGCATACATTGTTATTATAATTGGAACTGTTGTATTTCTGACATATCCATATATATATATAATTGCTTGAAGCGTACGGTTGATTATAAGCGCTACTAAATGTTTATTACCATTATTGCTATCATAAATGCTATGTGGGCGCCTTCTGCGCCGTTTGGTTTCTTGATGCTATGACCGGTAATGATGGTAGGATGTCTTACCTCTTTCTTGTACTTTTTCTTGCTCTATGTTAATTTTTGGTTAAAGACTATAAGTGGGAACGAAGTTGGATTCCTTTGGATTTTATTGGTTTGACCCACTGCATTCGGTGATGCCGTCGCGAAGGGAGCTCTTTTTGGGGTTTGTTCGAATTGTGTTCGCTTTGATACCAAGACCGTAGAGTCGACCGGACCGACAAGCGTATGTGACATTTGGGATCCGACTTTGACCATGAAGAGGACTGTGATTGAAGACCTTATCTTGTATTTCTCACTACACCGGTGAACCGGAATTGCCTCACGCATTCGGGATACGATGGAGTGCCCAACTCCTTAGTCGTAGATATATTATGGGTAGTTTATATTTTATTTTGCATTACCTATATAAAGTGTATTTTTGAGTACATGTATGCTTCAAGGCAATTATCCGACTTAAATGTTGTAAATTAAGTACATATTATAATTCATAATTTAAGTGGTTGTATATGTAACTACTCATTCGTGGCTCTTATTTTCCTCATATGAGAAATGTTTAATATTTATGGTAAATTTGTTATTTGACAATGTTAGCACGCCGACATTTAGTGACCGTGACATAATGACGATTGTGCATTGGTTATTAAATCGAGGGGTGTTACATTAAGGTGGTATCGAGAAGCAGTTCATCCTGTTGAGCGGGGTATGGACTGACTATGCTTAGACATATTAGAAGTTGTTGTGTACTTCCTTGTCTCTTGATTGAGATGTTGGGAAAGGAAGGCATGGCTTGCCGTAGGTTGAGTATTGGTAGCTACTTGTTGCACAATTACGTGACATTGATCGGCCCACTCAATGTGTAATGTTCTGTGACTACAGGAAACTATGATTTCACCTTGGCATATTAAGGTAATAGGAGTTCTTTAGAAAGAAGCTCAGCTAAGATGACTGAACTTGCTTAGGACTTGTTTGCATTTATACCCTTGTAGTGTTACCTCTAGAATTGTTTGAGCCTATGGGTTAGAAAAAGGGTAGTTGAATAAGACTTGCAAGGTTAGTGGACTGAGGTGTCCAAGAGGTTTTCGAAAACCGATTCTCTTTGGAAAGGAGTATCTGGCATAAGCTTGGTTCGAGAAGCTGCGTAGGAGTCAAAGACTTACTGGAGATCGTGCCGCGAAAGGCAGAATGAAGGAGCTCGAATTATAGTCTTTTGGGTTGTCTTGATTGGGTTATGTGACTTTTGTGCTTGGTTTCCAAAAAGAGATAATATTGTTTGGAATGAATGCTTTTGATTTTCCCTTATTACTTGACTTGTTTGTTCTTGAAGGAAGACAATGACTCGAGGTAAATATAAGCGCGTGAACGCAGGGAGTGACAATGATGACACAACTGAGGCAACCGAAGAAATACAAAGAATGGTTAATGTAACTACACGCCAAGATCGAGAGTCGCACAACAAGCAGGAATTGGAAGTTGAGGTTCGAAATTTGAAGGAAGAAAGTCGATTTTGGGGTAACTCTGGATTACCGAAGTTCCAAAGGAGGAACCGTGGGAAGGCTAAACAGTTTAAGCAGAAATCGTATATACTACGACCAAGGGGACAACAGCGACAACCAATACCTGAAGGAGGTACGAGTGGTAGTAAGTCCAATCCAACTGTGGTACCATTGTCAATGTGTAAGAAGTGCGGAAAGGACCACTTCACGAGGGACTGTAAGAGCGAAGGAAGAATTTGTTTCAAGTGCAGAAAACCAGGACATGTGTCAAGAGATTGTGTTTTGTACGAGACAAAGCATCCATATGCGATCAAAAGGGCAATCTGCTTCAAATGTGGAAAGGACCATTTAACCAAGGACTGCACGAACGGTGGGATAATTTGTTTCGGATGCGAGAGAGCTAGGACATGTGGCTAAGAATCGTACTTCGCAAAGGACGAAGCCTTTTGTTGGTGATGCACGCACTTCACAATCTCACGAAGAAAGGAGAGTTAATTTCTCAAGTGGAGTGGAAACGCCCAAGACTGACAGCCTAAGCGAGGAAGCTTGTACTACGGTGGGTGACCCTGTGATTATATCCTGTATAATTAGGGGTAACCCGTTTCTTTATGACGTATGAATGTATGAATTCAATAGGGATATTCATACCTTCGTTATCTTTTGACTAAGTTATTCCCATTTTGGCTACTAAGAACTTGTTGATGGTAGCCAAGTTGTTTAAATTATCCAATGACTTGTTAAAGACTGAATCTTTTGGTGATCTGATTTGTTTACTTCTCTTACAAATTAGATGTAATGTTAACAAAAAGGGATTGGTTATCTTTCAACCATATCCTGTTGAAATATTCCAATGAAATTCTAAGAGTTCGTTTATGGAATTGAGTTATCTGTGTATTTATTTCCTTTCGATCCGAATGATACTATTCTCGTTTGTAAGACTATTTTCATTACAATAGGTCTGCTTAGAACTATCCTATTGTTGTTAGACATTGGAACCTTTTTACCAATTCAATCACCTACTTTCTTCATGAATAGGCTTGATCTCAGGAAAGAGATTGATCGTTTTAAAATGGGTCTCGTCATTCGGTTTCAACGGAAACTTAGTGTTTCTTGAGACAGAAATTTCCTAGATGTAAATCCATGAAACTCGCTCCTAAGTTTTATTAGACTATATCATACTCTTCGTTAGGCGGGTCCAGTGGTAAATCAAGTAACTTCCCTATTTTTCTTCTGACCTTTATAACGTTTCTAGTATACTTCGATTGAGTAAATGTGTTCCCGAATCTGAACCATAACAACATGCTAAGCGTAGCACGATAAAGTGAGAACTTACCCTATGAGATATTTGTTCGAATCAAGGAAAGACGATTTGGCAAATCAATTGAAGGACGCCGTTATTTTCTCCAATATCATTTTGGGTTCCCAATCATCATTAAGATCATTTGAGAGAAGGGTATATTTCCAAGGTAACTTTCTCTGATACGTAGTGAATACCACGGGTATTTTGTAATGTCGTTCCAAGTAATGAACACTTCTGTAGTAACCATCGACTACACAAACAAGACCTTTCTTCCCTATTGAGACAGAATTGTCATGTTGTTCTTCAAATTCAGAAGAAGAACGAGGAGTTACGCTAGAAGCTGTTCAAGTGTGAAATTCGGTTTGAGGCAGTTTAACTTTTGAGTCAAGTGATCTTTAAAAGAAGGAACTATCGAAGATCCGTCGCGAGTTGGAGCAATTTTTCAATGGGACAGACCAAAGACTGTATTGCAGATTTGTAACTTTAAAGGATCAGCTGAATAGTACGGGGGACTCACTGTAGAATTCTTTAAAATGGCAAGACTTCTCATCTAACTCATGTATGAGGGTCAAGTTTTGTATGGACTGATGTATACGAGGAAAGATTTTCAAAGATTGAAGAGACACTCGATTTCTTCGCCAAAGATGATTCTGCCCAACCCCAATGAACTTTTGAGATACCTAGTGATGCTTCGCATTGAAAGTTTAGAACATGCGCTTGATCAGAATAGAAGGAATGGTAACGTGCGCTTAGAGACAATCAAGGATACATGAGAAGGATTACCTTACACCAACTCAGAATTAGCTTTGTAGTTGCATTGAAGGTCTAGAGGCATTTTCTACAAGGAGAAATTCTCAATGCCTATAGTAATCTTAAGAGCCAAAGGTATTTTGGTTTATTAGAATGAGTTGAATATAAGGCAGAAACGATGATTAGAAGTTCCAAAAGATTTTGATTTTTGTTTTGGTATAATATCGGAAGAGGCGAATGTCGTAGAGGACGCCTTAGGAAGAAAATACGTTTAGTTGTCTACAACAGTGAGCAAGAAGAGTTAGTTCGATAGAGACACTCAGAGGTGTACAATTGTTTTGGGAATTGGCTGTTGGATGGCTGAAGATTCAAGGAGCGTAAAATCTTTTGTTGATCGGCCTACGACGTTAACGCATTTTTGCTCGTTAATATAAGATGCTCAGGGGAAGGAAGCAACCTTATTGCCTGTGATTTGGATTGATGCAACTGAAGATGCAACACGAGAACTAAGAGACGAAATGAAAGAGACACAGTCGCGTTTGTTCTAAGATATGATGAATTTCGAGGACGAAATTCCTTTTTAGAAGGGGAGTGTTGTAACATCCCGAAAATTGCTTATTTCATTATAAATAATCATTTTATAATATTTGTGATTTTTTGGTGATTTTTGTGAAATTTTCTGGAAACGTTGAATATTTTAATATATTCCTCGTTTTGCGTGTGCACTGAGCGGAGCCGGGATAACGAAATGTTCTCCCTGAGGCTGGTAAACCTTGAACTGTCAACGTGTCAACGGGGGATCTTACTAAACCCGAGGCCAGGCACAGTTTGCGAGGTTTGCATTTTTTTAAGGTTTTATCTGCTAGATAAAATCGCTGCATCATAAAATTTTCGGATGAATAATAAAATATTATTTTCATCACTTGTAATTTTATTCACTGAGAAGATAATTCTACAGCGTAATTGATCATCTATTAGATGTATTTAATTTGGAGACTAGCTTACCATACACTTCATAGAGAAGCGTGCAAAGCTTCTCAAGGAAGCTTCTTCCAACTATTATTTTATTATTTCTCTCTCCCCCTATTTTGTGCTGCACATTTGAATTAAGGGATCCAATTCATTTTTCATCCACACATTTTCCTCCTCCTGTACGTAGCAGATCACTATTCACTCATCTTTCTCTCTTTCCATTTCTCCTTACAGCAGCACCATCCACCCACATTCACATTTTTATTTTCCAAAACCGTCACACTCCTAGCACCATTTCGTGTTTGGAGAAACACCATATCTGAGGGAATCATCTTCAAAGTTCTACATTTTCTTCATCTTCATTTTCCTCCACGGTTGAAGCTTAAAGGTTGGAACTTTAAGGATTTCTTGGGAGCTGAAAACATAATTTCTGACCAAAAAGGAGCAGCCTTTCTTTGTGCTTCTCCAAGGTAAGAGGAAGACACTCCTCCTCAACCTCTTCTAGCATTAAGGATCTCCTTTGCTTGCTTGGTTTTTATGATTCTATGCTGTGCTGTATTTAGTTGTTTACGCTGTTTGCATGATTTGTTAAGTTTGATAATATATTCGACAGAGTGGAATGTATGATGTTTTGGTTTGACAATTTTGCATGTTAATATGTTCACATGTGTTCGACTGAAAATTGGAAAGCATGGTACTTGGATGATTTTGCATGTCAATATATATATATTCGACGAATGCATGAGAGTGGAAGGAAATGACGTCGGATTCATCCCTGGGATGGCCATGGTTTTGAGGCCCAGAATCTGGAATTCTGGGTGAAGTAGGATAATAAATGGAATTCAAATCAATTAGGTATCCAATCTTTGTAAGCCGTGAATTCAACTATTCGACACTGAACCTTATCCAACTTTTGACAACCAACTTCTAAACCTTTAATGCTTCCGTCGAATAGACACATGAGGCCCTTTACAATGTCAAAATTTGTCGAGCTAGTGACCCCTTAACACCTCCGTCGGTTTGACATGCGAGAAAACTTATTTATGACTCAAAATCCGTCGGATTAGAACTTGTGACCCTTTGGCACCACCTTTGGTCGAACATGAATGAAACTTCTCCAATAACACAATTCGTGGACTTTAAATTTATGACTCTTAGCATTTCCGTCGGATCAGTATGAGTGAGAATCTTCCCTATTATTCAAAATCCGTTGAATTAGGAATTGTGACCCTCTTAGCATTCCTTCGGATCAGCATGAGTGAAACTTCCCTATTGTCCCAGAAACCTGTCGAATTTGATATCCTAATTACTTAGTAAAATGTTAAAATCCGTCGAGTAGGACTTCTGGCCAAACCTGTCGAATGTGATAACCTAATCACTTAGTAAAATGTTAAAATCCGTCGAGTAAGGACTCATGGCTAAACCTGTCGAATGTGATAACCTAATCACTTAGTAAAATGTTAAAATCGTCGAGTAAGGACTCATGGCCAAACCTCGTCGAATTTGATATCCTAATTACTTAGTGAAATGTTAAAACCCGTCGAGTAAGGACTTATGGCCAAACCTGTCGAATGTCAAAATCCGTCGAGTTTAGATCTTTGACCACTAAACACAATGTCAAAATCCGTCGAGTATGAACCCCGATCATGCCCGTCGGAATTGATCTTCCGACCAAAACCCGTCGAATAGAGTCCCTGGACACTTATAAGAAAATGCCCCAAAGTCAATAATCGTCGAGTTTGAGAGACAATGCCTGTCGAGTAGATGAATTTCTCGGACCGTCGAAATTAGAGATTTCGACGGTGTTTCGTCGGTTCGACGCTTGGGAGATTTTCTCCAATGTCGACACCCATACCCGTCGAATTGAGGCTTTTGCTGACCTTCTGGAGGATTCGACAGTCCTGATCTTTGTTCGACAGAACCCCATCCGACAGAAATTGATTTCTTGCCAATCCTATTATAAAATGTTCTCGCCATTCTTCCCTCCTCCTGTTACACTATTTTTCGTCGAATGGCAGCTTCAATTATTCATAAAACGTATTGTTCTTGTCGAATTCAAAAGTATACCTATCACCCAACACCTAGTAATTGAAATCTGTGACTCAGTTTGTGATTCCGACCGTGTATTTCCCTGGACCCAAAACCTTGGGACTAATAGAGGCATATTGATTATAAATAAATGGGATGACTAGAAATTACTTAGGGATGCATAAACAGGGAAGAACAAGAGAGTGTGAGATTTTGAGATCTTAGAATAACCTTCTAAGGGCATATGAATAAATTACCTAAGAGGATTCAAGTCAACTAAGAGAATTCCTTTAGAGACAAACTCTGTAAGTAAAGCTAAACCTAAGTGAGAATTCATAATACGCTTTAAAATGTATTAATTTATTTAACAACAATATCATGCTATTGTGGGTCCATGTGGGTGACCATTGATTGGGTTAATTCTTACTTGGGCAAATTGTGACGTATGATGGAATAGTATGTAATGATGATCATACATGATTATGCATAGAGTCGTATGCATTGTGGATAAATCATATGACATGCATTTGAGGCATGATTGACCGAGTTGTCATGAGAAGCATGATAGAGTCTTGCATTGCACAAAAGAACGAGGATGTCCGTTGGACTTTGTTAAGGCCGAGTTGCCTAGGAGTTGAATCACACCTTAGTGCGGGTGCGAATAGATACGTGGGGTCCTGTAGATGACCTTGAGGGCGTCGGGGCGCGGGCGTCTCGCAGAGGGCGTGGTAGCTCCTCTGGACCGTGGAGACAGACCGATACACACGCACCGACGATCCTAACTGGCCACAGTCCTATATCGAGATCTTGTGAGAATGCCGCTGTATAAAGCCTTGTTGCGCAAAATGACTGATTATTTTCTGAAAAGCACTTGTTTTTATGGCTGACGAGATACTGGCATGTCTCCCTGAATCATTCTCTCCGACTGTTTTGTGTCTAGCTCCATGGAGTAGGATTTTGATTATTGAGGGCACATGTGTATAGTGAGTCCATGAATTATCTGGCATACATTGTTATTATAATTGGAACTGTTGTATTTCTGACATATCCATATATATATATAATTGCTTGAAACTGTCTGGTTGATTATAATCTGCTACTAAATGTTTATTACCATTATTGCTATCATAAATGCTATGTGGGCGCCTTGCGCCGTTTGGTTTCTTGATGCTATGACTGGTAATGATGGTAGGATGTCTTACCTCTTTCTTGTACTTTTCTTGCTCTATGTTAATTTTTGGTTAAAGACTATAAGTGGGAACGAAGTTGGATTCCTTTGGATTTTATTGGTTTGACCTACTGCATTCGGTGATGCCGTCACGAAGGGAGCTCTTTTTGGGGTTTGTTCGAATTGTGTTCGCTTTGATACCAAGACCTGTAGAGTCGACTGGACCGACAAGCGTATGTGACATGCTGGGGATCTGACTTTGACCATGAAGAGGACTGTGATTGAAGACCTTATCTTGTATTTCTCACTACACCGGTGAACCCGGAATTGCCTCACGCATTCGGGATACGATGGAGTTCCCAACTCCTTAGTCGTAGATATATTATGGGTAGTTTATATTTTATTTTGCATTACCTATATAAAGTGTATTTTTGAGTACATGTATGCTTCAAGGCAATTATCCAGACTTAAATGTTGTAAATTGAGTACATATTATAATTCATAATTTAACTGGTTGTATATGTAACTACTCATTCGTGGCTCTTATTTTCCTCATATGAGAAATGTTTAATATTTATGGTAAATTTGTTATTTGACAATGTTAGCACGCTGACATTTAGTGACCGTGACATAATGACGATTGTGCATTGGTTATTAAATCGAGGGGTGTTACATAGGACCTTTCTCTTCAAGTTTTTGGACTTGGGCTAGGTTTAGTTTTGATATGGTAGTTATACATATTATTTGGAGTACATAAGCTTTATGTATTTAAGTTGTTACTAATCTATGTTATGTACATGAGATGTATATTATTTAATTCTGATTTCTTGTGTTTCTATAATTTATTAAGTTTTGTTATTCGTGAAAAAGAAATTTTGAAACCCATATTAAAATAATATCAAATATTTTATAGCTTGGGTAAAGTTTTAAAAGGAGTTAGTCTGAAATGTAATGCCCTTCGAAGGTTGTTACATTAGTTGGTATCAGAGCCCAAGTTTGAGTCTTTTAGGTTTGTGAGTAGGTTTCTCTTATTTATGCTGTGTGTCTCTCTGTGTTTTGGTTTACAAAAGATGTACGTGCGTCATGACCTTAAGCAAGAGGGAGAGCCTACTCGATGAGTGGAGCAGAAGCCTCCTAATCTGAAGATGTAATAAAGGGAGATTGTACCATAGGAGGTAATCCTTTAACTATACTGTTTGACTCAGGGGCGACCCATTCTTTTATTGCTTATGACTGTGTGAACCATTTGGGTTTGTCTGTGTTTTCATTTCCTTTTGACTTGAATATTGCTATTCCCATTGCTAAACCTGTTATTACTACACAAGTCTGCTTAAAATGTCCTATTACTGTTAGAGATTGGAACCTTTCTATTAATTTGATTTGTTTACCTTTTTCACAAATAGAGACAATCTTAGGAATGGATTGGTTATCTTCTAACCATATCTTGTTATATTGTTCCAATAAAATTTTAGTGTTCCTTGAGATTGAGATTTTTGGATTTTGAATCCAGAAAGCTCACTCTTAAATTCATCGGACTATATCAAATTCTTCGTCGAATGGGTTCGGTAACCTGCCAAATAGCTTTACCACATTTTCTTTCTAATCTTTATAATGTCTTTCATATATCGCAATTGCAAAAGTATATTCCTGATCCAAACCATGTTATAGCACCAGACACAGTACAATTAAAAGAGAACTTAACCTATGAGACACTTACTGTTGAGATTAAAGATAGGTGAGTGAAACAACTCAGAGGAAAAGGAATTGCCTGGCTAAAGGTAATCTAGAATGTGTGACTGAAGATGCAACTTGGGAACTAGAAGACTAAATGACGGAGCAATATCTGCAGTTGTTCTAAGGTAAGATAATTTCAAGGATGAAATTCTTTTTAGGGGGAGTGTTGTAACACCCTGGTTTTTCTTTCTTTCTCTGTTATATATGTTTTTCTAATTTTTGTGATTTTTGTGAATTATTTAAATTGTTTTGATGATTTCATTATTATTTTGGACTGTATGTGTGTTTGAGGTAGGCCCAGAAAAATAAAAAAAATTTCAGACCAGAAAATTTTGGACTGTTAACGCGAGGCTGGGGGAGTTTTATAAACCCGAAATCGGAAACCGTTTTCAAATATTTTCTTTTTCTGAGATTTTACTCTGTTCTATTATTCATTGGATAATGTTATTATCTACTGGATAATAAATACAAGTTTTCTAGTAGTAGCCTTTGTCCATTAGATAATAGTTTTCGGTAAAGATCTAGATGGATGATTCAAGACATAAGCCTTGTCATCTTCTCTAGATGCTTCTCTTATGACTCACTTGGTATTGAACCAATGAGAAGAAAGCTTATAAGCTAAGTTTGATGGAGGTCCAACTTGGTGGCTATGACTCAAAGTGATGAACTAATGGCAAGTGTGAAGAAGGCAAAATGGTTACTCAAGTTTGAAGGAGGAGAAGTTCAAAATGATTACTCAAGCTTAGAAGACAAAGTCAAATTGGTTACTTAATCTCTTAAGCTTATCTTATCATTCTTTTTCAAGATGCTTGTAGAATAAGCTTAGATGATCAAAATGGTATTTGTTATCTCTTTTTGTTTTAATATCATCATCTTTTCTAGAGAGTTCTTTGTGACTCATTGAGTGAATCATCTTATGACTCACCTTATGTGTGACTCATGGTTTGACTTACTAGGTGACTCACCCTATGACTCATTACATGACTCACACATGTGAGTCACATTTTGTGACTCACCTCCTTGGAGTCCCAAGCCCAAAGGACTCTTGGATGGCCAAGATGCACTTTGCTACTTCTTTGTATCCAACTTGTCATCTTTCCTAGAAGCCAACTCACAAAAGCTCTCATTTTTTCTCTCTTGAAAGTCCCACGGCCAAACACCCTAAATCCATCAACCAATTTTCCTTAAATCAAGTTAACCTCACATCTTGAATCTAAACACCATTTCAAGACACTTTTGTGTTGTGACCATCTTCTAATTCATCCATCTTCAGCCATTTTCTTCAAGCTCAAGTTTAAGGGTTTTTAGGTGAAGTTATTGAATCTTCACTTCTTGTATCATTTTCAAGTTCTAGACCATATATTGATCTATGGTCATCTTGTTCAAGCCTTAGATGTTAATATTTATGTGTTTGTTATAATTTCAAGAATAACTTGGTGGTGAAAGTTTGCTTCAAAAAGGCATACAAGGAGCTAGGGAGCATCATCTAAGGTAAGACGGAGATTACCCTCATCAACCATGTTTCAGTGGTGAGAAACGAAAGTGTGATTTGTGAAGTGAAAAATCCATGTGAGGATTTATTCACTCGATTGTGTGTACTTGATGATTTATACTTGTTTGGTTATATGTGAGTTTTATGGCTTTAATAGTACGCATGAACTTGATATAGTCGAATTATGACGATTGAAGTATGTTGTATGCTATGATTTTTATTGGAAAGGAAAGAAATTTTAGTCCCAATGACCACTTTGGCTCACGGCCATCATGTCCTCAAAAGGGTAATCCAATGCAAAAATGGTTTAAAATATGTTAACCTAGATGATTTAGTGATAAGAAATTTAATTAAGGACTTACAAGATAAGAATAGAAATGAATAAATTTTTATCATTAAACAAAAAGTGATTTTCGGCCATGATGTTGGAAAATAGGATTGAGAAGTAAACTGAAAATTTAAAGTATTTTATTTAGGAGAAGATATGCATGAGAAAAATATTTTGTTAATCAAGAACTTAGATGATTAGGGGACTAAATTAGGATTAAAGGATTTACAAGTTAAAAAGAAGATGAATACAATTTTATAATTTAAGGAGTAATGATTTTCAGCTATATCAATAGAAATAATTTTTAAGAATAGTTTGGAATTTAAAATATTTTATTTAAGAAAGTTTTCATTTAGAATAATGAACAAAGATTTTGAAATATCTTGAATTAGTTAAAATAATATAAGTTTTTGTGGAAAATGTTTGGAAATATTAATTAAAGGAGATTTGGTGAGAAACTATTGCAATTAACATCCAAATTTTATAATAAATGAGAAAAGTTTAAAGATAAGCTTAGAATATCAATAAAACATTTTATGTGATTAGAAATATGTAGAAAAACTTTTTATGCGATTTAAAAAAGATGATTTTTGGCTACACGATTAAGAAAATGTTTTAAAATCTTTACGCGATTGAGAAAAGGTTGGAAAAATGTTACGTAATTTGAAAACATAACTAAAGTGTTACGCGATTGTGTAAACGCGATAAAAGTACGATATGATTGAGTAATAGATCAGTTTGTTGTTGGGCCGATGTACTGTACCCGAAAATATTAATGTATGGTTGTAGCCGATAGTGGCTTATGTTATGCATTAAGTCATTGATCATGCGTTTTACAGATGGTGTCTGTTGAGGCTATTTGCCTAGGAGATGAATTACACCTTAGTGTGGGTGCGAATTACGTTGTGAAGGTCTATGACTGACCGTGGAGGCATCGAGGCATGGGCATTCCATATGTGGATAGTTGGTAGCTCCAATGAGCTGTGGTGACTGAGCAATGCACCAACGATCTCGATGAAAATACTATTCTATTCATGATTTGCGTAGAATGTCTTATACAAGTCATGATGTGTACATTGAGAAAAATTATAGCACTTGAATTGAGGCGGATTACGTGCAGACATATCTTCCTGATCATTTTCTCCGAAATTGTGTTTTAGCTCAATGGAGTAGGAAATGGGTACATTGTGCATTTACATAGTCAGTTGACATATCTTTGAGATATATATATATATGTTTGTGGAATTATCTGTTATTTGATGCAATGAATATATTTGTTATTGCTGTATAAGTATGGCATTATTGTCATTTCTGTTTGTATGTTGTCATGTTGGTATTGATGTAGGGGATCTCATCTCTTTATTGTATTGTTTTGTTTGTTCTGTTCTATATTTAAGTTTTAAGAAGACTATGATGGCGGTGAGGCAAAATCTTCAGGGTTTCATTAGGTTGCAGTTTCATAGGGGCATCGAAGCATGGCGTGTCCAATGGGACACGGGGTACATTCAGTATGTTGGAGATGTCACCTTATTTTGGAGTAGGACCCGACATGAGGTTGCTATATTTTCTGTGGATGCTGCTGTTTACTTAGAGTTTTGTATGCCTGTTGGAGACTTGTAGGGTGATCTTTATAACACTCCTAGGGAAGATTCTGAGGTGTCAACCGCTCGGACTCCCTTCCGTAGTGACGTGCCCCGACTGGGGAATTTGTCCGTTAGGGATTCCAATGAGGATCTAGAGGAGGATCAGGTGCAGGACCCTTCTCTTCAAGTTTTTGGACTTGGGCTAGGTTTAGTTTTGATATGGTAGTTATACATATTTTTTAGAGTATGTAAGCTTTATGTATTTAAGTTGTTACTAATCTATGTTATATACATGAGATGTATATTATTCAGTTTTGATGTCTTGTGTTTCTATAATTTATTAAGTTTTGTTATTTGTGAAAAAGAAATTTTGAAATCTGTATTAAAATAATATTAAATATGTCCTAGCTTGGGTAAAGTTTTAAAAGGAGTTAGTCTGAAATGTAATGCCCTTCGAAGAGTGTTACATTAGTTGGTATTAGAGCCCAAGTTCGAGTCTTTTGGGTTTATGGGTAGGTTTGTCTTATTTGTGCTATGTGTCTCTCTATGTTTTGGTTTGCGAAAGATGTACGTGCGTCAAGACCTTAAGCAAGAGGGAGAGCCTACTCGATGAGTGGAGTAGAAGCCTCCCAATCTGAAGATCTAATAAAGGGAGATTGTACCATAAGAGGTAAGCTTTTAACTGTACTGTTTGACTCTGGGGTGACCCATTCTTTTATTGCCTATGACTATGTGAACCATTTGGGTTTGTCTGTGTTTTCATTTCCTTTTGACTTGAATATTGCTATTCCCATCGCTAAACCTGTTATTACTACACAAGTTTGCTTAAAATGTCCTATTACTATTAGAGATCGGAACCTTTCTATTAATTTGATTTGTTTATCTTTCTCACAAATAGACATAATCTTACGAATGAATTCGTTATCTTCTAACTATATATTGTTATGTTGTTCCAATAAAATTTTAGTGTTGCTTGAGATTGATATTTTTGGATTTTGAATCCAAAAAGCTCATTCCTAAATTCATCGGACCATATCAAATTCTTCGTCGAATGGGTCCGGTAACCTGCCAAATAGCTTTATCACCTTTTCTTTCTAATCTTCATAATGTCTTTCATGTATCGCAATTGTGAAAGTATATTCCTGATCTAAATCATGTTATAGCACTAGACATAATACAATTAAAAGAGAACTTAACCTATGATACACTTCCTGTTGAGATTAAAGATAGGTGAGTAAAACAACTCAGATGAAAATGAATTGCCTTGGTAAAGGTAATCTGGAATGATGTGACTGAAGATGCAACTTGGGAATTAGAAGTCTGAATGAAGGAGCAATATCTGCAGTTGTTCTAAGGTAAGATAATTACGCGGATGAAATTCTTTTTAGGGGGGAGTGTTGTAACACCCTGGTTTTTCTTTCCTTCTTTGTTATTTATGTTTTTCTAATTTTTGTGATTTTTGTGAATTATTTAAATTATTTTGATTATTTCATTTTTATTTTGAACTGTATGTGTGTTTGACGTAGGCCCAGAAAAACAAAAATTTTTCAGACCAGAAAATTTTGGACTGTTAATACAGGGTCGGGGAAGCTAACTAAACCCGAAACCAGAAACAGTTTTCAAATATTTTCTTTTTCTGAGATTTTACTCTGTTCTATTATCCATTGGATAATGTTATTATCCACTGGACAATAAATACTAGTTTTCTAGCAGTAGCCTTTGTCTATTAGATAATAGTTTCCAATAAAGATCTAGATGGATGATTCTAGACATAAGCCTAGTCATCTTCTCTATATGCTTCTCCTATGACACACTTGGTTTTGAACCAATGAGAAGAAAGCTTACAAGCGAAGTTTGATGGAGGTCCAACTTGGTGGCTATGACTCAAAGTGATGAACCAATCGCAAGCTTGAAGAAGGCAAAATGGTTACTGAACTTTGAAGGAGGAGAAGTTCAAAATGATTACTCAAGCTTAGAAGACAAAGTCAAATTGGTTACTTAATCTCTTAAGCTTATGTTATCATTCTTTTTCAAGAATATTGTAGAATAAGCTTAGATGATCAAAATGGTATTTGTTATTTTTTTTTTTGTGTTAATCTCATCATCTTTTCTAGAGAGTTCCTTGTGACTCATTGAGTGAATCACCTTATGACTCACCTTATGTGTGACTCATGGTTTGACTCACTAGGTAACTCACCCTATGACTCATTACATGACTCACCCATGTGAGTCACATTGTGACTCACCTCCTTAGAGCCCCATGGCCAGAGGACTCTTGGATGGCCAAGATGCACTTTGCTACTTCTTTGTATCCAACTTGTCATCTTTCTTAGAAGCAAAATCACAAAAGCTCTCATCTTTTCTCTCTTGAAAAGCCCACGGCCAAACACCCAAAATCCATCATCCAATCTTCCTTAAATCAAGTTAACCTCACATCTTGAATCTAAACACCATTTCAAGACACTTTTGTGTTGTGACCATCTTCTAATTCATCCATCTTCAAGCATTTTCTTCAAGCTCAATTTTAAGCATTTTTAGGTGAAGTTCTTGAATCTTCACTTCTTGTTTCATTTTTGAGTTCTAGACCATATATTGATCTATGGTTATCTTGTTCAAGCCTTAGATGTTAATATTTGTGTGTTTGTTTTAATTTCAAGAATAACTTGGTGGTGAAAGTTTGCTTCAAAAAGGCATACATGGAGCTAGGGAGCATCATCTAAAGTAAAAGGGAGATTAACCTCATCAACCATGTTTTGGTGGTGAGAAACAAAATTGTGATTTGTGAAGTAAAAAATTCATGTGAGGATTTATTTACTCGATTATGTGTATTTGATGATTTATGCTTATTTGGTTATATGTGAGTCTTATGGCTTTAATAGTATGCATGAACTTGATATAGTAGAATTATGATGATTGAAGTATGTTGTATGCTATGATTTATGTTGGAAAGGAAAGAAATTTTGGTCTCGTTGACCACTATGGCACACGGCCATCATGCCCTCAAAAGGGTAATCCAATGCAAAAATGGTTTATTAAATGTTAACTTAGATGATTTAGTGATAAGAAATTTAATTAAGAACTTACAAGATAAGAATAGAAATAAATAAATTTTTATCATTAAAAAAAAGTGATTTTCTGCCATGATGTTGGAAAATAGGATTGAGAAGTAAATAAAAAATTTAAAGTATTTTATTTAGGAGGAGATATCCATGAGAAAAATATATTGTTAATCAAGAACTTAGATGATTAGGGGACTAAATTAGGATTAAAGGATTTACAAGTTAAAAAGAAGATGAATACAATTTTATAATTTAGGGAGTAATGATTTTCACTATATCAATGGAAATAATTTTTAAGGATAGTTTGGAATTTAAAATATTTTATTTAAGAAAGTTTTCATTTAAAATAATGAACAAAGATTTTGAGATATCTTGAATTAATTAAAATAATATAAGTTTTTATGAAAAATGTTTGGAAATATTAATTAAATGAGGTTTAGTGAGAAAATGTTAGAATTAACGTCCAATTTTTATAATAAATGAGAAAAGTTTAAAGATAAGCTTAGAATATCAATAAAATGTTTTATGAGATTAGAAATATTTAGAAAAACCTTTGCGCGATTTAAAAATGATGATTTTTAGCTACGCGATTAAGAAAACGTTTTAAAATCTTTACGGGATTGAGAAAATGTTGGAAAAATGTTACGTAATTTGAAAACGTAATTAAAGTGTTACGCGATTGTGAAAACGCGATAAAAGTACTACGTGATTGAGTAATAGATCAGTTTGTTGTCGGGCCGATGTACTGTACCCAGAAATATCAATGTATGGTTGTAGCCGATAGTGGCTTGTGTTATCCATTAAGTCATTGATCATGCGTTTTACAAACGGTGTCTGTTGAGGCTATTTGCCCAGGAGATGAATTACACCTTAGTGCAGGTGCGAATTGCGTAGTGAAGGTCTATGAATGACCTTGGAGGCTTCGGGGCATGGGTATTCCACAAGTGGACAATTGGTAGCTCCACTGAGCTGTGGTAACTGAGTAATGCACCAACAATTTCAACGAAAACACTATTCTATTCAAGATCTGGTGTAGAATGTCTTGTACAAGCCATGACATGTACACTGTGAAAAATTATAGAACTTGAATTGAGGCAGATGTCGTGCAGACATATCTTCTGGATCATTTTCTCTGAAATTGTGTTTTAGCTCTATAGAGTAGGAAATGGGTACATTCTGCATATGTATCGTCAGTTGACATATCTTTGAGATATATATATATATATATATATATATATATATATATATATATATATATATATATATATATATATGTTTATATTTATCAGGAATTATCTATTATTTGTTGCAATGAGTATATTTGTTATTGTTGTCTACGTATGTCATTATTGTCATTTCTGTTTCTATATTGTTATGCTGGTATTGATGTATGGGATCTCACCTCTTTATTGTATTATTTTATTTTCTCTGTTCTATATTTATGTTTTAAGAAGACTGTGCGTTAGGTTGTAGTTTCATAGGGGCATCGAAGCATGGCGTGTCCAATGGGACACGGGGTGCATTCAGTATGTTGGAGGTGTTACCTTGTTTTGGAGTAGGACCCGACATGGGATTGTTATGTTTTTTGTGGATGCTGTTGTTTACTTGGAGTTTTGTATGCCTGTTGGAGAGTTATGAGGTGATCTTCATAACACTCCTAGGAAAGACTCCAAGGTGTCGACCGCTCGGACTCCCATCCGTAGTGACATGCCCCAACTGGGGAATTTGTCAGTTAGGGATTCCGAATAGGATCCAGAGGAGGATCGGGTGCAGGACCCTTCTCTTCAAGTTTTTGGACTTGGGCTAGGTTTAGTTTTGATATGGTAATTATACATATTATTTGGAGTACGTAAGCTTTATGTATTTAAGTTGTTACTAATTTATGTTATGTACATGATATGTATATTATTCAATTTTTCTGTCTTGTGTTTCTATAATTTATTAAGTTTTGTTATTCGATAAAAAGAAATTTTGAAACCCGAATTAAAATAATATCAAATATTTTATAGCTTGGGTAAAGTTTTAAAAGGAGTTTGTCTGAAATGTAATGCCCTTCGAAAGGTGTTACATTTCTATCTCTTCTTCTTCCTTCTTCCTCAAGCTCCTTCATGGTGATAACTATGGAGAGCTAAACTTCTGTAATCAATTAAGAGATTCTTGAAGAAATTGTAGTTTGGATTCTTAAGATCTTGGTTCTGTTTTTTTGTTTGAATTGCATTTGGATTCCTCTTCTTTTTCTTCTTCTTGATCTTGAATGCATGAATGATGATTCTGTTTATGTTAGATCTGATTAGGTCTTGATTTAAGATTGAGAATTATGATAGGATTTAGGATCGATTGATCTGAATTAATCATGGAATTACAGAGGTTAGGTTACTAATTTGTGCCTAGGTTAATTGAATTTAGAGATCAAATTAACATGGATCTAACATGAATTGTGCAATTGCAAATTTGTATGTCAATTGTTAATTGAATTCTAGATGATTATCTAGTATGAATTCTGAATTTGATGCAGAGATTTCAGTTAAATCCAAATTAACCATTCAAATGTTTGTTGAATGATCTATGATGGAATCAACCCAATTTCAGATAGGTTTCTTAATTGATTGCTCTTTTAATTAAGTTTCTCACTTTAATTCTATTATTTACATATTCTGAGTTCTCAAATCCCTCCCCCAAATTTGGCTTGATCTGATCAAATTACATTTAAAATCCTTGAGAGACAATCCGGTGTTGTTTCCTATGCTACAAGCCATAGGTATAACTCAGTTACAATTTTGATTGAGTTCGACACTCGTCAGCGACTCCCTCATGCATGTGTCTCTTCTTATAGTTGATTGCCCATTTTACCTCATGGAGTAAATAGAAATGACCGTCCCTCATGCCCAATGAACCCATTGCAGCCATATGTTATGGGAATATATTCTTATCCCCTCTTCATCCTTCACTTGTCCCCTCATTCAACCTTCACATGCCATCATACTTGATGTTGTTTGTGCCTTATCACTTGGTAGCCACACATGAGAACTTACTCCACTCCTTGGTTAAATTTTGTTCTCATTTGTGCTATGCTTTCCGATTGGTGGAAGTGCATCTATGTTGACTAGTCTTTTAAGACTCATCATCACACTAATTTGATTAAGTCTATGGTATTTTGATGAATGTAAAGTCATAGAAAATCAACTATCCTAAACTTAAAATGTAGTATTCAAACATATCACATAAGCCCTTTTAAAATTTTATTTAGCTAGTTACCCCTTCCTGATTATGAATATGTATATTTCTTTCATCTAGTTAGAGGTTACATGAATTAATCTATAAGTGCTAAATTATTTGCTTAACTAAATTTCTTAATGCAACATAACATCTTCTAATTACTTAATTAAGCGTTGTCTTGATCAATTCTCTAACTAGCTTACTAATCAGGGTCCTAAAGATTTCTAGAGTTTACTATTCCTTCTAAGCTTGAATATAGCAATTTACTCTTAATATCCTACTCTTATTTTCTTTGTATCCTTACTCCTAATTTGAGTCATTACAAAGTCACCAACTATTGCGACCGGGATCGCGGCAAGAGGCAACCAAAAATTTTAAAATACAAAATAATCAGAAGAGTCACCACTAACTTTATTGGGTTAAGAAAAAGTTGAAAACCCCTTAAAAATTTTAGAAAACTAGTTTACACAAACCAAACTAAGTTCGAGAGGGGGTTATACACAGGGGAGGGTGAAAACTTAATCTCACAGTACCACTAATACATCTGTTTGAAGACGATTACCCTAAAGTCATTTGTGCAAATTGAACAGCCTAAATATATTTAATCTATCCCAAAAATAAATAATAACGAGATTGATCAAATAAAAAAACTAAGGAAAAAACATGTTACAATATTTACAAGGAAATTAGAAAGTGAATTAAATATTTACAAGTTAATTAACAATAAAAGGACTAAAGACTATTTCACAAAATTTATGCGATGGAATAAAATAAAAAGTAGTCCAAGATTAAAAAAAATATTTACAAGTAAATAGAAAGATAACAAATAAAAGTAAATTAGTCAAATACAAAATTACAATAATTTTCAGTTTGGCTTGACTTTCGGTTTACATATCCCCCACGTGCAATGAGGAGTTCAAATCCAACATAGTTCTTTAGAAAATAAGTATGGGTCAATTAATTTTAATTAAGAAAAAAATTGTTCAAGAAAAATTTAGCAATAAGTTATTTTAAACATGCCAAGAAAACACAAGGAATCAAGAGACTTAGGCAAACATAAGTCAAATGATCAAACAAAAAAGAGTGAACTAAAACCTAATTGAGTTAACCTAAGAAATCAAAGTTTTGTTTTTTTTTAATCGTTTTAGTTTTTTTTAGTTTTGTATTTTGTATTTTTTTTATCAACCTAAACAAGAAAAAGGCCTTATCAATTTAAAAATAAAACTAATTTGAAACATAAATACCTTGGACCCAATCTAAACAGCTAATAACTAAACCAAGCTAATAAATAAACAACACAAGTATATTAAAAACAAACAAAAGAAGAAAAAGGAATAACAAATTTACCTCCAAGACGTGCAAAAACAATATGCTTGAAAGGTGTGGTGTACGGGGTCCCACGTTCTCAACCCATAGAATTTTTTTAACTAAAATCCTCGTGCTCATACTTAGTACTAAGCCCAAGTATGTAATTTTCTGGATGACTCAAACACTTGAGCATCAACTCTTTATATAGGAGGTGCGGAAGGTGAAAGAGCTTAACTTTTCCGATGTGAGACTTAGTGGAGAGAATAGGTTTTCAATGTGAGACTTTGTGTATAAAGAGATGAGTGCACATTTTTCCTCTTTCTTTTTGATCTTTTTTCTTCCCTTTTTTTGATTTTTTTTTCAAAAGGCCAGTACAAAATTGGGTGCTAGCACCTAGGTCATTGCACTTTGGCAAACCAAACATCGCACCAAGGCACAAGTACATCTATTTAGAATTCCCTGAAAAAAAGACAATATTTTTCCTAAGAGCCTTAACCCTTGCGCCAAGGTGCAACTGACTGGTCATGAATCCTTCAATACTTCTTCCATCTAAGTTCGTCTCCTCCTTTCCTAGCACTCTCCCATGCTTTTTTCTCTTAAAAACCTTCAAATTGATGCCATCAAACCCCATAAGGAGCTTGTTATTCAAGATAACAAAATTTAAGTCAAATATGATCCAATTATTACCAATTTGTACTAGAAAGGAGAAAAGATGACACATGCAAATTTAAGCTCAAAACCTTGCCTATAAATTGAAATTTGGGGCACAATAATGAAATTAACAACTAAAAAGTATACTAATAACTCCATTTCCTAGAGTTATCAATATAAAAGCACACCCCTTGTGCATAAAATATATTTTGTTTAAACTATTGAATGACAACAAAACTAGGTTATTCTTGTTAATGAAACTAGTGATAAGTAATGATTTTTCTCTTCATTTTTATTTAGTGAATAAATTTGAAGATGGCATAAATAACACTGCCACTAACCTTCCACTCTTGCTCTTTTTCGCTTGAGTAATCATTAAGATCTTCCCTAGTTGCCATCATTCCTTTCTTCTTTGAAAACTTCTTTTGTAACTTCTACAACAATGGACATTTGAATCTTATGTAACTTGGTTTCTTACACTCAAAGCAGGTCAATTGTCCTTTGTTGAAGTTCCAAGATTCTTCCTTTTGGGAGTCCCTCTTAGGTTGGAAGCGTTTTCCTTTCCTTCCTCTTCTCCTCCACATCCTGTAAATTTTTTTAGAGATGAAGGATAATTCATCTTTAATAGATCCTTCCTTATGATCCTCTTCACTCTCATCATCAAATTCTACTCTTAATCTAAGAGAGCATTGAGAAGATTAATGAGAAGATTGCTTGATAGTCTTATGAGTGGTCATGAGAGCAATGTTTTTTCCTTTCTTAGTCACATCTTCTCTGATTTCTGCAAGCTCTTACTCATGTACCTTCAAGGATCCCAACAGCTCATCCAACCGTAGGATTGACAGATCTTTGACTTGTTGGATAGTTATCACCTTTGGTCTCCAAACCTTGGGCATGTTTCTTAATAACTTTTTCACGTGTTCCTAGCTTGAGTAGACTTTTCCTAGAGACTTGAGATTATTCACTATAACAGTGAATCTTGAAAACATTTCATCAATCGTCTCATACTCTTTCATCTTGAACATCTCATATTGATGTACAAGCATGTTGGTCTCGGCTTCCTTGACTTGATTGGTACCTTCATGAGCTATGATAAGTGTATCCTAGATCTCTTTTGCAGTTTGGCATCCAGCAACCTTGTCATACTCACTTCTGCTCAGAGCACAGGTCAAGAAAAACTTGGCTTTTGAGTTGAGAATATATCTATTCTTCTCATTTTTTGTCTATTCTTCCCTAGGCTTCTCATCTTATGTACCATCACCGAATCTTATTTTTGGTATATAGGGACCAACTTCAATGATCTCCTAAGATCAACATGCTAAGACTCGATGAATAGCCTTATCCTATCCTTCCAATAGTAAAAGTATCTTCCATCAAATGCTGGTGACCTATTTGTTGATGAACCTTCTAGTAGGTAGTTTCCTCTTCCTTGCAGGTGTGCTATACTTCCTTCAAGATCTTAATCCTTTCACACTATTTAGTGTGCTCAACCCAACAGCTGAGCTCTGACACCAACTGAAGTTAGCAGTAATACAAGAAGGGAGGGTTGAATTGTATTCATCTTTTTCCTAAAAATCAACCTTCTCATAACTTTCTCAAGCTGGTCAGACTTGGGGGTGAGAAGGTTTAGACTTAAATATATCATTAGTAAGAAGCTTCAAAAGATAGTTATCAAACAAAGATTAGAAGACTCGTGAGAAGGTTAATTGGTTGAGTAAAAATAACTTTCTCACCACTGAAAATTACATTTATCAGTTAAATTTGAACTCAAAAACTTTTCTTGAGGTAAACTCAATTAAAAAACTTAAAAATTAGTTTAAAACTTTATATTTCACTTGTTGTTTTTGAGACTTCTAGTAAAGGTTTTGTCAAAATTGATTCAGATTTTAGTTTGGATTTCTTAACTTTTTTATAATTTGATAAAACAAATCAAGAGTTAAGGAAGAATAGCTTTACACAAAGATATATATTGGTTCACTCCTAAACCACATGGGGCTATGTCCAATACCTAGCAACAACTATGATTTTCCACTATCTTTAAGTATTCTTTTACAAACAAACCTCTTCAGGCGTTAGACTAGGTATTCTTTAACAACATCCTCTTTAGGCTCACAACAAGTATTATTTGACATAGCCTCTTCAGGCCAAACAACAAGTATGCTTTAACATAGCCTCTTCAGGCTCAACACCTCAAAATCAAGTGGCTTATAAAAACCACAAGCTTACTCAAGACAAATGAGAATCAAGAAATGAAATATAGTATTTGTTTCAGTTGGTTACCTCTCTAAAGCACTCTAAGAGTAGATACAAACAATTAAACATGCTTAACAATAACACCTACTAGGGATTTACAGATTTTAGAATCAGTAGGTAGACATGAGAAGGTTCAGTTCAGAGTTCACTTAGTCACATTAGCTTTAGAGTTCATAACTTTCCAATCTTCAAGCTTGGATCCTTTTATCAGCTTCAAAAAAGTGACTGTTGGATGATTCAAATGGTAACTATACTTATTTGTTACAGGTGACTGTTATTTTGTCCTTTTCTTATTAAGTTAGCACATCAGTGTTTGTCCTTTTTTAGGTCACAAATGCACGGGTCGCACAAGTAATACAGTGTAAGAGTAGGATATCATTTCCATGAGGACAACATTACTTCTAATGCTAAATATCAACTAATAGACTAAATAATTTTATTCAAGAACATAAAAAATAGGGAAAAGTGCATTTAAATTAAATCTAAAGACTGAAATGCAATGAATGGAAATAAAAGATAATGTTTAGAGATTAGGGAATCCTTCTTCACCCTCTACTTCAACTGATAATATGTAACTCTCATAAGCAACATGAATTAAATGATTAGTTAGCTTGAGAATCTACTTTAGTTAAAAGCCTATGTCAAGGTCAATCAACCATGCTTTATTTACCTAATTCACTATGTTTCCATGAGAACTAGTGCAAACTCCACTCATTAAAGACTTTTCTCAAACACTTGCCATGCATGGCTAAGGGGTATATTTCTATCTCATTAGTGAATTAACTTATCCCACAATGGGAATGAAATCAAACATGTATCAACCGTACATATGATCTCAAATCCAAATCCCTATATTTAGGTTCATTAGATTTCCATAAATCACTTAAACGTTAGCCAAACAATCAAGAGCATTAAGATCCATATGATTGAATAAAACCATACATCAATATAAACTTAAAGAAGTACAAAATCATTAATATCCATAGTAAGATTCAAAGAAATCCCTAAATACAGCTTAGCTACTCATTGAACACGAAAATATAACCACAAAACTCATGTTCATGATACAAGGAAAAGAAAAAGGAAATGGAAGGAAACTCAATAAATGTGATCTTTGATGCTTGAATCATCCTCCATAAAGAAGATAGCCTCCAACCTTGGCTCCTTTGGCTTCCTCTCAGCCTCAAATGTGAACCCTAGCAACTATGTCTCTAAACTAGAAAAAGCTCTCTTTTCTAAAACTAATAAAATAGTATTTATAGGCTCAGAAAATAGGTTCACGCCGCGGTATGATACATCCTACGCCATGGCGCATGTTCAATTCAGGTCACTATGCCGTGGCATATGCTCCTTTGCGTCGCAGTGTCTTAGCTTCAAGTCCAGTATGTTGAAGCAGGGGAATGTACCACACTGCGACATGAACATGCCTATGCCGCGGTGTGAGATGCTGAACTTCACACTTGGCTTTCTCTTCCAATTTTGGACCAAGTCTTCCACAAATCCACTTGCTTTGAACCCTTCCTGTAATAGAGAAATAATCAAATTAATAACAATTGTAAGATCCACTTAATCACTTAAAGAATATTCAAGATTTACATAAATTCATATAGGAATATATCAAAATGGAATTTAACAAATATAAGCCTAAAATCTTCCATATATGCAGAATAACAAAGACTAGGCTATCAATATAGCACAAATATAGGATACAAATAACTACATTTCATGGAGTTATTAATCAGCTTTAAGTGTGAATGTTGAGCAACTTTCTCATGGTCAACTTCCTCATGAACATTCTCAGCATTGAGCTTCTCACAGAAATTTCTCAGCTTACTCTCTCATTCAATCTTCTCAAGCTTGAAAGACTTCTTATATTCTTATCCTTTTAGGTTTCACCATCCTCTTGTTGATTCTTCTTGTGAATTCTGATGGTAGGTTCTTCTTTTATTAGTTTGAAAACTTCTTGAGATCAATCAATGTGGAAGTTCTTCATTTTCTTGAACTTTCTCAGAGTCTTATCATTTCATGCTGAACTTTCTCGTGTTTTTCAAGAACTTTCTTAGGTTGCACTTGAACTTTCTCAAGTCAAAATTTGATCTTCTTAGCCCTTTTTAGTTACCTAAAAAACTTCCTTGAAACTTGTTTAGTCCTAAAAAAGCTTAATAATAGTAGGAACCACTCCACAATGATTATGTTAAAACATTTAAGCATTAAGAAGATTCAAACATAATTTTCAATATAGTTGTTATCATAAAAACATAATATGCATTATAAAGCATAAAAGGGCTTTGGAGCTTACAAGCTTTGTGAGGATCAAATCCTTCAACAAACCTAAAATAACATATAACCATGTCTAATTACCTCACATAATTAGCATTACAAACCAAATTGATTTATCACATTCTCACTTCATTAAATACTCCTATTAGAGTCTCAACACTTATTAAGAAGCATAAAAGAAGAGTCTACACAATGGGAAGCCCCATTGCATCAAACAACAAATCCTGTCCAAGTCTGGAAGTCATGCTTGAGCGCAGCTCTTCCACGTCGCGATGCCCAACTCTCTGCCCACTCATGCCCCAGCATGGCTCTCAATTACATTGTAGCACATAGCTCTTAGCCACTCTCACGCCTCCTCATGGCACAGTCATGTTGTGGCACGAGGAGCTTTCTGTAGAATTCTGCAAAATTCTACATATACGGATACTATTCCATTGGAACAAAACCCTCCTCTAATCACTCAAAGCTCAAAACCAAGTGTATTCCAACATCAAAAGAGATCCATTAACACATTGTAACCCTTATACAACTTTAATTTCACTCAAACATAGAATCATGAATCATTCATCCACTTAAAACCTAAAACCCCATTTTTGACTCAAATGGAAACCAAAGGTATCTAAGGGCTGAAAATACATCTCCATGCATCCAACAACTCAAAAATAAGCCATCCTCAAGTTTCCCAACAAGAATCAAGCCAAAAACACCAAAAACAATACTCCAAACCTAATTCTCACATCAAGCCAACTCTTATGAACAAGATGAAGAAAATATAAGGATAAGTAAAAACAAAGTTCCCCTTACCTCTAATGGCTAAAAATGAAGTTACTAAGCAATTCCTCTCCACCTCTATCTTCTTCCTCCTCTTTGGTGGTTGATCCTCATCTTTGGTCCCCTTTCTTTCCTTTTCCATTGTCTTTGCATGTTGCAGCCAAGACAGGAGACGAGAAATAATAGTAAATATCTCATTTTAGCCTTAAATAAGTTAAGGCAGTAAAAAGAGTGAGGAACCGTGTGATATTTTGGTCACTTAAGTAATTATGCTGAAACTCCTGACCTGCTAAGAACACTTAAATTTTACCAAATCAAGTTTCTTAGCTTCCAACAAGTTTAAAATAAATCCTAAGATTCATGAAAAAACTTGTTTCACCATTTCTCTATTTTTCTATATCTGCTGGTAGTCAATCCGGCATTAAAACATACAACTAGTATGCTTAAAAATACGAAATTAACTTCGATTAACCTCAAATTTTAACTACACCATCTTCCACACATTTATGACTTAAAAATAAAATCTCCACATTTATTTCCACTAACTAAGCAGTTTAAACCAATTTTAAGGCTAATAATAGCTATGTTTCACATATAGTATTACAACAAACTGACTAAACATACTCAGAAGGCCACAAAACAAGCAGGCATGTTAAGCAAATATTATGCTACCTCTGTATTCATATACAAGCCTAACATGTTTTCTATGATATTACATTACACCTTTACTAACCCCTGTTTTCCTTGTTTCAGGTAGCTTTTAGCTTCATTGTGGTCTCCAAGTGCAAGAACAATTGTACGACCCAACCCATCTCTGATTGAGCTGCATTTTGGTAGGCAAGTAGAGGACCTTATTAGAAGTCTTTGGATGCTATTTGATCATATCATTAACTTGTCTAACCCCTAACACCTTTGTCTACCTTATTTGCTTTACTTTGTAGTGAGGTCCACCCTATCTTGGCCAAATTCCATCGCTTAGACCACTTTTCCAATTTTTCAAGATTTTTTTATTATATATTTTAGGTGCCATTTTTTAGTAGTTTTCACCCTATGATGGTCCCATAATTTTTAAAATTGTGTAGATAGGGTAACTAATGTTATTTTGGTAGAATTTTAGTATTATGTAGTCCATTTTGCATATCATTTGTTTCTACACTTTTGCATGTTGTATGACCAAGTCTTCTAGTTTTTACACTTTTGCATTTTGCATTTCTCTTTTACTTGTTAATCAAGTTTCTCTTTTACCTCTTTTGATTTTGTTAAATTTGGATTGAATTGCATAATTTGATTTGGATGTTGATGTGATAATTGTATAATTACCACAGTTACTTATAGGATTGTTTAGCTTAGTTGAATTCTGGGTTTTAGGTTAATTTAGCATTAGATGAATGTTTAATTCATCTAAACTTGATTAATTAAATTCTGGACGCTTATCTAGTAGAGATTTCTTGGATCATCTTAAGACTTCTTGATGTGATAAGAATCTGATTAGTAATTGAATGGATTCCTAGTGATCAATGATGGATTAAATTCAAGATTAGTTGATTTCCTTGGATTGGTTGTTTACTTAATCCTATTTACAATTTTTAGTTGTTTTCATTTAATTAATTGTGTAATTTTTCTCTCATTTATTAACTTCTTAATTTGATTACTTAATTACAATGATCCAAGGGCTCGACCCGTATTATACCTTATACTACAAGTAATTTGATGAATCGGCTTACAAATTGATATAATTTGATAGTCTCAGCAGTTATCAGTATCTTTTACAATATTTTGTTTGATTCTATATGAATATAATTGTTAAAATGGACCTCTGCCTTGGGAATATAAATAGTTTTTGGCTTTTGCCATGATTTTGAGAAACCCTATAAGTTTTCTTGGAGGCTTCTGTAAATTCCTAAAGTAGCTAGAATTATCATGATGACACTTATTTATTAGAATTACTAGGAATTCGTAGAATTCTCACCTCATTTATAAATTCCATGATATTTTAGGTAGTTAGTCGGTGACAACTTAGTCTTGATTATTATGGTTTTCTGGGATACTCTAACTACATTGAGAAGGCTCTAAGATTTGCCTTTGTTCAGCTTTGATTTATCTGTATTATGTTTGAAATTGTACTATGTATGAAGTGCTTATTCAAACTTAGCCATGTATCTATTAGATTGATGTATGTACCTATGATATCAACACATATGATGTATTAGTCAATCTAGATATATGTTGAATAGTTAGTTAGATCCTTGTATAGAAATTTTGATTTAGCTATAATTAGGTAAATATTAAGGAGTCCCTCCACGAGGAGCTCCCACAAAAGAATAAGAAATAGCAAGGTGAAGTCAAAATAAAATAAGTGTTTTATGGGTTTTCAGCCTAGCTCTCCAAGAGAGCTAAATAACCCTTAACAGGCTTGGAAAGAAAAAATCTAAAATACAATATGAAAGTAAAGAAAAATTTGCATAAGTTAAGATACTTAGGGTAAGAAACAGTGATAAACTTTAGTCTATTTGGTCCTCTTATGACTAGTCTAAAAGTACTATATAAACTATGGGGTGTAACACCCTAACTCCAGGTATCATAGTATATCCATATTATATACAAGTAAACAGAGTTAAGAGAGTTACTTCTGCCTAACAAACATTAATCATAATCCATAATAACACTCATGTCATTATAGAGAGCCTTAAAGGAATAAAGATACATGTTTATACAATACTAGCCTCAAAAGGGCAATTGTAATACATAACATCTTTATACATCACAAAGAAAATATAAATATAATACTGGCTTTCCCAAAAAGAAACTAGTTATCTAGTCCATTTGTTTCTTCTTCTTTCCTTTAAAAAGGGATCTTGACCTGGATTTACATGGAAACACAAATAGGGTGAGAATTCATAAACCTTAGTAAAAGTATTCTAAAACCAATTAGTTATAACATTATAAACACAATCTTAACAAATAAGGAGTAAGATATGTTTTAAAAGCTCTTCAATAACTTATCTTTACTAACTAAAGAAGCCAAGCTATACAAACATTCATGGATCAATAAAAGAACCAAGCTAAACTCATTTTCATGGACCATCAAAGGAAACCAAGCTGATAAACTTCCATGGTCCAATAAGGAAATCAAACTACTTTCATTTCCATGCTTATTAAAGAACCAAGCTAATTTTATTACCATGGCTCATTAAAGAACCAATCTAATTTCATTACCATGGCTCATTAAAGAACCAAACTATTATTCTTCCATAGTCCATAAAAAAAAACTAAGCTCATGGTATGCATAATTCATCATAAGAAAATGCTTGGGAGTTACTGCCTTTAGGCGCTTAGGCACCCACTTTTCATTGCTTAGGTGCTCCATGATAGAAAACCTCCCCTATTCTATCTATCATTGGGTGCTTAGGCGCCTAGAATTTGAGCACTTAATCACTCAACTCTAGAGCTCTCTAGACTTGTGCGCTTAGGCGCCCTCTTTTTGAGCCTTTAGGAGCTTAGCACTAGAACTACTCGTTCAGCTTTCTAGCCTTGAGGGCTTAGGTGCTCACTTCTTGGGTGCTTAGGCGCTCACTTCTTGGGCGCTTAAGCGCTGAAGCACTAGAAGCTATTTTCCTATTTCATTGAATTTCTAACCAAACTTAGACCCTCAATCTTAGGTTCTAAAAGGTTTTCATACACAAAGATGGTCTCTAATCATGTAGAAACCCTCATGTAAACTCTAAACTCATTAATCATGGATTCACGTTCAAGCTTACATCATTAAAATACCCATTTCTCAACTCTTAACTTAAGCATACAAATGAGTGTTTCTAAACTCACAAATAATAACCTTGCATACGTTAAGTTAAAAGCAAACCAATCTCAGCCATTAAAGGCACTAAGCAAGCAAGAAAATAACATAAGACTCTCAAACCCATTTTTCATCCTACAACATACACCATGTATAAAAGATAGAGATAGGGAGAGATAGTCATGTAAGGTCCAAGCATCCTTACCTCAAGTAGTCTAGATGATCTTCAAACCTTTTATTTGCCTTTGGTCATTGTCCTTTCTTCCCCTTCTTCCTTCTGCTTCCTTTCTTCTTCTTTTCTTTTCTTTTCTTTCCTTTCCTTTTTCTCTGTTTTTCCTGATGGTTGCACGTGAAAATGAGAGAGTGAGAGCGAGGAAAGTCAAAGAAAGTGGCTAAGAGAGAAAGAGACAGTGGAAGCCAAAGGAAAACGGTAAGAACTTAAGATATTTAGATGAAACTTTATATCTGTTAAGAGCACTTTGATTTTACGATATCAAGTTTTCTAACTTCCATAACCATTATAGAAAATCCTAGGATTCACCTTAACCTTAGTTTCATCATTTCTATAACTTTCCATATATCAGTCAAGTCAATCTGATATTAAAACACTCACTCAGTGTACTCCAAAATACCAAACCAACTCAATTTATCCTCAAACTTTAACTATATCACATTTCATATATTTGTGACTTAGAAATAAATTCTCCATATCCATTTCCCTAAACTAAGCAATTTATGTCATTATCTAAGTCATTTTAAGTTATTTTTCACATTCAATGTTGTAGCAAAGTGCCTAATCTAACTCAGAATATCACAAAACTAAACAGACATGTCATTCAAGCATTATGATACCTCTATAATGATATATAAGTCTAACATGTCAAAAAGAGTGTAACTCCCTAACTTTTGGGTTAAGTACAATAGTGTCCCAAATGTACTGTTTCATATTTTTTGTGAATTATAAATTGAATTTGACTATTCCGTAAGTGTATTTGACTGTTGTGTGTGATTTGCTCCAAGCCTAGAAAATAATAATTTTCTGACCGAAAAAATCTTATTTTAATTATTCAGAGCTGGGGGATCTTACTAAACCCAATTCCAAGTGATATTTATATTAATCTTTTAATTTTTAGGATTTAACTGTGTAATAAAATAATTTTATATTATTATAATATTATTTTAATTGACAATACTTACTGTCTCAAAAATAGTAGAAATCTGCTTCAAAATGACCATGGACCCAGAAAAGTCTGTGGGACCCGCGTTTAGAAAAGCAGTCAACGTTTTTTGCTAGACTAAATTCTAAGCCAATAGGAACTAATCAACAATAGTGGCTTGAAAGTTTCTAACCAATAAGGTTTGGTCAAATAAAGTGGCAAAGACTTTACTGTGGACCATTGGATGAAAGGCTTGATTAAGATATTTTTTATTATAACCGTTGATCAAATCAATGGTGTGAGAACAATCCTAATTAAATCACTAAGTGATATCCACCTTAAATTACATCAAGAGCTAGGAGTTAAAGTTAAGACCAATGGATAGGATTTAGTCAAATATAATGGCTTGACTAGTTACTAAGTAGCTAATTAAACCTAACTTAGTTAACCTAATTGCCTAATTAAGAAACTAAGTGGACTAACCTAGTTATTAATTAGTTATAATCTAATTATTAATTAGATATCTTAATAGCATCTAGAAGTCATGACAAAGCATGACATATACAATGACCTCTTAGATTGATTAGTTATGTAATTAGATAATTAAGTAAGTGTGATTAGGAAACCTAACCTAATTAACTACCTATCTAATTAGCATGTAATTAACCTTAATTGGAGTCAAACCAAGTCCCTAAACCCCCTATTATCCCACGGCCAAGAGGGCCAATTTACCATGTTCTATAATGTTCTAGGTTCATCTTTTGTGACACTTTGATGACCAAATGGTGACCAAGCCATGTACTCTCAATGTGAACATAAAATTGTGATATTTTACTTCAAGTAAATCTCCTAATTTCCCTACACACTCACACGGCTGCACCTCCTCAATTTCACTCTCAAATTTCACTTTTCTCTCACCTAAAAAGCTAAGCATCATTTTCTCTCAAATCTCTCAAGAACACCAAACACTTTCCTTCTCTTTTTCTCTCTTGTGTTTCGGCCTCTTCACCCAAAATCACCACCCATCTTCTATAATTTTATCTTTTTACATTTCCTAAACCTAAACAACATCCTAAACACTTTTCATTTAGAAGGTTTTGTCAAAATCCTACTCCTTCTACTTCAAAATCCAAACTTTTGTTTACTTCCCTAAAGGTAAACTCTTGATTCTTTGGTTTTAAATTAAGTTTATGTGTTTCTAAACCATGATTGTTCCATGGTTTATCATTATTAAGCTTTGTTTGTGATTTTACTAATTATTTAAGAATTGTTAGGGTTTTGTTTTGGTTCACACGAAAATCAAAGAGGAGGAGGAGACTTAAGGATCTTGTCTTCAAGAGGTAAGAGGGAGATTTAATCTCATCAACCCTATGTGGTGATGAGAAAATGGATTGTATGTGTGTGAAGAATCCATAAGGATTCATTTGTGTGGTTGTTTATTATTTTCCTATTTGTGATTGATTTTAATTGTGAGCATGTCTATAGCTTTAAAAATATATTGCATGTGGTTATAAATGTATGATTATTAATGTAGGATGTGAATAACATGCAAGGTTTGCATGAGTGTTCCAAAGAACACAAAAGAGGCTCACGACTTCTCCAAGAAAAAGAGAACTAAAATGTTCTCAACCATTTTCTAAAATAACGATTTAATGAATTTAGGTAAAACAATGAATCTGAAAGTGATTTAGAAGATAGGAAATGATTACTGATTATTTGTGAAAGATATGTTGAATTTGGCCAACATGGCATACAATGTATATCTGATTCCCAAAATTATTTTCTAAGGTAGTTTAAGTAGTTACATTATGAAAGAATTTACTCTCAATGAGTTATGGGGAATATAATGAAATAAAGAGAACAATTGAAAAATACTAACGTAGAGCTCACTCTTTGAGTTTTGAAGCCCGTTAGCAAGTTTCAAGGTGTAAGTAATGGTTAAGGGTAAAATAAACAGTATTTAAGGAAAAACGTAGAAAATACCATTTAATAGATTTTCTAGGCAAAATGCTGCCAAAATTTTCTAAAATCAGACAAATAAAAGAAAAGGTTCCATAATATGTTTATAACGTATGGAAAATATTCTACGTAGTTTAAAAGTACTAGAAATAGCTTACATATATTTGAAATAATGATTTTTAAGCTATACGGTTAAGAAAATGATTTAAAAATCTTACGTGATTGAGAAAATGATTTAAAAATATTATGTGATATTCAAAAATGTCAAAATATATTTACACGATTTAAGAACGTTTGTAAAAGTGATGCGATTGTGAAAATGCGATAAAATTTCTACGCAACTAAATGGAACAGTGAGTTTTACTATCAGGCCAAAGTGGTGGACCCGGATATGTTGAGAGATAGTACTGTCAAGTGGAGACATACTATATTTTGAAATATTGAGACTGAGGGTATTTTCGTAAATATGGTAATATATCAAAATTAAGAGTATTTTGTAATTGTGATTCTAAATCATGCATAGAGACTTGTGTCAATTTGGTTGAAAATTGGCGATTGATTGACGAGAAGAATTACACCATGTCATGGTGTGATAGGCGTAGTGTGGTTCATTAATTGAACTTAGAGGCGTTAGTGTGCGGAGAATTCCACTTGCGGACAGTTGGTAGCTCCTCTGGGCCGTGGTAACGGGCAACGCACTAATGATCTCGACAAGCACTATTCTTAATCAATATCTTGTGGACACTACTTGGTACAATGCCTGTAGTGCACGACGTATTTGGACTGTGTACTACTACACGATGTTTTGGACTGTGGACTATAGAGACGACGTTGGACAGTGTAATAGTTTGGTTGGGCAGCCTGAGGTACTGATAGTTCTTTTCGAATCATTCTCTCTAATGTCTGTGTTCAGCTCCATGGAGTAGGAACGAGTCAGTATGCATTAGCATCCATGATCTGCATTTTAAATGTTTACTATAACCTGTGATAGCATATATGATGTGTTAATTTGAGGTACTGTATATGATATGATGGTATGCATTATTGAGATATCTGTTTGTATTGTCATTTTCTTCATTGCCATGCGGGTAATGATATAGATTGTCTCACCTCTCTATATGCATTTCTCTGCATTATTATTATATTCTGTAAAGAGTTTGAGGAAGAGGAAGAGGAACAGCCTCTTGATATTCAGTATCCGGAGAAGCGCCAGCCGAGTGAGCAGTGCGAGGACGGCGAGCCATTAGATCACCCCTACTATCTGGATTGACCGTGTGATCATGGTGTTGCCTGGATTCTTTGGTTTTGTGAGACTTGATTTTCACGGAGGCTCTGAGGCTTGGCGACTGCGTGAGGATAGAGGATCGGTAGTTTATGTGGGACGTCTGACAATATTTTTGTGTAGAGAGTTTGATAGGGAGATCATCTTTTCTACTACTTTGTATTTACATTTTGAGTTGCCTTTGACTCTTAGGCGTTATTGGGGAGGGATTTTCCATGCGCCTAGTGAGTTTAGTAGTGAGTCGACAGCACGAACTCAGGTTTGTAGAGCTGCAAGACATCCGAGATTTCTGTTATCCGAAGATCTATCTGTGAGTGATCCTTTGGAGGGTTAGGAATCTTTGATGTGTACTTGGGCATGTTATGTTTTAGTATTATGCTGACTCTTTACTGTTTTGTTAAATATTTGTAGTTGTAAATTATTTGTATACTTAAGACAAAATCATATGTATATTATGGTGTGTGATTATGTTCTATCTTATTTTGTGGTCCGTGTTATTTTATTTAACGTTATTATGTATAAAAGGAAAAATTTTGCAACTAATATTATTTATGTACCAAATGTTTTATAACTTAGGTAAGATTTTATTTTCTTGTATTAAAAATGTGACATCCCCACAAGGGTGTTACAAAGAGGATGCTACAATGGGGTGTTACATTAAGGCCTTATTCATTATATAACAAGTAGTACTCACTGCATCCACCAAAAAATACTTCAGAAGGTTTGTTTCATTAAGTATAGTTCTAGCCATTTTTTCTAAAGATCTATTTTCCTTTCAACTACTCCATTTTGTTATGCAGTTCTAGGAGCTAAAAAGTTATGCTCAATGCCATTTTCATTATAAAACATTTCAAACCCTTGATTTTCAAATTCCCCGCCATGATCACTTCTAATGAATCCAATGCTACAATTTTTCTCATTTTTAATAACTTTGGCAAGTTTTCTAAAAGCATTGAAAGCATCAATCTTGTGAGAGAGGAATAGTGTCCATGTGTATCTAGAATAATCATTCACAATCACAAATGCATAGTAATTCCCACCAAAGCTCATAGTTCTTGAGGGTCTAAAAAGATCCACGTGCAAAAGTTGTAAAGGGCTAGAGGTTAAAACAACATTTTTAGTTTTAAAAAAGACATTTACTTGTTTTCCTTTTTGACATGCATAACAAAGCCTATCTTTTTCAAAATTGAGTTTAGATAGTCTAATTACTAGTTCTTTTGAAACCAATTTATTTAGATGATCCATGTGAATGTGGACAATTCTTCTACACCAAAACCATGAATCACTTTCCTTATTCATAAGCCATTTACCATCTTGAGAGGTTATATCATCTAGGTTAATCATGTAGATATTATCCACTCTATGACCAGCAAACTTAACTTGTTTATCATCTTTACTTTTAACTATGCAACAATTAGAATCAAAGATTTCTCTATTTTCCTTGTCACATACAAAACATTTTCAATTGAGGTAGAAAGGGTTTCACTAACTTTTCTAACTCCAAGGATTCTTCCATTGTTATTGTCTCCATATGTAATATGTCCATGCTTTTTAGGAACAAGAAAGGAAAACTTGGATTCATTACCTGTCAAGTACTTGAAGCAACCACTATCAAGATACCAATTTGAGCTCTTGGCCTTCAAGCATACCTACAAAAACATACTTAAGTTTTGGCCCTATGTACCCAAACTTTTTTAGGTCCTTGTGTGTTAGTTTTGGGCAAAGATCCCTTTGGAAACCATATCTTCTTTTGACCAACATATATATTCTTCTTAAGTTAAACTTAGCAAGAGTATTTTTTAAATCCTCAATTTCTTTTTCCAAAGATAAGCATAAATGACATGAAGAAGATGAAGAAAGAGCATCCTTTTGAGAAGAACAAGTTGAGCATGAGAAATTTGCATCAATTAATCCAAGAGTCTCATTTTCTAAGTTCAATTCCTTAATTTCTTTGCTTAAAGAAAAATATGATTTTAAAGAAAGGAAATTGTTTTCTTTGAAGATGAAACCATTTTTACAAGTCTCATGGATTCTTCATGCAATTCCTCAAAGGCATCTTGCAATTCCCGATAAGAAGGTTAAGATTTATGAGTTTGAGATTCTACCTCCAAGTCATCATTGGCCATGAGATAAAGGTTGGCCACTTTATTGTGTAATTCATTTGAAGAGTCCATGTCATTGTCTTCCTATATAATGTATGCTCTTTTTCCTTTCTTCTCCTTGTTTGGCCTTTTCTCAAACTTTTCTCCCTTTTGTTGATTTAAAAGTCAATCCATCTTCATGTGCCCTGGATTTTCACATTCAAAGCAAATGGGAGGAGTTGGAGTTGAACTTTTACCTTTCATGTAGTTCTTCTTAAGTAAGAAGAGTGCTCTTTTTCCATTTCATTTCTTCTTTAGGAATTTATTGAATTTCAATCAAGAAGGTTAAATGTCTCTTCATTCATCTCCAAGTCCTCTAGCACATCTTTATCATTATCTTCTTTGTTATGGGATGAGAAGGCCTTGAGAGCTATCCCTTTAATATTCCTATCCACATCTTCATTTTGATGAAGGCTTGATAATTCCATTTCATGTTCTTGAAGCTTCCCAAAGAGTGTTGAAAGAATTGTGGTGACAAGGTTTCTTATTTCAGTTATGGTGTAGCATCTTCCCTAACCTATTAGTCTTAATCATGGTTGTATAAGTTTAGTAACCCTAGCATGAGTTACCTGTTCTTTTTGGTGACCTTTTGAGTTAGTTTGGATACATTGCTATAACACTAAATGTGAAAAATAGCTGATAATAGCTCAGAAGTTTGCATAAATTGCTTAGATGATGGAAAGTTTATTTCTAGGTCACACATGGTTGGAACTAGTTGTAGTAAATTTTATAGAATTATTTGAGTTAGTTTGGCATTTTTAATAACATAGAGTGAGTATTTAAGGGCCAAATCAAAAAGGAAGATATCTTGGAAAATTATGAGAATTCGTCAAGATATCAAGTAGAGGATGAAGATTTTTTTATAAATGGTTGCAAGTTAAGGCAGATACCTGTGAGCCTATTAGCTTAATTTCTTAGGTTTAACTTAACTTAAGGAAGAGTAATAAAGCATAAGTGATAGTTAATATTATATGAAAAATTATGGAATGATGAATCTAGGAATCAGATGAGTCCTAAAATTTTCTATAACACCTATGAAGGTTAAAAAACTTGTTAATGAAAGATTAAAGTATACCTAAGAGATACAACATTTCAAGATAACATTAAAGTCATCCTTATTCCTCTAATTTTCTCTCCACCACCTCTCTTCATCTCTATCTGCTCCTTTGACCTTTTTTTAATCTCAATTTTCACTCTTAATCTCACGATTTCCAACAGCAAAAAGAAAAGAAAAGGAAAGAAAAGAAGGAAGAGAAAGAAGAAGGAAAACATGAAGAACTAAGGAAAAACAAGAAGACAGCTTGAATATCATCCACTAAAGAGTTGAGGTAAGGGTGCTTGACTAGGCTTAACTCTTTTCTTTTCTATATGGTATAAAAATTGGTTTGAGAGGGATGCATGGTCCATTTGTTTCTATTCTTGTTTTCCAATGGTTTGAGATGGTAAATTTGGTTAGGAATTAAGAAACGGTATGTTAAAGAGTTGATACATGCATAGTTATTGATTTTGAACTTGTATGCATCGATACAACTCCATACACTTGAGGTTGTGAAAATGGGTTTGGATGAGTTGTTCTTTGTTCATAAATCCTTATGATGGTGATTTGAGAATGTACATGTGAGTTTTAACATGTTTGGAGACCCTGTATGGTGTTGAAAACCATTTAGAAGTGAGTATGGAAGTCAAAAATTGGTTACCAACTCAAAGAGCCTGAGAATGGGAAGTCTGCCTCTAGGCAATTAAGCGCTTAGAAGTGATCGATTAATCAGTCATTGGCAGAGAGAAAAATGGGTTGGGCGACTAATCACCTAGAAACTGACTGCTTAATCGGTCAGTGGAAGCCATGCCCAGTACTGAGCGATTAATCGCTCAAAAAGTGGGATTTTTGCTGTCATTAGGCAATTAATCGGTGCATTTTGGGTGATTAATCAGCCAAGGATAGAAATTCCCCTGTATCCCATTTTGAGAAAATAGAGTTCTCTACTTGATGGGATTATATTTATGTTATATAGTGTGAGTTGTGGTACTATTAGGGGTGTTTTTTGATGTGAACATATACCTAGTATATCTATAAAAGATAATAATATTGTGCATTCAATGAATTGTGGAGTGACAATGGTGTGCATCTAGTTCTTTGGAGAGCAAGGATATTGTACATTGAGCTCACTTGTGAAGTGGAGCCATTGTGCCTTGAACTCATGTATAAAGAGGAACATTTGCATTATACACTTATCATATCTCATGAAGTGTATTTTAATGAATGAATTGCTCCTTTATTTTCTAAAGTTGAGCCATTATTGAATGCTTATTGCAATTTGCTCCTTTGCTTTATTAAAGTTGAGCTTATGTTAAATTGATAGTGTGTGCTCAAGATAATTGGCATTATATTATATAGACCTTGAGAAGAAGTGATCCATTACTTTTTATTCCTTAAGTGTTATAACCTTATATAATGTGTATAATCATTTTGTCAATGAATTGTAGGAGATGATCATCGATAAGGAAGGGGATCCCAAATTCCTAATATGAGTCTTCCCAAATAGTTTCCTCATCAGTAGGGCTAGTGTAACATCCTAAATTTAATAACAGTGGTATAATTTTATTATACCACAGTAATTAGATTCAGGCATGCTACTAACTACTAAAACATTTCTAATATAACATAACAACATTATATAAGAAAATATGAGCCATGAACGAAAGATAACATACATAATGTCAGTATTTCTCATAAATACAAACAATGTACAAAGTTTACAACTAGGCTTCTCAAGGCACCAAAAGATACATCTTTTCAAAAGAAACATAAAGATAAACTAAGCTAAGACTCCAAGCTCCTTCCTGCACTTCACTTTCCATAAGTCTTCTTTCTTAGAATCATCATGGAAACACACACAAGGGGTGAGAATTACACATTCTCAGTAGTTGAATCCATAAAACATGCCATCACAATCATTCCATCTATTTCAGGGAAAACACAATTCTAAAATCAAGTCTCATACATATATAAGCTAGAAAGGTGGCAAATGCCAAAACCATGTCCTTTCTCTTCCCGAAATAGATTCTTATTTTATACATTTGTACAGAAAACTCATTTCCATAAATAATCTTCGAGTAATCATCACACTTACAGAATCATGATCTCCATCTTAGAGATATGCAATTACCCATATAATTGTAATGCATGAATATGTTATGATTAACAACCGCCCATGCAATTGCCATGCTATGCCAAATTATGCCTTGTGTTCATGCCTATATAATTATCTAATTATGTAATGAGTAATGTTATGATTCCATTTATGGGAAACCAATTCCATGGTAATATCATAATATGCATAAATCCTGAACAAAGCAATGGAACTCACTTCCATAAACCTTGAACAAGCATTGGAACCCAGTTCCAGCAGTCTTCTCTAATAACAAGGAATCCCTCCTCAAAGTCATCAGAAGTAATGTGGGGAATCATTCGCCTTAACTACTTTGAAAATCCTCGCTTCACGCAAAACCAGGAGTAAAGAAGAAATAATCATCCTCAACTACTCCATAATAGGGAGGGAGCTGCGCGTCCTCACGTTATCAAGATTCAAGATCACCTCTGATAGTAAGGAATCCCTCCTCAACTACCTCCCATTTTGGATAACATCTAACAAAGAGGGAAAATCTTGCCTCAATGTCTAAAATAATGAGGGAGAGGAAGTCCATCCTCAACTCATCACTATAATAGGAAGGAAACTATCTCTTCTTACCTACCATAGATTATCCTCAAATGTGACGGTCACATCTTTCAACAAACATAAATATAATATATATAACCATGTCTAATTACCTCACATAATTAGCATTACAAATTAATTTGATTCATCACATTCTTACTTAATTAAATACCTCTATTAGAGTCTCATTACTCATTAAGGAGCGTAAAAGAAGAAACTACACAAAAGGAAGCTCTATTGCATCAAACAAAACTCCATGTTCAAGTCTGGAAGTTGCGCTTAGGTGCCATCCACCCATTCCTAGGCGTGATGGTGGTAGGGCAACACCTTGTTACTTCGAGGAAACCATGCCTAGGCACACCACTTTGGTGCCTAGGCGCCACACTCTCTGTCTCTGCCACGCCTAGGCATGGTTCAATGGCTCCTAGGTGCCACCTTGTGATAGATAGCTTTCTGCAGAAATCTACAAAATGGGTACTGCTCCATTAGGAAAATACCCCTATTTCTCCATCCAATCATCAAATACACATGTTTTCCAACATCATATAAGACCCACAAATATGTTGTAAATCTTACACAACTTTTAAATCACTCTAACATGGATCAATGAATCAAACATCTACCTCAAAAAGCTAAAACTCAACTCTTAGCTCAAGTGGGATCAAAGGAAACTAATGTAACACCCTAATACAATTATTGTAAAATAAATAGAATATTTCAAGATAAATCACGTTAAGTATGTCACTTCCTAAAATGCAGAAAACATAATTCATAATAACCTGTGCAGTCATTATAGAGAGCCACGAATGATAAAAAGATGATATATACATATACCATTGGCTAACAAGCCATATTGTATACATAAACTTTTACAAACAACCAAAAGAGTACAAATATACAAGTTAGTTCAAGTTGGTTCAAAAAGAAAAAGCTTTCTGCTTCTTCTTTTTCTTGCCCTTTTTCTCTTTTGGAAGGACATCACCTAGATTTACATGGAACACACAAGGGTGAGAGATCACAATTTCTTAGTATTCACATACCAAGACCAATAGTTAGTCATTTACAACAAATAAATCAACTAAACACATATTAACACTCTATGTAATAGAATATTCAAAAATCAATAACATCAAAGAATCACCCATACAATCCTAAGATACTATCGAATAAGCAACCAAATCAATTAATTACTTAAGCAAGATAACTACTCATACAATTATCAACAATGCAATGATTTATGTTATGAGATATGGTTATGCCCAAACAATGTCCTAATATTATGAATATGCAATGCCAATGCAGGTTTTAAATTTTGAAAACACAAGTTACTTACTTATTTCCCAAAATCCTCTGTTTCTTGTATATGCAAAGTAGGATAAGCCTAAAGCATAAACCCACTTAGTAATAGGCAGACACTTTCCCCTCACCATTGTAAGAGTACTATTGCCACCCCTATACTGGTAATCCTGACCATACAAGCATAATTGCTAAGAGAATTAAGATCCAACACCTCATTCTCAGGTTATATGGTTGTGGACACCATCTAAGGTCATAATACATAGGAAATTAGCAAATACCAAGTTTAAAAACCAAAAATCTGAGCCACATTTTAAACACTATAATATAGAAATCTTAGCCTCATCTATACAACAAGGTAGCAAGATTGATATCTCTAGCTAGATAGTATCTAGAACATCACACAATCGCCTTACAAGTGATTTAGAAATCAACCTCATGTTAACTAAAGTTCTAAACACTAACCTAGGCATTCTATCACACTTTGAATGTCTAAAAAAATTTCCCAAACTTTTCATATATGCAAGTTAATAATTCTTTCCAAAAATATCCCCAAAAGTGTCTCTTTACACCCTAAAAGGCTTGCCCAAATGATCCCAACAAGTAGGGAATTTAGTTAGCATCACATGCTAAATTGTATTCTTTGCTCTACCTCAGCGTTCAGGAGCTTAAGCACACAAACATCAGCCTCACACGAGATTCTCTGGACGTTGGTTGCTCAGGCGCTCTAACATGGGCGTCTAGGCGCTAATCATCCAGTAGCACGCCACCATCTTCTGGGCTCAGGGCGCCTAGGCGCTCGTCACCCAGAATAGAATCTGCAGAATTCTGCATAAGTTGTTACTATTCCATTAAGTAACAAAACAAGACTCAGCCAGTCATGACCAAATTCTAGATGATTTCTAATCCCTATCATGCTCATTAACATATTGGAATCATAAATCAACAACTCAACTCATCAAACATGGATCTAAACCAAATCAAGCCATAGAATTATACAAAAACCTAAAAGCTCCTCAAATAGGCATATGAACATCCATCAAGCAAAACAAGTTACCATGATTTCCAATGAGTTGAAAATATTCTAACTTAACTCTTGGGATCAATAACTAAGTTAAGAGTAAGGATTTGGTTCACCAAACCAAGAATTTCTCCAAGAACCCTAAAGTTATTCAACATGAACAAAATAAGATAAATGGATAGAAAACCCTACCTTAAGTAGCAAAGATGAAGGTGATGATGGAGATGATCACCAGTCTTCAAGCTTGCCTTTTCCCCTTAGCTTTCCTTTTCTTTCTTTCCTCTTTTCCCCTTTGTCTTTCCTCCCTTGCTCCTTGTTCTTCTCCTCTTTTTGTTTATGGTTTTTTAACCGTGAAGAGAGAATGAGAAAGTGAGAAATGAGACACAAATATCACACAAAATGGGTCAAGGAAAATGGCTGCACGTGGGGGACTTGGTCACTTAAGTGACCATTTGATAATTCCCAATCTACTAAGAATACTTAGATTTCTCCAAATCTAATTTTCCTAAAGCCAACAAGTTTAAAATAAATCACAGGATAGATCAAAAATCTTGTTGCACCAAAACCATCATTTTCCATATTTGCGACTAGTCACTCTGACATTAAAACACACAACCAGTATACTTAAAAATACCAAACTGACTCTAATTATTCTCAAACTTTAACCATATCATAGAATACACATTTGTGACTTAGAAATAAATTATTCTCATCTATTTCCATTATCTAACCTATTTATGCTAATATCTGGGTCATTTTAAGCTATTTTTCACCTTTCGAGTTGCAACAAAGTGCCTAAACTAACTCAGATTGTCATAAAATTAAATAGTCATGTTAAGCAAGTTTTAAGCTACCTCTGTAACTATTTACAAGTTTAACATGTTGAAGAGGATGTTACAACTAAGGGATTCAAATTCATCTCCAAGCATTAAATAAACCAAAATCATGCCATTCTCAAGTCCTACCATAAGAATCAATCAAGAACCACAACAACTACACCCCAATCCCATTTTTGATTCATCAAGAATCCTCATGAAACAAGATGAAGAAAATGAAGAAAAAGGTGGTAAAACAAGTTTCCCCCTACCTCTAACTTCAGAAATTAAAAGAACTGAGAAGCTTCTCTCCTTCTCTATCTTCTTCTTCCTCCTTGATGGTTGATCTTCCTCTTCTAGCTTCCTTCTTTGCCTTTCCTTTTTGTTTCTCTGCTGGTAGCTGAGTGAAAGTGAGAGAGAATGGAAGAAAATATCTAATACAAAGCAAAGAAGTCAAAGGCAGAAAAAAGAGAAAACGTGAGAGACTTGGTCACTTAAGCTATAACCCCCAATCTGTTAAGAACCCTTAGATTTCACCAAATCAAGTTTCTTAACTTTCAACAAGTTTAAAATAAATCCTGAGATTCATCAAAAATCTTGTTTCACCATTACCATATTTTTTCATATTTGCTACTAGTCAATCCGACATTAAAACATACACTCAGTATGCTTAAAAATACCAAACTAACTTCGATTAACCTCAAATTTTAACTACACCATCTTCCACATATTTATGACCTAAAACCAAATTCTCCATATTTATTTCCACTAGCTAAGCAGTTTAAGCCAATTCTGGGGCTAATAGCAAATATTTTGCATACATAGTGCTACAACAAAGTGACTAAACCTGCTCACAATGCCACATAATTAAACAGACATGTTAAGCAATCATTAGTCTACCTCTATATCCATATACAAGACTAACACATTTTTTAGGGTGTTACAGCTAGGGTTACCGGTAGCGTGAAGAGGTAACATTCCTTTCCTATCAAGAGATACAAGGAACCAGGTTCCTGAGAATATGCAAGAAGGCATGACATTTCATAAGCATTTATATATGACATTCCATAAGCATTATCATACAACATTTCAAGAACATTAACATATGACTTTACATGAGATGTTAACTATCTATAAATCATGAATTTGAGTTATGAATGTTTATATAAAGAGAGTATGTAAATGTTTGAATGGTAGTGAGTTATGACTCATATACTTGAGATTCCTGTGATCTATAGATGTTATGATAATTTGCTATAAATGGTTGATTATGAGAATTTGAATGATAGCAATAATTGAATTTTTCTACCTCAAGAAGAGAAAGGAACAGTTTTGGCTTTTGCCACCTTTCTATATGTTTTTAAAATACTTGATTTTCCCTGAAGCAACTGGAGTTATTATGATGTCATTAAATGTGATAGAACTATTAAGGATTTTTTAATTCTCACCATTTTGCTATGTTTCCATGATAAATCCAACATGAGATTCTTCTAAGGAGACGAAGTCAAGTTGATGACCTAGAATAAACTATTTACTCTTTTTCCCAATGCTTTGTATATGTAGTATTTGCATTGGATTGTATAAAGATGTATGTATTGTACACATGCCAATAAAGAACAAGTTTTCATATGTGTAATACTCATGTACATGTTACTTTTCCCTTTCAAGGCTCTATATACTAACATGTATAGTTATTATGAAAATAGTATGATGTTTATAAGTTGGAAGTGACGTGCCTAATCTTGTTTACTCATGTATATTCTAGATATACTATGTTATTAGTATTAGGGCATTACATGTAGTGGTCACCTTCGGCTGTCATTCCTTACTTAAACATCTCAACAATTTGTTAATCAAATCTTCATTGGGAAAGGTTTTTCCAAATAAGGAAATATGATTAACAATATGAATAAACCTCTTTTGCTGTCTTGTATGCTTTCTCCTTGATTCATTCTAAATAAATCATATTCATGTGTGAGTGTGTTAATTCTTGCACTCTTCACCTCACTAACTCCTTGATGAGTAACTTGAAAAGAATCCCATATTTTTTGTGTAGTTTTGTAATTAAAAATTCAAAAATACTCATCATACCCTTGAGCACTAGTGATGATGTTCTTAGCTCTAGCATTGTATTAAACTTTCTTCTTGTCATCAGTCCATTCAGCCTTTGGTTTTGTGACTTCTCTACCTTCAATCATCTTGGTTAGAATAAAGAGACCATTTTGAACAGCATCCCAAACATCAAGATCAATAACTTCAATAAATTTTTTTATTCTTTCCTTCCAATAGTATATCTGATGCTATTAAAAGCAGGGGGACCTATTGATTAAGGCACCTTTAGGTAATACACTTTGAAAAAAAAATATCACTCCTCTTGAAGCTGTTAAGATTTTTAAACAAGAGTTAAGCTCTAATATCACTTATTGGATCGAGCACTTACCATAAGGCCAAAAGTTGTAGTTGTTAGTTAAGGCGCAACTCTTTCTACTTATGCTTTTCAGTAAGTGCCACAATTTGATCTGACTCTGACCCCACCTAGGCATTGGCAAGGCAGGGTGCTGGCCTTCAATCAATAATCCCCTTCCCAGCACTTGCCTCCAGTAGTCCGTGCCATTCCAAGAATTGAACTCATGACCGTAACTCTAATACCACTTAATACCAAGTGGCTTCAAAACTCAAGAAGGGAGTGAATTGAGTTTATCAAAACTTTTCATAAACAAGCTCCTTTTAATTTTGTTAAAGCTATTTTCTTATGTGGTGAATGGATTTAAACCAATAAAAGATCTCACACAAGTTTTCAAAGATAAAGAATGAGTAGAAGATGATGCAACATAAATAAGCTTCAATGTAAAGAGATATGGGTAGATAAGAATGCAAACAAGATTTATACTAGTTCAATCACCCTTGTGATCTATGTTTAGTCCCTAGGATCATCCACCAAGAGTTGTAAGCTCTAAAGCCCTTTTGAAGTAATACATCTCATTTTAGTTTTGATGCTAAAAAACTATGTTGAAAATGTTAATCTATTGCCCTTAATGCTAGAAGTGGTTTAACATATTCTTTGTGGATTTTTTCTATTATATTAACCTATACAAGACTAATCAAGTATGAAGGAAGTCTTCTAGGTGATTAAAGAGGGCTAAAAAGATCAAATTTTGACTTGACAAAGTTCAAGTGTGACCTGAGAAGATTCCTGAAGAACATGAGAAAATTCATCATGTGAAGGTCTTGAGAAGGTTGTGAGAAAGTTCAAGAATATGAAGAATCTCCATAAGAACTAATATAAAGAGCAATTTAAAGATTAAAATGAAGCTCACACTGTAACACCCCAATTTTTTATTTTTCTTGATATTTATGAGTTTTATAATATTTGGATATTTTTGTGAATTTTTGGGAATTTTTAATTTATTTTGATTATTTTAATATTATTTTAGACTGTGTGTGTGTTGAGGTGAGCTTGGAAAAATAAAAGATTTTCCTAGACCAGAAAGTTTTGGACTATTAATGCAGGGCCGAGGGAACTAACTAAACTCGAAACTAGAAATAGTTGACAAAAATTTTCTGTATCTGAGTTTTCTATTATCCATTGGATAATGTTATTATCTGTTGGATGATATTATTGTTTATTGGATGATGCCATTATCTGTTGTATAATGTTATTATCTATTGGGTAATAATAGCAGTAGCTATTATCCATTGGGTAATAATTTTGGAAAATATCTTTTGAAAAATATCTTTTGAAAAATATCATGAGATTAGTCAACTAAAGAGGCTATGACTTTTGTGAAGGACCAATTAGAAACAAGCTTGGAGGAGAAGCTTTGCATATCCACCATTGATCTAATCGATGGTTGTGAGGGCAAGCTTAGTGAAGAAGCTTAGGATATCTACCCTTGATCTAATCAATGGATAAGATGAGTTGAGTGTAAACTTAGTGGAGAAGTTTTGGATATCCACCTTTGATTTAACCAATGGTTGTGATAACTTGTAGCAAATAAAAATATCTCTCTCACTCTCTCCATGAAGCCTCACGGCCACTTAGTCTCTAAAGTGGCTAAGTTTCATTTTTTTTCAATCACAAAATTCTATGCTTATCATCTTTCATTACAAAGCTAAGAACCAAAACCCTCTTCCATTTTTTCTCCCAAAGCTCACGGCCAAAAGGCTCAAAAGTGATCAAAGTTGATTTATTTATTACATTCTAAAAGTTATCATCTTTTCTCTCAAAGCTAAACATTATTTTCTCTCACTTTCTCTCATTTTCCCTTCCCTACCTCACGGTTTCACTACCTAGAATCACTATCCAACCACTCATAATTCAAACCAACTACACCACTTAATCCTAAACTTCATTCTAAGCAACTTTCATGTTGTGATCAAGACCTAATTCCATCATCATCAAGCTTGATTCTTGGATTCAAGTTCTAGGGTTTCAAGGTAAAGGTCTTGAAACTTGATTTCTTATTTGATTCTTGAAATTCTAAGACCATATTTGATCTATGGTTGTCCTACTCTAGCCTTAGATGATAATATATTTGTGTTTACTTTGATTTTTAAGAGTTACTTGGTGGAGGAAGTTGATACAAATGATCATACAAGGAGCTTAGGAGGTTACATCTAAGGTAAGAGGGAGATTAACCTCATCAACCAATTATGGTAGTGAGGAACATAATTTGTATGAAGGTGATGAATCCATGTAAGGATTATTCACCTTGTTTGTATGATTTTGTGATTTGTGTTTAATTGCTTTATGTGGTTTTATTGCTTTGATATTATGCATGAATTTGATATAGTAGGATTAAGATGTTTTATGTATGTTGTATGATATAAATTGTGATTGAGAGGAAAAGAATTTTTGGTTCCAAAGACCATGAGGCTCACAGCCTCTATGCCCATAAACGGGTAATCCATTACAAAAATGATTTATTAAATGATAACCTAGAAGATTAGTGGTAATAAATTTAATTAAGAAATTACAAAATAAAAATGGAAATGGATATGTTTTTATCACTAATTAAAATGGGATTTTTGGCCAATATAGTGGAAAATAGGATTGGGAATTATGTTTGGAAACTTAAAGTATTTTATTCGAATGGATTTTTAAAGAGGAAGATGGAAAAGGTTTTATTTAATTTAAATAAACGTAAGTTTTGGAAAGAACATTAGAAATATTATTTAGAGAAGTTTTATCAAGGAAATAATTTCTAAGGATAGTTTGGAGATTAAAATATTTTATTTAATAAATTTTTTTAAGAATAAAGAACAAAGATTTTGAGATATCTTGAATTAAATTAGATGATATAAGTTTTTGTGGAAAACGATAAGAAATATTATTTAGAGAAAGTTTAGTTGAAAATGTTAGAAATATTATTTAAATGTGATTTATTAAAGAAATATTGGAATTAAAGTCCAATTTTGATAGTAAATGAGAAAAGTTTTAATTTGAGCTTAGAATATTGAGAAAATATTTTACGCGATTGAAAATACATAGAAAAACTTTTATGCAATTTAAAAATGATGATTTTTAGCTACGCGATTAAGAAAATGTTTTAAAATCTTTACGCGATTGAGAAAACATTGAAAAATTGTTACACGATTTGAAAACGTAACAGAAGTGTTACGCGATTGTGAAAATGTGATAAAAATACTACGTGATTGAGAAATACAGTAATTTGCTGTCAGGCTAATGTATTGAACCCAAATATATATTAATGTATGGTTATAGCTGGTAGTGGCTTGTGATATTGCATTAAGTCATTGGTCATGCATTATTTGTCAGACGGTGTCTGTTAAGGCTATTGTTGCCTAAGAGTTGAATTACACCTTAGTACAGGTGCGAATTGTGTAGTGAAGGTCTATAATGGATCTTGGAGGTGTCGGGATGCGGGATTCCACATATGGTCAATTAGAAAGCGCTACTATGCCATGGCAATCGATGCAAACGTTCCGACGATCTCGACGAAAATACTATTCCTATTCCCAATCTGGCATAAAATGTCTTGTATAATACCTGATGTACACATTGAGAAATTATAGCACTTGGTCTGAGGCAGTCGATATACAGACATATCTTCTAGTTCATTCTCTCTGAAATTGTGTTTAGCTCCATGGAGTAAAAAATGGGTACATTGTGCATAAGGATAGTCAGTATATATGTACATAGTCAGTATACATATTGTTGTGGCATAGTCAGTATACTTACTTTTGTGGTATGATCAGTATTCATATATTATGATATACATTGCTGAAATATCTATTAGTTGATAACATGTTTATACTGTTGTTACGTGATATTGATATATATATATATATATATATATATATATATATATATATATATATATATATGAATGCCATTATTGTCATAATTGTTCTTTGCTGCCATGATGGTATTTATGTAGGGGATCTCACCTCTTTATTGTATTGTTCTGTCTGTTTCTATTTTATGCTTACGTCTCTGAAGACTGCGATGGCGGCAAGGGGGATTTGCTAGGTTTGTTTAGATTACAGTTTCTTGAAGGCGCTAATGCTTGACGTGTCCATTGGGACACAGAGTATATAGAGTATTATGTTGACATTACTCTATTTGTAAGTAGGACCCGACATAGAGTCACTACTTCTTCTTTTACTGTTGCATATGTAGTGTTTGTTTTACTTATCAGGGAGTTCTGGAATGATCTTCACTATACTCCTAGGGAGGACTTCGAGATATCTTTTGCTCGGATTTCTATCCGTCGAGACATTCCCGACTAGGGGAATTTGTCTTCTGAGGAGGACTCTTTTCTTTAGTTGTTGTGAATTTGGTCCAGTCTAGGTTAGTTATGTTAGATGTTTTATGTTTTGGGTATGTAAGTATAATGTACGTATGGTTGTGGTAAACTTTGTTTATATGTAAAATATATTATTCAGTTCTTATGTTTGGTGTTTCTAAAATTTGGTAAGTTTATGTAATCTACGAAAAAGAAATTTTGAAACCCGTATTAAAATAATATCGAATATTTTATAACTTGGGTAAAGTATTTAAAAGGAGTTAGTCTAAAATGTAATGCCCTAAATGGGGTATTACACACTCCATCCAAGTTATGAAGAAGAAACATGTGTTTGATAATGGAACCAAAGGATGAGAAAATTAGAAAGTTGGATGAAAGAGTTAGCTAAGAAAGGCCAATGAGAAAATTGCTCATGAGAAAGCTCCTAGACATCCTGAGAAGGTTTTGAGAAAGTTTAACTGAAGACCAAAAAAGAGAAGACCTCTCATACTTTAAAAAGGCAATCTGGACCACCTGATTCATCAAAGAATATGAAGTGGTGTTATCAATGAAGATGAGAAGATTGAAGCATAATAGGCTATGAGAAAATTTGGCTGAGAAGGTTGGATGAGAAGACTAGTTGTGAGAAAGTTCACATCAAGTTGAATAAAGAATGAAGAGCTCTTGCAGGATATATTTGAATATTGAAGCATGTTAGAAGAGTATCTTATCCACCTACAATGACAAGCAAAATTCAATCAAGAGGAAGAAACTAAGCCTAAGAAGATTGAAGACTTGAGGAAGTTATATGAGAACGTTCAAGTTGAGAATAGTCATGAAGAATCCTTCTTAAAGTCTCTAAAGGACAAATCTAGATAGCAAAGCTAATGAAAATGATTGAGATGAAGTTAAAAAATGATTAGCACCAGGTGAGAAGCATCAGAATAGAATCCTTAAACATGTGCTTACAAGCTAAGAAAGGTCAAAAGCTAGAAGAAAATGTTTGAATCCTTTTTGAACAAGATACAAGCCTTAAATAGACAAGATGTGCAAAGTTATACTTTGAAAAAATCAAGTTCAAAGGATAAGCATGAAAGATTTCTACAAAGCAATGCCAAATCTGAGCCAAGCAAAAGCTGAGAAAGTTTGTGTAGAGAAACTTCGAGCTGAGAAGGTTCAATGCTAGCAACCTTCTCACCTATACCAAAAAATGATAAACACGTGTATGAATGTGCTGCAATGGCTTGTAACTGATAGTTTCTACATGGAACCACTTGGGACTTGTTCCTAATGGCTAGAAACTTGTTTCTGAGTATAAATACGACCTATCCATGAAGATTAACAAGGGCTTCACATGGATTAACACCAGATGATGACAAAAAGTCAGATTTGAGTTCATACTCTATTTTATGCTCTCTTTGAGAGAAGACATTTGGTTTACATTTTAGAAGCTAAGGGCTATGGAGCTTAAAAGAGATATACACTTCTTGCGTGATTAGAAAACTGCCCGTGATGATTTGAAGGTTAGATGCTTGAGCCTCAATAGCATAGTGAACACATAGTTAAACCTTCTCATCTCTACCTACTTGGTCTGCAATCTACCAAATCCTTAGTAAATGTGTTGTGAGCACTAACAAACAGTGTTAATCCACTCTCTGAGTGTTTTCGAGAGCCACCTAATTATAACAAACATCTAAATCTCTGTACTGATCCTTGAGTGTTGAAGTGAGCTTGTGGGTTGTACAAGTCACTATAACCTTATGACGTTGAGCCTGAATAGGCTGTCTTGAAAGAATACTTGTTAAATCCTGGAGAGGCTTGGTTGATAAAGATTACTCTGATTCAGCCTGAAGAGGCTATTGTCAAGAATACTTGTATTGAAGCCTAGAGAGCCTTGATTGTTAAAGAATACTCTTGATAGTGGAAAGTCTAGTGTTTTACTAGGTACTAGATGTAGCACTGTGTGGTTTTGGGGTGCACTAGTATAAACCTTGGTGTTCATCTCTTCTTCCTTTACTCTTATTTATCTGGTTCATTTGATAGTCATTCAAAGAGCAAAAACTGAGTTTTGACAAAAAAATCATTAAAGTTTTTATCAAGTGAACTTAAAGTTTAACTTGCTCAGCACAAGTTCAATTATTTGATTATTAAGGCTTTATCTATTGTTGAAAGTGTTTTCAAAAGAAAGATATTTTATTTATTAAAATACAACCTTAAAAAGACTATATTGATTCTAATACAATAGTGAGAAAGTTTTTTTCTCTCAACCAATAAACCTTCTCATGAACCTTCTCACTCTAGTCTGATAGTTTATCTTGAACCTTCTCACTAATATTGTAGTTTAAGTTGAAAATCTAAGAGTGTTCTCAAGAAAGTTCTTTAAATTTATTTTTAACAAAGTTAATAAGTTGAATATGCTTTATTGACTAAATCTGAAGTATTTGATTCAAGAAAACAATCTTTAAAAAATTAAGAGACTCAAATTGTTTCAAAAAAAAGAAGTTGAAGTGGTGAGAAGGTTGTCTTCACTCAACCATTAAAGCTTCTCACAAACCTTCTCACCTTGGTCTATTAGTTTCTTTTTTAAAGCTTCTCATTGACCATTTGCTTTGAGTTGTAATCTTCTCACCTCCAAGTGCACTAACTTGAGAAAGGTGTGAGGACGTTATTCCTTTCAAAAAAAGAGTAACACAACTCAACCCCCTCCTTGTGTTACCGCCAACTTCAATTAGTATAAGAGCTTAGTGTAACATTCTCTCTAACCATTTAGTCTTAATTAGGGTTATGGGAGTTCAATAACTCTTGTAAGAGTTACTTGTTAACTTTAGTAACCTTTTCAAGATAGCTAGACTATTTTGCTTTAACACTGAATGTGAGAAATAGTTGTTAATAGCCCATAAAGTAGTATAAACTACTTAGATAAAGGAAATAAATATGAAGGATTTATTTTCAGGTTTCAAAAAAACAAAAAGTTATGTGGTTAATTTTGGAGAATTAACTAAGACAGTTTAATATTTTTAGTAACACTAAGTAAGTGTTTAAACACCAGATTAAATAAACAAATATCTTGAAAAATTTTGAGAATTTAAGAAGATATCAAGTAAACAATAAACAATTTTCTAGTAATAAGAACAGGTTAAGGTAGATACCTGTAAGCTTATTAGCTTATTTCCTTAGGTTTAATGTAACTTAAGGAAGAGTAATATAACTTAAGTGACAAATTTAGGTGTATGAACAACAAAGCAATGATGAGAATATGATTAAAATAAATCCTAGAATTTTTCATAGCACCTATGGAAGTTAAGAAACTATGATTAGTAAGATCCTAAGAGATATAAAGTTTCTAGCTCAATATCTAATCCATCCTTATCTCTCCACCATTGTTATCTCTCATTTCTTTGACTTTTCCACTCATTTCTCTCGTCACTCATAATGGAACCAACAAAAAAGAAAAGAAAGGAAAGAATGGAAAGAAGAAGGAGAAGGAAGAGGAGGAAGAACCAAGGAAAGGTAAGAAGACCAAGTTCAAACATCATCCTTAGAGACTTGAGGTAGGGGTGTTTGATTATCTAGTTCTATCATTTTCTATACTTTCTTGATACATGGTGTATGCTTGATTAGTTAGAAAATGGGTTTTGAGGTATTTCTCAAGGGTTTGAGTTGGATGAACTCATTAGGAACTTGAGATGTGATTTGTATTGAGTTAATACGTGTATGGTTGTGGCTTAGAGCAAGTAAACATTCGTAATACTCCATGATCTTGTGTTGAAGAAATAAGGGTTTTGGGATGAGAGATTTAACATACATGTGCTTGATCAATAAGTTGGTGATTTGAGAATATGTATGATGTAATACCCTTGATGACATGTTAGACTTGTATATATGTACAATGGAAGCATATCACATGCTTAACATGTTTGTCTAATTCTGTGACAAACTGAGTTAGTTTAGGCACTTTGTTGCAACTCTGAAGATGAAAAATAGCTTAAAATGACTCAGATAATAGCATAAATTGCTTTGATAAGGGAAATGAATATGGATAATTTATTTTTAGGTCACAAATTTATGATAAATGATGTTGTTGAAGTTTCAAGGTAATCTGAGTTAGTTTGGCATTTTAAGGCATACTAGTTGTGCATTTTAAGCCGAATTTGTAACGTCCCGAGACTGCCTGCTGGATTGACGAGTGTCTCCACAAACCAACATGGGTCTTTTCAGCGTGCTTTGTCCACACTCACACGCATCCTAGGAAACTTCTCAGGAGGTCACCCATCCCATAATTGCTCTAGGTTAAGCACACTTAACCATGGAGTTCTTATGTTCTAGGCTCCCTCTCATTCCGGTGCGTATTCAGTTCATTCATGCGACCTTTCACCTAAAAGCCTGCCAGAAGCCGCTCGTTGTTTGTGCTTCATTGCACCGCTGATCACTTCTCGCCCTCGTCGGCCCCGGGACACATATGCCCACCAACTTCCACTTAGTTCGTCCCCGAACCACACCGTACTGGGAGAGGTCCCGTCTCTGATACCATCTGTAACGTCCCGGGACTGCTTGCAGGATTGACGAGTGTCTCCACAAACCAACACGGGTCTTTTCAGCATGCTTTGTCCTCACTCACACGCATCCTAGGAAACTTCTCAGGAGGTTACCCATCCTACAATTGCTCCAGGTTAAACACGCTTAACCATGGAGTTCTTATGTTCTAGGCTCCCGAAAAGAAGTTGCAACTTGTTGATATGGCTACGCCAAATCAATTCCTTTAAGCCATCATTAACTATGCAGTCCCATACTTGCACAGTCTCTGAATCCCTCTCATTCCGGTGCGTATTCAGTTCATTCATGCGACCCTTCGCCTAGAAGCCTGCCAAAAGCCGCTCATTGTCCGTGCTTCATTGCAGCGGTGATCACTTCCCGCCCTCGTCGGCCCCAGGACACACATTAGTTGTACCACCTCAAAAAATAATTGTTTCATCATAAATCATCATTTTATAATATTTATAATTTTTGAAATTTTTTCTAGAATTTTTTAGAAATATCGAATATTTTAATATATTCCTCGTTTTGCATGCACACTGTGCAGAGTCGGTGTAACACCCCAGAAATTTGTTTGTTTTGTGATGAATAGTTATTTTCTAATATTTGTGATTTTTGAGAAGTTTTTTGGATTTTTCTGGAAACGTCGAATAATATAGTATATTTCTCATTTTATGTGCACACTGAGCGGAGCCGGGAAAGTGAAATATTTTCCCTGAGGTTGGTAAACCTTGAACTATGGAAGTGTCGATGGGGGATCTTACTAAACCCGAGGTCGGGCATAGTTTACGAGGTTTACATTTTTTTGAGGTTTTATCTGATAAATAAAACCTCTGTACACGCTGTTAATTAAAATTTTGCGATACACTTTATTATTCATTAGATAATTAATATTGGCTTTGTGCACTGTGATAATTATCCATTGGGTAATAACTTGTAGTAAAATCCTAATTACCATATTATTTTAACTATTAAATCACATTATTTTATCCTAATGTAATCTACTTTATGTCTAGTCACATCTCCTTTATTGGAAAAGCTCCCAAGCTTCTCAAGGAAGCTACTCACCTCTCTCTCCTCCATCTCTCCTCACGGCTGCTGCACATTTTGGAGCCAAGGGATTTGTGCTTCACTTAATTATTTCATACTATCTAAATTCAAAAGAAAACCTAAAAGCATATTTCACTTTTCTATTCACTTCTCTCTCTACCTTCATCTTCTTCTCAAGTTCTCCTCCTTCTTTCTAGCCACACCCACACGGCCAGCCCTCCTTCAAGCCCTCAACCATCACAAAATTTTCAACTAAACACATTTTCTTAATCTCCTTCATCATCTAAACACATCTCTAGTTCGTAATTTCTTGAAAAGGTTTCATCTTCACCATCTTCTTCTTCAAGCTTCAAGCTTAGAACTTTTGGATGAGATTCTTGTTCTCTCCTACCTCTTCTTCCATTTTCATTTTTAAGGTCTTCCTTGTGATCATTTATTCCTTATTTTTCAAGCTTTGGTATTAGTTTCATGAGGTTGAAATTTCTATGGTTTGTGGTGGTGTGAATCCAAAAATTCAAGGAGCTCCAAGGGAGTTCCATTGTTTGTTTTCTTCTCTAGGTAAGAGGAAGACACTCCTCCTCAACTTCTATTGGTAGTAAGGAACCTTTTTTTGTGATTGATTGTGAGAAACCCCCTTTAGGGTTATTCTTTGTTGTATGACTTTTATGACTATGTGTTGTTCTAAAATTGTTTGAGTTATTGGGTTGATTGAATATGTATATTGATGTGCTTGGATGGAATAAAAACTTGAATGGAAGCAAAATGGCTCTTACCCCCTTCCATATAGCTCACGGCCATAACCCTATTGTAGGGTGTCTATGATTGAAATTTTGTATCAGGATGGAAAAATGATTAACCAATGTATGATAAGTAATGTGATGATGAAAAATTTGGGTACTTAAGGCCACGGCCTCTAGGACCATTTAGGCCTTGATTATGTAACTTTAGGTAATCTTGGAACTTAAATAATCAAGTGATTAATTTATTGGTAATAGGGTGGAAACTTTAGTAAATTGGAAGATTAGAAAATAATTAGGGATTCATAAATTGGAAAGAACCAAGAATGAAATTTATCATAAGGCTTAGGGTAATTTTAATTAAAGAAAGAACAAGAGAGTGTGAGACTTTGAGACCCTTAGAATAACTTTCTAAGTGTTTGTGTGAATAAATTATAATAGAGAACTCAATTATCAAGAGAATTCCTCTAGAGATAAACTTTGAAAGAAATGCTACATTTAAGTGAGAATTCATAATGAACCTTGAAAATGTATTATTTCATTTAAATTTCGATAATATGATATTGTGGATCCATGTGAGGAACCAATGATGTGTTGATACTTACTTTGGCTAATTGAGGCATATTGTGGAAAAGTATGCGATGGTAAATATACATGATTATGCATTAAGTCATCATACATTGTAAAAGTTCGTTGAACTGTTGTTAAGGCCATGTTGCCTAGGAGATTGAACACACCTTTGTGCGGGTGCGAGTAGACTAGTGTAGGTCATTCTGTTGACCTTGGGGGCGTCAGGGTGTGGGTATCTCGCTATGGGCAATTGGTAGCTCTTCTGTCCATGGGGTAAACCGATGCAAATGCACCGATGATCTAGATCGAGATGCTATCTTATATCGTGATCTAGTGTAGAATGTTTGTACAATGCCTGGATGTGCACGTGGATAAACTAATGAGTAATAGCACTTTGGCTGCGGCAGCTGAGTTGCAGACATGTCTCCTGATCTTTCTCTCTGACTGTTTGTGTCTAGCTCCATGGAGTAGGATTTTGGTGTTGTATGTATATGCATAGTGAGTCCATATATTATCTGGAATTTAATTCTTATGATATATTAGAAATGTCACTTTACTGATGTATAATTTCCTGGAATTGCTTAACTGTTTATTGCTATTATTTAATATTTATCAGTATTACTTCTTGAGATGCTATGTGGGTGCCTTGCGCCATTTTATTTCTTGCTGCCATAATTGGTAATGATGGTAGGATGTCTTACCTCTTTTCTGTATTTCTATTATTTTCATCTGTATTTATGTTCCATCGAAGACGTCGGCGATGGAGGTGAAGCTCACGAATTCCCCGGCTTCTGGCCCGACCGCGACTAGCACCTGCTGTAGGATCATGGCGGCACGCCCACGCAGATTTTGAGGTTATGTGCGTTTGACCTTCCTCGGAGGTCCAGACTGCTGGCACATCAACCTTAATTCCAATTGCTGTATCTACGAGGGGGATGTGTCGATTTCACTGGCTTGGGGCGTCATGATCCGCCCAACTTCACTTGCAACGTCAGTTTACGTTTGGAGTTCTACTTGCCCATTAGGGAGATATGGGGTGATCGTTATTACACCCCATAGGAGGATTCTTTCTTGCCTACTGCTCGAGCCCTGGCCTAAAATTCGGTGGCTCCCATATGGGTTTCCTCAGATGAGGAAGACCCCAAGGAGGATCCTAACACGGTTCCTTCTCCTCTTAGGGACTGATACTGTTGATAACTACTGATGGCTATCAGTGTTTATTTTTTGGGCCTGATGTTTTATTATTTTGGTGGGCTGTATATGTATGATCCTTTGGGCAGGTATAGTTTTACTTATTGGTATATCGGGCTTTGTAACTAAACAGATTTGATATAATTTTATATATGAATGTGCATGTTGATCAAATGTATGCATTACTTCTGTCTTGCTCTTTATTGCCATTTATGTTTCGTCACTACATTTTATTAATTATAACGAAAAAAAATAGTCATCATTTCATTTATACAGCTATAATCGGACAGATTTAATCGTAATAAAAAGAACTGAGTCTTAACTTAAAATTTTATTTTTCGCATTATAAATGACAATGTGACGTTCCCTCCCAAAAAGGGGCGTTACATTAAGTTGGTATCAGAGCCCCGGTTTATGTTTTCTTTGGGTCTTTGTGGTTTGATCTGTCTTGTATGTGCTGTGTGATTCTCTGTGATTGGTATTCCGAAAGGGTACATCTAATTCTTCATTGTGTGTTTCAATTAGTATTACTTGAAAGCGACGAAATGGCATGACGTGGAGACATAGCAATAGCAATAGAAGCGATGTAGAGAATGGCGGAAGTCATTACCCAATAATCCGAGAGAGCTGCCCAGCAACAGGAAAGGGCTGCTCAACAACTTGAAGCTACGACTGATGCGCAGAATTTGGCAGAGTTTCGTCACCATAACCCTCCTCAATTCAAAGGAGAATTTGATCTGGAGAAAGCTAGTCTGTGGATCAAAGAAATGGAGAAAATCTTTCGAGGCATGAACTGTGCCAACGATAAGAAAGTGACTTACGCCGCGTTTATGCTGATTGGCGATGCCAAAGAATGGTGGAATGGGGCGCAAAGAGTGTTAAAAGCTGAAGGTCGCACAATTAATTGGGAGGTATTCAAGAATAGCTTGGTCAAATATTTCCCTACCTGTGCTAGACATGCAAAGGAAATGGAGTTCCTCAGCCTGAGACAAGGAAACTTATCTGTCGGTGAGTACACCGCGAAATTTGAAAGCTTATCTAAGTTTTCAATGTATTTCCAACACCATCCAGACGAGGTGTGGAAATGTCACAAGTTCGAAGAAGGATTGAGGCATGAGGTGAAGAGAGCAGTTTTCACCCTAAAAATCAACCAATTTTCAGAGCTGCTAGATACATTTTGCTAAGTGGAAGCTCTAGACCAAGCTCGAGACTCGAGAAATTGAAACTTTGGACCTACCAGGTTCCAAAGAGGAGGCGGCAACAACGCAAATCACTTCCAAAAGAAGCCTTATTCAAAACCACCAGAAAACTGACAGCAGACATCAGGTGTACGTTCTAGTGGAGGTTCTAGTGGGAACCGAACCGGGCCGAATGTGGCATTTCCTTCTAGATGTATGAAGTGCGGAAAGGACCACCTAACCAGGGATTGTTCTATCAAGGGAATCATATGTTTCCGATGTGGGAAGCCTGGACATGTCTGCAAAGATTGCAACCAAGCAAAGGTTGAGCCTTCATTCAACGCCGCACAAGCTACAAAGCTGTAGACAGGGGGTTGAGTGTACACAATGAGTGGAGAAGAAGCCTCCAAATCTGAAGATCTGATACAGGGAGAAGGTGTCATAGGAGGTAATCTTTTAACTGTACTGTATGACTCTGGGACAACCCACTCTTTCATTTCATATGATTGTATGAGACGACTTGGTTTACCTATGTCATCCTTACTTTTTGACTTAACTATTTCTACCCCCATTGATAAGCCTGTTGTTACTGCCAAAGTCTATTTAAACTATCCATTGATTGTTAAAGGTCGAATCTTTTCTGTTGATTTGATCTGTTTACCCCTTTCCCAATTAGATGTAATTTTAGGAATAGATTAGTTGTCTTCCAACCATGTCCTTTTTTATTGCTCTAGCAAAACCATAGTTTTTCCCATAGATGAGGATTCTAGATTTTTGACGGCCAATCTAGTCAAGCTTTCTTGAAAGAAGGAGCTCAGGGATATATGCTATTGTCTTCCTTGAAGGTCAAGAGCGAGGTTGATGTGAATGCAATTCCAGTGCTTAGCGAGTTCCCCGAAGTCTTTCCTGATGTTGTACTTAGTTTATTGCCAAAGTGGGAAATAGAGTTCACCATTGACCTGGTACCAGGATCTGGTCCTATGTCTATAGCACCTTACAGAATGTCACCATCGGAGTTAGCAGAGCTTAAGAAGTAGTTCGTTAGACCCAGTGTGTCATCCTGGGGAGCGCTAGTGTTGCTAGTCCGAAAGAAGGATGGTACTTTGTGATTATGTATGGATTATCGCCAGCTGAATAAGGTCACAATTAAGAATAAGTATCCACTTCCGAGGATAGATGAATTAATGGATTAACTGAAGGGAGCAGCAGTGTTCTCCAAAATCGATCTGCGATCAAGTTTTCATCAAATTCGAGTGAAGGCGAAAGATATTCCCAAGACAGCTTTTTGTACCTGATATAGTCATTACGAATACCTTGTGATGTCGTTTGGTGTGACGAATGCACCTGCCATCTTTATGGACTACATGAACCGAATCTTTCGTCCTTACTTGGACAGATTCGTTGTTGTCTTCATCGACGACATCCTGATCTACTCTCAAAATCAGGAGGATCATGCTAAACACCTCAGTATAGTTCTCCAGATTCTGAAGGAGAAGCAGCTGTATGCCAAATTGTCAAAATGTGAATTTTGACTGGACGAAGTCAAGGTTTTGGGCCATGTGATCTCAAAGGAAGGGATTACAGTGGATCCATCAAAGGTTGAAGTAGTTCTACAATGGGAACGACTGAAGACAATGACAAAAATCTGAAACTTTATGGGATTGGCTGGATACTATCGGAGGTTCATCAAAGGATTCTCCAAAATTACAGGACCTCTTACTCAACTCACAAGAAAGAATCAAGCTTTTGAGTGGATAGATGCGTGCGAAGAAGGTTTCCAAGAATTGAAGAGATGGCTAACTACTTCGCTAGTGTTAGTTCTACTTAATCTGGATGAACAGTTCAAAGGGTACTGTGATGCTTCATATCAAGGTTTAGGAGCTGTGCTTATACAGAATGGAAAAGTGGTGGCTTATGCTTCGAGACAGTTACGAGTGCATGAGAAAAACTATCCAACACATGACTTGGAGTTAGCAGCTGTGGTCTTTGCTTTGAAGATATGGAGACATTTCCTGTATAGAGCGACATTCAACATCTTTAGTGACCATAAGAGCTTGAAGTACTTATATGATCAAAAGGAGCTGAATATGAGACAGCGCAGATGGTTGGAATTCCTAAAGGATTATGATTTCTGACTCCTGTATCACCTTGGAAAGGCAAACATTATGACAGACGCATTGAGTAGGAAGATGCTCAGTATATCAACCATGATGATTAAGGAAAAAGATCTGATAGAGTAGTTCAGAGATATATGGTCTTTTGTGGAATTAGAACCGGGAAAAAATCACATGAATATGGTTACTATCTCAAGTGAATTGATGGAAGACATCCAGGAAAAGCAGAAAGTTGATAAGTTCTTACAAGAGGAAAGAGAACTGATGAGGTAGGGCAACACGACAACATTTGAAGAAGGAACAGATGGAATTCTGAGGTTTCGAGGTAGGGTTTGTATGCCCAGAGATCAAGAGCTAAGGAAGTATATTCTTAAGCACGCTCATACGAGCCAGTTGAGTATGCACCTGAGGATAACAAAAATGTACCAAGATCTGAAGAAGTTGTTCTGGTGGCATAGGATGAAGAGCGACATTACCAGATGTGTGTCTTCTTGTCTGGTTTTCCAGAAAGCAAAGGTGGAACATCAAAGACCATCAAGATTGTTGCAACCTCTATCTATTCCTGAATAGAAGTGGGACAGCATTGCGATTGATTTCGTGGTTAGATTGCCAAAGACCCGGAAGGGTTATGACTTAATATGGTAATCGTTGATCGACTCATGAAGTCAGTACACTTTTTGCCTATCAACATAAGATTCAATATGGAAAGGTTGACCCAGCTATACATCGGTGAGATTGTTAGACTACACAGGGATCCAAGGTTGACTTCCAAGTTTTGGCAAAGTTTGCAAGAATCGTTGGGAACAATGCTACGTTTGAGTTCTGGTTACCAGCCATAAACTGACGGGCAATCGGAAAGGACAATCCAATCGTTGGAGGATTTGCTCAGGGCTTGTGCTATAGAACAAACTGAAAGTTGGGATGAAGTTCTACCATTGATGGAGTTCACCTACAACAATAGTTTCCATTCAAGCATAGGGATGGCACCCTATGAAGCTCTATATGGACGACGGTGCCGAACATCTCTGTGTTGGTACCAAGACGGTGAGCGCCTTACTGTTGGACCTGATATTATTCAGAAGACGACTGAAAAGGTCAAGATGATTCAGGAAAATATGAGGACGGCTCAGAGCTAGCAAAAAAGCTACGCGAACAAAAGAAGGAAGCCTCTTGAGCTTGAGGAAGGCGAGCATGTATTTTTGAAAGTCACACCAGCGATTGGGGTGGGCCGAGTTCTGAAATCTAGAAAACTCACTCCCAAATTTCTTGGACCTTACCAAATTCTTCGCCGGATAGGTCTAGTAGCTTACCAGATAGCCTTACCGTCTTTTCTTTTAAACCTTCACAATGTATTTCATGTGTCACAACTACGAAAGTATATTCCTGACCTGAACCATGTCTTAGCACCGGACACAATACAATTGAAAGAGAACTTAACCTATGAGGCACCTCCCGTAAAGATTAAAGATAGGAGAGTAAAACAACTCAGAGGAAAGGAAATCGCATTAGTGAAAGTGATCTGGAATGAAAATACTGGAGATGCAACGTGGAAGTTAGAAGACAAGATGAAGGAGCAACACCCACAACTTTTCCAAGGTATGAAAATTTCGAGGATGAAATTTCTTTTTAGAAGGGGAGAGTTGTGACACCCCGAAAATTAATTGTTTCATCATAAATCATCATTTTATAATATTTATGATTTTTAGAAATTTTTTTGAAATTTTTCAGAAACGTCAAATATTTTAATATATTCTTCATTTTACGTGCACACTAAGCAGAGTCAGTGTAACACCCCAGAAAATTATTTGTTTCATGATGAATAGTCATTTTCCAATATTTGTGGTTTTTGAGAATTTTTCTAGATTTTTCTGGAAACGTTGAATATTATAGTATATTTTTCGTTTTGCGTACGCATTGAGCGGAGCCTAGAAAGCGAAATGTTTTCCCTGAGGCTGGTAAACCTTGAACTGTGAAAATGTCGACGGGGGATATTACTAAACCCGAGGTCGGGTACAGTTTACGAGATTTATGTTTTTCGAGGTTTATTTGATAAATAAAACCTCTGTACGCACTGTTAATCAAAATTTTGCGATACGCACTATTATTCATTGGATAATTAATACTGGCTTTGTGCACTATGATAATTATCCATTGGGTAATAACTTATAGTAAAATCCTAATTACCATATTATTTTAACTATTAAATCACATTATCTTATCCTAATATAATCTACTTTATGTCTAATCACATCTCCTCTATTGAAAAAGCTCCCAAGCTTCTCAAGGAAGCTATTCACCTTTCTCTCCTCCCTCTCTCCTCATGGCTGCTGCACATTTTGGAGGCAAGGGATTTGTGCTTCACTTAATTATTTCATACTATCTAAATTCAAAAGAAAACCTAAAAGCATATTTCACTTATCTATTCACTTCTCTCTCTGCCTTCATTTTCTTCTCAAGTTCTTCTCCTTCTCTCTAGCCACACCCACACGGTCAGCCCTCCTTCAAGCCCTCAACCATCACAAAATTTTTAACTAAATACATTTTCTTAATCTCCTTCATCATCTAAACACATCTCTAGTTGGTGATTTCTTGAAAAGGTTTCATCTTCACCATCTTCTTCTTCAAGCTTCAAGCTTGGAACTTTTGGGTGAGATTCTTGTTCTCTCCTACCTCTTCTTCCATTTTCATTTTTAAAGTCTTCCTTGAGGCCATTTATTCCTTATTTTTCAAGCTTTGGTATTGGTTTGATGAGGTTAAAATTTCTAGGGTCTGTGGTGGTGTGAATTCGAAAATTCAAAGAGCTTCAAGGGAGTTCCATTGTTTGTTTTCTTCTCTAGGTAAGTGGAAGACACTCCTCCTCAACCTCTATTGGTAGTAAGGAACCTTGTTTTGTGATTGATTGTGAGAAACTCCCTTTAGGGTTATTCTTTGTTGTATGACTTTTATGACTATGTGTTGTTCTAAATTTATTTGAGTTATCGGGTTGATTGAATATGTATATTGATGTGCTTGGATGGATTGGAAACTTGAATGGAAGTAAAATGGTTCTTACCCCATTCCATATAGCTCACGGCCATAACCCTATTGTAGGGTGTCCGTGATTGAAATTTTGTATCAAGATGGAAAAATCATTAACCAATGTATGATAAGTAATATGATGATGAAGAATTTGGGTACTTGAGGCCACGGCCTCTAGGACCATAGGGCTTGATTATGTAACTTTGGGTAATCTTGGAACTTAAATAATCAAGTGATTAATTTATTGGTAAAAGGGTGGAAATTTTGGTAAATTGGAAGATTAGAAAATAATTAGGGATTCATAAATTGGTAAGAACCAAGAATGAAATTTATCATAAGACTTAGGGTAATTTTAATTAAAGAAAGAACAAGATAGTGTGAGACTTTGAGACCCTTAGAATAACTTTCTAAGTGTGTGTGTGAATAAATTACAATAGAGAACTCAATTAATCAAGAGAATTCCTCTAGAGACGAACTTTGTAAGAAATGCTACATTTAAGTGAGAATGCATAATGAACCTTGAAAATGTATTATTTCATTTAAATTCTGATAATATGATATTGGGGGTCCATGTGAGGGACCAATGATGTGTTGATACTTACTTTGGCCAATTGAGGCATATTGTGGAAAAGTATGTGATGGTAAACATACATGATTATGCATTGAGTCATCATGTATTGTGAAAGTCTGTTGGACTGTTCTTAAGGCCATGTTGCCTAGGAGATTGAACACACCTTTATGCAAGTGCGAGTAGACTAGTGTAGGTCATTCTGTTGACCTTGGGGGTGTCCGGATGCGGGTACCTCGCTATGGGTAGGTTGTAGCTCTTCTGTCCGTGGGGCAAACCGATACAAACGCACTGACGATACAGACCGAGACATTATCCTGTATCGTGATCTAGTGTAGAATGTTTGTACAATGCCTGGATGTGCACGTGGAGAAACTGATGAGTAATAGCACTTTGGCCGCGGTAGCCGAGTTGTAGACATATCTCCTGATCTTTCTCTCTGACTGTTTGTGTCTAACTTCATGGAGTAGGATTTTGGTGTTGTATGCATGTGCATAGTGAGTCCATATATTATCTGGCATTTAATTCTTATGATATATTGGAACTGTCACTTTTATTGATGTATAATTGCCTGGACCTGCTTAACTGCTTATTGCTGTTATTTGATGTTTATCAGTACTACTTCTTGAGATGCTATGTGGGTGCCTTGCACCGTTTTGTTTCTTGCTGCCATAAATAGTAATGATGGTAGGATGTCTTACCTCTTTTCTGTATTTCTATTATTTCTATCTGTATTTATGTTCCATCAAAGACGTCAGCGATGGAGGTGAAGCTCACGAATTCCCCAGCTTCTGGCCCGACCACGACTAGCACCTGCAGTTGGATCATGGTGGCACGCCCACACAAAATTTTAGGTTATGTGTGTTTGACCTTTGTCGGAGGTCCAGACTACTGGCACATCAACCTTAATTCTGATCGCTGTATCTACGAGGGGGACGGGTCGATTTCGCTGGCTTGGGGGCATCATGATCTGCCCATCTTCACTTGCAGCGTTAGTTTACATTTGGAGTTCTACTTGCCCATTATGGAGATGTAGGGTGATTGTTATTACACCCCACAGGAGGATTCTTTCCTCTCTACTGCTCGAGCCCCGGCCCAAAATTCGGTGGCTCCCATGTGGGTTTCCTCCGATGAGGAAGACCCCGAGGAGGATCCCGAGGAGGATCCTGACATGGTTCCTTCTCCTCTTAGGGACTGATACTGTTGATAACTACTGATGGCTATCAGTGTTTATTTTTGGGGCCTGATGTTTTATTATTTTGGTGGGCTGTATATGTATGATCCTTTGGGCAGGTATAGTTTTACTTTTTGGTATATCGGGCTTTGTAACTAAACAAATTTGATATAATTTTATATATGAATATGCATGTTGATCAAATGTATGCATTACTTCTGTCTTGCTCTTTAATGCCATTTATGTTTCGTCACTACATTTTATTAATTATAACGAAAAACAAATAGTCACCATTTCATTTATGCAACTATAATCGAACAGATTTAATCGTAATAAAAAGAACCGGGTGTTAACTTAAAATTTTATTTTCTGCATTGTAAATGACAATGTGACGTTCCCTCCAAAAAAGAGGCATTACAAGATTGACTAGCAGCAAATATGAAAAAAATAAGATAATGGGGTTGAATCTTAGTATTTATTTTAAAGTTGTTGGAAGCTGGAAATCTTCATTTAGCTAAATCTAGGTATTTTTAGCAGATTGGGATTTATCAGTTATGACCTTAAGGGCCTAATGAGTCTTTTGGAACCCTTTTTTAAGCCTCACTCACGACCTTCTTTGCGGCTCAAAACAGAAACAAAAAACGTGTAAGAGCAAAGGAAAGAAGAGGAAAGAAAGGAGAAGGAATAGGAGGAGAAAAATAAGAAAGCCAAAGGAAAATCCAATGTGTGATCATCCGAGCTTGAATCTCCATTTTTAGCTGCCAAGGTAGGGGATTTAGAGTAGTTTTCATTTCTATTCTTCACTTTTTCCATTGATGCACTTTTGGTGCATAATAGGCCAATTTGAGTTTTAGAGGTGTTTGATGTGTTTTACTTGCTTGAATGTGTTTCTATGGTTGTTTATGATTTGTTCATAGCATGAGTTTGAGTTAGAAACTTAAAACATTTCATTTAGACCTTTGATGCACAAAAGTGAGTTTTAGGTCAAGTATGTGTGATTTTGGTTTATAATCCAAATTTCGTGGTTTAAGTTGGTGATTGATGATTCCTATGTGTTAATGAACTAATTAGGGATTTAGGATTACATAGAAACTGTTTTGGAATAGCCAAATCTCATGAAAAAAACTAATGGAACAGTACATGGTTCTACAAAATTCTGCAGAACATAGTTTCTGCTATTTACACTGTGGCGAGAGAAGGTCACTCCGAGGCGTGCGTTATAGAGTTTATGCACCCGAAAGCAAGGCACTGCGGCTTGAGATGCTCCATGCCGAGGTATGAAAACTAGAGAGCTGTGTGCTACGGTGTGCCAAGGGCTACGCCGAGGCGTGAGATGCAAAGTTTCTCAGAGATGAGATTTTGATGTTAGTATGTTTCCTACTAGTTGGAATCATTTATGAATGTTTTTCTAATGTATGTAAAGACACAAATAGAGATATTTCAAGAAGGAAATTATCTTCTAGCATGTATTAGAAGACTTAAGCCTTTGACAATCCAAGATAAATGGTTTGCCTTAGGTAAGTGTCTAGTACCTTAGGCCAATTTATGTGGGGTTTGTATCACGTATGATATAATAAGTGATGATGTGGTGTATTAGATGCTAATGAGCTAGGATAGACTAGTAGTATTTTTCCTATGAATGTGACCTTATATGATAGTATGACATTTGGCCAGAAGGAAAGCAATTAGAAGTTCCTAAGGGGACAAGTTATTCCTGACCAAGAGCTAGGGTTATATGTAGTATGAGTTTACAGATTTTCCTCTCTACAATGGGTAAACATAAGAAGCCAGAGTTCCTAGTAAAATATGGTTCGGTCTTAAATGAACTAAGTACATATAAGTATGAATGAATGTATGATTAACTTGGTTTATCTAGTTATTAAAGTTATACCTTGTAGAATATGTAAACATATCTTATTAGTGGCATGTTTTAAGATTATGTTTATTATGCTATGTATGACTAGCTTTGGTTTACTCATACTAAGAATTGTTGATTCTTACCCCGCTGTGTTACCATGTAATTCCAGGTGAAAGTTCTTCAAAGAATAAGAAGAAACAAGACTAGTTTTAGTAGTTATGTTACAACTGTTATATTTATTTATATATTTTTTGTAATGTACAAAATTATGTAATACTTCAAGCCTTTGCTTAGGATAATGTTGTATATATAAGCATTTTGCTATGAGTTTTATGTTTTTCGCATTTCATATGGCTCTCTATAATGTTTGTAATGAACATTATAGATATATGATCAGGTTATTATGTATGTAGTGACGTTGTAATGTTGTATATCTCTTTAAATATTATTTATATCAAGATATTAGTGTTAGGATGTTATATTATGGTATCAGAGTAGTTCATTTTGTTGAGCCGGGGTATGGACTGACTTTGCTTAGGCATATTTAAGATGTTCCTACAAGAGTTGTTTCTTCCGAGTCTGTCTATCTCAATGCTAATCAGGTCAGGTCAATCACTATTTAGTAGAAGGAGCACTAGGATATGTTCTTTTTTTCTCATTAGATGTAGAGGTTGAGCAGAACCTAGACAGTTTACCTATGGTGAGGGAATACCTAGAGATATTTTCAAGTGACGTAGCTGAGTTGCCACCGGAGAGAGAAATAGAGTTTACTATAGATTTAGTGCCGGGTATAGGACCTATATCTATAGCACCCTATAGGACGGCACCTCTAGTTTTAGCAGAACTCAAGAAACAATTAGAAGATTTGTTGGACAAGCAATTTATTAGGCCCAGTGTTTCACTGTGGGGAGCACTAATGTTGCTAGTGAAGAAGAAAGATGGTACCATGACGTTATGTGTTGACTACAGACAGTTGAACAAGGAAACCATGAAGAACAAGTATTCATCGCCTAGAATAAATGATCTTATAGATCAATTAAGAGGAGCTTCAGTGTTTTCCAAGATTGATCTAAGATATGGGTATCATCAAATCAGAGTTAAAAGGAGGGAATATCCTTAAGACCGCTTTTAGAACTAGGTATGGGCATTATGAGTATCATGTGATGTCTTTTGGGTTAACGAATGCTCTAGCAGTGTTTATGGATTACAGGAACAAAGTTTTTAGACCATACCTAGATAAGTTTGTGGTAATTTTTATTGGTGATATCCTTATCTATTCAAAGACAATGGAAGAACATGAGCAACATGTCAGGATAGTTTTAAATATCCTTAAGGAAAAGAAACTATTTGCCAAATTACCCAAGTGTGAGTTTTGGCTAATAGAAGTTCAGTTTTTGGGCCATGTTATTTCTAAAGGAGGAATCTTACTGGACTGTAGCAAAGTAGAAGCAGTGTTACAGTGGGAGACACCCACCAGTGTGACCAAGATCAAGAGCTTTATAGGCCTAACTGGGTATTATAGAAAGTTCATCAAGGGGTTTCCTCAGTTAGCGTTTGTAACACCCCGAAATTTCTTTTTTTCAATTAATTGTGATTTTTATGATTTTTGTGAATTATTTAATTTATTTTGATTATTTTATTATTATTTTTGGAGTTTTGTGTGTTTGAAACAGTGCTAGAAAAATAAAATATTTTTGAGGTCGAAAAAATTTTGACTGTTAACGCGGGGCCGGGGGAGCTTACTAAACCCGAAACTAGAAACAAATTTCAAAATTTTTCTTTTTTTGAGATTTTATCTGACCCATGAATTCTAGGTACATTCTATTATTCATTGGACAATAAATACTATTTTTGCTAGCAGTAGCCTTTGTCCATTGGTTAATAGCTATCGGTAAATATCTAGTTATTGACTAGTCATGAGCCTAGTCATAACCTTTCATCATTTCCATTTATGACTCACTTTATTATCAGCCAATGGAACACAAGCTTCTAAGGGAAGTTTGAAGGAAGTTAAGCTTAGTGGCTATGACTCATCATGGTGAACCAATGGGAAGAAAGCTTCCAAGGCAAGCTTGAAGAGGCTTGGAGGAGAAGTTTGGTCACTCTGCACATTAGGAGTGCATGGCCAAGGTGGTTTTGGACAAGCTTAGAAGATCAAATTGGTTACTTAATCTCTTTTGAGTTTATCTTGTTCATTATAGAAACAAAAATATCAAACTCTCTCATTTTTTCTCCTTAGCAATTTCGCCCAACACCTTAAAATTATTCTCCAATCTTGATTAATCCAAACTAAACATATATCTTGAATCGAGACACCATTTGGAGACACTTTCATGTTGTGGTCTTTTTCAAATAAATCCATCTTCAACTACTTTCTCAAAACATAAGTTTAAAGGTTTTTAGGTGAAGTTCTTGATCTTCACTTCTAATTTTATTCTAAAGTTCTAGACCATAAACTTGCTCCATGGTCATCTTATTTTAAGCCTTAGATTTTAATCATTGTTTTTTTAAATTGTTTTAAGGATCTTTTTGGTGGTAGAAGTTTACTTCACGAAACAACAAAGGAGCTTTTTGATCATCATCTAAGGTAAGAAGGAGAATAACCTCATCAACTAACTGGGTGATGAGAAACAAAATTTGTGGTTTGTTGGTGAAAAATCCATGTGAAGATTTATTCACTTGATTTTGTGAATTTAATTTTTTATGTTTGTTAGCTATATGTGATTTTATGATTTTGATAGTATGCATGAAATTGCTATGGTAGGAATTGTTGATTGAAATGCTTTACATGCTTTGAATCATATGTAAAAAGCAAAATTTTTGGTCCGCATGACCATATATGGCTCATGGCCATTTAGCCCAAGAAGGGGTTATACAAGGCAAAAATATTTTATTGATTATGAACCTAGATGATTAGGTGACAAGAATATGATTTAAAGATTTACAAGTTGAAAAGGAGATGAACAAAATTTTATGATTTGAAAAGAAGTGATTTTCGGCCATGATAATGTAAATAAGTTTGAAAGATGGTCTGAAATGTAATTCCCAAAAGAGGGTGTTACATTAGTTGGTATCAGAGTTGGTTCAATCCGTCAGGTTTATGGTTAGGTCTGTCTTATTTGTGTTGTGTGATTCTCTATGTTTTGATTTCAGAAGGAGACTATTTTGCTTGAAATGATTACTTTTACTTTTCATTGTATTTTGATTAGTCTAATGTTGAAGAAAGGCAACGACTCAAGGTAGAGGTGCGCATGTGGACACGAGATGTGACAATGATAATATGGCTGCGGCTGCAGCAATAATGTAGAGGATGGCTAATGTAATAGTACAACAAAATCAGAGGGCTGTTTACCAGCAGGAAGCGACAGCTGAGGCTCAAAATCTGTCAAAGTTTTACTGCAACAATCCGCCACAGTTTAAAGGGGAATTTGATCCGAAGAAAGCAAATTTTTGGATCAAGGAATTAGAGAAGATCTTTAGAGGAATGAGATGCATAGACGAAAGCAAAGTAACGTATGCTAATTTCATGCTCATTGGAAACAATGAGGACTGGTGGGCAAGAACTTAATGATTGTTAGAAGCTGAAGGAAGTGTTATCTTGTGGGAAGTCTCCCGGAGCAAATTTCTGGAGAAGTATTTTCCAGCAAGTACGAGGCACGCAAAGGAGATGGAGTTCCTTGGACTAAAGCAAGGGGGAATGACCGTTAGTGAATATGCTACTAGGTTGGAAAGCCTATCAAAATTCTAACAATACTTTCAACTCTAGTCCGATGAGGAATGGAAGTGCTAGAAATTAGAAGAATGATTGAGGCATGATCTGAAGCGAGCAGTACTAACTTTGGGGATTAAGCAATTCCTACCTTTTTAGGACAAGTGTCGCTAAATTGAAGAGTCAGATCAATCTTGGGATACGAGACCCTGTAACTTTGGACCATCTCGGTTCCAAACGGGGAGTAGTAGTAATGTCAACCGATTCCATCAGAAATCGTATTCACGGCCACCGGGGAATCAACAACAACAACAACAAACATATGGAGGAAGTACTAGTGGCAGTAGATTCAGTCAGACTGTGACATATTCACCAAAATGTATGAAGTGTGGAAAAGATCACTTAACAAAGGAGTGTACGATTAAGGGAATAATCTGTTTCAAGTGTAGAAAGCCCAGACACATTTCCAGAGACTGTACTCAACCAAAGATGAAGCCTTCAGTTAGTAATGTACGTGCTTCAATGCCTCAAGTAAGAGGGAGAGTCTATACTATGAGTGGAGCATAAGCCTCCCAATCCGAAGATCTAATCAAGGGAGACTATGCCATAGGAGGTAAGCCTTTAACTGTATTATATGACTTGGGGGCGACCCATTCTTTTATTGCCTATGACTGTGTGAGTCAATTAGGTTTGTTTGTGTCTTCATTAGCATTTGACTTGATTTTTGTTATTCCCACTGCTAAACCTGTTATTACTACTCAAGTCTGCTTAAACTATCCTATTACTGTTAGAGACCGAAACTTTTTTGCTAATGTAATTTGTTTACCTCTTTCACAAATAGACATGATTTTAGGAATGGATTGGTTATCTTCTAACCATATTCTGTTAGATTGTTTCAACAAATCTTTAGTGTTCCCTGAGACTGAGATTTCTGGATTTTTAAAAGCCAACTAGGGTAAAGCTTCCTTGAGGGAAGGAGCTCAAGGATACATGTTACTGTTTTCCTTGGAAGTCAAGGGTGAGACAAATGTGAGTACTATCCCTGTAGTTAATGAGTTTCCTAAAGTTTTTCCTGATGAAGTATACAGACTACCACCGGAGCAAGAGATAGAATTTTTTATCGATCTTGTACCAGGATCTAGTCCTATATTCATGGCACCATATCGAATGTTGCCATCAGAATTTGCTGAACTAAAGAAGCAGTTGGAGGAACTCTTGGGAAAGCAGTTAGTGAGACCTAGTGTATCACCATTGGGAGCTCCAGTGTTGTTAGTTAAGAAGAAGGATGGAACTTCTCACTTATGTGTGGATTATCGCCAGTTGAACAAGACCATGATCAGGAACAAATATCCACTTATGTGGATAGACAATTTGATGGATCAACTGAAGGGAGCCACTATTTTCTCCAAGATTGATTTACATTCTGGTTATCACCATATTCATGTAAAAGTAGAGGATGTTCCCAAGATAGCGTTTCAAACGCGTTATGGGCATTATGAATATCTAGTGATGCCAATTGGAGTGAGGAATGCTCCTGCAATATTCATGGATTACATGCATAGGATCTTTAGACCTTATCTAGACAGATTTGTTGTTGTCTCTATTGACGTCATTCTGATATGTTCTCGAAGTCAGGAGGAACACACTGAACATCTCAGTGTGGTTCTCCAGATTCTGAAAGAGAAGCAATTGTACGCTAAGTTGTCAAAGTTCAAGTTTTGGTTGAAGAAAGTTCAATTTTTGGGTCACGTAATTTCAAAGGAAGGAATTGCAGTGGATCCGTTGAATGTTGAAACAGTTCTTAAATAGGAAAGATCGAAAATCGCAATGGAGATCTGTAGTTTTGTGGGGTTAGCTAATTATTACCAAAGATTCATCGAGGGATTTTCTAAGATAGCAGGACCTCTTACCCAGCTCACACGAAAGAATCAAACTTTTGCATGGACTGATACATATGAGGAGAGTTTTCAAGAATTGCAAAGACAATTAACTACTTCACTAGTATTGATCCTACCTAATCCCGATGAACCTTTTGAGGGATATTGTGATGCTTTGCATCAGGGATTAGGTTGTGTGCTTATGCAGAATAGAAAGGTAGTAGCGTATGCTTTGAGGCAATTGAAAGTGCATGAGAAGAACTACCCTACTCATGATTTGGAGTTAGCTGCTGTTGTGTTTGCATTGAAAATCTAGAGGCATTTTCTGTATGGAGCAACGTTTAACGTTTTCAGTGATCATAAAAGTCTGAAGTACCTGTTTAAATATGAGGCAAAGGAGGTGGTTAGAATTTTTGAAAGATTATGATTTCCATCTTTAGTATAATCCCAGAAAAGCGAATGTCATAGCAGATGCTTTGAGTAGGAAGATACTTAGTGTCTCTGCTATGATGATCAAGGAAAGAGAATTGATAGAACAATTCAGGGATATACGGTTGTCTGTAGAATCGGCACCAGGAAGACTTTGCTTGAACATGATTACAATTTTGAATGGATTCATGGATGAAATTCAAGATAAACAAGGGAGTGATCAATATTTGCAGGATGAGGAGTTAGTGAAGCAAGGCGCCATGTCAGAATTTAAGGAAGGACTAGATGGAATTCTAAGGTTCAGAGATAGGATTTGTATATCAAGTGATTCGGAGCTTAGGAGATTGATTGTCGACGAAGCCCACAAAAGCAAATTGAGCATGCATCCAGGAGCGACCAAGATGTATCAGGATTTGAAACGATTATATTAGTGGCAACGCATGAAGAGGGACGTGGCCAAGTATATGGTATCCTGTCTTGTTTGTCAAAAAGCTAAAGTTGAACATCAGAAACCTTCAGGAATGTTACAACCTTCGACTATTCCTGAATGGAAATGGGTTATGATTCCATATGGGTGATTGTTGACTAGTTTACGAAGTCAGCACTCTTCTTGCCCATAAATATAAGGTATTCGATGGAGAGATTGACCCAAGTGTATATCGGTGAAATTGTTAGACTTCACAGTGTACCCTCTAGTATTATTTCTAATCGAGACCCAAGATTTATGTCAAGGTTTTGGCAGAGTCTGTAAGAAGCAATGGGGACAAAACTTCGTTTAGGTTCTGCCTATCATCCGCAAACAAATGTCCAATCAGAGAGAACAATTCAATCATTGGAAGATCTGCTAAGAGCTTATGTTTTAGAATAGACTGGGAGTTGGGATGAATTCTTACCTCTGATAGAATTTACCTATAGCAATAGTTTCCACTCAAGCATAGGGATGGCACCCTATGAGGCATTATATGGATGACGGTGTAGAATGCCTTTGTGTTGGTACCAAGATGGGGAAAATATTGCGTTAGGACCCAAACTTGTACAACAAACAATGGAAAAAGTTAAGGTGATTCAGGAAAAAATGCAGATAACTCAGAGTAGACAAAAGAGTTATGCTGACAAGAGAAGGAGACCCCTTGAGTTTGAGGAAGGCGAACATGTGTTATTGAGAGTCACACCCACAACCGGAGTCGGTCGGGTTATTAAATCTGGAAAGTTCACTCCTAAATTCATCGGACCATATCAAATTCTTCATCGGATAGGTCCGGTAGCATATCAGATAGTTTTACCACCTTTTCTTTCTAAACTTCATAATGTCTTGCATATATTGCAATTGTGAAAGTATATTTCTGGTCCGAACTATGTCATAGCACTAGATATAGTACAATTAAAAGAGAACTTGACCTATGAGACACTTCCTGTTAAGATCGAGGATAAGAGAGTGAAGCGACTCAAAGGAAAAGAAATTGATTTAGTAAAGGTAATATAGAATGATGCGGCTGGAGCTGCAACTTGGGAACTAGAAGACATAATGAAAGATCAATATCTGCAGTTGTTCTAAGGTATGATAAATTTGACGACGAAATTCTTTTTAGAGGGGGAGAGTTGTAACACCCCGAAATTTATTTTTTTTTAGTCAATTGTGATTTTTATCATTTTTGTGATTTTTGTAAATTATTTAATTTATTTTGATTATTTTATTATTATTTTTGGACTTTTGTGTGTTTGAAGCGGTACCGAAAAAATAAAATATTTTTAGGTCCGAAAAAATTTTATCTGTTAACGCGGGGTCGGGGGAGCATACTAAACCCAAAACCAAAAACAAATTTTGAAATTTTTATTTTTATGGGATTTTATCTGATCGATGAAATCTAGGTACATTCTATTATCCATTGGTCAATAAACATTGGTTTTGCTAGCAGTGCCTTTGTCCATTGGTTAATAGCTACTGGTAAATATCTAGTTAGATGACTAATCATGAGCCTAGTCATAACCTTTCATCATTTCCACTTATGACTCACTTTATTGTGAGCTAATGGAAAACAAGCTTCCAAGGAAAGTTTGAAGGAAAGTCAAGTTTAGTGGCTATAACTCATCATGGTGAACCAATGGGAAGAAAGCTTCCAAGGCAAGCTTGAAGAGGCTTGGAGGAGAAGTTTGGTCACTCTACACCTTAGGAGTGCACGGCCAAAGTGGTTTTGGACAAGCTTAGAAGATCAAATTGGTTACTTAATCTCTTTTGAGTTTATCTTGTTCATTTTAGAAACAAAAATATCAAACTCTCTCATTTTCTCTCCTTAGCAATTTCGGTCAACGCCTTAAAATTACTCTCCAATCTTGATCAATCCAAACTAACCATATATCTTGAATCTTGACACCATTTGGAGATACTTTCATGTTGTGATCTTTTTCAAATAAATCCATCTTCAACCACTTTCTCAAAGCATAAGTTTGAAGGTTTTTAAGTGAAGTTCTTGATCTTCACTTCGAATTTTGTTCTAAAGTTCTAGACCATAAACTTGATCCATGGTCATCTTATTTCAAGCCTTAGATTTTAATAATTGTATGTTTAAATTGTTTTAAGGATCTTTTTGGAGGTAGAAGTTTGCTTCAAGAAGCAACAAAGGAGCTTTTTGATCATCATCTAAAGTAAGAGGGAGATTAACCTCATTAAACAACTTGGTGGTGAGAAATGAAATTTGTGGTTTGTTGGTGAAAAATCCATATGAGGTTTTATTGACTTGATTGTGTGAATTTAATGGTTTATGTTTGTTAGCTATATGTGATTTTATGATTTTAATAGTATGCATGAAATTACTAGGGTAGGAATTGTTGATTGAAATGCTTTACATGCTTTGAATCATGTGTGAAAGGCAAAATTTTTTGTCCCAATGACCATATATGGCTCATGACCATTTAGCCTAAGAATGGGTTATCCAAGGCAAAAATATTTTATTGATTGTGAACCTAGATGATTAGGTGACAAGAATATGATTTAAGGATTTACAAGTTGAAAATAAGGTGAACAAAATTTTATTATTTGAAAAGAAGTGATTTTCGGCCATGATAATGGAAATAAGTTTGAACAATGGTCTGAAATGTAATTCCCAAAAGAGAGTGTTGCATTAGTTGGTATCAAAGTTAGCTCAGTTCGTCGGGTTTGTGGTTAGGTCTGTCTTGTTTGTGTTGTATGATTCTTTGTGTTTCGATTTCTGAAAGGAGACCTTATTGCTTGAAATGATTACATTATGTTTTCATTGTATTTTGATTAGTCTAACATTGAGGAAAGGCAACGGCTTGAGGTAGAGGTGCGCATGTGGACATGAGACATGACAATGATAATATGGTTGCGACTATAACACCCCCCCTTAGGGTGCTACATTTACACACTAAGACATCAAAACTTAACAAAACGAGATAAAGATTTAATCTTGGAAAAATAGTTTTCGAATTTTCTTTCTCAAAGGCATAAACTTAAACAAAACATAAACAGCACAAGATGTAATTACTAAATAATACATACCAAAAAGAATATATACATAAGTGGCATAGATCACAGTCCACCCAAAATTAACAAGGTTTGAACTCAAAAGACATATACAACTATTTGACAAAACATAAACTAGCCCAAGTCTATATGCCTAGGGAGTAGGTTCACCCATTGGATCCTTCATCGGATCCTCCTCTAGATCCTCCGTCGGGTCCTCCTCCTCGGACTCCTCACTTGATAGATCCCTCAGCCGGGGCAAGAGCTCGTCGATAGGTGTTCTAGCAGATGACACCATAGAGTCCTGATCCTCCTTCGGGGTATAATGCAAATCACCCCACAACTCCCTGATAGGCATAACAAACTCCAGACGCACCAAGATGTCAAGAGAAAAGAAAGGATCCCCATTATGGGTCCTACAGACAAACAGGGTCACATCTCCTACATATCTAACTTGTTCAGTATCCTAGTCGATACACCAAGCATCCGTACCTCCATAGAACTGAACTCTCACAAAACCAACAAACTCTCTTCTAGTCGCCATTACAGAAAACAAAACAACAGGAAAACTGCAGTCTTCTTCGTCTTCCTTTCAGTCTTTATAAATGGATACAAATAAAATAGAATAACATAACAGAGACGTGAGATTCCCTACATCAATACCAGCATGGCAGCATAGAAACAGTAAAGAATAGTAATTGCAGTTATGGCATCAAGTATCAGATAATTTAGCAGATATAAAATATCACGATGATATGTAGACAGACTATGCATATGTACAATGGACAAATTCCTACTCCATGGAGCTAAACACAATTTCGGAGAGAATGATCTAGAAGACATGTCTGTATCTCGTTAGCCTCAAGTCAAGTGCTATAAATTCTCAATTTGCGCAACATGGCTTATACAAGACAGTCTACACCAGATCGTGAATAGAATAGTGCCTGGTTGAGATTATCAGTGCATTGCTCAGTCATCATGGCTTAGTGGAGCTACCAACTAGCCACTTATGGGATACCCGCGCCCCGACACCTCTAAGTTCAACAAGTGAACCATATTATGCAATTCACCCCCGCATTAAGGTGTAATTTAACTCCTAGGCAATAAGCCTCAACTGACACCGTCGGTATAGTACATGATCAATGACTCAATGCATGCGCACATATTAATATCATGATTTTCCATAAACATGAAGTACTCATGAGTCAAGCCAGTCATCAAGATCTCCGGGTCCCATTCAAGAGCCCGACAGCACAATGCTTTTATTTTCAAACATAAGCATCTTAATTGCATAACTCAGAAGCATCATTCTCAAATTACATAAAACATTATCACAAATTTTTCTAACATGTAAAACTTTTATTTCACTTTTAAGCTTAATTCTTGAAACTTTCAAGGATTAATATAAAGATTAACTTTAATTACAAAACTCTTCTAGCTAGGTTCCTCTGGGTAATACCTCCTAATATTTTTCGTGAAGAACATAAAAAGGAAATCACATTGTCTTAATCTCATAAATTCTTTTCTTATTGCTAAACCCTAAAAGTACCTTAAGTTTTCATTATCTCACTCTTAAGCTTATTTTTCCACTCAAGGGCTAAAATCCCTCTCTTATAAATGATTAAATTTTATTTTATCACTCCTTCATTATTATAAATCCTTAATTCAATTCCTTTTTCACCTAAGCACCTAAGTTCCAAATTAACACAAAAGTTTTGTCTTGGTTTCCCTATTTAGGGTCTCATGGCCGTGAGCCCTAAGGTCTTTGGACCTCAAAATTCTCATCTTCAACAATAAGATTCCAAGCAAACAACATATTTTAATCACCAAAATTCCTACTCAACCAAGGTTTTGCATAACATCAAGCTATAAAATCATACAAGGCAAATAAGTACTAAACCACCAAAATCCATACAACTAAGTGAACAACCCTCACATGGATTCTTCACTTTCAATACAACAATTCGTGTCTCACCACCATGAAAGGTTGATGAGAGTAATCTTCCTCTTTCCTTGATTATGACCAACCACTCCTTGGGTGCCTTCTTGAATCAACTTTCTCTTTAAAGAGGCTCTTGAAAAAAGAAAACAACAAGCAAAAAGATCAACATCTAAGGCTTGGCAAGAATGACCATGGATTAAAATCATGGTCTTAAAAAGTACAATGAAGAGAAAGATGAAGATGGAGGAATTTCACCTTACAAGCTTTCAAGCCCTAACTTGAAGAAGCACTTGAAAATGGATGAACACGGTCAAGATCATAACACAAAAGTGTCTTAGAATGAGGTTTGGATTCAAGAAATATGGATGGTTAAAATTAAAGAAGATTGGAGAGTGGGTCTTGGGGGTGTGGTCGTGAGCTTGGTGGAGAGAAAATGGGAGAAGAAAGTGAGAGAGAAAAGTGTGTAGCTTTTTGGTTGATGAAAGATGAATAGAAATGATAAAAAAAGAGTTAAATGGAAGCTTACTCTAAAAGCTTTTTGGTTCCCCTTGGTCGTGCACTTCCTTCCTTGGAAGGGTGTCCAAAGCTTCCTCAAAGCTTTCTTAGGAAGCTTCCTTCCCATTAGTCCAAAAAGTCAAAAGGTGATGTCATGTGAATGATGTCACATGGATGATGTCATAAAGGTCACTAGATATAAACAATCTACTAAATCTTTACTAAAAGCTATTATCCAATGGACAAAAGTTACAGTTAACAAAATCGATATTTATTGTCCAATGGATAATAGAACGTATCTTAATTTTATCTACCAAATAAAATCTTAAACAAAGGAAACTTTGAAAACTGTCTCTGGTTTTGGGTTTGGTAAGATCCCCCGGCCCCGTTTCAACAGTCCAAATGTTTTTGAAAATAATATTAAAATAATTAAAATAAGTCAAATAATTCATAAAAATCCATAAAATTTCACAAAAATCATAAAAATTCATATAAGAGAAATCACAGATAAACAAAAAACAAATGAAAATTGGGGCGTTACAGCGGCTGCAGTAGTAATGCAGAGGATGACTAATGTAATAGTACAACAAAATCAGAGGGCTGCTTAGTAGCAGGAAGCGACAGCTGAGGCTCAGAATCTGTCAGAGTTTCACCGCAACAATCTACCACAGTTTAAAGGTGAATTTGATCCGGAGAAAGCAAATCTTTGGATCAAGGAATTGGAGAAGATCTTTAGAGGAATGAGATGCACAGATGAAAGGAAAGTAACCTATGCTACTTTCATGCTCATTGGAGACAGTGATGACTGGTGGGCAGGAACTCAACGATTGTTGGAAGCTGAAGGAAGAGTTATCACGTGGGAAGTCTTTCAGAGCAAATTTCTGGAGAAGTATTTTCTAGCAAGAATGAGGCACGCAAAGGAGATGGAGTTCCTTGGACTAAAGCAAGGGGGAATGACCGTTAGTGAATATGTTGCTAGGTTTGAAAGCCTATCAAAATTCTCACAATACTTTCAACTCTAGCACAATCAAGAGTGGAAGTGTCGAAAATTCGACATCATCTGAAGTGAGTAGTACTACCTTTGGGGATTGAGCAATTCCGAGCTTTGTTAGACAAGTGTCGCCGAATTGAAGTGTTGGATCAGTCTCGGGATACGAGACCCGTAACTTTGAACTATCTCAGTTCCAAAGGGGAAGTAATAGTAATGTCAACTAATTCCATCGGAAACCGTATTCACAGCCACTGGGGAATCAACAGCAATAGCAAACATATGTAGGAAGTACTAGTGGCAGTATATTCAGTCAAACTATTACATTTTCACTGAAATGTATAAAGTATGGAAAAGATCACTTAACAAAGGAGTGTACGATCAAGGGAATAATCTGTTTCAAGTGCAGAAAGCTTGGACATATTTCCAGAGACTGTACTCAACCAAAGACAGAGCCTTCCGTTAGTAATAGATGTGATTCAAGGCCTCAAGTAGGAGGGAGAGTCTATACAATGAGTAGAGCAGAAGCCTCCCAATCCAAAGATCTAATTAAGGGAGATTGTGCCATAGAAGGTAAGCCTTTAACTGTATTGTATGACTTGGGGGCGACCCATTCTTTTATTGCCTGTGACTGTGTGAATCAATTAGGTTTGTCTGTGTCTTAATTACCATTTGACTTGATTATTCCTACTCCCACTGCTAAACCTGTTATTACTACTCAAGTCTGCTTAAACTGTCTTATTACTGTTAGAGACCGAAACTTTTCTACTAATGTAATTTGTTTACCTCTTTCACAAATAGACGTGATTTTAGGAATGGATTAGTTATCTTCTAACTATATCCTGTTAGATTGTTCCAATAAATCTTTAGTGATCCCTGAGACTGAGATTTCTGGATTTTTGACAGCTAACCAACTTAAAGCTTCCTTGAGGGAAGGAGCTCAAGGATACATGTTATTGTTTACCTTGGAAGTCAAGGGTGAGACCAATGTGAATACTATCCCTGTAGTCAATGAGTTTTCTGAAGTTTTTCCTGATGATGTACCCGGACTACCACCGGAATGAGAGATAGAATTTTCTATCGATCTTGTACTAGGATCTAGTCCTATATCCATGGCACTATACCAAATGTTGCCATCAGAATTAGCTAAACTAAAGAAGCAGTTGGAGGAACTCTTGGGAAAGCAGTTTGTGAGACCTAGTGTATCACCATGGGGAGCTCCAGTGTTGTTAGTTAAGAAGAAGGATGAAACTTCTTGCTTATGTATGGATTATCGCCAGTTGAACAAGATCATGATCAAGAACAAATATCCACTTCAGAGGATAGATGATTTGATGGATCAACTGAAGGGAGCTGCTATTTTCTCTAAGATTGATTTACGTTCTAGTTATCACCAAATTTGTGTAAAAGTAGAGAATGTTCCCATGACGACATTTTGAACGCGTTATGGGCATTATGAATATCTAGTGATGCCGTTTGGAGTGACAAATGCTTCTATAATATTCATGGATTACATGCGTAGGATCTTTCGACCTTATCTAGACAGATTTGTTGTTGTCTTTATTGACGATATTAGTCATGGCAACCATTACCCAAGAGGGGGGTGAATTGGGTATCAAATTTTTTTCACAAATGCTCTTAAAATAAACACAAATATTTAAGCTATTAAATAAAAGAAAAAGAATTGTGAGATAAAGATTAAAAGCTTTAAGAACAGCAAATAAATAAATGTGCAATAATATAAAATTGCGTAAAATAAAGAGATTAAGAAGAGAGAAGCAGGCACAGTATTTATCCTGATTCGACCACTAACCCACTTGTGGTCTACGTTCAGTCCTCGAAACAATAGTCGAGATTTTTTACTATGTATACAAGCTTCAATAGGTGCTTGCAACTGTTACATAAAAGAGCACTTTTCACACACAGGGAAACTCTACCCTTGTGCTAAAGCCTCAGCCTGTAGGGATACCTCACCCTTATACAAACGTTGAAGGGATACCTCACCCTTATACAAATCTTGAAGGATACCTCACCCTCAATATAGAAGAACAGAAATATAGATGAAGAGAAACTCTCACTCAGAGCAAATAATACAAATTGAAGTGCTAAGAGGCTCTCAAAGGATATCTCAAAGTTTTAGCAAAAATGGCACAAAAAATAAGCATAAAATATAAATCACATTTTTCAAAGCAAGCGTAAATTAAACAGATAGCTGGGTTGCTTGCAGATGAGACCCACGGTCTCTATTTATAGAGTCAGATAGGAAATGGTCGTTGGGTGTAATTAAAACTCGTAAATAAGAAAGAATATGGCCGTTTGTTTCCATTTCAATATTCGTAAATATTCATGAGTATTCGAATAGATGAAGTGGTATTCGAATACCACTGTTCATAAAACAATCATAAAAAGCAAATTAATATGGGTTATTCGAATACCAACATGAGGTATTCGAACACCACTGTTTTTATTTCTTAGAAAAACAGTTCAGAAGCAGGTTATTCGAATACCACAAGGAGGTATTCGAATACCTCTATTTTAAACACATTCTAGAACGTTTTCTGGGCTGTGGTATTTGAATACCACATCCTTTATTCGAATACCCCTTTAGAAACTCGTTCTGGAATGTTTTCTAGGCTGTGGTATTCGAATACCACATCCTGTATTCGAATACACCACTTTGATTTCAAAAACTATCTTTAAATGGTCATAACTTCTTCATTTCTTATCCGTTTAAAGCAAATGACCAGTCATTGGAAAGATCTTTGAGTCTATTTTCAAATGAAAGAAGTTTCAAAATAAAACGCAAAGTATTTTGAAAGATATGATCAAAAAAGTGACCAAAGGTCAGTTTTGCAAAACACAACCTTGGTTATTTTTCATAAATTTGAACTACCACCATAACTAGCTTTTCAAAACTTGTTTGTTGGACATTTTAACATATGAAAACCATTTGTAAAGATTTTGAAAAACATATTTGAGATATCCATAAGGCTTCTTACATAAAGACCCTAAGTCCTAAAAGCTATACCATTTAATCTTCCTTTGGACTTGGTCTTTGATATGACTTTGATGTTATCAATACCTTCATGAAATATCCGTTCACATTCTCCTTGTGTTGAGCTTAATTGAGATCTTTTGCTTTCTTGTTGCAATGCTCACTCTTGGTACTTGGACTATCCTACAAAGTATTGCTCACTTAAATAAGCATAATTAGTCCAAATTCATAATTCAATATCTTCATATGCATGATTCATAAATGTATAACTCTAATTAGTTTAACAAGCATATAAGACTTTTATAGATACATCCAAATAAGATATTTATCAATTACTAATGGATATGCTCTATATAGGATGCAGCAAAGAACATAAGCAAAGTATTCTTTTTGTCTTGTATTTGTCATCATCAAAACTTAACATATAAAACCATTTGGGGCAAACTTATTTCCACAGACGACATTCTGATATATTCTCAAAGTCAGGAGGAACACGCTGAACATCTCAGTTCTAGATTATGAAAGAGAAGCAACTATACGCTAAGTTATCAAAGTGCGAGTTTTGGTTGGAGCAAGTTTAATTTTTGGGTCACGTAATTTCAAAGGAAAGAGTTGCGGTGGATCTGTTGAAAGTTGAAAAAATTCTTAAATGCGAAAGAACGAAGACCACAATAGAGATCCGTAGTTTTGTGGGGTTAGCCAGTTATTACAAAAAATTCATCGAGGGATTTTCCAAGATAGCAGGACCTTTTACTCAGCTCACACGAAAGAATCAAACTTTTGCATAGACTGATGTGTTACCAAGTGGCTTCAAGTACTCAAGAGAGGGGTAGTGAATTAAGTATAAAACTTTTCACAAAACCTCTTTTAAAATAAAATACAAATATTAAAACTTAATAAATAAATGCATAGAAAGAACGAGAAGAAGAAAAGAAACAATAAAAGCAGTGAAAAATAAATATACAGAAAATTAAAATTGTATAAACTAAAGAGATTAGGAAGAGAAAAGCAGGCACAATATTTATCCTAGTTCGACCACTAACCCACTTGTGGTCTACGTCCAGTCCTCGAAAGTCGAGATTTTTCACTATGTATACAAGCTTTAAAAGATGTTTGCTACCGTTTACAAAATAGAGCATTTTTCACATACAGGAAAATTTTACCCTTGTGTTAAAGTCTCAGCCTGCAGGGATACCCCACCCTTATACAAACCTTGAGGGATACCTCAACCCTCGAAGCAGAATAAAAGAAAGTAGATGAAAAGAAACTCTCACTCAGAGTAAATTATACAAATTGAAGCACTATAGAGCTCTCTAAAAATATCTCAGAATTTTACCGAAAGAGCACAGAGAGAAAGAGAGAATTATGTAAACAGCGTTTTAACACAACCAAAATAATTTCAAGGATTCGTGTGTTTCAGACGTGAGGCAAGGTCTCTATTTATAGAGCCTTTGATCATAAATTATCGTTGAGGGAATTAATATCATAATAAATGTAAATCCGTTTGCGTATCAATTCAAAAATCAAAAACAGAAACTCGTGGGTTATTCGAATACCATTATGAGGTATTCGAATACCACTGATATCAGTATATATAAAAAGTAGTTCAGAATTAGGTTATTCGAATACCATTATGAAGTATTCGAATACCACTGATATCAGTATATAAAAAACAGTTCAGACCCACATTATTCGAATACCACAATAAGGTATTCGAATACCACTGTTTGAAACACGTTTATGAAAGCATTTTTAGAAGGATTGTATTCGAATACCTTTAATAGTATTCGAATACCTCTGTTCCAGATTATGAAAAACACTTTTAAGAAATAGATTATGTGAGTTTTGAAAAACCACAAACTCTTTGATTATCAAAGCCATATTAAAACTTTAATTTAGTTTGTAGAAAAACATGTTCTTAGATTTTTTGAGTTAAACACTGAGATATCCTATAAAAGCTCTGTACAAGAGAGATCCTAAGTCCTAAAGCTAAACTTGAAGAACTTGGACTTGATCTTTTCATCATCTCCATATTTGTTATCATCAAAACTCATCATCAATATTGCATGGTAATCACATTCTCCCCCTTTTTGATGATGACAAACTATCATTGAGAAAAGCATTAGTTCATATAAATTAGAATTCAAAGAGATAGGAGACTTACTCTCAGAGGTAATTTAATAATAAAATAAGTATATTCTCCCCCTCTCTTTTGGAATCTAAAAGCCAGTATTAATCCAATTTTAACCTGTCTTTTCTCAAATAAGATTGATTATTTTTCTTCCCCTTTTGACATGATCAAAAAGGATGTATTCATTCAATAAAGCACATTGATAAATATGTATGAGATAAATAATAAACGATTGTAATTGGCAACAGATTAATTAAAGTACTCATTGCATTAAATATAAGTGGCCAAGTTCATATACAGTTGTAATTAAAAGACAGCCAATACAATAAACAGCCAAAAAACATAACATAAGCAACAGATCCTAAGACTAAGCAAGCCCTAGAAATAGGCATCTGGTGGTGGAGGAGGAGAGGCAGGGTCGTTGCCAGACAGCAGAGCTCGAAGGGCAGCCTATTTACGCTTAACACCAGCTATTCTATCAAACAGAATAGTGAAGGTGTTCTCCATGTAGGTTCTGTTATCCAACAGAAAAGCCAGGATTTTGCTCATTTGTGACAAGAGCAGGAGTAGGGATATCAACAGCAGCAGTAGCAGGAGCAGCAGAGGCAGCAGGATCGCCTTGAGGGTCGTCCTCATCATCATCAACATCTACTAGGAACACCCAGCCTTCATCGGTCCTGATCATTTTCATTTTGTTAAGGGTAAAGGACCCAAAAACGTGATGAGGGGTTAGCGAAGTCGCTCGCTCGATTTCCAGAATATGTGGATACTTGCCCAAAAAGGCAGTAATGATCACGCCATAGGGAAGTTCAGACCACTTTTTACCTTTTGCCCTCATCATGTGCTTCATAATGAAGACGGGCCAGTTAATCTGATGGCCTTGCTTTAGAATTCACAGCATGAACACATCATCTTCACTCATGTAGGCGTAGTTCCCACCTCTAGGAGCTAGGATGTAGGCATAAGCATAATATAGGAGCCTGTCCTGGCTCTTCATCATGCCCCTTTTGACTCCCTTTTGAGTGGAAGGTAAAGCCAACCCAGGGCAGAGAACATCTTCAATTGCTCTGTTCTTGTCGAAGAGCTAAAGGAGTGAATCTTCTTCAGCAAAGCGGTCAGTTGACTACAAGCCAAACATCTGAACCCAATCGCTTGGTATGATCACAATGTTTTGATCGCAGACACTAGAGTGTAGCTCCTGACCTTCAATCTTCAGGTTGCAATAGAACATCTTGACCAGGTCGGGATACAGAGCTGCTGAGTAAGAGCAGAAGCGAAGTACGCCTTGGTGATTTAGCCGGTTCAGAAAGTCAAAACCACCTTCTCTTTCGAAGAACCCCAAGTCGAGGTACTTCGGTTGCACCAAGTTACGCTCTCGAAAGTGGGTAATGAAGCGCCCAAGCTGTTGCTCGTTGGAGGAAAGCCTGCGAAGGTCCAAGCAGGTTATTGCATGGAGCCGTCTTCGTACGAGGATGCTTAGAGCGAGAGGAGGATGAGGCCATGGAAGGAAAAAAGAAAAAAATGGAGGAGAAGGAGAGAGGAGGGGTGGAGACCATGAGAGAAGGAGGTTTTAGGAGAGAGGAGGGAAAGCAAAGAGTTTTTGTTTTGAAAAGAAGAAATAGACGTATTCGGATACGCAAGGGGGGGTATTTAAAGAATACCCAGATCTATTCGAATACCATGAGGAGGTATTCGAATATAGCATTTGAGAAACTATATGAGAAAGATCAAGGGACGCAGCCTTCAGACAGAGGGTATTCAAATACCTCACCAAGTATTCAAATAGATGGCCAAATTTGGCTTGACTGCTAATCTAAGGTATTCGAATGCTTTTTACAGTATTTGAATACTCCCAAAAAGAAGAGAAGGCCAGAGGAGCAAGTATTCGAATATCTTACAAGGTATTCGAATACTCCAGAGCAGCTAAGAAAAAAATGAAAAAGGTCAGCCTCAGGGTATTCGAATGACTGCTTAGTTATTTGAATACACCAACTTTTAGAAAAGCTTTACTAATGTAAGGTATTCGAATAACCCTGATGGTATTCGAATAGCCTTATCAGAAAACACAAGTTTGCATGTATGACAGCAATGGTATTCGAATACCATAGATAGGTATTCGAATAACTTAAACAAAAAAAAAACTCATATCTATGTCTAGAAAATGTATTTTTGAGAGATGAAGGCATACCTTTTGATTGAATACCTGCAAAAAAGATTTCGGGATAACTCCGACGCTCAAGTCAGTAATAATTCGAGAAGGATTAAAAACAAATGTAAGCAAATAACAAGCATTTATATGTTGGATTGATCAATTATGCCCAATTCTCCTTTTATATAAAAGAATGCCTTTTTTGCTAGGGGTTTAGTGAAAATATCTGCAAGTTGCTTAGATATTTCAACAAATTCAAGAATACAATCCCCTTTTTGTATGTGATCTCTGATAAAGTGATGTCTTATCTCTATATGCTTTGTTCTAGAATGCAGAATGAGATTCTTAGAGATATTTATTGCACTAGTGTTATCACATCTTTCAAGCTCAAGACCGTAGTCTAAAAGTTATTGCTTCATCCATAGGATTTGAGCACAACAACTACCAGCTGCAACATATTTAGCCTCAGCGGTAGGCAGAGCCACACTATTTTATTTCTTGCTATGCAAAGAAACTAAAGAACTACCAAGCAAGTGGCATGTCCCACTAGTACTTTTTCTATCCAATTTGCACCCAGCAAAATCAGAGTCAGAATAGCCTATTAGCTGCATGAGGCACCCTTAGGGTACCACAAGCCCATTTGTGAAGTGCCTACTAGGTATTTCATTATTCGTTTAACAACACTTAAATGAGATTCCTTAGGGTTTTCCTGATATCTAGCACACATGCATACACTAAACATAATATCTGGCCTACTAGCAATAAGATAAAGGAGAGATCCAATCATACCTCTATATTTCATTATTTCTACTAATTTACCTCCTTAATCTTTGTCCAAATAACAGGAAGTACCCATCAGAGTGGCCATGTGTTTAGTGTTTTCCATTTCGAATCTTTTGAGCAATTCCTTGCAGTATTTGGTTTGACTAATGAATGTCCCTTCATTCGTTTGTTTGATTTGAAGTCCGAGGAAGAAATTCAGCTCTCCCATCATTGACATTTCAAATTCATTCTGCATTGTCTTAGCAAATTCTTTGCACAGGGATTCACTAGTAGCACCAAAGATAATATCATCCACATATACTTGCACAAGAAAAATATCATGCTTTTATTTTTAATGGAAAGGGTAGTATCGACTTTTCCTCTTGAAAAATCATTTTCTAAAAGGAACTTACTGAACCTTTTATACCAAGCTCTAAGAGCTTGCTTTAAGCCATATAAGGCCTTTTTAAGTTTAAAAACATGGTTGGGTAGTTCATGATTTTCAAAACCTGGAGGTTGTTCAACAAAAACCTCCTCTTGAATAAAGCCATTTAGAAAAGCACTTTTAACATCCATTTGATATAATTTGAAATCCATGATGCAAGCATAAGCAAGTAACATTCTAATAGCTTCTAATCTAGCTACCGGTGCATAAGTTTCTTCATAATCTATTCCTTCTTCTTGATTATAACCTTTAGCAACCAATCTAACTTTATTTCTAGTTATTAAACCATTTTCATCAAGTTTGTTTCTAAAAACCCATTTGGTGCCAATTATAGGGTGATTATTAGGTCTAGCAACAAATTCCCAAACTTGATTTCTTTCAAACTGATTTAATTCCTCATGCATAGCTAAGATACAATGTTTATCATCAAAAGCTTCAATTAAATCATTAGGTTCAATTTGAGAAACAAAAGCTAAGTGATTACAAGCATTTCTAAGAGAGTTACGAGTACTTACACCTTTAGATACATCACCAATAATCTGATCAAGGGAATGATATTTTGAAGTTCGCCATTCTTTGGGAAGTTCCAAAGCTTGCGAATCTTCTTGTCTTTGTTTATCCTCTTACTCCTTGATTTCTTTTTCTTTACTATCCAAATGTGTTTCCACCAAGACTTCTACAACATCATCAATAACAAGATCCTTTCTCGATCCATTTGGGTCAGTTTCATCAAATGCAACATGTATAGATTCTTCAATAGTCATAATTCTTTTATTATATATACGAAAAGCTTTATTATGATTTGAATAACCAAGAAATATACCTTCATCAGACTTAGCATCAAACTTACCTAAATTATCTTTTCCATTATTTAAAGAGACATTTGGCTTTCTTTCCTTATACAATTCATATGAGATTTTCTTTAAAATAGACCTTATAAGGGCCCTGTTCATTATATAACAAGCTGTACTTACAGCATCTGCCCAAAAGTACTTAGGAAGAGCAGCCTCATTAAGCATAGTTCTCGCCATTTCTTCTAAAGAACGATTTTTCTTTTCTACAACTCCGTTTTGTTATGGAGTTCTAGGGGCAGAGAAATTATGATTAATGCCATGTTCATCACAGTAATTTTCAAAAATATTGTTTTCAAATTCGTCACCATGATCATTTCTAATAGAAGAGATTTGAAAACCTTTTTCGTTTTGAATAACTTTGGCAAGTCTTTTAAAAGCTAGAATTGCATCATTTTTATTTGTAAGAAATAAAGTCCATGTAAACCTAGAAAAATCATCCACAATCACTAAAGCATAGTAATTCCCACCAAAGCTCATAGTTCTAGAAGCTCCAAATAGATCTATATACAAAAGTTGTAAAGGTCTAGTAGTTGAAATTATATTTTTGCTTTAAAAGAGACCTTTATTTGTTTACCCTTTTGACATGCATCACATAGTTTATCTTTTACAAAATTAAGCTTGGGTAGTCCAATTACTAGCTCTTTAGAGACTAACTTCTTTAAGTGATCCATGTGAATGTGTGTAATTCTCCTATGCCATAACCATGAATCATCATTATTACTTAAAAGGCATTTCGCATCATTTGAAGATATATCATCAAGGCTAATCATATAGATGTTGTTTACTCTATGACCAATGAATTTAACATGCTTATCATTTTTATCTTCAATTATGCAACAATTTGAATCAAATATTACCCTATTTCCTTTATCACATAATTGGCTAATACTAAGCAAGTTATGTTTCAAGCCTTCAACAAGCAATACATTTTCAATAGAGGAGTTAGGGTTCTTACCGACTTTGCCAATTCCAAGAGTTTTTTCCTTTGTTGTTATCACCATAAGTAACGTATCCATGATTCTTAGGAATAAGCATGGTGAATTTCGAGTCATCCCCGGTCATGTGCTTGGAGCAGCCACTATCGAGATACCAACTTGAACTCCTGGCTTTCAAGCACACCTCATTTTCGCTTTCTTCTTTTTCTCCTTTGGCCATGAGACATAGTTGAGCTTCCTTGTTGTCTGAGCTATCAGTTGAATCCATGTCATTTTCATCCCATGCTATATAGGCTTTTCTTCCTTTTCTTTCCTTGAAGGGCTTCTTTTCAAATTTCTCCTTCTTCTTTTGGTAAACTGGGCACTCCATTTTCATGTGACCAGGTTTGCCACATTCATAACAAGTTGGAGTCGATGGAGCTCCTTCGCCTTTGTAATGAGTCTTCTTCGGAGGGAAGGGAGGTCTTCTTTGTGTTCCCTTTTCCTGAGAAATTTACCAAATTTTTTAACCAACAAACTATGATTTTCTTCGTTTACCTCGATGTTTTCTGAGCTTTCTTCATTTTCTTCATCATCATTGTCGAATGTTGAGGAAGTGGCTTTGAGCGCTATCCCCTTTTTCTTTTTATCGTTTTCTTCACTTTGGCTTAATCTGCTCAATTCCAGTTTGTGCTCATGAAATTTCCCAAAGAGGGCAGCTAGAGTCATTATCGACAAGTCCCTTGATTCTGATATAGCTGTTACCTTAGGTTGCCAAATCCTGCTAAGACATCTCAAAACTTTGTTAATCAAATCTTCATTAAAAATTTTTTTGCCTAAAGATGCAAGATCTATGTGGGTGAGCCTCTTTTGCATTTCCTGAATGCTTTCTCCTTGGTTCATTCTGAATAATTCATATTCACGAGTTAGAGAATTGATTCTCGACCTCTTTACTTCACTAGTACCCTCATGGGTAACTTGCAAAGTGTCCCACATTTCTTTAGCAGTTTTGTAATTTGAAATTCTAAAAAACTTATCATATCCCAAAGCAGTAGTAATAATATTTTTGGATTTTAAATTATATTGAACTTTCCTTTTGTCTTCATCAGATCATTTATTTCGTGGTGTTTCGGTCCTTACACCATCGACCTCATGCGTGGGTATAAAAGCATCATTTTCGACAGCATCCCATACATCTAGATCAATAGCTTCGATGGAGATTTTCATTCTTTCCTTCTAATATGCATAACCATCCCCATTGAAAAAGGGTGGTCGGTTTATGGAAGATCCCTCTGAAAAACCATTTTAAGAAGCCATGTTCTCTTGAAGCTGCTAAGCTCTTTATACAAGAGTCTAACTCTGATACCACTTGTTACCAAGTGGCTTCCAGTACTCAAGAGGGGGGGTGAATTGAGTATAAAACTTTTTATCAAAACCTCTTTTAAAATAAAATACAAATATTGAAACTTAATAGATAAATGCACAGAAGGAACGAGAAGAAGAAAAGAAACAATAAAAGCAGCGGAAAATAAATATACAAAAAATTAAAATTACATAAACTAAAGAGATTAGGAAGAGAAAAGCAGGCACAGTATTTATCCTGGTTCGACCACTAACCCACTTGTGGTTTACGTCCAGTCCTCGAAAGCCGAGATTTTTCACTATGTATACAAGTTTTAATAGGTGCTTGCTACAGTTTACAAAATAGAGCACTTCTCACACACAGGGAAACTCTACCCTTGTGCTAAAGTCTCAACCTGCAGGGATACCCCACCCTTATACAAACGTTGAGGGATACCTCACCCTCGAAGTAGAATAAAAGAAAGTAGATGAAGAGAAACTCTCACTCAGAGTAAATTATACAAATTGAAGCACTATAGAGCTCTCTAAGAATATCTCAGAATTTTACCAAAAGAGCACAGAGAGAAAGAGAGAATTATGTAAATAGCATTTTAGCACAACCAAAATAATTTCAAGGATTCGTGTGTTTCAGACGTGAGGCAAGGTCTCTATTTATAGAGCCTTTGATCATAAATTATCATTGAGGGAATTAATATCATAATAAATGCAAATTCGTTTACGTATCAATTCAAAAACCAAAAATAGAAACTCGTGGGTTATTCGAATACCATTATGAGGTATTCGAATACCACTGATATCAGTATATATAAAAAATAGTTCAGACTTAGGTTATTTGAATACCATTATGAAGTATTCGAATACCACTGATATCGGTATATAAAAAATAGTTCAGACCCATATTATTTGAATACCACAATAAGGTATTCAAATACCACTTTTTGAAACACGTTTATAAAAGCATTTTTAGAAGGATTGTATTCGAATACCTTTAATAGTATTCGAATACCTCTGTTCCAAATTATGAAAAACACTTTTAAGAAACAGATTATGTGAGTTTTGAAAAACCACAAACTCTTTGATTATCAAAGTCATATTAAAACTTTAATTTAGTTTGTAGTAAAATATGTTCTTAGATCTTTTGAGTTAAACACTGAGATATCCTATAAAAGCTCTGTACAAGAGAGGTCCTAAGTCCTAAAGCTAAACTTGAAGAACTTGGACTTGATCTTTTCATCATCTCCATATTTGTTATCATCAAAACTCATCATCAATGTTACATGGTAATCACATGATGCATGTGAGGAGAGTTTTCAAGAATTGAAAAGACAATTGACTACTTCACCAGTATTGATCCTACCTGATCCTAGTGAACCTTTTGAGGTATAATGTGACGCTTCGCATTAGGGTTTAGGTTGTGTGCTTATGCATAACAAAAAGGTAGTAGCGTATGCTTTAAGGAATTTGAAAGTGCATGAGAAGAACTATCCTACTCATGATTTGGAGTTAGCTGCTATTGTGTTTGCATAGAAAATCTGGAGGCATTTTCTATATGGAGCAACATTCAACATTTTCAGTGATCATAAGAGTCTGAAGTACCTGTTTGACTAGAAGGAATTGAATATGAGGCAAATGAGATGGTTAGAATTTTTGAAAGATTATGATTTCTAACTTCAGTATCATCTTGGAAAAGCGAACGTCGTAGCAGATGCTTTTAATAGGAAGATACTTAGTGTCTCTGCTTTGATGATCAAGGAAAGAGAATTGATAGAACAATTCAGGGATATGCAGTTGTCTGTAGAATCGGCACCAAGAAGACTTTGCTTGAACATGATTACTATTTCGAATGAATTCGTGGATGAAATTTGTGATAAATAAGGGAGTGATCAATATTTACAGGATGAGAAGGAACTAGTAAACCAAGGTGCCATGTCAGAATTTAAGGAAGGACCGGATGGAATTCTAAGGTTCGGAGATAGGATTTGTATACCAAGTGATCCAGAATTTAGGAGATTGATTCTCGACGATGCCCACAAAAGGAAATTGAGCATGCATCCAAGAGCGACCAAGATGTATCAGGATTTGAAACAGTTATATTGGTGGCAAGGAATGAAGAGGGACATGGCCAAGTATGTGGCATCTTGTCTAGTTTGTCAGAAAGCTAAAGTTGAACATCAGAAACCTTCAAGAATGTTATAACCTTTGACTATTCCTGAATGGAAATGGGATGGCATTGCAATGGGCTTTGTTGTTGGACTACCAAAGACTTGAAAGGGTTATGATTCCATATGGGTGATCATTGATCAGCTTACGAAGTCAACACACTTCTTGCCCATAAACATAAGGTATTTGATGGAGAGATTGACCCAAGTGTATATTGGTGAAATTGTTAGACTTCACAGTGTACCCTTTAGTATTATTTCTGATCGAGACCCAAGATTTACATCAAGGTTTTGGCAGAGTCTACAAGAAGCAATAGGGACAAACTTTATTTAGGTTTTGCTATCATCCACAAACAAATGGCCAGTTAGAGATAACAATTCAATCGTTGGAAGATCTGCTAAAAGCTTTTTTTTTAGAACAGACTAGGAGTTGGGATGAATTCTTACCTCTGATAGAATTCACCATTAATAATAGTTTCCACTCAAGCATAGGGATGGCACACTATGAGGCATTATATGGACAACGGTGTAGAATACCTTTGTGTTGGTACCAAGATGGGGAAAATCTTGCATTAGGACCCAAACTTGTACAACAAATAACGAAAAAATTTAAGGTTATCTAGGAAAAAATGCAGACAACTCAGAGACGACTGAAGAGTTATACTGACAAGAGAAGGAGACCCCTTGAGTTTGAGGAAGGCGAACATGTATTTTTGAGATTCACACCCATGACCGAAGTCGGTCAAGTTATTAATCCAGAAAGTTCACTCATAAATTCATCGGACCATATCAAATTCTTCGTCGAATAGGTCTGGTAGCATATCAGATTGCTTTACCACCTTTTCTTTCTAAACTTCATATTGTCTTCCATGTATTGCAAATACGAAAGTATATTTCTGATCTAAACCATGTCATAGCACCAGATATAGTACAATTAAAAGAGAACTTGACCTTTGAGACACTTTCTGTTAAGATCGAGGATAGGAGAATGAAGCGACTCAGAGGAAAAGAAATTGCCTTAGTAAAGGTAATATGGAATGATGAGACTGGACATGCAACTTGGGAACTAGAAGACAGAATGAAAGAGCAATATCCGCAATTGTTCTAAGATATGATAATTTCAAGGATGAAATTCTTTTTAGAGGGGGAGAGTTGTAATACCCCAAAATTTTTTTTTCTTCAATTAATTGTGATTTTTATGATTTTTGTGATTTTTGTGAATTATTTAATTTATTTTAATTATTTTATTATTATTTCTGAACTTTTGTGTGTTTGAAGCGGTACCAAAAAAATAAAATATTTTCGGGGCTAAAAAAAATTTGTCTGCTAACGCGGGGCCGAGGGAGCTTACTAAACTCGAAACCGGAAACAAATTTTGAAATTTTTCTTTTTCTGAGATTTTATCTGACCGATGAAATCTAGATACATTCTATTATCCATTGGATAATAAACATTGGTTTTGCTAGTAGTAGCCTTTGTCCATTGGTTAATAACTACTAGTAAATATCTAGTTAGATGACTAGTCATGAGCCTAGTCATAACCTTTCATCATTTCCACTTATGACTCACTTTATTGTGAGCCAATGGAAAACAAGCTTCTAAAGGAAGTTTGAAGGAAAGTCAAGCTTAGTGGCTATGACTCATCATGGTGAACCAATGGGAAGAAAGATTCCAAGGCAAGCTTGAAAAGGCTTGGAGTATAAGTTTGGTCACTCTACACCTTAGGAGTGCACGACCAAGGTGGTTTTGGACAAGCCTAGAAGATCAAATTGGTTACTTAATCTCTTTTGAGTTTATCTTGTTCATTTTAGAAACAAAAATATCAAACTCTCTCATTTTCTCTCCTTAGCAATTTCGGTCAATGCCATAAAATTACTCTCCAATCTTGATCAATCCAAACTAACTATATATCTTGAATCTAGACAACGTTTGGAGACACTTTCATGTTGTGATCTTTTTCAAATAAATCCATTTTCAACCACTTTCTCAAAGCATAAGTTTGAAGGTTTTTAGATGAAGTTCTTGATCTTCACTTCTAATTTTATTCTAAAGTTCTAGACCATAAACTTGATCCATGGTTATCTTATTTCAAGCCTTAGATTTTAATATTTGTATGTTTAAAAATTGTTTTAAGGATCTTTTTGGTTGTAGAAGTTTACTTCAAGAAGCAATAAAGGAGCTTTTTGATCATCATCTAAGGTAAGAGGGAGATTAACCTCATCAACCAACTTGGTGGTGAGAAACGAAACTTATGGTTTGTTGGTGAAAAATTCATGTAAGGATTTATTCACTTGATTGTGTGAATTTAATAGTTTATGTTTGTTAGCTATATGTGATTTTATGATTTTGATAGTATGCATGAAATTGCTATGGTAGGAATTGTTAATTGAAATGCTTTACATGCTTTGAATCATGCATGAAAGGCAAAATATTTGGTCCCAATGACCATATATGGCTCACGGCCATTTAGCCCAAGAAGGGGTTATCAAAGGCAAAAATATTTTATTGATTGTGAACCTAGATGATTAGGTGACAAAAATATGATTTAAGGATTTACAAGTTAAAAAGGAGATGATCAAAATTTTATGATTTGAAAAGAAGTGATTTTCAGCCATGATAATGGAAAAAAGTTTGAAAGATGGTCTGAAATGTAATTCCCAAAAGAGGGTATTGCAGCGTTGCCTTTGACTAGGTTGACTAGGAAAGGTAATACTTTTGAGTTGACTCAAGACTGTGAGAATAGTTTCTAAGAGCTAATGAAGTGATTGACTACTGCAACAGTGTTGATAATTCTAGATCCCTATGAGAACTTTGAAGCATACTGTGATGCTTCAAAGATGGGACTAGGGTGTGTTCTACTGTAAAATAGGAGAGTAGTTGCCTATTCATCAAGGTAGTTAAGGCCACATGAGGAGAACTGCCCTATGCATGATTTGGAGTTAGAAGTTGTACAATTTGCTTTAAAGATTTGGAAGTATTATCTCTATGGGGTCAAATTTGAGGTGTTCCGCGATCATAAGAGTTTCAAGTACTTGTTTGATCAGAAAGAGCTGAACATGAAATGAAGAAGATGGATGGAATTCTTAAAAGACTATGACTTTGAGTGAAAGTACCATTCGGGTAAAGCCAATGTAGTGGCTAATGCACTTAATAGGAAGTCCTTCCATGTGTCCCAAATGATGGTCCAAGAGAATAAACTTCTCAAGAGTTTTAGGGATTTGATTCTTGTGGTAACTGTGATGTCACATAGTCTCTTTATGAGTAGAGTGAACATAGTAAATGACTTAAGAATTCAAATGTAAGATGCTCAAAAGGAGGATGAACCTGTAAGGGACAAAAGTGAGCAGATCTTTTTAGGAACCCAAGAGGATTTTGATATGACTGATGATGGGATGATAAAGTTTAGAGACAGACTTTGTGTTCCAAGAGAGTCAAAGATCAAGAGAGGATTCTAGAAGAAGCTCATAGAAGTAAGTATACCATCCATCGCAAAACCACTAAGATGTATCAATATTTAAAGAAAAAGTTTTTGTGGTTTGGCATGAAAAAGACATAACAGAATATATCTCAAGGTGTTTAGTGTCAGAAAGTGAAGATTGAACACCAAAAGGCTATAGGACCATTACAGTCTTTGGGAGTACCTGAGTGGAAATAGGATAAGATCTCTATGGACTTTGTAATGGGTCTACCCAAGGCTCAGTCAAGTTATAATGCAATTTGGGTCATAGTGGATAGACTAACCAAATATGCCCACTTTTTGCCAATGAGAGCTAACTATCCTCTAAAGAAATTAGCTCAGCTATATCTAAAGGAGATAGTTAGGATGCACGGAGTCCCTATAAGCGTAGTTTCAAATAGGGATCTAGATTCACATCTAGATTCTAGCGAGCCTTGCAAAAGGCATTTGGGACTAAATTGAGTCTTAGTACAACTTATTACCCGTAGACAAATGGGCAAACAGAGAGAACTATCCAAACCCTTGAGGATATGCTTAGAGCATGTGTTTTAGAACAATAGAGTTATTGGGATAAGTTCTTACCTTTAGTGGAATTTGCCTATAATAATAGCTACCATTCCAACATAGGTATGGCACCTTATGAGGCTTTGTATGGAATGAAGTGTAGATCACCTCTACATTGGTATGAGGTAGGTGAGAGAATCATCCTAAGTCCAGAGTTAGTCCAACAGACCATAGAGCAAATCAAGATGATTAAGGATAGATTGATTATTGCTCAGAGTTAGCAAAAGAGCTATGCTGACAAGAAGATGAGACCTCTTGAGTTTGATAAGGGAGATCATGTCCTTTTAAGAGTTACTCCTACTGCAGGGATTGGTGGAGCTTTGAAAACCCAAAAGTTTCGATCATTACCAAATTCTGAAGAAAGTTGAACCTGTAGCTTACTAGATAGCCCTTCCTCCTATTTTTTCTAACCTTCATGACGTTTTTTGTAACACCCCAATTTTTGGGATAAGTACGATATTGTCCCAAATGTACTGTTTTATCATTTCTGTGAGTTATAAATTGAATTTGACTATTTCGTGAGTGTATTTAATTGTTGTGTGTGATTTGCTCCGAGTCAAGAAAATAATAATTTTCTGGCCGAAAAAATCTTATTTTAATTAATTGGAGCTAGGGGATCTTACTAAACCCAATTTTGATTGATATATATATTAATATTTTAATTTTTAGGATTTAACTGTGTAATAAAATAATTTTATATTATTATAATATTATTTTATTTGACAGTACCTACTGTCTCAAAAATAGTAGAAATCTGCTTCAAAATGACCATGGACCTGAAAAAGTCTGTGGGACTCGCGTTTAGAGTAGCAGTCAATGATTCTGACTGCACTAAATTCTAAGCCAATAGAAACAAGTCAACGAAAGTAGCTTGACTACTTTAAACCAATAAGAAGTGGTCAAACAAAGTGGCAAAGACTTTGTTGTGGACCATTACATATAAAGCTTGATTAAGATGCTTTTGATCATAACCGTTGATCAAATCAATGGTGTGAGAACAATTCTAATTAAATCACTAAGTAATATCCACCTTAGATCAAATCAAGGGCTACGAATTAAAGCTAAATTCAATGGTTAAGATTAAGTCAAATATAGTGGCTTGACTTTACTTAGTAGCTAATTAAATCTAATTTGGTTAATCTAATTATCTAATTAACAAACTAAGTAAACTAGCTTAGTAATTAATTAGTTATAATCTAATTATTAATTAGATATCCTAATTTTATTTAGAAGTTATGATATTTGCAATTATAAATTTAATTAATTAGTTATACAATTAGAATGTTAATTAAGTGTTGTTAGAAGACTTAACCTAATTAATTACCTATTTATTTAGCATACAATTAGACTTTAATTGGAAACAAATTAAGCCCCTAAATGCCATAGTACTCCACGGCCAAAGGAGGCCAATTCACCATGTTCTCCATTATTCTTGAACCATCCAAGTGACATAAGCTATGTGCCATGCAAGTGTGAACAGAAATGGATATTTACTATCCAAGTTAAACACTCAATCTCTCCTACAAGTCACTCATGGCAGCACCCATTCAATTTCATTCTCAAATTTCACTTTTTCATTCACCTAAATCCAAGCCTTCTATTCTCTCAAAAATTCCCAAGAACATCAAGCATCTTTTCTCTTCTATTTTCTCTCTAGATTTCGACTCACACACCCAAATACACTACCAATCTTCTATAATTTTACCTCTTCACATTTCCTAAATCAAAACTATCTCCTAAACACTTTTTCTTTAGAAACTTTTGTCAAAAACCTACTCCTTCTACTTCAAAATCCAAGCTTTTGTTTACTTTCCTAAAGGTAAACTTTGGTTTTTATGGTTTAAAATTTAGTTTGTGATTTTCTAAACTATGTTTGTTTCATGGTTTTCCATCATGAAGCCTTGTATGTGATTTTGCTTATTGTTTAAGAATTTTAGGGATTTATTTTGAAGGCTACACAAAAATCAAAGGAGAGGAGGAGACTAGGAGATCCTTGTCTTCAATAGGTAAGAGGGAGATTTAATCTCATCAACCTTGTGTGGTGATGAGAAAATGGAATTGTATGTGTGTGAAGAATCCATAAGGATTCATTTATGTGTTTGTTTATTGCTTTCCTATTTGTGATTAATTTTATTTGCAAGCATGTCTATAGTTTTAAAATATATTGCATGTGTTTATAGTTTTTAAAATATTTTGCATGTGTTTATAATTATATGATTATTAATGTAGGATGTGAATAACATGTAAGGAATTGTATGAGTGTTCCAAAGAACACAAAAGAGGCTCACGGCTTCTCCAAGAAAAAGAGAACCAAAATGTTCTCAACTATTTTCTAAAATAATGATTTAATGAATCTAGGTGACACAATGAATTTAAGAATAATTTAGAAGTTAGACAATGATTTAATAATTAGTGATGAAGGATAGGTTAATTATGGCCAATATGCCATTTAATATACAATTAAATTCCTAAGTTATTTTCTAAGGTAGGTTAAGTAACTAATCTACAAAAGAATTTGATTCCAATGAATCTTTGATAAATAAAATGAATGAAGTTAGTTTTAGAATTTAATTTTTAGAAGGATTTGTAATAAGTAAGAAATAAAGGAATGCTTGAAAAATACTAATGTAGAGCTCATTCTCTGAGTTTTATAGCGCGTTAGCAAGTTTCAAGGTGTAACTGTTAAGTAAGATTAAAATGAATAGAATTTAGAGGAAAACGTCAAAAATACCATATACTGATTTTCTAGGCAAAATGCTACCGAAATTTACTAAAATCAGACAAATAAAATGAAAAGATTCCATAATATATTTATAATGTAAGGAAAATATTTTACGTAATTTAAAAGTACTAGATATAGTTTACACATATTTGAAATAATGATTTTTAAGCTATATGGTTAAGAAAATGATTTAAAAATCTTACGCGATTGAGAAAATGATTTAAAAACATTACGTGATGTTCAAAAACATCAAAATATATTTACGCGATTTAAAAACATTTGTAAAAGCGACGCGATCGTGAAAACGCGATAAAATTTCTATGCGACTAAATGGAACAGCAAGTTTTACTGTTAGGCCAAAGTGATGGACTCGGACATATTGTGAGATAGTACTGTCAAGTAGAGACATACTATATTTTGATATATTGAGACTAAGGGTATTTTCATAAATATGGTAATATATTGAAACTAAGGGTATTTTGGTAATTTTTTATCATGCTTTGAGAGTTTTGTCAATTTGGTCGATAATTGACGATTGATTGACGAGATGAATTACACCATGGTGTGGGTGTAATAGGCGTAGTGTGGTTCATTATTTGAGCTTGGAGGCATTAGTGTGCGGAGAATCCCATATGTGGACAGTTGGTAGCGCCTCTGGGCCGTGGTAACGGGCAACACACTAATGATCTCGACAAACACTATTCTTAATTAAGGTCTTGAGAAGATTATTATGTATAATGCCAGTAGTGCACGATGTATTGGACTGTGTATTGCTACACGATGTTTTGGACTGTGGGCTATAAACATGACGTTGGATAGTGTTATAGTTTGGTTGGGCAGCCTGAGGTACTGTTAGTTCTTTTCGGATCATTCTCTCAGATATCCATGTTTAGCTCCATGGAGTAGGAACAAGTCAGTGTGTGTTATCATTCATTATCTACATTTTAATGTTACTATAAAACTGTGATAATATATATGATGTATTAATTTGATATACTATATGTGATATTTGTTTGTATTGTCATTTTCTTTATTGCCATGCTGGTAATGATGTAGATTGTCTCACCTTTTTATTGTATTGCTCTGTCTGTTTCTATTTTATGTTTATATCATTAAAGACTACAATGGCGGCAAGGAGATGTCAATTAGGTTTCTTTAGATTACAGTTTCTCGAAGGCGCTGAGGCTTGGTATGTCCACTAGGACACAGGACACATAGAGTACAGTGGTGACATTACTTTATCAGTAAGTAGGACTCGACATGGGATCGTTACTTCACTTTATATGGTTACTTTCATACAGGTTATTTTACCTATTAGGGAGTTGTGGAATGAATTTCACCATACTCCTAGAGAGAACTTCGATATATTTTTGGGTCGAATTTCTATCGGTCAAGACATTCCCAACTAGGAAATTTGTCTTATGACAAGGGCTCATGTTTTAGGGGTTATGTTTTAGTGGTATGCTATTTTTTACTGTTTCTATTAAATATTAATAGTTGTAAATTAATTGTGTACTTCAGACAAGAATCATATGTATTTTATAGTGTGATTATGTTTGCTTTATTTTGTATTCTGTGTTATTTTATTTAACGTTATAAAGAAGAATTTTACCACTAATATTATTTATGTACCAAACGTTTTATAACTTGGGTAAGAATTTTATAAGATTTTATTTTCTTGCATTAAAAATGTGACATCCCCACAAGGGCATTACATTTTTCATGTGTCTCAGTTGAGAAAGTATAATCCAAATCCTTTACATATCATAGAATATGAATATGTACAGTTAATGGATGATTTGTCTTATGATGTACATCCAGTAAGGATTATGGACAGAGAATCAAAGAGCTTAGAGATAAGAAGATTCCTATGGTTAAGGTTTTATGAGGTGGCAATGACACCAAGGAGGCTACTTAGGAGCTAGAGTCCTACGTACAGTAGGACTTTCCAAAGTTGTTCTTAGCAGCTAAGCAATTTTGGGGTCAAAATATTAAAACAAGAGGGGAGGAATGTAATACCTTAATGACATGTTTGACTTGTATATGTGTACAAAGGTAGCATATGACTTGCTTAACATGCCTGTTCAATTTTTTGACAAACTGAGTTAGTTTAGGCACTTTACTACAACTCCGGAGGTAAAAAGTAGTTTAAAATAACTCAGATAATAGCATAAATTGCTTTGATGAGGGAAATGAAGATGGATAATTTATTTCTAGGTCACAAACGTATGAGATAAGATATGGTTAAAGTTTCAAGGTAATATGAGTTAGTGTTGCATTTTTATGCATACTAGTTGTGCATTTTAAGTCGGATTGACTAGCAGTTGATATGGAAAAATAAGATAATGGTGAAACAAATTTTTTAATGAATCTTAGTTTTTATTTTAAAGATGTTGAAGCTGAAAAATCATGATTTAGCTAAATCTATGTATTTTTAGCAGATCGAGATTTATCAGTGATGGCCTTAAGGGCCTAATGAATCTTTTGAAATCACTTTTTAAGCCTCACTCACAACCTTCTTTGTAGCTCAAAATAGAAACAAAAAACGTGCAAGAGCAAAGGAAAGAAAAGGAAAGAAAGGAGAATGAAGATGAGGAGAAAAAAAGGAAAGCCAAAAGAAAATCCAAGGTGTGATCATCCAAGCTTGAATCTCCAATTTCAGCTGCCAAGGTAAGGGATTTAGAGTTGTTTAACTTCTATTCTTCACTTTCTCCATTGATGAACTTTTGGTGCATAATAGGTCAATTTGAGTTTTAGAGGTGTTTGATGTGTTTTACTTGCTTGAATGTGTTTCTATGGTTGTTTATGACTTGTTCATAGCATGAGTTTAAGTTAGAAACTTAGAACATCTCATTTAGACTTTTGATGCACAAAAGTGAGTTTTAGGTCAAGTATGTGTGATTGTAGTTCATAATCCAAATTTTGTGGTTTATGTTAGTGATTGATAATTACTATGTGTTAATGAACTGATTAGGGACTTATGAACTAGTTTAAGTTCATAATCCAAGTTTTGATGCACCACGCCGAGGCATGAAAACCATAAAGCTATGCGTCGTGACGTGCCAAGGGCTATGCCGAGGCGTGAGATGCACAATTTCTCAAAGATTGGATTTTGATGTGTTGATGTTTCCTACTAGTTGGAATCATTTATGAATATTTTCTAATGTGTGTAAAGACACAAATAGGGATATTTTAATAGGGAAATTATCACCTAGCATATATTGGAAAACTTAAGCCTTTGAGCATCCAAAATAAATGGTTTGCCTTAGGCAAGTATCTAGCACCTTAGGCCACTTTATGTGGTGTTTGTAACACTAAAGATGTAATTAGTGATGATGTGGTATATTAGATGCTAATGAGCTAGGATAGACTGGTAGTATTTTTCCTATGAATGTGACCTTACATGATAGTATGTCATTTGGCCAGAAGGAAACGAATTAGAAGTTCCTAAGGGGACAAGTTATTCCTAACCAAGAGCTAGGGTTACATGTAATATGAGGTTATAGATTTTCCTCTCTACAATGGGTAAACATAAGAAACCAAAGTTCCAAGTAAAATATGCTTGGGTCTTAAATGAACTAAGTATACATAAGTACGAATGAATGTATGATTAACTTGGTTTATCTAGTTTATAAAGTTAAACCATGTAGAATATGTAAACATATCTTATTAGTGGCATCTTTTAAGATTATGTTTATTATGCTATGTATGACTAGTTTTGGTTTACTCATACTGAGAATTGTTGATTCTCACCCTACTGTGTTACCATGTAATTTCAGGTAAAAGTTCTTCAAAGAATAAGAAGAAAAAGGAAACTAAAGATTAGACTAGTTTTAGTTTTAGTAGTTATGTTACAACTATTATATTTATTTATACTTCTTTTGTAATGTAAAGAATTATGTAATACTTCAAGTCTTTGCTAAGGTTAATGTTGTATATATATGCATTTTGCTATAAGTTTTATGTTTTTTGCATTTCATATGGCTCTTTATAATGTTTCCAATGAACATTATGGATATATGATCAGATTATTATATATGTAGTGACGTTGTAATGTTGTAAATATCTTTAAATGTTATTTATATCGAAATATTAGTATTAGGGCGTTACATTATGGTATTAGAGCAGTTCATCCTTTTGAGCCAGGATATGGACTAATTATGCTTAGGCATATTTAAGAGTTCATTTTTATGAATTGTGCTTTTCTGGTCTCTTGTATGAGATGCTTTAATAGAATTGCATGATTTGCCTTAGGTTGGTTTGTTGTTAGCTACTGTTGCATGGTTACATGATATTAAGACTGCAACTCAATATATATTGTTTTTGTGTGTACAGAAAACTATGGCACTGCCAAGGTGAACTAAAGAAACAAGGAACTCGACCTTAGAAGGACCCAACATGGCCGAAGCAATTATGGCTATAGTCAATGCAATGAGAGACCAGACGACCATTACTGCTAATGCCATGTGGGACCTGGCAGCTGTAACTGCCAATGCTATAAGAGAGCAAGCAGCAGTTACAACAAGGGTGCTTGAGAGATTGGAAGCAAATCCACCTCAGCCACCTACACCACCTGTACAACCAGTGCAGGAAGTACAAGTCAGGAGGAATCAGAACCTCCAGGACTTGTCAGCTTTCCATTAAACAAACCCTCCACTTTTCAGAGGCGAGTACAATCCTACTACGGCTGAGGAGTGGCTCAAAGAGATGGAAAATATCTTTGAGGTAATGGTTTGCTCAGAGGAGCAGAGGGTGTCCTTCACCTCCTATATGTTAAAGGGAGAGACAGAGCATTGGTGGAAAAGTGCGAAGAGGGTACTAGGAGCTGCTGGAACTCAAATGCCTTAGGAAGTCTTTAAGATAAACTTTTTGGAAAAGTATTTTTTGCAAACTCTACATGATGACAAGGAAGTGGAGTTTATGCGCTTGGAACAAGGAAACTTGTCAGTGGACCAGTATGTGGCCAAGTTTGAGGAGTTGACAAAATTCTTTTTGCATTTTCGTTATCATTAGGATGAGAATTGGTGATGTTTGAAATTCAAGATTGGCTTAAGAAGCGAGATCAATAGTATGGTGAGACCTATGGAGATCAGGGATTTTCCTTTTCTGGTCAACAAGTGTAGAATTGTGGAGTCAAGTGTTCACATGCCTCAATTAGAGGAAAAGGTACAAAACCTCTAGAAAAGAAAGCGTGAAGATGACAAGAACAAGTAAGGTGCTTCTAAAGCAAGCAAGCCCAAGGGAAAAGATAAGACGGGCTCTAAGGTACCAAGGTGCCCTAAATGTAAGAAAATGCATGAAGGCAGACCATGTTTGGCGGGCCAGTCTATGTGTTTTAGAGTGAGCAACCAGGACATTTCTCCAAGGATTGTCCTCATAATAAGGAAGATGTGCCTACCCCAAAGCCGCTAACCAAGGGACGAGTTTATACTCTAGGCAGAAAAGAGGTGGCCCAGTCTTCCGACCTTATCCAAGGCAAAGGCATAAATCATAATCATCTTTAAATGTCATGTATGATTCAGGAGCATCCCACTCCTTTGTTTCTTATGATTGTGCAAGGATATTAGATTTGTCGATGTCAGAGTTACCATATGATCTGTCTGTTTCCACACCCACTGGTAAACCAGTCATAACTTTGAAGGTATGTCTTAACTGTTGTATAAGGATTGAGAATAGAGTCTTCTTTGTTAATCTTATTTGTTTATCCCTTGTGGACATAGATGTCATTCTTGGTATAGATTGGTTAGTGTCCAATCATATGGTTTTAAACTGTTCAGATAAGACTTTAGTTTTTCTGTCTAATGTTCCTACTAGAGTTATTTCTTTTGAGTTTGTCTATCTCAATGCTAATTTGGTCAATCACTGTTTGGTAGGAGGAGCTCTAGGATATGTTCTTCTTTCCTCATTATATGTAGAGGTTGAGTAGAACCTAGATAGTTTACCTATGGTGAGGGAATACCTAGAGATATTTTTAAATGACATAGCTGAGTTGCCACCGGAGAGAGAAATAGAGTTCACTATAGATTTAGTGTCGGGTACATGACCTATATCTATAGCACCCTAAAGGATGGCACGTCTAGAGTTAGCAGAACTCAAGAAACAATTAGAGGAGTTTTTGGACAAGAAATACATTAGGCCTAGTGCTTCTCCGTGGGGAGCACTAGTGTTACTAGTGAAGAAGAAATATGGTACCATCAGGTTATATGTTGACTGCAGATAGTTGAACAAGGTAACCATCAAGAACAAGTATCCGTTGCCAAGAATAGATGATCTTTTGGATTAACTAAGAGGAGTTTCGGTGTTTTCCAAGATTGATCTAAGACCTAGGTATAATTAAATCAGAGTTAAGGGAGAGGATATCCCTAAGACAGCTTTTAGAACTAGGTATGGGGATTATGAGTATCTTGTGATGTCCTTTAGGTTGACGAATGCTCCAGCAGTGTTTATGGATTACATAAATAGAGTTTTTCGACCTTAGTTAGACAAGTTTGTGGTAGTTTTTATTGATGGCATCCTCATTTATTCAAATACAATGGAAGAACATGAGCAACATGTCGAGATAGTTTTAGATATCCTTAAGGAAAAGAAACTGTTTGTCAAATTATCCACGTGTGAGTTTTGGTTAACAGAAGTTCAATTTTTGGGCCATGGTATTTCTAAAGGATGAATCTCAATGGACTCTAGCAAAGTAGAAGCAGTGTTATAGTAGGAGAGACCCACCACTGTGACCGAGATCAGGTGCTTTGTAGGCTTGGTTGGGTATTATAGAAGGTTCATCAAGGGTTTTTCTCAGTTAGCGCTGCCTTTGACTAGGTTGACTAGGAAGGGTAGTACTTTTGAGTGGACTCAGGACTATAAGAATAGTTTCCAAGAGCTAAAGAAGAAGTTGACTACTACGCCAGTGTTGGTAATTCTGGATCCCTGTGAGAACTTTGAAGTATATTATGATGCTTCAAAGATGGGACTAGGGTGTGTTCTTATGCAAAATAGGAGAGTAGTTGTCTATGCATTAAGAAAGTTAAGGCCACATGAGCAGAACTACTATAAGATGATTTGGAGTTAGCAGTTGTAGAGTTTGCCTTAAAGATTTGGAGGCAATATCTCTATGGAGTCCAGTTTGAGGTGTTCAGCATCATAAGAGTTTAAAGTACTTGTTTGATCAGAAGGAGCTGAACATAAGACAAAGAAGATGGATGGAATTCTTAAAATACTATGACTTTGAGTTCAAGTATCATCCGGGTAAAACCAATGTAGTGGCTGATGCACTAAGTAGGAAGTCCCTACATGTGTCTCGAATGATGGTCTAAGAGAGTGAACTTCTCAAGAGTTTTAGGGATTTGAGTCATGCGTAACTGTGATGCCACATAGTCTCTTTGTGAGTAGAGTGGACATAGTAAATGACTTAAGGATTCAAATTTTAGATGCTCAAAAGGAGGATGAAGCTCTAAGGGACATAAATGAGCAGATCTTTTTAGGAACCCAAGAAGATTTTGATATGACTAATGATGAGATGATAAAGTTTAGAGACAGACTTTGTGTTCCAAGAGAGTGAAAGATTAAAGAGAAGATTCTAGAAGAAGCTCACAGAAGTAAGTATACCATTCATCCCGGAACCACTAAGATGTATTAAGATTTAAGGAAAATGTTTTGGTAGTCTAGCATAGAAAGACACATAGCAGAATATGTCTCACGGTGTTTAGTTTGTCAAAAAGTGAAGATTGAACACCAAAAGCCAGTAGGACCATTACAATCTTTGCGAGTCTTTGAGTGGAAATGGGATAGGATCTCTAAAGACTTTGAAATGGGTCTACCCAGGGCTCAGTCAAGTTATGACGCAGTTTGGGTCATAGTGGATAAATTAACCAAATATGCCTACCTTTTGCCAATGAGGACTAACTATCCTCTAGAGAAATTAGCTCAACTATATTTGAAGGAGATAGTTAGGTTGCATGGAGTCCCCGAAAGCATAGTTTCAGATAGGGATCTTAGATTCACATCTAGATTCTGCGGAGCCTTGCAAAAGGCATTCGGGACTAAGTTAAATCTTAGTACAACTTATCACTCGTAGACAGATGGGTAAAGAGAGAGGACTATCCAAACCCTTGAGGATAGCTTAGAGCATGTGTTTTAGAACAATAGGGAATTGGGATATGTTCTTACCTTTAGTGGAATTTGCCTATAACAATAGCCACCATTCCAGCATAAGTATGACACCCTATGAGGCTTTGTATGGAAGGAAGTGTAGATTGCCTCTATGTTGGTATGAGGTAGGTGAGAGAACCATCCTAGGCCCAAAGTTGGTTCAGCAGACCATAAAGCAAATCAAGATGATTCAGGTTAGGTTGGTTACTGCTCAGAGTCGGCAAAAGAGTTATGCTGACAAGAGGAGACCTCTTATGTTTTATGAGGGAAATCATATGCTTTTAAGAGTTACTCTTACTACAGGGATTAATAGAGCTTTGAAAATCTGAAAGTTAAATCATCGTTTTCTCAGTCCCTACCAAATTCTGGAGAAAGTTGGACCCGTACCCGTAACTTACCAGATATCCCTTCCTCTCAGTTTTTCTAACCTTCATGATGTTTTTCATGTGTCTCAGTTATGAAAGTGTAATCTAGATCCTTTACATATCATAGAACATGAATCAATATAATTAAGGGATGATTTGTCATATGATGTACATCAGGTAAGGATCATGAACAGAGGGTCAAAGAGCTTAGAGGTAAGCAGATTCTTCTCGTGAAGGTTTTATGGGATGGCAATGACATCGAGGAGGATATTTGGGAGCTAGTGTCCCACGTACCGCAAGACTTTCCAGAGTTGTTATTAGCAAGTAAGCAAATTTGGAGTCAAATGATCTCATACACGGTAAGTGCAAATTTAATGAAACTATTTTATATGTGTTATTTGATTCAAGAGCTACTCATTCTTTTATCTCTCATGACTGTGTGAAACAATTGCAATTACTTGTTTCTTCTTTACCCTATGACCTAATTGTATCTACTCCTACCCATAAATTTGTGTTGACTTCCCAAGTATGTTTAAATTGTCCTTTTGAAATTGAAGACTGGAAATTCCATCAGGATTTTGTCTGTTCGCCTTTGAGTCATCTCAGCATCATTTTAGGAATCAATTGGCTCTCCAAGAATAAGGTACTCCTAAATTGTTTTGATAAGACTGTAGTTTTCTAATCTCTTCCTCCTTCATCATCTTCTTTTCCTTCTTCCTCATATACTGAATCACTCGAGAAAGTCGAAGAATATGTGTTTTTCTTTTCATTTGCTGTAGAGTCTGAGCAATCTTTAGATGATATTTCTATAGTAAGGGATTACCCTGATGTACTCTCTAATGATAGTCCAAGATTACCGCCTGAGCGTGAGATAGAATTTAGTATAGACTTAATACCTGGGACAGGTCCTATTTGTATAGCACCCTATAGGATATCACCTATGAAACTGAGCGAATAAAAGAAGCAACTTGAAGAATTCTTAGAAAAATAGTTCATTCATCCAAGTGTGTCACCCCGGGGATTTCCTGTTCTTTTGGTCAAGAAGAAAGACAATAGTATGAGGTTGTGCATGGATTATTGTCAATTAAACAAAATGACCATAAAAAATAAATATCTATTACCTAGGATTGATGATTTAATGGACCAGTTGAGAAGAGGTTTTGCATTTTCAAATATAGATCTTAGGTTTGGACATCATCAAATTAGAGTGAAACTATAAGATGTTCGCAAAACTGATTTAGAACTAGGTATGGACATTATGAATTTTAGGTGATGCCCTTTGGTCTTACAAATGCTCTAGCAATATTTATGGATTATATGAATAGAATTGATCAATTTGTTGTGGTGTTCATAGATGATATCTTAATTTACTCTAGAACCATGGAGGAACATACCAAACAACTTAAGATCGTGCTTGAGGTTCTTAGGGAGAAGAAATATGCTAAGTTGTCTAAGTCTGAATTTTGGCTCAAGGAGATGAAATTTTTGGGACATGTTGTATCATAGGTAGGAATTTCAGTAAATCCAACTAAAATAGAGGCTGTGGTACGATGGGAGAAACCTAAGACAGTTATTGAAGTAAGAAGTTTTATAGGACTGGCTGGATACTATCAGAGGCTTATTAAAGGATCTTCCCAATTAGCTTTACCATTGACTAGATTAACTACGAGAGGAAAAACCACTGAATGGACCCCTGGTTGTGAGAAAAGTTTTTAAGAATTGAAGAGTAGACTTACCACCACTACAATATTAGTTCTTCCCGATCCACATGTATAACACCCCCTCTGAAGGGCATTACATTTCAGACTAACTCATTTTCAAAAGAATTAAAACTTTACTCAAACTATGAAATAATTGACATTATAAAATACGAGTTTCAAAAAATCTCTTTTTAAATGAATAACATGAACTTACCGAAACAGAGAAACTCAAGTTATAAGAACTGAATAAAAGACTTTTCATAAAATAATGTTTAATACATCCATGAGTACATTATAATTCTGTTCCAAAAACATAAAAGTTACGCACTCCAAAAATAAATATAACTACCATATGAAGACTGAGCCTAGCTAAGTCCAAACACTTGAAGAGTAAGGTCCTGCACCCGATCTTCCTTCAGATCCCCTTCGACATCCCTAGCAGACAAAACCCCCAATCAGGACATGTCACTATGGACAAGAGTCCGAGCAGTCGACTCTGCAGAGTCCTCTCTAGGGATGGTTCCACGATCACCCCATATCTCCCCAAAAGGCAAATCAAACTCTAAGAAAATAATTGCATCCACAGTAAACATAGTAGCCTCACATTGGGTCATACTCCAAAATAAGGTGACATTGTCGACATACTGAATGCGCCTCGTGTCCCAACGAACATTCCATGCTTCGATGCCCCCATGAAACTGTAGCCTAAGAAAACCTCGTAGATCTTACCTTGCCACCATCGTAGTTTTCATAGGCATAAGCACAAGATAGAAATAGATAGAACAAATAGAACAATATAATAAAGAGGTGAGATCCCTTACATCAATACCAGCATGGCAGCAAGAAACAAAAAGAATAACAATAATGTCATTCATAAACATCAATATCAAAGAACAGTAAATATAATCATGTAGATACAGGAATATCACAGAACAACAAGTATAATCATGTTAATACAAGAATATCATAGAACAACAGGTATAATCATGTTGTCAACTGATAGATAATTTAACAATGTACCTCAATACATGTGAATACTGACCATACCACAACAATAAGTATATTGGCTATACTACCACAATATGCATATCGACTATGCGACAACACGGTGTATACTGACTATGCATATAAACAATGCACTGACACCCACTCCATGGAGCTAAAACCAAACGTCGAAGAGAATGATCCGGAGAGTCACTGTCTGTATATCATTAGCCTCAAATCATGTGCTTCTCAATATAATTAATATGCATAACCTGGCTATACAAGACACTCTCAACCGGATCGTGAATAAGATAGTGCTCGGTCTAGATCATCGGAGCGTCGCTTCAGCTTTACCACAGCCCAGTGGAGCTACCAACTATCCACATGTGGGATACTTGTAACCAAATGCCTCCAAGTTCAACCACAAGTGAACTACACTATGCAATTCGCATCCGCACAAAGGTGTAATTCATCTCCTAGGCATCCAATCTTTCAACAAGTCATTTTGACTTTCACAATACATAATCTCATGACAATGATAAACAATATTTATAAACAACCAAAGTTTCACCAAGAGGAGCCACAACAGGGCTTAAGTCAATCACTGACATTCTCGGGTCTAGTACGTCGGCCCAATTAGCACAATGCTAATATATTCATTCACAAGGTATCTCAGTTCCAAAAATTCAAGAATCATCATTTTCGAATCACATGAAGCATTCTCACAAATTTCTATAACATGTAGAACTATATTTTTCACCTTTGGGCTTTTATTGTGACACTTTCAACAATAAAAATAGAAATTACCTCTAATCACCAAACTCTTCTAACTAAGTTCCTCAAGTGACCTTTTCTCATATTTTTCATGTAAGACCTAAAAAGAAACCACATTGTCTTAACCTCACAATTCTTTTCCTTTTTCCCTAAGTCTTTTAAGTTTTCACTATTTCTTTCTCAAGCTTGTTTTTCCTCTCAAGACTGAAAATCACTCTTTTACTTAATGATAAAATTTATTATTTTTCATTCTTATCTTGTAAATCCTTAATTAAATTTCTTTATCATCAAACCAACTAGATTCACCACTAATAAATCATTTTCATTATTCCAACTATCACCAAACTTATTTCCATTGATATAGCCAAAAGTCATTACTCCTTAAATCATAACATTGTGATCATCTGCTCTTTTTACTTATAAATCCTTTGATCCTAATTTAGTCACTAAACCATCTAAGTAATATTTTCTAGTATTCTTTCCAAAACTTCCATCATTCTAACTCTAAATAAAATCCTTTCCATTTAACTCATTAAAAATCATTTTAAATAAAATACTTTAAGTCTTCAAATTAGTCTTCCATCCAATTATCAAATATCATGGCTAAAAAAATTAATTATTTTCAGTAGTAAGAACTTTGTTTCTTTCCTCTTTCAACTTGTAACCTCATAGATCATATTCTTGCCACTTAATTATCTAAGTTCTTAACCAATAAAATATTTTAGCCTTGAAAACCCTATTTTTCCACAACATGGTCGTGAGCTACAATGGGTATTGGGACCAAAATACTTATCCTTTCTAGCACAATTCAAAGCATACAACATAATTTTAAACATGACAATCATACTATAACAAGTTCAAGCATTATTTCAAAGCAATAAAATCACATAAAACACATAATCACAAACCACAAAATCATACAATCATGGTGAGTAAATCCTCATATGAATTTATCACCCACAAATGAATTCGTTCCTCACCACCATGAGTGGTTGATGAGGTTAATCTCCCTCTTACCTTAGGAGATATCCAAACACTTCTTGAAGGACTTTTTGAAGCAACCCTCCACTTCCAAGAGCCTCTTGAAAACCGAAAATGGCATACCATAAATCAACATTTTAGGCTTGGAAAAGAATGAATAAGAATCAAAATCAAGATCTTGAAAGGAAGAAAGAAAGAAGAATGAAAAAGGTGAAATCTTTACCTTAGGAATCTTCAAGCCCTAACTTGAAGAAATGCTTGAAAATGATGAACAAACCAAGATCTCCTTACCAAAATGCCTTAGGATGGTGGTCTAGATTCAAGGATGTAGATAGTTGAGATTTAAGAAAATGAATGGGTGGTTGAGGGGAGGGTGGCCGTGAGGTGAAGGAGAGAAAATGGAAGAAGAAAAATGAGAGAAGAAAAGATGAGAGAAAAGTGAATAGCTTTTTAGTTGATGAGAGAGAAAGTCATAGAAAGTTATGAATTGAAAAAAGTTGAAAGGAAACTTACCCAAGAAGCTCTCCCCTCTCTCTTGGTTGTGCACCTCCTAGGAGAAAGGAGTCAAACTTCTCTTGCAAGCTTCTCCTAAAGCTTCCTCAAGAAGCTTCCTTTAAAGTCAAAGATGATGTCACTTAGGTGATGTCACATAAAGAGAATACTCTAGAAAAGATGACTAGCACTTTACTAAAAGCTATTATCCAATATCTAAAAGTCACAGTTAATAAAGTCGGTATCTATTGTCTAATGGATAATAGAGCGTACCCAAATTTTATTTGTTAGATAAAATCTCAGAAAATAAAACTTCGTAAACTGTATCCGACTTCAGGTTTAGTAAGATCCCCCGGTACGCTTCTACAGTCCAAAGCTTTCCAGCCTCGAAAAAATATTTTATTCTTCTAGCCCTGCTTAACGTGCATGCAAATCGAGGAATATAATAAAATAATTAAAGTCACCCAAATAATTCATAAAAATTCACAAAAATCACAAATATTATAAAAAGCATATAGAACAAAAAATAAGAAATTTTTGGGGTGTTACAACTCTCCCCTTCTAAAAGAAATTTAGTCCTCAAAATTTGTTATACCTTAGAATACATGCAGACATTACTCCTTCATTATATCTTCTAGCTCTCACATTGCGTCTGCAATTACATCATTTTAAATCCCCTTTACTGATGCAATCTCTCTTCCTTCGAGTTGTTCACATCTTGTCCTAAGTCATCTTAATTTTATTCGTTGTTTGTTGTACAAGCTCGGGTCTTGAAGCAAAACTTTCCCCATCTTGGTGCCAACACAAAGGTATTCTAATTCGTCGTCCATGTAATGCCTCATATTTAGCTTTTCTTGAGCAAACTGACACTTCACACTCTAATGATCACTGTAGACATTGAATATTGTCCTGTGTAGAAGATGTCTCCAAATCTTCAATGCAACCATAACAGCTAACTTTGAGTTTGTGTAGGGCATTTCTTCTCATGTACTCTCAATTGCCTTGAAGCATATGCTACTACCCCTTCTATTTCGCACAACCACACATTTTAAACCCTAATGTGGAGCATCATGAGACACCTTGAAAGGTTCGTTAGAATTGGGCAGAATCAACACTGATGAAGTAGTTGAGTGTCTCTTTCAACCCTTGAAAGTTTTCTTGACATGCATCAGTCCATACAAAAGCTTGACCCTTTTCGTGTGAGCTGGATAAGAAGTCCTGCTATCTTGAAAAGTCCTTCGATGAATCTTTGATAATAACCAGCTAATCCCATAAAGCTACGAATCTCTGTTACGGTCTTCGATTTTTCCTATTGAAGAACTGCTTCAACTTTCGACCAATTTACAACAATCCATTCCTTTGAGATCACATGACCCAAGAATTTAACCTCCTCCAACCAAAATTCGTACTTTGATAACTTAGCATACAACTTCTTCTTACTCTTGACCTCCAAAGAAGATAATAACATGCATCCTTGATCTTCTTTCCTCAATAAAGCTTCAATCTTGGTTGGCCGTAAAATCCAAAAATCTTAGTCTTAGGAAACACTAAGGTTTAGTTGGAATGATCTAATAGGATATGATTAGAAAATAACTAATCCCTTCCTGATTGCTTGTAATTTCCTTTCCTTCGTATCGCTTCACTCTCCTATCCTTGTTCTTAATATAAAGTGTCTTACCAGTCAAGTTCTCTTTCAACCGTACTGTATTTGATACTATGACATGATTTGCACTAGGAATATTCTTTTTTGTAGTCACGGTGCATGGAAAAACATTGTGAAGGTCAGGAAGAAAGAGATAGCAAAACTATCTGATGTGTTACCGAATAAATCCAATAAAGAATTTGATATAGCCCGATTTTAGAAATGAACTTCTAAAATTTTATTGGAACAATTTAACTGGATATGGTTGGAAGATAACCAATCCATTTTCAAGATCACGTCTAGTTTGTGAAAGTGGTAAACAAATCAAATCAACAGAAAAGATTCAGTCTTTAATAGGCATAGGATAATTTAAGCAACTTGGTTAAAAGATAACGAAGACACAGATAACTCTAATTGATCCATACAGTCGTCTGATATAAAGAAATAGGTTATCCTTAGAATTATACAGTATAGTCAAAGGGTCACCTCCGATGGTACAGTCTCCTTCGTTTAGGTCTTCAGTCTAGGATGCTTTTTTTCCACTTGGGGAATTGACTCTCCCTTCTACGTGAGATTTTGAAGCACGTACATTGCTCACGGAAGGCTTCGTCTTTTGTAAAGTATAATTCCTAAACACGTGTCTTGGTTTTCTGCACTTGAAACAAACTTTTCCCTTGATCGTACAATTCCTTATTGTATGACTCTTTGTACACTTCTTATATATCTGTAAAAGTACCACGGGCTGACTAGGTCTACTACCACTAACACTACCTCCATATGGTTACTGTTGTTGTTGATTTCTTGGTGGTCATGAATACAATTTCTGCTGGAATCGCTTGACCTTATGATTTCTCATTTTTCAGAACCAATATGGTCCAATGTTATGAGGTCCCATATCTTGAGATTGATTCAACTCTAACAAAATCTCAGCCTCGGCTATCAATTCCTGTTGCTGAGCAGCCTTCTGATTCTGTCATACTGTTATGCTAGCCATCCTTTGCATTGCTTCTGCAGTCGCAGCCACCCCATTGTTATCGCATTCCACATTCACATGCGTACGTCTACTGCGAGCCATTGCCTTTTCTTTGAAAAACAAACAAATCAAAACATAATAGAAATAAGAAGTAACCTTTTTCAAACAACATTGTCTCCTTTCAGAAACTAAGCAATACATCTCTATATTTAATCTCAGAGAAACACACAGCACAAACAAGGCAAACCTACCCATGAACCCAAAAGACTCAAACCTGGGCTTTACTCACACTAGAGGTACCACTCCGAAGGGTGTAGGTACAAATAATTCTACACGAGTTCAATCATCCAACTGGACTCTTACTAGAAGAATCCCTATTCTTCTAGTTCACCTAGTTGAAGTTATAGTTTCTTGTCCACACACAACATTACATATTGAGTTAGCCAATCCTCAATATCATGTGACCGTGTAACAGTAACTTCTAACATTTAACCTAAAGCAACTTAGGCAATCCTCTTTTGACATCTCAAATGAGAGACACGGAATTGCACAACACACATAGGCATTTCTACAAGCCTAAGCATAGTCAGTCCATACCTCGGCTTAACAGGATGAACTGCTCTGATACCACCTATTGTAACACCCCCTCCAAAGGGCATTACATTTCAGACTAACTCCTTTTCAAAAGAATTAAAACTTTACTCAAACTATGAAATAATTGACATTATAAAATACAAGTTTCAAAAAATCTTTTTTTAAATGAATAACATGAACTTACCAAAACAGAGAAACTCAAGTTATAAGAACTGAATAAAAGACTTATCACAAAACAAGGTTTAATACATTCATGAGTACATTATAATTCTATTTTAAAAACATAAAAGTTACGCACTCCAAAAATAAATATAACTACCATATGAAGACTGAGCCTAGCCAAGTCCAAGCATTTGAAGAGTAAAGTCCTACACCCGATCTTCCTCTAGATCCCCTTCGGGATCGCTAGCAGACAAAACCCCTAGTCAGGGCATGTCACTACGGATAGTAGTCTGAGCAGTCGACTCTACAGAGTCCTCCCTAGGGATGGTTCCACGATCACCCCATATCTCCCCAAAAGGCAAATCAAACTCCAAGAAAATAGTTGCGTCCACAGTAAACGTAGCAGCCTCACATCGGGTCACACTCCAAAATAAGGTGACATCACCGACATACTGAATGCGTCCCGTGTCCCAACGAACATTCCATGCTTCGATGCCCCCATGAAACTGTAGCCTAACAAAACCTCGTAGATCTTGCCTTACCGCCATCGCAGTCTTCACAGGCATAAGCACAAGAAAGAAACAGACAGAACAAATAGAACAATATAATAAAGAGGTGAGATCCTCTGCATCAATACCAGCATGGCAGCAAGAAACAGGAAGAATAACAATAATGTCATTCATAAACAACAATATCAAAGAACAACAGATATAATCATGTAGATACAGGAATATCACAGAACAACATGTATAATCATGTTAATACAAGAATATCGTAGAACAACAGGTATAATCATGTCATCAACTGATAGATAATTTAACAATGTGCCTCAATATACGTGAATACTGACCATACCACAACAATAAGTATACTGTCTATGCTACCACAATATGCATATTGACTATGCCATGAAACGATGTACACTAACTATGCATATGCACAATGCACTGACATTGTAACATCCCAAAAAAATTATTTATTTCATTATAAATAATCATTTTATAATATTTATAAATTTTGAAAATTATTGTAGAATTTTTTGGAAATGCTGAATATTTTAATATATTTTTTATTTTACGTGCACACTGAGCAGAGTCAGTCAAACGCTCCAAAAAATTGTTTGTTTTATGATGAATAGCCATTTTTCCATATTTATGATTTTTAGGAATTTTTCTGAAAACATCAAATATTATAGTATATTCCTCATTTTACGTGCGCACTGAGCAGAGCTGGGATAACAAAATGTTTTTCCTGAGGCTAGTAAACCTTGAACTATCAACGTGTCGATGGGAGATCTCACTAAACCCGAGGCTGGGCACAATTTGCAAGGTTTACATTTTTTGAGATTTTATCTAATAAATAAAATCACTGTATCATAAAATTATCCGATGAATAATAAAATATTATTTTCATCAACTATAACTTTTATTCACTAAGAAAATAATTCAAACAGTGTAATTAATCATCTGTCAAATGTATTTAATTAAGGAGACAAGCTTACTATGCACTTTATTGAGAATTGTGCAAAGCTTCTCAAGGAAGCTTCAAGGAAACTTCTAGGAAGCTTCCTTCCCAACCACTTTTCTCTCTCCTCCTTTTTGGTGCTGTACGGTTGGCTAAGAAGGATATTACATTGTCATTCTCTCATTTCCTCTCCTCTTATACGCAGCTCACCCCTCTTTCTCTCTTCTTCACACGGCTGCACACACCCACAACCACCATTGTTGATTTCAAGCTTCCTTTGCTCAACCCAATAAAGACCATTGTTTCCCCTCTCTATCTTCAAGCTTTCCTTTTGTGGTACTCCTCCTAGCTCCATCATTTTCGTGTTCCACAGCCAACACCAAAGCTTGGAGCTTTAAGGTAAAGCTCTCAACTTAAGCTAAATTAATCAAGAAGATATGCTTAAATATGATTTAATGATTGGTAGCGTAAATCCTTGATCTTGGAATAGTATGAACTTGACTATTTTACATATGCTTTGTTTGGAGTACTTTGAACTTAAATGGACATTGGACATGATATGAAGGTCATGAGCCTTGGACACTTTCTTGGACTAAATTGATATGTTCCCCTTTGTTTATGGCCAAGAGCCATGGAACAACTTAAGACATTGAATATTATTTAATTCTATGATAAGATAAATTTAAAACAAAGTTTCTTGGGATGAGCTACATGAAGATATGTGAGGAGTAGATTGGGAGGGTGATGGAAACACTTTGGGAGTAACTTGGCATTGTGACTATACGGGTCCGGGTAGGACTTTGTTTTGCTGTGAAGATCACTTCCGGAAATGGAGTTACATCCGACAGACCTTTTTTCTCTGTGTGCAATTAGAGAGCATGCAGAGGGTGCATATGTACTCTTGTCCAAATTGCTATCCCAATGGAGCACTCCATGGAGTAATGAGTAAAAGACTTTAAATCTTTCTGTGTTGTATCTTTCTTATATCCTTTGCTTATAGTCTTCTTTATCTTTTATAATGATAATATTATCATGCTTTATTTAGGTGTTTGCGTTATGATTTAGCTCCTTGTTTTGTCTTACGTTTCACTTCTACTACATTTGATGTGCTTGTATTTTAATTTATTCTTATTTGTCATTGGTATTATACTATGTAGATCTCTAATGTTTCGTTGTTAGTTTTCTTATGATATCTCCTTGATCATTCTTATTCTCTAAATATTATTTCATCACATAGAGAATATATTTTTGAAAGATAAAATAAAACATTTTGGGAATAAGAGAATTCAAGTACAAAGTCTTTTTCTTTACTATAAACAACGTTTTCGAAAGCCCATTCCCCTAGAATGCCATAAGTTCTGTTTTATTTTCCTACTGAGAAAATTTTTTTCTCACCCCTTTGATGTTTTCATGGTATTCTAGACTAGTAAGTATAAGCTCTATTACTGTTTGGCTTAGCAAAGGTAGGAGGAACTATGATGAAGACATTAAGCTCTTCTCATTTGTTGGGCAGATCACCATTCGGGTTCAGGTGTCTACCCACCTAGAATATGGGACAGTCACCATCTCTGGCCTCTTTACTTTCCAGTTGGTCCTACCACCTTGGTGATCCCAAGGGTGGTAAAGTTGTAAAATGTTGGTTTGAGACATTCCACCTTGTCCTCCTCCCTAGCGCTACTTGAATAGAGGAGATGTTATTATGGTTTCTGTTGCTATTTACTTTTTTTGTTTGTGTATTTGACGGTTGTACGTGACCTTTCATGGTCAAATTTTGTTGTAACTACTTGGAAACAATGTATCCACCTCATCCAGCGTTGGAATGAAATCTATCTAACTCTAGTTCTAAGGATTATGTTATCACTTTAATATAATAATTACGAATTGTTGGTCTTTAATAGTTATGGTAAACTAAAGAGGAATCATATTATAAAGAATGAAGTAATTTGCATTACATGGTTTTGAAATAGGTCGTTACATTTTTGTTTGGTATCAGAGCAGTTCATCCTGATACAGCCTAGGGTATGGACTGACCAATACTTATGAGGACTCAAGCTAAGGATTAGTTTACTTTTGATAATATAATGGTAAATGTTACCTTTCCTATGTAGTAATCAATGGCAAGAAGGAACGCCAGCCGGGACATGGAGGATCTGGTCGGAACAATTAGAGTCATGGTCAATGTCATGCAAGCAGAGGTAGAAAATACAAACAAAATTATAGAACAGCTACAAGGAAATCAGCACCTAAACGTAGCCAAGCCTCAACATGGAAGAGATGAATACTTCGGTCTAAAGGAATTTAGGAAGGCCAAACCTTCATCTTTCCAAGGCAATTTAGATCATGTTAAGGCTGAATTATGGATAAAAAAGATGGAGAGGATATTTAGGGTTATGGATTGCAATGATGCCCAAAAGGTACTTTTTGCTACATATATGCTTTAGGTGAGGCAGAACATTGGTGGAACAGTACCTGCAGACTTGTGAAGGTAGACGGGACTCCGATTTCTTAGGAAATAATTAAAACTACCTTTTTCAATAAATATTTTCTAAAAAATATGAGGAATGCTTGAGAGTTAGAATTTCTTCATCTTGAGCAAAAAAGTATGACAGTAGGTCAGTATGTATCAAAATTTTAAGAGTTATCTAAATTCTCTACTTATTACACACACCATCCTAATGAGAAGAGGAACTGCATTTAGTTTGAAGCTGGTTTACGCTCTGAAATCCTAAAGGTTGTGGGACCCATGGAGATTTGTGACTTTTCAACACTTGTTGATAAGTGTCAAACTATAGAAGCGTATAATGCCCAGGTGGAGCCACCCCGGACAAATTCCTATCAACAAAAAATGAAATTCATTCCTAAGCAAGGAAATAGAAACACCAAGTTTAAGGTTTTTCAGGAAAGAAACCAATCGTACCAACTGCAGAGGTTGGGCCACCATGTGGAAAGTGTGGCAAAAGTCACGAAGGAGGATCTTACTTGATATGTTATGGATGTGGAGAGTTTGGACACGACCGACACAACTATCCACGCAATCAGGGGAATGCTGCTACTAACTCCAACCCTATATACTAAATACCACTAGAAGAGTCTTTACCCTTAGTGGCGAAGAAGTGGCTAAGTCAAATGGTCTCTTACAGGGTAAGTGCAAAATTAATGAAAATATTTTAAATGTGTTATTTGATTTATGAGCTACTTATTCTTTTATCATAACTGTGTGAAACAATTGCAATTACCTGTGTCTTCATTACCCTATGACCTGATTGTGTCTACTCCTACCCATAAATCTATGTTGACTTCCCAAGTATGTTTAAATTGTCTTTTGAAATCGAAGATAGGAAATTCCATCAGGATTTTGTCTGTTTGCCTTTGAGTCATCTCGACATCATTTTGGGAATGGATTGGCTTTCTAAGAATAATGTACTCCTAAATTGTTCTGATAGGACTATAGTTTTCCAATCTCTTTCTCCTCATCATCTTCTTTTCCTTTTTCCTCTTGTACCGAATCACTAGAGAAACTCAAAGAATACGTGTTTTTCTTTTCATCTGTTGTAGAGTCTGAGCAGTCTTTAGACAATATTTTCGTGGTAAGGGATTACCATGATGTATTCCCAAATGATATTCCAAGATTACCACCTTAGCGTGAGATAGAATTTAGTATAGACTTAGTACCTAGCATAGGTCCTATTTCTATAGCACCCTATAGGATATCACCCATGGAACTGAGCGAATTAAAGAAGCAACTAGATGAATTGTTAGAAAAATAGTTCATTCATCCAAGTGTGTCACCCTGGGATCTCCTGTTCTTTAGTGCAAGAAGAAAGATAATAGTATGAGGTTGTGCATGGATTATCGTCAATTAAACAAAGTGACCATCAAAAATAAATATTTGTTACCTAGGATTAATGATTTAATGGACCAGTTGAGAGGAGCTTTTGTGTTTTCAAAGATAGATCTTAGGTCTGGATATCATCAAATTAGAAGGAAACTAGAAGATGTTTCCAAAACTAAGTTTAGAACAAGGTATGAACATTATGAATTTCAGGTGATGCCCTTCGCTCTTACAAATGCTCCAGCAATTTTTATGGATTACATGAATAGAATTTTCTAGGTCATATCTTGATCAATTTGTTGTGGTGTTCATAGATAATATCTTTATTTACTCTAGAACTGTGGAGGAACATACCAAACATCTTAGGATCGTGCTTGAAGTTCTTAGGGAGAAGAAACTGTATGCTAAGTTGTCTAAGTGTGAATTTTGGCTCAAGGAGGTGAAATTTTTGGGACATGTTGTATCACAGGCAAGAATTTTAGTAAATCCAAGTAAAATAGAGGCTGTGGTATGATGGGAGAAACCTAAGACAATTTACTGAAGTAAGAAGTTTTGTAGGATTGGTTGGATACTATCGGAGGTTTATTAAAGGATTTTCTCAATTAGCTTTACCCTTGACCAGATTAACTAGGAGAGGAAAACCCTTTGAATGGACCCCTAGTTGTGAGAAAAGTTTTCAAGAATTGAAGATTAGACTTATCACCACTCCAATATTCATTCTTCTCGATCCACAAGGACCCTTTGCAGTGTACTATAATGCATCTAGGCTTAGACTGGGATGTGTTCTAATGCAGAACAAAGGAGTAGTTGCCTATGCCTCTAGATAGTTATGACCCTATGAGGAAAATTACCCCACCCATGATCTGGAAATGGTAGCCGTAGTTTTTGCTTTGAAGGTGTGGAGACATCATCTTTATAAAGTTAAATTCGAGGTTTATAGTGACCATAAGAGTTTGAAATATTTGTTTGATCAGAAAGAATTGAATATGAGGCAACATAGATGGATGAAATTTTTAAAGGATTATGATTTTGAGTTAAAATACCATCCTGGAAAGGTAAACGCAGTAGTTGACACTCTAAGTAGGAAATCATTACATATGGCTACCTTTATGGTATATGAGATGAAGCTTCTAGAGGATTTTAGAGATTTAGAATATTTTGTAGCGCCCACTCCTAACAACTTGAGACTAAGTGCTATCAACATAGAAAATGAATTATTTCATCAAATCCTAAAAGCTCAACAAGAAGATGCCTCTATAGAACCCATCAGGAAGCAGATTCAGGAAAACATTCTAATAAGGTTTAGTCAAACCCCAGAAGGCATGCTAAAGTTTGATGACCATTTGTGCATACCCAATGAGCTAGGGTTAAGGTAGAAAATTCTAGAAGAAGCCATAGGAGTAACATCAGATAGAGATCACCATAGATTTTGTCAAAAGGTAAAGATAGAACACCAAAAGCCTTCAGGACCTCTTCAACCCTTAAGTATCCCAGAATGGAAATGGGATAAGATCACCATAGATTTTGTAATGAGGTTACCTAGAACGCCACTAGGTCATAATTCAATCTGGGTTATAGTGGACTGACTTACTAAGATTGCCTATTTTCTATCCATTAGGTCAAACTATTCCCCAGAAAGATTAGCACAAATCTATATTCAAAAGATAGTGAGATTACATGGCGTGCCTTTTAGCATAACATCAGATAGAGACCCCTATTTTACTTTTAGATATTGGGGTGCGCTTCAAAAATCTTTTGGGACTAGGATTCAACTTACCACAACTTATCAACCCCAAACAGATGGACAATCTGAAAGGACCATTCAAACCTTGGAGGATATGTTGCGAGCTTGCATTTTGGAACAAGGAGGAAGTTGTGATAGGTATCTGCCATTAGTAGAATTTGAATACAATAATAGCTTTCGCTCCAACATAGGGATGGCCCCTTACGAGACCTTGTATGGAAGGAAATGTTGATTACCCCTTTGCTGGTATGAAACTAGAGAAAGATCTCTATTTGGACCATAATTCGTACAACAGAGCATGGAACAAATCAAAATAATTCAAGATAAATTGAAAACTACTCAAAGTCGACAAAAGAATTATGTTGATCAAAGGAGAAAACCACTATAATTCCAAGAAAAAGAACATGTCTTCATCTGAATTTCTCCAGTCACTGGACTTCGTCGGGCCTTGAAAGCCAATAAACTAAGTCCTCGATTTTTGGGTTTGTATCAAATCTTAAATCGGATCATACCAGTTGCTTACTGTGTCACTTCATCACCGTAACTTTCCAATCTTCATTATGTATTCCACGTTTTTAAACTCTAGAAATACATTTCTGATCCTTCTCATGTGCTAACCCCTGAATCTATAACACTGAAAAAAATTTGTCTTATGAAATTAGTTTGGTAAGAATCATAGATAGCCGTGAAAAATAACTTCGGGATAAGGGAATTTCTATGGTCAAGGTATTGTGGGAAGGAGAAAACATTCAAGCAGCCACTTAGGAGCTAGAGACATCCACAAAGAAGGAATATCCTTATCTATTTCAGGGTACGTAAAATTTTAAGGGCAAAATTATTTGTTAGTTGGGGAGAAATGTAACATTCCAAAATTCTTACTACTTTAAAATTATGATTTAGTAATCTTCAGAATCCTTAGATTAGCTTGTTTAGAGAATTAATTATAAGTCCTAAATGAATTAGTAGCTAGTAAGAAAATATTAAGATGGATTAAGAAGCTTTAATTTAATTAAGATTTCTTAAGACACCATCAATAGGTAATGGCCAAAATGGAAAAGTTAGACAAGAAGAAAACATCTAAAATATCACTTGTCACCAAGAGAACAAAAAGGGAATCTCATCATATTGTTTTGCTACTTGGCAATGAAATGGAAGAAAGCTTCCATGCCAGAAGACATGTGGCAGCTTGCATGCTAAAGGCTAAGTGTCACTATTTGGTGAAGATTGATATAGGAATGTTGTCATTAGGAAGCTAAGTATCAAAAACTAATCATAACATAGTAAGAAAAGAAAATTAATATAACCAAAAAAGTAGCAAAACAAGGTTAGATGACTAAAATTAGTGGATTAAGCAAGGATTAGAATTAAATCAAGTGATGTTATTCACTTAAAGTCCATAGCTACAAGAGATGGGAAACAAGAAGTAAGACTTAGAACTCATACACACAAGGCTTCACACTTATCAAGGAGCAAACAAGGAATATAATCCTCTAAATTCCAAGAGAACCCACGGGAAGTGACAAATGTGTAGCTGCATGCACACTTTCAAACCTACAATTGACACCTCTCAAATCATTTTAAGATTCCAAGACACATGTGCAGCAATATACACACTTCCAAGACATGCACAAAGACACATCACACGGCCAGGCCAAGTGTGCAGCTACATGCACATTCTTAAGCTTGCAAATGACACCTCTCTAATCACTTTAGGGTGCCAAGACAAGTGTGTAGCATGCATACCCTCAACCATGCAAGATGGCACTTCTCAAAACTAAGTGAAATCATTTCAAACCTACAAGAATGTAGGCTGTTGTGCTGCTCTCTCCTTTCACCTCACATCCTTCATTTCATTTCAAGTTAAAGAGATATTTTGAGATGTCTCAATGTCGTCCTCTCAAGTCAGTAAGCTTTGGATGCAAAGCTCTTCATGCAAACGGGCACAACATCAAACCTAGGCCTATCCTAGTCTCCTTAGGAATCATGGCACCTACATTTCTGCCTAGAGGAATGGAGGTCATGGCTAGAGGTGATATATCAAGGGATTTGAAGCTTCTAATACACCTACCATGCAACACGTTTCTTGTCTTTGAACCCTTTCCAAACCATAAGCCAACCAAAGCTACACCTACCTTTCTTTTTTCTCTACTTCTCTTCATCTTCTTCTACTTGGTTCGTGATTCCTTGGAGAAAGCAGACCAACCTTTCCTTTTGTTAGAAGGACACCTAAGGTAGGAAAATGGGGGATTAAAGCTTCTCTACTCATTTCTGTAACTTAGAACTTTAGTTAGATTTCTTTCTAACTCTACTCCTTCTTTTCTCTGAAACATAATTTCCATTTTTATTCGTTAAAATAACTTAGAGATGTTTGATAGCTACATGGAATGTAGTTATTTGTGCCCTATCCTTGTGCTAGAATGAATGCTATTTCCTTGTTTATAATGCATATTGGAGGGTTTTATGTTTATATTGGTTATAGTTTGATTCTAAGCCTTTCTAATGTGTTATTATGCAAAACTGAGCTTTAATGATTATGGATTGAGTAGATTTATATATGTTATTGATTTGGTGTTTTCTCTATGATAGGAGGGGCTCCAAACAAGGTTAAATATGGAGCAATTGAGCTTAAAGAGGAAGAGAAGCCAAATCTGCCAATTCAGTAGGCAACGTCGCGGCGCAAGGCAGAGCACGCCGCGGCGTAAAGAGGTTTTTCAGCAAGTCATATTTGGACCCGAGGCTTGGGCGCCGCGGCGTAAGGAAGGCAACGTTGCGGCGGTACATAGACCGACCCATTGTGCGCCGCGGCGCGCATATGTGGACGCCGCGGCGTGGAGGCGGCTGCTGAGCCTATAAGTAGTTTTTCACGCGTTTTTCTCTCACTTTTCATGTTTTCTCTCTGTTTTTCCGAGTTTTGGCCATTTGGCCATTTCTCTCTTTTTATGTTTTTTGTTTTAGTTAGTTTAGGTTAGTTTTAGGTTAGATAGCTTGGCTAGATCTTCATTGCTGGTGGATTGGAGGCAAGGATCAAAGGATTGAAGGAGGATTCAAGCTTCAGAGACAAATCTAATGAGCTTCTTTCTCTCTTTTCCCTTTCTCTCTTATCTTCCTAATCTTTTGTATAGTTAAGCTATGTTTTAGGAATATTTTGGATCCTTTGATATATATTAATGATGTGTTTTTCTCTGAGTTTGTGTGGATGTTTGATTATGGTTCAATCATTATCTATGCTTAATGCTTGTTCTTGGTTGGCCTCAATTACATGATCATAATATTAGCAAATGAACTAGACATAGGGATTTGTTAATATGGATATGGTGTGGTTGATACATGTTCGGCGAGTTCAATTGGCTTGGATGAGCTGATTCGCTAACTGGATAGAAATATACCTTTTAGCCATGTATAGTGGGAGATTGAGAATAGATCGTTCATGAGTGGATGTTGTGTTAGCTCTCAAGGAAACTTAGTGAGTTGGGCAACTGAAATCAGGGTTGATTGACCTAGACATAGGCTTTTGACTAATGAAGATTCTCAAGCTAACCTAATCAATGCATTTGTGTTTATGAGGAGAATTGCATGTTATTGATAGATGTAGGAGGTGAAGGAGGATTTCCTGAAACCTAACCGCTTTTAGGTTTATAGTTTTTGTAGGTTAGATTAGTTTAGATTATTATTTTCCTATTTTTATGTCCTTGTCTAGAATTGATTAAGCTATTGGTTGGTAATTAGCTTTATAACAATATCCTCGTGGGAACGAACTTTTACTCTGTATCTGTATTACTTGTGCGATCCGTGCACTTGCGGTTAACAAATGGGCAAACACGTTTTGACCCCAACAAGTTTTTGGCGCCGTTGCCGGGGATATTTTGTTATAAATGGTTTGCTTGATTAGATTCTAGTCCTGTCAATGCCTAACAAGTTTTTGGGTTGCCAGGGTTAGTTTTTATTATGCTAATATCAACAATGAGTTTGATTAGTTCTAATTCAAGTTGTATATATGTTGTATATAATCTATGTTTTGTTTATGTTTTGTTTTAGTTTCAAATAAGAAGTCGGGTGATTTTATTCATACGAGGCCCTTGAAGGAAGTTGCAAATTCCTGGAGAGGATAACCCTTGGATCAAGTTCTTGAAGACTACTCATCCTTAGCACTTCAATTTTGGTGACAAAGTCCTGCTGGGACTATAACTCAGGCCTTTCGTGGGAGGGTACCCCATGTTTATGTTTATGTTCTTGTTTTTACTTTGTACATAAATACATGGTATGTTAATATGTTTATTTGGTTAAATATGTTAGTATATTAGTATGGTGTGTTTTGTTAGTTCTGTTAATATGTTTTTGTTAATATGTTAGTATTTATGTATGTTAATTAAATTAGTTTTATGTTGTTGATTAGTTTATAAGTTTTAAGTTTGTTTTAGGTTTGTATATAGGTTAGTAAGTTGTTTATATGTGTTATTAGGTGTGTGTTGTACATTTTTGTAATCTAGCTTTTTGAACAAGTTTTGTTGTAGTTAGAGAACCTTATGGACCAATCCAAGTAGCAAAACTGTGTTAGCTGCTAAATTTAGCAGTTTGTGTAGCAACACCACGACGCAATGTAGTGCCCGCCGCGGCGCAAAGGGTGTTTTCTGCATAATTATGTAGCTTTTTGTGAGCGCCGCGACCTACGCATAGGTGCGCCGCGGCGCTGAGCCCTGTTTTTGTGTTTTTTGTTATTTTTCCCCTGTTTTTGCTATTTTTGCTTTTATTTTTTTTATTTTCTATGTTTTTAAATATTTAGTAATGCTCAGTACTTGTCTCAGGTTCCCTATAGGCCATGTTCTTTGATGATACATTTCATTTTAGGTTTGGGGGAATATCTTTACATGTTTTGTTACTTTTGTGTTTAATGTTAACATGTATTGGTATTTTGAGTATGCAGTGATGTTAGTCAACATATTTTCATGATTATATTCTGTTTTGACTATCACTGATGTGCTGATAACCTGAATTTCAATTTTCACTTTATTGCTAAAGATGTTATGTATGCTTGAACTTAGAAAGTTGAATCCATTTGAATGCATGACATTTGCAAGAATGCTGGTTGTTTTTGGTTGTTCATGATTTGAAAGGTTGCTATTTGCCCCCTTTTCAGTGAAACCTTATGTGATCTGATGCATGTGGAACGATTTAGTTACTTTTGATGCATGATTTACATCTCACTTATATGCAAGTGTAACTTTGAAAATGATACGAGTGCATATTTTGAGAATGTTTATGGATGTACATGTAGAGTTTTGATTATCCTTGAAATTGTTTTTGAACTCTCTTGAGGCGAAATCCTAAGTTGTGCATGATTGAGGAGATGATTAGGGCATTGTTTGGACCGATTGAGCCTTAAAAAGCTTACCCTGATATGATGATATCCTTAGGTCCCTTTTTGAAGCCTTAACTGTTTGGCTTTATTTGTTTTTCATAACCATTGTGTTCGTTAACCTGTTAGCCATTCTAATGCATGTGAAAGCATGTCATTTTCTTCCTACCCTTATTGTTTGTTGAGTATATAATGTGTTATTTCTTGAAATGAGTCTGATGATTAGGGGTATGAATCTTCAAATTCAAAATGAGCCTGAAGGAACCAGATGCAAATCAAAGAAAAGAAAAAGCATTGCTTTGCAAAAATAGAAAAAAAAAATAGAAGAAAGAAAAGAAAGAGAAAATCAAAAGAAAAATAAAACTGAAAAGAAAAGCACAAGCTTAAGAAAAGTAAAGTTCAAAAAGCATCGAAAATGGTTCTGGCAAGTTTTATGATCTCACTATTGAATACCCTGCTAGTATCAGTTGTGGCTCATTGATTGAAATAGTATGTTATGTGTCTCAATATTTGTATTGTATCTTTCCCATTCATTTCTTTCGCCCATACCATTGGCCTAACATTATAAGCTGATTAAGTCTCTTTCGATCCTCAATCTTGTATGATTTACATTAGTGGAGAGAGAGTTGACTTACAATCTTGTGGATTCTGTGAATCATATGCATGTATGCTTGTAAACTTATCTGAATGTGTATGACTTGATTAGAAGAAGTTTTTCTTGCATGTTTGTGATAAATGTGAATTGCATGGAGAGTTTTCTGGCTTGTTAACATGTTTAGGATTGTATATGTGTGGAACTGTTTACGGGGCATTTGTACTTTTTGAGGATTGACGCAGTCAGTACATACTAGTATTTGTTTTTGAATGAAAATAAGAAGATTGAAATATACTTGCTGAATAAGAATTAATTTTAATGTTTAAGTGATTTACTTAATTCTATTTGGTTTTGCCCGAGGACTAGCAAAATGTAGGTTTGGGGGTGTGATAGCTACATGGAATGTAGTTATTTGTGCCCTATCCTTGTGCTAGAATGAATGCTATTTCCTTGTTTATAATGCATATTGGAGGGTTTTATGTTTATATTGGTTATAGTTTGATTCTAAGCCTTTCTGATGTGTTATTATGCAAAACTGAGCTTTAATGATTATGGATTGAGTAGATTTATATATGTTATTGATTTGGTGTTTTCTCTATGATAGGAGGGGCTCCAAACAAGGTTAAATATGGAGCAATTGAGCTTAAAGAGGAAGAGAAGCCAAATCTGCCAATTCAGTAGGCAACGTCGCTGCGCAAGGCAGAGCACGCCGCGGCGTAAAGAGGTTTTTCAGCAAGTCATATTTGGACCCGAGGCTTGGGCGCCGCGGCGTAAGGAAGGCAACGTTGCGACGGTACTTAACCGACCTATTGTGTGCCGCGGCGCGCATATGTGGACGCCGCGGCGTGGAGGCGGCTGCTGAGCCTATAAGTAGTTTTTCACGCGTTTTTCTCTCACTTTTCATGTTTTCTCTCTGTTTTTCCGAGTTTTGGCCATTTGGCCATTTCTCTCTTTTTATGTTTTGTTAGTTTTAGTTAGTTTAGGTTAGTTTTAGGTTAGATAGCTTGGCTAGATCTTCATTGCTGGTGGATTGGAGGCAAGGATCAAAGGATTGAAGGAGGATTCAAGCTTCAGAGACAAATTTAATGAGCTTCTTTTTTTTTTTTTTTCCTTTTCTCTCTTATCTTCCTAATCTTTTGTATAGTTAAGCTATGTTTTAGGAATATTTTGGATCCTTTGATATATATTAATGATGTGTTTTTCTCTGAGTTTGTGTGGATGTTTGATTATGGTTCAATCATTATCTATGCTTAATGCTTGTTCTTGGTTGGCCTCAATTACATGATCATAATATTAGCAAATGAACTAGACATAGGGATTTGTTAATATGGATATGGTGTGGTTGATACATGTTCGGCGAGTTCAATTGGCTTGGATGAGCTGATTCGCTAACTGGATAGAAATATACCTTTTAGCCATGTATAGTGGGAGATTGAGAATAGATCGTTCATGAGTGGATGTTGTGTTAGCTCTCAAGGAAACTTAGTGAGTTGGGCAACTGAAATCAGGGTTGATTGACCTAGACATAGGCTTTTGACTAATGAAGATTCTCAAGCTAACCTAATCAATGCATTTGTGTTTATGAGGAGAATTGCATGTTATTGATAGATGTAGGGGGTGAAGGAGGATTTCCTGAAACCTAACCGCTTTTAGGTTTATAGTTTTTGTAGGTTAGATTAGTTTAGATTATTATTTTCCTATTTTTATGTCCTTGTCTAGAATTGATTAAGCTATTGGTTGGTAATCAGCTTTATAACAATATCCTCGTGGGAACGAACTTTTACTCTGTATCTGTATTACTTGTGCGATCCGTGCACTTGCGGTTAGCAAATGGGCAAACACGTTTTGACCCTAACAATGTTCTAGATGGCTAACCATGTTTTGTTCTCATCTTATTATGGACTATTAATAAGTATATGAACTTCTCTTAAGCTTAGGTAATCGTTTTCTAAAGAAAACCTGAAACTATCCTATGTTGTCATCTTGCTATGTCAACTAATTTACACTAAGATAATGAGTGATGTTAAGATGAATTAATCAAGAAGATATACTTAAATATGATTTAATGATTGGTAACATAAGTCCTTGGTCTTGGACTTGTATGGACTTGACTATTTTACCTATGCTTTGTTTGGAGTACTTTGGACTTATATGGACTTGACTATTTTACCTATGCTTTGTTTGGAGTACTTTGGTCTTATATGGACATTGGACATGATATGAAGGTCATGAGCCTTGGACACTTTCTTCGACTAAATTGATATGTTCCCCTTTGCTTATCACCAAGATCCTTGGAACAACTTAAGACATTGAATAATATTTAATTCTATGATAAGATAAATTTAAAACAAAGTTCCTTGGGATAAGCTACACGAAGATATGTGAGGAGTAGATTGGGAGGGTGATGGAAACGCTTTGGGAGTAACATGCCGTTGTGACTTCATGAGTCCGGGTAGGATTTTCTTTTGCCATGGAGATCGCTTCAGGAAATATAGTTATATCCGATAGACCTTTTTTCTCCATGGATGATTGGAGAGCATACAGAGGGCCCATGTGTACTCTCGTCCAAATTACTATCCCAGTGGATCACTCCATGGAGTAATGAATAAAAGACTATAAATCTTTATGTGTTATATCTTTCTTATATCCTTTGCTTATAGTCTTATTTATCTTCTATGTTGATAATATTATCATGCTTTATTGAGGTGTTTGCGTTTTGATTTAGCTCCTTGTTTTGTCTTACATTTCACTTCTAGTACATTTGATGTGCTTGTATTTTAATTTATTCTTATTTATCATTAGTATTATACTATGTAGATCTCTAATGTTTCATTGTTAGTTTTCTTACAATATCTCCTTGATCATTCTTATTCTCTATATATTATTTCATCACGTAGAGAAAAGATTTTTGAAAGATAAAATAAAACATTTTGGGAATCGTAGATTTTAAGTACAAAGTCTTTTTCTTTGTTGTTAACAACATTTTCAAAAATCGATTCCCCTAGAATGCCATTAGTCTGTTTTATTTTCCTACTAAGAAATTTTTGTTCTCACCCCCTTTGATGTTTTCATAGTATTCCAAAATAGTAAGTATGAGCTCTATTACTGTTTGGCTTGGCGAAGGTAGGAGGAACTACGATGAAGACACTCAACTCTTCACGTTTGTCGGACTAGTCACCATTTAGGTTCAGGTGTCTACCCACCTGGAATACGGAACGGTCACCATTTCTGGCCTCTTTACTTTCTAGTTGGTCTTGCCACCTTGGTGATCCCAAGGGTGGTAAGTTGTCAAATGTTGGTTTGAGACTTTTTGCCTTGTCCTCCTCCGTAGCACTACTTGAATGGAAGAGATGTTGTTGTGGTTTCTGTTTCTATTTGTTTATTTTTTTTTTTTTTAGTATTGGACAGTTGTACGTGACCTTTCATGGTCAAATTTTGCTATAACTACTTGGAAACAATGTATCCACCTTATTCAATGTTGGAATGAAATCTATCTGACTCTAATTCTAAGGATTATGTTATCACTTTAATATAATAATTACAAATTGCTGATCTTTAATATTTACGATAAACTAAAAAGGAATCATATTATAAAGAACGTAGTAATTTAGGGCGTTACATTGTTTTGAAATAGGCCGTTACAAATTGACTTTTTTAATGAATCTTAGTATTTATTTTAAAGTTGTTGAAAGCTAGAAATCTTGATTTAGCTAAATCTAAGTATTTTTAACAGATCGAGATTTATCAATTATGACCTTAAGGGCCTAATGAGCCTTTTGGAACCCTTTTTTTAAGCCTTTCTCAAGGCCTTCTTTGCGGCTCAAAACAAAAATAGAAAACATGCAAGAGCAAAGGAAAGAAGAGGAAAGAAAGGAGAAGGAAGAGGAGGAGAAAAAGAGGAAAGCCAAAGGAAAATCGAATGTGTGATCATCCAATCTTGAATCTCCATTTTCAACTGCCAAAGTAGAGGATTTAGAGTTATTTTCATTTCTATTCTTCACTTTCTCCATTGATGCACTTTTGGTGCATAATTGGTCAATTTGAGTTTTAGAGGTGTTTGATGTGTTTTACTTGCTTGAACGTGTTTCTATGGTTATTTATGACTTGTTTATATCATAAGTTTGAGTTAGAAACTTAGAACATCTCATTTAGATCATTGATGCACAAAAGTGAGTTTTAGGTCAAGTATGTGTGATTTTGGTTCATAATCTAAATTTAGTGGTTTAAGTTAGTGATTGATGATTCTTATGTTTTAATGAACTGATTAGGGAGTTAGGATCACCTAGAAACTATTTTGGAATAGCCAAATCTCATGAAGAAAACTAATAGAACAGTGCACGGTTCTATAGAACCTAGTTTCTGCTACTTACGCCGCGACGAGAGAAGACCACACTGAGGTGTGCATTGCAGATTATGTGCACCCGAGAGCAGGGTGCCACGACATGAGATGCACCACGCCGAGGCATGAAAACCAGAAAGTTGTGCGTCGTAGTGTGCCAAGGGCTGTGCCGAGGCATGAGATGCAGAGTTTCTTAAAGATGAGATTTTGATGTGTTGATGTTTCTTACTAGTTGGAATCATTTATGAATATTTTTCTAATATGTGTAAAGACACAAATAGGAATATTTCAAGAGAAAAATTATGACCTAGCATGTATTGGAAAACTTAAGCCTTTGAGCATCCAAGATAAGTGGTTTGCCTTAAGTAAGTATATAGGACCTTAGGTCACTTTATGTGGTGTTTGTATCCCTTAAGATGTAATGAGTGATGATGTGGTGTATTAGATGCTAATGAGTTAGGATCGACTGTAGTATTTTTTCTATGAATGTGACCTTACATGATAGTATGTCATTTGGCCAGAATGAAAGGAATCAGAAGTTCCTAAGGGGACAAGTTATTCTTGACCAAGAGCTAGGGTTACATGTAGTATGAGGTTACAGATTTTCCTCTCTACAATGGGTAAACATAAGAAGCTAGAGTTCCTAGTAAAATATGCTTGGGTCTTAAATGAAGTAAGTATATATAAGTATGAATGAATGTATGATTAACTTGGTTTATTTAGTTATTAAAGTTAAACCTTGTAGAATATGTAAACATATCTTATTAGTGACATGTTTTAATATTATGTTTATTATGTTATGTATGACTGACTTTGGTTTACTCATACTGAGAATTGTTGATTCTCACTCCGCTGTGTTACCATGTAATTCTTGTGTGAAAATTCTTGAAAGAATAAGAAGAAAGAGGAAGCTAAAGATTAGACTAGTTCTAGTTTTAGTAGTTATGTTACAACTGTTGTATTTATTTATACTTCTTTTGTAATGTAAAGAATTGTGTAATACTTCAAGCCTTTGCTAAGGCTAATGTATATATATATATATATATATATATATATATATATATATATATATATATATATATATATATATATATATATATATTGCTATGAGTTTTATGTTTTTCGCATTTTATATGGCTCTCTACAATGTTTTCAATGAATATTACGGATGTATGATCGGGTTATTATGTATGTAGTGATGTTGTAATGTCGTATATCTCTTTAAAAGTTATTTATATCGAGATATTAGTATTAGGACATTACATATGAGAGTTTTAGTATGTTTAGAGACCATGTTTGGGGTTAAAAATCATCCAAGACTTGTGTTTGGGAGACAAAGTTTAGTTTGAAACTTAGTAGAACAGAGCATCTAAGCTTGATTCTAGGCGCTTAAGTGCCCAAGGCTAGAAAGCATAAATATGATGGGCGCTCAAGTGCCCAAAGAGTGAGTGCTTGATCGCTAAGGAGCTGGGCGCCTACGTGCCCAAATACAAACGAAATATGGGAGGTTTACTGTCATGGAATGCCTAAGAGCTAGGAGAGTGGGTGCTTTAGTGGCCATGCACAAAACTTCCCATGCTCTTTATTTTGAGAAATTAGAGTTCTTTACGTGATGGGATCTTTTATGCATGCTTTTTAGTGTGAGTTAAGACACTAATAGGGATATTTTATGGAGGAAATATCTACCTAGCACATGTATAAAAGAATAGGCCTTTGAACATCCAATGGTAATGGATTGACATTGGCAAGTTTCTAATCATTGAAGAGCAATGATGTTACATTTGTTATCACTTGTGATGTAATGATGTAGTATACTAGATGTAAGTATACTGAGTTGTTTGGCAATAGTTATTTGTCATAGTTCATGAATGCTCCTTTATGATGAAAGCAGGGCTAGAGATGCATGAATGGTAGTTGTTTCCCTTATTTGCTAGAGTTGAGCTGTAAGGGTAACCTAGAAATATGATTTGCTCCTTTATGTGATAAAGTTGACCTAGAATTGCATATTAGTAAACAATGGCTTCTTTACTAGTCAGAGTTGAGCCATAGTACAATTTATCCTAAGATAAAGGAGTGAGAAAAGCACTTTGTTAAGGATGGATTAGTGAGATAAGGGAGCAAGAAAAATACCTTGTCATAATAGAGAAGATAGAAAAGTTCTCTACTAGGGACAAAGAAGTGAGAAAACCTCTTTGTCAAGCAAAGAGGTGTGAAAAACAGTTTGTTAAGGAACATGATGTTATACAACTGTATAGGCAATTGTTCATCATTGAGAAGAGGTCAGTTACGAATATAGATTATGCATTGCTTTGTGAATATTACGTAGAGTAAGTGCGTTATTATTCCACTGGTATTGAGTAGTGACTCATTTACTTGTTGCAATCATAATTTATTGTTAATTGCTAAGGAATAATGATATCTTACAATTGTATGGGCAGTTGTTTATCATTGTTAACTTAGTTTAAGGATTATAGATTGCTTTGTGAATGTTGTATAGAGAAGTATGTTAATGTTCCAACGGTAGTGAGTAGTAGCTCATTTACATATTGCAATCTTAATCCTTTGTTGTTCAGTTTAATTATTGTAAATGGTTAATTATCTGATAATTATACCATAGATGTAATAAAGTTGAACGTTCTGCTTCAGGAAGAGAAAGGAACAATTTTCGTCATTTACCACCTTTCTAAAGTATAAGATGAGTTTTATAACTAGTGTTCCCCGAAGCAGCTAAAGTTAACATAATGTCATATATGTGTGTACTTATTATTAAGAATTGTGAATTCTCACCCCATTTGTTGTTTCCATGTTGAATCCAGGTAGAGACCCTTCCATGGGGAAGAAGAAGAAGCATATAGACTAGAGTAGTTTGTATGTACTTTGGTTTGTACAAAGTTTTTTGTATTTACAATATGCTCTTTTGAGGCTGAGGTTGTATATATATAATCTTTTCTTTCCCTTTTGACTCTTTATAATAATGTGTATAGTTATTATGAAACTAGAAGTTATTTTTAAGTTATAAGTGACATGGCTAATACTGTTTATTATTATATATTTGGAATATACTATGGTATTGGTATTAGGATGTTATATTATGGTTTCAGAACAGTTCATTCTATTGAGCCGGGGTATGGACAGACTATGCTTAGTCATGTTTAATAGTTCTTGTTGTGAGTTGTGCATTTCTTGTCTCATTATGAGATGTGTGGATAGAATTGCACGATAGCCTTTAGGTTTGATTTTTAATGGTTATTGTCAGACTATTACAAGATATTGAGATTGATCAACTCAATAGGTATTGTTCTATGTGCATATGGAATTATGGCATCACCAAGGCAAACTAAGGGAAACAAAAATTCTTCTAGCGAAAGTTCAGCTGATATAGCTAGAGTGTTCATGGAGATGGTAGCTACTATGAGGGAGTAGACTGTTGTCACGAATAGGGTTTTAGAGGGGATGGAATTAAATCCACCTCAGTAGCTAGCACTACTAGTATAGTCAATGTATGAAGTTCCAATAGTAAAGAATTGAAATTTCCTAGATCTTTCAGAGTTTAGGAGGGCTAACCCTTCATCCTTTAAGAGAGAGTATGACCCAGTTGGAGTAGATAGGTGGCTTAAGAAATTGGAGAAAATCTTTATAGTTATGGCTTGTTCAGATAAGCAGAGAGTTTTGGTTGCCTCCTACATATATATTAGAAAGGGAGGCAGAGGATTAGTGAACAGATGCCAAGAAGTTGTTTAAGTCATTTGACACTCAAATTACGTGGGGGTGTTTAGGAATTCTTTTATGGATAAATACTTCCCTAAGAACCTACAAAATGCCAAAGAGATGAAGTTCCTGAGACTTAAGCAAGGTGGCATGTCGGTTGGCCAGTATGTGGCCAAGTTTGAAGAAGTAAGAACTAAGTGTAGATAAGCAATAGAATTGAACTTCAATCCATAGGAATTTGAGTTAGGGGTTGTTGTGTTCAATGTTCAATATTCATCATTAGTTGTTTTGTGAAAACTGACAAAGGATGGATAGAGTTGAGTTCTTCATGATACTCGAAGTAAAATCGTGATTAAATGAAGTTGAGTTATGTTTTCTGAGTGTGTGTGTGTGTGTGCCCAAAAACATTTATCATAGAATGTTGTTGAGTGTCCAATTCTTTTCTACGTGATTTATGGTGTCATTAGATACTTGTAGAATAAAGAAATTAGTATAGAAGAGAAAGAGCAAGAAAGTTGTTTTTCTGAAGTTTTTAGCTTATCTTTCTGTAGTATTCTTTTTGAATAAGACCATGTGGTGATTCGAACAGAATAATATAGAATATTATAAGTTTATGGCATCAGCTATTCGAATTTGCTTGATTTCAGAGATGAACCAAAGTATACCAAGTAAGCAAATTTCAAATGGCATAGTCCTTGAGGCTAATTGAATAGACTAGTAGAGCTATTTGATCGGCATAATTAAGAAAGACATACTAGTGTTAATCAAGTAGATTAAGTGTGCTATTTGATTCAGAGTGATTTCGATGTTAATCAAAATATTATGTTAGCTTTTTGAACAACAATTCAAGGATGACATACTTTCGATGTTAATTGAATAGACTAAGAGAATTATTCGAATAAGCCATTCCAGAATGGTTTAGGCCATTTTAGAAGGGTAGGTCAGGCTAACCCAGTAAACCGAGAGCTACTCGATTAGCAAGAGTTCCAAGTTAACCGAATATACTATAAAGGTTATTCGATTAGAAAGTTTCAATTATGTTCGAAAAAGGCCTAGTGAATAGACAGTTATTCTACAAGTGTAATTTTGAGAATAATCGAACTAACTTAAGAGGAATTCAATGAGCATAATTTCGATTGGTCGATATAGGCAAAGAGAGGCTTATTTTTAATTGATTGAAATATGCAAAGTGGTGTTTTAGTATCATTCAAAGAGAATAGTTGAAAGTCCTGACAACTAGCCTCAAGTTGAACAAAAGTTACAAGGTTTTCACAAAAGGAAGAAAGGGGGTTATAGGTACAAGAAGGGTGCTTCTAAACCTAATTATCCTCAATATAAAGGTAAGCAAGTATAGGCAGAGTCAAAAGCATAAAAAATGTCTTAGATGTGGGACATAAAATGGTGGCAGACCTTGTTTACCAGGCCAATTAGTATGTTATACATGTGGCCAAATAGGGCACTATTCAAATGTGTGTCCATAGAAACAGGGAGTAATATCCAGCGTTAAACCTCAAGCTACAGGAAGAGTTTATACTCTGAGTGGTAAGGAGGTGACTCAATCTCCCAATCTTATATAAGGTAAGTGCATAGTTAAAGACAATCTCTTAGTTGTATTATATGATTCAGGAGTATCTCACTCCTTTATTTCATATGAGTATGTGAAGGGGTTATATTTACCTATATATGAGTTTCCCTATGTTTTATCCGTATCTACACTAATAGGAAAGCTAGTCACAACTTCCTTTGTTTGTTTGGGTTATTGTGTGAAAATAGAAGATATGACTTTCTTTGTGAATCTTATCTGTTTACCTCTTCTTGACATTGACGTCATTTTAGGCATGAATTGGTTATCATCGAACCATGTTTTGAATTATTTAGATAAGACTTTGAGGTTTACATCTGATAATTCTTCTACGCCTATTTCTTTTGAGTTTATGTTCTTGGGAACTAAACAAGTTAATAATTTCCTAGTAGGAGGGACTTAAGGATATGTTCTCCTTTTCTTTTCGAATAGTGAAGTTGAGCAAGACTTAGGAAATATACCCATGGTAAGAGATTATCCAAAAGTGTTTCCTAGGGAAGTTGCTGAGTTACCACCCAAGAGAAAGAGACAGAGTTCACTATAGACTTAGTTCCAGGAACATGACCTATTTCTATAGTACCTTATACAATAGTGCCCTTGTAGATGGCGAAACTCAAGAAACAAATAGAAGAGTTGTTAGATAAACAATTCATTAGGCCTAGTATCCACATAGACAAGGTGTTATGCCCGATCCTAGACCTCAAGCTCCAGGAAGGGTCTATACTCTAAGCAGAATAGAGGAAGCTCAATCTTTTGACCTTTTACAAGGTATCCTTTCGTGTGTACCAATAAATGGGAACTCAATAGGATATTCTTAAAGGTTTGGTACAAGTTAAGTTAGTAGATGGTTTTTAGATTCAGTAAGTAATTCTTACAGAATGAAAACCTCTAAGTTTTATTGGAGATTGGAAATGATAAGTTAGATATGCAACACCTACCGTAGGGTATCACATTTAAGACTAATCCTAATATAACTTACCCAAGTTGTAAAAGTATTAATCTTGTAAAAAAAAACGTTACTTTTAAAATTTTGTTAGCGAAAAATTGAAAATAAATAAAATCATTAAAAACTATAAGTACAACTTGTATCAGAACAAAACTCACCATAATAAACATTAATATTACAAACCTTGTTCTTAAATAATTTACATAAATATTACACTCCAAAAGATAAATATGTACAACATGTACATCAAAACATAAACTGTCTTACTAAACTTTTAAAAACTAAGGATTTGGGCCCTCAGAATGATACTCTTCCTCAGTATCATCAAAAAACCCTGGCGGGTACATTACTCGCCTGACTGGCCTGACTGGGGTTCTTGCCGAAGACACCACTGAGTCCTCCCATGGTGTATAAATAGTGTCACCCCCAAAGCTCACGAATAGGCATCGTGAACACCAGACGCACTAACACATGCTAAATCAAAACAGGAATCCCATCGTGGGTTCCATTCAGATTCAAAGTCAGATCCCCGGTATACACAAACCGTTCATTATCTAAGTTAAACCTCCAAGCATCACTCCCACCATGGAACTATACTCGGATAAATCCCAATACTTGGCACCTTGCCGCCATCTCAACAAACAAGAAAACTAGTCACTAACGATAAACAAAATCTCTGGCTTACTCTTCTCCTCGGTCTTCATCAAACATACACAGTAAAACAGCTATAATACAACAAAGAGGAGAGATCCCCTACATCAATATCAGTATGGCAGTATAGGAAATGACAGTAAATATACAGATATGATAACAACACATAAAATTATATTATTGCATCACAGATATTTATATCAGCTAAGCATAATTATCATATCACAGATAAAATATCAAATGAACATAATTATCATGTCAATATGTTGACCAATTATGCATATGCACACTGACTCATTCCTACTCCATAGAGCTAATCACAATTTCGGAGAGAAAGATAGGGAGTACATGTCTGTATATCATCAGCCTCAAATCATGTGCTAATATATTATATCAATGTGCGCAACATGGCTCATACAAGGCACTCTCAACTAATCACGAAAAGAGTAGTAACTCCGCCAAGATCGTCAGTGTGTTTGCATAGGATACCACGGCCAAAGGTGCTACCTTCTGGCCATATATGACATTACACACCCCGACGTCTCCAAGATCACTGAAAATTGTAACTACGCAATTCTCAGCTGTGCGAAAGTGTAAATTCAATCTCCTAGGCAATAATAACCTTAACCAATTAAGCTAACATGCTTTTCAGTGCATGATGTATGGTTCAAAAATACATGCAATCATCATTCTTACAGTATTTCACTAACACATGCCATCTCTTGGCGGTATCACTTTCCAACATAACCGAGCTCACCACAACAGCCTGACAGCAAACTATCGTTACTCTCAATCGCGTAGCATTTTTATCGTATTTTCACAATCACGAAACATTTTTCTTACGTTATCAAATCGCGTAAGTATTTTTCAACATTTTCTCAATCGCGTAAAAATTTTAAAATGTTTTCTTAATCGTGCAGCTAAAAATCATTGTTTTTAGATCGCGTAAGAGTTTTTCTACATATTTTTAATCCCGTGAAATATTTCTTTAATATTCTAAACTCAAATTAAAATTTTTCTCATTTAATATCAAAATTGGATTTTATTTCCAATATTTCCTTAATAAACCACTTTTAAATAACATTTTCTCACTAAAAATTCTTTAAGTAGCATTTTCTACTATTCTCCACAAAATTACATTTCTTTGGTTTAATTTGGATATTACAGCTAAAAATTTTCTAACGCGATTCAAAACTCAAAGGGTGAGCTATATGTCAGTAAATTTCAAGTTTTAGCTTTATCTTACTTCATAACCTAATTATACTAAATTAATTCTAAAAATTAGTTTACTTTCTTTTTAGGTCTAAAACTTATCAAATTAATTTTTCACTAATCAATTACCTAAGTCTACACTTAGTAATATAATTTTGAGTCTAAGAGATCAAAAATAGGCATGTTGGCCAAATTACCCTACATGATTCATAAATCATAATTTATTATTCTCTATCACTTTATTCTTTACAAAAACCTTTAATCCAATTTCTTGTCTTTAAATTATTTAACCCATGATTAGGAAAATAAATTAAAACATTTTGCTCCCTCTATGGTGTTATGGCTGTGAGCCTTCATAGGCTCTTTAGAACCTTCATACACTTTCTCATCGTGTGAATCACATCCTACTTAATACAATAATCAATCATGCTTCCACAATCACATATTCAAGCATATAATCAAAGCTATAAAGCATACCAACCAAAAATCACCGCAAACAAAGCAACCTAAAACCATACAAGTGAATAAATCCTTATGGATTTTTCGCCACAAACAATCCATTCCCTCACCACCAACACTTGGTTGATGAGGTTAATCTCCCTCTTACCTTAAGGAAGACAAAAACCCTTCTTTTATGGGCTCCTAGTGATTTCGTGAAGCACCCTCAAGAAAACCCTAACAAGTTTAAACCAAACTAGAGTCACAAACAAAGCTTGACAAAGAGAAATCATGGACCAATCATAGCTTAGAAACTCAAGAATCAAACTTAGGAACAAGAAACAAGAACTTTACCTTGTAGAGTAGAAAACTCTAGCTTGATTTAGAAGCACCAAAAGGATGATTTAGATGAAACTTATAAGATGAAAAGTTCTTAGGATCTTGTCTAGGTTTAGGAAATGATGTTGGATGGAATTATGGAAGCTTGGATATAGGTGTTGGGTGTAGGGGCCAAAACCTTCAAGGAGAAAGAAGATGGAGTTCTTTGTGTTTGTTCTTGGAGTTCTTGGGTGAGAGAGAATGGAGAGAAATGTTTTAAGTCTCAAAGTGATAGAAATGAAGTAAGATAACCTATTTCTCTAGTGCATGGCCATGTAGATGCATGCATAGGAGAGTTAAACTTGTTCAACAAGATAGAAACAATTGCACATGGTTTATGTCATGAAGTTGTCATGCAATGGTCGCATGAAATGATTAAGTTGTTCATGAACCTCCTAGAACCACCTAGTGGCCATGGAGCACATAGATGTGAGTAACTAGATTTTGATTTCAATTAGTTCCTAGTTACACTTCGTTTAGGTAATTAATTCATCTAATTACATAACTAACTAGTCCAACCATTTTTGTTGACCACCTCTTATTGTTTTAGAAAAGTCAAGCCATTTATATTGACCAATTCCTATTGGTTCATCAAAATTATAAGTCATAAGACTTTTCCCAGTCTATTGTCCAACAGACATAGGATACAGAATCTATTACCCAATTGACAGAAACTACTGCTCAAAAATCAGCAGATATTGTTCAATAAAATAATACGCAAAATATTTTTATTTCACATTTAAAAATTAAAAGATCGAGTAATGTATATCTCAGATTTGAGTTTAGTAAGATCCCCCCGACTCTGAATAAATCGGTAAAGATTTTCCCCGGCCTAAAAATTATTATTTTCCTAACTCGAAGTAAATCACACATAATGATAAAAAATAGTCACAGAATAGTCAAAATAATTTTACAACACACAGAAATCACAAAACAGTACAATTCAGACATTACTGAGAAATAGCAAATTTTGGGGTGTTACAACTCTCCCCCACTAAAAAAAATTTTCGTCCCCGAAATTTATCATACGTTAAAACAATTGGGGATATTGTTCCCTCATCTTATCTTCCATCTCCCACGTAGCATCGGTTGTTGTTTCATTCCAGATCACTTTTACTAACAGAATCGCTTTCCCTCTGAGTTGCTTCACCCTCCTGTCTTCAATCTTAACAGGAAGTGTTTCACACGTCAAATTTTCTTTCAATTGTACCTCATCGTGCTGAATGACATTTGTTGGATCGGGAATATACTTTCTTAACTAAGATACATGGAAAACATTGTGAAGGTTGGAAAGAAAAGGCGGTAAAGTTATTTTGTAAATGACTGGACCTATCCGGCGAAGAAGTTAATAAGGTCTAATGAATTTATGAGTGAGTTTCTAGATTTTATGACCCTTCCGACACTAGTCGTGGGTGTGACTCGTAAAAACACATGCTCACCTTCCTCAAATTCAAGAGGTCTTTTTCTTTTATCAGCATAGCTTTTCTGTCTACTCTGAGTTGCCCTCATTTTCTCTTGAATCATTTTCACCTTCTCCGTCGTTTGTTGCACCATCTCAGGTCCTATGGCCATACTCTCTCCATCTTGATACCAACACAAAGGTGTTCGACATCGTCGTCCGTACAGCGCTTCATAGGGTGCCATCCCTATACTTGAGTGAAAACTATTGTTATAGGTTAATTCTACCAAAGGCAAGAATTCATCCCAACTCCCTTTTTGTTCTAACACACAAGCTCTTAGCAGATCCTCCAGTGACTGTATAGTCCTCTCCGTTTGACCATTAGTTTACAGATGGTAAGCAGAACTCAAACAAAGTTTAGTCCCCATTGCCTCATGTAAACTTTGCCAGAACCTTGATATAAACCTCGGATCTCTATCAAAAATGATACTAGAGGGTACACCGTGAAGTCTAACAATTTCACTAATATACACCTGAGTCAACTTCTCCATTGAATACCTAATATTGATTGGTAGAAAGTGAGCAGACTTCGTAAGCCGATCAATAACGACCCATATAGAATCATGACCTTTCTTTGTCTTTGGCAATCCAGTAACAAAATCCATTGCAATACTATCCCATTTCCATTCTATAATAGTTAGGGGTTGCAGCATACCTGCTAGTCTTTGATGTTCAACCTTTGCCTTTTGACACACCAGACAAGATGACATGTGCTCAGCAACATCTCTCTTTATTCCAGGCCACCAATATAATTGCTTCAGGTCTTGATACATCTTGGTCATTCCAGGATGTATACTCAACCTACTGGTGTGAGTTTCATCAAGAATCGCTTTCCTAAGATCAGGATCATTCGGTATACAAATCCTACCTTTAAACCTTAAGACCTCATCAGATCCTTCCTCAACTGTTGCCACACGACCTTGCTTCAAGAATTCCCTCTCATTTTATAAAAACTAATCATCTTCCTGTTTTTCTCAAATTTCTTCTAACAAATTATTCAGAATAGTGACCATATTCAAACGAATTCTTCCCAGCGCTAATTCCACCGATAACCACATATCTCTAAATTGCTCTATCAATTTCTCCTCTTTAATCATCATAGCAGAAACATTGAGCATCTTCCTACTCAAAGCATCTGCCATAATATTCGCCTTTCTAGGATGATATTGAAGCTGAAAGTCATAATCCTTTAGAAATTCTAACCATCTTCTCTGCCTCATCTTTAACTCCTTCTAATCAAACAATTACTTCAAACTTTTGTGATCACTGAAGACATTAAACGTAGCTCCGTAAAGAAAATGTCTCCAAATTTTCAATGCAAAAACAACTGCGGTAAGTTCCAAGTCATGCGTTAGGTAATTCCTTTCATGTACCTTCATTTGTCTTGAATCATACGCTACAACTTTTCTATTTTGCTTCAGTACACATCCTAATCCTTGATAAGAAGCATTGCAGTATACCTCAAAAGACTCATTTAGATCTGGTGGAATCAATACTGGTGCGGTAGTCAACCTTTTCTTTAATTCTTGGAAACTTTCTTCGCATTCTTCTGTCCATATAAAAGCTTGATTCTTCCTTGTGAGTTGTGTAAGAGGTCCGGCTATCTTGGAAAAACCTTCAATAAACCTCTAGTAATATCCGGCTAATCCAACAAAACTCCGGATCTTAGTTACTGTCTTTAGCCTTTCCCACTGAAGAACTATCTCCACCTTTACTGGATCCATTGCAATTCCATCCTTAGAAATCACATGACCTAAAAAATGAACCTCCTCCAACCAAAATTCATATGTTGATAGTTTTGCGTACAACTTATTCTCCTTTAAAATCTGGAGAACTATGTTAAGATGTTCAGCATGCTCTTCCTGACTTTGAGAATAGATCATAATGTCATCGATAAAAACAACAACAAATCTATCTAGGTATGAATAAAAGATCCTATTCATGTAATCCATGAATATCACAGGAGCATTCGTCACACCGAACGGCATCACAAGATACTCATAATGACTGTAGGGCATTCAAAAAGCAGTCCTAGGTATATCCTCTACCTTGACACCAAATTGATGATAACCTGATCGTAGATCTATCTTAGAGAAAACAGTTGCTCTTTTTAATTGGTCCATCAAATCATCAATTCTTGGAAGTGGATATTTGTTCTTTATCGTAACTTTATTCAGCTGGTGGTAGTCCACACACAAACGTGAAGTTCCATCCTTCTTCTTGACTAACAACACTGGAGCTCCCCATGGTGAAACACTAGGTCTCACAAACTATTTTTTCAATAATTCCTCCGATTGCTTCTTCAACTCTACTAATTCTGACGGCGACATCCGATACGGTGTAATCGAAATAGGACCCGCTCCTAGTACAAGATCGATAGAAAACTCTATCTCTCTTTCCAGTGCTAATCCGGGTACCTCATCAGGAAAAACTTCAGGAAACTCATTTACAACAGAAATAGCATTCACATCCTTCTCACTCTTGATTTCTAAAGAAGACAATAACATGTATCCTTGGGCTCCATCCCTTAATAAAGATTCGACTTCATTTGGCAATCAAAAATCCAAAAACCTCATTCTCAAGAAATACTAAGGTCTTTTTAGAACAGTCTAATAGGATATGGTTAGAAGATAACTAATCTATTCCTAAGATTATATCAATATCGGTAAGAGGCAAACAAATTAGATCAATAGAAAAGACTCGATTATTGATAGTAATAGGACAATTTAGGCATATTTTATAAGTACTAACAGGTTTGGCAGTTGGCATAGAAACAATCAACTAAAAGTTCAAAGAAGACACAGGAAATCCCAAATGATCCACACAATCATGTGCAATAAACGAATGAGTTACACCCGAATCATATAGTACAATTAAAAGATTACCTGATATGACACCTTCTCCCTTGATAAGATCATCAGACTGAGAGGCTTCAGCTCCACTCATCGTATATACTCATCCTCCCGCTTGTGGCTTAGCAACACGAACGTTACTTACTAAAGGCTCCATTTTCACTTAATCATAATCTCTCGAGATATGACTAGGCTTTCCACATCTAAAATAAATTATCCCCCTGATCATGCAATCTTTTGTCATATGGCCCTTTCCACACTTTAAACACCTCGTTGGTGGTGCCACAGTCTGACTAAAATAATTACTACTTGAACCTCCTCCATGTGATTGTTGTTGTTGTTGTTGTTGTTGGCTTGCCGATGGTCGAGAATATCATTTTCGCTGAACTGGTTGTTGTTATTGCTTCCTCCCCTTTGGAACCCAGACGGTCCAAAGTTATGATTCCTCGTATGTCACAATGGCTCTAATGCTTCTAGTCTGCAACACATATCCATCAATGCTGAGAATTAGTTCATTCGCATTGGCAGTACTCCTCTCTTCAACTCAACTCTCAAACCTTCCTCAAACTTGCGGCATTTCCAAACCTCATCCAGCTGGATCTAGAGACACCGTGAGAACTTCGACAAGCTCTCAAACTTCGCAGCATACTCATTAACTGTCATCCTACCTTTTCTTAACCCAAGGAATTCCATCTCCTTGGCATGCCTTGCACTTTCAGGAAAATACTTTTCCAGAAATGCATCACAAAATACCTCCTAGGTAATATTCCTTCCTTCAACTTGTAGTACTCTTAGAGTTGCTTTCCACCAATTTTAATCGTCTCCCATCAACATAAACGTAGCATAAGTCACTTTGTGGTCATCTATATATCCTATTCCTTCGAAAATCTTCTCCAACTCCTGGATCCACAAACTTGTTTTCTCAGGATCAAACTCGCCTCTGAAATGTGGCGGAGTGTTCCGATGAAACTCAGACAAATTCTAGGCTTCAACATTTACTTCTTATTGTTGTGCAGCTCATTGCTTCTGTTGCACAATCATGTCCGCCATTCACTGCATTGCTTCTATAACGCCCCTTTTCTGGAGGGAACGTCACATTGTCAAATAAAATAAAATGCGGAAATTAAATAATTAATCACTTAAGACCCGGTTTAAATAATTAAAGGTTGAATTGCCTGATACTTTAATATGTAAAAATAGCAGTATATATTTTTTTTCTTATAATAATGATGACAATGTAGAATGTTAATTACCGTAAAATAAAGCAGTAAATGAAAATTTCACCTGAATAACATACATACATATAGTTAAATATAACGGTGTTTTAGTTACAAGCCTGGAATCAATTCAAAAAGCAAAACTATACCTGCCTATGGATTTACACATCAACACCACTCCAGAATAACAAAATATACAACCCATAAGACAAAAATAACATCAGGCCCCCCAAAATAAAAGACTAGCAGCCATCAGTAGCTGCCAGTGATGTCAATCCCTCAAATGGGGAGGAACCGTAGCAAGATCCTCTACAGGATCCTCCTCGGGATCATATTCTGGGATTTCCTCAGGATCTTCCTCCTCAGAGGAAACTTCCATCGGAACCACGAAGCAAGGGACGGGGCCCGAGCAAGTAGAATCAAATGAGTCTTCACGCGGGTTGTGGAAACGAGAACCCCACATCTCGCGAATGGGTAGATAGAACTCCAGACGTAGTCGAATATGGCAGGTGAGCCGGCATCTCGTGTCGCCTCCATCTCCAAGCAAATGCTAGTCGAGGTACGGCCACCCGCTCGAAGGTTCAGTAGCACCGACCTCCTTGCCGTCGTCTTCGACAATTATAAGGTATATACAAATAGTGCACAATAGCAATACAGAAAATAGGTAAGATATCCTACCATCAATACCAATACAGCAACCAAGAACCGAACGGCGCATAGCGCCCACGTAGCATGTAAAGGCAATAAATAAATTTCTAAACAGATAACCAGTCAGGCAGTCATCAACAGGGGTAATGAATAAGTCATAATATCCAGACAGTTAAATCCAGGCAGTTAAATCCAGGCAGTTAAATCCAGGCAGTCCATAATAATAATAGCAGTCAACCATTCATAGTATACAAAACAGCATCAATAAATAAATGTATAATGATGTGATGCATATGCATGGACGCCCAATATCCTACTCCATGGAGCTAGACACAAAATAGTCGGAGAGAAAGATCAGGAGACGTGTACTGTATCTCGGCTGCCGAGGCCTTGTGCTATATAAATATATATATATTTTCCACGTGCACATCATGGCATTGTACAGACAGTCCGCGCTTGATCGCGATATAGGACAGTGTCTCGGTCCGAATCGTCGGTGCGTTTGCATCGGTCTACCCCACATGCAGAAGAGCTACCAACCGCCTATTGCGAGGAACCCGCACCCCGACGCCCCCAAGGTCATTAAAGACCTACACTAGTCTATTCGCACCCGCACAAAAGGTGTGTTCAATCTCCTAGGCAACTTGACCTTACAACAGTCCATAGGACATTTCAATGCATAAAATATTATGCGTCATGATGATAATTCAAAATATGATAATCATCACATAATATGCCATAATTGGCCAAGAGAGTACAAATATGCAAATTAGCATTTAAGAGAACCCATCATCAGAATAGCATCAATTTAAAGTCAAGAAGCACATTTTAGGTTCATTATGGATTTCCCAAAACCTCCAAGTTTCACACTCTCTTGTTCTTTTCTTCTAGTAACCTCAAGTCTTATAATAATTATCTCATTGGCTCATTGAGGTTTATGAAACCCTTAATTTCTTGTACTCTTTAAATACTTGTAATTCAAGTTATGGGTTATGAAGTTTTAGCCCAAATCTCACTTAGAATTTGTGGCCTTCCCAAGGTCTCAAGTAAGTCATGTTCACATGATTAGTCCCATTTAAGTGTTACTTGATCCAAATTATTTGATCACTATGATTACCTTCCAATTCTTGCTTATTTCCTAAGTCTTAACCATAATTCATTATAAGGATTAATGTTACAAATTATCTTCTATTAACCTTTACTTAATTTCTTGATTAACTCAAGTCATAGTATCTCACAATTTTAGTCATCATTCCCCTCATTCAAGCCCTCATAACCATGACACTCAAGGGGTTACTAAATTACCATTTTCTTTTCATTAATTTGTCCTTCCTTTACTCAATTTACCTAGCATCATTCTTGGCATAAATTCCATCCAAGTTCAGCCCACAAAACAGCCCCAAGAACCATGGGACTTCTAGCCAAAATTTTCAGATTTTAGTCCACTTAACTTGCCCTTATTTCCTTGTCTTAATTAAGCTTTACATTGATCAAAATTTTAACATAATTTCCCCATACTTTCCAGCCAAAACCGTGGCACTCTTAGGGATTCACACAACCAGAATTTTGTTCCACTTAAACCAACATTAACCACTTGATTTAGTGAGTCTTACATTGCTCAAAAATTAAGCACCAAACCCATACATTTTCCAAGCCAAAACAGCCCAAAACAGTGGCCTTCTCATGATGTCCAACAACCAGAAAATTTAGCAAGCCAACATGGATTCCAAACACAAGCATACATGACTAAACAACCATTTAATCCATTTCTCAAAGCTAAACTAAGATAGCAATCAAGTGAGCAAATTTACAAGCACATTCAAGAATAACCGCTATGTGGTTTCTCTTCCAAAAATCAAATACAAGGTCCCTAGTTGCTAAAGAGGTTGAGGGGGATTAATCTTCCTCTTACCAAGAAGAAGAACCAAGAACACTTCCAAGACCCTTTTGATTTTTGGATTTTGCCTCCAAAAACCCTAGAAAATGCAACATGAATTAGAACAAGGTAATGGTGTGAAAATGAAGAAGAGGATAGCCATTAAACCAAGGTGAAACCAGAAAACGAAAATGGAGTTAAGTTCTGAAATTTTTCCAGCCATGGAAGCTCACCTTCAAAGCTTGAAAAGAGGTTGAAGATGGAAGCTTTCCTTGAAACTTCAAGCACAAATGTTGAAGAGAATGAGTAGGAGATTAAGAAAGTATGATCAAGTATTGTTTTTGTGATGGTTGGGGGAATGGGAAAGTGGGTCCGCCGTGAGGTGAGTGGGAGAGAAAAGAAAGAAATATTGAAGAAGGAAATAGGAGAGGAAGAACGTAAATGAAGAAGGAAAATTGGCTTTTAGGTGCTAAATGATGAAATGTAATATTTGGTTAATTAAAACTAATTCCTTCCCTTCTCATCACCGCTCTGACGTGAGAGAGAGTGGGTGAGTGGTCAGAATTTTGGCTTCCAAGGGAAGCTAATTGGTTGAGTCAAAGCTTGGGTCAAAGCTTGTCATGGAAGCTTAGAATAAAATACTATTAAATTTGAATTAAAGTGATTTAATTTGACACAATGTGAATTGCATTAAAATAATGTGATAGTATTTTTATTACACACTATTATCCAATAGATAATAGTTACAGTTGACAAAAATCAAAATTTAATTAATCTGACAGATGAATTTTTCACTGTATTGATTTATTTTATCTGTTAAGATTTCTCGAAAAAATGGTGTGAACCTCGTAAATTGTGTCAAGTCTCGGGTTTAGTAAGATCCCCCATCGACTTATCCATAGTCCAAGGTTCACAGAGAAAATGTCGCATTTTCTCAGTTCCGCGCAGTACGCACGCAAAATGAGGAATATAGTAAAATATTTGACGTTTCCGTAAAATTTCAGAAAAATTCCCATAAATCACAAATATTAGAAAATGACTATTGGTGATGAAATAATCAATTTTCGGAGTGTTACACTGGTCTCAGAAATTCTCAGCCCAGTGTGCATGCAAAACGAGGAATATATTAAAATATTTGACGTTTCCGTAAAATTCTAGAAAAATTCCTAAAAATCAAGAATATTATAAAATGACATTTTATAAATGAATGAACAGTTTTCGGGATGTTATTGCTTCGGCAGCAGCAATCATCGCATTGTTGTCACGTTCCACATTCATACGTGTACCTCTGCCACAAGACATAGCTTTCTTCACAAGCAACCAAACTAAACTCAATAAGAGTCAGTTGTAACCTTTTTAAAACCAAAACACAGAGAATCATATAACACACGCAAAATAGACCTAACCACAAAAACCCAAAAGACTCTAACCGGGGCTCTAATACCAACTAATGCAACACCCACTGTAGGGTATCACATTTAAGGCTAATCCTAATATAACTTACCCAAGTTGTAAAAGAATTAATCTTGTAAAAAAAATGTTACTTTAAAAATTTGGTTTGCGGAAAACTAAAAATGAATAAAATCATTAAAAACTATAAGTACCACTTGGATTAGAACAAAACTCACCATAATAAACATTAGTATTACAAACCTTGTTCTTAAATAATTTACATAAATATTACACTCCAAAAGATAAATATGTACAACATGTACATCAAAACATAAACTGTCTTACTATACTTTTAAAAACTAAGGATTTGGGCCCTTAGAAGGATCTTCCTCCTCAGTATCATCAAAAAACCTTGGCGGGTACATTACTCACCTGACTGGGGTTCTTACCGAAGACACCGCCGAGTCCTCCCATGGTGTACAAATAGTGCCACCCCAAAGCTCACGAATAGGCATCGTGAACTCCAAACGCACCGACACATGCTGAGTCAAAACAGGAATCTCGTCGCTGGTTCCATTCAGATTCAAAGTTAGATCCCCGGTATACACAAATCGTTCATTATCTAAGTTAAACCTCCAAGCATCAGTCCCACCATGGAATTGTACTCGAACAAATCCCTGTACTTGGCGCCTTGCCGCCATCTCAAGAAATAAGAAAAATAGTCACTGACGATAAAAAAAATCTCTGGCTTCCTCTTCTCCTCGGTCTTCATCAAACATACACAGTAAAATTGATATAATACAATAAAGAGGTGAGATCCCCTACATCAATATCAGTATGGCAGTATAGGAAATGACAGTAAATATACAGATATGATAACAACACATAAAATTATATTATCGCATCACAAATATTTATATCAGCTAATCATAATTATCATATCACAGACAAAATATCATATGAACATAATTGTCATGTCAATATGTTGACCAACTATGCATATGCACATTGACTCATTCCTACTCCATGGAGCTAATCACAATTTCAGAGAGAAAGATAGGGAGTACATGTCTGTATATCATCAGCCTCAAATCATGTGCCAATATATTATATCAATGTGCGCAACATGGCTTATACAAGACACTCTCAACTAATCACGAAAAGAGTAGTAACTCCGTCAAGATCGTTGGTGTGTTTGCTTAGGATACCATGACCTAGAGGTGCTACCTTCTGGCCACATATGACATTCCACACCCATACGTCTCCAAGATCACTGAAGATCATAACTATGCAATTCTCACCCGCACGAAGGTGTAAATTCAATCTCCTAGGCAATAATAGCCTTAACCAATTAAGCTGACACGCTATTCAATGCATGATGTATGGTTCAAAAGCACATGCAATCATCATTCATACAGTAATTCACATACACACGCCATCACTTGGCGGTATCACTTTCCAACATAATCGAGCCCACCACAACAGCCCGACAGCAAATTGCTGATACTCTCAATCGTGTAGCATTTTTATCGCGTTTTCACAATCGCAAAACATTTTTCTTACGTTATCAAATCGCATAAAAATTTTAAAATATTTAATTAGTCACGTAGCTAAAAATCACTGTTTTTAGATTGCGTAAAAGTTTTTCTACTTATTTTCAATCACGTGAAATATTTCTTTAATATTCTAAACTCAAATTAAAACTTTTCTCATTTAATATCAAAATTGAATTTTAATTCCAATATTTCCTTAATAAACAACTTTTAAATAATATTTTCTCACTAAAAATTCTTTAAGTAGCATTTTCTACTATTTTCCACAAAATTACATTTCTTTGGTTTAATTTGGATATTATAGCTCGAAATTTTCTAACGCACTTCAAAACCCAAAAGGTGAGCTATGCATCAGTAAATTTCAAGTTTTAACTTTATCTTACTTCATAACCTAATTATACTAATTTAATTCTAAAAATTAGTTTACTTTCTTTATAGGTCTAAAACCTATCAAATTAATTTTCCACTAATCAAATACCTAAGTCTACACTTAGTAAGATAATTTTGAATCTAAGAGATCAAAAATAGGCATGTTGCCGAATTATCCTATATGATTCATAAATCATAATTAATTATTCTCCATCACTTTATTCTTTACAAAAACCTTTAATCCAATTTCTTGTCTTTAAATCATTTAATCCTTGATAAGGAAAATAAATTAAAACATTTTGCTCCCTTTATGGTGTTATGGTCGTGAGCCTTCATAGGCTCTTTGGAACCTTCATACACTTTCTCATCATGTGAATCACATCCTACTTAATACAATAATCAATCATGCTTCCACAATCACATATTCGAGCATATAATCAAAGCTATAAATCATACCAACCAAAAATCACCGTAAACAAAGCAAGCTTAAACCATACAAGCGAATAAATTCTTATGGATTTTTCACCACGAACAATCCATTCCCTCACCACCAACACTTGGTTGATGAGGTTAATCTCCCTCTTACCTTAAGGAAGACAAAAACCCTTCTTGTATGGCCTCCTAGAGATTTTGTGAAGCACCCAAAAGAAAATCCTAACAAGCTTAAACCAAACTAGAGTCACAAACAAAGCTTGAAAAAGAGAAACCATGGACCAATCATGGCTTAGAAACTCATGAATCAAACTTAGGAACAAGAAACAAGAACTTTACCTTGTAGAGTAGAAAACTCTAGCTTGATTTGGAAGCTCCAAAAGGATGATTTAGATGAAACTTATAAGATGAAAAGTGCTTAGGATCTTGTCTAGTTTTAGGAAATGATGTTGGATGGAATTATGGAAGCTTGGATGTAGGTGTTGGGTGTAGGGGCCGAAACCTTCAAGGAGAAAGAAGATGGAGTTCTTTGTGTTTGTTCTTGGAGTTCTTGGATGAGAGAGAATGGAGAGAAATGTTTTAAGTCTCAAAGTGATAGAAATAAAGTAAGATAACCTATTTCTCTAGTGCATGGCTATGTAGATGCATGCATAGGAGAGTTAAACTTGTTCAACAAGATAGAAACAATTGCACATGGTTTATGTCATGAAGTTGTCATGCAATGGTCACATGAAATGATTAAGTTATTCATGAACCTCCTAGAACCACCTAGTGCCGTGGAGCACATGGATGTGAGTAACTAGATTTTGATTTCAATTAGTTCCTAGTTACACTTAGTTTAGGTAATTAATTCATCTAGTTACATAACTAACTAGTTCAACCATTTTTGTTGACCACCTCTTATTGGTTTAGAAAAGTCAAGCGATTTATATTGACTAATTCCTATTAGTTCATCAAAATTACAAGTCACAAGACTTTTCCCAGTCTATTGTCTGACAGACATAGGATACAGAATCTATTACCCAATTGGCAGAAACTACTACTCGCAAATCAGCAGATACTATTCAATAAAATAATATATGAAATATTTTTATTTCATAGTTAATTTTTAAAAATTAAAAGATTGAGTAACGTATCTCTCGGATTCGGGTTTAATAAGATCCCCCGGCTCTGACTAAATCTGTAAAGATTTTTCCCCACCCGAAAATTATTATTTTTCTGACTCGAAGTAAATCACATACAATGATCAAAAATAGTCACAGAACAGTCAAAATAATTTTACAGCACACAGAAATCACAAAACAGTACAATTCAGACATTATTGAGAAATAGTAAATTTTTGGGTGTTACAAGATATAGCCAAGGAAGGTGAAATTCCTTTGAGCATGATATCTTATAGAGACCTCAGAACTTTTAGTAGCGAAAAATTAAATTTTGAGGACAAACTTTTTAAAAAGGAGGGGAGACATGTAACATCATCTCTAACTAGTTAGTCTTAATTAGGGTTATGGAAATTCAATAACTCTTATAAGAGTTACCTGTTAACTTTGGTAACATTTTAAAGATAGTTAGGCTATTTTTCTATAACACTAAATGTGAGAAATAGTTGTTAATAGGCCAGAAAGTAGTATAAACTATTTAGATGAGGAAAATAAATATGGAGAATCTATTTTCAAGTTTCAAATAAATAGAAAGTTATGCGGTTAATTTTGGAGAATTAACTAGGACAATTTAATATTTTTAGTAACACTAAGTAGAAGTTTAAAGATCAGATTAAACATGCAGATATCTTGAAAAATTATGAGAATTTGAGAAGATATCAAGAAAAGAATGGAGAATTTTATAGTAATAAGAACAAGATAAGGTAGATACCTGTAAGCTTGTTAGCTTATTTCCTTATGTTTATTGTAACTTAAGGAAGAGTAATAGAACTTAAGTGACGATTTTAGGTATATGAACAATAAAGCAATGATGAGAATAGGATTGAGAAGAATCCTAGGGTTTTTCATAACACTTATGGAAGTTAGGAAACTATGATTAGTCAGATCAAAGTATTCCTAAGAGATATAAAGTTTCTGACTAAATATCTGGTCCATCCTTATCTCTCTGCCATTCTTATCTCTTATTTCTTTGACTTTTCCACTCATTTCTCTCATCTCTCATGTTGGAACTAGCAGAGAGGAAAAGAAAGGAAAGAAGGGAAAGAAGAAGGAGAAGGAAGAGGGGGAAGATCCAAGGAAAGGCAAGAAGACCAAGTTCAAACATCATCCTTAGAGACTTGAGGTAGGGGTGTTTAATTATCTAGTTCTATCATTTTCTATACTTTCTTGATATATGGTGTATGCTTGATTGGCTAGAAAATGGGTTTTGAGGTGTTTCTCAAGGGTTTGAGTTGGATGAACTCATTAGGAACTTAAGATATGATTTGTATTGAGTTAATACATGTATGGTTGTGGCTTAGAGCAAGTAAACATCCGTCAAACTCCATGATCTTGTGTTGAAGAAATATGGGTTTTGGGATGAGAAATTTAACATACATGTGCTTGATCATTATGTTAGTGATTTGAGAATATGTATGAGAGTTTTAATATGTTTAGAGACCGTGTTTAAGGTTGAAAACCATCCAAGAGTTATGTTTGGGAGTCAAGGATTAGTTAGAAACTTAGTAGAAAAGAGCATCTGAGTTTGGCGCTGGGCACCTAAGCATCCATGGCCAGAAATCAAAAACATGATGGGCGCTCAAGCGCCCAAAGAGTGAGCGCCTAAGCGCGCAAGACTAGAAGGCTCTGGTGCTGAGTGCTTGATCGTTCAGAAGCTGAGGGCCTAAGGATCCAATGACAGATGAAACAAGGGAGGTTTGCTATCTTGGAGCGCCTAAGCGCTAGGAGAGTGAGCACTTAAGCACCCAGACACAAAACTTCCTATGCTTTTATTTTGAGAAATTGGAGTTCTTTACATGATGGAATCTTTTATGCATGCTTTTTAATGTGAGTTAAGATACTAATAAGGATATTTCATGGAGGAAAAATCTACTAACCACATGTATAAAAGAATAGGCCTTTGTATATCTAATGGTAGTGGATTGACATAGGCAAGTTGTTAATCATTGAAGAGCAATGATGGTGCATTTGTTGTCACTTATGAGTAATGATGTAGTATACTAGATGTAAGTATACTGAATTTTGCTAATAAGAGCTAACTATCATCTAGAGAAATTAGATCAGCTATATTTGAAGGAGATAATTAGGTTGCACGAAGTCCCCATAAGCATAATTTCATATAGGAATCCTAGATTCAAATCTAGATTCTGGGGAGCCTTGTAAAAGGCATTCAAGACTAAGTTGAGCCTTAGTACAGCTTATTTCCCGCAGACAGATGGGCAAACAGAAAGGACTATCCAAACCCATGAGGATATGTTTAGAACATGTGTTTTAGAATAACAGGGTAGTTGGGATAAGTTCTTACCTTTAGTGGAGTTTTCCTATAACAATAGCTACCATTTTAGCATAGGTATGGCACCCTATGAAGCTTTGTATGGAAGAAAGTGTAGATCGCCTCTATGTTGGTATGAGATGTAATATCCCAAAAAATCATGTTAGGCTTGTATAAGGTTACATAGGTAGTCTGATACTTGTTTAGCATGTCAATTAAGTTTTGTAATAAACTGAGTTAGTTTAGGTACTTTGCTACAACACAAAATGTGGTAAATAACCTAAAATGACTAAAAAAATAGCATAAACTGCTATTTGAAGGGAAATAAGTATGGATAACTTGTTTCTAGGTCACAAATGAGTCAAGTAAGGTGTGGTTAAAGTTTCAGGATAATCAGAGTTAATTTGGTATTTTTAGGCATACTAGTTGTGCTTTTAATGTCGGATTGACCTCCAACAGATATGAAAAATTAGAGAAATGGTGCAACATGATTTTTAATGAATCTTAGAATTTATTTTGAGTCTGTTGGAGGTTTGGAACCTTGATTCAGTGGAATCTAAGTGTTTATAACAGATCGAGATTTCCAATACCACATTAGTGGTAATCCTTTAAGAAGCAAAGTGAGACTTCTTTTCCTCACTTCCATGGTTGAAAGCAAAAACAAAGGAGAAAGTGAGAAAAAGAGGAGAGGAAAGAGAAGGAAGTCAAAGAGGAAGCTGTAAGAGCAAAAGCAAAGCTTCAAGATCTTCATCCAAGCAAGAGGTAGGGGTGTTTTCTAACTTTGTTTCTTCATCTTTTCTATGCTTTAGACAAAGGTCTTTAGATGGAGAAGTTGGATTTTAAAGAGTGAAAACTAGTTTCTTTAGCTTGATTCTTGATTTCATTGATTAGAATTGATTATTTCAATTTGATGGGAACAAGACAGTTGGTTTTATCGTTGGATAGAACTACATGGTTCTTGAGCTTGAACCTAGGCTTTGAATGACCAAATATGAGAAGTTTGGTGTTTGAACTAAGTTTAGTGAATCAATAGGTTGTAATGGTGTTACAATATGTTTAGAAGTTGTTGGTGGTGCTAGAAACCAACTAGAAACCAAGTTTAAAGGATTGGAAGCTGAGATGGATTAATGAAACAGTGTAGAATCGTGAGTTTTCTGTAGAATTCTGCATAAAACTAGCTTGCACTGTGACGTGGTTTGGCTTCAAGTGCCATAGTGTGAAGAGGCCATGCCGCGGTGTGGGGTGCATCACCTTGGCGCTTGAGAGTAGGGCGCCGTGGCGTGAAAAGGGAGTACGCGGCGTGAGGGTCTGAAACTCACCAAGGTACTAATTTTGATGGGTTAAGTTCCATAGTTGTTAGAATCCTTTGTTTATGCCTTTTTAAGAGTGTTGAGGCACTAAAGAGGGTATTTCGTAGAGAGAAAAGACGTAGTGGCATACAAGGGAAAGTAGAGGAAATTGTGTGTATCCATTAAACATGGATTACCATAAACTAAGAGTTAGTTTCTTAAGCAACCTAGTGTTGCATAGATATCACAAGAAAGGTTATTAAAGAGTTAAGGAACTAGATGGCATGAGTTGAGTGCCTTAGGCCCTATTTGGAAAGGGTGAATGCCATAGTGCATAAAAGTTCTCTAAAAGAGAAGTAGAGGTAGTAATGCAAGGATAGAAAGGTACTAAGTCTAGTCGGCATTTGGATAAGTGCCATAGGGTATGAACTGCTCTTACAGAGACAGGCTTAGTAGTGGAAAGATGGACTTAGTATAGAGTTATATGGTGGTTAGAGTTAGGACAAAACTCCACATTTTCATACACATCACTTCACATATACTTGTTATCCCCAGGGATCAGATAGTGGAGGCATCCACTCAGTTTGGTGTCGATATCCACCTAGTTTACAGTAGACTACTTAGTAGACTACTTAGTAGAATAAGGAGGATACATATTATGGTAACAGACTTTACTCCTACTAGGTAGGCTATAAGAGGTCACACATTATTATGGCAGAGTACCTCCTTAAGCAGGGGGAATAATTATGTATCACGACACTACACTTACACTACATATACTTTTCTTTGAGCATACATTATTTCATCACTACATTATTTATTATTTGATTAGATTGGATTTTGGGTTTGATTTGTGTGTTTTGCTTTTGCATTGTGCCTTCGATGACAGCTATATAGGCGGTTGTCTAGTAGATGGTTCCAAATGATTGTATGGGTAGTTGTTTATTATCATCGTGGTTTCAGTTATCAGATTAGAAGTATAGGTTGCTTAGGAACATTATATAGAGAGAGGAAGTTTTGTAATGGTTCTTATGCAATTAGTTTTTAGTATGTTTATCAGTTTAAGTTGGGTTTATTCATTTTGAATGTTTAGACTACCAGTTTTGGTATACTTATACTGAGAAATGTGATTTCTCATCCCATTTGTTGCCATGTAAATCTAGGTGGAAGTTCATTCAAAGGCAAGAAGAAAAAGTATGAAGACTAGGATAGTTTTATACTTAGTAGCTTAAAGGATTGTGTTTCTTTGAATACTTTTAGTTTGTAGAAAAGTTGATGTATATAATGAGCCCTTTTATGGTAATATATATGTATATGACTTTTAGTTTTCCGCAAGGCTCTCCATTATTATTTGCTTAAATGATATGAAATAGTATGATGTTAAGTTAGAAGTAACATAACTAATACTGTTTATCCTAGAGTATGTATGATATACTAGGTTATCGGTATTAGGGTGTTACAAGGTAGGTGAGAGAACCATCCTAGGTCCAAAGTTAGTCCAGTAGACCAAAAAGTAAATCAGGATGATTAAGGATAGGTTGGTTACTAGGCAAAGTCGGAAAAAGAGTTAAACTGACAAGAGAAGGAGACCTCTTGAGTTTGGTGAAGGAGATCATGTCTTTTTAAGAGTTACTCCTACTACAAGGATTGGTAGAGTGTTGAAAACCCGAAAGTTAAATCCTTGTTTTCTCAGTCCCTACCAAAATTTGAAGAAAGTTTGACCCATAGCTTTCCAGATAGCCCTTCCTCCTAGTTTGTCTAACCTTCGTGACATTTTTCATGTGTCTTAGTTGAGAAAGCATAATCCAAATCCTTTGCATATCATAGAACATGAATCTGTACAGTTAAGAGATGATTTGTCTTATAATGTACATCTAGTAAGGATCATGGACAAAGGTTTAAAAAGCTTTGAGGTAAGCAGATTTCTCTAGTGAAGGTTATATGGGATGACTTTGACACCGAGGAAGCTACTTGAGAGCTAGAGCCCCATTTATAGCAGGACTTTCCAAAGTTGTTCTTAGCAAGTAAGCAATTTTTGGGTCAAATTTTTAAAAAGGAGGGGAGAAATGTAATACCTTTAATGACATGTTAGACTTATATATGTGTACAAAGGTAATATATGACTTGCTTAACATGCCTATTTAATTTTATAACAAATTGAGTTAGCTTAGATACTTTGTTACAACTTTGAAGGTGAAAAGTAGCTTAAAATGACTCAGATAATAGTATAAATTGCTTAGATGAGGGAAATGAATATGGATAATTTATTTTTAGGTCACAAATGTGTGAAATAAGATATGGTTAAAGTTTCAAGGTAAACTGAGTTAGTTTGGCATTTTTAAGCATACTGGTTGGGAATTTTATACCGGATTGACTAACAGCAAATATGAAAAAAATAAGAAAATGGTGAAACGACTTTTTTAATGAATCTTAGTATTTATTTTAAAGTTGTTGGAAGCTGAAAATCTTGATTTACTTAAATTTAAGTGTTTTTAGTAGATTAGGATTGATCAGTTATGGCCTTTAGGGCCTTAAGAGTCTTTTGGAACCTCTTTTTAAGCCTCACTCATAGCCCTCTTTGCTGCATAAATAGAAACAGAAAACTTGAGAGAGTAAAGGAAAGAAGAGGAAAGGAGAAGCAAGAGGAGGAGAAAAAGAGGAAGGCCAAAGGAAAATCCAAGGTATGATCATCCAAGCTTGAATCTCCATTTTCAGCTGCCAAGGTAGGGGATTAGAGTTATTTTCACTTCTATTCATCACTTTCTCCATTAATGCTCTTTTGGTGCTTAATAGGTCATATTGAGTTTTAGAGGTGTTTGATGTGTTTTACTTGCTTGAATGTGTTTCTACGGTTGTTTATGACTTGTTCATAGCATGAGTTTGAGTTAGAAACTTAGAATATCTCATTTAGATCTTTGATGCACAAAAAAGAGTTTAGCTCAAAGCATGTGTGATTTTGGTTCATAATCCAAATTTAGTGGTTTAAGTTAGTGATTTGATGATTCTTATGTGTTAATGAACTTATTAGGGGCTTAGGATCACCAAGAAACTATTTTGGAATGGCCAAATCTCAAAAGCAGAATCAATGGAACAGTGCACAGTTCTGTAAAATTTTGCAAAACCCAGTTTCTGCTATTTATGTCATGATGTAAGGAGGCTACACCGAGGCAAGCGTTGCAGAGTATGTGCACCCGAGAGTAGAGCGCCGCGGGTGAGATGCACCATGTCGAGGCATGAAAACAAGAGAGTTGCTCATCGTGGCGTGAGAAGGGCTACGTTGAGGCGTGAGCCCCAAAATTTCTAAAAAATGAGATTTTGATGTATTGATGTTTCCTACTAGTTGAAATCATTTATGAATATTTTCTATTGTATGTTAAAACACAAATAGAGATATTTCAAGAGGAAAATTATCACCTAACAAGTATGATAAAGTTAAAGCCTTTGAGCATCTCAAAGAAATGGTTTGCCTTAGGTAAGTATCTAGCACCTTAGGCCACTTTTTGTGGTGTTTGTATCACTTAAGATGTAATGAGTGAATAAGTGATATATTAGATGCTATTGAACTAGGATGGGTTGGTAGTGTTTTCCTACTAATGTGACCTTACTTGATATTTATTATCAAATTAGCCAGAAGGAAAGGAATCAGAAGTTCCTAAGGGAACAAGTCATTCCTAACCAAGAGCTAGGGTTACATGTAGTATGTGGACATGGTTTTTCTTCTCTACAATGGGTAAACATAAGAAGCCAGAGTTCCTAGTAAAATATGTTTGGGTCTTAAATGAACTAAGTATGTAAGTATGAATGAATCTATGAATAACTTGGTTTATCTAGTTATTTAAGTTAAACCTAGTTGAGACTTTAAACATATCATATTAGTAGCATGTTTTAAGATTATGTTACTTATACTATGTATGACTGGTTTTGGTTTACTCATATTGAGAATTTTTTATTCTCACCCCATTGTGTTACCATGTAATTCCAAGTGAAAGTTCTTCAAAGAAAACAAAGAAAAAGGAAGCTAAAGATTAGACTAGTTCTAGTTGTATGGTTTATATTACAATTATTATATCTTTTTGTACTTCTTTTGTAATGTAAAGAATTATGTAATACATCAAGCTTTTGCTAAGGCTAATGTCGTATATATATGCATTTTTCTTTGAGTTTTATGTTTTTCGCATTTGATATGGCTCTCTATAATATTTCCAATGAACACTATAGATATATGATCAGGATATTATGTATGTAGTGACGTTGTAATGCTTAGTATCTCTTTGTGCATTATGTATATCGGGATATTAGTATTAGGACGTTACATGTTTAGAAATAATTATGTGTCATAGTGCACAAATCGCTCCTTTATGATGAAAGTAGAGCTAGAGATGCATGAATGGTCGTTGTTTCCTTTATTTGCTAGAGTTGAGTTGTAAGGGTAACCTAGAAACATGATTTGCTCCTTTGTGTGATAAAATTGAGTTGGAATTGCATGTTAGTTAAGAATGGCTCCTTTACTGGTTAGAGTTGAGCCATAGTATAATTTATCCTAAGACAAACGAGTGCGAAAAACACTCTGTTAAGGATAGATTAGTGAGACAAGTGAGCGAGAAAAGCACCTTGTCACAGTAAAGAAGTAAAAAAAGCTCTTTACTAAGGATAAAGAAATGAGAAAAAACTCTTTGTCAGGGAAAAGGGTGAGAAAAACACTTTGCCAAGGAACATGATGTTTTACAATTGTATAGGCAATTGTTCATCATTGAGAAAAGGTTAGTTACGGATATAGATTACGCATTGCTTTGTGAATATTATATAGAGTAAGTATGTTAATATTCTACCTGTATTGAGTAGTGACTCATTTACTTGTTGTGATCATAATTTATTGTTAATTGCTATGAAAAAATGATATCTCACAATTGTATGGGCAGTTGTTTATCATTATTCGCTTAGTTTAAGGATTATGGATTGCTTTGTGAATGTTGCATAGAGAAGTATATTAATGTTCCAATGGTAATGAGTAGTAGCTCATTTACCTATTGTAATATTAATCCTTTGTTGTTCAGTTTAATTATTGTGAATGGTTAATTATGTGATAATTATACCATAGATGTAATAAAATTGAATGTTCTTCATCGAGAAGATAAATGAATAGTTTTTTGGCTTTTTCCACCTTTTTAAAGTATAAGATGAGTTTTATAACTAGTTTTCCCTGAAGTAGCTAGAATTAATATGATGTTATATTTGTGTGTACATATTACTGAGAATTGTAAATTCCCACCCCATTTATTGTTTCCATGTTAAATCCAGGTAGAGACCCTTTCAAGGGGAAGAATAAGAAGCAGATAGACTAGAGTAGTTTGTATGTACTTTGGTTTGTACAAAGTTTTATGTATTTATAATATGCCTTTTTGAGGCTGAGGTTGTATATATATATAATCTTTTTTATCCCTTTTTGCTCTTTATAATATAACGTGTATGGTTATTATGAAACTAGAAGTTGTTGTTAAGTTAGAAGTGACATGTTTAATACTTTTTACTATTATATATTCGGAATGTACTATAGTATTGGTATTAGGATGTTATACTTAGCCTCTTGGTTGAGCACACCTAATAGTATGAGAGAATAAAAGATCCTGATGGAAGTATGGCGCACCAACAATGAGGAGTCACCTACCTACTAGAAGTTTCATCAACGAATAGACCACCAACCTTTATAGAAGAGATTAGTTCTACTAGAAGGATAAAGTAAGGCTGTTCATGGAGTCTCAACATGTTGATCTCTTGGAAATAATAGAAAATGGTCCTTATATCCTAATGGCTAGAAGTGAAGAAAGAAATTTAGAAGATGTGGAAGAAGAAAGGAAAGAACAAGAAAGGGATGATGGCTATATAGGATGATCTTGATGAAGACTCCTTAAGTGAAGATGAGCAAGAAGACATTGCTAATCTCTGCCTTATTGCAAAATATCACAAAAGTGAGGATTAGGTATCAAATTCTAAACCATCTCAACTCTCATATTATGAATTGAAAAATGCTTTTGATGAACTCTTGTATGAATCCAAAAAACCTTGCTGAAAAGTATGCTTTTCTAAAGAAAAAGCTTTTTGAAACTTTGAAAGAAAATGCATTTTTAAAACATGAGAAGAATACCGTATGTCAAGAAAATGAAAGGTTGTTGAAGTTGGATGTAAAATAGATAACATTTACTTTGCTCAAGTTAGTTGGCTCTTCTCAGCTCTATCCTAAACACCCTTGTCATGTATTAGTTGAAACTAAAGTATTGTAGGAGAAAGTTAAAAAGCTAACCAAGGACTCAACCAAGTTTGTTAATGGCACCAAGAACCTAAAGAGATTTCTTGGAAGTCAAAGATGTGCCTTTGACAAAGTTGGCTTGGGATACAAGAAAGCATCTAAGCAAAAATGGTATAAGAATTCATTTATGGCTGCCAAGAAATCTGAACTAATTTGTTTCTATTATAACAAGAAAGGCCATATGGTATCTTGATGTCATTATAGAAACAAATCACCCAAGATGCAAGTATCTAACCCATAAGCACCCAAAAAGACTTGGGTACTAAAACAAGTGTTGCCTTTTTCTGTAGATATTCTTGAAGATAAATGACAAGGGACAAATCCACATCTCTCTAATCCACCACTATGAAGATAAAAGTTTTATCACTTATGGTGAAAATGTCAAAGGAAAGATCTTAGGAACTTGAAGGATGAAACAGAACAAATAAGCTTAAATGAGAACTCCAAAGCGAAGAAAAATAAGAGAGATCAGCAAGATGAGAAAGTTCAAGAACCTTCTCACCAATCTTCTCAACTCACAACAAAATGTAACCAGCATACTTCCTATCTAAAAAGGCTAATAATTGGAAATACATTGATGCACAGTTTTTGATTGTCGCATTTGCAAACCCAAGTGCAGGTTATCTCAAGTAATAAATTTCTCGGGAGTCCGAGGTCGATCCACAGGGAATTGTTGAAGATTAATTAAGGTGAAGTGAATATTTTGTTACTACGATTAAAATTATTTACTTGGGTAAAAAGATTCACTCTTGGTAAATAAAATAAAGATAAGATTAATTCCTTTTATAACTCAATTAGAATCCTCGCAACATGGGAGTTTCAATCAGAAAATACAACATTAAAAGTCCAATTAAAATAATATATGTAATTATATTATGTTTCCTAAAAATATTACCACCACTTATAAATGGGTTAAAGCATTCATTGTGCTAATATTTTGTTTACAGCAAATCAAGAACTCCACTTTATAAGGAGAGTTTCTAACACCACCACTTGTAAATGGGTTAAAGCATTCATTGTGCCAATCTCTTGTCTATAATAAATCAAGAACTCCACTTTACAAGGAGGGTTTCTAAATTATTGGAAACAAAATACAATACGTATAATGGTTACTAGAAAATATAAATAATTTAAGCACAAGAGAAGAATAAATCTAACCTTATTTTATTACCAAGAACTTCACCCTTTCACCCAAGTAAAATGAAACTTAGTTACTCATAGATAAGAAGAAAGAAAGAGAGAAGAAGAAGAAGAAGAAGAACATGACTTTAATTTAGAACAAAGGAAAATTACTACAAGAAAACCTAGTAACAAAATGGCATCATTTTGGTAACTAACACCTAACACCCTCAATCATCTACCAAGGCCCCCTTTTATAGAGGATTAGAGATACAAAATGACAAGGGGGCTGAGTCATTAGTGGGTGGATGAGTGGAAAATGCCAAATGACTTTAGGTGAGTGGGAAATTATGGAGATTCCTTGTCTCCGAAATCATGCAGCTCTGAAGTCATTGCATTCGTCATTTTTGAACCAAGTGGTCTTCATGAAAATTGTAGCCCTAGATCTTAACTTTCAAATGGCTTTAGTTTGAGTCCAATATCATATCTATAACTCCAGATACGTTCAAATTACTGAACACTGCCTAGGCCCAATCATAGCTCCTCTGTTCTGACTTTCAAGCCCAATATCACCTTCAAGGAGTCCGATTCTGGAAACGTGTTCAACATAAAAGTTGTAGATATGGGGCTTAACTATTCAGCATCCAAATGTCAGCCTATTTGATAACTTATATCCCGAAATATGTGATGAACAGTACACATAGGTTAAGCTGTCAGGAAATACACTCTAGTTCTTGCTTCAACCCCAATTTGAGTTATCTATTCATGTGATTGGGCCTTTAAGGTATCTTGAAAGTTGTAGAACTCTCTCTTATCTTTAAAATGCCACTAGAATCACCTCCAAAGACTACCTACAGCCCAAGATATGACCCAAATACAGAAATAGTATAAGATAAGAATCATGCTGAAAAATTCAATTAAGTCCAATTTGAGTCCAAACTTACAAAACATAATAAAACTCAATCAATTAAGTATATAGAGAGTGTAAATGACTAAGAATGAAAGCTTATTAATGTATCAAATATGTGATCATCAAACTACCCCACACTTAGCTTTTTGCACTCTTGAGCAAAACACATAAGATCACTCATAAAAAAAAATGAAACAGACTCAAAAGCTAAACACTCTAAAAGACTCAATTTCTAATAATATTTAAAAATGAAGAGCAATCATTCAAGTAATCAAAACATTCATGAGGTAACATATCTTCACTTCTCAAATCAACAAACAAGGATATTTCAATTAAAAAGCATGACTCAAGAATGATAGATTTTCACAAGATTCACTCTCAATCCCTCAAGTGTTTAAAAGATAGGTATTTCACTCAATTCAACCCATGAAATTTGCACTACCATAAGCTTGCTTATCTTCTACTTCTCCACTACTCAGAACACATGCACACACAAATCATGAGGACTTTATTCAAGGTTGTAATGGGGTCAAGGTAAAGGAGGAGGTAATATGGATATGACAAGTTAAATACTAGAGAATAAAAGAGCATGAGAGCTGAGTTCAATTAACAAGCATGAAAGTTCATCCCAACTCCACTTAATACAAATTCCCTTTACATATTCTTTTCCTTTCCTTTATTGCCTTGTTGACCTTCTTTTTCTTTTTATTTAGTTTTTTTTTTATTTGTTTTTTATTTTTTATTTTTTTTATTATTATTTTTTTTTACAAAAAGAACATTATATATACATTTTTTTTAACTATTCTGCACACACACCCCCACACTTGTTCAAGAACTCATCGAATGACAAAACTAATGTTCTCTTATTCCCTAAGGTCAAGTAAGAATATGATTTTTCATTTAAGGCACATAATGAATTCGAAACAAAGAATAGTCAAATAAGCTCAAAGGGGTTAAGCAAGGGGAAATATGTCATTTCTAATGCTTTATGTTCGCAAGAATCAGAGAATTTCCAAAAAGTCATAAAAGTGCTTGATATCATATTGAGACAACATGCTGCTAAACAAGGCTGACTATTTGATTAAAGTAGCTATTTCAAGAAAAATGCTTCAATCATATTTATGTATGCATATGAAAATGTAGTCTCAAAAAGAATCAAAACAAGTTCTAGAGTAACAATTCCATGAGTGAAATTCACACAAGAAAGAAAAGAATGGTACAAATGTTTAATCCATTCATCAATAGGCTCAAAATCTCACAAGGCATAATTTTATCATTCTCAGTCTACCAATTCAACATCCATAACCAAGCATGTGAATTTTAAGAAAGAAGACAATTTACTCAATCATGCAAATTTCCCTGAATTTGAATTGCTACTTCCACACAAACTAGTTACTACCCCAATTACTCCTTACTCTGCCACCAATTTTTGAGGCGTCTCAAGAGTAAGTAATTTACTCCTTACTCTGCCATCCCTAATTACTTTTGTTGTTAATAAATTAATGACAAACACAACAAACATATTAACAAACACACTCTTATTTTTTTTTTGGGTTTTTTTAAATATAAACACAATAAACATATTAACAAACATACTTCCTAATTTTTTTTGGGTTTTTTGTTACAACCATCCTTCCCCCCAACCAGATCATAACATTGTCCTCAATGTCAAAACATAGATAGGAAAAAGGATAGAATATATTACATGTTGCTGCAATTACTGAAAAGAAAAACCTCACACAAATTTAAATAGAAACAAAGTATGATAAATAAAACTAAAGCTTGTAATTAGTTAAATAGTTGGAGTGTCTTGGCTGGCTTTCTTTTCATTTTGCTTCCTTCACCACTTCCTTCACCGCTTCCTTCGGACCAATCTATCTGAGCTGTTACTGGATCAGGTTCATAAACAAAAGCTTCTAATTTATCAATCAACTCATCAACAATGGAAGCAGAGATAAAGAGTCATCTTGCTGAAGGTGTGACAAATTTCTGTTCCACAGCATGGTCAACAAAAGATAACAAATTATCAAAGAAATTATTAACATTCAACAAGCCTATAGGTTTATGGTGGATGTTCAATTGGGCCCAAGAGACAACTTGAAAGACTTCTTCCAAAGTACTAAAACCACCAGGTAAGACAATGAATGCATCAAAGTTTTCAAGCATCGCCTTTATTCGTCCATGCATAGATGATACCTGAATTTCCAGTCCAATTGTCTTTCCAACGATGTTCCTTCGAGTTAAAGGTTCAGGAATGACACCTAAAACTTGACCACCTCTAACAAATGCAGAAAGTGATACAGCCCCCATTAACCCAAGACAACCTCCCCCATATACTACACGAATGTTTCTCGCAGCAAGAGTTCTACCAACAATGCTTGCTGCGTTTACAAACTCTAAACTATTCCCATAACTTGTCCCACAAAATACACAGATACTAAGAAATCTACGAACTGAAGAAGAAGCTCCCTCTATTTCTACACTCACACTCTCTTTGAATGATTATGAGTTGCAGGAAAGTGAAGAAAATGGAGTGTTTAAATAGGGAAGAGAATAGAAAAAGTAATAATAACTCCTATACAGGTAGGTTGACTGGTGTCAGAAAAGTTTAAAATTTTAAAAATAATAATAATAATTTTTTTTTATTTTTTTTTGTTTTGTTTCTTTTTTTTACTTCAAGAAAACCATCAGGGTAAAGAAGTCTAGAAACCCCCGAAGGATCCCATCCAAAGGATCGTCTGTCCAAAACCAAAATTCAACAAAATCATACAAAGATAAAATAATAATAACAAATGATTACATACTTTTATGTACAAGTTTCATGGCAGATCTTTATATTGCGCGTCATGAGTGCAGTAATACCAAGACGGCTCAGCCAATCTGGGCATTCTTCTCCCTCCCGCTTGTGGGATATTTTTTATTGAGCTACAACGCCACTAATTAAAGTGCGTAAATCTGACAGCTACCATCAACGACCACAGCCAGTGAGAGGTCGCTGAAGAGCCCATGACATTAAATCACAGGATCCAGCTCAGAGGCATTGTCACGCGAGAATGCAAACACGGGACGCTTCTTTCTGTCCATCAGCAAGCAGAGCCTTTGGTTAAAACCTGGGAATGTTTGCGTGGCTCTCTACAGAGCATGGCACACGAACCTTATTTACCGACCGGCGTGCGAAGGTCCACCCGAGTCAATGATGGGTCTGTCACTCCATTGGTAGGGGCTCCTAATCTAATTAAAGACCAAGTACAACCGAAGTTTCGCCTACTTTTTTATTTTATTTAATTTTTTTCATTTTTTTCATTTTTTTTCATTTCTTTTTTTTTCTTTTTTTTTTCTTTTCTTTTTTTCTTTTTTTTTCTTCTTTTTTTTTGAAGATATATAAGATAATATATACATGTTGTTGTGATTGTGGCTCACATCTTCCTCTGGTTTCACGTCCAGAAATGGCTTAAATGTCTTATATGAGTCGGGGATAAGCTTCCCATCTAATTTTCTTTTAAATTGACAAACAGGGTCTTTTTGAGTCAGATTCCCAAGACTATAACGCTCTTGTTTGTCCTTGAAGAGATTCCACAAACTAAGAAGTTCACGCTGCACAACTCCACAAGAATGCGTCTCAAGAGTCAATAAGATATTATCTAATGACTCCTTACTCAGTCCATTCTTAATGAAGAATATTTTATCTTCTCTGTTTATAGAAACCATCCCCAAAGAGTGACATCGCGTATTGCAATTCCATCGTGCACACTTGTAACAAACTTTCATTCTTTTTGCTCTTCTCCTTTTTGAAAATGAACTTTTACCAAGACCAGGCATGTATGAGACAAATGAATCTAAAGATTCACCAGCTAAATGAACCTTTGCTTCGATTATCCAGCGTATATCTTCTGGGATGCCCTTATACATTAACAATCTCAGTCTTTCACACCTAGCTTCATAGACTTTTGTTAGAGCATTTAGAGGGAGAGAAGGAAAATATTTTCTTAGATTTGAGAGAATGACATCCATTTTAAAAGGAGAAGAATTCAGTTATTATGGGAAACTGAAAAACAAACCGACTTGAGAGTCACGGAGTACCGTTATCCACCATTTAACCGGGAACACAAAGAACTGCAAAAAGAAAGAAACAACATTAAAATAAATTCTACTCATAACAAGGATTAGAAAGAGAAATGGATTCTACCTCAACAACTTGATGTTCCAGAAATGGTTTGAGTCTTTGTCCATTGACCTTAAATACAATACAATTCCTAGGATTCTCAATGTCTATGGCCCCATAAGAATACACATGTTTGACAGTATAAGGACCAATCCACCTAGATCTCAATTTTCCAAGGAATAGGTGAAGACGAGAATTATAAAGCAGAACTTTTTGACCAATTTCAAAAGTTTTTCTCAAAATTGATTTGTCATGAAAAGCTTTTGTTCTAGCTTTATAAATCTTTGAGTTTTCATATGCATCATTTCTTAATTCCTCAAGTTCATTCAATTGCAATTTGCGTAACTTGGAAGCATCATCAAGACTTAAGTTGAAAGCTTTAATGGCCCAAAATGCTTTATGCTCCAATTCTACAGGCAAATGACAAGGTTTTCCATAAACTAACCGATAGGGAGACATGCCTAGAGATGTTTTAAAAGCAGTACGGTAAACCCAAAGTGCATCGTTTAGTCTTAAAGACCAATCTTTACTATTTGGGTTAACCATTTTTTTCAAAATTTGTTTAATCTCCCTATTTGCCAATTCAACTTGTCCACTTGTCTGAGAATGATAAAGGGTTGCAATTTTGTGGGTAATGCAATATTTCTTCATTAAGGATTCAAATGGTTTATTGCAAAAATGTGTTCCCCCATCATTGATGATAGCTCGAGGAATTCCAAATCGACTCAAAATATTTTCTTTTAAAAAATTTAAAACAGTTTTATGATCATTATACCTACATGGAATCACCTCAATCCATTTTGAGACATAATCAACTGCAACCAAAATGTACACAAATCCAAAAGATGATGGAAATGGACCCATGAAATCAATTTCCCAACAATCAAAAATTTCAATGACAAGGATAGGGTTCAAAGGCATCATATTTCTTTTAGAAATGGACCTCAATTTTTGACAACTTTCACAACTTTTGCAAAAAGTATAACTGTCCTTGAATAAAGTAGGCCAATAAAATTCACACTGCAAGATTTTCGCAGCTGTTTTCTTTGAAGAAAAATGACCTCTACATGCTTCTGAATGACAAAATTTAATGACACTACTTACCTCATTGGCAAGTACACATCTCTGAAAGATTTGATCAGGACAATATTTGAACAAATATGGGTCATCCCAAAAGAAAAATTTCACCTCAATCAAAAACTTTTTTCTGTCTTGGTGTGTCCACTGAGGCGGCATCTTACCTATTACAAGAAAATTGACAATGTTAGCAAACCAAGGCATGGAATTGACAGAAAATAAAAATTTATCAGGAAAAGAATCATTGATAGGTGTGCTATCAAAAGATAAGCTTATTGTTAGCCTTAACAAATGATCTGCAATAACATTTTCGGCTCCTTTCTTGTCTTTTATTGTGATGTTGAATTCTTGAAGCAACAAGATCCACCGTATCAACCTAGGTTTGGCATCCTGTTTAGACATTAAATATCTAATAGCAGCATGATCAGTGAAAACAACAGTGGACGAACCAATTAAATAAGCTCAAAATTTGTCCAATGCAAAAATTACAGCAAGTTGTTCTTTTTCAGTAGTGGTGTAATTCATTTGTGTACTATTCAAAGTTCAACTTGCGTAATAAATTACATGAGGCTTACCTTCCTTTCTTTGGCCTAAAACAGCGCCAACAGCAAAATCACTAGCATCACACATCAACTCAAAAGGCAAAGACCAGTCAGGAGATTGCATGATAGGAGCAAAAGTCAAAAGACCGATTAATTTTTCAAAAGATTTTTGACAATCTTGAGTCCAATCAAATGGTGTATCTTTTGTTAGAAGATTACATAATGGTCTAGATATGGCACTAAAGTCCTTTACAAATCTTCTGTAAAATCCTGCATGTCCTAAAAAAGAATGAACTTCTCTGACTGTTTTTGGGAAAGGCAAATGAGCAATTAATTCAACTTTGGCCTTATCAACTTCAATTCCTTTAGAAGATATCACATGACCTAACACTATTCCTGAGGTAACCATGTAATGACATTTTTCCCAATTTAACATAAATCCTTTTTCTTCGTATCTTTTAAGAACTTTTTCCAAATTATCAAGATAATTTTCAAAAGAATTTCTAAAAACTGTCAGATCATCCATGAAAACCTCTAAATAATGCTCAATCATGTCACTGAAAATACTTAGCATGCATCTTTGAAAAGTTACCGGAGCATTACAAAGACCAAAAGGCATTCTTCTATATGCAAAAGTGCCAAAGGGACAAGTAAAAGTGGTCTTTTCTTGGTCCTCTAATGCAATTGGTATTTGATTATACTCTGAATAACCATCAAGAAAATAATAGTAAGGATGTCCTGCTACTCTTTCCAGAATCTGATCAAGAAATGGCAATGGAAAATGGTCTTTCCTAGTGGCTGCATTCAATTTTCTGAAATCAATACACATACACCAATTAGATGAGACTCGAGTAGGTATTAATTCTCCTTTTTCATTTTCAACCACTGTTATTCCAGATTTCTTAGGCACAACTTGTGTAGGGCTTACCCACTGGCTATTAGAGATAGGATAGATAATTCCAACATTAAGTAATTTAAGAATTTCAGCTCTAACTACCTCTTTCATGTGTGGATTTAATCTTCTTTGAGGTTGTTGAGATGTTTTAACATTATCCTCTAAATGTATTCTATGTGTACAGATTAATGGATTAATACCTTTTATATCCTTCAATGTCCATCCAATTGCACTTTTATGCCTTTTAAGTGCTTCTATCAACTTACCATCTTGTTCTTTGGTCAGGGATGAGGAAATTACCACTAGAGAGCTTTGTTCTTCTCCCAAAAATGTGTACTTCAACCCATCAGGTAATGGCTTCAGTTCCATCATTCATGGATTTTAGCTCTTCGAATCTTGGCTTCCTTCATTTGTATTCCATTTCCTGTGTACAGTCAAGCAAAGAGCATATTTCAGAAACATCATCATCTAATTGTGTAGCTGAATCAAATGAATTAATTAAACAGATTTCTAATGGGTCAGAAGAACTCCTGATTTGAAGATGATCATCTATAATGGCCTCAATCCCTTCAATCTCTTCCTTTTCATCATAAACTTCTTGTGGTTGCTTGCACATGTTGAAAACATTAAGCTCCAGTGTCATATTTCCAAAAGTTAGCTTCACCACTCCATTTCTGCAATTTATCAAAGCATTAGATGTTGCTAAAAATGGGCGACCCAAAATAACAGGAACTGACTTAGAACTATCAACCACAGGTTCAGTTTCTAAGATAATAAAATCTACAGGATATATGAATATATCAACTTGTACCAACACATCTTCTACTATTTCTTTTGAAATTTTAATTGATCTATCAGCAAGTAGAAGAGTTACAGAAGTTGGTTTTAACTCACCAAGGTTGAGTTGCTGATAAACTGAATATGGAAGCAAATTAACACTAGCACCAAGATCAAGTAAAGCTCGTTCAATTTTATGTTCACCAATAATGCATGAAACTGTAGGACAACTAGGGTCTTTATATTTTAACTCATTATTATTTTGAATAATGGAGCTTATCTGTTCAGTCAAAAATGCATTCTTTTTCACATTATGTTTCCTTTTAACAGTGCACAAGTCTTTCAAAAATTTGGCATAACAAAGAATCTGCTTGATAGCATCTAACAGAGGAATATTGACCTTCACTTGTTTAAAAATTTCAAAAATGTCACTGTTATGATTCACTTTACTTGAATTGTTTAATGCTTGAGGAAATGGGGGTGAAGACGAGGGTTTGATCTCCTTTTGGCTAGGTGGCTTATCAACTCCTTCCTCATCTTTGGAAATTGACTCATCCTCTTTCTCAAAAAGTTCAGGAATTTATTTTTTAACAACCTTTCCACTCCTAAGAGTTATCACTGAGTTGACTTGATCTATTTTTTAACTTTCTGAACTACCCTCATTTAGGCTAAACTGACCCTTGGGATTTGGTTGAGGTTGAGAGGGAAACTTTCCTTTCTCATGAATGGCAAGTGCAGAAGAAAGTTTAGCAAGAGTGTCTTTTATGTCAATCATGGCTTGAGTGTTTTGGCTATTGATGGCCTCTTATTTTTCCATGAATGCATGCAATGTTCCTTCAAGGTTTTTCCTATATAGTGGGACATAGGGTGCATATCCTTGAGAATTTTGAGAATCTTGCTGTGCTTGAGGAAGTGGTGGTTGCATGAATTGTGGCTGGTTACTATTCCTCCAACTGAAGTTCGGGTGATTTCTCCATCTCGGATTGTATGTATCTGAAAAAGAAGAAGTGAATGGCTTTTTAAAATTGTTCATTGCATTTGCTTACTCATGCACAACTTCTTTAAAAATAGGAATTTTTGGACATTCATTTGTTGAGTGTCCTAATTCATCACAAATGCCACAAATTTCTTCATTTTGCACAGATTTGATTTCTTTTACTTTCCCTGATTCCATGGCTTCAACCTTTCTAGCCAAACTAGCAAACCTTGCATTTAGATCTTCTTCTTGACTAAGATGATATTTTCCTTTACTAGCATTTGCAAGATTTGATCTAATTGAATTTTCAGAAGGATTAGTACCATGCCAAAATTGAGAATTTTCAGCCAAATGGTCTAAATAGTCTAAAGCTTCATCAGGTTCTTTATCAAGAAATTCACCATTGTACATTGTTTCCACAAATTGTTTGGTTTCAGGTGCTAACCCTTCATAAAAGAAGCTTATAGTGCGCCATTTTTCAAAACCATGATGTGGGCAAGAATTCAACAAATCTTTAAAACGTTCCCAACTTTGAAAATATGCTTCATTTGAATTTTGGAAAAAATTTTGGATTTGTCTTTTCAAAGCATTGGTTTTATGTGTTAGAAAAAATTTCTTCAAAAACTCACATTGCATTTCTTGTCATGTGCCAATTAATCTTGGTTTCAAAGTGTTAAGCCAAGTTTTTGCTTTATCTTTCAAAGAAAAAGGAAACAATTTAAGCTTAACAACCTTTTCAGTGCAAGTTTGATCATGAAAAGCGGTACATACTTCCTCAAATTCTTTTAGATGTAAATATGGACTTTTAGATTCTAAACCATGGAAATTAGGAAGTAAAGAAATCATATCTGGCTTGAATCTACAATTGTTGGCATTGAGTGGAAAGATAAAACATGATGGACTAGAATTTCGAGATGGTTGCAAATACTCACGCATGGTTCGCAACGGTTGATTTTCATGTTCATCATGCACACTTTCGTTTTTAGCCATTGTGCTTAATGTGTGCGATTGTGATTCAAACAAATCAATATGTAAAGTACCTGGATTAACTCTAACCAAACAACCAGAATTTAAATCACGATACCAATTAAGCATAAACAAGTAACTTACAGTATAAAATAAAATGTACAAGCTAGTAGTATAAATCATCCATTAAATATTAACAAAGGTGTGGTATAAACCAACCACCAAATAAGTTAAAAAGCATAAAAATTAAAAAGTTAATATACAGATAAAGTAAAATGTTAGATAGTGAGTAAGAGAGTTAGTAAGTTAGTAAACAAAAAAAAATGACAGAAAATAAATACAAAAAATAAAGTACAAAAAAAAGGGAGAGTTACCCCCACTAAGTTAAAATGTACAAGAAAATAAAATGGAGAATTACCCCCACTGTACAGAAATTAAAATGCAAAAAATAAAGTGCAGAAAGTAAATTTAAAATATGAAAACTGGAGAATCGGCAAGCCGATTTTTTGCTCCAGCGAGAGAGGAGAGAAGAAGAAAGATTATTTCATTAATGATTAAAGATTATAGAGAAATTAGGGAGAGTTTCCCCCACAAGTTAGTATGCACAGAAATTAAAAAGGGAGAGGTTCCCCCACTAGTTAGTATGTTAGTATATATACAAAATTTTTTACACCAGAAATTCAGTCTTCAAATCAAGTCCCCGGCAACGGCGCCAAAAACTTGATGCACAGTTTTTGATTATCGCATTTGCAAACCCAAGTGCAGGTTGTCTCAAGTAATAAATTTCTCGAGAGTCCGAGGTCGATCCGCAGGGAATTGTTGAAGACTAATTAAGGTGAAGTGAATATTTTGTTACTACGATTAAAATTATTTACTTGCGTAAAAAGATTCACTCTTGGTAAATAAAATAAAGATAAGATTAATTCCTTTTATAACTCAATTAGAATCCTCGCAACATGGGAGTTCCAATAAGAAAATACAACATTAAAAGTCCAAGTAAAATAATATACGTAATTATATTATGTTTCCTAAAAATATTACCACCACTTATAAATGGGTTAAAGCATTCATTGTGTCAATATTTTATCTACAACAAATCAAGAACTCTACTTTATAAGGAGAGTTTCTAACACCACCACTAGTAAATGGGTTAAAGTATTCATTGTGCTAATCTCTTGTCTACAATAAATCAAGAACTCCACTTTACAAGGAGAGTTTCTAAATTATTGGAAACAAAATACAATACGTATAATGGTTACTAGAAAATATAAATCATTTAAGCACAAGAGAAGAATAAATCTAACCTTATTTTATTACCAAGAGCTTCAGCCTTTCACCCAAGTAAAATGAAACTTAGTTACTCATAGATAAGAAGAAAGAAAGAGAGAAGAAGAAGAAGAAGAACATGACTTTAATTTAGAACAAAGAAAAATTACTACAAGAAAACCTAGTAACAAAATGGTATCATTTTGCTAACTAACACCTAACACCCTCAATGATCTGCCAAGGCCACCTTTTATAGAGGATTAGAGATACAAAATGACAAGGGGGCTGAGTCATTAGTGGGTGGATGAGTGGAAAATGCCAAATGACTTTAGGTGAGTGGGAAATTATGGAGATTCCTTGTCTCCAAAATCATGCAGCTCTGAAGTCATTGCATTCGTCATTTTTGAACCAAGTGGTCTTCATAAAGGTTGTAGGCCTGGATGTTGACTTTCAAATGTCTTTAGTTTGAGTCCAATATCATATCTATAACTCCAGATACGTTCAAATTATAGAACACTGCCTAGGCCCAGTCACAGCTCCTCTATTTTGACTTCCAAGCCCAATATCACCTTCACGGAGTCCGATTCTGGAAAAGTGTTCAACATAAAAGTTGTAGATATGGGTCTTAACTATTTAATATCCAAATTTCAGCTTATTTGACAACTTGTATCCCGAAATATGTAATGAACAGTACACATAGGTTAAGCTGTCAGGAAAAACACTCTGGTTCTTGCTTCAACCCCAATTTAAGTTATCTACTCGTGTGATTGGGCCTTTGAGGTATTCTTGAAAGTTGTAGAAATCTATCTTATCTTTCAAATGCCACTAGAATCACCTCCAAAGACCACTTATAACCCAAGATATGACCCAAATACAGAAATAGTGTAAGATAAGAATCATGCTGGAAAATTCAATTAAGTCCAATTTGAGTCCAAACTTACAAAACATAATAAAAATCAATCAATTAAGTACATAGAGAGTGTAAATGACTAAGAATGAAAGCTTATTAATGTATCAAATCTGTGATTATCATACATTAGTTGGTGTAAGGACCAGATTTTCATTTAAAAGAGGCAACTCAAGCAATCATCTTGCATTACTGTCACAAATCGAGTCAAAGAGTATATATGAAGGTCTCTCTAAGAAGAGTTTTAGATCTTGTCTATGCAAAAATGATTAAATTAGTTTGGGAGGAATGAAGTCTAGACTCCAGTGTCTGCACTTAAAAACCATTCATTGACTAGCACAAGATGGATATTCAGAAATAAATATGATGTAGAAGGAAAAAGTAAGGTGAGTGGCTTAAAGGTACATAATCAACAAGAAGGTATTGCCTTTTATCCTTGCAGATAGACTTGAAATTATTAAAATATTACTTTCATGTGCTATGTTTAAAGTTTTAAATTATTTCAAATGGGTTGTTAAAAGTGCATTTTTGAATTGTTTCTTAAATGAATAAGTATAAGTTCTTCAACCATCTGGTTTTAAGAATAAGAAGTTTCTTAACCATGTATTCAAACTTTCTAGAGCTGCTTTTGGACTTATGCAAGCTTTATGAGCTTGGTATGAAAGTTTGATTAGTTTCCTTTTAGAATGTGGTTTTACAAGAGAAAAAGGTGGGCAATACTTTATTTAAAAAATATTCAAGAATGATATTTTAATTGTTTATATATATGTTGTTTATATAGTGTTTGGATATACTAATCAGATGTTAAAAAAAGAACTTTCTGATTATATGACAAATGAGAATGATAGGAGAAGTAAAGTTCTTTCTTGGCCTGCAAATCAAGCAAGTTTTTTTCTAAATATTAAGAAAATTGTATCAAAGACTTGCTAAGAAAGTTTTATAGGGAATGTAAAGCCAGTAGGAATTCCAATGCATCTCTTTATGATGTTTGACAAAGATGGGTATGGTAGAAAGTCAATAGAGGCCCAAGGAAGTGGGAAAAGTGAGTTGGAGCACCTACTGACATTGTTGCGGTAATTTGAGTGTAACTAGTGCTACAAATGTCAGATTAGGATGATTTTGGTGGCATTAGATAGATAAAAGAAATCTCTACGACTTTGATGAAGACACCAAAACCTAAGTGTGTGTTACTCCAACTATTTCCCACAAACCCTATGGGTGTGTTTGGATAGAGTATTTTAAGAGAGTAATGTATTTGTTTAGGGGATTTAAAATTCTCCATTATAAAATATTTTTTTTGGATAATTAAATAAATAATTTTAAGAATTCTGGAGAATTTTAACTGAGAATTTTATTAATCAAAATGAAAGAATTTCAATTCCTACCTAAACAGGTGGAATTTCTAAAATCCCTTCCTCTTCGTCACTCTTCCGTTCGCCTCGTTCTCTCTCTTCTCTCCCATCTCAGTGGAAGCTAAATCTTCCATGGCTGAAGCTTCCTCTTCTCAACCTCCATAGCTCAATCTCACTTTCTCAACCTCCATAGCTCAATCTCACTCTTGTTCACTCTCGATCTACTCTTCTCAGCGAACCCAACCGCGACCGCCACTGCTTCCATCCGTGTCGCACGCCACCACCATCACGCCCAGATCCACCACGCTCCACCCATCATGAACCCAACCCACCACTGCGGCACACGATCTGTACACTTAGTGCGAACACTAGGTACATAAATCACACTTTGATCACCTTTGAATCTATTGATTTTGTTGATTTTTGTTTTGAATCTTCTTCTTGTTTTGTGTATGGTAGCTATTGCATTTAGTTCTTGCTTGATTTGGTAAGCTTTCTCTAATATTATGTGATTGTTTTTGTGATTTTCAGTACATTTGTGCTAAAACAAATGCCTCTCTCTGATATTATGTGATTGTTTTTGTGATTTTCAGTACATTTGTGCTAAAATAAATGCTTGTAAATGCTAGTGTCCTTTTTGGTTTGATGTTTAGTCTAGTTTTTCAAACATTGGTTTGTATAGCTTTTGTACTTTACTAATCTTTTGTATCAGCATGACAACTATCTTAGGTGGAATCTCCTCGACAAGGTTCTCATTGGTGTTTGTCTTTGTCATGCCAGTTAGCTTTCAAATTTCAATTTTGACAAACAATATATAATTATATTATATGTGGTTGCCAATATATTATACGGTTAAAACAAATGGGTTATAATTAATGGTGATGATGAATATCTAGAATAGTATGTTTTTGTCTACTTTCTTGTAATATAAATAAACTGTGAAGAGCTTTCCGAAGTCAGCTTTTCAAAGCCTATATATAATTTGAGGCATCAGCCTGATCTTCTCTGTATCTTACTTGTAACTCTTCACCTCAAGTTTTCTACTTTCTTTACCTGAAATTCTCAAGTTGTGCAGTAAAAAAAGTATAATTTTGATCATCCTCTCTAATGATTAAACTCTCCAAATCTATTCTTGTTGCATGCCCTTCGTTGAATGGCTTGTAGGAATAGCTCACTCAATGTGTCCTTCATATATTACATTTCCCTAGCAAAAAACTTAGAACTTCCCTAGCATTCATATATTGCTTTTTTTCACATATTCATATATATTGTTTAGATCAACAGCCCAGACAGAGTCATTTATCTACAGCCTAATAACTAGCTAATTGATGGGATCTTATTTTATAAACTCAAGTAAATGATTAAATATAAAGAATATTTTTCATACTCGTGCGTGATAACTTTCATCTGTTTCTATTGATGTTCTCACATAGTCAAATTTATGCTTACTGTTACTGATAATGCGCCCTAGTCGGTGAAATCAGATGCATAAAGCATAAATTCATCTTTCCAAAAAATATGTTCACATTGGTTCGTGTTACTCAATATTTTTCTGTGGGTTTGGTGGTTGGTTCAAACAGCCAATGCAGGCCATCATGCCTTTGACCTGGTGGTATTCTCATTTTGGTTAAGGGGTGTTGAGGTTATAATACATTTTATGATCATATATTATTTTCCTAATTACCATAGCTTTATTAATTTCCTTTAACATTGTTTATTTACATATTGATTGCACATGCCTTGATGCAAATGCATAGATTTGGTGGAAATTCCAAAGATATAAAAAGTCAACGGCATATAAAGGCCATGTTACTTGCATGGTTAATGGCAGCTGCTATTGGTTTTGTTTTCCCCCATTTTTGTTCTGGTTTTTTTCTTTCTCCCTATTGATTTTCTCCTTGTGGATTTGGGTCCTAGACGAGAGAACAAAAGCTTCTCAAGTCTCCTTATAATGCAATACATAATGCATATATTGTATATGTAATTTAGATTCAATTACTACTGTTACTACAATTTGTTAGGTGGTTATGTTGGTGGGGGATGAAGAGGTTGTGTAATCAAAAGTCAAGCAATCTGTGCTGATTGAATAAGCAATCTTACTCAATAAATGGAAATGGAAATACAGTAATAAAATGATTTTTTCCAAAAAATCTGTTCACATTGGTTTATGTTACTCAATATTTTTCTGTGGGTTTGGTGGTTGGTTCAAACAGCCAATGCAGGCCATCATGTTTTGCAAAGTAGGGTTTGCAAAGTTCTATTTGTAAACTTGTTGGTGTTCCTTCTTTTAAGAATACATAGATGGCATGCCAAGTTGGGCAACAGGAGGGGTTGTGGGTACTAAAACTTGTTTTATTTTTTGGGGGAGATTTATTAATGGATATGGTTTCATGTGGCTCATTGATGGGTCTGATTTGGATTAGAGGGGTAATGAGTTGTTACAAATGATTTGACTTTTGCAGGTTGGTTAACCAAAATTGAGGATCTGATTTTTGGGTATTGGAGGAGGAACGTGGTTATGTTTTGTCTATGGAGTTTATCTATGTTTTTAAACTTGTCTCCCAATCTCAAATTATTGTTTGTGCTACTATCTTCTTAGCATTATCAATATTGATCGCTGCCCATTTGCAATGTATCTTCATGGAACATATAACTTCATGAACGCTTTCTCATTTATGTTAATGTCAAATATTTTCCATTAATCCATTTGTAAACATGTTATACATATACAACTAATAAACAACAAGGCAAAACATAATTGCAATGCAGTTTGTGAGGTCATACTTCATGCCCACAGCAAAAATAGATCTGTCAAGATGAGGGCATTCCTCTGCATACATATTTGGCATTGGTTTGGACTCAAGGTACCAGTGCATAATAGACATGTAATGCAATGGATTATTACAATTTTTCACCAATTACTGAAAACCTCAACAATTTAATATTCGACATATATTACCTCATTCGCAGTGAGCTTATCTTTAAAAACAAAGATACAAAACTTGTTAAAGTAGATTTTCACTGCATGACACTAGGGAACCTAATTCAACCACATGTATTAACGGAAAACACTTTTTTATCCATTTAGTCACATTAACAAAAAAGTGAACTAGCTGTACAATGATAAGTATATAATCCATGGCAAATAATTGAGTTATTAGATGTAAAGTTGAAAACATACTGAAAATTTATTAGTGTCATTTAAATCTCTGTTACTAGTTATATATGTGGAATTATAGATTTAAAAACATCATTAGTTAAGATATTGAATTACAGATTTGTTTTGTTTCTTACATGGTTTCCAATTTATCTCACAATTATATTGATTTTGCTAGGCTTAGTTTTGAGGTGTTTTTTCAATATTTGTTACTATATTTTTTTTTGCCTAGTCCAATTTATATTAGATAGTGTTATATTTAAGTTCATTCCATCTCATTTTGTTTACATTGCAATTAGATTGTGTAATTTGTTAATTTTTAAAATATTTTATGACATCGGGTCAAGTTAAGTAAATCGGAAGTGTGACTCAAACTTAACTTGAAAATTTATCGAGTTTAATTTATAAAAAAATGAATGATCGAATCCGTCCCAATTAATTTTGAGTGAGTCGGATTTTGAATACTTCTAATAACAATACTTGTTTTGATAAAAAAAATAAAAAATTATAAATGAAGGAAATTTAATTACTTTGTCCAAACAAAGAATTTAAAATGTTAGGGAATTTAATTACTTCATCCAAACAAAAAATTTTACAAATGAAAGGAATTTAAATGAAGCAATTAAATTCCTTAGTATTTTAAATTCTCTTGAATTTTGAAATACTTCATCCAAACACAACCTATGGGTTAAGCATCATCTTGGGAATTATTCTTTGATGTATGCTACATTCCTATCTTTTGTGATAATAGAAATGCCATAAACCTCTCTAAGAAGCCCATTTAGCATTAAAGAATTAAACATATTGATAATAGACATTATTTTATTTGAGATCATGTTTAAAAAGGGTTTTCAAACTTAAATTTGTTGATACTAACCATCAATAGGAAGATGTTTTCACAAAACCCTTAGTGAAGAAAAGTTTTGCTTTATAAGAGAAATTTTGAATATGTTTGTTCTCAAGTGATTGATTCTAAAATTGGATGTTAATTCTTGTTTGCTATGTGTTATTTCTATAAATTATATGTTGTTACATACTTAATTGAGATTTTATAAGTTTGAGAAAGTAATCCAAGAACACATTGTGAAGTCTGGAGGAATGAGAAAGTTAAGCTACAAAGATGAGAAAGTTGCTTTAAGCCAACCTTCTCAAAGGATTACTGTACCAAGAAAGAAGGCTGAGATCATAGAAGTAATTGTGGTAAAAGAAGAAAAAGGAAAACTTGCTCTAGCAAAATTTGTTCATGAAAGAAGCATCTCTTTAGAAGAAATGGCTAAAAGAAAAATGGACACATGCGAGTTCACAAAGAACTTGGATGAAGTATCTTCTTTAAAATCTCAGTGCTTGTTTACCCCAAGCTTGTGCAAAGCTTATATACAGTAATGGAGATTGTCAAAGGGCCACCATCTCTGATCTATAAACTAAAAAGGTATACAAATTACATTGGAGATGGAGACCTTGTTAACCATCACTGGGATTTGTTACCAAGTGGCTTCCAGTACTCAAGAGGGGGGTGAATTGAGTATAAAAACTTTTCGCAAAACTCTTTTAGAGAAAACACAGATATTAAAACTATTAAATAAAAGCACAAAAATAACGAGATATAGAAGAAAAGCTTTAAACAAAAAACTAGCTAAGGATAAATATGTAATAAAATAAAGCTACATAAAATAAAGAGAATAAGAAGAGAAAAGTAGGCACAGTATTTATCCTGGTTCGACCACTAACTTACTTGTGGTCTACGTCCAGTCCTTGAAACAATAGCTGAGATTTTTCACTATGTATACAAGTTTCAATAGGTACTTGCAACCGTTACACAAAAGAGTATTTTTCACACACAGGGAAACTCTATCCTTGTGCTAAAGCCTCAGCCTGTAGGGATACCTCACCCTTATACAAACCTTGAGGGATACCTTACCCTCGATACAGAATAGCAGAAAAAATAGATGAAGAGAAACTCTCACTCAGAGCAAATTATACAAATTGAAGTGCTAATAGAGCTCTCACAGAATATCTCAAAGTTTTAATTAAAAATAAAGCATAGAAAATAAATTCATGAGTTAGTGCAAGTGGAAAATAATTTAGAGTGTTAGGCAATTTTTAGAGATGACCCAAGGCTTCTATTTATAAAGAATTTTCAAAGAAATGGTGTAACACCCTTGTGGGGATGTCACATTTATGAATGCAATGAAATAAAATAAAATAAAACTCTTACCCAAGTTGTATTTGATACTTACATAATATTTGTGGTAAATTTTTTTTTCTTTTATAGTTATAACTGTAAATAAAATAACATAGGACACAAAATTAAACAAACATAAACTCACCATAATATACATATGATCCTCTTTTAGTACACACATAATTTATAACTACATGTATTTAATAAAGCAGTAAAGAGTTGACATAAAGCTAAAACATAGTACTACCCAAGTGCATCTCGAGATATATAACCCTCCGATGGATCATCTTCCAGAACCTCCAGAATAACCATCGAAAAGTTCACATCTAGGAGATCTCACAGCACGACGAACACGAGTTCGAGCTGTTGACTCGCTACTGAACTCACTAGGCGCATGGAATATTCCCTGCCAATAACGCCTAATAATCAGAGGTAACTCTAAATGTAAATAAAGCATAGTAGTGAATATGACCTCTCCGTCATACTCTCTACATAGGGACACAGTCAAACGTCCCACATAAGCAACTGTCCCTCGGTCCACATGCATACGCCATGCCTCGGAACCCCCATGAAACTCTAGTCTCACGAACCCAAAGAATCCTGGCAATGCCATGATCTCAAGATCAGTCTTGACGATCAGTGTGATCCACCGGCTCCTCTTCCTCGTATACTTCGCCCGACTGTTGCTCGTCGGGATACTGTATCTCAAGAGGCTGATCCTCTTCTTTCTCTAACTCTTTACGAATATAATATAATAATTTCGAGAAAACATATAGAGAGGTGAGACAATCTACATCACTACCCGCATGGCAATAAAGAAAATGACAGTACAAAACAGTCATCACAATAGTACATACCAATATATCATGCATATTATATCAAGTAATATATATAACAATAATACATACTATTATATCATGCATAATATATTAAAGCAATAAATCACACAATTTATCACCGATTATGATAAGCAATAAAATGCAGGTAATGCATGAACACACACCGACTCGTTCCTACTCCATGGAGCTAAACACGGATATCTGAGAGAATGATCCGAATAGAAACTAATAATACTTTATGGCTGCCCAACCAAACTATTACACTGTCCAATCTTTGTGTCTATAGCCCACAGTCCAAAACATCGTGTAGTAGTACACAGTCCAACATCGTGTACCATAGGCATAGTACTTAATAGTCCCCTCAAGATCTCGACTAAGAATAGTGCTTGTCAAGATCATTAGCGTGTTTCCCGTTACCACGGCCCAGAGGAGCAACCCACTGTCCGCATGTGGAATTCTCCGCACACTAATGCCTCCAACTTCATAAATGAACCACACTACGCTTATCACACCAAAACACGGTGTAATTCGCCTCATCAATCAATCACCAATTATAACCCAAATTGGCACAACACTCTAAGCATGATCTAAAATTACAAAAATACCCTTATTATCCAAATTTTACCATAATTACAAAAAATTACCAAAATACCCTTAGTCACAAAATAACAAAGTATAGTACGTCCCACCTGACAATACTACACTGCAATATGTTTGGGTCCACCACTTTGGCCCGACAGCAAAACTCACAGTAATATTCAATCGCGTAAGAATTTTATCGCATTTTCACAATCTCATCGTTTTCACAAACATTTTTAAATCGCGTAAAGATATTTTGACATTTTGAAACATCGTAAAATGTTTTTAAATCATTTTCTCAATCGCGTAATATTTTTAATTCATTTTCTTAATCAAATAGCTTAAAATCATCATTTCTGCTATGTGTAAAACTATATCTAGTACTTTTAAAATACGTAGAGTATTTTCCTTATGTTCTAAATATAGTATGGAATCTTTTCATTTTATGCGTCTAATTTAAAAAATTTTGGCAGCATTTTGCCTATAAAATCAGTATAAGGTATTTTCAATGTTTTCCACTAAATATAGTTCATTTTATTTTTACCCAATAATTATGCTTTAAACTTGCTAACGCACTTCAAAATTTATAAAATGAGCATTACGTTAGTATTTTTCTAGCGTCTGTTTTATTTCTTACTTAAACTAAATTTTGCTAAGTTAAATTTCTAGAACTGAATTTATTCCTTTTATTTTTCTCAATGAATCATTGGAATCCATTTATGTTGTAAATCACTTACCTAACCTATCTTAGCAAATAAAATGACATGTTGGCCAAATCAAAAATAAAATGGTATTTGATTATACACTAAATGGCATATTGGCCACAATTAACTTAAATCATTTTCAAATCCATTATTTTACCTAGGTTCATTAAATCATTGATTTAGAAAATTGTGGAGAACATTTTGGTTCTCTAATTTCATGAGAAGGCCGTGAACCTCAACGTGTTCTTTGGAACACTCATGCAAATCGTTACATGTTATTCATATCCTACTTTAATAATTATACAATTATATACAACTATAAACACATGCAAATATATAATCACATACAAAAATATATATGATTTATTTAAAGCCATAAACATGCATAGCAAAAATAATAAATGCTATAATCATGCATAGCAAAAATAAATCACAATTAGGAAAGCATTTAAACAATCACAAAAATAATAAAAACCATAAATAATCACACAAATCGAATCCTTATGGATTCTTCATACACAATCAAATCCATTTTCCCATCACCGCTTAGGGTTGATGAGATTAAATCTCCCTCTTACCTCTTGTAGACAATTTAATCGGTTAGTTTTCCTCCTTTCCTTCAAATTTCGTGTGACTCCCAAACAAATCCCTAAAATTCTTAAACAATTAGTAAAAACACATACAAGGTACAAAATAGAAAAACCATGGAACAATCATGGTTAGAAAAATTAGAAATCTAATTTTGAACCATAGAAACAAAAATTACCCTTAAATAAGTAAGCAAAAGGTTGGATTTTGGACAAGATAGAGTAGGATTTTAGAAAAACTTTGTGAAGGAAAAGTGTTTAGAATGGGATTTGGGTTTAGGAAATATGATGAGATAAAATTATGAAGGTTTGGTTGTGTGGGTGTGGGTGTTGGCCGAATTCATGGAGAGAAAAATGAAAGAGAAGTGTTGCTTGGTTTTTGGTATTTTAGAGAGAGAAAATGGATAGCTAAAAGTGATAAGTGTGAAAAATAAAAGTGAAGAGTGAATAAGATAGAGCTGCAGCCGTGAGTGAGTGTTGGTGAGGTTGAGTGTTCAACTTTTTCATGGTAAAAATATCCTAGAGTGTTCACATTGGTTAAGCACATGGCTTAGGTCATTGGATGGTTCAAGAACCATGTAGAACCAAGCCAACTCAAGCCTCCTTGCTGCTGCCCAAAACCGTGTGGGTCTTCCTCTTTTTAGTGTCTTAATTGTTCTCCAATTACACCTAATTACATGCTAATTAATTAGGTAATTAGTTAGGTTAATTATCCTAACCAATCTTAATTAACATACTAATAATATAACTAATTAATTTAACATATATTAACATATATTATAACCTTTAATCAATATTAGGATATCTAATTAGTATTTAGATTATAATTAATTAAGAACTAAACTAGTTCGCTTAGTTTACTAATTAAGTAATTAGATTAGTCAAATTAAGCTTAATTAACTACTAACCAAATTCAAGCCTACTATTTTTGACTTAATTCTAACCATTGATTCATCTTTAATTCCTAGCCATAGATTAAATCTAAGGTAGATATTGATTAGTCATTAAACTATCATTCTAATCTCACCATTGATTAGATCAACGGCTTAGGTTAAAAGCTTCTTAACTAAGTCTTCATCCAACGGTCCAAATGAAAGTCTATGCTCCCTTAGTTGACCAATTCCTATTGGTTTAGAAAGTCAAGCCTACTTTCGTTGACTTGCTCTCATTGGCTAGAATTTGTCCAGTCAGCACAGTTGACTGCTTTTCCTAAACACGGGTCCCACGGTACTTTTAAAGATCTGTGGTCAAATCAAAGCAGATTTTTACTATTTTTGAGACAGTAGGTACTGTACTACAAAATAATATTATAAAAATATAAAACTATTTTATTACACAGTTAAATCCAAAAAATTACGAGATTAATATATATATCAATCAGAATTGGGTTTAGTAAGATCCCCCAGCTCTAATTAATTAAAAAAGATTTATCCGGCCAGAAAATTATTATTTTCCCAGGTCAGAGCAAATCACATAAAACAGTCAAGTACACTCACGAAACAGTCAAATTAAATTTACTGCTCACAGAATTCACAAAATAGTACATTTCAGGACTATATTATAATTATCCCAAAAGTTGGGGTGTTACAACTCTCCCCTACTAATAAGAATTTCGTCCCCGAAATTCATCATACATCAAACAATTGGGGGTATTACTCCCTCATTCTATCCTCTGATTCCCATGTAGCATCTCCCGTTACATTGTTCCACACTACCTTCACCAGTTCAATCATCTTCCCTCGAAGTTGTTTCACTCTCCTGTCCTCGATTCTAACAGGAAGTGTTTCATACGTCAAATTATCCTTCAGCTGTACTTCATCAGGTTGTATCATATGAGTTGGATCGAGAATGTATTTCCTCAACTGAGACACATGAAATACATTATGGAGATTGGATAGAAAAGTCGGTAAAGCTATTTGGTAAGCTACAGGACCAATCCGACGAATAATCTGATAAGGCCCTATAAACTTAGGTGTAAGCTTCCTTGATTTAAGAACTCTTCTGACACCTGTCGTAGGCGTAACTCGTAAGAATACATGATCGCCTTCTTCAAATTCCAAAGGTTGTCTTCATTTATCGGTATAGCTTTTCTGACGGCTCTGAGTTGTTCGCATTTTCTCCTGAATCATCTTCACCTTTTCCGTAGTCTGCTGCACAAGATCAGGACCAATAGCCATACTCTCCCCATCCTGATACCAACACAAAGGTGTTCAGCATCGTCATCCATAAAGTGCTTCATAGGGTGCCATTCCTATGCTTGAGTGAAAACTATTGTTGTAGGTGAATTCTATCAAAGACAGAAATTCATCCCAACTCCCTTGTTGTTCCAACACACAAGCACGCAACAGATCTTCCAACGACTGAATCGTTCTCTCTGTCTGACCATCAGTTTGCGGATGATATGCAGAACTCAATCGCAATTTAGTCCCCATAGCTTCTTGCAAACTTTACCAGAGTCTTGACGTAAACCTCGGATCTCTATCAGAAACTATACTTACAGGCACACCATGAAGTCTAACAACTTTGTCGATATATATCTGGTCAAGCGTTCCAACGAATACTTAATATTGATTGGCAAGAAATGCGCTGATTTCGTAAGCCTATCAACTATAACCCATATCGAATCATGACCCTTCCTTGTCCTCGGAAATCCGGTAACAAAATCCATCAAGATACTATCCCACTTCCACTCTGGAATAGTCAAAGGTTGTAACATACCAGTAGGCCTTTGATGTTCCACTTTTGCCTTCTGGCAAACAAGACATGACGTCACACGTTCAGCTACATCTCTCTTCATTCTTGGCCACCAAAATAGTCGTTTCAAGTCTTGATACATCTTCGTCATCCTCGGATGCATACTCAAATTACTTGTATGAGCTTCATCCAAAATCGTTCTCCTAAGTTCGAGATCATCAGGTATACAAACTCTTCCTTCAAACCTCAAGATTCCATCAGATCCTTCCTCCACCGTCGCTTTATGACCTTACTTCAACAATTCCTTCTCATTCTGTAAAAACGCATCTTCATCTTGTTTCTCCTTGATTACTTCCAACAAATCATTCAAAACCACCACTCTACTTAGACGAATCTTCCCAGGTACCAACTCTATTGATAACCATAGATCTCTGAATTGATTCATCAGCTCTTCCTCCTTTATCGTCATAGTAGAAACGCTAACCACCTTTCTACTCAAGGCATCTGCCACCACATTCGCTTTTCCTGGATGGTATTAAAGCTGAAAATCATAATCCTTCAAAAATTCCAACCATTGCCTCTGTCTCATATTCAATTCTTTTTTTATCAAACAAGTATTTTAAGCTCTTGTGATCGCTAAAGACATTGAACATAGCTCCATACAGAAAATGCCTCCACACTTTCAATGCAAAAACTACTGCAGCTAGCTCCAAATCATGCGTTGGGTAGTTCCTCTCATGAACCTTCAATTGTCTTGAAGCATAAGCTACTACATTCCGATTCTGCATCAACACACATCCTAACCCTTGATAAGATGCATCACAATACACCTCAAAAGATTTGTTAGGATCCGGCAAAATTAACACTGGTGTAGTCGTTAGTCTCTTCTTCAGCTCTTGAAAACTCGTTTCACGTTCTTCTGTCCAATCAAAAGCTTGGCTCTTCCTCGTGAGTTGTGTAAGTGGTCCAGCTATCTTGGAAAAACCTTCAATAAACCTTCGGTAATATCTGTCTAATCCAACAAAACTTCGAACCTCAGTCACAGTCTTAGGCCTTTCCCACTGTAAAACAGTCTCCACCTTTGCTGGATCTACGGTAATACCTTCCTTGGAAATTATGTGACCTAAGAATTGAACTTCCTCCAACCAAAACTCGCACTTTGCCAACTTCGCATACAGCTTATTCTCCTTCAAAATCTGGAGAACTATACTGAGATGTTTAGCATGCTCTTCTTGACTTTGAGAATAGATCAGAATGTCATCGATAAAGACAACGAAAAATCTGTCTAAGTACGGACAAAAAATCCTATTCATATAGTCCATGAATATTGCAGGAGCATTCATCACTCCGAACGGCATTACTTGATACTCATAATGTCCATAACGAGTTCGGAAAGCTGTTTTAGGTACATCATCGACCTTGACACGAATCTGATGATAACCTGATCGCAGATCTATCTTAGAGAATACAGCGGCTCCCTTCAACTGATCCATCAAGTCATCAATCCTCGGTAGTGGATATTTATTCTTTATAGTAACCTTGTTCAGCTGTCGATAATCAACACAAAGACGCGAGGTTCCATCCTTCTTCTTGACTAGCAGCACTGGTGCTCCCTATGGCGAAACACTAGGTCGCACAAACTGCTTCTCCAACAGTTCCTCCAATTGCTTCTTCAGCTCCACCAATTCTACAGGCGACATTCGGTACGGTGCAATCGAAATAGGACCTGCTCTTGGTACTAAGTCGATAGAGAATTCGATTTCCCTTTTCGGTGGTAAACCAGGTACATCACCAGGAAAAACCTTTGGGAATTCATTGACGACAGGAATAGTGCTCACATCTTTCTCACACTTGACTTCCAAAGAAGTCAGCAACATAAGCCCTTGAGCTCCATCCCTCAACAATGACTTGACCTTAACACCAGTCAAGAATCCAGAACTTTCTTCCTTAGGAAAAACTATGGTTTTGCTCGCACAGTCTATAAGGATATGGTTAGAAGATAACCAGTCCATTCCTAGTATTATGTCTATCTCAACAAGAGGTAAACAAATCAAGTTGACCGAAAACATACGATCCTTTATAACAACAGGACAGTTCATACACATTTTGGATGTAACAACAGGCTTAGCAGTTGGTGTAGAAACAATCACTTGAAAACTCAGAGAAGACACAGGCAGTTTCAAACGTTCCACACAATCATATGCAATAAATGAGTGTGTTGCACCCGAATCATATAGCAAAGTCAAGTGATTACCTTCAATGACACCCTCTCCTTGAATAAGATCCTCAGATTGAGAAGTTTCGGTTCCGGTCATCGTATACACTCGCCCTCCAGATCTCGGCTGAGTAGCACGGACATTTCTTACAGCAGGCTTCCTCTCCGGCTGAGTGCAATCCCTAGAAACATGTCTAGGTTTTCTGCAGTTGAAACAGATCGTTCCTTTGATCGAGCAATCTGTAGATATATGGCCACTTTTGCCACATTTAAAGCATGTCGGCGTAAATGCCACACTCTGACCAGCTCGATTTCCACTAGAACTTCCCCCAACAGATGGACGTTGCGGCTAATTTCCTAACGGTCTCGCATAAGGCTTTCTCTGAAATCGACCACCACTGCTACTACCTCCTCTTTGGAACCTAGTCGGTCCAAAATTACGATTCCTCTGATCTCGAGATGGCTCCAACGCTTCCAGTCGTCGACAAGTATCCATCAACACAGGAAACTCCCTCATTCGCATTGGTAGAACTGCATGCCTCAGCTCTAACCTTAACCCATCTTCAAACTTCTGGCACTTCCATACCTCATCTGGTCGGTTTTGAAAATACCTTGAAAATTGTGACAAACTCTCAAACTTTGCAGCATATTCTCCAACAATCATATCCCCTTGACGTAGACCAAGAAATTCCATTTCCTTGGCATGTCGAGCAGTACTGGGAAAGTACTTCTCCAGAAATACTTCATAAAACACCTCCCAGGTGATCTCGGTTCCTTCAACTTGTAATAATTGGCGGGTATTTCTCCACCAATTTTTAGCATCTCCTCTCAACATATACACAGCATAAGTTACCTTCTTATTTTCCGCGCACCCCATTCCTTCGAATACTCGCTCCAAGTCTTGAATCCAAAGACTTGCCTTCTCAGGGTCAAACTCGCCTCTAAACTGTGGCAGATTGTTGCGCCTAAACTCAGACAAATTCAAAGCATCAGCAGTTGCATCTTGATGTTGAGCTGCTCTTTGATTTTGCTGGGTAATCGCTTCTGCCATTTGCTGCATAGCCTCAGCAACAGCAATCATTGGGTCTACATTACGTGCCACGTTTGTACGCCTTCCTCTTCCTCCAGACATCTTCTTTCTTCAACAAGACAAAACAATGTCAAATGTAACCTTTCGGAAACAAATCACAGAGATTCACATAACGCAAGCAAAAACAGACCTAACCACAACCCCAAAAGACTCTAACTTGGGCTCTGATACCAACTAATGTAACACCCTTGTGGGGATGTCACATTTATGAATGCAATGAAATAAAATAAAATAAAACTCTTACCCAAGTTGTATTTGATACTTACATAATATTTGTGGTAAAATTTTTTTTCTTTTATAGTTATAACTGTAAATAAAATAACATAGGACACTAAATTAAACAAACATAAACTCACCATAATATACATATGATCCTCTTTTAGTACACACATAATTTATAACTACATGTATTTAATAAAGCAGTAAAGAGTTGATATAAAGCTAAAACATAGTACTGCCCAAGTGCATCTCGAGATATATAACCCTCCGATGGATCATCTTCCAGAACCTCCAGAATAACCATCGAAAAGTTCACATCTAGGAGATCTCACAGCACGACGGACACGAGTCCGAGCTGTTGACTCGCTACTGAGCTCACTAGGCGCATGGAATATTCCCTGCCAATAACGCTTAATAGTCAGAGGTAACTCTAAATGTAAATAAAGCATAGTAGTGAATATGACCTCTCTGTCATACTCTCTACATAGGGACATAGTCAAACGTCCCACATAAGCAACTGTCCCTCGGTCCACATGCATACGCCATGCCTCGGAACCTCCATGAAACTCTAGTCTCACGAACCCGAAGAATCCTGGCAATGCCATGATCTCAAGATCAGTCTTGACGATCAGTGTGATCCACCGGCTCCTCCTCCTCGTATACTTCGTCCGACTGTTGCTCATTAGGATACTGTATCTCAAGAGGCTGATCCTCTTCTTCCTCTAACTCTTTACGAATATAATATAATAATTTCGAGAAAACATATAGAGAGGTGAGACAATCTACATCACTACCCGCATGGCAATAAAGAAAATGACAGTACAAAACAGTCATCACAACAGTACATACCAATATATCATGCATATTATATCAAGCAATATATATAACAATAATACATACTATTATATCATGCATAATATATTAAAGTAATAAATCATACAATTTATCACCGATTATGATAAGCAATAAAATGCAGGTAATGCATGAACACACACTGACTCGTTCCTACTCCATAGAGCTAAACACGGATATCTGAGAGAATGATCCGAATAGAAACTAATAATACTTTATGGCTGCCCAACCAAACTATTACACTGTCCAATCTTTGTGTCTATAGCCCACAGTCCAAAACATCGTGTAGCAGTACACAGTCCAACATCGTGTACCACAGGCATAGTACTTAATAGTCCCCTCAAGATCTCGACTAAGAATAGTGCTTGTCAAGATCATTAGTGTGTTGCCCGTTACCACGGCCCAGAGGAGCAACCCACTGTCCGCATGTGGAATTCTCCGCACACTAACGCCTCCAAGTTCATAAATGAACCACACTACGCTTATCACACCAAAACACGTCGCCTTGTCAATCAATCACCAATTATAACCCAAATTGGCACAACACTCTAAGCATGATCTAAAATTATAAAAATACCCTTATTATCCAAATTTTACCATAATTACAAAAAATTACCAAAATACCCTTAGTCACAAAATAACAAAGTATAGTACGTCCCACCTGACAGTACTACACTGCAATATGTCTGGGTCCACCACTTTGGCCCGACAGCAAAACTCACAGTATTGTTCAATCGCGTAGGAATTTTATCGCGTTTTCACAATCTCATCATTTTCACAAACGTTTTTAAATCGCGTAAAGATATTTTGACATTTTTAAACATCGTAAAATGTTTTTAAATCATTTTCTCAAACGCGTAAGATTTTTAATTCATTTTCTTAACCGAATAACTTAAAATCATCATTTCTGCTATGTGTAAAACTATATCTAGTACTTTTAAAATACGTAGAGTATTTTCCTTATGTTCTAAATATAGTATGAAATCTTTTCATTTTATGCGTCTGATTTTAATAAATTTTGGCAGCATTTTGCCTATAAAATCAGTATAAGGTATTTTCAACATTTTTCACTAAATATAGCTCATTTTATTTTTACCCAATAATTACGCTTTGAAACTTGCTAACGCGCTTCAAAATTTATAAAATGAGCTTTACGTTAGTATTTTTCTAGCATCTGTTTTATTTCTTACTTAAACTAAATTTTGCTAAGTTAAATATCTAAAACTGAATTTATTCCTTTTATTTTTCTCAATGAATCATTGGAATCCATTTATGTTGTAAATCACTTACCTAACCTATCTTAGCAAATAAAATGACATGTCGGCCAAATCAAAAATAAAATGGTATTTGATTATACACTAAATGGCATATTGGCCATAATTAACTTAAATCATTTTCAAATCCATTATTTTACCTAGGTTCATTAAATCATTGATTTAGAAAATTGTGGAGAACATTTTGGTTCTCTAATTTCATGAGAAGGCCGTGAGCCTCAACGTGTTCTTTGGAACACTCATGCAAATCGTTACATGTTATTCATATCCTACTTTAATAATTATACAATTATATACAACTATAAACACATGCAAATATATAATCACATACAAAAATATATATGATTTATTTAAAGCCATAAACAAGCATAGCAAAAATAATAAAGGCTATAATCATGCATAGCAAAAATAAATCACAATTAGGAAAGCATTTAAACAATCACAAAAATAATAAAAACCATAAACAATCACACAAATCGAATCCTTATGGATTCTTCATACACAATCAAATCCATTTTCCCATCACCACTTAGGGTTGATGAGATTAAATCTCCCTCTTACCTCTTGTAGACAATTTAATCGGTTAGTTTTCCTCCTTTCCTTCAAATTTCGTGTGACTCCCAAACAAATCCCTAAAATTCTTAAACAATTAGTAAAAACACATACAAGGTACAAAATAGAAAAACCATGAAACAATCATGGTTAGAAAAATTAGAAATCTAATTTTGAACCATAGAAACAAAAATTACCCTTAAATAAGTAAGCAAAAGGTTGGATTTTGGACAAGATAGAGTAGGATTTTAGAAAAACTTTGTGAAGGAAAAGTGTTTAGAATGGGATTTGGGTTTAGGAAATATGATGAGATAAAATTATGCAGGTTTGGTTGTGTGGGTGTGGGTGTTGGTCGAATTCATGGAGAGAAAAATGAAAGAGAAGTGTTGCTTGGTTTTTGGTATTTTAGAGAGAGAAAATGGATAGCTAAAAGTGATAAGTGTGAAAAATAAAAGTGAAGAGTGAATAAGATAGAGCTGCAGCCGTGAGTGAGTGTTGGTGAGGTTGAGTGTTCAACTTTTGCATGGTAAAAATATCCTAGAGTGTTCACATTGGTTAAGCACATGGCTTAGGTCATTGGATGGTTCAAGAACCATGTAGAACCAAGCCAACTCAAGCCTCCTTTTGCTGCCCAAAACCGTGTGGGTCTTCCTCTTTTAGTGTCTTAATTGTTCTCCAATTACACCTAATTACATGCTAATTAATTAGGTAATTAGTTAGGTTAATTATCCTAACCAATCTTAATTAACATACTAATAATATAACTAATTAATTTAACATATATTAACATATATTATAACCTTTAATCAATATTAGGATATCTAATTAGTATTTAGATTATAATTAATTAAGAACTAAACTAGTTCACTTAGTTTACTAATTAAGTAATTAGATTAGTCAAATTAAGCTTAATTAACTACTAACCAAATTCAAGCCTACTATTTTTGACTTAATTCTAACCATTGATTCATCTTTAATTCCTAGTCATAGATTAGATCTAAGGTAGATATTGATTAGTCATAAAACTATCATTCTAATCTCACCATTGATTAGATCAACGACTTAGGTTAAAAGCTTCTTAACTAAGTCTTCATCCAACGGTCCAAATGAAAGTCTATGCTCCCTTCGTTGACCAATTCCTATTGGTTTAGAAAGTCAAGCCTACTTTCGTTGACTTGCTCTCATTGGCTAGAATTTGTCCAGTCAGCACAGTTGACTGCTTTTCCTAAACGCGGGTCCCACAGTACTTTTAAAGATCTGTGGTCAAATCGAAGCAGATTTTTACTATTTTTGAGACAGTAGGTACTGTAATACAAAATAATATTATAAAAATATGAAATTATTTTATTACACAATTAAATCTGAAAAATTACGAGATTAATATATATATCAATCAGAATTGGGTTTAGTAAGATCCCCCAGCTCTAATTAATTAAAATAAGATTTATCCGGCCAGAAAATTATTATTTCCCAGTGTGAGCAAATCACATAAACAATGATCAAGTACACTCACGAAACAGTCAAATTAAATTTACTGCTCACAGAATTCACAAAACAGTACATTTCAAGACTATATTGTAATTATCCCAAAAGTTGGGGTGTTACAAATGGTCGTTGGGTGTAATTAAAACTCATAATTTCAAAATATATTTCCATATAAGTATACGTAGAAGATCGTGTTTATTCGAATAAAGTAAACCTTTATTCGAATAACACTATTCATAACATCATCGTGAAAAGTAAACTGATATGGTTTATTCGAATAATACCAGGTTTATTCGAATAACACTTTAAAAACAGAGTTTCAAAAGAGAAGGATTATTCGAATAACAATTGGGTTATTCGAATAATGTTTTTATCAAAAAATTTCTGAGAAACTCATTTATTCAAATAGTTAACTTGCTATTCGAATAGCAATTTAAAAACCTCAGACTCGTAGCATGGTTTATTCGAATAGAGCAAGCTTTATTCGAATAAAATAATAAAAAATCAGTTTTGAAGAAGTCATTTCAAAAGCACTTAAGTTTCTTTTTAAACCCAATTTTATTTGTTCTTTCAAAACAGTGAGATATTAAAGTGAGCTCCGTACAAAAAGACTCTAAGTCCTAAAACTATTCTAATAAGATCTTGGACTTGGTCTTTCCATCATCTTCATTTTTGTCTTCACGTTTGTTATCATCAAAACAAAGTCTTCAAAGGCATATGTCCAATCACATTCTCCCCATTTTTGATGATGACAAACTATCAATGAGAAAAGAGTTAGTGCATATAATTGGAATTCATAGAGAGGTATTAAAAGCTTACTCCTCTTCTTTAATTATAAGAGGTAACATTTATCAGAGATGTGCGTAGCTCCCCATTGCATGTGGAATCCAAACCTGTCTTTTCTCAATTAAATTCAAAATTTTCTCCCCCTTTTGTCATGAGCAAAAAGGAGGGGTAAGTCCCATAAATAGATATTCAAGTATAAGTGCATAAAAAGAACTAGATAACTGAAAAGCATACTCATATCAATGCAAGGCCATCAAAAAACTTTATTTACTCATTAACCAAAAAAGGATGCATTTACAAAAGCCAAAATTAAATAAGACATAGGCAAAACAAAGATCCTAAAAGCTAAAGCTCCTAGAAATAGGTATCTGGTGACGGAGGTGAAGAAGCAGAGGCAAGAACAGGTGATGCAGCTCGTAAGGCAGCAACCTCACGTTCAACACCTTCTATTCTATCAAAAAGAATAGAGAATGTGTGTTCCATATAAGCACGGTTATCATGCAAGGTAGCCATGATTTGCTCCAAAGTGACTGGAGCAGGAGCAGGAGCATCAGCAGCGGCAACAGGGACAACAGGGGCTTTAGTAAGGTCAAACTCATCATGAACCTCATCTAGGTACACCTAGCCTTCATCAGTCTTGATCATCTTCATTTTACGCAAGGTGTGGGAGCCAAAGACATTGTGATGAGTTAAGGCGATAGCACGCTCAGTCTCCAACACCTGAGGATACTTGCTGAGCAAGGTAGTGATGAGAATACCATAAGGCAAGTCAAATTTTTCCTTGCCCTTGGCCCTCATCATGTGTTTCATGATAAACACAAGCCAGTTGATCTGATGACCATTCTTTAGGATCCAGAGCATGAAGACGTCATCTTCACTGAGGTAGGCATAATTCCCACCGCGGGGAGCCAGGATGTGAGCAAAGGCATAATGCAGAAGCCTATCTTGGCTCTTCAGCATGCCACCCTTGAGGCCCTTGTCAGGCAAGGCTAGACCAGGTTTCAGCAGGTCCTCAGTCGCCCGAATCTTGTTGAACTCCTCAAGAAAGGGGTTGTCATCATCTTCAACGAGTGTGCCGATGAACTGCAACCTAAACAGAGTCTGCTAGTCTTGCGGAGTGATGATGATGTTTTGATCGCAAACTTCGAAGAGGAGGTTCTGGCCATTAAAAGCCAGATTACAGAAAAACATCTTCACTAGAGCTGGGTAGAGAGTAGCCCGGTGAGAACAGAGCTATAGAACCCTCTGGTTTTGCAACAGGGTCAAAAAGTTGAAGCCTCTATTTTGCTGAAAGAAAGAGAGGTCAAGGTATTTGGGTTGGACAAGGTTACGCTCCTAAAAGTGGGTAATGAAGCGGCCACAGTGCTCTTCGTTGGAGGAGAGTCTTCGCAAGTCAAGAGGATTGTTGCAAAGTGCAGTCTTCGTGCGAGGACACTTAGAAGAAGAGGCCATGGTATTTGGAGGGTTGGTGGAGAGAGAGAGAGAGAAAGAGGGAGAAAAGGAAAGGGTGGAGGAGAGCAGAGAAGAGATGGAGGCGTGGGCAGAGAAGGAGAAGAGCAGGGAGTGAGACGGGTTGGCGTGCAGGGGCCTTTTAAAGAGAGGCCTATGTTTATTCGAATAACCTAAGAGGTTTATTCGAATAAACCTTCATAGAAACTCAAAAGTCAGAGGTTTCTACTGGGTTTTATTTGAATAGATAGAGATCCTATTCGAATAGAGGATCTGGGAAGGCCAAGCGTTGTGGCCTTTTTAACAGGTTTTATTCGAATAACTTAGGGGTTATTCGAATAGACAGAGAGCAGCCAAACAAGACTGAAAAACCAAGTCTCTGGTTATTCGAATAAGCTTTATTTTATTCGAATAGACAGAGAGCAAAAGTAAATGACTAATAAAACAAGTCTCTAGTTATTTGAATGATCTGAAATTTATTCGAATAGACAGAGAGCACAGTAAACACAGAATTGACATAGAAGTCAGTTTATTCGAATAAACCTAGATTTATTCAAATAAAACTATCAAAAGGCACAGTAAAGCATACGTTCAAAATGTGATTTAAAGAATAATTAATTTACCCAAATATAAGATACCTGCAAAACAAGGTTTGGGATATCTCCGAACCTTAAGTCAGTAAAAGATTTAAGGGAGATAAAAGTAATAAATTTAAATAATTATATAATAGATTGATCAATTATGCCCAATTCGCCTCTAATATAAAAGAATGCTTCTTTTGCTAAGGGTTTAGTGAAAATATCTGTAAGTTGCTTAGTTGTTTCAACAAACTCAAGAATACAATCCCCTTTTTTGTACATGATCTCTAATAAAGTGATGTCTTATCTCTATATGCTTTGTTTTGGAATGCATATTGGGATTCTTAGAGAGATTTATTGCACTAGTGTTATCACATCTTATCGGGATGTGATCAAGCTGAAGACCGTAGTCTAGAAGTTGTTACTTCATCCATAGGATTTGAGCACAACAACTCCCAGCTGCAACATATTTAGCCTCAGCGGTAGATAAAGTCACACTATTAAGTTTCTTGCTATACCAAGAAACTAAAGAACTACTAAGCAAGTGGCATATCCCACTAGTACTTTTCCTATCCAATTTGCATCCAACAAAATCAGAGTCGGAATAGCCTATTAGGCTACATGAGGCACCCTTAGGGTACCACAAGCCCATTTGTGAAGTGCCTACTAGGTATTTCATTATTCGTTTAACAGCACTTAAATGAGATTCCTTAGGGTTTACCTGATATCTAGCACACATGCATACACTAAACATAATATCTGGCCTACTAGCAGTAAGATAAGGGAGAGATCCAATCATACCTCTGTATTTCATTATTTCTACTGATTTACCTCCTTCATCTTTGTCCCAATAGCAAGAAGTGCCCATTGGAGTGGCCATGTGTTTAGCATTTTCCATTTCGAACCTTTTAAGCAATTCCTAGCAGTATTTGGTTTGACTTATGAATGACCCTTCATTTGTTTGTTTGATTTGAAGTCTGAGGAAGAAATTCAACTCTCCTATCATTGACATTTCAAATTCATTCTGCATTGTCTTAGCAAATTCTTTGCAAAGGGATTCATTAGTAGCACCAAAGATAATATCATCCACATATACTTGCACAAGAAGAATATCATGCTTTTTATTTTTAATGAAAAGGGTAGTATCGACTTTTCGTCTTGAAAAACCATTTTCTAAAAGAAACTTACGCAATCTTTCATACCAAGCTCTAGGAGCTTGCTTTAAGCCATATAAAGCTTTTTAATATTTAAAAACATAGTTGAGTAGTTCATGATTTTCAAAACCTGGAGGTTGTTCAACGTATACCTCCTCTTGAATAAGGCCATTAAGAAAAGCACTTTTAATATCCATTTGATATAATTTGAAATCCATGATGCAAGCATATGCAAGTAACATACTATTAGCTTCTAATCTAGCTACAGGTGCATAAGTTTCTTCATAGTCTATTCCTTCTTCTTGATTATAACCTTTAGTGACCAAGCTAGCTTTGTTTCTAGTTATTAATCCATTTTCATCAAGTTTATTTCTAAAAACTCATTTTGTGCCAATTATAGGATGATCATTAGGTCTAGCAACTAATTCCCAAACTTGATTTCTTTCAAACTGATTTAATTTCTCATGCATAGCTAAAATCCAATGTTCATCATCAAAGGCTTTAATTATATCTTTAGGTTTAATTTAAGAAACAAAGGCTAAGTGATTACATGCATTTCTAAGGGAATTTTGAGTACTTACACCTTTAGACACATCACCTATTATTTGATCAAGGGAATGATATTTTTGAAGTCCACCATTCTTTGGGAAGTTCCAAGACTTATGGATCTTATTATCTTTGTTTATCTTCTTGCTCCTTGACTTCTTTTTCTTTGTTGCCCAAATGAGTTTCCGCCAAAATTTCTACGACATCATCAATAACAAGATCCTTTCTCGATCTATTTGGGTCAGTTTCATCAAATGCAACATGAATAGATTCTTCGATAGTCATAGTTCTTTTATTATATATACGAAAAGCCTTACTATGGTTGGAGTAACTAAGAAATATACCTTCATCAGACTTAGCATCAAACATGCCTAAGTTATCTTTTACATTATTTAAAATAAAACATTTGCAACCAAAAACATAAAAATGTGAGACATTTGGCTTTCTTCCCTTGTATAATTCATATGGAGTTTTCTTTAAAATAGGCCTTATAAGAGCCCTGTTCATTACGTAGCAAGCTGTACTTACAGTTTTAGCCTAAAAATACTTAGGAAGAGCAACCTCATTAATCATAGTTCTCGCCATTTCTTCTAAAGAACGATTTTTTCTTTCTACAACTCTATTTTGTTGCAGAGTTCTAGGGGGCAGAGAAATTATGATTAATGCCATGTTCATCACAATAATTTTCAAAAACATTGTTTTCAAGTTCACCATCATGATCACTTCTTATTGAGGAAATTGAAAAACTTTTTTCGTTTTGAATAACTTTGGTAAGTCTTTTAAAAGCTAGAAATGCATCATTTTTATTTGTAAGAAATAAAGTTCATGTAAACCTAGAAAAATCATCCACAATCACTAAAGCATAGTAATTCCCACCAAAGCTCATAGTTCTAGATAGTCCAAAAAGATCCATGTGCAAAAGTTGTAAAGGTCTAGTAGTTGAAACTATATTTTTTGCTTTAAAAGAGACATTTATTTGTTTCCCCTTTTGACATGCATCACATAATTTATCTTTTACAAAATTAAGCTTGGGTAGTCCAATTACTAGTTCTTTAGAGACCAACTTCTTTAAGTGGTCCATGTGAATGTGTGCAATTCTCCTATGTCATAACCATGAATCATCATTCTTACTTAAAAGGCATTTCACATCATTTGAAGATATATCATCAAGACTAATCATATAAATGTTGTTTACTCTATGACCAATAAACTTAACATGCTTATCATTTTTATCTTCAATTATGCAACAATTTGAATAAAAAATTACTCTATTTCCTTTATCACATAATTGGCTAATACTAAGCAAGTTATGTTTCAAGCCTTCAACAAGTAATACATTTTCAATAGAGGAACTAGGATTCTTACCAACTTTGTCAATTCCAAGAATCTTTCCTTTGTTGTTATCACCATATGTAACGTGTCCATGATTCTTGGGAATGAGCAAGGTGAATTTTGAGTCGTCCCCGGTCATGTGCTTGGAGCAGCTGCTATCGAGATACCAATTTGAACTTCTGGCTTTCAAGTACACCTACAACACATGTTTAGTTTTTAACTTTTGGTACCCAAACTTTCTTGGGTCCTTGTGTGTCAGTTTTGGGTATAATACCCTTGGGAACCCAAACCATTTTCGTTCTAATTTTTGTAGTAATATTTTTCCTTGCATTACATGTTGATGCACTATGTCCTTTCTTTCCACAATAAAAACATTTAATAAAAGGACTACTTGAAACACTAGAATGCACAAAGGAATTTTTATATAATTTTTATTGATTTTTCGGGTTATAACCTATCCCGACTTTTTGAAAAACTACTCTTTGTTTTCCTAGTAAAATATTTAAATTGTCCCTTCCAAATGTGAATTTTGAAAGAGTGTTTTTTAAGTCTTCAATCTCTTTTTCAAGTATATGACATGAAGAATAGGATGAAGATGTAGAATCATGTGAAGAATGATTTGTGCATGCATCAATAATTTCTAAAGTTTCATTTTCAATTTTCAATTCTTCTATTTCTTTGTTTAAAATAAGAATTTGATTTTCTAAAGAAGAGATTGTTTTCTTAGAAGAAGAAATTAATTTTGTGAGTTTTAAAGACTCGTCATGCAATTCTTCAAAGGCATCTAGTAGCTCATCGTAAGAAGGTAATAAAGTAAGTATTAGAACTCACCTCATTTTTGCTTTCTTCTTCTTCTCCTTTGGCCATGAGGCATAGTTAGGCTTCCTCGCTATCTGAGCTGTCAATTGAATCCATGTCATTTTTATCCCATACTATGTAGGCTTTTCTTCCTTTTCTTTTCTTGAAGGGCTTCTTTTCAAATTTCTCCTTCTTCTTTTGATAAATTGGGCACTCCATTTTCATGTGACCCGGTTTACCGTATTCATAGCAAGTTGGAGTTGATGAATCTCCTTCGCCTTTGTAATGATTCTTCTTCGAAGGAAAGGGAGGTCTTCTTTTCGTTCCTTCTTCCTGAGAAATTTTCTAATTTTTTTAACTAAAAGACTAAGATTTTTTTCATTAACCTCGATATTTTCTGAGCCTTCTTCATCTTCTTCATTATCATTGTCGATTGTTGAGGAAGTGGCTTTGAGCGCTATTCCCTTTTTTATTTTTATCATTTTCTTCACTTTGATTTAATCTGCTTAGTTCTAGTTTATGCTCATGAAGTTTTCCAAAAAGGGTAGCTAGAGTCTTTGTCGACAAGTCCCTTGATTCTGATATGGCTGTTACCTTGGGTCGCCAAATCCTGCTAAGACATCTTAACACTTTATTAATTAAATCTTCATTAGAGAAACTTTTTCCTAAAGATGCAAGATGATTAACTATGTGGGTGAACCTCTTTTGCATTTCTTGAATGCTTTCTCCTTAGTTCATTCTGAATAATTCATATTCACGAGTTAGAGAATTGATTCTCGACCTCTTTACTTCACTAGTACCCTCATGGGTAACTTGCAAAGTGTCCCACATTTCTTTGGCAGTTTTGCAATTTGAAATTCTAAAAAACTCATCATATCCCAAAGCAGTAGTAATAATATTTTTTGTTTTTAAATTATGTTGAACTTTTCTTTTGTCCTCATCAGACCATTTATTCCTTGGTGTTTCTATCCTTACACCATCGACCTCATGCTTAGGTATAAATGTGCCGTTTTCGACAGCATCCCACACATGTAGATCAATAGCTTCGATGAAGATTTTCATTCTTTCCTTCCAATATGCATAACCATCCCCATTGAAAAAGGGTGGTCGGTTTATGGAAGATCCTTCTGAAAAACCATTTGAAGAAGCTATGTTCTCTTGAAGCTGCTAAGCTCTTTATACAAGAGTCTAGCTCTGATACCACTTGTTACCAAGTGGCTTCCAGTACTCAAGAGGGGGGTGAATTGAGTATAAAAACTTTTCGCAAACCTCTTTTAGAGAAAACACAGATATTAAAACTATTAAATAAAAGCACAGAAATAACGAGATGTAGAAGAAAAGCTTTAAACAAAAAACCAGCAAAGGATAAATATACAATAAAATAAAGCTGCATAAAATAAAGAGATTAAGAAGAGAGAAGCAGGCACAGTATTTATTCTGGTTCGACCACTAACCTACTTGTGGTCTACATCCAACCCTCGAAACAATAGCCAGGATTTTTCACTATGTATATAAGCTTCAGTAGGTGCTTGCAACCGTTACATATCACACACAGGGAAACTCTACCCTTGTGTTAAAGCCTCAGCCTGTAGGGATACCTCACCCTTATATAAACCTTGAGGGATACCTCACTCTCGATACAGAATAGCAGAAAAAATAGATGAAGAGAAACTCTCACTCAGAGCAAATTATACAAATTGAAGTGCTAATGGAGCTCTCACAGAATATCTCAAAGTTTTGATCGAAAATAGAGCGTAGAAAATAAATTCATGAGTTAGTGCAAGTGGAAAATAATTCAGAGTGTTAGGCAATTTTTAGAGATGACCCAAGGCTTCTATTTATAGAGAAATTTCAACGAAATGGTCGTTGGGTGTAATTAAAACTTATAATTTAAAAATATATTTCCATATCAGTATACGTAGAAGACCGTGTTTATTCAAATAGAGTAAACTTTTATTCGAATAACATTGTTCATAACATCATCGTGAAAAGAAAACTGATATAGTTTATTCAAATAATACCAGGTTTATTCGAATAACACTTTAAAAATAGAGTTTCAAAAGAGAAGGATTATTCGAATAATAGCTGGGTTATTTGAATAATTTTTTTATTAAAACATTTCTGAGAAACTCATTTATTCGAATAGTTAACTTGCTATTCAAATAGCAATTTAAAAACCTTAGACTCGTAGCATGGTTTATTCGAATAGAGCAAGCTTTATTCGAATAAAACAATAAAAAACCAATTTTGAAGAAATCATTTCAAAAGCACTTAAGTTTCTTTTTAAACCCAGTTTTATCTGTTCTTTCAAAACAGTGAGATATTAAAGTAAGCTCCGTACAAAAAGACTCTAAGTCCTAAAGCTATTCTAATAAGATCTTGGACTTGGTCTTTTCATCATCTTCATTTTTGTCTTCATATTTGTTATCATCAAAACAAAGTCTTCAAAGGCATATGTCCAATCACAGGGTTGTGAACCAAGGAGCCAAGATATAGAATGAAGGGCTATGATGGATTGGCTATGGTAAATGAGAAGATAAAATTCTGAGCACAATTGCTCAAGGAGGATAATGACCCATACAATACCACCAAACCTAGCTCAATGACTAAGTTCCTACTCTTTCTTGTAAGCTATATCATTCAACCACAAGTTAGGAACACAAATAATATTATAGATGCTGACATGATCATTATGTTTCATATTCAAGAAAATAAAGGCCCATAACCCACTGAGAAGGATTTGAAGTTGAAGCATCTTGAGAAGAGGTATGACAAAGAAAACCTATTGATAAATGTTTTAAATTAAGAACTAAGAAAAGGCATAACCAAGCTCCAAAGCCTCAAAAGAAAGATGTTGCAAAGAAGAAGAGAAAGCCACTTGAAAAGAGTGCTGGTGAATCTTCTCAAGTACTTCTAGTGAACCTTCTCATGTCATACCAGATTCTAATGAAGCAGCATTCAACCTTGATGAAGCATATGTTAAACCAACTCTTGTCCAACGTAATCCCTCTATGAGTAAAGAAGTTGTTGACATATTCTTAATATGTTTCAAACATTGATCTTGACCTAGATATCACAACTATTATCACAATTGTCAAGAGAGCACAACATGAATCTAAAGAAGTCTTTATACTCCCTAAGTCAACAAGAAGAAGTAGAATGAGAAGAAAAAGAAGTGCAAGACAATTGAGAAGTATAATGGTAAACCCCTTCAAATAGTTAAGAAGAAGAAGAAGAAGAATTGGAGGAATTTACCTTAGTTGAGGACAAGTCAGTCACTCTTTTAGAAGAAAAAGCTGAGAATGGAGTCTAAATATGGAAGATCATTTCACAATTGGCTTAAGGAATAACAAACTAAGTTGGATTGGGAGTTAGCTTAAGCTATGAATGTTGAAGAAGGTGTGAATCACCATGAATCTAAACAAGATGTCCCTTCTCCATCCAAGCCTTGAACGAGGACATACAACTTTGCCAAGGTTGATCTAGAGAATTCATGAGCTACAAAAACAAAAAAATGTTCAACAAAGGAGCTACATGAACCCTTAATGGAGATCCATAACACAATCCATGATTTCAAAAATTAGTTTCTAATGAATGAGCAATTATTACAAGGGAATATGAGAATGAGTTGCATTTTGATACACCAAAGCTTCAACTCCTTCACCACTCTTCTAAAGCTTCAACCTCAAGTGAAATACATAATCAACCTCAAGTGAAACTCCTTCACCAAAATTTTCTATGATGGCTAGTATCTTTCTCTACCCTATTGTTCTCTTTTATTTATTTCTTTTGACGATGTCAAAAAGGGGTAGGGATATATTGTTTGAAAATAAATATAAGGGAGATAATCATTCAAATGAATATGTTTATGCTTATCCCTTATGTTTAATGGATGCATATGTTTGGGGGGAGCATATTAATGGATGCATGTATTTATGGGGGCATATTATTTTGTTCATAATTTGCAAATTATCATATAAATGTTTGTTACTATTTTTGTTAATGTTCTTGAATGAGTAATAAGTTAAGGGGGAGCAACTAAACATTCTCAAGTACTAAGCTCTGACCCTTCTCATGTATAAAGCAAAAATGGTAAACTTTCTTAATCTTTGTAAATTTCATTTAAAATTTTCAAATAATTTGTCATCATCAAAAAGGGAGAGAATGTAATATCCAAAGCCCTTTTGAAGTAATACTTCCTATTTTAGTTTTGATGCTAACAAATTATGTTGAAAATATTAATCTATTACTTTTAGTGCTTGGATTAGTTTAATATATTCTTTGTGGAGTTTTTCTATTATATCAACCTATACATAACTAATCAAGTATGAAGAATGTAACACCCCCTTTAGGGCATCACATTTATGGATTACAAGTTACCAAATTTTAACCAAGTTATAAAAATTAATATTATTATATGTACATTTTTCAAATATTTTTCTTTGCGGATAATTAAAAACTAACAAATTAAATAAAATACAGAATATACCAAACCAAAATAATTTACATCATTTACATATCAAGTTTTAATCTTAAAACATCTAGCTTTGTTCTAAAAATATTTATACAAGTACTATAGCCCAAACATAAACTAACCTAGTACCCAACATCTAGTCAGAAGGGTGGTCATCTGAATCCTCCTCCGGATCTTCCTCAGACTCCTTAGAAGACAATAACCTCGGATGGGTCGTAGGGCTATGGACTGGAGTCCGCGCAAAAGAAACAACTAAGTCCTCTGTAGGAGTAACATGACGAGTACTCCACAAAAAATCCATAGGCATAGTAAAACGTAAATGCACAAAAGCACTAAAAGAGAATATAGGGACCCCATGAAAAGTCCTACTAAGGGTCACAGATACCTCCCCTATATATACCACACGATCCTCATCAGCATCATAACGCCATGCATTCGTGCCTCCTCTATACAGCACTTTCACATAACCCAGAAAACCCATTGATGCCATCACAACAGACAAACAAACTAACACAGACAGAAATGAGGCGATCCTTCCTCCTCTTCCTCTTTACACTCTTTATCAAATATACAAATAAACAAAATAACATAGTAAAGAGGTGAAATCTCCTACATCAATACCATTATGGCGGTAAAAAAATAGTAAAACAACATGCTATTCATACGCAGCATTTAACAAATATATTCATAGCATCACATAATCATTGCATTAAATAGCAAATAATTAATACAACACATACATATATCTATATCACAATAAAATGATGACTGGCTATACACATGGATAATGAACCAATTTCCTACTCCATAGAGCTAAACTCAATTTCGGAGAAAATGATTCAGAAGATATGTCGGTATATAGGCCGCCTCAGACCAAGTGCTATAATTTCTCAATGTGCACATCAGGCATTATACACGACATTCTATGCTAAATCGTGAATAGAATAGTGCATTGTCAAGATCGTCGGAGCATTGCTCAGTTACCATGGCCTAGTAGAGCTATCTACTGTCCACTTGTAGAATGCCCGTACTCCTACACCTCCAAGTTCAATACGTGAACAACACTACGCAATTCGCACCCGCACTTAGGTGTAATTTAACTCCTAGGCAACAATAGCCTTAACACACACTGTCTGTTTAACAAATGCATGTCAAATGACTTTATGCACATCATAAGCCACTACTGGCCACAAACACATAGAAATATTCTCGGGTCCAGTATATCGGCTCGACAGCAAAGCTTGCTGCTCCTCTCAATCGCGTAGCGTTTTTATCATATTTTCACAATCGCGCAAAACTTCTGTTACGTTTTCAAATCGCGTAACAATTTTTCAAAGTTTTCTTAATCGTGTAGAAATTTTAAAACGTTTTCTTAATCACATAGCTAAAAATTACCATTTTTAAATCGCGTAGAAATTTTTCTACGTATTTTCAATTGGGTAAAATATTTTCTCAATATTCTAAGCTCAAATTAAAATTTTTCTTATTTAATATCAAAATTAGACTTTATTTCCATTATTTCCCTATGAAATCACCTTTAGATAATATTTCTAACATTTTTCTCAAAATCCATATTATTTTAATTTTAAATAAAATCCTTTTCCATTTAATTTATTTAAAATCCATTTAAATAAAATATTTAAAATTCCCAAATTACTCCTTAGTCCTAAATTCCTTCTAGTGGCCGAAAATCACTTCTTAATTAGTGATAAAAATATATTAATTTTTATTTTATTTTATAATTCTTTAATTAGATTTATTACCACTAATCCTCTAGATTATCATTTAATAAAACATTTTTGCAATGGATTCCCCTTTGGAGGGCTTAGAGGCCGTGAGCCTCAAAGGCTATTGGAGCCAAAATTCCTTTCCTTCCAAGCATGATTTATAACATACATCATAATTTAAGCATCAAAATTCTACTCTATCAAGTTCGTACATAATATCAAAGCAATAAATCACATAGAATAAATAATTACAAGCACACAAGCACACTAAATTTTGGTGCCCCTCACCACCATAAGTGGTTGATGAGGTTAATCTCCCTCTTACCATGTATGTAACTTCCTAAGCTCCTTGTTTGATCCTTTCTATTAACTTTCTTCACCAAGAGATTCTAAAAAACCAAAGCAAACACAAACTTATTAACATCCAAGGCTAGAGTAAGACAACTATAGATCAAATATGGTCTTAGGATTTCAAAAATCAAATAAGAAATCAAGTTTCAAGAACTTTACCTTGAAACCCTAGAACTTGAATCCAAAAATCAAGCTTGAAGATGATTGGATCAAGGCTTGATCATAACATAGAAGGTGCTTGGAATGATGTTTAGGACTAAGTGGTAAGGTTTGTTTGAATTATGAGATATTGGAAGGTGTTTTTGGGTGAGGAGGCCGTGAGCTAGAGGAGAGAAAATGAAAGAAAATGTGTTAAGTTTTTCAGAGAAAAGATGATAGCTTTTTGCATGTAATAGCAAATGAAACTTAGCCACTTTGGAGCTAAATGGTCGTGAGATAGAAGAGAAAGGAGTGTGATAAATTTGACCATTTTCAACCCTTCACAACCATTGATTCAATCAATGGTGGACATCTAAGGCTTCTACACTAAGCTTGCTCCTAATTGGTTAAGCTTAAAGTTGTCATAACCATCACATTTGACCAAAATAGATATTTTCTAGATCTTTTCAGAAATTATTACCTAATGGACAAAGATTATTGATAGTTATTCTCCAATGGATAATAACATTACACAATGGATAGTATCTTTACCCAATGGATAATAACTTTATCCAATGGATGATAGATTTGAACCAAAACTTAGATAAAGAGAATTTTCATCAACTATTCCTAGTCTCAGGTTTAGTAAGTTCCCACAGCCCCGCATTAACAGTGTGAAACTTTTCGATCTAGGAAAATTTTTTATTTTTCTGGGTCCGTCTCAAACACATACAGCTCAAAATAATATTAAAATAATCAAAATTATTTAAAAATTCTTAAAATTTCACAAATATTATAAAACTCATAAATATCCAGAAAACCAAAAAATCAGGGTGTTACAACTCTCTCCCTCTAATAAAAATTTCATCCTCGAATTTTTTTTACATTAAAACAAATAAGAATATTGCTCCTTCATCTTGTCTTCCAGCTTCCATGTCACATCTCCAGTGATGTCGTTCCAGATCACCTTTACTAAGGCAATTTCTTTTCCTCTAAGTTGCTTTACTTTCTTGTCTTTGATCTTTACAACAAAAGTCTCATAAGTTAAGTTATCTTTTAATTGTACTGTATATGCAGCTATAACATGGGTTAGATCAGGAATATACTTTCTTAACTGAGACACATGAAAGACATTATGGATATTCAAAAGAAAAGGTGGTAAGGCTATCTGATATGCTACTGGACCTATCCGACGAAGAATTTGATATGGTCCGATAAATTAAGGAGTGAGCTTTCTAGATTTTATAACCCGTTTGACCCCAGTCATGGGTGTAACTCTTAAAAATATATGTTCGCCTTCCTCAAACTCAAGTGGTCTCCTTCTCTTATCAGCAAAACTTTTTTGTTGACTCTGAGTTGTCCTCATTTTTTCCTAAATCATCTTCACCTTATCTATCATTTGTTGCACAAGTTCAGGTCCTAAAGCAAGATTCTCCCCATCTTGAAACCAACACAAAGGAGTTCGTCATCATCGCCCATACAACGCCTCATAGGGTGCCATCCCTATACTTGAGTGATAACTATTGTTGTAGGTGAATTCTATCAGAGGCAAGAATTCATCCTAACTTCCAGACTGTTCTAGAACACAAGCCCGTAACAGATCTTCCAGTGACTGAATCGTTCTTTTTGATTGGCCATCTGTTTGCGGATGATATACAGAACTTAAACGAAGTTTAGTCCCCATCACTTCTTACAGACTCTGCCAAAACCTCGACGTAAACCTCGAATCTCTATCAGAAATAATGCTAGAGGGTACGCCATGAAGTCTTACAATCTCACCAATGTACGCTTGAGTCAACCTTTCCATTGAATATCTTATATTAATAAGCAAGAAATGTGCTGACTTCGTAAGTCGATCAACCACTACCCAAATAGAGTCAAAACCCTTTTGAGTCTTGGGAAGTCCAACAACAAAATCCATAGCGATGCTATCTCATTTCCATTCGGGAATAGCCAAAAGTTGTAGCTGTGATTGACATTGACTAAATACAAATGGTTTTGATGACGACAAATAAGAAAGAAATGGAAACACAATGATTAAGTCCCAAGGAACTCAAAGATTAGCATATAGGTCTTAGATCTTGTGTAAAGGTATTTTAGGATTCACTCTAAGCTCATCATTTGGCTTTCTTAAAATGGCTTTACAAAATCATACTTTTTATTCATGAAAATCATAGTATGAACAAATGGTTTCTAGTAAGGATGAAAAGCTTTTCTGAAAAACTTCTTGGAAATCTTGTTACCTTTTCAAGTCAATAACAATTTATCACTACTCACCTAACAGATTAAGAGCTAAAACAGAAACGCATCATTTTGTGTTTTAAAAGAACTATCCAATTAGGCAAAGAATGTAACCTATTATTTGTCCTGTCAGGCGCCAATTTCTAAGGCCCCTAACCGGTTAGGAGCAGCTCCTAATCAATTGGATTGACAAGTCAGAGCATTGTTTCTTCATCCTTTTAATGCCTAACCGATTAAGTGCTTTGTTTAATCGATTACTTGATTAAACAAAAGCATTTCCTTTTGTTTCCAAATAGGGCCTAACCGATTAGGATATAGCCCTAATCGGTTATTTGCTTAAACAGGAGCCAATTCATTTAATTCCCAACCGGTTAGAACATGGCCCTAACTGATTAGTTGCCTTTACAGAAGCCAATTTGCTTAAGTCCTAACCGATTAGGATATAGCCCTAATCAGTTATTCACTTTCATAGAAACCAATTTTCTTAAGACCTAATCGATTAAGTGCTTAGTCTAATCGGTTATTTACTCTAACAGAGGCATTCATATTCATCTCAAAACAAGGCCTAATCGGTTGTTGATTTACTCTAATCGGTTATTATATTTCACAGAGGCCAAAACTAAAGGCCCTAACTGATTAGCAATCTCCTGTAATCGGTTAGGAGATGTGTCTAGAGTCAATTCATGACTCCTAACCGATTAGGACAAAGTCCTAATCAGTTATCTGGGCAACTAGAACTTATGTCCAACGGCTATATTAAAGAGCATTTAATGCTCTCATCTACCCCCAACAGCTATCATTTGCCCTTAACTATAAATTTAAGTGTTGGGCATTAATAAAGGGTTAAAAAAACTGAGACCAACTATCTGAGAATCATTATTGAACATAAAATTTGTATTTCTATAATCATATTCATCATACTCTATTTTTGAGCTTAGAAAGTGTGAATCTTCAATACCCATAAGCTTCAATTTGTATCATCTACTCTTTGATAGAGTTTCTATTCATCTACATCTTTGTATAATCTGTATAGAGAGGGTAAGGTATCCCTTGAAAATTGTAAGGATGAGGTATCCCTTGTTTGAAGAGACTCAAGTTACAAAGGGTGAGGTATCCCAAGGTGGTGTTGAGTGCTCCAATTTGTAAAGGTTACAAACACCTGATTCAAACTTGGAATTTAGTGAAAAATCTCGAGTAATTGCTTGAGGACTGGACGTAAGCCACAAGTGGATTGGTGGCTGAACTAGGATAAAGCTTGGTGTTTATTCTTCTAAACTCAACTCTTTAATATTATGCACTATTTTATTGAGTTTGCATGAATACTATCTTGCTTGATTATTGTATTTGCAAGTGAAAGTGTTCATCTCATTTATCCATTTATCTCTATTAATCAAATAGCTTCAATGAAAATAAGAATTCAAGTATTTTACGAAAGATTTGTGAACTTGTCTTATATACTCAATTTACCCCTCTCTTTAGTATCAAAGCTAGACTCTTGTGTAAAGAGCTTAGCAGCTTCAAGAGAAGAAATGGCTTCAAATAGTTTTTCAAATGAAAGTTCTTCTATAAATAGACCTCCCTTTTTCAATATTGGAAAGAAAGGATGAAAATTTTTATTGATGCTATTGATTTAGATGTGTGGGACACCGTTGAAAATGGTGCTTTTGTCCCCACACGTACTATAAATGGTGTAAGAACTAATACACCTAGAAGTGAATGGACCGATGAGGACAAAA